>JARUPY010000606.1:3841020-5121360 GCA_029817715.1 Melastoma dodecandrum
CTCTCTTCGAAATGAAAAAATAAAAACAATCAGCCGGGTTGTTCAGTAAAATGTAATAAAGAAAAGCTGGGGAGTGACATGTGTCGTAGAAGTTCTTACTCACCAGGCATTTACTTTTTTGACCCACCCAATTATTTAATTGGTCCCAGACTCAATGATATTATAATCCCCCTCCCAAGAAAGATTGACTTTGTGGGTGGGATGGGAGGAGGATGGAGGTTTAGGTCAGACAGCTACCAAAACTACTAATAAAAATAAGATTCAAATTCAAAAGCTATAAACATTCTATTAATATAATAATTTAAATAGAAGTAGATCATCAGCCTTGGGTTTTTTTTTTTGTAGGTGTATTTCGTGGGTAGAATTTGGAGGGGTGGGTAATTGAGAAGTCGACCTAATCACCGCCTAATCGTTGAATGTCTTCTTTTCTTTTAAATTTCCGCCAGCCCCCCATTTGCACATGATTTTGACTCTACACACGCAAACACCCCCCCCTAATTATCGATTAATTGAATTTAACCGAGAAAAGAACAGTAAAACATTGATTTGAAAGCAGCATCCATATATATAATAAAAGACAATTTTCACGACATAAAGGACCCCCGGCGGCATGCAACTCATGTTAGAAGAAGAACAACTTCGTATTTAAAAAAACAAAAAATGGTTTTTGGTTTTACCTCTTTTACCTCCGCTTCTGTGATCCGACCATCTTCGTTCTTGTCTACCCTGCCACAAACTAAAATTATTACACCAATTCGTCTTCTTTTTTATTTTATTTGCATCTTTTGACTTTTAGGGTCGGCTTCTTTCCTCACAAAACAGCAAGTTTTCTTTTAGTTAATCTCCATAATCAGATGATTAAGAATATGAATGAATGAAAGTAATTGGGTAAAAGAAAAGGGATGGGGAGGGAATGTGAGGGGGCTTTTCACATGTCGAAGAAGATCTGGAGTCTGGAATCGAAGCTTTGGTCAGTGATTTGAGACCAGAACTCGAACAGTTCCTCCTTGCTTATCTTGTCGACCTTCAACCTTCTCCTCCTCCCCAACGCCTCCAACAACTCCCCTGCGAACTCCTTCGAATCCCTCATCCCTACACTCCCATCCAATCCAGTCCAACCAATTAAATTAATATAACAATCTTAACAACAGATATGTCTTGGATCGATGAGAACTACAAACACTTGCCTATGCATTGCGCGAAATCCGCTCGGCTGAGGTACCCTTCCTTGGCGAGCTTCTCGAAGTTTGCCGCCACTTCCTCCCATGCGTCCACCCCGTTCCGGTTCTTATTGTTGTTGCTTATGAACCTAAGCCCCCTCAAGGCCTTCTGTGCACCGGACTTGGTCCGGTCGAGCTGGGCCTTCTGCCGCCGGAGAGCCCTCGCCGCGAGGGCCGAGTCGATTGCCCCCTTGCCCGAGGACGAGGTCGATGCGGACAGGACCCGCGACGCATGCCCGTGGCCCCATGAGAACCGCCTCAGCTCGGCCTTCAGCTCCTGGGAGAAGTGCCGGGCCTTGGCGACAGCCTCTGCTTTCAGCTCCTGCGAGAAGTGCCGGAGCTTGCTTGACGAGCTCCGTCGGATGGTCGGTGACCGTGAAAGGCTTCCCGGGGTACCTGAACCGCTCGGCTCCGCCAAAGCTCCAGTTCCGGCATGGAGGTCGACAATGTTTGCGGGCTCGACACTGCGGAGGATGATGGTGTCGTCGTCCTGGAGGTCGATGGTGACCTCGACGAACTCCTCCGAATCGGTCACGCCCCCGGGGGAAGTCCCTGGGCTGAAGACGAGCCCGTCGGAGGGAACCCCGTCGGAGCCCCACCGCCGATCGTGGTCCGGGGTGCCCTCCATTAGCACCACCTTTGGATATCTTAACCACCAAGAGTCAAACGTTGCTATAAATCATAAATCCAAGCTATGGAGTTGATTCCGAAAGTGGGAAATGATTCCTGATTTATTATCTGATGGGAGGGTGGGTGGATTATTTATAATGAGAAGAAGTCCGATCGATCGATGCAAAGTTGTGGAAGGAAATGAATGACACGTTAATAAAAAATGAAAGGGGGACAAAACTGGGGGATTTGATGGGAAAGAGGTTTGTGTTAACTTGTGGGATTTTGGGAAGTCACGGAGATCGGAGAATAAAGTGGTGGACGGAGTGGTGACGGAAGAGAATATACAAAAATTAGACGAAACCTTTACATATTTTATATTTTATTTTTAATATTACTTTTGTCCCCATTAAACAGAAAAAGAAATTGTGAATTTAATGAGATGATAATTTCCTGATCTTAAGTATCGTTAACAAAAGTTTTGACGACAAGAGAGTCGTCGAAAAGGGCGACTGTGTAAGTGCGTGGTTTTAGGATTTTGTTTTTGTTGTAACCTGCCTCGTGCTCGAAAACATGGAATTGCCGTGGCATGACGCTGTAGGAAACCTCCGAGTACGACGCACCACCTAACGGGGGTTGAGGATGCATACAATGAGTTGTAAGAAAATCTTTAGGTACGTCTTCTTCTGTTGGGGGATTGAATCATGTTAGTGTCGGGTCGAACAAGGGTATGCAAACCACGAGTTTCGAAATTAGATGACGATAATCATCCCCTCCTTTCCAGACTTAGTTGGCGGTCAAGAGGGGGTCGATCGATTCATATTATATTTCCTTTTTCATTTTCTTTTATAAGTGGGTGGTTTTGGACAACTTGGTAAAAGTAGTGGGGGAGGGAGGGAGTAGGTGAGATCTTCCTACATGTCATTGTTCATGCCTCAAGTCAGTAGTCATCTGGACCATTTTATCACCCTTTGGAGAGAAACATCATTAATTACGTTCACAAGTATGTAAATTACTCTCTTTTTACCTATTTAAAAGTAATTTGCACTCTCTATACATTCGGAAGCTTGCTACAACTCATTGGAACATCCCCCGAGTCTTTCGCAGAGGAAATCCTTACCTATGAAAAAATTGCATCCTGCCCTGAAAGGGTGACTGTCAATCTCGACCACCCATCACTTCTTCCTTGGCCATCATCAAGCTCTTGTTAAGTTTCAACTCGAGTCGTAACATTACAGTGTTAACTATTGAGAGATTCGAATTGTCACGTACTCAATTCATCATCTCAATCCCAAATCAATAAGGTGTTGTGCCTGTTTACTTAAATTAACTTAGTAAAGCCGAAGGAATTGAGTGGGAATCCTTTCCGGAAAAACAGAGCAACACGTCTAATAACTTGACATTGAAGCAAACCCTCCTTTTCAATTCATGTTATCAAACTTTATGACCATTCGTTAGTTTGGTAACATTCTCCATTTTCAACTTTTTTGGATTATTTTTCCCAGAAACAATTATGTTCCACCTAACAAACACGACCATCCCAATCCTAAATCTGCCATTAGCACCGTAATATAAACTGAAATATGCAGCAGAGTAGGACATGGAGCACGATCATGGAAGCGTGATGTAACGTGGTGTATGTAGTATATGGATATGTCTGCCTCATGACTTGGCCGCGCATAACATCCCTATTCATTATGTAGTTACACGACATGCGAAGGTTTCCATTACAAGAAAACAACCGCAATCTCTTCTCGGACGAAACTGCAATGTTCTATTACCATCATTAGGGGTGGTAATTTGGAGATGAATATCCCATCGCACAACTAAACCCGACGGAGTAGTATCTCGAACTAAAGAAGAACGCTGAGGGTTTAGGGATGCATTTCAAAAGACACTCGGGATAGACTCGTCCCGTGTTGGCAGAACCCTTGGCGTTCACACCGATCGGGCTTATCTCCCCGAAAAAATTAGCCGAACTCATTCGGGACATAGCCTTGTGATACTTTTAAGGAAATCGTCGCCAGGCGATGAATGGAAAGCTTTTCAGCTCTCTTTGTCTAAAATAGTATCTCGAGCTAGTAGGAGACAGGCTAAGGTGGATGTTTACCTTGGGTTATGGGCATCAAAATTCAATGCAACAATGACTAGGAATCCTATAACAACAACTTGTCATCCTCGGTAGTTGTCAGCCAAGCGTGTTCTTAGGTCTGATTTTCGTGAGGTGGAGATCAAAAGAGGAATAGGATATGCCACTGGGTCATCCCTTTTCTTGTTCTCACTCGGGGCATCATTGATTACACACACTCGTTTGTTTCAGGGGTGGATGTGGACATAAAAGGGAAGATATTGTGCTCTCTTCGGTTTTCTTCGTGGAGCTGGGCTTCTTGAAGAATTCCTCGTCTTTGTAGCTCATACTTGTCTCGGGCCCACCACCATGTTCAAATGAAGATTTTTTTTTTAATTCACATGATAGCTAAAGATGATGTACGGCATATTTTTGCTAGGTTGATTTTGGTGGGGAACGTTTCTCCCTCTCTATCCCCATGTGGTATATCAGAGATGCTTCATCGACTCTCCGCCGTTGGCCAACTCTCCCCACACGTGCAATACCGTCAAAAACACCTTGTCTACCCATATATCGACATGAATCTGCCAGATAAGACTCAGTCTTCTACGTTTCATCCAACAGTATGTTCCCCATTGCGTTAAAATGAAGATCATCTGGTAAGTTTATACTATGCCAACGTATAATAGAAAGCCGACTATCTCAAGACAATTTTCATATGAATTGAAACATGGGCAGGGGCGTGGATTAGATTTGATGTAAGCCCAAATGCATGTGCTTGAGTTGGGCTTATGAGTTTCTTAGTAATCATCCATTTATGTCCGAAGGTCTACTACAGGTTGTGCTTATCATCTTCCCCATTCCACCTGTGTAAACTGAATTGGGTTATACCCAATATGTTAGGCTACATATGAAGCCCATAATCTCAAGACACGAAACATTTGACTAAGGATAGATACTATTTTATAGACTCAAAACTTATAAATTACGATGAATTATTATTATCATAATTTATAAGTTTTGTCTTTCTGGTGGTAAAATGACAAGTTTTAACCTCAATAATCACGGCAATAGTAAAAGCTTTCTTTCTACAAGAAGGAAATTCCAACCTTTCATTCTTAAACTTTGTATGATAAGTCAACACAAATTACAATCGCAGACATCGATCCATTGCTTGTATATTGATTGCTTGTCTGGTTTGGTTAGCTTTTCTTTCTAATAATTTCATAATTAATTAAGTTATGTGGTCGCCACTATATGATATTATATCCACCATGTCCAACTGTTTGGTACCTTGTTAGAATTTCATCTACCTGCTAGAAGGCAAAATAACATCCTTGTTCTCGAAGTCAAGTCCTCATGAAAGTTAAACCTTGACCTCGATGACTATGGTGGGGGGTTACTATGCCTTGCTATGAGGTGGATACATTGGAAATTTCCCAGGTGACAATCACCGGATGAAGTCAACATTTCGACGTTGTTTGCTGGAAAGCAAACAGTTGAGGCGGCTGTAATTAAATTTATAGATTCTGATAGAGCAAGATGAAAATTTCAGAGCCCTTTTTTTTAGTCAATGTAAAATTTATGTCCACAAAAACCAAATGCCGAAGACTTTGAGATACAAAAACGAGGAACATGTTAGAGTGTAAAACAAAAAAAATCGAACATCGTATTCGCGGAAAGGATCAGACATTTCTCCCGTAATTGACTGTCTATATAATGTAATTCACTCCTTTCTTGAAATTCCATCACTTTGAATAAGCCAGCAAACCAAGTAGAGAAAATCAAAACAGAAAGAGGAAATATGGGCTTCCTGAAGTTGGCTTTCGCTTTTTCATCCCTTATTTCGATAATCTTAATGACTGGAAGGGGCGTCTCCAGCGTAACCGTGCATATAAAAAATGATATTCCAGGAGGAGAGAGCCTCGGAGTTCGCTGCAAGTCCGGGGATGACGTTTTCAACTACATAACACTACCTTCCGGTGGAGTTATGAAGTTTAGCTTTGGACCAAACATCTGGGGAACGACTGTCTTCGTTTGTGATTTCTGGATGGTGAGCGGCAAGACTCGCGTCATGACTGTATATAATCATAGAGAGCTCGGGCAAGTGTGCACATATTGTTACTGGAGCATACGAGGTGGGAGTGCATGCTTGTATCTCGACGAATCTGCGACTAAATTGTACGGTTGTGTCAACTGGTAGAGCCAGTAGGCTCGAGAAGGAGGTGGTCTACCTCCACAAGCAGTGAGGGCATCCCACTTGACCCAATTGTCGCATCCACGAACAGATTTTTATAGGTGGAATAAGGCTTTCGAATGTTTGTACGGGAAGGAAGCATATGATCACATTAGAAGTACTACGTTTCAGAGATTTCGAATAATTGTCGGTTAACTTCTTTTGACGATAGATTAAGAAGTACGATACTAAATTTACATTAATGTGTTGATGTAGGCGTCTTCTTCAAATATAAAAACGATGTTTCGAAAGCATCTTCTCTAAATTTACATTAATGTACCGACGTATATAATTATTAAATTTTTTAAAAGTTAACTCTTGAATGAGAATTAAATCACATGTCGTTTCCGCTAAATTACTCGAGAAATATAAACGAAACATTTGGTCTAAATGGTCTTAAAATGACTGCGAGGCTCATGTATTCCCTCTTTTTGTTGGGGGAACGTCTCTATATTCTTCATGTGACTTTTGCTTCCGGCCAGTGAAAACGTACTTCACAAACATTAAAAGAAACCGGCGACATCCTTCGTCAAAGACAAGGAATAACGTAACCTGATTAATATTCCCATCTTCCTTAAAAACAAACCAATTCAATCAGGTGTCTAATAAATGTTACAATTACTCAATAGAAAGTTATTTTTATGACCTTGTCGAGATTTTAATACTTAGAAAGCATTCCAAATAGAGACCTCTTACTCACCCCCATGAATTCTTGGTATCATACATTTCGTGACCTTGATTTTAATTTTTAAGTCTCCTCTAGAGTTAAAGCTTGCCCTCTGTAATTATGATGGATGGTAGCCAGAGGCAATTTATTGTTTGACTATTGTGGCATGATCAAGTCAATTAAAACTTTTACCTCAAAAGTCAAAGAATAACATGCCGAATATAATTCCCATATTTCCATACTCACCGTGTGGAATCGGGGATAACTAGGTTTGTCCAGATGATTTTGACACGGCTTTACTAGAAATAGTTAAATTCATCTACGAGGAAACTAGTTCTCGATGTATTCACCCTCTCATTCGTTTGGCTTAATTATCTTTTTTTATTGAAATGAGAAACTAGTCACCATCCAAATCTTACGATGACTAAAGCCTGTCAAAAATTTGTCAAATACTACAATAATATAATAGAACTTTGGAAGAGTTTCTCAAAGAACGACCCCTTTAGTTAATTTATGTAAGCCTCAACAATCACGACCTTGGAAAAGCCTTCACAAGATGAATTTGTCAACTTCTCATTCCTAACCTTTTTTTTCTGATTATATTTTTTTTAAATTATCACTTCAACTAACACTATATTGTGGTTTCTCTTATTATGCAATTTTTATGAAACATCAAAGAAAATTAACATTAGTTAACTATTTTGTGTTCTTTGGATAAATTAATAGCTCCGTCTAAATGCACAAACTTATCGATTATTGTTGGATATATAGTAACAAACATAAAAAGTTCGAAGACTATTACATCGGTAGCCAAAACCGAGGATCGTACTATAATATTATGCCTTCACCTAAAAACTCGTAGGATTCAACCATGAAAGTCCTTTCTTTAGTGGCGATCCTTATCTTTAAATAAGGGAAAACCAAGCAACTTCTCCCAACACCCGCAAAAGGAAAAACAAAAAATGAATTTTGCAAAGTTGGCGATTGCATTGTTATCGCTTGTTTTGATCGTGGGAACTCTTGGCACGAGTGTGCTGGGAGAAATCACGGTTGTCGTAAGGAACGATATTCCAGGGGAAAAGAACGTCGATGTCCACTGTAAGTCCGCAGACGACGACCTGGGCACGAAAACTCTTCCTCCCCACGGGGATATGAAGTTCAGCTTCAACATGAACTTCTGGGGAAGTACTCTCTTCTATTGTAGTTTCAGGTCAGAGGTTATTTGGCCATACACATTTACGGTATATGATAAAAATGTAAGAGATTATTACCATTGCAGTTATTGCTTATGGAGCATACGAGACAAGAATGCTTGCTTATATGCAAACGACGCACCAACCGTATCGGTCTGTAAAGATTTTTGGAGTCCCTAGTCTATCTGCGAAAGGAGATAGCCAATCCCAAATACTTAAAAAAAATAAAGGAATCTTTATTTCCTATGTGAGCATCTTATTATGTGAGGGATATTATAAGCTTAGTGCAAAGGCATATCACATACTCTCACTCTGTTAAGTGAATTGCATTTCACAGTGGAAGTACGTTAGTTGGATATCAAGCCACTATAAAACTCTTGTTTTTTTGTTTATTTCGTCATGCAGATATTCAATAATCCTTCTTGGTCGAATTTCATTTCTCTAAAACTACAGGAGCTGTAGATGTATTCCTCTTTCTTGTTTTTGGGGGAACGTTTCCTCATTCTTCTTGGGGCTTCTGCATCCGGTGATGACGTACTTCACAAACATTAAGGAAACCGAAGTCCAACAACATCCTTCGTCAAAACCCAAGAATAACATATCTTGATTAATATTTCCATCCTCCTTTACAACTAGCCAATTCAATCAAGTGTCTATTAAATATATTACAATTATTCAATATAGAAGCTTATTTTGTAATCTTGCAAAGATTTCAGTAATCATTTGTTTACTTTTTTTACTTAGAAAGTATCCCCTCTTCCTCACCCCCCCCCCCAACATGAATTCTCGATATCATACATTTCGTGACCTTGATTTTAATTTTTAAGTCTCCTCTAAAGTTAAAGCTTGGCCTCTATAATTATGATGGATAATAGCCATTATCATGAGGCGATTCATTGTTTGACTATTATGACATGATCAAGTCAATTAAGGCTTGACGTCGAAAATCAAGTAATAACATACCGAATATAATTCCCATTATTTCCATACTCACCGTGTGGAATGATGGATCTTATACTCGTACACTAGATTTGTACAAAATCAAAACTATTTCTTATTGTTTTATTTAATTCACTTAAAGTAAAAAAGAATTGGAAGTTTTTAAATTTGCAAAATTGTGCTTTCATGTTATTATTTCGTGTCGTCCAATTCCTTTGTTTGGGGGAATCATTTTCTTACAAAAGGTAACGAAAAGAATTTAAGAGTGGATTGCTATCTATGACTAAATCAAGTATAAATGGATTTTATTGATAAAACCTTTTCAATTATAGTCAATATCTTATTACGAATAATTCCGACAACTTTAGGAGGAAAAGAGGCAATTACCTATTACAGAGATGGTATGATTTGATCATTAGTTTACATGTCTTTTCTATCTCAATTTTATTTATCGCCTCAGTTTTATAAGAGTGCTGCATGATTTCGGAATAGAAAAATAAAATAAAATAAATCTACACTTTTTGAAGGTGATATTTGTAAAAAAAAAAAAACAATTCCTTCTGTTGTGTATTCCCAATCAATGCAACCTCAGATGCTTGAATTACAAATTCTATTAGTGAGCCAAAGGTTAAACTTATGAATCTGTATTATGGTGCGAGTCAACCCTCATCCATTAGAATCAAAAGCAGTAGAGGAGAAAAAGCAATACACCTAGAGATCAACAATACGAAATCCTTATCGATAGCGAAACTAAAATGGTTGGTATACATGTATAATCATGGAAGACTGTTGAAGTGATCAATTCCTGAAAAGTAAAGGGCGTAGGGGACAAGAAATTGTTGAAGTTACCATTTTTTTTAATCTAAGATTAAGATCACCCTATTTAAGGTTAAAAAAATCTTTGGCATTAAGGTTGGCTAGAGATTTCTTGTAAAAACACTAGCCCCACTCAGTCCATAATGAGAATTTTGCACTCCGATTCCATGTATCATTTTTCATTATGCACCTAAGGGAGGAGCCATATGAGGTGAAAATCTCACGTATGGTTCTGGAAGGGAGATTCTTAAAAATGAAGACGACCGTAACGAATGTCGGCTCAATCTGAAGGAAATTATGCAAAAGCTTTATAGAATTATTATGAAGCTATGCGACTAGAAATTGATCCTGATGATCGAAGTTATATACTCTATAACATCGGCCTTATTCACACAAGGAACAGAGAAATACGTAAGCTTAAGACTATTATTTTAGAGCACTCAAAAGAAACCCCTTTTTACCACTAGCTTTTAATAATATGGCTGTGATCTATTATTACATGCGTCTATCTCCACTATAGAAAGAAAATAGGAAAGAGAAAAGAGTAGTAAATACTCTCAAAAAATAGGTTTTTCTACATAAGCATCGTCCACAAAACGATGTAAAGCAAATAAAGGAACTTCATCGAAGTCGGAAGAACTAGATATGTCCCGATACTTTCTTCTCTATTCTATGGATAAAGGATCCAATTGATAAAGAAAGCACCGTTAAGATCAATTAGTTATGTTTTTGGAGGATATAATAATAACTACTTACTTAATTGAAGTCATGATACAAGTTAGGAATCGATGTATATAATAATGTCGATCCACTAAGGTATTGAGCAGCGATGTAGCATCAGATTCCAAAGATAGTAAGTCTTTTTTTTCTATTTTGATTTTTAATTCTATTAGAAATTACAAATAGAAAGAAAATAATAATATTTTTTTCTAATATTATCTCTAAAATCTGTTTTTCTAAGAAACCGAGATAGTTACCTTTGAGAAACTTCTAGCAATATTATTGTAAATGCCTGTGTTGAAGGTGGGAGAAAAGATCAAACAAAAAAAATTCATTATTAATATGAAACAAAATTTCAATTTTGAAACTCATACAATTAATCTCCTTTTGTTAACTCGATACAGAAAAACAAGGAGGAGAAATCTTTGAGAAATCTCATTCTATTAGAATGGTGTAGATTTAAAAAACGGGATACCATAAGAATTGTGAGCCGTATGAGTTAGAAAACTCTCAAGTACGGTTCTCGAGGAAGGAATTGAACAGCCTATTCTGACCGGGGCAACAAGCTATTCGACAGGGAGATTCGAAAATTGCGAAGGCTTGGTTTGATCAAGCCGCTGAGTATTGGAAACAGGCTATGGCGCTTACTCCCGGTAATTATATTCAAGCCCAAAATTGGTTGAAGATCACAAGGCGCTTTGAATAAAAAGGATCTTTTTTAGGACAAAAACAACCAAAGAATTTCATTATATCCTTTCACAAAGAGCATTTTTCTATTTCGTATGATATATAAACGATAGGCAAAAGTATAAACGATATGCAGATAGAGTCGAATATATATATTTCTTTGCAATGATTCATGCCTATTTTCACGGGATTTGGGATAGAATAAGAAGAAATAATTATGTCTATGTTGGGGGTAATGGAAGATATAATGTAACGACATCTAAGAACATTTAATTGAGATGTTAATAAATACATCGGGTTGCATAAATCCGTTGTGCGCTAAATGGCTATGTCATAATAGATCCGATCACGTGTCACGAATCAACTTCTAGATCATAGTTGCTCGAGTGAATAACTAAAAAAAGGATGGTATATTACGTAAAAATCAAAAAATTAGAAAGAGCACTAAGAGATTTATTAATTATTTAACTGTTGGCGGGTTTCTTTGTATGTATTTTCTGGAAAGATCAGGACTCAATGATTATTCTTTCACCGGAACTAGAAGTAAAAATTTTGATAGATGGGGATCCCATAAAAACTTCTTTCGAGGAATGGGCCAAACCAAGTTTTCAAGAACAATAGCTAAATGCCCCGAGACTACCACTTGGATTTGTAATCTACATGTAGAGGCTCGCGATTTCGATAGCCATAGCAATGATTTGGAGATCTCTCGAAAAGTATTTAGTGCTCATATTGGGCAACTTTATCTTTCTTTGGCTGAGTGGTATGTATTTCCACGATGCTCGCTTTTCTAATCATAAAGCATGGTTGAGTGAGCCTACCCACATTGGACTTAGAGTCTAGGTAGTTTGGCCAATAGTCGGCCAAGAAATATTGAATGGTGATGCGGCGGAGGGTTCCGAGGAATACAAATAACCTTTGTTTTTTTTTTCAGATTTGGCGAGCATCTGGAATAGCTAGTGAATTACAACTCTATTGTACCGCAATTGGTGCATTAATCTTTGTAACCTTAATGCTTTTTGTCGGTTGATTCCATTATCACAAAGCTGCTCCAAAATTGGCTTGGTTCTAAGATGTAATGTCTAAGTTGAATTATCATTTAGCCGGGCTACTCGGACTTGGTTCTCTTTCTTGGGCGGGGCATTAAGTCCATGTATCTTTACCAATTAACCAATTTCTAAATGTCGAAGTAGATCCTAAAAAAATTCCACTTTCTCATGAATTTATCTTGAATCGTGATCTTTTGGCTCAACTTTATCCAAGTTTTTATGAGGGAGCAACCCCATTTTTTACCTTGAATTGGTCAAAATATGCGGAATTTCTTACTTTTCGTGGAGGATTAGATCCAGTAACTCGGGGTCTATGGCTGACTGATATTGCTCATCATCATTTAGCTACTGCAATTCTTTTCTTGGTAGCTGGTCGTATGTATAAGACTAACTGGGACATTGGTCATGGTCTAAAAGATATCTTTTAGATGCTCATAGAGGTCCATTTACGGGCCAGTGCCATAAAGGCCTATATGAGATCCTAACAACGTCATGGCATGCTCAATTATTACTTAACTTTGCTATGTTAGGATTTTTAACCATTGTTGTAGCTCACCATATGTATTCAATGCTGCCTTATCCATAACTAGCTACTGATTATGGGACACAACTGTCATTGTTCACACATCATATCTGGATTGGCGGATTTCTCGTAGTTGGTGCTGCCGTGCATGCAGCTATTTTTAATGTAAGAGATTATGATCCAACTACTCGATACAATGATCTATTAGATCGTGTCCTTAGACATTGCGATGTGATCGTAGTTCATCTCAACTGGGAATGTATATTTCTAGGCTTTCACAATTTTGGTTTGTATATTCATAATGATACCATGAGCACTTTAGGACGCCCCCAAAATATGTTTTATGATACCGCTATACATTTACAACCCGTCTTTGCTCAATGGATACAAAACACCCATGCTTTGGCTCCGGGTGCAACAACAAGCACCAGTTTGACTTTGGGGGGTGGTGATTTAGTGGCAGGAAGTGGGAAGGTTTCTTTGTTACCGATTCCATTAGGAACTGCTGATCATGCATTTACTATTCACGTAACGGTATTGATACTCCTGAAGGGTGTTCTATTTGCTCGTAGCTCTCGTTTGATACCAGATAATGCAAATCTTGGTTTTCGTTTTCCTTGTGATGGACCCGGAAGAGGGGGGACCTGTCAAGTCTACGCTTGGGATCATGTTTTCTTAGGCCTATTCTTGCTGTACAATGCAATTTCGGTAGTCATATTTCATTTCAATTGGAAAATGCACTGGATGTTTGGGGTAGTATAAGATCAAGGGGTGGTAACTCATATTACGGGAGGAAACTTTGAGCAAAGTTCCATCACTGTTAATGGTTGGCTCCACGATTTCTTATGGCCACGGGCATCCCAAGTAATTCACTCTTATGGGTCCTCATTATCGGTATATGGCTTTTTTTCCTAGGTGCTTATTTTTCGTGGGCTTTTAGTTTAATGTTATTATTTAGTGGATGTGGTTATTGGCAAGAACTTATCGAGTCCATTGTTTGGGCTCATAATAAATTAAAAGTTGCTCTTGTTACTCGGCTTAGAGCCTTGAGCATTGTACAAAGACGTGCTGTAGGAGTAACCCATTACCTTCTGGGTGGAATTGCCACAACATAGGCATTCTTCTTAGCAGGAATTATTGTAGTAGGATAATGGCTAGGAGGATTTGAAATGCATTATGGCATTAAGATTTCCAAGGTTCAGCTGAGGCTTAGCTTAGGACCCCACTACTCCTCGTATTTGGTTTGATATTGCGACCCGAGCGCAAATCCAAGTTTGTCTATGAAGAGCATAGCTAATTGTATTAGTGACTAAAATTGATTTCTTCTATGTAATACCAATCGATAGGGCCTCATTGATAAGTGCTACAAGATCTCATGCATTAGAACCCATGGTTATGGACCTGAATTCATTAGTATGGAACATTTTCTTTTTCTTTTCCATGTGAAATCCCCTAGTATACGAAAGGGTGAAAGAGCGCTTTCGTTGTTGTGGAATAAGAAGCCTTCGTATCTTAATGCATGCAATTAATTTATTCGGAACTATTAGAACGGGATCCACTTTTTTGGGAATTTGAGTCGAAGCAATAACAAGAATATTTTGAGTGGAATATCTTTCACAATTCCTGGAGAGATCGTTTGCTAATAGACCGAGGGATAAGTAATTCGACTCATTCACATCCAAATCATGAATGTTTGGAATTCCTATTATGCAAGAAGACATTGCTTTTGCTAATTCGAATTAAAGGGTAATATAACATCGGTCTATTTCCGGCATCATATCCATGGTTAGCGCATTCATCCTAGTTAAAAGCCCCAACTCCATATCAAGGTCACGATCTGGGCTAGGTTTGTCCAGATTATTTTTTACATTACTTTGATAGAAGTAGTTCAAAAAATTCATCTCGGAGAGCATTATTTGTTGATGTATTCACCCTGTCAAGACTTGTCAAATATATTTCAATAATATAGTGGAGTTTTGGAAAAGTCTCTTAAAAACCTACCTCTTTAATTAATTTATGTAAGCCTCAATAATCACGACCGTAATAAAAGCCTTCACACAATATTGAACTTACAAATCCTGAGAAATGATGATTCATATCCAAAAATGAGGAACGAGTTAGTATGTTTTAATATTCAATGGGAAAAACAAACATTTCTTCTGAATTTGGGTGTAAGTAATGTAATTCTCGCTTTTCATGAAATTTTATCAATTTTAATCCCCTGAAATTCTCAGAAAGGCTGATCAAATCAGGGAAAGAAATTATGGCCTCCCTGCCTGCACTTTTAGTAAGCTTGAGAGGATTTTCATTCCGAGGACATTGGTTGGCCTTGTCGAAGGCCACGATAACTTGGAAAGCGCCCGTGTAGCCGCCTATTTAGATCTCTAGGGAATGTGGCTGTTGAGATGCATGTCCTGATCCAGACTTTCGGGCAATCAAGGACTTTCAGCACCAGCAGAAGGAAGTGGTAACCTGGCATTATCTCCCGTGCAATCAGGATATTATCCACTACCTTTCAACCCGGTATGAATGATGCCTGCTCATAGCCTATAATCTCAGGTAAGACTGACTGACTTCATTCTTTCTGCAAAAATCTTGGATATGCATTCGTAGAAGACATTGAAACAAGAAATGGGTATGAAGTCCCCAATACAATTGGCTTGTTTCTTTTTAGGTACTAACGTGTTAATGGTTGTGTTAGGTTCCCTGAACATTCTACCTTCTGTGAAGAATTCTTTTACCGCTTGTCGCGGGTGGATCCCGTTTCCGGTTCCATTTAAAATGAATATCATCCCTCACGATAAAGGCTTCGGATTTTGAAAATGTGTCGGAGTCGCCACTAACTTATTTTAAGTTCAAGTTAGAAAAACTATAGAGATTCGTTAAGGTTCGGGAATTAGGGATTACTTAATCGCATGCATCACAAAGAAAAGAGAGGCTTTTATCGTGTGTTTTCGATGTCCGATTTATTTGAGCTCGGTTTTAGAAGAAGACATTGTTTGACATATAAAAAAAAATGATCTCGAGCTCATCAATGCTTAAAATGTCTACGTGAATCATTTTTTAGAAAATATTTCTTGAAAGTTGAATTTTCGGGCAAAAATGCAAACACCATAGATTGATTAATGCCCTTAACAGTTTTTAAGCCAAAAAATAAATTCAAGGGAGAACCAGATATTGTACCATTTCTCGTTATATATATAGAACGCTCCCGTTAGCATTTATACCTCACGGTGCCATTTTTAGAATAGGTTTACGGTGAACCTGGCGAGCCGCTGATGCCGTAACGTTGGTGCGTGCGAAGCCGTCTTCAGAGGGTCTTGATCTTCGAGAATCCAAAATAAACCCTCCAATACTTCGTTATCTTGGATGCGTTGGATGGGATGCGTGCCTTGGTTGTCCGCAAGACACGCTCCCAAGATACCTGTATAAATATCGAATAAACGAAGTAAACTGTTCGAAAAAATTTTGAAAACAGGATTAATTGAAGGATAATTTACGAATTCTTGGTAGTTAACGTTTAAAGTCACGTGATAGATTGAATTGAAACCTAAAATAAATAAAAATCCAAAGCAACAGAAAAGGTTTTTTTCAAATAATAAGCAAATGGTAAAAAATGGTAATAACACTGTACGGTTAAGTTTTTAAAAGAATAATAATAATGTCAATTTTTATGAAAACGGCGAACTCTCTTTTAGCCAAGTTAACGATTAAAAGTTTTCATAACAATAATAATCAAAACAAAGTAGGACGAAAAGAAAAAAATTATGAGCAAATGGTAATAACATTGTACCATTAAATTTTGAAAGCACTAACGAAGCAAGATGTATGATCGATGATATAAAAATTCAATCCATATAATAAGATTTACATGAGTAATTATAAAATTGTTTAAAATAAAGAAAATTAAAATAAAATGTCTTTTGAGAAAGACAGCCACGCTCACACAAAAGGAAGTTTAAAAAAAGAAACTAATTATAAAACTTACCAAATGTTAAATTTCGAGATGGGTTCAGACGCTTGCAGGCTTGTCTTCCCCAACATCTCAACCGCGAACATCCCAGCATAAAGCAACGCCGACGGAGAGCTGAGGTTGAAGATTCACGACCGTGGGTCGCCATATCTGAAATCAGAGTTGCCGGGATCGGAGAAGGTTTTCCTCGGCGAGGACAGTAGCGGCCTCACGCGAACGGATCTGGGATGCCAAGGACTTTTGCCGGAGGGGTGACACGTCATATCAACGCCCGTCTGAGGACGTGAACAAGCTCACGAACACAGACGACCTCTTCGGGATTCTAGTCTGGGTGTTGTAGCCGCTCGCGAGATATGAGGAAGACGTCGACATGTCGATGTTGCTGCTGCTATTTCCCTCGTACGCCTGCCACTTCTTCAGCACTTGCGGCAGCGTCATGTCGAGGTCTATCCCGTAGATGTCCTCCGAGTCGGGCTCTGACAGGTTCGTCCAAGTAAACTTCGGAAGTGTTGCCTGGAGGCTCTCTGGTCATGGTCGGGGTGTAACTGGATGAAGGGGATTCGCGGCAGCTGGATCTGGATACGCCGGGGGAAGACGAGGTGGTCGGCGAGGATGAAGCTGGAGACGATGAAGGAGACGTCGCCCCACCATCACTGGCAACGACTTCACCACTGCCGGACTGAGTGACGCCAGGGGACGAGCTTGGCGAGGGTGCTGTGGTTCCAGGCGAAGGCGGCATGGACGTTAACGCCCCAAGAGGCAGGTGAAGAGGGTGCGGGAGCGGCAGAGTGGAACTTCGGCACGGGAAGAACGTCTGGGTCGGGATTGAGAATTTTGTTTCATCCTGGCAGAGGTTGTCGTTCTGTTTTTGTTGTCATCATGATAATCATCCTGGTGCCGGTTGGTGCGACAAGTAGAGATTGTTATTCCTGTTGTTGTGGAAGGTAGCCCTGACGAATGAATCTAGGAGCAGGTTGTCGTTCTTGGTATCCCTTGATATTGCGACTGCAGATAGTGGAGGTAGTTGGTGTGGAAGGCGCAAAAAAAATCTCCAAGCGGCTGCCGTAATCCGTTTGGAAAAAGAAAGCTTCCATAAATGGGGCGTGCTGTTGTATCCTTGGCTTGATCATGCGGAGGGGCTTCACAGGATTGAACCGGCGGGAAAGCTTGCAAGCTTTCACACTTGGGGCGGCTGGGTCTGACTGGAGCATTACACATCCGTCGGCTTTGCTTGGCCTAATGTAGCACCTTGACGACTTTTAGCTAAAAATGAATAATTTGAAAAGAAGCCAACCCATCAACCCATGGAATTGCACCCATGGCCATGAGCACATTGAAAGCGGCAGAAAACTGTCGAGGCCTCCGCCCTGCTATCACTGGTATGTAGTGGAAGCTGGGAAATTTGTTAAGGAGTGGGCACGGCAGGAACAAAAGGCTGCTGACCCTTGATGCTGGTCTCCCCTCAGATCCAAAACGGTGGGTCTGTCTTTTCTTGTCGGACCATGACATATCTTACTTTGAAAGCTTCTTCGAGGTAATCATCCAGGTAGTGTCACGGACGCCGCCGTTGCTGGTTGCAAAAAGTAAAAAAAATCAAAGTAGATAAATTCATCTAATTAAACGAAAGCAAAGGAAAGAATTTACCGGATTGTCGAATAGCGCAAGTCGCGGACGGAGTTGTCGAGCGTCTTGTATTCCAGAGGAAACAAGTTGGGGGTCGTGTCGATGAATGAGATGACGCTCGGCCGGCTGGGATAATCTGATGCAACTTTTATCGAGGAAACCTAAAAGAGAACGCTACCTTTTGGTGATGACGAAGTCTTGATTTTTCCGTCTCTTCTTCTCCGTGCTTGTATGTGTATCTGAGTGTGTTCATAGGTCTAGCTATTTATGGGGATTAGTTAGTGGCTTTATTATTATTTTTGGATTAGATTTTTTTTTGTGATTTTGTGGGATTTTAGGTGATTTTAGATGATTTTTATTGATTTTTTATGATTTTTGATGATTTTTTGAAGATTTTCAATTTTTTAGTGTTTCTTGTGAAGATTTTCAAATTTTTTTTAGTATTTCTTGTGATTTTTGTAGGAAAAAATTGGGTTATGATACCGCTGATGTTACTTCCGGCCCCGCTGTGTCCCAGGCTGATCGATAGAACTCAGCTGTGAATCCATCAGGACCCTGGTCCTTCTTCCTGGCCATGTTGAACCGCCAATAATGTCCTCAGACTATTGGCCAAATAGAGGATACCTCTCTCATGCCACATTTCCTGCAGTAATCCATACATCCTCACCCAACAAGGCAGCACTTAAAAGTTCCTCAACGTTAATTACAGTACTAGGTTTCCAACTTCTGATGAGAAGCGAACCGATTGCGATATGCCAATCACCCCTGCTTGGTATACTATTTAGGTGCGTGTCAGTTTCGAATCTCAGTATTAGGCTTCGTGCACTTCCTGCACATACCTCCACTAGTCCTCTCCTCCCCCAAAACTGTTTGCAAATTTTGCTAGCAGCAACTGTGAATGGGATGGGTTTGTCCAAGATTTATCCCACCAAAGTATGTTGCCACCTCTTTTAAACAACCATCCGCACCAGTGATTGGGGGGAATGGGAAGACTGCCATATACAGAACATCATCCACTGGGTCTACCCCACCTATCTCCTGTCTGGAACCAATGAGCTCCCAGCAAATGAGCTGCAATTTAATGGGGACCTCTTTTACGATGGGATTGGCATGTCTGTATTTAATTTGATGAAAACTAGCAGAGCGTCTTACATACGTAAAACACCAACAGGATTCGTGAAAAGCTATACTAATGATTATGCACTCTCACAAAGAGGTCAGCCACGATTTTGATTTGGGGTTAAGATGCACGTTTGGTCAAGTCAATGATTCTTACTTAAAAAATCAAATGGACAACGCGCATAAGCAGCGACGCACTTGTGGCCTTCACGTGAAGATTTCACTAGGCATAAATTCATGGGCAACGAGAGAAACTTTTCAGTTCTTTTTATTATTAACTCGACCTTCTCTCACGCGGACACGTTCCTATCAACGTATATATTAAAATATATAATGTTTGACAAATTCTCATGACTGAATTGGTCTTGGGACCAGAGGAACTTGATTTGGTCCCGTTTTGAATGTCCGATAGTTTTTTATTTTTACATGGCGGCAAAGCAGGTGCGTGTGCGTGTGCGTGAGCGACGACCATGCTGGCACGAGAGAAGATGCGCAATATAAATACGAGGGAATGAGCTTGGATCATCGGTCGCGCTTTCCTTTTAACTCTCTCCGGAACCCCAAAGTCTAAACGCTGGGATAGCGATGGGGCCAGTTGAGGCCAGGCGTACGCTTTCGGTAGGAGGGTCCATTGCTAATGCCTTGGATGAAACCCACCAGGTGCTTCACTCCAGGATCGTCCTCTTAGGTCTAGTAACCCTGATAGCCAACATCACGGGGATCATACTGCTCCTGTCGGTCGTCCTAGGGTCACGTAGGAGACGTTCGAAGAGTGCCTTGGTGAAGGCCTTCCTGTTCGCCTCTTATACCATGAGTCCATACCTGATAACATATGCCATGAGCTTGATGCTTCATCCGGACCCATCTGTGGGAAGAAGAGGGTATGGCCTTATGTGGGCTATGCAGTTGTTGATCATATTCGGGAGCACGGATTCGTTCTGTGCATATAGCTTATTGGACAATGAACAGTGGAGGAGGTACAATTGGCAATCCACACTCAAAGTGTGTTTATTGATTACTCTGCTTTTTCCCTACTATGTCTATATCTACCTGGCACCAATTCGCCTGTTGATCATCCTCTCCTTTTTAGTCGTGATTATTCTTAAGCTGTCCTCGAAAAATCAATCGTTAGCAGCTTCCAGCAGATATGCTCTGGAGAAGAGCAGCATGGCTCTACTAGATTACCTGAAAATGGAACACAAAGCAGTAGATATGAGACAAGTCAACCCAGTGACCATGAAGGGTTACAGATATGTGGTGGGAGGTGAAGAATTACTGAAGACTAAAGGAATTACTCAAGTTGTCACACTGGAGAAGGTTTGGAATTGTGAAGGCGAGCTCTTTTCCCCCGACAACGGCGGCAATCTTATCAAAGACTTATGCTTATCGTTCTCCCTCTTCAAGATTCTTCGGTTGAGGTACGTCGGTTACAAGTTACCCTGGGATGTGAATGAGAAGATGGTCTCGTTAGTTAGGCGTGGATTATTAGAACATACGGATGACGACTATCATGAGAGGGTATTCAGAGTGGTCGAAGACGAGCTAGCTTTCCTTTTTGACTCCTTCTACACAAAACTTCACCTGATATTTCAGCCAACGAGGTATCCCATAAGGAAGGCAGAATCTTTAATCATAGCCGTGTATTTTTCCTCTGGAATTTGGGCGCTATTCCAATCTGTTTTTATTGATAGCAGTCCACAAAACGATCCACACAGAATCTTCTGGGAGAAGTTATATTTATCCTCTGCAATGTTGTGCTTGACGATATTCGTAATCGTTGAATTTACACAAGTCTACCTCCTCCGTTACACAAGATGGGCAAAGGTCACAAATGTTTGTAAATATGTGAAGAGCGACTCGGGGAGCAAGAAAAGGTACCTGGAGAAGCACGTGAAGAAGATTTGCAGGCTCCGATCTCCCCAATCGTGGGAGAGGAAATTGCAGCAGTACTCTCTTCTCGATTGCTACACATACCGTCCTTGTAAGCTGCTATCTAATAAGTTCGTGTCTATGTTCATAAACTGGGCTCGGGATGGCCAGAAGAAGGACCATCCCATTGATTTGTCCAGAGAAGTGAAGAAGGCGGTGCTTGATCGTCTAAAGGACACCAATGACACGAGATTGGAAAATGGACTTGCGTCAATGAGGCGGCACAACGTGACAAGTATGCTCGAGTGGGCATGCAAGCTCGAGACTCAAAGTGAAGTAATAATGGTTTGGCACATTGCTACTTCCCTGTGTGAGCGGAAGTCCAAGCTAAATTCAGAGGAGAGCAGGATGAAGTTTCGGGTGGCAATGAGTTTGTCAAAGTACCTAGCCTACCTCGTTGGTTTTGCACCAAAACTCCTGCCCGATCATCCCTATGCGGCAGAAGCTTTGTTCGACCAAATAATCAAGGATGCCAAGCGTTTATTCAGCGGTTACAACACGGCACAACAAAAGAGGGACAAGTTAAGAGATATCTCACGAGGATCTGGGCATGGCGGCACTACGCTCGAGAGAGGAGCTGTGCTAGGGAACACTTTGTTGGATGAAATCGGAGAGCCAAATCTCATATGGACGATTCTCGCAGATTTTTGGGTAGAAACAATGCTATATGTGGCTCCTTCGAACAACGTTACAGCGCACGTTGAAGAACTGGCCAACGGAGGGGAGTTCGTGACACACCTCTGGGCTCTAATGTACCATGCCGGGATAAAGCGGGAGAAACGTTCGAGATGGAGCTGTCCAGACATGAGCGCCGCAGTGGGTGATACAGGCCCACCTGTGATGTCTCGTGAAGAGCCATAATCGCAGATGTGTCCTAGCTCATTAGTTTGATGACGTCTAGATGTAGTTTTGCATGTTTTATCCATGTGGTAGCCTTTGTCCAATTCATTGTGGGTAAACTCATCGCCTTAAATCCTACATGTAAACTACGTTTGTGTATAAATGAATTATTGACTTAAATTCATAAAAAAAAAGGTTATCTTTGGGCACCTATTTGATCCGGGTTTAATTTTTATTTTTATTTTTTTTTTTGCACCTGTTTGATCCCATTTTAATGTTTTCAATTCAATTTCATTTCCCATTATTGGAAGCTGTTACGTTATCAGTGAATTTCCTAAAAGAGATAATTAGGTGAAGAATACTACTTGGACGTATAAACAAAGGTTTGTTGGGATGCAGAGACCTGCGGATAATTCATTTCAGTGGGTCGGTAAGAAATAACAATAAATTGATGCCATTATGTAATTCAAGAACTTCTTTCACGATTTATATAAGAATTACGTATATATAGTAAATGTAATCTTCGCACACTTGGAAAAAATTTCACCAACGAAACGCAACAATTCAAAAAAAAACAGCCAGGAAAGCAAACTACTATTGTCATTAAGAAAAATCTGGACACAGACAATGCAATGCGGGTAAAAATACGGAGGAGACTTGTTATACTCATCGATACCATTGTCGGAGTAAAGAGGAAACGGGGAGAACATAAAGCATAGACAATTAGATTGCACCCTTTCAATATGAGTAACGTACGACTTGTCGTGTTCTATTTAGAATTAGATATATAGCTTTTACAGTAATTATATTCCTAATTACTCAACATGTCAATGTCTACCAAGGTAACCGTCGCACATTCATGACTATCAAAGTAATTGCTACCCACTCATGGCTATCAATATAGCAACTGCACATTCAAGGCTTAAAATGTATTCCGACAACCTATTTTTGCTAAGGTAACTATCGTCATGGTTTAGAACACGTCCTCTCAATTGCCCTTTGAAGATCGTCGATCCACTCCAACTCTGAACCAGCTAGCATCTTCGATCCATTTGCATTCTTGACCAGATGATTTCATTCCCCGTCCACGCACTTCGATCCTTCAATAAGCTGCTTTAATCTTCATCTGTGAGCCCCTTCAAGTCCTTGATCTATGTGTTTCAAGTCTTCAACCTATCTCTTTCAACTTCACTCTATTGGCACCTTCTTCCCGGCACAAGCGGAACACACGGGCCAAACACAGTATACGCCCATGGCCTAAGCCTATTGCGTTCAAAATCGCATTGATGTGTGAAAATGTAATCTCTTCTTTAATAGAAAAAGAAAGAAAACTTTGCCCCCATGCAAATGCATTGTTTTCTTCTCCAAAACTTCAATGTTGTCCTCTTCCCAGACTTACATAATATAGATAGAAATAGAGTTTAATTATACGTAGAATATATTCATCCATTGCACATAAGAAAGCAACTCTATCTAACAATCCCAACAAAGGAGACGGCCCCATGTTTGTTGGACTCGCGAAGTACGCCAACTCTAATCTTCTTGGTCTAGTGCACGACCTTGGCACTGCTACCATCATCGAAGGGAGAGTAACCGTCGGCCCGACACTTCCTCCTGCAGAGTTCGCATAATAGGTGTTAATCTTGATTTTGATGATGAACTTGAGAAGCGTGTAACTAATGTCTAGTAATGTATTACTATACTATTGCGTTTAACTTTGATAATGAGCTTGAGAAGTATGTTGTTGATCTAGAGTAACATGTTATTGTATTAATATGTTTATTCTCTCCAAATATGGAAATATATTTTCCTTCTTATATTGGAATATATTTTCAATTGTTTCAAATTCGAAATGTATAAATTGATTGAATACCATCTAAATATTTCGATTAGGTAACTGAAATTAAAATATGGATTTCTCAAATAATAATTTGAAATAAAATCTCTAATTATGGAAGCTAGTGATTATCTATAGCAAAGCAACGGTATAAAGTCTCTTAAAGATTGACCTCTTTGTGCGCGCGCCCTTCCGGCCTAGCAGCGTGGAATGGCGGTTCCGGCAAGCCCGACGATCCGGGCCTGCTCCCTGAGACCCAATCCGGTCGGCGTTACGGCTCAAACTCCGGGCGCTGCGGAAAGGGGCCACAAGGTTGGGCCAACCACATGAAGGTGGCGAGCGAAAGGCTGCGTTAAGGCCTCGCTCGCGAATTTTTAGGAGAAGGCCCAAGGAGCGGCTCGAGTTGCCGTCACCTCATCCTAAATGGCTCCGAAAAAAAGGTGTGTGAGGTTTAGTTTAATTTTGGAAAACTTGTTCGGAGTCGCCACCGACTTAGTTTATAAATGTGATTTTAAGTCGAAAAAATCAGAGTTCGGATTCGGGGATTCCTATTTACTAACCTTGGTATTTTAACACATGCGAAAAGGGGTGGCGATTTGTCCAAAAAATTTAACTTTTGATTGACGGGTATTGGGCCCGATCCGGGAGTGGGTCGGACTCTTATCGACGTTTTAACGGGCGTTGGACCCGAATTTAGATTTGTTTGATTAAAATCAAACATATGACAAAAACCTAAAGCCTAAGTCATGCACACAATCACAAGCAATTATTTAGATCAAAAGAGCGGGGAAGGGCAGTGATTGCGGGCCTATGCACTTGGGCCCGCAATCCGTTACAAGTGGGCTTAAAATGAAATTCGGGGATGCCCGCACCTCCCATTTGTACCTTTGATTGAAGGTTGAGGCCACTTTGTCTTCGAGCCCGCGGTTTTTAAGCCGGGGTAGATCTGCGCGGTTTGATGCACGCGCCTTCGTGTAATCTTCGAAAGTTTGAATTTGATCTTCTGAGATTACGTACTCG
Organism: Melastoma dodecandrum; assembly: GCA_029817715.1. Classification (NCBI taxonomy): domain Eukaryota; kingdom Viridiplantae; phylum Streptophyta; class Magnoliopsida; order Myrtales; family Melastomataceae; genus Melastoma; species Melastoma dodecandrum. Next base: position 3,866,089 of record JARUPY010000606.1, read on the forward strand.
ATGTACATGTCAAGAAAAGTGTGAATGTGCTTAGTATCGTTAAATTCAATTGAAGTTTGATTAAATTGAGAATGGTAAGGCTTGTCTTACCATCTTGATCGGAGGTGTGCACTTGGTGTAAATTGTCGATGATACCCGATAAATTTCCATGTTTTACATGCAAAATAAAGAAAGATGGATGTTAGTAATGCAGCTCGTGATGAATCATTAACTTATATGAATGAGCATAAACATAAATGGGTTTCAAGGACAATCATCACGCAGACTTCATAGGAATTTTAGAACATTAAAAAAAAAAATCAAAACAGACAGGGACATCTAACTTAAGAAGTTAATTAAAGATTATTAAAAATCTAAAAGTCCATAGAACGAACTAAGGTAGAACTAAGAAGGTTGATAAAAACATAACACATGGCACGTATTTAATCGTGTTAAAATCCTTAAAAAAAAGTTAAACCATTGGTTTAAGATTCGAAATACCGAACGAACAATTATAAACGAATAAAAAAAGGGGTCTAACCAGTGCGAGCAGACACCTGACCGTTCTGAATCGAACAGAATGAGAAGAATAAGGCTTTTACCTTTCAAAAAAGGGGGTGCCCTCGCGAAGCTTCTGTCTCGGAGACTTCGTCCTTCTCCCGCAGCTCGACCAAGGTGACATCAAAGTTGAGACGACGGGGTTGGCTTCTGCACAAGGGGGTTGCTGAAGACGGCACCGGAGGGGAAGGTTGGCCAAGGAGCGCAGGGAGCAAGAGGAGTCGCCCGTCACCGATCCTGCGGACGCCGGGGAACGCCAAGGAGGACGAGCCGCCGCTGCTGTCGGGACTTGGGTGTGCTGGCGGAAGCTGCGAGTCGCTGAGCCGGTGAAGGGAGCGCCGGGAGCTGTGGACATCCGCTATGGAGGACGCCGGGGAAGAAGTGGGTCTGCCGCGACGAGTTTGGTTTTGCCGGAGGAAGTGGGGCTGCCGTTGCTGCTCGGGCTTGGAATGCCGAGAGATGGGTCCGCCTCCGCGAGATCTGCGAGCGCCGAGGAAGGTGGATGGCGCTGGAGGGCTGCTGCTAGAGGGATGGAGCTACTATTCGTCGGATTTGGAGGTGGCCGAACGAGGAAGATGCGGAAGAGACGAGGGTCTGCTGTTGCCGCTCGGACTTAGGATGCCGGGAGAGGGGTTCGCTTCCGCGAGATCTCTGACTTTGAAGAACGCCTGGAAGACTGTGGTCTGTCGCCGCCGAGACCTGGGGCGCCGAGGGAGGTTGAATCTGCCATGGGTGGAGCCGGGGAGACTGGGCTGCCGCCTTGGGGAGGCGGGTTCGTCGTTGGGCCTGACGACGCCGGAGGAGGTCGATCCGCCGCTGTCCGGACGACGACCGAGGGAAGCTTGCGCCGTGGGTGGTGTTAGCGTGTGCACGTATGTGCCAAGACACTTTAATATATTTATGGATAAATAATTAATAAAGGCGTGTATTTGTCATTGATTATTTTACTTTTCTGCACGTAAAATTATTAATGATAAAGTCCCACAGATTATTGAGTGTATTAATCTGAAATAGTCCGTGATCGGATAGATGTTTAGAGGGGACATGGACATCTAGATTATCGCTAAGTATAGCTGAGGTCAAGATAGACCAAGGGATAGTGTATCCAAGTTATACTTAGGGGTATCCTAATATTAGGGATACTGGACACGACCCGATTAAGAGGATACCACATATTGAACATCATTGGTCAATCCTCTTTATGGACGAGTGTAACTAATCTTTTGACTTGAGACCTTCATTTATTCTATGCGTGGAGTTTGCACACTTTGACGTCGTTAAAAGCAATCTTTAACCGGATTGTGAGTAATACGATTGTTGGGTGCGTGACAAAGCGTAGAGAGAATAGTGTTGAGTCAATATAGGATTCATCGCTCTCTCGGATTAGAGAGTTGACATCTAGGCCACTTGATAGAGATATTAGTGACTCTAAAATCCATGGCCATGGGAGGAATTTTTTACATTCAGGAGAGTCTATTATATCTTGGTAATCAAGTAAAACAATTAATTCGGTGATGATGTATTTTGCGCCGAATTAATTGGGATGTCGGTTAGATGAAGAGATTGAATTACACGGTAATCGGTTCATAGTGGTATATGATTTATGATCATTATCCTAACACGTTGGGTGACTAAAAACTGTTGCTAGACGGTTACCTTAGTTTGTGTATGAATATACACTGCCTTCGTGTATAGGACCTAGAGGGTCGCACGCATAGCACGTCGACACGAACATTGTATTTTGATTATTTAGTGGATACTAAATTAATCATTTTATTATTTCAGAATTAGAATTAATTGGATTATTAATTTATTCTGAAATATCGGAAGCAAATAAATTGACCAAGATCGAATATGAATTTATTCGGGTCAATTTATAAAGGATATATATATTTAAAATTTTATTTATTTATTTAAATGTTATATCCAATATATAGTTTATTTAATTAAATCATTTTAATGCATGTGTCGTTGGAAGCTTTTTAATTTCCACATGTCCACGTCACTTGCATTAAATAGTCTTAATATTATTATTAAAACTATTATTATTATTTTACGTAACGAATCTTTTCCCATTAATTTTGTCCATTAAATTTTTCTTCCGTTACACTAAGACGATTGATTAGAGGAAACGTAAATTTTTTATGGCAAGAAATTTAGTGGGATGAAATAAAGAAAAAAAAATGTATTATGTTTTTCTCTGAGTATCGTCAGAGGTTTTTGTGATTTTGGAAACAAATCAGAGAATAAGATTTGTGAAAAGGAGAGAAATTCTTTTTGCTTTCGAAGAGTTCTCAGACGGATCCAAGAGGCTAGCAGCTACCGGATCGTCGAGTGTTCGTGATCGCGTGCGCGTGGATACCACTAGAGGAGTCACACGTGGGGCTCTCGATCGATTGTTCCGGATTACAGTTTTGTTTCGTCGGAAATTACAAGGTACGGCTTCCGGGTAAGAATTTTATTATAATATACGTACCATGATTTGATTATCTTGGGCATAAAAGTTATAATATTTCTTTCCGCTGCGCCCTAAAACCAACAAGTGGCATCAGAGCCTTATCATGGTTGAATCGTATATTATATTTGAATTTTGCTAACTTTAACGAAATTATAATCTGTCGGAAGATTTTAAGATTTCGTTTAAGATTTTTGTCCATCAAAATTATAGTAAACATATGAGATTTATGCCTATAATTATTTTGGACGAAATAATTCATATTTTAAATTCTTTCTTTCTAGTGATATTTAGAAACAAACATTAATAGTTTTGGACAGAAAGTAAGAATTTAACATTGATTGGGCAAAAGGATTACGTTAAATGTCCTTTTAAGATTTATCCCATTTGATATATACTGTAACAAATTTAGAATTACTTGCCGAGTGAAATTTTTGGCAAATAAAACTTTATCCCATGAAATGGGATTTATAAGTAACGTTGAGGCCGACCAATAATTAATTATGAGATAAATAATTAATTTAAAAGTCTGAAAATAAAAGTATAATAATTATTTTATTATTATAATGGTCGGTTGAAATGGATAAATATGTCTTACGAAGTATTTTAATGGTGAGACAAAACTAAAATAAAATCCCATAAATATTAAGTTAATATTTTAAAATAAAGGCCCTCCATTAATGTTTATTATATTAGTCAGATATTTCCCATGAGTCGGTACAGCTTAGCTGTGGGCTTCTGGTAGAACATCTGTAATTTATTCTAAAAGATTAATGGGTCAACTTAACTCAATTTAGTTGACTTGTTTAGCTCAGCTAAGGTCAGCTTTTTGAGGGGCAAGTGTTGAGTTTTAGAGTTATTAGACTCAACGTGAAAATACCGAAAGTCACACAGATAATCGTGATTGGCGAGTTAAGGCCTATTTGTTTCGTGTGGTGTGTAGGTACAGCTCATCTGTGTGCATACTTCATGTTTCGAGATTTCGGTCCCACTAGGAATCATTAACCAACAAATTCCCGATTTCAACAGAGGGGGCTGTTGTTTTCGAATAAAATAGTGGGAGCTATATTAAAGTCTTTTATTAATTAATATTCCACAAATACTAAAACTCTGCTTTAAATTATTATTGTAGATGGCAAACACAAACACCCTTTCGCTGCGAAGCATTCTCGAGAAAGAGAATATCCTCATCGGTTCCAACTACCTGGATTGGTATAGAAAATTGAAAATTGTCCTAAGGCACGAGAGAAAGATTTATGTGCTGGAGGATGAACCACTTAAAGAACCTACACCTGATGCTTCTGAGGATGATCAGTCTTACTACAATCAATACTTGGAGGATGCGCTGGATGTTCAGTGCATCTTGTTGTCTTCTATGTCTCCCGAGTTACAGAGGCAGCATGAAAACATGAGTGCTAGGGAGATTAATCAGCACTTACGTGAGCTCTTCCAAGAGAGTGCCAGAGTTGAGAGGTATGAGACATCTCGGGCACTGTTTCGAACTATGCTGGTGGAGGGTAACCCAGTTGGGCCACATGTACTCAAGATGATAGGGTACATTGAGAGGCTTGAGAACTTAGGTTCCAAGCTGGACCAGGACTTAGCAGTTGACCTGGTTTTGTCCTCACTCCTACCATCATTTTCTCAGTTTGTGTTGAACTTCAACATGAACAGTATGGAGAAGAGTTTGACTGATCTGATGGCAATGCTGAAGACTGCTGAGAAGGACATGAAGGTGAATCCTTCACCACGAGCAATGATGGTCAGAAAGACCTACAAGCGTCTTGGCACCGGGAAATTCAATCCCAAGACTAAAGCAGTTAAGAGCACCGGACCACCAGCTCAGAAGAAGCTTAAGAAAGGGCAGCAGGTGCCCCAGTCTGATGAGAAGGAAGCTATATGCTTTCATTGTGGCAAGAAAGGCCATTGGAAGAAGAATTGCTTCCAACTCATGAAGAAGAATGCCAGTGGAGCGGATGCTTCAAGTATCTTTATGATTGAATGCAATCTTTCTATTTCTTCATCATGGGTCATAGACTCTGGAAGTAGTTTTCACATTTGTGCGAACTTGCAGGGTCTAAGTGACTGCAGACGGCTGTCCAAGGGCGAGATGGACCTACGAGTGGCAAATGGAGCTAGAGTTGTTGCATTAGCTGTAGGGACTTATGTAATAAAATTGCCCAGTGGATTTGATTTGAATTTGGAGAACTGTTATTTCGTTCCTAGTTTTTCCAAGAACATCATTTCGGTGTCGTGTTTAGACGCCAAGGGATTTGTATTTGAATTCAAGGACAAGTTGTGTTCCTTTTATTTGGATGGAATGTTCTATGAAATGGTTCATTAAATAATGGTTTGTACGTTCTGAATTTGGATGAGCCGATTTACTGTGTTGAAGGAAAGAAACAGAAAACGCGTGACTCGGACTTAACATATCTCTGGCATTGTAGACTTGGTCATGTTAATGAGAAACGCATCGCAAGGTTACTGAGTAACGGGTATTTGGACTCTTTTGAATTAGAGCCCACAGATACATGTGAAGCGTGTTTACAAGGAAAAATGACCAAGAAACCTTTTACCAAGACTGGTGAAAGGGCCAAGGAACTACTAGAACTCATACATAGTGATGTGTGTGGACCATTACCGGTTCAGGCCAGAGGAGCGTATTCCTACTTCGTGACTTTCACCGACGATTTAAGTAGATACGGATATGTCTACTTAATGAGGCACAAGTCTGAAACTCTAGAAAAGTTTAAAGAGTTCAAGAACGAGGTAGAGAATCAATGAGGCCAGAAGATAAAAGCCCTTCGGAGTGATCGAGGCGGCGAGTATCTTAGCCAAGAGTTCATTGATTACCTAAAAGAGTGTGGGATCGTTTCACAACTCACACCTCCTAGAACACTGGAGTGGAATGGTGTTTCAGAAAGGAGGAACCGCACGCTCATGGACATGGTTAGATCAATGATGAGTCATGCCAGTCTTCCGTTGTCATTTTGGGGTTATGCCTTAGAAACAGCAGCGTACATGCTTAACCGAGTTCCAACCAAGTCAGTAGATAAGACTCCTTATGAAGTATGGTTTGGAAAGAAACCAAACTTGTCTTATCTTAAGATATGGGGCTGTGATACTTATGTGAAGAATGAGATTTCTGATAAGCTTGCGGCAAGATCTACTAAGTGTATGTTTGTAGGTTATCCAAAGGAAACAAAGTGATACTACTTTTATCTTCCAAGCGAGCACAAAGTTATCGTTGCTCGATATGCTACTTTCTTGGAAAGAGAATTTATTTCTAAACAAAGTAGTGGGAGTAAAGTAAGTCTTTAAGAAATTTCGGACTCTACAAACAGGTTGGAAACTGAACATTTAGATAGCGAATCGGTACCACAAGTACAAGCGATTCCAACTTCTGAAAATGTTCAAGGAACGCAAGATCAACGTAAGTCGACAAGAGTACATCGAGAGCCTGACAGATATGGTTGGCTAGTAACCCAACATGGGGAAGTACTACTCGTCGAGGATGATGAACCGTCGACTTATGAGGAAGCAATCGCTTCAAATGATTCCGAGAAATGGCTAGAAGCCATGAAATCAGAGATGGACTCCATGTATATCAACCAAGTTTGGGAGTTGGTTGATGCGCCAGTTGGGGTAAAACCCATAGGGTGCAAGTGGATCTTCAAGAAGAAGATTGACATGGAAGGGAATATAAGTACCTATAAAGCAAGACTTGTGGCCAAGGGTTTCACTCAACGTCAAGGAATTGACTATGATGAAACATTTTCACCGGTTGCAATGCTTAAGTCCATTAGAATTCTGCTTGCGATAGCAGCTTACAAGGATTACGAGATCTGGCAGATTGATGTAAAAACCGCTTTCCTGAATGGAAAGTTACAGGAGGAAGTGTTTATGGTACAACCTCCCGGTTTCATTGCATCCAAGAATGCAGATAAAGTATGTAAGCTCAAGAGGTCCATTTATGGGCTAAAGCAAGCATCTCGGAGTTGGAATCTGCGATTTGACGAAGCAGTTAAAGAATTTGGCTATGTCAAGAATCCAGAGGAACCTTGCGTTTACAAAAAGGTTAGTGGGAGCAAGATTTCGTTCCTAGTGCTGTATGTTGATGATATACTTCTGATAGGCAATGATATCCCTAGCCTAGAGTCTACCAAGACTTGGCTGGGAGAGTGTTTCTTTATGAAAGATCTTGGGGAAGCGACTTATGTCTTAGGTATTAGATTATACCGAGATAGACAGAATAGGTTGCTGGGTTTGAGTCAAAATATGTATATTGACAAGGTGCTGAATAGGTTCAGCATGCAAGATTCCAAGAGAGGATTCTTGCCAATGTCACATGGTGTACATCTTTCCAAGTCTATGTGTCCGAAGACACATGAGGAGAGATGAAGGATGGGCAAGATACCTTATGCATCCGCTATAGGGTCCATTATGTATGCCATGATTTGCACTCGACCCGATGTCTCGTATGCTTTGAGCATGACAAGTAGATATCAGTCAGATCCTGGAGAGGGTCATTGGACTGCAGTAAAGACTATCCTTAAGTATCTTAGAAGAACAAAGGACATGTTCTTAATTTATGGAGGAGATGAGGAGTTAGTTGTCAGAGGATATGATGACGCTAGTTTTCAGACATATAGGGATGATCTGAAATCGCAGCAGGGTTATGTGTTTTGCTTGAATGGTGCAGCTGTATGTTGGAGGAGTTCCAAGCAGGAGACAGTTGCAGATTCTACAGCTGAGTCCGAGTACATTGCAGCTTCTGAAGCAGCAAAGGAAGCTGTGTGGATCAAGAACTTCATAGCGGAGCTTGAAGTGGTTCCGAGCATTATTGACCCAGTGACATTATACTGTGACAACAATGCAGCCATAGCGCAGGTTAAGGAGCCGAGGTCTCACCAACGATCGAAGCACGTACTGCGGAAATATCACATCCTCCGAGAGATTGTTCAGAGGGGTGACGTGTTGGTTAGCAGAGTTGATACGAGCGAGAATATCGCGGACCCACTCACAAAGGCCTTACCTCTGCAGAAACATGAGACCCATGTGAGGAGCCTAGGACTTCGAGTCCATAGTACTTGGCAATAGTGCAAGTGGGAGATTGTTAGTGTGTGCACGTATGTGCCAAGACACTTTAATATATTTGTGGATAAATAATTAATAAAGGCGTGTATTTGTCATTGATTATTTTACTTTTCTGCACGTAAAATTATTAATGATAAAGTCCCACAGATTATTGAGTATATTAATCTGAAATAGTCCGTGATCGGATAGATGTTTAGAGGGGACATGGACATCTAGATTATCGCTAAGTATAGCTGAGGTCAAGATAGACCAAGGGATAGTGTATACAAGTTATATTAAGGGTATCCTAATATTAGGGATACTGGACACGACCCGATTAAGAGAATACCACATATTGAACATCATTGGTCAATCCTCTTTATAGACGAGTGTAACTGATCTTTTGATTTGAGACCTTCATTTATTCTATGCGTGGAGTTTGCGCACTTTGACGTCGTTAAAAGCAATCTTTAACCGGATTGTGAGTAATACGATTGTTGGGTGCGTGACAAAGCGTAGAGAGAATAGTGTTGAGTTAATATAGGATTCATCGCTCTCTCGGATTAGAGAGTTGACATCTAGGCCACTTGATAGAGATATTAGTGACTCTAAAATCCATGGCCATGGGAGGAATGTTTTACATTCAGGAGAGTCTATTATATCTTGGTAATCAAGTAAAACAATTAATTCGGTGATGATGTATTTTGCGCCGAATTAATTGAGATGTCGGTTAGATGAAGAGATTGAATTTAACGGTAATCGGTTCATAGTGGTATATGATTTATGATCATTATCCTAACACGTTGGGTGACAAAAAACTGTTGCTAGACGGTTACCTTAGTTTGTGTATGAATATACACTGCCTTCGTGTATAGGACCTAGAGGGTCACACGCATAGCACGTCGACACGAACATTGTATTTTGATTATTTAGTGGATACTAAATTAATCATTTTATTATTTCAGAATTAGAATTAATTGGATTATTAATTTATTCTGAAATATCGGAAGCAAATAAATTGACCAAGATCGACTATGAATTTATTCGGGTCAATTTATAAAGGATATATATATTTAAAATTTTATTTATTTATTTAAATGTTATATCCAATATATAGTTTATTTAATTAAATCATTTTAATGCATGTGTCGTTGGAAGCTTTTTAATTTCCACATGTCCACGTCACTTGCATTAAATAGTCTTAATATTATTATTAAAACTATTATTATTATTTTACGTAACGAATCCTTTCCCATTATTTTTGTCCATTAAATTTTTCTTCCGTTACACTAAGACGATTGATTAGAGGAAACGTAAATTTTTATGGCAAGAAATTTAGTGGGATGAGATAAAAGGGAAAAGAAAAGGTATTGTGTTTTTTTTCTGAGTGTCAGTCGTCAGATGTTGGTGTGAGTTTGGAAACAAATCTCTGTAGCTTTAGAAATCAGAGAGTAAGATTTGTGAAAAGGAGAGAAATTCTTTTTGCTTTCGAAGAGTTCTCAGACGGATCCAAGAGGCTAGCACCTACCGGATCGTCGAGTGTTCGTGATCGCGTGCGCGTGGATACCACTAGAGGAGTCACACGTGGGGCTCTCAATCGATTGTTCCGGATTACAGTTTTGTTTCGTCGGAAATTACAAGGTACGGTTTCCGGGTAAGAATTTTATTATAATATACGTACCATGATTTGATTATCTTGGGCATAAAAGTTATAATATTTCTTTCCGCTGCGCCCTAAAACCAACAGGTGGAGCGCCGGGAAGTGAGGACGGGGAGCCGCCTCAGAGCCGCCGACGTGTGGAGACGGGGCTTCTGGAGGGTGAAGCTCGGGCTTGTCGAGGACGCCGGAGGGAGGTGGTCTCGCCGTCACTGGCTTGGGCTGTGGGGGTTAGGATGGCTCCGTTGTCGAAGACGTGAGCACCTTGGGCTCTTGATCAATACCACCGGATACGAGTGTGTCGGAGCGGCCAAGAGGGATGGAATGGTGCGAAGTTGCCGATGTACGCCTTCCTCCGGAAATCGTCATATGAAAGAAGCAGGTTAATACGAAAGAAACTCCTTCCCGATACTGATGTGTGTCTGTGAAAGGCCGAAAGGTCCTGTTCTATCTATGGCAGGTGGTTGACTCAAAGCTGCAAGGATGTGAGAGAGAGGCCGCCGAGGGACTGAAGATCGTCTTCTCCAAGGTATACACCAACAGGGGTTGATGAAGTTGGAGCCGCTGTTGCCGAGTGCTGGAGTTGGTGTCGCTGTGTCTGGAGAAGTGGGAGTCTACTGCAGCTGTAGCTCTGGTATGTTTCTGCTGAGGCATCCGGCGAAGTCAAAGCTGTCTGCAACTCGTCTTTTATATCCCTCGACTCCTTTTCCAACTGAAACCTGAATTTCGTTCTGTTTTTACTGGTGTCGTTGGAATTCATCCAATTTTGTTGGGATTTGACTGGCTCTTGTTGAAATCCTAGCCAAGGTTTGATTAATCTGTTTACTTTTGTCTTTTGCAGGCATTAATAGTGTGGTCCTCGGGAGATTTGGGATGCAGGGAATGTCGGGAATTACCCTGCAAGAGATTTTTGTCGGGGGTTATTATTTCTCCGCAAGTGATCTTCTGATATTGTCGGAGGAGTTGTCCTCCAGCTGGCAAAGGGATTGAGGCTTTGTTAGGTCCTGGGCTTCTTGATGGCATTAGGTTTGATTTGGGCTTTTCTTTGTTTGGATTTCTTGATTTGGGTTGGGTTGTCATTTTTTGTCTTGCCCGGCCTCCTTTGGTTTAGGCTGAGTTCGACTTTGGTAGGTTTTTATGCTTTGTGAAGCCATGCTTTATGACGTTTGTTTCCTTGATTGCAGGATGAACATACAAGCTACCAGTGCCCTTGGATTCAAGGTAATGATTCTGCAGTTTCTCCTTTTATTCGTTCCACTGTTCAGCGGATTGGCGATTCTATCTGTCAGACCCCCCCCCCCTTGTTTTTCTGTTGATAATGTGATGGTGTTTGGATTGCTATCATTGGACACTGGCACCTGGACACTTGTGATTTGAGGATTTGACATTAGACCAGGCATCACAATTTGAAGTCTCTGGTCTGCAGCACTTGCGACCCTAGTAAGTTGAGAATCTTCAGCAGGTGGCTATGTTTGGGCGCCAAGACAGGTTTGTGTATGTTCCAGCACTTGACGGTGGACAATTTGAATTCTGTATCGGTTGCACACAACAAGAGAGTTTCCAGACGCACAACGATTTAGGCACTCCAATAATGGACCTTATCAAGTGTATCCATTAGTGTGGTAGATGCAATGCACAGGTACTTTCCAGTGCTCTATTTGATTCGATAAACAGCTTAGAATCTGATTCTGTAGCTAGGTAGCCGTCATATGGGCAAGCTCTGCTGCTGTTGTCAATGTAATTCAAGCGTGGCTTGCAATAAAGGTGTGTGCACTGTGACTGGAGAGCTTCATTTGGGCTCAGCGAGATATTGTATGTTGACAATGCGCTTATCATCGAATCCTATGCTGGTTCATGATTTCTACCAGGGTTGTGAGCAGGGAAACTGTCAATGTTACTCTGTCCAGGTACGGGCTCGAGATGTCAGCCAGGTATGTGCCAAGAGCTTATTCTATAAATATGATCATTAGGGCCAAGTGGTTGGAAATTTCTTGATAAGGCTGCTGTTTGCTCTGTTATTGATAAATGTACTGTTGAGTATTCTGGGATGCCTGAGATTGCTGTTGGGGTTGTTGTTGTGGCTGATGTAGTGGAACTTGAGGAATCCCTTCCGGTCTGCATTGGATGATGTAACTCTCGGGGGAAACAAGGGTCTACGATGCGGTTGTTTCATCTGAAAAATTGACTTTAGCAGAAATAGAATGAGAGGGCCGAGCACTCATTGGCTGGGATGATTGCACAACTGGAAGAGACTGTCGTGATGGTTTGAGAATCTCTGGGGACAGAGTGGCAACTTGAGTAGGTGCGGGTGCTGGCGGAGCAGGATGTAATGCAGGAGGATTCATGGCTGTTAAAGATTGCTCTGATAATCCAGGTACCCATATCCTCTGTCTATTTGCATTACAGCACCAGACTAAAAATTCTACAGTTGACTGAACAGACTGATATCCCGCAACAGATGGTACTTGACTATGGATCCTACGCTAGCAGGAGGAGGATAGTGGGTTTGCGTTGTTAGTTGGGGACCTCCCGACTGACGGTGAGTCCCATTAGGACCCATTTGCAGAGGATATTGCTGGTTCAATGCAAGGCTTCCTCCTTGCAAGGGAAAGGATAGTTGCACGGGCTGTTGCTGTTATTATTTTTTTGAAATGCAAACTGCCGCAACTGATATCGTGTTTGCAGGGATTACGGGCTGATGGTATTGGAGAAGGTATTGGAGAAGAAACCAGCCTGGCTGAGCCTTGCTTCGAGCGGCGGCCGCTGTAGTTGCAACAGATTGCTGCAGCTGCGACTGTTGTTGTGATTGTTGTAGCTGTAGCTGGGAAGCTCACACCGAAAATAGGACAGAGCTGCTGCCACCGGTGCTGACAGTCTTCGGAGGGAGATACCGCCAAGAGGAGTCGAGAGCCAGAGAAGGAAACCATCGCCACGATGATCTGGGGGCTGACATTGATACAAGCCGGATGCTCTTCTGCTGGTGATCGGCTGACGATGTCGTTTTTATTTGCATTAGGCTTTATGTAAGTTCGTCTGCAACGAATTTTTAGATGGTTGTGTTGTTTTATTTACGACATTGCAATTCACGCTTATTTGAGGTATTACAGTTTGCCCCTCCTTGTGAGGGAATCTTGAAAGATTTTATCGCAATGATATCAGGAATACCTCAAATTATATTTCGAGAGCGTCTTTGGTCAACATACACCCTAAAAGCTCTTCAAGAAGGTCATTAGTCACAACGAAAACAAAAACAACTAAATGTACGTGCACATCATGCCTCGTTCTGTTTTCTTTTTAAAAGTGTTTCCAAGCGAGGATCATAGAGGTTTCACCATTCAAGCAAATTCTCCATCTTTCAGACAGCACGCCAGCTTAGGCATTCCGTTGGAGAATAATCGGTTCACTGGTAAGTGTGGACAATCCACTTTGGGGAAAGCTTTGTTTTAGAAGGGTATCATCTTTGCTTTTGCGATCACCAATGTCGGTCCCAATGCTTTATTTTTGCTCTTTTGATTTTGATTTTGCGCTTTCTTTTAAAGACTTTGGTCTTTACGCTAATTCTTTCTTTTCTTTGCTAGATCATAGGTGTTTGCCCCGCTTTATTTTCTGACAACCTCTTTTCGAACTTGTATCCTTGAGAAGCTCTTTGAGGAGTTCGGTCCTTAGAAACGATTCAACTGGTGGCCTTGACTATCGATGATACCTCTTCGCTTGAATCTTAAGGAAGTGTAGCTTTTACGATCTGTTGCTTCCGGTTTCTAGCTACCACATCTCCTTTTTAACCTCGATGTGAGGCGGTCCTTAAACTTGTTAGGTGTAGTGTGTACGAAAACTTCAACTTTGGCCCGAAAGGGGCTAGCAATGGTTGATGTTTCGTGTTTGGGACAGAGAAGAAATGCTCGATTTCATTCTGGTTTAGAGCATCTTTTGTCAAAGGATTCGTTATCCGCCTGAATGTTTGGGTATGAATCCTCACAGTATTTTCACTCATCACTCCGAGTAAATGTTTAGGGATAGGTTTGCCTTCTCCAATCTCGCCTCGAAACATTTTTATTAAAGATAATTTCAAATCATATGCGAATGAGCACACAAATGTTTAAGAAATAAACAAGTTTAGGTACTCAAACCTCTGTAGTGCTCTTGTGCACTTTCGTGTTCTGCATTCTTTTAAATTAAACCTGGAACGGCTTCCACCCGACCACCCTCGTCGTTGCCCAGGAGTTTGTACCGTATTGTGTGGATGCCCATGTACCTACACAGTTGACAACGGACAGAGACGAAATTAGCTTATGTACTTCGATTCTCGCTTGGAGAGATGAAGTAAAATATCCGTTGGGGAGATGAGATGAATATGTCCATCTGGACGGTCATTTTAAAAGAATATGCTTATATATTCGACCCTTGTTGAGGAATGCAATGTATGTAAACAAATCCAGCTTGAATGAAGGCATGACTCTAGCTGGGGAAATGGAGATACGACCCCATCTGAGAAATTTTGTTAGAGAGCAGTGTAGATGTTACTCCCTTTTAGTACGGTCATCTTTGGTGATGACAAAGGCAATCTCGAAGCTTTGGTTCGAAATTTTCCACCCAACCACCCGCGCCTTTGTCTATACTGTAGGATGCTTATGTACCTACACTAAGCAAAGGACAAACAACAAGTGAGCACATGTAACTTGTTTCTTTTAAAGTAAGAATGAAGTTTGCTCATGTAACTTCATTTATATGAAAGGTGAAGTAGAGTTTTGGTAATTCCCTTTTGTATGATTTTCATTGCGTCTTTGTCCGTAGGAATCAAAGGTTTGACGAAATTGCTACAAGACTTTGGCTTGAAGCTTTGCCGCTCTACCACCCTCGCCTTTGTCATAAGAGTTTTGTACCATTCGTGTGAGGAACTCTTGTACCTGGCCACGAAATAAGTTCATGTAATTTCGTTTAACTTTTGATAATGAGAGTGTTGATTGTGTAATGCTCCCTTTTCATTTGTCAGCGTCTTTGCTCTAATCGACTCCATGGGGATATAGACGCATTTTGTTGACGTATATTGCTTCAAAGTTCTGGCTTTGACGCTTTTTAGGTGTAATATTGTCGGAGGGCATCTGCGTTGATTGCTTGTGGCAGGTCTCCTCCATCCATCTTTGTTAGGATGGTTGCTCCTCCTGAGAAGGCATGCTTGACAACGAACGGCCCTTCGTAGTTTGGAGCGAACTTCCCTCGTGGATCCTTGACATTCGGTAGGATGCTTATGTACCTGGTCTGTATCTGATTGGCTTGACCTTTTTGTTGAGTGCTCTAGACATGCGTTGTTGATAGCATTGCATGTGGTGAGCGGCGGCAAGTCATTTCTCATCAATGAAGTCGAGGTGGGCAAATTGATGGTCGGCCTTCTCTTCTTCAGTCATGTTGCTTTGGGATGATATCCTGAGAGTCGGTAATTTGACCTCTGCTGGAATGACTGCTTGAGTGCCATAGACAAGCTCGAAGGGGGTTGCCCCAGTCGAGGTGCGCATCGTCGTTCCGTAAGCGAGTAACGCGAAAGGGAGCTTCTCGTACCAGTCGCGATAAGTGATTGCTGTCTTCTGAAGAATCTTCTTCATATTTTTATTGGCAGCTTCAACTGCACCATTCATTTGTGGACGGTACGGTGACGAGTTGAGGTGTTTGATTCGAAATTCCTCGCATAGGGATTCCATTAGCTTGCTGTTGAAGTTTGAACCATTGTCTGTGACCAATAGCTCTGGAACTCCATATCTGGCGATGATGTTTGCCCTCATGAAACGCACGACATTGTTTGCTGTGACTTCCTTGAATGATTGGGCTTCAATCCATTTGCTGAAGTAATCGACTGCGACCAGCAAGAATCGATGCCCATTGGATGCTTTGGGATTGATGGGCCCGATTACATCCATGCCCCACATCGAGAAAGGCCATGGTTCGAATAACGAGTAAAGTCTTGTTGGAGGCACATGTACCTTGTTGCTGTAAATTTGACACTTGTGACATGTTTTGACGTATTTGATGCAATCAGCTTCTATTGTGAGCCAATAATACCCCTGTCGCATTATTTTCTGGCGATAGCGTATCCGTTCATGTGTGGTCCGCAAACCCCTTCATGTATTTCGACGATGAGAGCTTCACCTTCTTGCTTGGTGACGCATCTCATGAGGGCGGTCGTGAAGGATTTCTTGTATAAGGTATCACCGTCCAGGAAATAGCTTCTTGTTATCCTCCGTATGAACTTCGTTCTTTTCCGGTGCTATTTTGGGGAAATCCTCCTGATTGTAAATAATTATTGATGTCCGTGAACCAAGGTAGAGGATCTTCAGGTTGACTCTGCTAAATGTGCTTGCAACTTGGATCGTCGGTAATGTTGATGCGAAGAGGCTCGATATCCATTTCTCCAGCCAAAGGAATCATTGACGCGAGCACTGCGAGAGCATCAGCAAATCGGTTATCAGTTCGTGGGAGATAGTTGAATTCAATATCAGTGAATTGTCGGATTAGTGTTTGTAGATAATCCTGATATAGAATGAGCTTTGGGTCTCTAGTGCACCATGCTCCATTTGTCTGGGAGATGATGAGTGTTGAATCTCCATGAACGTCATGGAGCTTAACCCGCATGTCGAGTGCACGAAGGCCAATGATGCATGCTTCATACTCGGCGATGTTGTTCGTACAAGGGAACATGACTTTGGCAGCTATTTGGTAATATTGTCCATCTAGGGAGATTACAACAGCTCCTATTCCTGATCCTGAGGAATTGACTGCATCGTCGAAGTACACCTTCCATCTTGGTTCCTGTTCCATGAGCAAGATGTTCTCGTCCGGCAATCCGATTTCCAAAGATGAATCATCATTCCTGGATACTCAGCGATATGATCAGCGATCGTTCTTCCCTTCACTGACTTCGTGGAATGGAATCGAATGTCGAACTCATCGAGTTGTAATTGCCACTTAGAGACTCTTCCCATCAGTGTTAGCTTGTCGAAGAGATATTTGAGTGGGTCATTCTCGGAAACTAACAGAATCTCATAGTGCAGAGTATATTGTCGGAGTCGGTGGATGACCCAAATGAGTGCACAACAGGTACGTTCGGAAGTTGTGTATCTTGACTCACAATCTGTAAATTTCTTGCTGAGGTAGTAGATCGCATGTTCCTTGGCGCCTGGCAGTTATTGGGCGAGCATGGCTCCAAACGATTCTTCTTTGACTATGAGATAGAGCGTGAGATGATGCCCCGACTTTGGCGGGATAATAACTGGTTGTTCTGTCAAATACGTCTTGATTTGGTCAAATGCAACCTTGCAATCATTATCCCACTCAAATTTGACATCTTTTCTTAGCTTCTTGAACAGGGGTTTGCACGTGTCAGATAGGTTGGAAATGAACCTTCCGATGTAGTTAACACGACCCATGAAACCGCGGATCTCTTTGACTAACTTTGGAGCTGGGAGATCATGAATTGCTTTGATTTTAACGGGATCAATCTCAATGCCTTTGTTACTGACAACGAAACCGAAAAGTTTGCCTGAAGTTGCTCCAAATACGCATTTGGCGGGGTTGAGACGTAGATTGTATTTGCAAAGCCCTTCAAATAGCTTTCGAAGAATGACAGTGTGGCTCTCATCTTCTTTGGACTTGGCGATCATGTCATCGACGTAGACTTCAATCTCGCGATGCATCATGTCGTGAAAAAGGACCACCATGGCACGTTGGTAGGTTGCCCCAACATTCTTGAGCCCGAAGGGCATGACCCGATAACAGAATGTGCCCCAAGGTATCGTGAAGATTGTCTTCTTTTTGTCTTCTTCGGCCATGCGAATCTGATTGTAACCGGAGAATCCATCCATGAAAGAGAATCTACTAAATCCAGCGGTATTGTCTACCAGTAAATCGATGTGTGGGAGTGGAAAGTCATCCTTGGGACTTGCTTTGTTGAGGTCGCGATAGTCGACGCAAACTCGGACCTTCCCGTTCTTCTTGATGACAGGGACTATGTTGGCAACCCATTGTGGGTAGGTAGATACCTCGATGAAGTTGACCTTCTACAGCTTATCCACTTCTTCCTTGATAGCAAGGGCTAATTCAGGCTTGTATTGACGTTGTTTCTGCTTTATGGGATGAATGGACGGGTCTGTAGGAATCTTGTGCTCCACAATTTCTGAGTCCAGTCCCGGCATATCTGTGTACGACCAGGCAAAGACATCGGAGAATTCCCTGAGCAGGTTGACAATGTCCTCAGCCTCATCCCTTGATAAATCTGCGCCGATGAACAATTCCTTGGGGTCATCTTGAGTTCCGATGTCGATTGAGACCGGCTTCTGCAGTGTGATGTCCTTTGGTTCTTCATGTCGTTGAAGACCTTGTTCCAAGCCATAGTATCCTTCTATGGATTTGGGGTCATCTACTGCTTCTTTGTCTTGTTCAGAGGTCTTCTCGGGTATTCCCGAAGCGCCGTTCCTGAAAAGGAGAAGAAATTAGAGTGATGTATCCAAATGAATTATTTGGAATATCGTTTCATGCGACAATTCATAATAAGGCATGCGCTTTTGACCAATAAGAAAATGTTGTGGGATCAGGACTCAGCGTGTCCCTCGTCGTGTCCTCGGATTCGCCTTGATCATCAGCGGCCCGATCCCACAAACGCCCTAGGTATTGCCTAGGGGTCGCGTTACATATAGACAGCCTTGCTAGTCCGCGACCAGAATGTAGCAAGGTAACCTACTCAGACTCTATCTAGCTAAGTGCAGAAAAGTAAAGACGGAAAGTTTCACCCGTCGAGAGGCATGTCTGGCTCGGCCGGAATCGACGCTTCCATCATGCAGACTTCTTCTTCGGACTATTGTGTCCCTGTCTTCTCGTTTTGTTTCTCCTCCACTTCTTCGCTCGTAGTAGGAGAATCCGCATGTCTGTTCAGAGGGGGTGCTTCAATCCTTGGAGGCGTCCTGGGCGGCATTAGCACCACTGGAGCTCGAAAATGTGGTGCCCCGGATTGTCGAATGTACACCGACATCTGATTCAGAGGGATGGCCGCATTGGGAGGTATGAAGTGAGCCCGCATGCGAGGTCGACGTCTATGACCAATCCCAATATTCACTTGGATGATATTGACATGTTCAACACTCGTCTGCTCGCCGCTGATCTCCTCTCCTGCTTCTTCACTTCGAATTTTCATCTCTTCTAGCTTCTCTGCCAGGATTTCGCCATCCATTGTCGTCGCAGATGAACGGACGAAACGGATGGCCAATTTGCTGCTGGCATGATTGCCCTGTTGGCGCCGCACTTTGCCAGTGAATCCGAGTCCACTAGTCCCTGCTGGAGCTGGAATTGTGATCGGATAAATCATCCCTTGTCCTCTGATTCCGAGCCCTTGGCCCAGTTGATACCCATGTTGAAGGAATTCCTTTGCGGCACTGATATTGCCCCATGTCATCAGGGGATCTGATTTGTAGTCGCACCTCACCATATTGACCAACTCCAAGGTCTGTATTATTGACGGCTATTCGGTTAGCTCTCCCATGTATGGCGGCATGTCAATCTCATGGCAAAGCTCCATTGAATGTTCTCCCCGGACTGTGATGAGCTTGCCATTTGAGGAAAATCGAACCATCTGGTGAAGCGTTGATGGAACTGCCCCGGCTTGATGAATCCAAGGACGCCCCAGCAGCATGTTGAAGGACCCTGCAGTCTCGAGGACTTGGAACTGTGATGAGCTTGCCAACTTTGATTTCAAGTGTGACCTCTCCATGGGCCTGCCGCTTCGCGCCGTCGAAAGCCCGAATAGTTAAGCTGGATTGAGGAAGCTTCTCCAGGTTGATGCTGAGCTTTTGAGCTACAGCCAACGGAATTATATTAACCCCTGAACCGCCATCGATGAGGACCTTGGAGATGGTGGTATCACGGGACTTGAGCGTGATGAAGAGAGCATTGTTGTGGTCCGGCCCTGTTCCGGTAGGTCATCTTCCGATAAGGTAATTATGTTGTTCGCCAGCATGCTGCTCATGTACGCATCTAATGCAGCGACTTCGACCTGCTCTGCACATGCACCTCTGCTAGGAACTTCTCCAACATCTCCCTGTGCTTGTCGGAGGAATGGATGAGGTCGAATAGTAAAATTTGAGCGGGCTATTTCCGGAGTTGTTCAACTATGTCGTAGTCACTCCCTTTAACTGTGTAAATTACTTTGCGGATTTGCTCATTCGAGGGCGCTTTGGGCTTTGAAGATTCAGCCGAGGATGAGGCTTCAGGGGCTGGCACTACCCTTCCGGAACGGGTAATTAATTCAACTTCTAGGCTGAGAGACGTGCAAGTGGGTCCCATCACGTCCGGAACCCTTGGTTCCGTCACAGGCGACGATTCTGTCAGACATGCTTCAGATTGTGTTGACCCCAACGAAACGTAAACATACGGCGTCCTTGGCTGCCGACGGGGAACCAGTGTAAATCCATCCGGCAAGATAGTGGGCTGAACACTTCTGCTGGACTGGGGTGCACGACCTCTTCCTTGACCTCGACCACGACCGGTGTTTATGACATTGACACTCATTGGTTGTGCGTATTCAGATTCATACATGTTCACTTCTTCTTCATGTTCGGCCAAAACTGAGAAGAAATTTGCCCCAATATAATTTACATGCTCTGGGAGAAGATTGCTCTTAACATTTGGGGCAGTCGTAGGCGCAGAGAATGTAATGGCTCCTTCGTCTAACAAATTCTGAATTTTGAACTTCAAAGCAATGCAATCCTTGGTGTCATGCCCTATTACTCCCGAATGATACTGGCAAACCGCCTTGGGGTTGTATTCGAATGACGAAGGGTTGGTTGCTTTGGCTTCAACGGGCTTGATAAAGCCCATATCTCTTAAACGGACGAACATGACATCCAACGAATCTGGTGTTGGAGTCAAGTCTTCGATTCTACGCCGAGGGCGCTCTGGTTATGCAGGCCTTGGCTGCTGTAGTCCCACCATGTTAACAGGGGGTCTAAAACGAGTTACTGCAGGGGCCGGGGGTCAAAGGGCAGCTGCAACGTACGTCCTTGGAGCATACGAGGTCGAGGGTGGTGTTGCCCTCATCGTTTGCCTGTTCTGCTCAACGGCTGCAATAAGCTCCTTGGGCCTAGGCTTCACTGCCGGTTTTGCTGAAGGGGGAGGGATTAGCCCTTCTCGATTTACTCCGTGAAGCTTGTCTGCTTGATGACTGCCTGAGCGAAGGTGGAGAATGTATGCCCGATCATGTAGGGCATATACTCACGTGGAAGCAGCTGGATGAATTCATCAATGAGCTCCCTCTCTGTAAGCGACGGTTTTATCTGGGATGCGATATGCCTGAACCGGTAGGCAAATTGCTTAACATCCTCGGTGCGGTACCTCTTCAATTTCCACAAATCTGTGATTGTATGTGCCATCTCCACATTAAAGCTGTAGTAGTGGAGAAAGTCAAGGGCCAAGTCTTTGAAGGTAGTGTACTGACTGACATCCTTGGTGTAGTACCAGTGCAGCGCTGATTCCGCCAAACTCTATTGGAACATGGCGATGCGGAATTTATCGTCTGTTGGATATACCGCCATCTTGTGGCAGAAGTGCTTGAGATGTAGTTCCGGGCAGCCATTCCTGCGGAACTTCTCGAACTCGGGCATCTTGAATTTTGGTGGGACTTGTATATGTGGAATCTGGTAGTTGGCGTACTCCCAGTTGTGTGCCCGATACCCTTGGATGGCATTTAGGCGCTCTTCCAACTTCGCCATGCGGCGAGCCTCCTCTTGCTGCATTGAGGTAATCCTAGCCTCGAGCCTTATCTCGAAAGCGCTAGCCTATTGTTGCTCACCAAATAGCTCGTCGACGATCGCTGCATTGCGGGTTCGTGGGCTTGGCAAGGCAGGTTCCACATGCGGAACTGAAGGGGTGGCAATTGGTGGAGGAATTCTGGAAGGATGAGGTGTAGAGGTCGTTTGGTGATAGGGAGTTAGCCCAGGTGTTGTTGTTTGGACATGGGGAGTTGGCCCGAATGTCATAGGTGGGTAGGGAGTTGGCCCTTGGATTGGTAACTGTGGGTAGTATGGAGGTAAATAAGGTTGAGGCATAGGAAGGGAAAGGGGTGGTTCACGTCTGTATGGGTTATATAAGGATGCTACACTTGTGGAGGTAGCGGATCCGGGCATGACCGGGTTGTAAGACAAAGTGTTTGGTGGGTTATAAGAAGGCAAAGTATTTGGTGAAGTGTTTAGGTTGGGATAGTATGGGTACGTTGATGTTTGGGGTCCTGGCATGACAGGAGGAATGTGGGGGTTTTGAGAGGTGGCAGGAGCAGGTGTGGCTGCTAGTTGTCGCTGCAGGAGCTCAGCCATCATTGTTTTTAAGGAGGAGAGTTCAGCTGTAAGAGACTCCACCTTGTCTCCCAGTGAAGAACTGCTGGCGCCTTGGGCCGGCATGTTTGAAGTATGATCGAAGGGAGCTACAGCCGGCATCACCGATGGTGCCACAGATGCCATCAGCGTGGGATATACAATGGCGAGGTTCTCCCTTCCGGGGGTTGCCCGACAGTGAGGATAGTCTGGGGCAACGGCGGGAAAGCTGAAATGGGGAATGGTGAGGCAAACTCCATTGAAGCTGAGAACTCAATGGCAGCATGTGTCGGGATGGCGACGGTGACTCCAACAGCCAGAGTGATTTCTTCTTGTGCTGCCGGGGACAGGACCATGGGAGTCAGTGCTAGTCCCGCCGAAGCTTCGGCCATCACAGCTCTGAGGTGCGGTATCTCGGGCGCTTCCGGTATGGAGCTATTGCTCAGTACCTTGGTGAAAGGCAAAGGAAAATTCGATTAGCATCAAGCAGTGATACTTTGAATGCATGACATGTAGTGATGCATGATATGTCTAATGTAGGGATTGGATTGATGTCACTCGAATTTAACCCCAAAAGAAGAGAAACGAATTAGATAGAAATGATGAGTTCGACATCTTTATCAAAGTTAAAATACAATCAACTAAAAAGGAAAGGTAGAATGGGCTTGCAGGCCCGATAACAGCGTGAAGACGTCGTCGATCAGGTGCGATCCCATTGAGTGTGACGCTTCCTCCAGAAACGTTGGGCTTGAGCTGCGCGATCCTCCTCCTCGGGCTCTGGTGGAAGCTCGCAGATTTCTTCAGTGAGGGTCATCCATATGCGGGAGATGTGCGTGATCACCCTCTGGAGTGACGTCTTGACCACCCTGTCATCGAGGCTGATCGGTCGGAAGAGTTGTTGTGGAGGTGCTCTGGTCCTCGGAGTCAATCCCAGCTGGTGTCGAACTTGGAACGGAGCGTAATAGGAGGTGCCTCCGAACCCCATGATGGGAATGAAGTATCCGTCTGTCGAGGAGGTGATGGCGTCATCCGTGTCGAAGCGGGGGGCTCTTTAGTAGAAGTCAGCAGGCTCCAGAGAACGAAACAGAGCGTCCACTCCATCAAAGGTGCGTACAGGTAGGCGGGCACGCTCCACGATGCGGGCCAGCAATCCCGGTGTATGCTCTCTTGTGAAGACCTCTCCTGTGATCTCGAGATAGGTGTAAAACCACACTTGCAGCAGGGCAGGGCAGAAGGTCATCATGTGGTTATGGACTCCTCGTTTGGCTTCCAGCACAATGTTGGTGAGGCTGAAGTTGGTTTCTCCAATTAGGTTGGGCAGGAATGGAGCGCCTTCAAGTATGGCCTTGGTGATGTAGACAGCTCGCCTGTTGATTGTCTTCTCGTTTTGCGGGTACAGTATCGTCCCAACGAACAGTAAGATGAACGCTCGTGATGATCCTTGGCCTTCTCCTACGTGCGGGTTATATGGCACCAGCAGCAGATCGATGACGTCCTTGACGCTGATATCTCCTTGGGAGTTGAAGAGCCCGAGTACGCTTGCCGATGTAGTGGAACTTGAGGAATCCCTTCCGGTCTGCATTGGATGATGTAACTCTCGGGGGAAACAAGGGTCTGCGATGCGGTTATTTCATCTGAAAAATTGACTTTAGCAGAAATAGAATGAGAGGGGCGAGCACTCATTGGCTGGGATGACTGCACAACTGGAGGAGACTGTCGTGATGGTTGGAGTATCTTTGGGGACAAAGTGGCAACTTGAGTAGGTGCGGGTGCTGGCGGAGCAAGATGTAATGCAGGAGGGTTCATGGCTGTTAAAGATTGCTCTGATAATCCTGGTACCCATATCATCTATCTATTTGCATTACAGCACCAGACTAAATTCTACAGTTGACTGACCAGACTGATATCCCGCAACATATGGTACTTGACTATGGATCCTACGCTAGCAGGAGGAGGATAGTGGGTTTGCGTTGTTAGTTGGGGACCTCCAGACTGATGGTGAGTCCCATTAGGACCCATTTGCAGAGGATATTGCTGGTTTAATGCAGGGCTTCCTCCTTGCAAGGGAAACGATAGTTGGACAGGCTGTTGCTGTTATTATTTTTTTAAAATGCAAACTGCCGCATCTGATATCGTGTTTGCAGGGATTACGGGCTGATGGTATTGGAGAAGAAACCAGCCTGGCTGAGCCTTGCTTCGAGCGGCGGCCGCTGTAGCTGCAACAGATTGCAGCTGCGACTGAAGTCGTGATTATTGTAGCTGTAGCTGACACTACTTATTTTATGTGCATCTATTTCTTGATTGCCTTTTTTATGTGCTTCAATATTTTTTCATCAATTTTTTGTATGGTTATGTTATGTGCATCTATTTCGAAGCTCACACCGAAAATAGGACAGAGCTGCTGCCACCGGTGTTGACAGTCTTCGAAGGGAGATACCACCAAGAGGAGTCGAGAGCCAGAGAAGGAAACCATCGCCACGATGATCTGGGGGCTCACATTGATACAAGCCGAATGCTCTTCTGCTGGTGATCGGCTGACGATGTCGTTTTTATTTGCATTAGGCTTTTTGTAAAGTTCGTCTACAACGAATTTTTAGATGGTTGTGTTGTTCTATTTACGACATTGCAATTCACGCTTATTTGAGGTATTACACTCTTTAATTAATTTATGTAAGCCTCAATAATAACGAACGTGGTAAAGCCTTCACACAAGATGAACATTTCAACTTCTCGTTCCTAGACCTTTTTCAATCTTAGGCACCGTAAACTTACAAATCCTGAGAAATGATGATTCATACCCAAAATTAAGGAACGAGTTAGTTTGTTTTAATATGCATTGGGTGTAAGCAATATAATTCTCGCTTTTCATGAAATTTTATGAATTTAAATCCCCTGGAATTCTCAGAAAGGCTGATCAAATCAGGGAAAAAATTATGCCCTCCCTGCCTGCACTTTTAGTAAGCTTGAGAGGATTTTCATTCCGATGACAAACAAACAAGTAGAGGGACATTGGGTGGCCTTATCGAAGGCCACGATAGCTTGGAAAGCGCCCGTATAGCTGCCTATTTAGATTTATAGAGAATGTTGCTGTTGAGAAGCATGTCCCGATCCAGACTTCGGGTACTCAAGGACTTTCAGCACCAGCAGAAGGAAGTTATAGCTGAGTTAATCAAAAGCCTTGGATATATCCAGCTTGATTGCACATCCTCTGGGTCCTTTCTTGATGTGGTAACCTAGCATTATCTCCCATGCAATCAGGATATTATCCACTACCTTTCGACCCGGCATGAATGATGCCTGCTCATAGCCTATAATCTCAGGTAAGACTGACTGACTTCATTCTTTCTGCAATAATCTTGGATATGCATTTGTTGAAGACATTGAAACAAGAAATGGGTATGAAGTCCCCCATACAATTGGCTTGTTTCTTTTTAGGTACTAACGTGATAATGGTTGCGTTAGGTTCCCTAAACATTCTACCTTCCGTGAAGAATTCTGTTGGATCGTTTATGTACACTAAGAGGGGGGTGAATTAGTGTTTATCACTTTTTCGCCCTTTCTCGGTGTAAGCGGAAGCGTACTGTATCACAGCAGAGCGTTTCTCAGAATGAGAAATACCTTACTGTAACTGTTACGATTTTGTCGAGTAGGTTTTCGTACGAGTGTTGCGCGATCGTAATGGACACAGTGATTTATAGTGGTTCGGCCTTAATTGACCTACGTCCACTTTCTACCAACAAGGTGATTCCACTATATAAAATAATGGGTGCAAAAAGCCCTTGCACTAGGCGTATGTTCCTCTCACAAAGTGAGATTTAGAATCCCGTACAATAGATGATCACTCCTGGCAACGGTCAGCTCCTCACACAGTGGACGTCTTCCCGTTTCTAGCAGAATGATGCTTATCCTCAGCAATTGGTAGCTCAATGGATTCCACACAGCTCGTTGTCGTTTAATATAAACCTGACTTATCAAAGAACACAGACAACGTTATGTTAGAGTATAAATCCTCACAGATAATTCCTTACGGTGAAGAATGTATTCTCAGAGAGCAGCTCGTTTCTGCTTCACAACGAAGGATTGCTTCAGCACTTTATCGTTCAGCAGAGGATTTCCACACAGATCTTGTCTCTCCTTAAGATAAGCCTGCACTTGCTTAAGAGACAACCACAAAGTTGAACCACAAAGATAGGAACCACAAAGATCACAAAGAAAACCACAAAGCCACTTAGAAGGTATCCGTCCTACACTCAGTTCGGACGTGCACGGTTACCACAGCCGTGACTCACTGCACTGCACACCCAGTGCCTAGGGTGGAATTTTCCGATCCGTTGGCTTCCACGCAACCTGCTTTACTAACCCTCTGTATCAGGCGTTCAAGACTTCTGCACAGCACCCCTGTGCTCGGGAGGAACTCTTTCCACTCCGGCGGCGTTCCCAACTCCTGCTCTACCCTGCAGGCACGAGACTTCTGGCGCGCACCCGCAAGTGCGTGTCTAACTGCTCAAACTCCGTAGGCTCGAGACTTCCCTGCGAAAAGACACGACAAGAACGGCTTCTTGCCGATGGGTCAGCAACCGGTTACTGAATTCAGAGCAGGTATTCACTTAGCTTCCCTCAGACGATTCGCCGGTTGCTCGTTGAACGCACGGAGGACACCTAGTCCCTCTCAGACGATTCAAGGGATCTGACCTCAGCCCCTTGACACTCTCACACGCAGCTTGCAAGAGAAAGAACCAGGAGACACTTAGCACCTTCCGCTCTCCGTCGACGCACAAAGCTCACACAGACCACACAGACCACACAGATGCACAAAGGCACTTCTTTTCTGTCGTCTCTGGTCAGGTTATAAAGAAGAAGGAGGACGGAAATCGTCTAGGCAATCAACAAGATTTATTGCTAAAACTGGCAGCGAGGACACAGCAACAGTCTGCTCAACGGCTCACTATGCCATAGAAGGAAAATCTCAACGGTAATTTCCTTAACATATATTAATCAGATAATTGATTTCCAAACATAATTATCTGATCATAATCTTATCTTAACAATTACGATTAGCAAAGATATTCAATCTGATAATATCTCCTACTACAGCGTATCGTTGCTGTAGAATATCATAAAGATATTTTGTTTCCAAAAGTAAAACTTGGAAAGCTAATCTTAATATATTTAGTTGCCTAAGTACTTAAGATAAGGTCATTAGGTTACATTAAACGAACCTAGACGTTCAGACAAATAATCTGAAATAGATTAAAATAAATCTTAAAATAAATCGTGGTTATTAAAAATATGTTTCCATATTTTCAATGTACATGCGTAAAATCACAGTAACAGTGTACTGGAACACAATAATATATAACTGCTACTAGCTGTGGTTCAGCAACGTATTGCTCAAGCTCATCACTAAGAATGAACACATAACTTGTGAAACATTATTACTGACCACCAGTAACATGTCACTTACCCCCAGTAACATGTCGCTCAAGTTCATCATCAAAACCAGGTCAACATTCTCCCCCTTTTTGATGATGACAAAATATGGACTTAGGGATAGAGCTTGTATCTCAACTCCCCCTTAAATCCTTAACTCCCCCTGAACTTATTCTTCTCCCCCTTTTTGTCATATCAAAAAGAAAAGAGGATAACAAAGGATAGTTTTATTACTAGTGCAGCAAGAATATGCTAACACTCAAAAGACAAAGTCAGCAGCCAACAGTTGCTGCGATGCATCAAAATGAAACAGTTATTAAACAAGTTCAGAAATAGAAGAGCATAGCTCATTCTAGAACAACAGAGCAGACATCTAAAGATAAAGGAGAGTAGCTCAATCCTAAACGGAGAGCATGGCTCAATCCTCAACATTATCAAGCAAGGTCTGGACCATATTTTCCAGACGGGTCAGCCTCTCAGCAAATCCATCCAGCCTTTCAAGAATGGAGCGTCTGGTGTAGCTTAATTCCTCACAGAGGACTTTCTGAAGCTTGGAAGAAGAAGGGGACTCATCCTTGGATGAAGAAGCCGCCTTCTCACGTTCAGCATAGCGTTGCTTGCCAAGTGCAGCTGTGGACTTGCCACGGACAGAAGCAGCGATCTGTCGCTTGGTTGGTTTCTTGACAAAAACACCATCCACATACTGGTAGCCCATACTTGCTACAGAGTTAGCTCCAATAACCTGAGTAGTCCAGGTGTCCATTTGATTTACAGGAACAATCTGCTCCCCATAGAACTGCAGCAATGCAGTGATAACATGTGCAAATGGAAGTGCCCTGTTCTCGTCCTGAACACAAGATGCCATATGGCCAAATATCACACTTCCCAAGTTCACAGGAATACCTCTTTTAAGATGAACCATTAGATTCCAATCTCTTGGCATGAGAGTGTCGATGCTGCCAATCCGAGGGGCCAAGCAAGACATTACTGCCTTGTGAAACATCCGGTTGCTGAAACTCAGCCCGGTGTTCTGCAGATATCCTCTGACAGGAACCACCTCACCATCATTGATGGTCTGATAAGCTTCCAGCTTTCCTTCACTGATCACCCTCAGGTTGTTAACAAGATCAGATTCAAACAGGCGGCATACATCAAACACAGAGAAAACAAAGGTTTTCTCATCTACCAACACCTTGATGAATTTAATGAGAGAATCTTCCTTATGAAAGGTAATATTGGCATAGAATTCCTTGACCTTTGAGATGGAATTGATGCCATCATATTCACAAAAGGATCGCCAGGTCAACCTTTCAAACATCTCAGCAAAGCAGAGCTCATGTTGAGTAAACCAATCAAAGTCTACACGCTTGCATGCAGCAATGTTGCGCTTGGTCATGTTTCTATTCGGCATAGTATCATCAGCAAGAATCCGATTTAATTCAGCCAGAGAAACATACTGATCAACCGCAGGAATAAAAACAGAAGAATCTGCATTTCTCACTTTCTTGTGAATAGGAGAGCCAGAATGCATACCATCCCTAATACCAGCATAAGGTCGCTTCATCCTGGTGCGAGAGGCAACACCAAGAGAAGAGCGAATCGGAGGATTCTGAACAGAGCCGATCACTTCCACATTCTCATCCTCGTCAGGAGTCTCTTCAGCCAAAGAGTCCTGTTCATCAGCGCTCTGGAAATCCTCAGGATCCTCAGCGCTTTTCTTGCCTTTTTCGGCTTGAGTCTCCTCATCAGAAGCAGGGGAGTTTGCTGCTTTGGGAGACGCAGAAGTGGACTTGGTAACCGCCTCCGGTGGAGCGGTTTCCTCCTCAACAACGAGGGTTTTCTCCGTAGCACCCTCAGGTTCGCCAAAAGTGGTGGCATCACCAGTCGAAGCCACATTGTCCTTGGCAGGTACCAGAGCAGGTATCTCCTTGGTCTCAGTGACCACCGGAGCAGGGGTTTGCATCATCGAGGGCTCCCCCTCAGTAACTGACGGAGGCGCCACAATAGGTAGTTGCTGGGCAGAAGCAGCCACAGCCTGTGACCGTTTGTTGGGAGTTCCCTTGCCCTTTCCAGATTTCGCAGATTTGGGTGCCATTTTTGGAGGAGAAATGGAGAAGAAGGAAGAGGGTTGAGGTTGAAGAAGAAACGAGGGAAGTTAGGGATTTGAAAAGAAACCGTAGGAAGTTTCTTGGTTTTATAGAATATTTAAAAGATAAAGAAGGAAATAAAAGATATAGTTTTTTTTTATTATTGGCACCCCATGAATGTTTCTGCATTATTTTTAGGAATTTTATATTCCTATCGAGAATTTCTCAAGAATGATAATATCATCTTAGAGATTGAGATTACATATCCCTAATTCACTTCGTAAATATTCAAACCTCTCTTTGTCAAGTGGTTTAGTAAGAATATCAGCAAGCTGTTGCTCAGTATTTACATACTGAATATCAACCTTACCGCTTTGTACATTATCACGTAGAAAATGGTGTCTCAACTCAATATGCTTAGATCTTGAGTGATAGACAGGATTTCGTGATAAATTAATTGCACTTGTGTTATCACACATTATTGGAATTGAATCAAAATGAAGATCATAATCTTCGAGTTGTTGTCGCATCCATAGTAACTGCGCACAGCAACTAGCTGCTGATACGTATTCAGCCTCAGCTGTGGATAAAGCGACAGTTGTCTGCTTCTTAGAGAACCAGGAAATAAGCATATTTCCCAATAGTTGGCAAGTACCAGACGTGCTTTTCCTATCAATACGACATCCAGCATAGTCAGCATCTGAATATCCTCTAGGATCCAGCAACGATTCTCTTGGATACCACAGACCTAAGCTAACAGTTCCTGCGAGGTATCGAAAGATCCTCTTAACTGCAGCAAGGTGTGACTCTTTTGGAGCAGACTGATATCTAGCGCATAAGCATACGCTGAACATGATATCTGGTCGTGAAGCAGTAAGATATAGCAATGATCCTATCATACTTCTGTATAGCTTGGAATCAATTTCCTTTCCACTTTCGTCTTTATCAATTTTAGTATTACTACCAATTGGAGTTGACAAAGGTTTAGCATTCTCAAGATCAAATTTCTTGAGCAACTGTTTGCTGTATTTTTCTTGATGGATAAAGATTCCACCTTTGGTTTGTTTGATTTGAAGTCCAAGAAAGAAAGTAAGTTCTCCCATGAGACTCATTTCAATCTCCTTTCATTAGATCAGAGAATTCATTACATAATTTTTCATTAGTTGAACCAAATATAATGTCATCGACATATATTTGAGCAACTAAAAGATCAGCATCCTGTTTCTTAAGAAACAATGTTGTATCAATTTTTCCACGCCTATATCCCTTTGCTATAAGAAAGGAACTAAGCTTTTCGTACCATGCTCGCGGAGCTTGCTTAAGCCCATACAAAGCTTTAGAGAGCTTATAAACATGATTACGATACTTTGGATCGGTGAATCCAGGAGGTTGTTCAACATAGACTTCCTCTTTTATATCACCATTTAGGAAAGCACTTTTCACATCCATTTGAAATAACTTAAAGTTATTATAGCAAGCATACGCTAGGAGTAAGCGTATTGCTTCTAGACGCACCACTGGAGCGAACGTTTCATCATAATCGATGCCTTCTTCTTGTGAGTAACCTTTTGCTACAAGTCTAGCTTTGTTTCTTATAACATTTCCAGACTCGTCAAGTTTATTTCGATAAACCCATTTTGTTCCAATAATGGAACGATCATTGGGTCTTGGTACTAAACTCCAAACTTTGTTTCTCTCAAATTGGTTCAATTCCTCTTGCATAGCAAGGATCCAATTAGGATCATCAAGCGCATCATCAATGCCTTGAGGTTCATCTTGAGAGATAAAAGCAGAGTGTTCACAGTACAAACTTGCTGTATTGCGGGTTCGCACTCCTGTGTGCAAAGAACCTATTACTTGATCAATAGGATGTCTTTTCTTATATAACGAAGGAACACGATTCTCAATTTGAATATCCTGGAAATCACCAGAAGCATTTTCAGTGTGTGCAGCAGGCACTTGCTGTACATCTGCTACAGTGTTTCCGTTCGGAGTATTGTCTGCAATCATTTGCTGGGAGGTTTCATTTGATGTTGTTGTTGAGGATTGTGCTACTGCTTCCACAGCAACTTCCTCCTGTGTCAGAGAGTCATCAATTTTAACATTGATAGACTCTTCAACAGTTAGAGTTCTTTTATTAAAAACTCTATATGCTTTGCTCGTTAGGGAGTATCCTAAGAATATGCCCTCATCAGATCGAGCATCAAACTTTCCGACACCATCTTTAATGGGTCTCAAGATATAACACTTACTTCCAAATGGATGAAAGTATGAGATATTAGGCTTTCTGCCTTTATATAACTCATAAGGCGTTTTACCTAAAGAGTGCCTCAAATGAATACGATTTGAGATGTAGCATGCTGTGCTTACAGCTTCAGCCCAAAGATTTTTAGCAACCTCACTTTCCAGCAACATGGTTCTCGCCATGTCTTGTAAGGTTCGATTCTTTCGCTCTACAACTCCATTTTGCTGTGGAGTATATGGAGCAGAGAAATTATGGTTTATACCATATTCTTCACAAAAAGAAGTAAAGTCATGGTTTTCAAATTCGGTACCATGATCCGTTCTTATGCTTCTTAGAGAAACACCTTTCTCATTTTGAAGTTGTTTGACTAACGTTTCAAAGGTTGCAAACGCATCACTTTTGTGAGCTAAGAATTTAACCCAAGTGAATCTGGAAAAGTCATCTACCACAACTAATCCATAACGTTTACCTCCAAGACTTTGAGTCCTTGTTGGACCAAATAAGTCCATATGAAGTAAATCAAGCGGAGCTTTGCTTGAAATCATATTTTTACTTTTAAAGGATACCTTTGTTTGTTTGCCAATAGAACAAGCTTTGCAAACCTGATCATTGTCAAACTTGATTTTAGGCAATCCCTTAATGATGTCCTTTTTGACAAGTTTGGACAGCAAGTCGTAGTTAGCATGTCCCAACTTTCTATGCCACAGAGTAGCTTCGTCCTTAACGGACAAGAGACAATTTTCTCCAGCGGAGATGTTCTTAAAGGACAGGATATAGATGTTTTTCTTGCGTTCACCAACGAAGCAAGTGACACCATCCCTTGAAACGTTACATGTTCTTTCATTGAAAGAAACATTGTAACCTTTATCACACAATTGGCTGATACTAATCAAATTGTGTTGGAGGCCTTTAACATAAAGAACTCCTTCAATGGTTAGGGAGTTAGAACAGCAAATGGTTCATGTTCCTTTAACCATCCCTTTTCCATTATCACCAAAAGTGACAGCACCACCATCCTGGAAAACCAGTGTGGAGAATAAGGAGACATCTCCTGACATATGCCTCGAACAGCCACTATCTAAGTACCATACATGGTCCTTAGTGATGGACTTGAAGCATCCCTGAAATAGAGAAAGAATTTAAGTAAGTCGTTGCTTCCATTTAACAATAGAACCATCAACTTTAGAAGTAATGCCAAGCATGTCATTTCGCCGCACATGGCAATTTTTAATGAAATGATCCGGCTTTCTACAATAGTAACAAAGCCTAGGTAACCTTTGAATAATAAAATGAGATTCGCCATTCCTAACATGAGGGGGAACATATTTCCCATGTCGTGAATGTTTCTCATTTTTAGAATCATGCTTCTCATGCATACATAATTCTGTTTTGTTGTTTACAGCATCAAGTTGCTGTTGCAACTCCTCAATCATTAATTTGGATTGAGAAAGTTTCTTTGTCGCTTTCTTAGCCTTTGCTGATAACTCTTCCTTTAGAGAATCGTTCTCAGCACTCAAGAATTTATTCTCCTTCTTAAGAGCCTTATTGTTTGCGGACAAAGACTCAATTTTATCATAAAGTTCGGAGAAAAGATTCTCAATATCTTCAGCAGACAGATCAGAAGGTGAGAAAGCATTTACCTTCTCAGTGTCAGCATCAGTTTGCGCCATATAGCAGATGTTTGCTGTTTCGTCATCCTGATCTGATTCTTCATCACTATCACTCCAAGATGCCATCATGGCATTTTTCTTGTATTTTGAAGATTTGCCCTTCTCATTCAAAAGTGGGCAATCTGGTCGCATATGACCAGGTTTGTTGCACTCATAGCATACACCACTTTTACTTTGGTGTGGTTTAGTATTCTTCTTTTTAATATCTCGCTTTCCCTTAAAGCGATTTTTGCGAAGATATCTTTTGAATTTCTTTGCCATCAAGGAAACTTCATCCTCAGAATCAGATGAAGACTCATCCTCGGATTCATCGGACATTTCGGTACTTCCCTTGAATGCAACAGCATTGATCTTCTTATCGTCAGCAACCTTGTTCTCATTTTCGTAAGCAACGAGAGAACCAAGCAACTGTTGAAGACTTAAGTTTGTCAAATCTTTAGCTTCTTCAATTGCCGTCTTCTTGGCTTCCCAAGTTTTAGGCAATGAGCGAAGTATCTTTCTGACCAACTCAGAATTAGAAATTGTTTTGCCAAGTGATTCCATGGTATTAGTAATTTCGGTGAGTCTATCAAACATTTGATTTATTGACTCATCCTTTTTCATCTTGAATGCTTCGTATTGAGTTACTAAAGCATTTATTTTGGACTCCTTGACTTGTTCTGATCCTTCATAGATCAAATCAAGTCTATCCCACATTTCTTTCGCTGTCTTACAAGTAGAGACGCGATTGAACTCATTTCCAGCAAGAGCGCACACTAAGTAGTGCTTTGCTTTAGTGTTCAGCGAGATAATTCTCTTTCTTTCAAATTCATGTCGAGAGTCGCTGGTATTTGATGGAGGAATCACAAGATCTCCTTCCATTATAATCTGCCAGCAATCGGCTTCTTTTGCTCCAATGAACAACTCCATTCTCATTTTTCAATATGAGAAATGTTGTCCAGCAAAGAGCGGTGGACGTTCGGTCGAATGACCATCAGTCAAGAGCATTGACATTCTGTTCAGTACTCAGTAGCACCTTACTGTGCTTAATGTAAGACTGTCAGCAACAAGCTGTTTTGGTTCAGCAACAGAGTTCTGTACTAGCAATCACACAGAAAGCTTTCCAGCAAACCCGCTCTGATACCAATTGTTGGATCGTTTATGTACACTAAGAGGGGGGTGAATTAGTGTTTATCACTTTTTCGCCCTTTCTCGGTGTAAGCGGAAGCGTACTGTATCACAGCAGAGCGTTTCTCAGAATGAGAAATACCTTACTGTAACTGTTACGATTTTGTCGAGTAGGTTTTCGTACGAG
Source organism: Melastoma dodecandrum (assembly GCA_029817715.1). Classification (NCBI taxonomy): domain Eukaryota; kingdom Viridiplantae; phylum Streptophyta; class Magnoliopsida; order Myrtales; family Melastomataceae; genus Melastoma; species Melastoma dodecandrum. The sequence continues at coordinate 3,900,881 of JARUPY010000606.1, forward strand.
TGTTGCGCGATCGTAATGGACACAGTGATTTATAGTGGTTCGGCCTTAATTGACCTACGTCCACTTTCCACCAACAAGGTGATTCCACTATATAAAATAATGGGTGCAAAAAGCCCTTGCACTAGGCGTATGTTCCTCTCACAAAGTGAGATTTAGAATCCCGTACAATAGATGATCACTCCTGGCAACGGTCAGCTCCTCACACAGTGGACGTCTTCTCGTTTCCAGCAGAATGATGCTTATCCTCAGCAGTTGGTAGCTCAATGGATTCCACACAGCTCGTTGTCGCTTAATATAAACCTGACTTATCAAAGAACACAGACAACGTTATGTTAGAGTATAAATCCTCACAGATAATTACTTACAGTGAAGAATGTATTCTCAGAGAGCAGCTCGTTTCTGCTTCACAGCGAAGGATTGCTTCAGCACTTTATCGTTCAGCAGAGGATTTCCACACAGATCTTGTCTCTCCTTAAGATAAGCCTGCACTTGCTTAAGAGACAACCACAAAGTTGAACCACAAAGATAGGAACCACAAAGATCACAAAGAAAACCACAAAGCCACTTAGAAGGTATCCGTCCTACACTCAGTTCGGACGTGCACGGTTACCACAGCCGTGACTCACTGCACTGCACACCCAGTGCCTAGGGTGGAATTTTCCGATCCGTTGGCTTCCACGCAACCTGCTTTACTAACCCTCTGTATCAGGCGTTCAAGACTTCTGCACAGCACCCCTGTGCTCGGGAGGAACTCTTTCCACTCCGGCGGCGTTCCCAACTCCTGCTCTACCCTGCAGGCACGAGACTTCTGGCGCGCACCCGCAAGTGCGTGTCTAACTGCTCAAACTCCGTAGGCTCGAGACTTCCCTGTGAAGAGACACGACAAGAAAGGCTTCTTGCTGATGGGTCAGCAACCGGTTACTGAATTCAGAGCAGGTATTCACTTAGCTTCCCTCAGACGATTCGCCGGCTGCTCGTTGAACGCACCGAGGACACCTAGTCCCTCTCAAACGATTCAAGGGATCTGACCTCAGCCCCTTGACACTCTCACTCGCAGCTTGTAAGAGAAAGAACCAGGAGACACTAAGCACCTTCCGCTCTCCGTTGACGCACAAAGCTCACTTGGACTACTTAGACCACTCAGACCACTTAGACGCACAAAAGGCACTGTATTCTGTCGTCTCTGGCCTGGTTATAAAGGAGAAAGAGGACAAAAGTTGTCTAGGCAATCAACGAGATTTGTTGCCAAAACTGGCAGCCAGGACTCAGCAACGGCCTGCTCAACGGCTTACTGTGCCATAGAAGGAAAATCTCAACGGTAATTTCCTTCACATATATTAATCAGATAATTGATTTCCAAACATAATTATCTGATCATAATCTTATCTTAACAATTACGATTAGCAAAGATATTCAATCTGATAATATCTCCTACTACAGCGTATCGTTGCGGTAGAATATCAGAAAGATATTTTGTTTCCAAAAGTAAAACTTGGAAAGCTAATCTTAATATATTTAGTTGCCTAAGTACCTAAGATAAGGTCATAAGGTTACATTAAACGAACCTAGACATTCAGACAAATAATCTGAAATAGATTAAAATAAATCTTAAAATAAATCGTGATTATTAAAAATATGTTTCCATATTTTCAATGTACATGCGTAAAATCACAGTAACAGTGTACTGGAACACAATAATATATAACTGCTACTAGCTGTGGTTCAGCAACGTATTGCTCAAGCTCATCACTAAGAATGAACAACATAACTTGTGAAACATTATTACTGACCACCAGTAACATGTCGCTTACCACCAGTAACATGTCGCTTAAGTTCATCATCAAAACCAGGTCAACAAATTCTTTTACCGCTGATGTTACTTCCGGTCCCACTGTGTCACAGGCTGATCGATAGAACTCAGCTGTGAATCCATCAGGACCTTTTGCCTTGTTCCTGGCCACGTTGAACCGCCAATAATGTCCTCAGACTATTGGCCAAATAGAGGATACCTCTCTCATGCCACATTTCCAGCAGTAATCCATACATCCTCACCCAAAAAGGCAGCACTTAAAAGTTCCTCAACGTTAATTACAGTACTAGGTTTTCCAACATCTGATGAGAAGCGAACCGCTTGCGATATGCCAATCACCCCTGCTTAGTATACTATCTAGGTGCGTCAGTTTCGAATCTCAGTATTAGGCTTCATGCACTTCTTGCACATACCTCCACTGGTCCTCTCCTCCCCCAAAACTGTTTGCAAATATCGCTAGCAACTGTGAATGGAATGGGTTTGCCCAAGATGTATCCAACCAAAGTATGTTGCCACCTCTTTCAACCCATCCGCACCAGTGATTGGGGGAATGCGAAGACTGCCATATATAGCGTATTCCACATCCACTGGGTCTAACCCATCTGGAACCAATGAGCTCCTAGCAAATGAGCTGCAATTTAGTGGACCTCTTTTACTAAAACTAGCTGAGAATCTTACATACGTAAAACACTAACAGGATTCGTGGAAAGCTATACTAATGGTAGTGCACTCTCACAAAGAGGTTAACCACAATTTCGATTGGGGTTAAGATGCATATTTGGTCAAGTCAATGATTCTTACTTTTGTGAATTATCCGGACATGCCAAAATCAAATGGACAACTTGCATAAGCACGACGCACTTGTTGCCTTTCGTGAAGATTCCCATGTCACGGGAATTGCAAATGCAAATGAAATTGCTTTTTTGACAACTTGCATGACTAAGACTTATACAAGTCAAGTCGTTGTGTTTTTGGAATTTTTTCTAATTTTCTTGTTCCAGAAATAATCTATAAACTATCTCGCGAGCATTTGTGTTAGAATGTTTTTAAAAAAAAAATTAGTTATTTTGTTTGTTAATTTATAAATAGTATTCGTCAACTTTTTTAACAAAAAAATTTAAGTTTTTTTTTATACAGCAATTAACGCCAACTGTTTCAAAAACTCGAATTTATAAGTGAAAACGTGACTAGGAGCGAGCTTAGCCCCGGTGGTGGATGTCCGTGAAGATTTCCATCTCAAAATACTAAAAATTGACAACTTGCATGACTAAGACTTGTACAAGTCAAGTAGTACGTTACTTGTGTTTTGGAACTTTGTCTAATTTTTTTATTTTAGAAACAAACAATTAATTATCTCGAAAAAAAAATGGAATTGCTTTTTTGACAACTTGCATGACTAAGACTTATACAAGTCAAGTCGTTGTGTTTTTGGAATTTTTTCTGATTTTCTTGTTCCAGAAATAATCTATAAACTATCTCGCGAGCATTTGTGTTAGAATGTTTTTTAATAAAAAAAAATTAGTTATTTTGTTTGTTAATTTATAAATAGTATTGGTCAACCTTTTTAATAAAAAAATTTAGGTATTTTTTTATACAGCAATTAACGCCAACTGTTTTAAAAACTCGAATTTATAAGTGAAAACGTGACTACGAGCGAGCTTGACTAAGACTTATACAAGTCAAGTTGTACGTTACTTGTGTTTTGGAACTTTGTCTAATTTTTTTATTTTAGAAACAAACAATTAATTATCTCGCAAAAATTTGCGTTCTGATATTATTATTGTATAGTAGTCAACGTCAACGCCCGAACTTATATATTCTCATTTTTAACGTTCTTTTGACATTCTATATATTCTCATTTTTAACGTTATTTTCTAAAGATAATTAACTTTTAACTTCACTAGGCATTAATTCATGGGCAACGAGAGAAAATTTTCAGTCTTTTTTATTATTAACTGGACCTTCTCTCACGCGACACGTTCCTATCAACGTATATATTAAAATATATAATGTGACCTTGTTTTGGGTACAGAATGTCACGGGTTCCAATCCTGTCATACCTACCTAAACCTTCTCCTCTGGCGCTACAAAGAATAATGGAAAATTTAAAATTCTCACCACTGAATTGACGTCGGGAAGATTTTTATTTGTCGAAGAATTTGATTTCGTCACGCTTTGAGTGTGCGATATTTTGTTACATGGCGGCTAAGAAGGTGGGTGCGAGTGAGCGACGACCACGCTGGCACGAGAAAAGATGCGCAATATAAATACAAGGGAATGAGCTTGGATCATCGATCGCGCTTTCCTTTTAACTCTCTTCGGAACCCCAAAGTCTAAACGCTGGTATCGTGATGGGGTCAGTTGAGGCCAGGCGTACGCTTTCGGTAGTAGGGTCCATTGCTAACGCCTTGGATGAAACCCACAGGGTGCTTCACTCCAAGATCGTCCTCTTTGGTCGAGTAACCCTGATAGCCAACATCACAGGGATCATACTGCTCCTGTCGGTCGTCCTAGGGTCACGCAGGAGACGTTCGAAGAGTGCCTTGGTGAAGGCCTGCCTGTTCGCCTCTTATACCATGAGTGCCTACCTGATAACATATGCCATGAGCTTGATGCTTCATCCGGACCCATCTGTGGGAGAAGGAGGGTATGGCATTATGTGGGCGATGCTGTTGTTGATCGCATTTGGGAGCACGGATTCGTTCTGTGCATATAGCTTAGTGGACAATGAACAGTGGAGGAGGTACAATTGGCAATCCGCTCTCAAAGTGTGGATATTGCTTACTCTGCTTTTTCCTACTGTTACGATAACTACCGGGATCCAATTAGCCTGTTGATCATCCTCCCCTTTTTAGTCGTGATTCTTCTTAAGTTGTCCTCGAAAAATCAATCGTTAGCAGCTTCCAGCAGATATGCTCTGGAGAAGAGCAGCATGGCTCTACTAGATTACCTGAAAATGGAACACAAAGCAGTAGATATGAGACAAGTCAACCCAGTGACAATGAAGGGTTACAGATATGTGGTGGGAGGTGAAGAATTATTGGAGACTAAAGGAATTACTCAAGTGGTCACACTTGAGAATGTTTGGAATTGTGAAGGCGAGCTCTTTTCCCCCGATAACGGTAGCAATCTTATCAAAGACTTATGCTTATCGTTCTCCCTCTTCAAGATTCTTCGGTTGAGGTACGTCGGTTACAAGCTACCCCGGGATGTGAATGAGAAGATGGTCTCGCTAGTTAGGCGTGGATTATTAGATCATATGGACGACAACTATCATGAGAGGGTATTCAGAGTGGTCGAAGACGAGCTAGCTTTCCTTTTTGACTCCTTCTACACAAAATTTCATCTGATATTTCTGCCGACGAGATATCGCATAAGGAAGGCTGAATGTTATATCATAGCCGTGCTTTCTTCCACTGGAATTTTGGGGCTATACCAATCTGTTTTTAGGGATTCCACCACTAGCTTCTGGGAGAAGTTATATTTATCCTCTGCAATGTTGTGCTTGATGACATTCGTCGTCGTTGAATTGACACAAGTCTACCTCCTCCGTTACACAAGGTGGGCAAAGGTCACAAATATTTGTAAATACGTGAAGAGCGACTCGGGGTGCAAGAAAAGGTGCCTGGAGAAGCACGTGAAGAAGATTTGCAGGCTCCGATCTCCCCAATCGTGGGAGAGGAAGTTGCAGCAGTACTCTCTTCTCGATTGCTACATGTACCGTCCTTGTAAGCTGCTATCTAATAAGTTAGTGTCTATGTTCATAAAATGGGATCGGGATGGCCAGAAGAAGGACCATCCCATTGATTTGTCCAGAGAAGTGAAGAAGGCGGTGCTTGATCGTCTAAAGGACACCAATGACACGAGATAGGAGAATGGACTTGCATCAATGAGGCGGCACAACGTGACAAGTTTGCTCGAGTGGGCATGCAAGCTCGAGACTCAAAGTGAAGTAATAATGGTTTGGCACATTGCTACTTCTCTGTGTGAGGCGAAGTCCGAGCTACATTCAGAGGAGAGCAGGATGAAGTTTCTGGTGGCAATGAGTTTGTCAAAGTACCTAGCCTACCTCGTTAGTTTTTCACCAAGGCTCTTGCCCGATCATCCCTATGCGACAGAAGCTTTGTTCGACCAAATAATCAAGGACGCCAAGCGTTTATTCAGCGGTTACAAGACGGCGCAACAAAAGAGGGACAAGTTAAGAGATATCTCACGAGGATCTGGGCATGGCGGCACTACACTCGAGAGAGGAGCTGCGCTAGGGAACACTTTGTTGGATGAAATCGGAGAGCCAAATCTCATATGGACGATTCTCGCCGATTTTTGGGTAGAAACAATGCTATATGTGGCTCCTTCGAACAACATTACAGCGCACGTGGAAGAACTGGCCAACGGAGGGGAGTTCGTGACACACCTCTGGGCTCTAATGTACCATGCCGGGATAAAGCGGGAGAAACGTTCGAGATGGAGCGGTCCAGACATGACCACCGCTGTGGGTGATACAGGCCCACCTGTGATGTCTAATGAAGAGCAAGAATCGCAGACCTGTCCTAGCTCATTAGTTTGATGACGTCAAGATGTAGTTTTGCATGTTTTATCCATGTGGCAGCCTTTGTCCAATTCATTGTGGGAAAACTCATCGCCTTAAATCCTACATATAAACTATGTTTGTGCATAAATGAATTATTGACTTAAATTCATGAAATGGTTATCTTTGGGCACTTTTTGATCCGGGTTAAAAATTTTTTTTTTTTTTGGGGCACTTTCTGATCCCATTTTAAGGTTTTCAATTCAATTTCATTTCCCATTACTGGAAGCTGTTACGTTATCACAGTGAATTTCCTTTAATTTAAAAGAGACAATTAGGTGAAGATGCTACTTAGACGTATAAATAAAGGTTTTTCGGGATGAAGAGACCTGCGAATAATTCATATCATGGTTCGGAAAGAAATAACACGACGCCATTATGTAATTCAAAAACTTCTTTTACGTTTTATATAAGAATTACATATATATAGTAAATGCAATCTTCGCAAACTTGGAAAAAATTTCACAAACGAAACGCAACAATTCAAAAAAAAAAAAAAACAGCCAAGAAAACAAACTACGATTGTCATTAAAAAAAATCAGGACACAAACAATTCAATGCGGGTAAAAATACGGAGGAGACTTGTTATACTTGTTGAGGTGGTTTTGATGATGAGCATTGACCTTCTGCAAAGCAGAAGTCAATCCTCTACATGACAAAAGCTAGTCCTGATGGGAACCTTCTGTAAGAAAATATTGTTGTAATTAATAATTAGTTACGAAATTAAGTGGGAATATTCCATGAGAATTATCCAATATGATCAGGATAATTATCTGATCGAAATCAAATGATTTCTTCACTGAAGAATTAAAAAGAATAATATATTTTTATTGAAAGAAATATAATCTTCTATTTATGGTAAGGTTCTGCAAGGTTGTCTTCAACCTTCTGTGAATCCATCTGATCACCAAGAACCGTTACCTGATAAGTTTATCCACATCATCTGTCTAGATACATTCAATTAAGTGTCTTGAATAGAATGGTATCGATTTTAATCATTAAGGAAGTTAATCTTTGATTATTTCCATTTGTAGAAGCCTGCTGACAAACCAGAATCTTCTGTAACACAATATTCGTGGAAACAATCATCGAATCATTATTAATTTGATTTGATACATTTAGCTGAAGAATATATGCCTAGTGTGACGTATTTGTAAATTAAATATTGTATTATATTCTAATCTTTTACTTTCTTATTTTGCAGAAGGTTGATTGGTCAGATTACCTTATATACTTAGCGTTTTTGTCTTTGTGTATAAATATGACCATTAGTTCACGCTTTTAAAAAAAGAAAAACTGTGAATCCCTTCTTGTATTCTGAGAGCGTGAGGTTTTAACTTTCTTTATGTTCGAGTTTTGTTAGTCACGCACGAGGGACGTTACCTGCAGACGGCTGTATCGTTGGTGAAGTCTTCTGAGAGAGTGACTCGGGGGCCACGAGGGACTCGGTTATGAAACTGCAGGAGACGTTGGTGGGAAGCGCAGCTGGGTGCTATGTGGCCAACGTGCGGTGGGCCAGAGAGAAGGGTAGATACCCCTGGAGCACAGAAGGTGAGAGACTAACCAGCTTCTGTGATGTAACGTTCTGTGTGCAGGAACCTAGGACGGAGGTTGCCATCTGCTTGCGTGGGGTTTGCCACGTGCTTGCGCAGGGTTTGCTGCGTGCTTGCGTTTGGTATACTACGTGCTCGCGTGAAGTACGCCACGTAGTTGCTATCTCAAGGAAATCGTGTAGGTCGTGTGGAGCAGCCGGAGTGAAAATCCAGCCTTGGACAGAGGTCGCTGTCTGCTTGCATATGGTTTGGTACGTGCCTGCGTAGGGTTCACTACGTGCTCACTTGGGGTTTGCCACGAAGTTGTTATCCTTAGGGATTGCGCATTGGTTACTTTGTTAGTCACATTAACGTTTGAACCAAGTTGCTGTAGCACAGAACCCTACGGTCTGTGTTTGATATTCAGTCTTTTTTACTACAGAACCCTACGGTCTGATCAGTAGAAGATTGACTTTCTTGGTACAGAACCCTAAACCAAGTCATTTCCTATGTAGAACCTTCAGGTCTATAGTGGATTGACATATGTGGTACAGAACCTTCTGGTCTGTGCTCTTCCACTCAGAGTTCTACGGTTCAGAACCTTCTGGTCTGTGCTGTGTAACAAGTTCCTACGGTACAGAACCTTCTGGTCTGTACTCTGCCACTCAGACTTCTGCAGTACAGAACTTTCTGGTCAACTCTATTTGCTATCGATTGTGTAATCTGTATTGAGATACATTTGAGTGGAAACCATCCAAGTTTATGGGTGAAGAGTGGAGTAGGCAATTTGCCGAACCACTATAAAAGTCTTGCGTACATCAAACAAATAGCAATCACACTCGAACGTTCTGTCTTACAGAAACCTATCTCTAAGGTTCTGTGTTACATAAGCTTCCTTCCGCTGCGGGTTTAATCGAAAATGAGTTAAAAATCATTAACTAGACTGTAACACTAATTCACCCCCCTTCTTAGTGTAACAATACTCATCGATAACATTGTCGGAGTAAAGAGGAAACTGGGAGAACATAAAGCATAGACAATTAGATTGCACCCTTCCAATATGAGTAACGTGCGACTTGTCGTGTTCTATTTAGAATAAGGTACATGGCTTTTATAGTAATTATATTCCTAATTACTCAACATGTCAATGTCTACCAAGGTAACCGTCGGACATTCATGACTATCAAAGTAATTGCTACCCACTCATGGCTATCAATATAGCAACTGCACATTCAAGGCTTAAAATGTATTCCGACGACCTATTTTTGCTAAGGTAACTATCGTCATGGTTTAGAACACGTCCTCTCAATTGCCCTTTGAAGATCGTCGATCCACTCCAACTCTGAACCAGCTAGCAGCTTCGATCCACTTGCATTCTTGACCAGATGCTTTCATTCCCCGTTCACGCACTTCGATCCTTCAATAAGCTGCTTTGAATCTTCATCTGTGAGCCCCTACAAGTCCTTGATCTATGTGTTTCAAGTCTTCAACCTATCTCTTTCAACTTCCCTCTATTGGCACCTTCTTCCCGGCACGAGCGGAACACACGGGCCAAACACAGTATAAACCCATGGCCTAAGCCAATTGGGCACAAAATCGCATTGATGTGTCAAAATGTAATCCCTTCTTTAATAGAAAAAGAAAGAAAACTTTGCCCCCATGCAAATGCATTGTTTTCTTCTCCAAAACTTCAATGTTGTCCTCTTCCCAGACTTACATAATATACATAGAAATAGAGCTTAATTATATGTAGAATATATTCATCCATTGCACATAAGAAAGCAACTCTATCTAACAAGCCCAACAAAGGAGACGGCCTCAAGTTTGTTGGACTCGCGAAGTATGCCAACTCTAATCCTCTTGGTCTACTGCACGACCTTGGCACTAGTACCATCATTGAAAGGAGAGAAACCGCTGGCCCGACACTTCCTCCTGCAGAGTTCGCACAATAGGTGTTAATCTTGGTTTTGATGATGAACTTGAGAAACGTGTTACTAATATCCAGTAATGTATTACTATACTATTGTGTTTAACTTTGATAATGAGCTTGAGAATTATGTTGTTGATTCAAAATATATTTCAATATAAGAAGAAAAATATATTTCCATATTTGGAGAGAATAAACTTAGTATGTGGAATGGCTCTCCAACATCGTCCCGGTTATGAAAAAAATGGGATTCAATTTCGAAATGTATAAATTGATTGAATACCATCTAAATATTTCGATTAGGTAACTCGAAATTAGAATGTGGATTTTTCAAATAATAATTTGAAATAAAATCTCTAATTATGGAAGCTAATGATTATCTATAGCAAAGCAACGGTATAAAGAATATTCAAATCAACTAATTTTGATTATGGTTTGAATCTGATAATTTTATCATTAGATTAATTACATTCGAATATTAGTAATTAATCTTTCATGTGTATGGAAAGAAATAAGTTTGGAAAGTTACCATTTAGGAATTTTACTTCTTAAGCATATGGACGGTTGAGCAAGGATTCTCCAGACATAAATCTAAAGCTATGTAATTTGATATTTTAGGGAAAAAATTTGATTGTTCTAATTAACCTAGATAACTCCCTGGTTTATTCCATAAAAATAGACAAAGATCGCATATTAGAAGATATATAAGTGAGTTGTGTGTATGTGTGGTTGGGCGAGGAATGGAAAGTGCTAAGTGATCACGTGGTTTCTATCTCTTACAATTGTATGTGATGCCAAGTGTTGTGTGTTACCTTGGTCGTCCTGAGAGGGATTGTTTGTCCTTGTGCGTTCACCAAGCGGCTGACAAATTGTCTTCGGGAAGCTAAGTTAATACTGTTAGTATTGCAGTAACTAGTTGCTAACTCACCAGCACAAATCCGTTCTTGTTGTGTCTTTTCGCATGTAGCCACGAATCACGGAGTTTGTGTAGTTAAACATGTGCTTGCGGATTGCGAGGCAGAAGTCTCGTGCATGTAAGGTAGAGTACGAGTTGGGAACGCCAACGGAGTGAAAAAGAGTTCCCTTGAACAAAAGAGGTAGCTATGCATAAGTCTCCACCTCTTGGAGGGACAACAGAGCAAGTTACATGGGAGCCGCCGAAGCTATTCGACCGTAAGCACTGGGTGTGCAGTGCAGTGAGGCACGGTAGTGGTAACCGTGCACGTTTGAACTGTGTGTAGAATGCATATCTCAAATATGCTATGTGAAAAGTCATGTTCTGTTATACGAGGAGTCATCCCCTTCTACGTTCTTCTTTTTGTTCTATGTGACTCTTCGTGGTTATTTCTATTGTGTTTATAAGTAGGCTTATACTGAGAAGAGACAAGTGTTGTGTAGAAATCATCTACTGATATCGAGCATAAACATTCCTTAGTTGCAATCCAGAAACGAACTGCTCTTTAAAAAAACCTTATGTTACCGTTGAGGAATCATCTACTTGTGAGGATTTATATTATATAGTTACTTTGTTAAAGTAATATCTACGTTGTCTCCGTGCTTTCATAGACAAGCTTACGCTAAAGCGATAACATGTTGTGTGAAAATCCTTCAAGCTATCACCTGTTGAGTGTGAGTATTCCTTTATTGGAAATGAAAAGACATCTACTGAGCGTAGAGTTCATCGTTGCCCATAAGAGGATCTCCTAGTTTGTTTAGTGATTTTAAATCTCACTTTACGAGATAGACACATCGGCCAAGTAAAGGGCATTTTTGTAACGTTATAGGTTTTATCCATTTAAAACCCATCAATAAACTTGCTTAGGTGGAATTATACAAAATTTTATTTTGTTTTACATCAACCAAAAATCATTAGGAATCCTAACTCGTAATTTGGCAACGTTTATTATCTTTAAGTTTTCAGGCATGATATTATAGAGGGTTTAATTACAATTTTGTTTTGGGGAAGTCAAAGCATTATTTTCCACCTAGGGAGCATCTCCTTTGACACCAGACAAGCTTCCTCCCCACTACTCTCTGCCCCAACACGGACAAGACAACCTTAGCGGGAGGCGGCAAGACGCAAATCACCCAAAACAATATAAGACGAGTGATTGCCGACAAAATCATCAATCCCTTCTTCCTTCATGGCAGCTCCCCTCCTCCCCACCGCTTCCCTTCTTCCCTCGTCCATCCCACTCCCTTCCCCCTCGATTCCCCCCTTCCACCTTCACCTCCACAAACCCCACACCTTCTCCACCCAACCCGCTTCCCGCCGCCCCCTTAGGCTCTGCCGGCCTGTCCCCCGGCCAACCCGGGTTGTCGCCGCCTCCTCCTCCGACCTCGCCGTCGACCCCGTCGTGGGGGCTCCTACGGCCCCCCTCCAGCCAAAGGTGCTTCCTTTCAGGGTCGGTCACGGGTTTGACCTCCATAGGTTGGAGCCCGGTTATCCTTTGATCATTGGTGGGATTGATATTCCTCATGACAGGGGCTGCGAGGCCCACTCCGATGGTATTCCTGCTCTGTTAATCGATTCTAGGTATTTCTTCTTTATTTTTTGGTGTTTAGGTGGTGGAACACGATGATTGAATGTTCCGTTTGCAGGGGATGTGTTGCTGCACTGCGTGGTGGATGCCATTTTGGGGGCTCTGGGCCTCCCTGATATTGGGCAGATCTTCCCTGACAATGATCCCAAGTGGAAGGGTGCTCCTTCGTCTGTCTTTGTTGCAGAAGCTGTGAGTCAACGCACGGTTTTGGTTGTCATTCTTTTTTTGTTTTGTTTCCTTTATTCATGATTACTCGTGGACTGTTCTTTCTGCGAGGCAAACCATAGCTTTTGTTCCTAGGAGATGGTGAAGATTATGTGGTTGATGATATTGTCGGTTGGGACAAAGCACTTCTCACATGTTTTGGTATCTTTGTGTGCGTTAGTCTGTTTTGTCTGTGGGAAGGGAAGTATGGGCAAAGCTAAAAAATTTTCAAACAATTTTTCCTGACTTTGAACAATTATATCAGAGCAATCCTTAGTCCAATGAAACATGTTTGGTGTTTATTTTTAAGGCATTAGGACTTGATTAGCGATTTTTTGCCCTGGTTATGTAACTTACCATGCTTATGTAAAGTGGGTGTGCAAAACTTTTACTGTATCTTTGCTTTGTGTATTGGACTTGATCTTCAAGATCGGTATTTTAACTGAGATATGTTTACTGGGGTAAAAGAAGTTGTTAAAACTACTGCCATGTAAGCAATAGATTTCGATTTATCACAAGAAACCAGATTAGTAAACCGTGTTCGTTAAATCAGTATATCTGCCTCTCCTCTCGTTAGATTGTATTAGCTCAAGTAATTGACTAGTGATAGATTGTGAATAGTTGTTGTAATCATCTGCCACTGCATGGCCTTGAGTTCATTGGCTGAAATTCTGCACTTATGAGTCATTGTTTCTGCTCAATTGAGATCCTGCACTAAACTGTGGCCAACAGTATAACTCGCACACTGGATGTTGTTCAAGCGCAACACTATATGTTTAGATGATTCGTTCTTGCAAAGGCTTGGAAAATGTGGCTTGTAGATGAAAAATGCAGACTCAGCTTGGAAATTTTACTAGGGGCAAGTTGGTCATTCTATTCATGGAAGATTGTTTCTTTGTCAAGTGTCATCCCCGTCCTCCATTTTATTTTTTTGTGTACAGAAATGGTTTTGATGCAGCCATATTGGTTCATGATACTATTGTTTCTTTCTCTTCTCAGGTCCGACTGATGCACGAGGCGGGCTACGAGATCGGTAACTTGGACGCTACCTTGATTCTCCAGCGGCCAAAGATCAGTCCCCACAAGGAGAATATCCGAGCGAACCTTGCCAAGTTACTCGGGGCCGACCTCTCAGTCGTAAACCTTAAGGCTAAGACCCATGAGAAAGTCGACAGCCTCGGGGAAAACCGGAGCATCGCTGCTCACACAGTCATCCTCCTCATGAAAAGTAAGGGAGAGAAGGGGGTCGACAATGAAAACCAAATGTACAATTGATAAAGACCGAAACACAAAAACCATCAAATTGGAGGATACAAAAGAGCATGAAACTCTGATTAGAGAATTATAACAAAAAGGCTTCTTGTACAAATTTTCTGGGGAGTCATTACATAGTTACTCATATTCATCGCTAAGAATTTTCAACAGTTATGCGGTAAGCGTTATTTCCAAAAATGAGGATGTCCGAAATATGCTCTAATGTGATCATCTTCAAACTTGGCCAGGTCCACGTCGTGGATGTTACCGTGGACGTCCTTTTTGCTTCACACAGCATGATCCCTGTCGCAATCCAGAATCAGCATCATGGATGAGGACTCGGGTATAAACTTCACGGAGTGGAGACTGCTTTCATTACCTGCCTCCCTCTAGGACTCGTACCCGGACCAGTACGCATGATCCTCCGACGCCCTTTCCTCAAGGTGGCTGCTCTTGGGAATTCTTTCGAAACCTTTAGGTACATACACGTTTTCGGCAAACATTCAGTAGCGTTAATTTTTACATTTTAACAAATTGGTGTCCGAGATCGAGTTGTCGTCAGTGATGGATTTTAATTCCTCAGGGGACCTAGCCAAATCTAAAGATTTGGTCATCTATAGAGAAAGAAATCGTTCATATACACGTGAATAATATTATTATTTTTCCTGCTGCTTGTTATCATCCTTCTGTTTTTCCCCCTAAATTTATTTTAAGGATTGGAGTGGAGATGCCCCCTTCAATTTCGTTGTGTTTGCGAGAGCAAGCGACTTGGATGCAATGCTTGATTTTGGTCATCTCTTTCTCCTTTCCTTTGCAAACTCAGCTTTTATTTCTTCCTTATTTTCTCCCCCTCTTCCCAAGGCTTGGTTTCCTTGAATATATGGAATCAGTCAGTTCATGGGGCCAATGGTTTAGTGATCGGATATCAGTCAAGTCAATAATTTAGTGTTCGTGTGGTGGTGCGATCGACGTTCCACACGGACGCAGGGCATGCAGACGAACCATTACATGCTCTCAGCAAGAAAGATCTGGAGTTGGCTCTCTATGGCCTCAAATTCAGTTCATGTGTTCTGCCAGTGTCATAATATGTATCAGACATCGATGTATCGAAATTCGAAGTTAACTTATGACGCAACCGGAAGGACCTTCCTCCCTGGGGTGATACCAAGTGGGGAAAGTTGTAGGCCAAGGACGGTAATCAGGAACGAAAGAAGGTCCATTAGCTAGGATATTATCCGTTCTGCCTTCTTTCTTGTCCAGTCCCACTGTCAAGATCCTGGGATTGAATTTCTTCCCCAGTTTGCCTATCACCTTAACCTGGTCGACGGTGCCAACCACTGTCAGCTGCTTCTTTTCCAAGTCAATTGACAACGAATCGATTCCTGAAAAGGAAAACATAGGTACACGAGGAAGAACACAGACAAACTCGGGTTTATAATCTCAACCTAACTATGATCTCATATGAATAACTACACCAGAGTTTAAGCAATTAAGAAAAATCAGTGTTTTACCACTTAAGCTGGCAGCGGACTTCATCACCTTCCTCTTCGATTCGGTATCGCTAATGTTCACACTGAACACCGATTTCTTGCAAAAAGAAAAACACCAAGCAAAAACAAAAGAAGGCTGTTTTTAGTTTCAAATGTAACATCTCCTTTGCCTTCTTCATTTGTTTTACGTGAAAACGTTTTCCAAAATGTGACCATCTTCGACGAAAGACATAATACACCCACCCGAAATCCGAACAAAGTAAGATTAAGCATCCCGCTAGGTTGGAAAATGAAGAAGATGATAAAAAGAAGGATGAATGATATCTAACCTTCATAGCGTCAATCGCTCTTGAGGGACTACAATAAAGCAAAGAGTGTTTCACGGGAAGTTTCGTCAAGACGGAGTGGAAATCTTTGCAGGATGTCGAGTGGCTATAATGAAGAGGGAAGCGTGGGCTAATTGCAAGTAGATCTTTTATAGAGGGAAGTTACTGAGTAGTTTACGCGTTGGGACGAATCTGCAGAAGAAGACGAAGACTCATACCTACAGAAAACAGACGGGGGGAGAGTCAACCCACGATGCGGATCATCTTCCCAACATGAGTCTGTTTGTTGCATAGGGAAGTCTGTTTGTCTAATGGAGTAGGTTTGTTTCCTTGTCATTCTAGCTTCTCTCAAGGCATGAAAGCTCGCGCGGGGTCCTTGCGACCGAATAACTTCATTCATCATGCTCATTTTGGCTTGGTTCAATCTGTGAACGCGCTTGTGAGCTAGCTGAAGGTTGGACTTCTTCAACAAAGTTTTGTCATCCTTCGGCTATGCACGAGCTCCAGGCATTCCTTTTTCTGTCTGGATTCCACAACCTGACGGATCAAGTTTGCGATGGGGATGATCATCTAAATGACATACAATGATCTTCTTGCAAAACCCAGGAGCTCTTTCAGATTTAACTAATTTACTTCGGAGCTGAGTAGGTCTACAAGAAGACAGTTCTCCCAGCGCGAATCTGCTTTCTGAAGGCATAATCTTTTTATTGCAAGGTATTAAAAATGGAGTTGCTCTCATTTCATTGCGGAAGACGTCCGACTAAAGCCTAACGATGTAGCGGTTCTTCTCTTTAACACATCTTTCTCTTCCCCCCTTTCTCCTTGTTCGGTACCCACCGTCTCGAGACGAGAAGACAAAACACATGGTTCCATACATCTAGACGCAGCTTCCCAAGACATAGTCGTGCCGAGGATGTGATGACCAGAACACCTCGGCGCGAACGGATACAAACCTGAAGTGCAGTTCGACAGTAATTTCACGGTTGGTTGCACCGAGCTGAATATCTTACTTGATGCACATCTTTGGTCGGTCAGACCTCCCGTATTTTCTAATTGGACGCAGACGAGGACCGACCATTATACGCGGTAGGTGAGTGGCCTAAGTTTTTCCTTAAAGACTAATTCAAAAGAGAATGTGAAACGTTTGTTCTCCGATTCCCTTAAAGACTAATGCTTTCTAAATTTGGGTCTGACTTTGAATTGGTCTCCAAAATTTGTCCGACTCCGAACGCCGACTGGTTGAATTCATATATCCTTTGGTGAATTCAACACACCTGGTCTGAACAGTCTATAATAACTAAAAATATTGACTCAAACACATCGCTATCCCCCACTTCCCTTAGTCAGACGAAACTATAATTTGCAATGCATCTCCTTCTTTCAACGAAGTCGACAGTCCGTGGGAACTTGGTGTTTAGCTACAAAAATTCTGGGTCACAGATTTCAGCGTCATCTGTGGATCAACGGTCCGTATTACAGGCTCAAAGTTCATGAGGGCCAGTAAGCAGGTGGCTGTGGAAACACACCAGGCGAAGTCTTGCACAGCGAAACAGTTACTAGGCGATGGGACTACTAGGCGAAGTCAACTGGGCGAGCAAGGAAACTCTGCAGCGAAGGCTAGTGGATGATATTACGGACAATCTCAAGACATGGAAGGAGTGATTGCCAAGGCTTCTCAAATGTGAGATATTCCATGAAGACTGGCAACATGGACACGTAATATATGTACAATATTTCGTTTTACATATATAGGTTTAGCATAGTATAAATAGGCATTGTATACAACCTCTCTAGACATAATAACATCTCTACAAATGGACATATAGTCTTTTTATCTTCAAGCATTTAGGTGTTCAAGCATTTGTGTGCTCATGTGTTCCTGTGTTCTTGATTCCTTCCGAAGGCATCGTCAATGGCATCCGTAAGTGCTTCCACTTAAGGGTGTTGTTTCACTGCCTTCTCTTCTTTTCTTTATTCATACGGCGACCATACACACATTCAACGAACCTCCGAGTACCAGTTGCTCGTAATGCCAGAGATTTTCGTCGTGTTTGCATCTAGACGCAGCTTCCCAAGATATGGTCGTGCCGAGGATGAGATTACCAGAACACCTCGACACGAACGGATACGAACCTTGAGTGCAGGTCCGTAGTAATTTTAGGGTTGGTTGCACCCAGCTGAATATCTTTTTTGATGCACATCTTTGGTCAGTCAGACCTCCCGTGTATTCTAATTAGACGCAAGGGTGAAATGGCGAAGGGACGGCTGAAATACGAACTAAGGTAAGATGAAAGAGTAAGTTGAAATTCAACTTCCATGATTATAAATATACTCGTGAAAGAAGAATTCGGATAGACAATACAAATGATATAGATACACCTGCTACCAAACGACAGACTATACTTGAATCCACCAAATGAAAAAAAATGAAGGTGAAAAAGATTATTCTCACCTCGAAAGAAATAACAAATTCTTTTATGACTAAAAACTCAATCAATAATTATCATTCAAACATTACAAGATATCTGACAAACTTATGGCTAAATTTTAAACATTTCCGGACTTGCAAAATGTATGGAGGCGAGGAGGCACGGCAGAGTGGTGGGGTGGCATGGCTAAGGAAGGCTCGAATCTGGCCGGTAGCGAGGGTCGGATCTGGTGGCGGGGAGGACTGACCAGGTGGGAAGGTTCGATGACGGGCGACGATTAGGGCAAAAGTTAAATGAATAAAAAGGAAGTGTTGGTTTTCTTTGACAGTCCTGGGTAAAATAAAATGTCACTTAAAATCAGAGTATGTTACATCAATTTTGGTCTGACACTGTAAACTTCCTTTATCACTTAAAATCGGATCCGATTTTGGTCTAACCCAGTAAATTAAGACCATATGACTTAAAATCAAAGTAGTAGACTAAAATTATTGTATCAGACTCTGATTTTGATAGAGTAAAAATCGGATTAGTTGACTCCGACGAAATGCATGGTTGGTATGTATCATGAAGTCGGAGTCATTGACTCCGATTTTAGTTTTGAGGAGCACAAATCGGAGTCTTTAAACTCGATTTATTTGAAAATCAAAATAAAAAAAAAGGAACTCTGACTTATCGATCATAGCTAAAAAATTTTAAATTTGACCCAGTTAATTCGTAACATATTTTAATAATTAACTTTATTTTGGAACAAAGATCGTAAAGGTAGTTTGTCGGAAGTGGGCCTCATGAGATGGCCCAAACCTAAGCCCATTTTCAATTACCTCTCCCTATAAAAACCAACGCTAAAGAATAAATCTAGGGTTTCTCCGCCGACCAATACAACAAAACCCTGGCACTCGCTTCCAATCCGTCGCCGTCCCAGCCATGATTATCCCCGAGAAGAACCGCCGTGAGATCTCCAAGTACCTCTTTCAAGGTAAAACTAACCACGCTTCCTTTGTGGGGATGGGGGTGGCGTCATCTCGGTCACTGACCGTGTTCGTTTTGGATTCGTGATCAGAGGGAGTTTGTTACGCGAAAAAGGACTATAACCTGGCGAAGCACCCGGAGATCGACGTCCCCAACCTTCAGGTGATCAAGCTCATGCAGAGCTTCAAGTCCAAGGAGTACGTGAGGGAGACGTTCGCCTGGATGCATTACTACTGGTTCCTCACCAACGACGGGATCGAGTTCCTCAGGACTTACCTTAATTTGCCCTCGGAGATCGTCCCCGCCACTTTGAAGAAGCAGGCAAAGCCCGCCGGCCGCCCCTTGGGTGGTCCCCCTGGAGATCGTCCCCGGTAATTTATGATTTTATTGGGTGTGCTGTTTTGAACCTGACTTATTGGTAATCGATTAACTTCCGGAATCAAGCATATGGAAAGCTCTCTCGAGTGCATGTTTTGTGGTGTAATTTGTGTTTCGCATTGAGTGCTGTACCGACATACGTTTGAACCATTGTGAGGATCTTTTGTTTGTTGGCATATTGGTGTGAGCATTTGTTGGATGGGATTGTTTGGTTAGTTTTTATGGCAGATCCCTATACATAGGACGTTTTTCATAACGAGGATTGCGGTTTCAGAAATTCTATAGCATAATCCTGATGTGTGTTATTGGTTTCTATAACATTGGGCAGTGGCCCGCCTCGCTTTGAGGGAGAAAGGAGGTTTAGTGACCGAGAGGGATACCGTGGCGGTCCAAGGGGTCCAGCTGGTGAATACTCTGACAAGGGTGGAGCTCCAGCTGACTACAGGCCTTCTTACGGAGTATCATCTCTTACCATCATACTTCTGAAGCATAATTTGTTGACTATATTACGGGGTATCATCTCTTACCTCATTGTGATATATCTCTTTGTTTTAGGGTCCTGGGGGAAGGCCCGGTTTCGGTCGTGGAGCGGGTAGTTACGGTGCCGGACCTGCTAGCACAAACCTTCCTTGAAGTGATAATGCTTTTTGTAGGCTTTAACTTTGTGGTTGTAAGCAGAACCAGAGAGCTCCATCAATTGAGTTGACTCTTGTTTTGTGGCTTTCTTTGTTCCTTATTGCAGATTGGTAATCTGGCCTCCCTGGGAAGCTGGGAGAAAGGATTTTTTTTGCCCCAAAAATGACATCCTTTAACATTATATGGTCTTTTTTGGTTGTATCCGTCCCCTGTGGGCGGATTGTTGACGAGGTCAGGTTGCTAACATAAGTTTACAATGTTAGTAATCTATCATTAGAGATTGTTTTCCATGGCACAAGTTTGATCAGTGATAGAGCACATCATCATCCCAGTCTTGCGGAAAGGTTTCGTCTCAGGTTCATCTCAGAGATGAAACCAGGTATATGACAAAACCTTATACGTCATATACCAATTTCTATGCCCCGATACCGTCCTTGGAATGTTTCATTAAAGAATCACGGATCTCGTATACTCTTTACTCTGGGTATGCCTTGTGTCATACACAGCGAATTTGCAACTGGAAGAAGAATCCTTCATTTCCGCCTCCGGCCGTCGAGGCACTCCCTTGACGGTCCGTCCGTAACAAAATCTAGAGAAACGACCTCAACCTCTTTTGTCACGGACAATCATTTCGTTAAACTCTGCCATAATTTACCAAAGTCGAGTTTTCAACCCTAACTTCAAAATAAAAAAGGGGTATGGATGGTGGACTATTTCGAGGAAGAAAGACTGGCCTGGAATGTGATGTACCGCCGGGTTGTTGTGTCTTTGTTAAGACCAAATATTAACTCCAACGCATGTAAAGTGGTTACTGAATTGGTCAGAGTGTTTTTATTATTATTATCTAATTCAAGTAATTGAAGTTTTTCCTGAATTCATTCATTGTGATTTTTTTTTTTAAATGCTGACTATAAAATCTGCTTGGGAATTGCATTTTATGTTTGTGTGTTGATACACGCACTAATCTTATTGCCACCCCCACAACTTGTCCGAATGAACAATGATGATCCACGTCCCAATAAGCGGATCGTGATAAATGTAATTTTGTTTGGTTTGGAATATTCGAGTGCAGATTTGTCTCGTGTTGCTATCACCAGAAGCACAGCATTTTATGGGGTAGTATCGAAATAGGGGGCTATGTTTTGAAACCATTAGAAGTGATCAAAAGGTTATCACTCCTTTCCCAACAATTTAGCAGAAAGATGCACTCGATTTCTTAGAAAAACAAGGATTTCGACGTTGTCCCAAAGCAAGAACTGTCGCTAATGGAACCACCAAAGCCGAAGCTTTTCTCGTCTTATGCCACTTCCAGCAGCTTCTTGATATCATTCTGTCAGAGTGAGATTTGGATTTCATTGCAGAACCAGGTTAAAAGCTTTGGCAAGAGATAAAATAACAGATCCCGGATGTTAATTCCGGAACTTACCTCAATATTCAGAGGGGGCGTTGTCGGCCCGTAACGGTCCACGACATTGCCGTGCTGGTCGATGAGAAACTTTGCAAAGTTCCATTTAATATCATAGCCGAATGGCCCACACTTGCAAGACTTCAGGAACTTATAAATCGGGGCAGCATTCTCACCATTGACTTCAATCTAACGGACAGAAGACGGGCATGCACTTTATGCAAACGGAAACAGGCAATCGTCCACCAACCCAACCAGTACAAAGACGAAGCATCCAACAACGTACCTTGTCTAAGATGGGGTACTCGACTTTGAATCGGGTGCAAGCGAATTCCAAGATTTGCTCATTCGACCCAGGCTCCTGACCTCCGAACTGGTTGCAAGGAAATGCCAAGATCTCTAACCCTGCGATTCACAGTGACGAATGAACGCAGGAAACGTGGATTCGGCACTCGGATCCCCATTGCGGAGTCCAAGTGGACTGACCTTGGTTTTTGTACTTCTCATACATCTGGCTTAGCTCGGAGTAATTCGAGTTGGTTAAGGCGCTGACAAGAAACACCCAGAAATCATTTCACAAGGATAAAGCTACAAAGAAGACCTTCGAATCCTTAAGCAATGAACTGGACAGTAACTGTTCCATAAGAATTCGAAACAGATGGCGTAAGTGTGCTCCGCAGCCACTTCTTACCATTTGGATGCCACATTGACAATCAGCAAGACCTTCCCCTTGTAAGCGCTGAGTGCGACATCACTTCCCCTGGCATCCTGAAACAAAGAAATTATAACATCAACCAAGATCGTACAGTTACATATTACCCGACTCAATATCTCCTGTCAACAACGTTGGAGAAGGATGCTAACCTTGACGGTGAAGTCATAGATCGAAGCATTGGCAGAAGATAGTGCGGCCATCGTTGTTGGCTGCAATCAAGTAATTGCTCAGGCTCCCTAGCTGCAATCCCCAGAACCTATAAGAAAAAGGATCATGCCTTTATAGTGGGTTTACACTCACATGGCAACAAACCGCGTCCATCCGCATCGTGGGGATTGAGCGTCCCTTGGCTTGCGGTCATCAAGAACGATGATGCCGGATGGTTTATACCCAGGATAATGCTCAAACTGGGTCAAGTTTCGTATTTATCCTTCAATGATTCGCACAAACTGCTCGAGTTAGGACAACGCAAGGATTTCTTTTTTCCTGTTCTGTTTTGGTAGACCACGTTGCTTAAACGTAAACTATTCTGCACGTCTTTGTCATAAAATTGGATTGTCTCTGTTTTTTTGGCTTTATGTATACATGTTTGACAGGCTCTGGGACAAACCGGTATCGAAGTCTGTGATCGGAGGAGTAACTTTGCTGTAAGGCGAGAAAGAAATCTCGTTCCTATAAACGGCCTTGATAGGCTTCCGACATAACATTGTTTCTGTCATGGAAAGCTGAACCTTCTTGATCCCTGCACAGTTGGGCCCCTTATCTGAGAACTAATTACAAGCGGCAGTCGGGTTCTTGCAGATGGAACTGGTCATCCTTGCTGTCTACGTCATTCCATGAATGGGAAACATGAGAGTCATCAGGGGAGAGATCTTGCCATCATTGAGTCCACTTGCCTCGCGACATTTTGCGGCACGATGGATGTGACAATAGAGCAGTCTTGCCCGTGTCTCTCGTGATGCAATGCTTTTCGGCAAGGTTAACCAAATCGACAAGAACAAGACATCAACCGAACACGCCTTGTTGTTCTTGGCTTCAATCACGAGACGTTGAGTCAACAATACAAACTTTGTCCTAGTTCGATGCTTCTTGTAACAACACACAAGACGTACGGCACGAGAATTTGGACTGTCTCATCAAACTTATCGAGACAAGTTGGGAGTAATAGGAGAGAAAGAGGCAGGGGCAAAGAGGGCATCTGCGCAGCCTATGAGCCCATCCTCCCTCCCACCCTGTTTATGAATGGCTGCAACCATAGAGCAGATTATGAAGCTGTTTGGCCGGCAATGCATCGAGACATCAGGCAACCAATATATGAAATGCTCATTCCCATGAATTATTTGACCGAATAGAGAACACGAATTCAACAGCGAAAAATATACAAGTACAAGCCAATGTTCCAGATGAAAATATCCGGTCATTCTTCCTCTTCTTCTGCAGCGTTCTTCTCGAGTAATTCATCCACATCCTCCCCCCTCCCCAATTCAAACGGCAGAAGGGCTTGGCTTCTCCACCTTGCTCCACTCGTGTCCATGCTACATGAGCAGTTTGTCCGGCTCCGCCTTGATCTCCTTCTGCACTTTCTCCTAGGCCAGCACCTTGGCCCGCCTCAATATCGATGGCAGCGGCAGCAGTGGCGTCTCCCTTCCTAAGGGCCTCAGCCTCTCTTTTCGGGTTGTAATTGGACTGCTCGAGACTGTGGTATGCACAGGACAGGTTTCTCTGGAAAATTCCAGTTCCGGGCCAAGTTATGATACAAGGATACCTCCGGTTCACAGAAGAACAGGCATCCAAACGTATGGCCTACTAATCAAGGAGATTTTAGCTGCCAAATTGACAACCTCTTCTTGAACCAACCCAACCTCCAACAATTGAATGACAATTTCGAACCATCCCACCTGTTCTGTCAGAGTGATCAAGCACGAACGAGACTGCGAGTTCCGGAGATCAATGGTCCTGCAATCCGGAATTGCTTCTTGAGGAGATCCCATTTGAGCATGAACCACGTCCCTGTGAAAACCTTTGAAGCAGTAGCAAACTCCCGAAGCTTTTGTCTGCCTATGGACATGTTTTTTTATCGCCGAAACACAAGTATTTTTTTGTTATGTTGGAGCAACCCCAACATAACATATTGCCCGGAAAACATGAAAAACGAAATCTCGGAAACAACGATCACCAATGGATTAGACAAGAACGTAACCAAATAAGGACTGTGAAATCACAGGGGGAAATCCCGACCAGAGTCTGGTAAAACTCGGAGGGAGTTCGCAATAGCGTCTGGCTTCAATTAAAAATTCAGATATTGAACATAAGACTATGTAACCCTTGGGCTCGAACCAGCCTACAAAGATCGATCTTGATCCTGCCTTTCAGTTTTATGTTTCCTGGTTTTAATTTTTAGTTGAAAATCCGATAGGTTGGGTTTAGATGGGATTCCTGTTTTTCCCCCAACTTTGGTTGGAAAACGGTCTCTATATATCTGATTCTGACAGACACCAGAAGTTTTGGTATTAATACAGTTTCAACCTGTAAGAATAGTTTTCCTATTTCATATTACAAAGTACTACTAAAACTCTTGCTCGTGAAAACTTTAGTAAGCACGCAGAGAATATGGAAAAGTAATTATATAAGTCTACCCTGTACAGGGGAAAAGAGCTCTACTATAGCAAAAAGGACTCCAGTCTGGAGCCTTTTCCTACTAACATTGTGGCTATCCTCTTCCCTAAACCTGGGAGGAAACCATTTGATTAACAATTCTAAATAACAGAATAACTAAACCTACAAACTATACTGATACAAACAATCTTGAGAAAAGAGCATCAACTAAAAAAGAAAAAATATCGAAACCTGGTCGTGGATCTTGTGATTCCCGCTGATGATGGCTTCGCGCTCAGACTTGGTGGACCAGAGCGTTGAGAAGTATCCCAAACATGGCAGGTTTTATTTAGCTGATGTTGGGCTGTATCACAGGAAAAGACCAATCTTTCATTGACAATTGTTCTTCCTCGATGACAGTTTCGCTGCTCCACCCGCTGGCAATATCGCCAGTCCTCTGGCCATCTTTTTTGTCTCTGTCATCAAAAGTGAAATCTCGGGAAGATCCCAGGGTGATAGATCTACATCTCTGGCATCTTGTCATTTCCTCAAGATCATTGGGATTTTTCTCCATTTCAGGACAAGAAGTTGATGCATCCAACCCAACGTTACTGGCAGTCTCCCTGGTATTGATATGTTGATTGCCCCTTTCGACTTCAACAGAATTACACGACACTGTCGTTCCTGGTTCAGCTGGAGCAGAGGGGTTACTTTCACCTCCTCTTACCTCTCCTAGAGGCAACTCAAACAAGGTAACAGCAGCATTTGTGCCACTGGCCTTGTTCTCACATTCAGAGAGTAGGTGGAAGATACCGCTACATGGAGCAGGCCTCAAAGTCATAGAATCAGGAGTCACTGAGCCTGAATTATTCCTTGATCCCCAATCTCCCGAGCGCAAAGTATCCGCATTGAAGACATTGGAAGTCTGGTCGACCTGGAACTGGAGGAGGCTGAGACTGGCAGCAAATTCCCTGCCAGGGAAAGGTGATGATGTCCCAGAACCCGATATCCCTGAGCTCGGAGAAATCAGGTGACCAATTGGACTTCCAGGAGAGAGCTGATAAGGGAGAAATTCATTTTGATAGAATGGAAATCCATGTCCTCCTTCAGTGTTCTGAAAATTGGGGCTTAAAAAATGAGCAAACGGCACCTCAGGGGATGCAGGCGTCGTCATGTTTATGGACTCTGATGGAGGTGTGACAGGAGCAGTGGATGGCTCGGTCGTGAAGGTTGAGAATACAGGTGGAGAGACTAATTGGGTTTCATGAGCATAAGGGCCTATCTCAAACATGGAGTGAGGTCCAGGAGGGGGGTACATGCTGCCAGCAATGGAGGTCAACGAAAGCAAGCCGACGGGAGATTGTGGCGCTGAAGTAGGCTCTGATGGGACAAAAGATGCTGGAGATGGGGGAGGGGCCACAAACGGCACTGAGATAGCAGTTGGTTGCACAAAGTTTATGGTAGCCGGAGCATCGCTAACAGGTTCGGCCATTTCTGGAAAGAGCAAGGCATGCCCAATTTGTTTTTGATGTTTTTGAAAGCCAAAACACCCATAGAGTCTCCAGAAGCCACTCCAACGCCATTTCTGCTCAGAAAGAAGTTAAGCATGGTCATTTTGGATCTATCCAACAAGGTAAGTTGTTTTGCTTTCATGAAACTTGAGATGTTAAGTAGAGATAACTGAATTTGAAAGCATAAGTTGCAGCTCCACACAGTTATCATCATCCAGAGATCATCGATGCCGTTAATATTCCAGATTGAGTAAAAGTCGCGGAGAAAGGATTTTAAACTTATCCGACTCCCCAACACCAGATCGAAGTAATTCAACCCTCTACTCATCTTTTCAGATGCTACACAGTTAATCAGTTCAGAGCAAACACATCCAGGGACCAGCTATCCAGAAAACATAATATTTCAAGATGAAATAGTCAGCAGCCAATCCAAAGTGGAACAAACTCATTCATCCAGACCCCAATTGTAGACTTAATAAAGACAAATACCTCCAATGATGAGAAAATTCTTCCAACCAGTTTCATTGAGACAAAATTTTAGTCTCAGAAGTTCTGCGCCATTCCGAAAAGAATGAACAATCTTATTCAATCTCCATGAAAGAGCGAATCGCATCATTAACTGGAGTAATTTAAGACTGTCGACATAAAAGGAGGGATGGAGGCAAAAGGTGAAGCTCAAATAACGCCTGCACAATCCTAACATCGTATATCCAGCTGTTTTTATCTTCACTAATACTAGAATTTACTGTTGGATTAAGGACCATTGCCAAATACTACAGTGATTTGGCCTGGGACAAAGTATTCCTCACGATCAAACCTAAACTAAACACCATGAAAGCCACAAACATCACGACACCGTAACAGATAATTTTATCAACAGAAACCGATCAACTAGCAAAAATGATCAATCGGCAAGCGTAACTCTTAACACCCAGCGGATAACAAAAAAAAGAACAAGCATCTAAGCATCAGAAATGCAATCCAACCGCAGAGTCGAATCCAACCCACCGAAATACAAACAGCCGATCCAAAAAACTCGCGCAGAAGAATCAAAAGGACTAATCACTTGGAACGAGTCCCGAACAACCTGAGAACGAGGGGGAGGGCCAGATGGATCGCTGCCGGTTCCGGCATCTTCGTGGACGGATGCGATCGATGCGGCAACCGTCTCCAGAGCGGGGGCGTTGCTATTGAAGCTACCGCCAACGCCTCTGCCGCCATAGACGTTCATGGATTCCCAAACTCCCAAGCCCGACCCTCCGTCCCTTCCTTCCTTCCTTTGTCCGGTGGACGCAACACACAGAATAACGGAACGGGGCTAAGATCATCAAGGGGGGGACCCCCTGCGTGTGACTTAACTGCCCGGGGGGGGGGGAATCGTAACAAGAAGAGGACGACGCACACGGAGGGTGGTGTTGGGGGGAAGCCGAGTTTCAACGTCGTCGTTTTTACCCCCCCAGGGAAAATGAAAAACCGCCAAATAATATGTATTTATGTATTATATATTATTGGTTGGTTGGTTATATTTCATGGGAGGCGGGGGGAAGTTGCGAGGGAAGTGGGAATAACCGGGGTCAGTCAGACACGGCATAAGCCTAAAAAGGCAAAAATAAATAAAAGATATCTTCTGATTCTTGAATGTCTCAATTATGAAAATTCTGTAGAATAATAGTGTTGTTAAAAAGACTTTTGTGATGGGTTAGGTCTGATGGGATGTGATGGGTTGTTGTGGAAATATTATTATTCCTGCTCTAGTAATTACTGGTTTAATTAATGAATGGGGGGAGTGATTAGTTAGTTAGTCAAGGAGAAAAGTATCCCCACGTGTGGTTTTTGATGATGACCTGCGACACTTCTGTTTAACTGTGTTTCTAGAATTAACCAAAAAAAAAGGCGGCCTTGGGTTGGGGGTAGACATCACATCACCCACTCTCGACCCATGTGCCCCATACATAATCGTTTGGAGGCCCTAGATAGTGGGCCCAATATACGGGGCGTTTAATTGAGCCCAAGCCCATTTCCAAACTTGCCGCCAAAAAATTTAAGATATTTTTTTGACTTTGGGTAATTACCAGTTAAAAGTCCAAGTGCTTGAAAATGCCAGCTGATCATCATCAACTATGGATAAATCAGACAGTTAAAAAGATTACACATACTCAATCATTCATTGTCGGGAGAAATAAAAAGAAGGGCTTATCAAAATGGGATTCATCCGAGCGATAAGAAATTTGAATTTACTTAAATAAAACTCGAGTTCGAAACTTACCACACGCAGTCATCCATCACAACTAAATGTCCTACTCGAAAGCTGGGCGGGTAACCGAAAAAAGAGCTTGATCAAGAAATGTCGATACCCCCTTGGGTTTAACCACATTCCACTAATAGTATAGATAGTGGAGGACATTCCCATGGAAAATAAACAAAACCACAAACTGTTCTTCACTGTTCATACAAGGATTTCAGGGGATTTTTTTACCCCCCGCCCCGAAAATCCCTCCCCCATTTTTTCTTCTTTCTTCTTTTTTTTTTTTGTCAAACAACAATTTTGAGTCTTTCCCCATCATTTTTCATTTTCCAAAGGAACAGACAATAATGTACACAGCATTACAAACAAATCTTACTGGAAGCTACCATCCCTCCTAAGGATCCGCCTTCCCCGCAACTTCCTCGTCGCTGGAGGCATACTCGTCCTCACTCAGCTCCTCGTCGCTCGATTTCTCCTCCGCAGCTGCCCCAACATCCTCTGGCTTAGCATACTTCTCGCAGTACTCTGGTTTTAATATGAGGTCGGAAGAATAGGTTCAGAATCCAGGAAGAAAAAGATACACGGAAAGACATCGAACGGCTTGAAAAGATGCTCATCGTATGGGAAGGGGAAGTCCCAAGTCCAAGACAAAGTCTTGCCGCAAGATGCTCGAATACGAGAAAGCAACGCAAGAAGGGAAAGATAAGCACGGCATAAGCTTTTCCCCATAATCCCATGGAAACTCGTCAATGTTTCTCTATGTGCTAAAGTAGAATTCTCCTGATTTGGTCTTCATCTGGTCAATTTGCACACTTGACATCCAGAAAACTACCACAAGCAGAGATGCACAGCCAGCTTGAAGATTCCCAAGAAGTTGTTAAATATATCAAGGAAACATAAAAGGGCTCGACCCCGCCCAACAAAAAGTAACTCAAAACTGGAACAACGATCACATTGAGAAATTCCAAGATTTTTCAAAGCAAATGACTTGAGTAAGTCATCGTCATTCAAATGGTATCAAACTCTTAGCTGCCCAATCTTAAACGGCGAGCAAATCATGTTAGTCCCTACGGGCGACTCCAGTTTCCCTACTTGCTACCGCAAAATATGACAATGAGGGGGAGAGAATAATCTCTTCACAAAGCAATCTGAGACTAGCAGCACTGGGCACAACATCACAAAGGAGAGGTCAAAGTAGAACTCATTATATGTTGCACGACAACTACTCCTTGGAGCAAGGTGGTGTTCATTGCATACCTTTTGGTAAAACCACTTTCAGATAAATTACTCATGTTCGACACTAGGGTAAATTCATTGTTTCTAGTTCACAGCGAAGTCTTGCCTTTCTACTCACTTCGAAGATCATAACTCATGCAAAGTGACCCACCAGGACAAAATGAATGTGATCGAGAGTTGACGGTAACAATAACAAGGAAATTGAGATCTAGGCATGGGTGACATACAAAGAAACGCCACAACTAAAAAGCTCGGATCGTAATTCACCGTGTTGTGTCATCTATAAATGAAGGATAGAATACTTTAAGGATAAAATGCACCCAGGAAACTCCATGATAATAGTACAAGTGCAATCGTTCTTCACATTAAAATACTTCTCAAGACGGACCAAGCAAAGGAAAATTCATACTAATGCTCAATAAGTATTCAGCGAATAAACTGGCATACCTTTCACTCGTTGTTCATACGCAGTTTTATCGCGCATCATCAGTGCAGCAGCCTCACCATTTAAAGGATCCGATGGGTTGGGATACAAAAGCAGTTGTGGGAGAAACACTTCAAACACATTGACCAAATCTGGTACGCAGAACAATTACAAAAATTGAAACATATAGTCAATCATTGCAACAAAAGACACCAAATGCATCAGAAAAGGCCACCAGCAGCCGGTCATACCAAACATAGGACTCCAAGTTTGGTTGATAACATCCAGACAAACAGAGCCAGACCTGAAACACACAAGAGGTTACAAACATTGCCACTTGTTAGCATAAGATTCAGAGGCTTCTGGACTTCATGCATGGTGCAGGATCTAGCACTGTAAGAAAAAATTGACTCACATTTCATCTACATTCGGGTGATAAATTTTGTTCACAAACCCAATGGAAGGAGATTTGTAAGGATAGGCATCAGGAAGCTCTACCCTTATCCTCCACAGCCCGCCTTGATAAGGACCTGCAAAACAAAGGACTCCGATTCAGTGTCAACCACAGAAGATGCTTCTAGCCTCACAACCAACACGATATTCTAAATTGGCAGCTCAAAACACCAGCGCACAAGTTACACGATCAAAGAGTCCGCATCTGAATAAATTGGGCGGCACACATAAAAAGGGATATCCCAAAAATGGGTGTAGCTAAAAGCACATGATGGGAATGGCAGCAACAAATCCCAGTCAAAGAGGACAACAAAGTTAAAAAGAGCTGCAGAAGTTCATGGTGTCCAGCTCACATCTCATAACCCCAGGAAAAAATTCATCAAAAAAAAAAAAAAACTGAGCTCAAGTTCCCTGAAAAACAAATCAGGTGGGTGAAGGAAGGGGTGAATTCTTTTTACTCTCTTTGGGGCCATGGAATTCCACATAGAACTCCTGCATGCCATCATTGATCATTTCCACCTTGTAATCGCTCATCATCCTACACACACACACAAACTCACAAGATCAACAAGAAGATCCACTGGCCAGAGGGGGACACCCTCAATCAAAATCAACGCCGACCGATCCAACCGACCAACACCCAGTACGCAAAAACCAAACTTTACGCCAAATCAAACAAACCAAGAACTCAGACAGAAAAAAAAAAGAAGGAAAAACTTTTTTACAGTTTCATCAAATCCATCTCGCGGCGCTTGCTGGGCGAAGACATCTCGATTATAAATTTACTTTTAATTTTCTCTTTTTCTTCAATTATCCTTTTGCTGTGGTTAGGTTCGGTTGTCGATTGAAGGGGTGGGGGTGGGGGTGGGGGTGGGGTTTGTGTTTGTTTCGTGGGTTTTCTTCTTGTGTATTCTTGCAGAGAGGGGGAAGGGAACGCCAAGAAAGGAACCAGGGGGTAATGAATGACGTGAGGGGAAAGGAGACGACCTCAGCGAAAATATTATCATTATCATCATCATTATTATTATCATAAATTCAAAAGTGACATTAAACTTAATTATAACCTGCAAAGAAAAAAAAAAGTGTCTATAGAATATTGTAAAATAATTGAGGGGGTGTATTCAGTTCTACTGCAATTACATTTTGGATTAGTCCTTTGATAATTTTTATTTTTCAACCATAATAGAGTAGAGCTATTCAGAATACAATTCTTATTTCGGTTTTTACCGACGACAGGTAAGGTGCATGCAATAACCACTAAACTCATGTAACAACTCTATGGTACCAATTCAACATTGAGTTCATACTCCCAAAATCAATCTCAATCAATTACAATACAATAAAAATAAAGGAATTGTGATAGTTTATAGGACGAAGAACTAGGTTTTGGATGGGCAGGCAGGGGTTGAGTTCATTGTCATCTAATAATTGTTAGAACCTATAATCTATTTAAATTATATACCAACAACCGTAGACACAACTGTATTTGATAAAATGTTCAAAGGTAAAACATAAGACACCGGATTCATAAATTTTTATTTAAACAATATTACAGAAATTTTGATCAAATCGATCAAATATGTGACAAAGTAGTAGTGGAGTTCTACTGAAGAGTTCTATAAAGCAAAAGAGTTTTATTATATGCTGTGAAATTGGTACATGTCCAATAAGTATATGCTCATCCCGGTGGGCTTTTGACTAAAGGAGACATGTTACTTCACTGGCGCCTATGGATGGAAAAGTAGCAGGATAAGGAAAAGCTATTTCCTATGATTGATTGTTACAAAGAAGATGAAGAAGATGATGATGATGGAGCTTGTCAATTGGATGTATATTAGTACAAGAACCTCATTGGGAGCGAGGTGACTCCTATACAAAAACAAAAACTGTAGGTTCAAGATTATTAATTTGAAAGATTCCCCAATGGATGTATAGTACACGCATGAAAAGAACATTTTCAATAAAGTTGTAACTACTGACATGCACCCAAACCCACCCTCCATAAATCCATTATCTTATTATTTTTTTTTTTAATTAAGATTTTTTTAGCTCGGGCAGTGACATCTTCTCTAGAAGAGCCCCAAGTTTGTCTCTTTGTTTATTTATTTATTTATTTATTTTTTCAGTTCATTATTCATATGTTCGTAATCTTTCCTGATTACTCCAAGTGTAGAGGCGAGAAGCAACAGGTTAATTATGATGATATTGGTTCTTCATATTCAAACCCAACAAAATAAATAAATAAAGTCACTGCAACTCATCTGTCCCAATCTCACCAAACTAAATGAAGTGCGCCCGAGGACCGGACATTAGAGTGTGTTGCCCGGATAAAAGAAAAACCGTTCGCAAGTAGAGGTTTGTTTCAAAGTAATGTTAATTCGCAAGTAGAGGTTGGTTAAATTTAAAATTTCCCGATTAGGGTCGAAAAATCGGAGTTAGGGAGTTTCGATTTTGTTTTTCAAAGAAATCGGAGTCGGTGATTTCGATTTTATTTCATTAAATACAAATCGGCGTCAATGACTTCGATTTTATTCGGCTCAAAATCAAAGTCCCGAGCTTCGATTTTAATAGCCTTTGATTTGGGAGAGTGTGAAAAGAGGGATGGGAGAGCGAGTAACCTGTCTTAGATCTATTTAAAATCGGAGTTCATTACTTCGATTTTGGACTTGGTCAATTTAAAGCCGGAGTCTTTGACTCTAATTCAAAATTAGAACTTATAACTCCGATTTACCAATCCTAATCAGGAAATTTTAAGTTTGACAAACCTATTTCACAAAATATTTTTCGCATATGTACCAAACTATTCGACGCGTCTCATTTTTGTACTATTTTTTGAAACTTAGTATGAATGATAATATATATAATCATTATTTTTTATACGAACTTTTCTAGTAAATAATAAACAACAAATTGATTTAATTATTTTTTTTTTATCGAATCAAAAATCAGTTCAAAAAGCATGCCGCAGTTGAAAGCTAAAACAAGGGATGGGAGGGCGGTGTACTAGTACTACCTTTTGGAAAATGACCAAAGATAAAAGCACCGAAAGTTGAGGCGCTATCGAGGAGGAAAAGTAAAAACAGAAATAGGCACGCGCCAGTGACGCTTGCTTGCAGAAAGCATTCTGTTCTACTTCAAGCTTCGAAACCCCAGCGAGGATCTGCGTGTTTGCTGGACACGAACTCGGACAAAGTGTATCCGATCATGGCTAAGGTGTCTAAACCACGATTTATGTTAACACCTACCTGCTTTTGGGCGACAAGCTTTTTATTCCTCCCAATAAATGGTGACTCTACAAACTACTCAGCATTATGCGATAACTCGAAACTGAGGGTCCCGAAAGTATGATTACTGTTGACCTGATTTTGATGATGAACTTAAGCGACATGTTACTGGTGGTAAGCGACATGTTACTTGTGGTCAGTGATAATGTTTCACAAGTTATGTGTTCATTCTTAGCGATGAGCTTGAGCAATACGTTGCTGAACCACAGCTAGTAGCAGTTATATATTGCTGCGTTACAGTAAGCTGTTACTGTGATATTACGCATAGAAGTTGAAAATATGGAAACATATTTTTAATAATCATGATTTATTCCAAGATTTATTTTAATCTATCTCAGATAATTATTCTGAGTGTCTAGGTTCGTTTAACGTAGCCTAATGATCTTATCTTAAGCACTTAGGCAACAATATATATATTGGGATTATCTTTCCAATTGTTATTTTTGGAAACAAAATATCATTCTGATTCCCTGTAGCAACGTCTCGCTGTAATGGGAGAAAATATCAAATTAAATATATTTGATCATCACAATCGATTAAATAAGATATGATTAGATAATATAGATTGGAAATAAATTATCTAATTGATACGATTGAAGGAAGTTACCGTTGGATCTTTCCTTCTATGGGACAGCGAACGTTGAGCAGATCGTTGTTGTGTCCTCGCTGCCAGTTTTGGCAATAAATCTTGTTGATTGCCTAGACGATTTCCGTCCTTCTTCTTCTTCTTTATAATTAGACCAAGGACGACATTTTCTCTCTGCCTTTGTGCATCTGTGTGGTCTGTGTGGTCTGTGTGGTCTGTGTGAGCTTTGTGCGTCGACGGAGAGCGGAAGGTGCTAAGTGTCTCCTGGTTCTTTCCCTTGCAAGCTGCGTGTGAGAGTGTCAAGGGGCTGAGATCAGATCCCTTGAATCGTCTGAGAGGGACTAGGTGTCCTCGGTGCGTTCAACGAGCAGCCGGCGAATCGTCTGAGGGAAGCTAAGTGAATACATGCTCTGAATTCAGTAACCGGTTGCTGACCCATCGGCAAGAAGCCGTTCTTGTCGTGTCTTTTCACAGGGAAGTCTCGAGCCTACGGAGTTTGAGCAGTTAGACACGCACTTGCGGGTGCGCGCCAGAAGTCTCGTGCCTGCAGGGTAGAGCAGGAGTTGGGAACGCCGCCGGAGTGGAAAGAGTTCCTCCCGAGCACAGGGGTGCTGTGCAGAAGTCTTGAACGCCTGATACAGAGGGTTAGTAAAGCAGGTTGCGTGGAAGCCAACGGATCGAAAAATTCCACCCTAGGCACTGGGTGTGCAGTGCAGTGAGTCACGACTGTGGTAACCGTGCACGTTCGAACTGAGTGTAGGACGGATACCTTCTAAGTGGCTTTGTGGTTTTCTTTGTGATCTTTGTGGTTCCTATCTTCGTGATCTTTGTGGTTCAACTTTGTGGTTGTCTCTTAAGCAAGTGCAGGCTTATCTTAAGGAGAGACAAGATCTGTGTGGAAATCCTCTGCTGAACGATAAAGTGCTGAAGCAATCCTTCGCTGTGAAGCAGAAACGAGCTGCTCTCTGAGAATACATTCTTCACCGTAAGGAATTATCTGTGAGGATTTATACTCTAACATAACGTTGTCTGTGTTCTTTGATAAGTCAGGTTTATATTAAGCGACAACGAGCTGTGTGGAATCCATTGAGCTACCAACTGCTGAGGATAAGCATCATTCTGCTGGAAACGAGAAGACGTCCACTGTGTGAGGAGCTGACCGTTGCCAGGAGTGATCATCTATTGTACGGGATTCTAAATCTCACTTTGTGAGAGGAACATACGCCTAGTGCAAGGGCTTTTTGCACCCATTATTTTATATAGTGGAATCACCTTGTTGGTGGAAAGTGGACGTAGGTCAATTAAGGCCGAACCACTATAAATCACTGTGTCCATTACGATCGCGCAACACTCGTACGAAAACCTACTCGACAAAATCGTAACAGTTACAGTAAGGTATTTCTCATTCTGAGAAACGCTCTGCTGTGATACAGTACGCTTCCGCTTACACCGAGAAAGGGCGAAAAAGTGATAAACACTAATTCAACCCCCCTCTTAGTGTACATAAACGATCCAACAATTACTTTCGGGAAGATTACAGAAACAGCCTGAATCCCGGGTATCCCGACGATCGCATATTGACTTCGCTTCTACTTGTCGGTAAGAGAGCTAAATGCCATTTCCTTCATTTGAAAAAAAAAAAGCAAAGTGAGAAACCTTAGTACATGAAACAAGTGTTATTAAAGGCACTAGGCGCCACCAAGGCAAGAAATTCTCATCGCTCGAGGCGCGCTAGGCGTAGACAAGACGCTCACCTTTATGAAAAGATGCGTTGACAGTGATAGTTATAAAGCGCCCTTTATTTTGCTTAACTTCTAGGTGAGAAACAAATAAAGAGACTCCATGCCGTTGTTGTTACGGTGGTACCACCAAGGGCTCTATTTGGATGCCATTGCAGCTTGCAGTATGCGGCTGCTGGCTACATTAGGTAGACACACCAACAACAACATACAGAGTAAACTGCTGCTGACAGTATAAGATAGCCAGCACCAACAACAGCTTAGGCGATTTCTTTTGATTGTATTAGACCAATCCTTGCCTTTTTAAAAGGCTGTTGTAACACCTTGGATGCCGCCTCAAAAAGGGCGTCGGGGCTTGCCTCGTCTGGTGCCGCCTCAAAAAATGGCGCCGGGGCTCACCCCATGCTGCATGAAACCCAGCACGATGTATTCAGTGGAAAATATTGTAAACATTGAGGCATACCTTGTTGCACGTGGGGCAGGTGTCGCTTCGTTCCATCCACTCTAGGATGCACACGAGGTGGAAATGATGATTGCATCTCATGATTATTTTTCGGGTTATTATTGTCGTGCTCTGCACCAGGAATGAAAACACATCGATTCACTAGTGGTATTCCATCCGTGGTTTTATCCATATTGCTTAGCTGAAAATCCACTGAACCACCACAGCAGCAGATCTATCATTTCGGAATTCAAAACAAAGCCTCTGATTTTTGGTGCATGCGATTATAAGTAGCTTAACAGATTACTGCTTCAAAAATAGGAAGGCGATAAGAAGAAAAACCAAACATGATGATAGGAAACAACTTGAGCCTAGTTTTTCAAGGAAGATTATATAAACGGTAAATTATTGACATAATTTATGTTATGCTAATTATTCCACGGAAAATGATCTTCAAGGGGGGAACAACATACCCTCTAGGCAAGCAGGGCACTCCTCCTTGGACGCCATAACCGGATCTATTATTTATGAGATCCCAATTTCAGAATCACTTTCAGCTTTTGGAACAAGAGGTGGTACCTTGCACTACGATAGCTTGAGGTCCGGGTGGTTATCCCGGACCAATTCTTCAACAGAAACAAAATTGGATGTTTGGACAATGCATCAGTCTTGTTGCGATGAACTTCTACACCGTCATCTGCTCTGTAAGGATACTCAATGACCAATTTATGTGGTGCAGGGGTAGGTGGGGCTACACATGCGTTGACCGCAGAAGTTTCCGGGATTGTATCGATAAGAAGGCCCACAGAGACTCCTGTAGCATAACCATTTTGCAAGGACAAAGGTACAACCTCCTGTGATGCACTTTGGGGCGGTGGAGAGCATAATGACAAAAGTTGAGAGTTAACAAAGCATGAGATAACTTGTACCAGAAACAATACAGATGACTTCACAGCCTGAGATCAATCACCCAAGAAAGCAGACATTGCTAAGGCAATGACAAGAATGAGGGCAAAGATCACTGCAAAAGTAAGGAAAAAAGGAGATAATTGGATAACACCTATGAGTCTTCTACTGCCTGAGCGCATCGTTTGATTAATATTCCGACACAATACCAGAGCTAATTACCAGGGCATTGTTCATGTAGACCACTCTACCCATAGTGATCTTGGAGAACTGTCAAGTACGCAAAATTTACAATCCTTTTGTTATAATTCAACTCTTCGTTATTACACCTGAAAAGTGCACAAAAAGAACGCAAAGACTCCGAGCAAGCCTGTACTTTTCCCATACGGCATGGAAGGAACATTGTGAAACTATTGCCGATGGCTTCTTTTTCTGTGGAACCATAATAAGGGAAGAGGACTCACTTCCACATCCTGGAATAGACAACCGCAGCGACCTCTCATCCCATTGGTGAAGCCTCACTTCGGACTTAACCATAAACATTTGGTTCTCCTTCTCCCTACTTCATCCTGTAGGGAAAGAATGGATACTGTCATATCACAATTAGACTACTACGAAAATCAACAATGTGATAATTTACCAAACGAAATAAAATCTCCCAAAATGTAGTTAAGAACCACATTCTGAAAGTGATCATAATCGTATCAGTCTGATCAACATTACCACCTTTTTCGTCAAAATATGGTTCACATGCCTTAAGCGAAAACAGTTTGCATTCATCCCCGAGGATGTGGCTCGGCTTCTACATGCATGTTTAGCCAAATAAAACATGGTAAGAAGTAGGAATTTGAATTTGATCTGTGTGAAACCTCATGCTATCCAACCATTTACCATGATTTACCTTCCAACATCCACAAGCACATAACTCTCCCTCTCCAGAGCCATTTCTCCATATGAAGCACAATGGGATAAAAAGTCAAGCGATATAATACAACTGCCTGGAGCACTTGACCACTCGAATAAGAATCCACTGAAGCAATAATCCGTTGAAACGGAGGCCACGCCACGAACACAACAAGGAGCGAAGAAAATCAGTGTCCAATCCAACCGACGATCCTAACGCAAACAACCGGAAGAAGAAGCCCAACTACGGCATGCCGAGTCTAAAGCACAACCGATCCGCCACCCCGGGGGGGGGAGGGGGCACCACAAACAAAGGCAGAAAAGTGAATGCACGCAGCAACGGAAACTCAGAAACTTGTATCAAGCGAGACGATCACCTTGGGAGAAAGGTCGAACGGCGGAGGAAGTGAGGCGTCGGCGGTGGAAGTGAGAGGGAATTGCCTGTGATTTTAGTTCAACGTATCGATCTTCTTCAACGAAAAAGTGTTTAGACAATATAATAAAGGCCTAATTTGCTTCATTTTTTTTTATATCACGTCGTTTTAAACGCTTCCTACCTATACTCGTATTTATGCAATCATCACAAAACTAGCCTCCGTTTGTAGCGTAATCCGACGTGGTAGCCCATCTGACTTTAACGGCGTTAAAAAAGTACGGCCTAATTAACAATTTCATGCTGTAATATTTTCGTTTTTCTAATCTATTCTGCCATTTGAAACACCCGTACCCATACTTAAGCCGTTATAAAAAAACTATCATCTGTTATCTTCTTTTATAACGGAAAGCGACGTGATAGCTATTCCCTCCGGAAGTGACCACGGACAAGTCGGACCCAAACACGTCAGAAATCTCTGGCACTACAAGCAATTGGTACTCGAAGGTTCATTGAATGTGTGGTCGCCGTAAGAATGAAGAGAGAGAAGACAGCGGACGAACACCCTTAAGCGGAAGCACTTACGGATACGAAGCGACAACGCATGAGCACAGGGCAGAAGTGCTTAAAGATAAAAATGACAATATGTTCGTAGAGAGATGTTCGTACGCAATATCTAAGAATAATTATTTATACTAAGCTAGACTTACGTATGTACGGTAATGAAATATTGCACATATATTACGTATCCCTTGCTACGAGTTTGGGTCCGGCTTGTCCGCGGACACTTCCGAAGCGAACAACTGCCACCTGAGCGAATAGCCGCCACGTCAGATTCTGTTGCAAGGAGAGGTAACGGATGATAGTTTTGTGATAACGGGTATGGGTAAGAAGCGTTTCAAACGACAGGATGTATCGAAAAAAACGAAATAGTACTGGATAAAATTGCTAATTAGATAGTGTTTTTTTAACGCCTTTAAAGCCAGGTAGGGTGTCACGTCGGATTCCGTCACAAGAAGATATAACGGACGCTAGTTTTGTGATAACGGCTTAAGTACGGGTGTGGGTAGGAAGCATTTCAAACGACGGGATGGATCGAAAAAAACGAAAATAGTACCGAACAGAATTGCTAATTAGGCCTATAGTAAACCGAGGGAGAATTTATTCAGTTGGGTTTTTTAATAAATGAATCCGTCGCATCGAAAGAAAATACGGAATCCATGATCATAGGATACAGGAGGATTTTTTGTCATATAAAAATGTACCAATATGGCCTGGCATGTGAGAGGCCCAATAAGACTTGGTCATCCTCCCCTCCCCCCGGAGTCCGCCTATAAAAACCACGAGGATCTCCTCCTCCCGATCAGATCAAACCCTAGAATCAGCAAGAGAGCAGGACCTGCCGCCGCCGGTTAATACAGTCCTCCCTTCTTCGACGAGCTGCCCCGGGCTCTCGATTCCTCTTCCGTTCTCCTCCGATTCGTTCCTTTTTTTTTCTTTTAGTTTAATTTCGAAAGGCTCTTAGAAAAAAAAGAGTCAACAGCGGGCACCGGTTCAGTGGTGATCCGACTGCCGCATGGAGCCGAAATAGGAATCTCACGCCGGCCGAAGACCCTTGAAACCCCCCAACACAATCTCCGGGTTTCGAGACACAATAGGCCGGCGACATTCTCCTCTGATTGTTTGTTTGGCGCTCAATCAGACAAGGGTGTGTTGCGTTGGTTTTGAGATATCGCTCACACCCGTTGCGTGAGTGCCTACAGTAATTTCAAAGGGGCTGCTTGATACACGATTGGGGGGAGATCTTTGTGGATTTAACTCCCTTCAAATTTGTGGCAGCTATATATATGTATGTATATTTGTTACCCCAAGTCTTTGAGTTTCTGAAAAATTCAACTTCACCGGCCAGCGCATATAGAGAAGTGGAGGCATGAATATCAATAATTTCATATTAACAGAGTCTCCAGGACCAGTGACATTCAAATGGACTTGTTCTAAAAGGATGAAACGGACCAACCTTTGTATGAACTGGCAGCAGCGAAATTAGAATACCGGAGGAATCCGATGTCGTCGAATTTTGTGTCTGGCTGTAAATATCGCCTCAACATGCCTATGCATGATCTCCCGTGGCGAGCCACTGGTGGTGGTTGGCCTTCATTGACGAAGACAACAGCCTAGTTCTCATCAATCCTTGGGTCTCTCAGAACCATTAATTAGAACATCAGGGTCTCTTAATTCAGATGCAGCTTTTCCACCTAAATTAGAACAAGTTGTTTTGCCTCATTTTTAAATTCATTGCTAGCTTTTCTTTTGCATCATCATCACCATCATCAATGCAACCAATTGTGCTAAAGAGGGAAAAGTCTACTTCCCTAAAATATGTTGAGCTGTGGATAACAATCAACGCAGCAAACAACGAGAGTATTTAACGAGCTTAGGCCAAGAAAGTGCATAAACGGGGTTCCACGGTTGACCCAAATTGAGCTAATTTAAGACACCACGTCTCCCTTACAGGGGAACTCCATCTTTGGACTAGGATTTCACTGTACTTTGCACAGCTCGAAATACTTTCAGGCACCTGAATTCCCATGCTGGCCAAGAATTGCTTGATGTCGGGCCATCCCGAGATCACATTAGACTGATTCATGTCATGGTGCTGCTGGTGACAGAGGAAGCAGGAATAACGTTGTGTTCTCACTCGTTCCTACTGCAGCGTCAATACATCATGCAGTTTCATAATCCTCGAGCTGTAAATCAATTGTCAAAAAACAAGTCACGGGAAGAGCTGCTAGAAATCGAAATATATTTAGGAATTAATTCTGTCACCGTCTTGAAAAGCACATTACACATCAGCTTCTCCGAAAGTT
This sequence comes from Melastoma dodecandrum, assembly GCA_029817715.1. Taxonomy (NCBI): domain Eukaryota; kingdom Viridiplantae; phylum Streptophyta; class Magnoliopsida; order Myrtales; family Melastomataceae; genus Melastoma; species Melastoma dodecandrum. The sequence goes on from JARUPY010000606.1 coordinate 3,942,651, forward strand.
ACACCTGAAATCCCTTGTGACCGTAAAATCTCCGCCTCTGACTGACATACCTAAAAATATGGAGAGAACCTTGTGAACACACATATCGGATGTAATGTCAATTGTTTCTTCAATCTTCGGAGCATAAAACATGGGGGGCAGAGGCAGATGTGCTTCGAGCAGTGATGCTTCAAATGTTCCATAGCCTCAGCTGATCCACGAACCAAAACCTCCATAGAAAGGCAGATATGCAACTCAATTACGTCCAGGCTATATACATCAGAGATGTGCATCCTTACTAGCTTTAGCGGAGCAACATGGGCAAGCATGGACTTCACCGATCGGTTATCCGCTCTTCCCTCAAAAGTCCACCATGTACACTTAACGAAATAACTTCTTGTACGGATATCCTTACCCGGCCTGGCCCGGCCTGGCCCGGCCCGGCCCACAAAATCCTCCCCGACTCTATATATATCTACGACGGCCTCCGATCAGCGCCAGTTTCTGGGGAGCGATTTCTTTCCACCGAAAGAAGACAAGAAGAGTTGCTTCTCCAGCTCCTGCAAGTCGATCCTCCCTGGTGGGGCTTATGATGGGACACGGTAACGATCTTTCCTTTGTTGATCACGGTTTCCGATTAGGTTTTTTGGATGTGACGCGATCTCTTCGTTTTTGTGTTTCGTGAATCAGGCGAGAAAGGACGACCTAGCAAGAGGATCAAGTCGTCTTCTTCCAAGGTGAGAGGGTTGAATGGGATGATTCTGTTCCCAGCTGTTTCTGTGGTGAAGTTTCTGAATTGCGATTGGGGTTCTATTAGGAGGAGTATCGGCCGGCAGCATTCACGGACGATGATGATCCGTCCTTCATGGAGGGAGCAGGGGAGGATGATGACCGAGACGGTAATGCGAGATTTGAGGGACTTAGGATGCACCTGTGAGGGCGAGGATGGTGGGAGAATTTCAGAGAGGTGATCGTTTTGTTTGTTTGTGATGGGATTGTGATAGGGGGTGAAGAAGGGAAGAAGAAGGATTTCACGAAGTTGGAGTTGAAGCCAGACCACCCCAACCGCCCGTTGTGGGCTTGTGCCGATGGGAGGATTTTCCTTGAGACTTTCTCTCCCTTGTACAAGCAGGCCTATGATTTTCTCATTGCCATTGCTGAACCTGTTTGCAGGTATCTCAATGTGCTTTCCGGGGGTGAAGCTTTTCTCAACTTAGTCATCCTTTGCTCCATCGTTTGTTTTATGGTTGAATGTGGAATCACATATCTCATTAAGAAGATGGCTTGGTATTGATCAGCAGTTGTGTTTCAACTATTCTATTGGATAGTTCTTGTATAGGCTTGTAATAAATGTCATGGAGGGTTACGTTGACCACCTTGAGGACTGTGAAAGTATGAGTGTGTCACGTAGTGTTCAAAATAATCATTGCTTCCATTCAACCATGGTTATCAGGATTGCCTGATAATGGGCATGTATGGTTTGCTCTGTCAGACTTACTGAATTCGAATTAAAGAAACCTACATCCAATAGACAAGCCAAAACTTGATGGGACCCGATGAGAAGTTGTTAAAACGTACAGGAAATGAAATTGAGTAAGTTTATACCTAATTGTAGTGAATTGTGATGTTGAGAACCTTGTGCTTGGCAAATCTTTGTGGCTAAAGCATCGCATGATTATATTGGTTTCTTTGATGTGAAGACAAAGTGCTCATATGCCAGTTTATTCTATTACTAGTCCTTATCTTCTCGGCTGCTATGTTCTGATGGCATTACGTATGAGTCTTATACAAACTCAAGATTCTGACCTCCCTATCGTATTCTGATTTTTTTAACACAGGCCAGAGTCGATGCATGAGTACAATTTGACGCCACATTCGTTGTATGCTGCTGTCTCGGTTGGTCTGGAGACAGAAACCATCATTTCCGTGCTAAATAAATTGTCAAAGACCGTTCTTCCTAAAGAGATGATCGACTTCATTTATGCTTCCACGGCAAACTATGGGAAAGTGAAACTTGTTCTAAAAAAGAATCGCTACTTTGTTGAGTCACCATTTCCTGAGGCAAGATTCTCATTTCTTCTTTTGATTTTTGTCAACAATTTCTCGGTCTTATAGTTTGTTGTACAGGTATTAAAGAAGTTACTGAAGGATGAAGTGATCTCTCATGCTCGGGTCTCATCTGAGGTTTGTTTATTTTTCTTCCCGAATTAACACTTTTAAGATGGAAATGTCTACCAGTTGCCCATCGTTTCATCAATGTAAAAGATAGTGTAGCGTACGTGAAATATATTTTGCTTTAAATATCAAAATTTATTTTTCTGAGCAATACTTTAACTGTGAAACAATATCTCAATTTTATCCTGTTGGTCACTTCTTGTTCTCCATCACTTTCTGTGTAGAGAGGACATAGTATTCGACTGTGTTTCTTTTAAAAAAGAAGGTAACTTGATGAGTGATGATTATATGTTGAGGTTGACTGGACTGGTCATTAAGTAGGTTTGAATCTGGCACCTTTGAAGCACTTGTCATCACATCTTTTTGGGCTTTGTGGTATTGGCACTTAATTAAAGCTTTTTCTCGTTCGAGGTTTTCCCGTGATGGTACACATTGGATGTTTTAGTATTGGTTGATCAAATATTTTGCATTAAAATTGCTTTGTCTAGGATTTATCTATCATTGTTCAGATTGGTTACAATGGAGAAACAAGTGTTGCCAGTTTCTGTATGCTTATTGTATTATGGTGTAAATGGAAGTGTTGGCTGTTTTAACGAGGATACGGGCAGCATATGTGTCTCTTAGGTCGAACCTTCTATGGATTAATCCACTGTGGAATACTTGGTCTAGCAGGGCACTGACGCGGATGGTTTTACCATTAGCAAGGCGATGGGTGAAACTGTGGGTGGACATAATGAGTTGCTTAATGAATCAGAACTGGCTGCTGCTGCGGAAGAAAAAGAAACGCACTCCTTCGAAATTGATCCTTCACAAGTAAACTTTTCACTCATCGGCTATGCAACATTATGTGCATTTTCACTATGAAGATTCTCGGCCTGTTACCTGTTCTCTTACTCGATGGAAGTAAAGTTGCTGTGTCTGAGGCTTTAACTTATTGGATTTCTCTTTCAGGTTGAAAATGTGAAGCAGAGGTGCTTACCAAATGCTTTAAATTATCCAATGTTGGAGGAGTATGACTTCAGAAATGATAACGTGAGTTTTTATTGTGTAAAGATATATAATATGATTGTTTTAAGAGAAATAACTGGTGTTATCAAAAGTAACTTTGACTAGCATCGTCATTATTGCAGGTGAACCCTGATCTAGAAGTGGAGCTGAAGCCTCATGCGCAGCCACGTCCATATCAAGAAAAAAGCCTTAGTAAAATGTTCGGCAATGGTATGATCTGCATCCAATTGCACGTTTTCCATGTTCATCAGCATTTGGGATGGAATGGGTGCAGTTAATAGTATGCTAACAGGTGGAAGATGACAGGACAACATTACCCTTCGTAGCACATTCCTTTTAGTTGTTTAATGAAGGGGTTAAGAATAAGTGGCTCGCTTAATACTAAACAATGAATGTCCTCAATCAAAAAGAGAAATTTAAAGTATTGGTTGTGGCCTTGCTTATTTATATTGCAAGAAAGCATGCTCATTGAGGTTAATCGACGTTGTATTTATGCGACAGAATGTATTGACTTTAACCTTCACCATCTTCAGCACAGCAAAAGTTGTTGATACTAGTGAATTGTACCCTAGTTTGAATAAAATCGATTTGTTTTATCTGAATGACTCTCCCGCATGCATGGTTGGACTCTTCACTAAAATCCGATATGCCACATACTGCAGTTAAGCTATTATGCCAGATTTTAAAATGAGAAGTGTGTTTACTTTCTTTATTTTTCTTTTTTGAAAATATTATATTCGAAAGCTTCTCTGTGGGAAGGTCTGATAAGACAAGAATGTGCTTGATTTTTTCGTTTCTGTTTTAGGTAGAGCTAGATCGGGAATCATTGTATTACCCTGTGGTGCTGGTAAATCCTTGGTCGGTGTTTCAGCTGCTACAAGAATCAGGAAGAGTTGCCTTTGCTTGGCTACAAATGCTGTTTCTGTTGATCAGTGGGCATTCCAGTTCAAATTATGGTCAACCATAAAAGACGAGCAAATATGCCGTTTTACATCTGATAACAAAGAACGATTTCATGGAAATGCCGGTGTTGTGGTCACTACATACAACATGGTTGCTTTTGGTGGAAAACGTTCTGAAGAATCTGAAAAAATCATCGAGGAAATAAGGAAAAGAGAATGGGGGTTGCTTCTGATGGACGAGGTCATTGAAGAAATTCAATTTTTAGTTTTTGAGCTTTCTGTGAAGAATTGCGGTTGTTTGATGTTGTTCTACATTTTTCAGGTGCATGTTGTTCCTGCTCACATGTTTCGAAAGGTAATCAGCCTAACCAAATCTCACTGCAAGCTTGGGCTGACTGGTATGTGCCTGAAGTTATTTATCTATTTGTTTGTGAAGAGTGACAGCCAGCTTCCTTTGAACATTTAATGTGAGATTTCTTACTTGGTTGCAGCTACTCTTGTTAGAGAGGATGAAAGGATCACAGATCTCAATTTCCTTATTGGACCCAAGTTGTATGAGGCAAACTGGTTAGATCTTGTGAGAGGGGGATTCATTGCCAATGTCCAATGTGCTGAAGTATGGTGTCCGATGACTAAAGAGTTTTTTGCTGAATACCTAAAGAAAGAGAACTCTAAGAAAAAGCAGGTTGGTACATGTTGAAGTTCCTCTTTATCCAGATTATGGTTATTTCTTCCCACAACTTCAATGGGCAACTACACTTATTCTTTTATATCTCTCGCAAGGATGTGCCTCTAACTCTTTCTCTTGGTCCGTTAGTGATATTCTTGATGAATTATATGCCATGCCCTTTGATTTGCTGCGATGTTTAAGTATAAACTGCAAGTGTAGGCATTATATGTGATGAATCCGAACAAGTTCCGAGCCTGCGAGTTCCTCATACGCTTTCATGAAGAACAACGAAAGGATAAAATTATTGTCTTTGCGGATAATTTGTTTGCCTTGACAGAGTATGCAACAAAACTTCGGAAACCAATGATTTATGGTGCTACCAGGTAAAGTATAAGTTTAAGCGACGATATGCTTTTAAAAGCATTAGCATGACAATAATGACTTGTAACTGGTTATTGATTTCGAGTTTTCAGCCATATTGAACGAACAAAAATTCTCCAAGCATTCAAAACTAGTTCGAAGGTCAATACTATTTTTCTGTCGAAGGTATCTCGATCAATTTCCTTTTTTGTGTGCAGTTTATGGCCATTTAACTGCAGAAATCCGCCTCTGGCTGTTTCTCACACTGCAGAGTTCTCCTTAGTTAACTGTACTTCTATCTCCTAACAGTAAAGAACATGCAGGTGGGTGATAATTCAATAGATATTCCAGAGGCCAATGTCATAATTCAAATATCATCACATGCTGGTTCAAGGCGTCAAGAAGCCCAGCGACTAGGCCGTATTCTTAGGGCAAAGGTAATTTAAACCGAAAACCTAGGAAAGGGTAATTTAAACCTTCTATGCTTCTTTTAGCGAGTATTGTGGGAGATCTTTTTCTTTTGTGGGGTCAGCTTTTTGGATAATTTAATTTTGTTATAAATCATTTAAAGTATCTCTTGATCAATCATGAAGAAGGCAATTGGATGTAGATTTATGGTGGGCCCAGATGAGAATATGTGGTTGGACAACTGATCTGAGGACCAGTGAAAATTGTCACATTAAGATAGAGAGGACTTTAATATTATTACTTGATATTTGTGCTCTGATTTTTGTTTGTGTTTGTGAGTTGACATCTGGATCATTTTTAAATAGGGTAAGCCACAAGACAGGATGGCAGGTGGCAAAGAGGAGTTCAATGCGTTCTTTTATTCTCTTGTATCTACCGATACCCAGGTAAAACTCTAGTCAATCTTTGGCCAAGTAGAGCTGGATGATCGAGCTATGGATTATTGTTTCTGTGTGATGCTATATCAATAATAATTGGAAGGGATGATCCTCTCTACTTTGAAATATGCTATCAAATATACAATCATGGTCATTCGCGGAGTACTTTCTTGTTGTGAAGTCCCTGCAAAAGAAGTACAACATCGACTTATATTTCACTGTCAACTCATCCCTATCTATTATTGAAGAGGTCTCCTCATAGTTTTTTAAACGGGGTATTTGGAAAGATCTTCATCCCATTAGCCCTATAATTTAGCCAATAGATGTACAAGTACCGAGCTACTGACCTGGGTGAGACAATCCTCTGCTTATTTACCACGATAATATTTGCACGATAATATTTGCACAGGAAATGTACTACTCAACCAAGCGGCAACAGTTCTTGATTGATCAAGGATACAGCTTTAAGGTAAGATAATGCTTCTTTGTTCGTGGGCAATGTGCATGTCATGAATCGTAATGATGACAGGTGATTACGAGTTTGCCACCCCCTGATTCGGGAGCTAGTTTGAGCTACGAGCGTTTGGATGAGCAATTGGCCCTTCTGGGCAAAGTTAGTTTTCCGCTTCCTGCTAGATGCTTTTTCCTGCCAGTGCAGTTTCCTGACCCTAAAGTCTCAAGCCATTATTTCCGATCGTTCTTTTAAGGTACTGAGTGCCGGAGATGATATGGTTGGTCTTGAGCAACTGGAGGAAGATGCCGATGATATCAACCTGCACAAGGCTCGCCGTACCTTTGGATCAATGAGCGCAATGTCGGGCGCAAACGGGATGGTTTACATGGAGTACAGGTTTGGTTCCTTGTTTTTGCTTTTTACTCCTATTGCTCTTTTCCCTGGTCGGTGGTTTTTAGTAACATCTGTCCAATTGAGTGGCAGTACTGGGAAAGGCAAGCTAGTAGCAGCGAAGGCGAAGCCCAAAGACCCGTCCAAGAGACATTACCTGTTCAAGAAGAGATTTGCCTGAAGGGGGTGTCCTGACAGAGAGGATGGTCTGTAGAGTTTGCCATCCGCTGATGTTGTCTTGTGGAGCCACCAGCATTGGATGTTGTAAGTGTGACAGAAGTTGTTGGGGGGGGGGGGGAGAAGAATACATTTGCCACACAATAACATACTTATCTCCCTTAAAAACCTTACTAGTAGTAGTAGTTGTCCAAAATCATCCCTCTTCTTCTCCTTCTTCTTATCATTAATTTCTTATTGGGTAGAAAGAAATCGTGTACAGGATCTTCAAAAGACAGTCAAAATTTACCATACTCAACAACAACGCTGCTGCTAAAACTAATACTTTATTTTTTTTTTAGTTGGCAAATTCATTACAAAAGGATTGATTAATTTCAGCTGACATTTTGGATTTGAACATAACTCCTAAATAATTTGGGGGAGTTGAGATTCCTTAATCATTAGTCCATCCCCGTAATTGATTCATGTACACTTCCTTACTCACCTCATCATCTCCTTGTGAATTAAAAAACAACAGAAACAAATCTCATTACTTAATAATATTACTATCTTCATACTAAAAAATATAAATAATAGAAAAAATTAACTTATGAATATTTTTGAGAAATGAGACATGTACGTGTATACGGTTAGTTTTAAAAAAAATTATAAAATAATGTCGAAGTTTTCAAAATATCGAATAGTTTTGAAAATTCATTTTTTAATTTATAAAAACAACGAATTTTTAAAATTTGCAACCGAAATAATTAAGACAAAGGCGACCTTGCCCTCCTTTAAAAAAAAAAAGAATAGAAAGCGAGGGGAGAGAGAGAGGGAAAGGCGAGCGGAGGGGGAAAAAAGAAAAAAAAGGAGAGTGGGAGAGGGAGAAGGGGGGAGGGAAGGGGAAATAGAAAGAAAAGAAGAGGGGGAAAGATACAACATACAAGGGAAAGAACAGTTGAAAAAAAAAAGAGGGGAAGGTGGATTTCAAAATCCCGCCTTTACCTGATTACTTGGACGACGAATTTTAAAAATTCATTCTCGACGAGTTTTGTCCCAACGGTAAATTCGGTATTTTCAAAATATTAATAGTATTTTACAAATTATTTTAAAATTAACCGTACCGTAGGAAGGATGAGTACGGGTTTCCTTTTCCTCAATTTATGTATGCCTTGTTGGTCTTGCGGAGGCTGCGCTTCGCCCTGTAATTTTATAGCCTCATCACCGCCTTCCCCCACCTGCAGTTATCAGCCAAATGCGCCCTTCAAAAAACCTGTCTATTGCAGCAGTGTCTGGAATCAGACATGGCAGACTACCAAACATTACCAAGTTTACAATGTTCTCCGAAAATAGATACGTAAATGGAGTCATCGTATGGTGTACGTCCACACTGAAAGTGCAGCCAATTTTTCTACACACCGCCCATATCTTAATAATAGTATATAGAAAAATAACACCATTCGGTCCCCAGATCCTTTGTACAATACGTAGTTCCCACTATTTCTCATTTTTTGATCGATACCATGACTGTGGGCTCGACAGATGAGATGGACTGACTGCTGTTGATGCAATCTCTACGAGAAAGCATCATCAATGTGTTTTTTAGTCAGTTGGGTCCGGGTTAAACTTCACTGACTCCTTCCAGATGAGCTCCTTGATGTGCTCCTCAGTGCAAGATGGATGCTCGAAATCAAAATTGAAAGGTTGTGTGCACACAGGCTCATCGTTTATGTCATGAAGAGACGATAGGTAGGGGTGGCAAAGAGCCTCGTCGACTGCAGGTAAAGCATGAGTGTCACTCCAGGAGCGAGAATTCCAGGTCGTGATTAAAAGGGAAATCAGCACCTACCAGTTATGCGCTTGTTGGGATCGAAAACGAGCATTCTTTCCAGCAAATCAATGGCGGCAGGATTCATGCTGGGGAATTTAGTTGTGAATTGTTGCTTACGGAACTGGGGAAGCTGCCTGACATATCTCCGAGCATTGTCGCTTCGAAGGAAACCAAGGCTCGCATCATCAGGAGAACCAATCAACTTCAAAAAAGGATAGAAGGTGTTACAGATAAAGGCATTCGTTTCTAAGTAATCGACATTTTGGATTCTGAACTAGTCCATATCCACGAAAATTGAGTGATTGCAAAGTGCTTACTTCCGTTATAAGCCGCAGCTGATGCACATAATCCTTTCCAGGAAATAAAGGCTCTCGGGTCGCAATCTCCCCAAGTATGCACCCAACAGACCAAATGTCGATAGCGGCGGTGTACTCCGAGCAATTGAGAAGCAATTCAGGTGCTCTGTACCAGCGAGTTACGACGTATTCCGTCATGAAATCTGTCTCAGACGTAGTCCTTGCCAAACCAAAGTCTCCTATCTTCAGGTCGCAGTTTGCATTCACAAGCAAATTGCTAGGTTTGAGATCTCGGTGCAGCACGTTGGCAGAATGCACGTACTTTAGTCCACGTAGTAACTGATACATGAAGTACTGCAGACATCGCGGAACAATGTACGATGACAATATCGCTTGTGAGTTCAGATCAAGCTAAAAAAAGAAGAGATGGGGTTTTAAGATAGCAGAATGCCAGAAAGCCAAAACCTGACAGTGATCATCGGTCAGAGGCTGCTCAGACCGAATTACGTGATGGAGATCAGTGTCCATGAGTTCATAAACTATGTAGACATCATTAAAGGTTTCCTTTTTGGGTGGGCGTATGATGTCTTTGATGGCTATTACCTGTAGTAAAATGAAATTTGGCAGAACCGATGATCAAAACCAAAGGTTCCAGAATCATATCATTTGTGTAAACCAATTCGGAGCCTCCCCATCACACAAGCGAAAACTCGGTGAATGAAAAAAATCAGCTACTAAGAAAAAACAATCAAATAGCCTAGAATATTAGAATTCAAGCAGAATCAACCACCAGTTTCCTCTTGTTAAGTTTCAATCACGTTGGATAATGTGAAAAGAACACAAATGTAAGAAAACTAACGTTTTCATGGTCCATGTGGCGTAGAAGCTTAATTTCTCTGAGCGTCCTTTTGGCATCAATTCTATTGTCAAACGCATTACCTATCTTCTTAATAGCAACCTCCTCACGCGTCTCGGAGTTCACCACTGCGCTGCATATATTGAAAATCTGAATCGTTAATGCAATCTTAAACAGAAGTCACCTGAAAAAGTGACTAAGCCTTGCATTTATCTACAGTTAACTCAACGACAAGAACAACTACTACTCGCAAGCACCATTTGACCTGACTGAATAGGAGAAACAAGCTAAAGCCAACTGAGATGGCTAAAATCTGAGATGAGCAACGGGTGAAGAAAGAAGCATATCAACAGTGATAAAATCCAAATTTAATCGCCTTAGTGTGGATCATTAAGTGCTTGACAAAAAATCACAAAAAAGTAACTACACATAATACTAAGACAGCTATCCATCGATTGATCACCTGAATAAAGTAAAGTTCAGGAAGATCTAGTTTCAGACATGGAAGCTACTTCAAAATGCTTCAGACGATTCAATCATAAAGAAGAAACACATCGAAACAGCTCGGGCTTTACTCTCTCCAGTGCTCAACTAACTTCATCCTGCAGATTTGCCGGCTGACTAAATTCATTGACCGATTGTCCTCCCAACTTGTCAACCACTTGCTTCAGCTTGGATGAGATTGTCTCCAACTACCAGTTCATTTCTCATAGCAAACCATTACGTAAAGCACAATGCGCCAATCACTCCCATCCAAATATTCGCAAATATGCTATTTTTAGGCCTCGAATACGAGAGGCCTTCCCGAAAATCAACTAATTGATAGTTCAATCCCAAGTTCAATCTCAGCAACCAACAAAAGCGAAAACAATTAAAGCAGAAGCCGACGAAACAAAGTCAATTTACCAGACGAGACCATAAGCACCCCTCCCGATCGGACGAAGCGGGGGCACGTACTTGGTCGTCACCTCGAACAAGTTCCCGTAAACATTGTACTGGACGTACTTCCCCCCGTGAGTAAGTACTCCCTTGATCTTCCCTCCCTCTGCGGAACCCCCACGGTGGTCCTTCCCGGAAGCCATTTTTCCCCTTTATGTTTCACCAAGCTGGCGACTTTCTCACCACCCGGATCCCCAAATCGGAAACCAATAACTGGGTTCCCTCCTATTCAAGGCAGTGCAATAGAGAGAGAGAGAGAGGGAGCGCTGGACGCTGTACCTAACTGCTGGAGATATCGGAAAAAAAGGAGGAGGAAAAAGCAGGGAAGCTTCTCCGGGGTAAGATATAACCCGTGATTTTGGAAAGGGGACTTGAAGAAGCAGACGGGATCTTGTGATTTTTTTTTTTTTGGTCTTTTGGATCAGATCAGAACGTGAGAGATGAGAGCAAAACGTAGAGCGTTCAACCAAGGCGGGTAAAATCAAAGATCCTGGACGAAACAACGAGGATACATCCACCTACCCACCAGCCCCAATTAATTACACCACCCCCTGAGCAATCAATCACCAGTCATCGGGCCTATGTGATCCCGCAAATTAGGATGCAGGTAAGTTGGAAGACTCGCTCACAATCTGAAGGTTTTGTATTATAAGAGATGAATATGTTAGGTTTCGTTTTGGCTGCCGCTGCTGTTTGTCTGACTTTTGCGCTCCAAAGAGAGTGATTGATTTGTGATAAAATGAACCGTGTTGATATTGTTGGGGTTACTTTGATTTCCAACTCGCTTAAAGCATCATCCTCTGGTGGGGATGTTGAGAACATGTATTGGGGTGTTCTTTAATTTAGTCCCAATGCTGGGGACTGATCTTTTCCCAGTTTTCGGGCTTAAAATTTGACGGAGAGGTTTCCCGTGAAGTGAGAGTAGCTGCTATGTACAGAAATTTAAACCCATGATTCCGTGTTAATACCGCGTTAAGCATTCCTAGGTGATGTTCTGTGATGAAATTCTTCCTCATCCTGAAGATTCCCCGGTACTCAATATTTTAATTAGAAGGGTGTGCACTTAGGCTTTGTCGACGTGGGTAATGCCTGTATCTCGGCCGCAGTTTGGTTGCATTTGAGATTTCCTGAAATTCTGCTGTAGTTATTGTTGTTCTTGTGTTTCTGCTGAAGGGGTAGGATGCCTGCTTGGACTTCAATATGATCTGCAATGCCTGAGAATTGTTGATCCACCACGTCGTATGGATGGATAAGCCCGTGGAAGAGGCCTCCTTGGAGGGATGAGTTGCTCTCCCTCAAACAGGAGTTCCTTGGAGATTAATTTCGGCTGGTACCAGAGCCTATGTTATCAGTGGACTATCCCGAACAAGTGCTCACATCGCAGATGTGGAAGGGAAATAATGCGTTCGAAAAAGGTGCTATTCTTTCCACCGTGATCAGGAAGAAATCGTGGACAAGGGAAACCGATTTGGATGATCACCATAGGAGATTCTTTATGGTGGGACAGCTGGGGGTATCCTGTTATGTCTTGTCGGAATTCAGAAATATTGGTGTGTTCCATGATTTTCCGGTGATTGATTTCATGGTGTACTGACTCCCTTCTTACATGGTAAATCGTCGTTATCGGCGTCGAAGGCTTGCGCATCGATGATGGACTTGCGTCGAAGAAAGTCATTTTTGCCCCAGCAATAGATGGAACTTCGAAGATGGACAATGGATTGATCATGATGGTCGAAGCACTTGAGATCGAGGAAGCCTATCAAAGGAAGGTGCACTGGCTGCATCGAAAAAGGATGAAGATTGCTCTAGTAGGGACATTGAAGATATAGTGTTCGATAGTTAGTTTCTAATAGAATAAACACATGTTTAATCTGTTGAGGATGACGTTTAGGTTCACGTCTATAAATAAGTTATCCTCAGTCAATTATACGTACAGACAATCATTCTACGACTCCAAAGGGCTACTTGATTGTCAGCTTAACTATGAGGAATCGTTTTAAGTATTGTAAGATGGCTGTAAGTGTTCTTTCCTCGTGTTAATGAATCCTTCCACTGTCTTCTATTTACTTTATTATCATTGGCGATCAGATTTCAACCCAATAGTCCCTGATTGCAATACATCGGGGACTTATGGCCGGAAATATTGTGGTCGCCAATAACAATAAACAAACAAGAAACAATGAAAGGAATTCACCATTAGAAAGGTTGAATACTTACAACCATTGAAAGCACTTGAAAATACAAGTGACAAACGAGATGACAACTAAGCAGCCCTTCGGGATTCGTGAATGATTGTCTGTGTATTATTTCTGATCACCTAAGACTCTTATTTATAGGCACAAGACAAAGATCTAGATACATTAAAGAAGTACTTATTACACTTAAAACTGTTAACCTAGCGTCGCGACAGCGTCAAAGTGCTAATATTGCGACAACATCAAAGTGTTTATGCTGCGGCAATAACTGCTGCGACTAGGGTTGAGCATTTGATATTCCGAAATCGAACCGAACCGAATATCGAAGTTTCAAATACCAAAGTTTTAGAATTTTATCCTCCAAATACCAAACCGAACTCCAAACTTTCAAATACCGAAATACTGAAATAAATTTCGATATTTCGATTCGGTATTTGAATCTTTCAATTTTTAATTGGGCTGAATTATTGGACCCAAAGCCCATTTTGGAATTAATGGCCCAAAGCCCTAAATTTATAAAAAATAAAACAGAGAGAGAAAACGAGGGATCGGGTTGGGCGGGCGAAGACTCAACGAGGTGTTGGGGCTGAGGTACTCGTGGAGTTTGTCGGTGCTGGAGAGGAGGATGATGGAGACCTTGGCGTCGCAGAGCACCGTGAGCTCGTGAGCCTTCTTGAAGAGACGTGACCTGCCGGTTGGTCGTGTTCTCGATCCTCTTGATCTGGATCTTCCCCCTCGCCATCATCAGATCCCCAGAAACCCTAAGGAAAAAGGAAGCACAAACTTTACTATCTCCCACCACCACCACTACCAAAACACAACACCTACGCCTGATCTTTTTCAATCCCCATCAGCTCGGCCCTCTTTTTAAATCCTTGGGGAAGTTAATTGTTTTAGTTTTAGGACATCAAACTCCAGAACAGGCAAAGGTAAAGGAGGAAACCTCCGAGGCGATGGGGGGGGGGGAGGTGGTCCGACTTCCGAGGTCTAGAAATGGAGAGGTTCTGTTTGGCCTTTTGTCCGAACGCAACACCGCAACCCGTTTTGTTAGTCACCGCCGTGAGATGTAAAGAGCCGGGCTGTAGAAGGTACGGGCAAATGGGCCTAAATTTTAAATAAGACCCACGCCCAAAAATATTTCGTTAGCGTGGGAATATCGAAATTTTTTATAAAAATATCGAAAATCAAACAGAAAGTCGAATTTAATCTAAATATAAAACTGAACCAAATACCGAACTTCAAACACCAAATTCCAAATACCGAAATATCGAAAAATCGATTCGGTATTTGGAATTCCGAACTTTTTGCTCTCCCCTAGCTGCGACGACACCATCGATGACACTTGCTTCTGTATTAGCCGTCGATGGAACCTGCGTTTGTGCCAGCCGTCGATGGTACGACAGCATCTGCTACAACAAGCCCTCTTGTCGAAGCAATCTCTTATGTTGGGACGACTTCTCCATATGGCTCAATCATTCGTGGACAACAAGTTCATCGATGACACCTTTTATGCGTCAAGGTTGAAGTACTGCGTCGACTCTTCCTCCTTGTCGATGCACTTTCTGCCATCATTGGTCGATGCCGTCCAGAATATCCATCGATGAACCATTGAATTCTCTTTCATCGATGACGCTTCTCTCTAGGCTTGCCCTTGCACTTGGTCTTGTCGATATTAGGCTCGCCGATCTTGCCCAAGATTTCGTTTTACCTTGCAAACACTCCCACCATGAGAAATTTTGTCTAAATCTTCCTGGAGCCAAACCATGGAAATTACTTTGTTGTGTCTGCAGAGTTAAAGTCCAGATTGGGAAGTAGCGGTGATAGTCGTTCAAGGTGTGGATGATCAGAGAGATGGTGAATGTGGTCTTTCAGGTCAGGAATCACTGCTTGCCCAAATCGAAAGGTTCAGGACCTTCTCCTATATTAGAAAGGTGGAAAATGGGTGGAGGCGGTGGTGGCTGGGTTATTGGGTTATGGCAAGTCAGTCATCGTGAGGCATTACATTCACTGATTCCTTCGCAGTTTGGATCGTCCCAGCAGGGGAACAGAGGACAAAAACTCCTGCATTGACAAAGCAGGTAAATACACTATTGACTTCTACAAACATGCAGTTATCATCCTTACCTGCATTCGCCATCTTCATCTCAATGTCACATAGTGCAAAAGCTTTGAGGGTTCAAGAAGCGGAAACAAAGGAATCCCATGCTGCAGTCTTCATGACCGTCATCGAAGATGGGCAAAGTTCTTGGTTGAAACAGTATGAAAGGCCAGGAATGACGCCTCAGTCACCCCTCCATTCTCGCCCATGGCTAGAGGGTAGGATGACATACAGGGACATTAAGCATGTCGGAATTCTCCAGCGGAGCTACGAGCCACTGATCGAAGGTGCCCTGTCGAAGATGATGTTGAACATAGGCAGGCTAGTTAGTTTACTGTGAATAGTTCGCAGGATAAATAGATAATTAAGGAGAAACAGCTTCTTAGTGTCATTATGGTCGGGTAAGGTTGGACAACGGTACATTTGTTAGAGATATCGACAGATTAAAGCTGAACTAGTTAGTTTGGGGCTCTGTTAGCCTTTTGTTCTCTGATAAAATTGGCGAATGGATACATTCTTGCAGTTGGGACCAGCCTTAGGTCGCTCTGATCGATGCCGGAAAACCTTTGGCCACTTCTCGTTCGGTCGTTAAGTCTAAGGCAGCAAACATTTTACCACTGACGTACAAAAAATGCATACATGGATGCCCGGAACGAAACACCATCGTTATCGTGATCTCGAGTTATGCTCCTCGGAGTCGCGTTTCGGCTCTAGAACAACGGAGTCAAATCGGAAGGGAGAGCTTGCTGGTTTCCTGAAATTTGAAACCCGTGAAACCACAAGATATAGGCATTACACTTACGATCTCAAAATATAAAAATAAAATTTCTAAAAAAAAGAGCGTATTTTTTAAAAGGTAAGAAGCTTTATGTAAATATACGTGTGCCGAGATATGCGATAATAACTCCAACCATGACAGCTACAGAACACAATCTCGTTCAGAGTGATAAGAATATTCAGAAAATTTCACCCCTTTAGAAAGTCAACCCTAGCCAAAAATACGTTCTCTTCCCAAGTCAATATGGTCGGGTTGCAACCCGGGACGTACCCCAAAACAAGTTATGTACATAAATGTGTGTAATTATGATTTCGATTCTCCCCCTAACCCGATGGACACTTACTAGTTTTTGAGCATTGTCTGTTGACGAAAAGCATACTCACACATCGACATCATTACAATTTGATGAGAGGGCAAAACTCAACTCAAAAAATGAATCATGTCTTAAGAACATTTCCATGTAATTGGGAAGTATTCAGAGGTCGACATCATCTGGGAAGGTGTTGGGATGGGATGGCATGGCATGGCATGTCATGTCCCAAGTTATTTGACAATCCATCATTTTCGGGCACGTCAGGAAGTACATAACTAAACACATGCTGATGACACGAGGTGAGGACTCCGGGGGATACATATTACGGGCAGGTTTATCCCCCTATTCTCTATTGCCTTAGTTAAATGCTATTAGTGTTTGGTCATGGCCGGCTTGCAAGACGTCATCCCCACGTAACGATGACATGTTTCCGTCACTTCAATTTATTTATTTATTTGCGAGTGGTTGGTTGGTTTAAATTAATTAAGAGACAAGAAGCCCCCCACCCCCCTCTTCTTTACGTGAAGTGATTGAAACCTAAAACCACTCCTAAAATATATCACACACTTGGAATCACACGCAAATTACTGCGTGCATCTCATCTCGCCTACATGTCTCGGGTGACGAACAATGAAATTTCTACTGTTGGTGGGTCAAAATGTCATTGGAAAGGCCAACTTCATCATCGACCATGGCCATGCCATCATCATCTATTTAATTACACCTTGAAACCATCTTGATGATACCATCCACCTGGGAAATGTAAAGGGGGCGGCCGGGCATACCTGATGTTTACCCAGATCCCCCCCCCTTCCTTTATAAATACGAGGTTTATATGTTAGAAGACTTGGGATCTCACTTGTTAATCTCCACGAAACCCGCCGTTTTCCCTCTCCCCTGTTCTTTTTAAAGTCAAAGGTATATGCTTCATCCTCCACATTGTAAGAGACGACTTCTTTTTTATTTATACAAGTTAAAGGTCAAACATTTCCCCCCCAAATCTCGAATTCGAATCTCTCTTCTTGCTTGTGATTCACTCCATCTCTCCATCATCAATTCCGATTCTTGTTCTGCGTTTGTGTGACGACAGGGCAAAGCAAAGTCCAACGCAAAAAATGGCTTCCAAGCTTTTCGCTGTCGCGTGCATCCTGAAGGACTCGAGCCGGGACTCGTCTCCTAGGCCGCGGTATCCCTCCATGCCCAAGTACCCGAGGGGTGTCTTCGTCGGGGGCGAGAGGGGCCTCAAGGGTTCCGAGGCCAAGGCTACGTTCTCTGTCACAGGGATGGTTTGTGCTGCCTGCGCAGGATCTGTCGAGAAGGCCGTCAAGAGGCTCCCTGGGATAAGGGAGGCCGCTGTCGACGTTATCAATGGCCGGGCCCAGGTCACGTTCTACCGGGATTTCGTCGAGGTAAGGGGGTGGATCTTTTGGGGCGGTTGCATTTATGGTTGTTAGATGGGGAGACGTTTCTGTTTATATGATTTTTGTGACTCGTGAGCAGGAGAAGCAGATTCGCGAGGCGATTGAGGACGCGGGGTTTGGGGCCGAATTGACACAGGGCAGTGAGTCGAGCGAGAAGGTGGCACGAGTCTGTAGGATACGAATTAACGGGATGACATGCACGTCATGCTCCACAACGGTCGAATTGGCCATGCAGGAAGCCCCCGGAGTGATCAATGCCCTTGTGGCCTTGGCAACGGAAGAAGCAGAAGTACATTACGATCCACTTGTGACTAATTGCGATAACCTGATGAAAATAGTGGACGACACGGGTTTCGAAGCCGTGCTTATTAGTTCAGGAGAAGACGTGAGCAACATACAGATACAGCTAAAGGTCGAGGGCGTGAGTTCAGAGCGGTCGGCCAGAGTCGTCAATGATTCACTCCGAGCGCTTCCTGGGGTGCTGGATATAAGCGCAGACATGACGGCCAACAAGATCTCCCTCGCTTACAATCCGGAGTTAACTGGCCCTCGAAGCTTCATTGAGGTCATACAGTCAAATGGGCCCGGGCGTTACAAGGCGATGATATATCCAGAGGGCGGGATGGGACGGGAAGCCTATCGACAGGAGGAGATTAAGCACTACTATCGGCTATTCCTATGGAGCTTGGTCTTCACTGTCCCTGTGTTTTTCTTCTCGATGGTGTTTATGTACATCCCAGGCACGAAACGCGCATTGGACTTGAGAATCGTCAACATGATGAATGTAGGGGAGCTGCTGAGATGGGTGTTCTCGACCCCGGTACAGTTCATCATTGGCTGGAGATTCTACGTTGGCGCGTACAAATCCCTGCGACACGCCTCAGCAAACATGGACGTGCTGATCGCGTTGGGAACCAATGCCGCATACTTCTACTCGGTATACAGTGTCTTGAGGGCCGCAAGCTCTCCGAATTTCAAAGGCACGGATTTCTTTGAAACGAGCTCGATGCTCATCTCTTTCATCCTCCTTGGGAAGTACCTCGAGGTCTTAGCCAAGGGTAAGACTTCCCGGGCCATTGCGAAACTCATGAACCTAACACCGGGCTCGGCTGTCTTACTGACTCTGGATGACGAAGGACAGGTGACAGGCGAGCAGGAAATAGACACACGATTGATTCAGAAAAATGATGTGATAAAGATCGTCCCGGGAGCCAAAGTAGCAAGTGATGGTTTCGTCATCTGGGGGCAGAGCCATGTTAACGAGAGTATGATCACTGGCGAAGCAAGGCCAGTCGCGAAAAGGAAGGGGAATCCGGTCATTGGTGGGACCGTGAATGGGAACGGTGTCTTGCACGTTAAAGCCACGCGTGTAGGATCGGAGAGTGCACTTTCGCAGATTGTTCGGCTGGTTGAATCCGCTCAGATGGCTAAAGCCCCCGTTCAGAAATTTGCAGACCGAATCTCGAAATTCTTTGTTCCTTTGGTAAGTAAATTCAGAAATTCGCAATCCGAAAAGTTTTATGTAGCGGTCGGTGACTGATTTCGAGTTTCAACAGGTGATTGCCCTTTCGTTCCTGACATGGATCGCTTGGTTTCTGGCCGGGAAGTTCCACGCATACCCAAAATCATGGATCCCGTCTTCCATGGACAGCTTCGAGTTAGCGCTGCAGTTTGGAATATCAGTAATGGTCATAGCATGCCCCTGTGCTCTTGGGCTAGCGACCCCAACAGCCGTCATGGTCGGTACCGGAGTTGGCGCATCTCAGGGCGTCCTGATCAAAGGCGGGCAGGCCCTTGAAAGTGCCCACAAGGTATAAATGTCTATGTTCGTCTCAACTTATTGTGTTGTTTCTCATCTCGATACTCATTGAGCAGGTGAACTGCATCGTTTTTGATAAGACTGGGACGCTCACGGTTGGTAAGCCAGTTGTTGTAAGCACGAGACTTCTCAAGACAATGGCGCTAATAGAATTTTATGAGCTAGTTGCAGCAGCCGAGGTGGGAAATCCATCTAGAACACGACTTCGCGTGAATTTACGAGCAGTATGGCTGTTCTTGATGAGGCTATGATTCTTCTTCTTTTTTGTTGTAGATTAACAGTGAGCATCCATTGGCAAAGGCAGTTGTGGAGTATGCGAGCAAATTCAGAAATGAAGACAACCCGATATGGCCAGAAGCGAGGGACTTCGTCTCGGTTACGGGTCATGGCGTGAAGGCCATCGTCTGTGGCAAGGAGATAGCGGTAGGAAACAGAAGCATGATGCGAGAGGAGGGCATACCCATCCAAATCGAAGCGGAGTCGATCTTAGCCGAAACAGAAGAATCTGCACGAACTGGGATCTTGGTCTCGATCGACCGGGAAATCACAGGAGTCATTGCCGTCTCGGATCCCTTAAAGCCGGGCGCAACGGAAGTTATATCGATCTTGAAGTCCATGAACGTGAAGAGCATAATGGTTACGGGCGACAACTGGGGAACAGCGAAGGCCATCGCCGAGGAAGTTGGGATCAAAACGGTCGTGGCAGAAGCCAAACCTGAACAAAAGGCTGAGAAGATCAAAGAACTGCAGGCTTCAGGAGACATAGTCGCTATGGTCGGGGACGGAATAAACGACTCGCCGGCCCTCGTGGCAGCGGATGTAGGGATGGCGATTGGGGCGGGGACCGACATCGCGATCGAGGCGGCAGACATCGTCCTCATGAAGAGTAACCTCGAAGACGTGATAACGGCCATCGACCTCTCGAGGAAGACGTTCTCAAGGATCCGATTAAACTACTTCTGGGCCCTGGGGTACAAGCTGATGGGGATACCAATAGCGGCAGGGGCGCTGTTCCCGTCCACGAGGTTCAGGCTACCTCCTTGGATCGCGGGTGCAGCAATGGCCGCGTCCTCAGTGAGCGTGGTCTGCTGCTCGCTGCTGTTGGCGTATTACAAGCGGCCCAAGAAGCTGGACAACCTGGAGATGAACGAGATAACGGTCGGGTCGTCTGGCTAGTTCTTGTCGGCCCGAAGGAAAATGGACATCCGTGTTAAAATACCATATAATATATCAGAGACTTTACTACCTAATTTCACTATATATGTTAATAGTTGTTATGTAAATTATTTTGTAACCTATCAAACTTAATTCGGTGTTTCAAATATAAATTTATGGGAATTAGTTAAGGAATTTGTAACTTTCAGCTACTAAAATAAATTAATAAGAAGAAGGTAACACCATCTTAAATTAATAAGGAAGAATGTATTACTTTAAATTTTCAAAGAAACAAAAATCGACAGTGATCGATAAAATTTTATTACTTTTGAAATAAAAAACACTTAGTGTTTATTATTATTTTTAAATATATAATTATTATTTTTATTATTAAGAAGATGATAATGTGAGGACAAGTTTTAATCCGAATATAATTAGGAACATTATTTTAATTTTTTTTTTACGTATAAGCTAATTTTTTAAAACAATCATTCATAAATGCTATTTAAAATTTTTGGTGATCGGGGTGGTTTGTTTGAACCATAAACACACAGTCGTCATTGGCAGACGTGGCATTTGCCACAACACCCTACTGTCATCAGTGATTTGTCGGGGGCCAAATGGTATCAAAATCTGTTTCTCATTTAATAAAATTTTAGAGGGCTCATTATGGACAGATCGACCTGGCCTTCCAAAAGTAGACGATTCTACTTTGTATTTTAAAAAATGAAAAGAAAATATTGCTATCCTTTCTTTCTTTTTTTACAAAATCATATCAATAGGAACATACATGGCATTCCCATTTAGTATTTGGCTAAATTTAGTCACCAATCATCCAATCATGAAACGCTCAAAATACGAAATGAATTCGGCCTCCCCAAAAACGACATCTCATTGATTTTTACTTGCCTTGCTCAAAAACCCAAAGTCCGCCGATTCGGAATTCTCTCCTCATAAAAATGGAGTTTTGAATGATTCTCATTACGCCCACCGGCAAAGAGCCACATTCCCGACGATGGCTTCGAAGCTGTTCGCTATCGCATGCATACGCAAGGACTCGATCCGGGACCTGTCCCCGAGGCCCCGGTATCCCTCCATGCCCAAGTATCCTAAGGGCGTCGTCGTCCAGGATGAGGAGGGCCCCCAAGGTTCCGAGGCCAGTGCCATGTTCTCTGCTTCGGGGATGGTTTGCGCTGCCTGCGCGGGTTCCGTCGAGAAGGCCGTCAAGCGGCTTCCGGGGATTCGGGAGGCCTCCGTGGATGTGATCAACGGCAGGGTGCACGTCCTGTTCTACAGGGATTTTGTCGACGTAAGCGGCTGCATCGATTGTTGGTTTTTTTCCGGGGGGGCGTTTTCGTTTTCTGTTGTTTTGTAAGCATCGGGCATATTGCCAAACTGTTATCGTAGGAGGAGCGGATTCGTGAAACCATCGAGGATGTGGGGTTTGAGGCTGCACTGATAGAGGGCGAAACGAGGGAAAAGGTTGTACGAGTCTGCCGGGTACGAATCAATGGGATGACGTGCACGTCATGCTCTGCGACTGTCGAATCTGCCCTTCTAAGATCTCCTGGCGTGATCAAGGCCCAGGTGGCCTTGGCGACCGAAGAAGCAGAAATACATTATGATCCACTGGTGACCAAGTGTGATAATCTCATGAAATTCGTCGATGATACAGGCTTCGAACCCATACTCATTAGTTCAGGAGAAGAAGTGAGCAACATACATCTGAAGATCGAGGGTGTGAGTTCAGAGCGGTCGGCGAGAATTGTTGAGGAATCTCTCCGAGCACTTCCTGGTGTGTTGGATATAAGCGCGGACATAGCAGCCAAGAAGATCTCCCTCACTTACAGACCAGAGTTAACAGGTCCTCGAAACTTCATCGAAGTGATCGAGTCAAACGGGCCAAACCTTTACAAGGCGATGATATATCCTGAGAACGAAACAGGACGGGAATCGTACAGGCACCAGGAAATTAAGCACTACTACCGGTTATTCCTGTGGAGCTTAGTCTTCACTGTCCCTGTGTTTTTCTTCTCGATGGTGTTTATGTACATCCCTGTCACAGAAAAGGTTTTTGACTCGAGAATCATCAACATGATGAGTGTTGGAGAGTTGCTGAGATGGGTGTTATCAACCCCTGTGCAGTTTGTTGTCGGTTGGAGATTTTATGTTGGCTCTTACAAAGCGTTACGACACGGCTCCGCTAATATGGACGTGTTGATCGCATTGGGAACCAACACTGCGTACTTCTACTCAGTATACAGTGTCTTGAGGGCCGCAAGCTCCCCAGATTTCGAAGGCACGGATTTCTTCGAGACGAGCTCGATGCTCATCTCATTCATTCTCCTTGGGAAGTACCTCGAAGTCTTAGCCAAGGGGAAGACATCCAGGGCCATTGCGAAACTCATGGATCTGACGCCAGGCACAGCAATCTTGTTGACACTGGACGGCGAAGGAAATGTGATTAGAGAGCGGGAAATCGATACCCGATTGATACAGAAGAACGACGTGATTAAGATTGTCCCGGGAGCCAAAGTAGCATGTGATGGTTTCGTCATCTGGGGGCAGAGCCATGTTAACGAGAGTATGATCACTGGCGAAGCAAGGCCAGTCGCGAAAAGGAAGGGGAATCCGGTCATTGGTGGGACCGTGAATGGGAACGGTGTCTTGCACGTTAAAGCAACGCGTGTAGGATCGGAGAGTGCACTTTCGCAGATTGTTCGGCTGGTTGAATCCGCTCAGATGGCTAAAGCCCCCGTTCAGAAATTTGCAGACCGAATCTCGAAATTCTTTGTTCCTTTGGTAAGTAAATTCAGAAATTCGCAATCCGTAAAGTTTTCTGTAGCGGTCGATGACAGATTTCGAGTTTCAACAGGTGATTGCCCTTTCGTTCCTGACTTGGCTCGTTTGGTTTCTGGCCGGGAAGTTCCACGCATACCCAAAATCATGGATCCCGTCTTCCATGGACAGCTTCGAGTTAGCGCTGCAATTTGGAATATCAGTAATGGTCATAGCATGCCCCTGTGCTCTTGGGCTAGCGACCCCAACAGCCGTCATGGTCGGTACCGGAGTTGGCGCATCTCAGGGAGTCCTGATCAAAGGCGGGCAGGCCCTTGAAAGTGCCCACAAGGTATAAATGTCTATGTTCGTCTCAACTTATCGTGTTGTTTCTCATCTCAATACTCATTGAGCAGGTGAACTGCATCGTTTTTGATAAGACTGGGACGCTCACGGTTGGAAAGCCAGTTGTTGTAAGCACAAGACTTCTCAAGACGATGGCGTTAATAGAATTTTATGAGCTAGTTGCAGCAGCCGAGGTGGGAAATCCATCTAGAACACGACTTCGCGTGAATTTACGAGCAGTATGGTTGTTCTTGATGAGGCTATGATTCTTTTTTTTGCTGTAGATTAACAGTGAGCATCCATTGGCAAAGGCGGTTGTGGAGTATGCGAGCAAATTCAGAAATGAAGACAACCCGATATGGCCAGAAGCGAGGGACTTCGTCTCGGTTACGGGTCATGGCGTGAAGGCCATCGTCCGTGGCAAGGAGATAGCGGTAGGAAACAGAAGCATGATGCGAGAGGAGGGAATCCCCATCCAAATCGAAGCGGAGTCGATCTTAGCCGAAACAGAAGAATCTGCACGAACTGGGATCTTGGTCTCAATGGACCGGGAAATCACAGGAGTCATCGCCATCTCGGATCCCTTAAAGCCGGGCGCAACGGAAGTTATATCGATCTTAAAGTCCATGAACGTGAAGAGCATAATGGTTACGGGCGACAACTGGGGAACAGCGAAGGCCATCGCCGAGGAAGTCGGGATCAAAACAGTCATAGCAGAAGCCAAACCTGAACACAAGGCTGAGAAGATCAAGGAACTGCAGGCTTCAGGGGACATAGTCGCAATGGTCGGGGACGGAATAAACGACTCGCCGGCCCTCGTGGCAGCGGATGTAGGGATGGCGATTGGGGCGGGGACCGACATCGCGATCGAGGCGGCAGACATCGTCCTCATGAAGAGTAGCCTCGAAGATGTGATAACGGCCATCGACCTCTCGAGGAAGACGTTCTCAAGGATCCGTCTAAACTACTTCTGGGCCCTGGGGTACAACCTGATGGGGATACCAATAGCGGCAGGGGCGCTGTTCCCGTCCACGAGGTTCAGGCTACCTCCTTGGATCGCGGGTGCAGCAATGGCCGCGTCCTCAGTGAGCGTGGTCTGTTGCTCGCTGCTGTTGGCGTATTACAAGCGGCCCAAGAAGCTGGACAACCTGGAGATGAACGAGATAACGGTCGGGTCGACTGGCTAGTTCTTGTCGGCCCGAATGAAAATGGACACCCGTATTGAAATACTATATAATATATCAAGGACTCTACTGCCCCGTAATTTCATTAGATATGTTAATAGTTGTTATGTAAATTATTTTGCTACATATGAAACATAATAAAAATGGACACCCTGTTCGCGTAGAAAACGGACCACGTCGGAAATATTTGGCAATTGGACTCACAAGGAAATGTATGTAGTCGCCAGAAAGATGAATTTCAATGATAAAAGATACGACTGTACAAATTCAGAGTTTCGAAAGAGAACTTAGAATCTTCCAGCCATAAAAATGAACGAAAAAAAAGGGGTGATACGGCTGACGTAGGCGTCGTGGACTCGCTGCTGACGTCGTGGACTCGCTGCTGACGTCGTGGACTCGCTGCTGACGTCGTGGACTCGCTGCTGACGTCGTGGACTCGCTGCTGTCGTCGTAGACTCGCTGCTGTCGTCGTAGACTCGCCACAGTGCGCTGCGCTGTAGACTTGTGTGACGGTAGTAGTGCTGACGGAGGGTTGTTGCCTCGATTACGGTTGCTCGCCGGGACGGTGGAAGTGCTGGCGGATGGTAGTTGTCTTAGTTACGGTTGCTCGCCGGGACGGTGGAGGTGCTAGCGGAGGGTTGTTGTCTCGGTTACGGTTGCTCGCCGGGACGGTGGAAGTGCTGGCGGAGGGTTGTTGTCCCGGTTACGGTTGCTCGCCGGGACGGTGGAAGTGCTGCGGAAGGTGGTCACCAAAGCTACGGTTGCTCACTCTGGTGTTGAAGGTAGTGACCAAATAACCCAGGCCGAGGTATCTACTAAAGTCTAAGGGTGACGAGCAATGCAAATATGTGTTTGGCTGATTGATCGTAATTTTCCTAAGGAGAATCTGCTCCCTTTTTATACTGAGACTCGTGGTGTTCAGGATGCTTAGCCCGTCTGACACGTTCTTAGGATATTTTGAAGGTCGTGGCCCTCTCAATCAACTCCCTAAAATCTTGGTAACAATCTGATCGTGGCTTTTATCCAACTTAACCACTTCTCTTTTTTAAATTAATTATATGAAATCAAATCCCCAGATTTTCCTATATCTGAAGATATTTCCAAATGGGAGCGTGGCCCCATAATCTTCTTCCCGAAAATCTTGGAGTCAAAATCTTTTCTGATCCTCGTAGACACGGACCCCCGTAGACACGGACCATCGTAGACTTAGACCACGTAGACACGGACCCTCGTAGACTTAGACCCCGTAGACACGGACCCTTGTAGACTTAGACCCCGTAGACTTGATCCCGACAGTCCTTTGTAGACTTAGTACTTCCCTGGCGGGTTCACAGAAAAGTGGGCTTGGTCTTATGATTTCTTATAATTAAGCCCAAGATTTTTGCCATGCAACATAAGCCCCCCTCTTAGGGTGAGACGATCTTTGCTGAGAGTCTAACCCAGCATTGTGAAGTGGTTTGAATATGGACAAAGAAGCTTAAAAAGAATGGAAGACATTGGGGATTCAAGACCTAACACGAAACAGTGTGATCCCATGGTATTTGCCAGTGTCGCGGGAATTGAAAATCATTGTCTAGTTGAATGAGACGTTGTCGATTTATGCGTATGTTGTGTTGCAAACCGCCCGGATCAAAGGGCAAATGACACCATAATAACGGGTTGGCCACTATTGTTTCTCCAGGCGCCCACGGTTTATGCTCGAGAAGTTCAAAGTCATTATCTACGATGTTAACCTGTGTTTGGAAGGTATGAAAAGTATGAATTGTAATTTCGTTTTTTAGTAGTTGGACGTCGATTACACGCAAATAATTTGGCATAACTTGTTCTACCACTTGTACCCCAACATCTTTAAGGGTTGGCATACCAAATTGCTTAACTTTATCAACCTCTAGCGACGGGTTTATTCTGACATCTACATCAATAGGAGATGTTGTTATGGGCACGTACTCCTCTGTGGGTGTTTTTGGTACGAATGAATAATTTGATACGGGAGGTTCGGGAGTGGGGATATAACCCTCGACGGAAGGTTCCGTATGAAAACTCTCTCTTCGTCGATATAAATGAGCATTGTTCGCATACTCATTTATTTTGAAGCCCCCATAAGTAAAGTTTTTGAAAACTTGTGCCGGGATGAAAGAGATGGGCTGCCTGGCTCTATTGGCTTTATGAGTATACTCGTCCCAATCTACATCGTCGTTGTCGTAGACATGGTCAGGACTGATCATTTTCGTAGACTCGTCACGAGTCATTTCCCAGTTTTTTGGCTTTGCAGCGGCGCTTGGCAGGTTTAAGGCACTGGTTTGCTCCAGTATCTGAATTATATTGTCTTGTAGCCTAGTGAAACACCTGTCCATCAAGTTTTTCGTATCATTAAATTCTTTATAGAACTCAAGCCTAGTGGGTTGAGTATGTACCCCGAAAAAGTGTTGAGTTGCAGCCACTTGGCTTCCTAGAGCCGTGGTCTCCTCCTTTGCGTATCCTGCTATATTCTGACTGTCTCCATCTAATGGAGGTGGAGGGTCGCGATTAACCCAACTCCTGGTATTCTTTGCCATGTGAGTATTAACTCGGCTCCTACTATGGTCGCCAAAGACGTGTATGCGTAGAAAACGGACCACGTCGGAAATATTTGGCAATTGGACTCACAGGGAAATGTATGTGGTCGCCAGAAAGATGAATTTCAATGATAAAAGATATGACTGTACAAATTCAGAGTTTCGAAAGAGAACTTAGAATCTTACAGCCATAAAAATGAACGAAAAAAAGGGGTGATACGGCTGACGTAGGCGTCGTAGACTCGCTGCTGACGTCGTGGACTCGCTGCTGACGTCGTAGACTCGCTATAGTGCGCTGTGCTGTAGACTTGTGTGACGGTAGTAGTGCAGGCGGAGGGTTGTTGCCTCGGTTACGGTTGCTCGCCGGGACGGTGGAAGTGCTGGCGGAGGGTTGTTGTCTCGGTTACGGTTGCTCGCCGGGACGGTGGAGGTGCTGGCGGAGGGTTGTTGTCTCGGTTAAGGTTGCTCGCCGGGACGGTAGAAGTGCTGGCGGAGGATTGTTGTCTCGGTTACGGTTGCTCGCCGGGACGGTTGAAGTGCTGGCGGAAGGTGATCACCAAAGCTACGGTTGTTCACTCTGGTGTTGAAGGTAGTGACCAAATAACCCAGGCCGAGGTATCTAGGGTGACGAGCAATACAAATCTGTGTTTGGCTGATTGATCGTAATTTTCCTAAGGAGAATCTGCTCCCTTTTTATACTGAGACTCGTGGTGTTCAGGATGCTTAGCACGTCTGACACGTTCTTAGGATATTTTGAAGGTCGTGGCCCTCTCAATCAACTCCCTAAAATCTTGGTAACAATCTGATCGTGGCTTTTATCTAACTTAACCACTTCTCTTTCTTAAATTAATTATATGAAATCAAATCCTCAGATTTTCCTCTATCTGAAGATCTTTCCGAATGGGAGCGTGGCCCCATAATCTTCTTCCCGAAAATCTTGGAGTCAAGATCTTTTCTGATCCTCGTAGACACGGACCCCCGTAGACACGGACCCTCGTAGACGTAGACCCTGTAGACACGGACCCTCGTAGACTTAGACCCCGTAGACACGGACCCTTGTAGACTTAGACCCCGTAGACTTGATCCCGACAGTCCTTTGTAGACTTAATACTTCCCTGGAGGGTTCACACAAAAGTGGGCTTGGACTTATGATTTCTTATAATTAAGCCCATGATTTTTGCCATGTCAACACACCCGTATTGATATAACCGGGAATTATTTTGCGACCGTAAGCGTCGAAACGGATCACGTTGGAAATATTTGACAATAATACTCACAACGAAGCCTTACAATAAGAGTGAAATGCTTATAGCCATGAAAGATAAAGTAAAGACGATGGTGCAACGTCGTAGACTTGCTGTTGGGCGCTGTAGACTTGCGAACTTGGACGGTGGAATCTGGTTGCTGGGGCTTGGTGGATGGAGTATGATCGAAGGTAGTGGCGGATGTGGATATCAAGGCTACGGTTGCTCACCCTGATGGCGGAACGAAGGCGGAATTGTTTGCCGGGACTACGGTGGCTCGTCCCAGCGGTGGAATGCTGACGGAGTTTGGTTACCAGAGCTATGGTTGCTCGTTCTGAAGGTGGAAGTGAAGACCAATGAACCCTCGCGAGTTCGCCCAGGTCAGGGAATCCTAACAACTACGGGGTGACGAGCAAATAAAGCTTCTGTTGGCTGAATTGATCGTAATTTTTTCAAGGAAGATCTTCTCCTATTTTTTATTAAATCTTGTGGCGTCTTGAGTGTTTGACACGTTCTCAAAGAATCTCTCCAGGTCGTGGCTCTCTCAAACGACCTCCAGAAATCTCGGAATCGGTTTGATCCCAGATTTGGGTCGTAGACATGGACCGTAGACATGAACCGTAGAAATGGGCTATAACACTGCTCGTGGGCTAAGATCAATTTAGGCCCAAAATTGGCTATTATCTCAACATATGCTTAGGATGTATGCCACGTTCTTAGGATATTTAGCCAGGTCGTGGCCCTCTCAATCAACTTCTTAGAATTTTGGTAACAACCTGATCCTGATACACGTGTCTCTTATCCACGTCGTAGACTTAACAGTTTCTTTTTCTTATATTAAATCAGATAAACTCCGAAGATCTTTTCAAATCATAGGAAAGTGGCCTGGTAATCTTTTTCCCGAAATTCTCGGAGCCAGGATTTTTTCTGAGCTTCGAAGACTTAAGCGACGATCCTTCGTAAACTTAGCGCTTTCTTTGGCGAGCTCTCATAACAATGGGCTTGTAAACACCCTTACAGCCCCTGGACTTATGGGCTTCGTAAAATGGGCCCGAAATTTATGTCATGGCTTTGTGGGTTTCTCAAACAATAGGCCTTGATTTATAAATTCTTATAATTAAGCCCAAAATTTTTTCCATGCCAACATAAGCCCCCCTCTTAGGGTGAGACGATCTTAGCTGAGAGTCTTACTCATCATTGTGAAGTCGTTTGGATTACGGACAAAGAAACTTAAAAATAAAAAAATACATTAGGGATTTGAGACCTAATACCAAATGGCATGATCCCATGGTATGTGCCAAACTCTATATGCTCGTGCGGGTTGGAAGTCCATGTCAGTGTACGTGATTTTGTTAAGACTGTGAGCCCATGTTATTCGCCAGTTTTGCGGGAATTAAAAGTACTTGTTTTGTTGGGCGAGACATTGTCTTATGTCGTGTTGCAAACTGCCTGGATCAAAGGGCAAATGACACCATAATGACGGGTTGGCCACTATTGTTTCTCCAGGCGCCCACGGTTTATGCTCGGGAAGTTCTAGGTCATTCTCTACGATGTTAACTTTTGTTTGGAAAGTATGAAAAGTATGAATTGTAATTTCATTCTTTAATGGTTGGACGTCGATTATGGGCACAAAATTTGGCATAACTTGTTCTACCACTTGTATCGCAATATCTCTGAGGGTTGGTGGACTAAACTGCTCAACTCTATTAACCTCCGGCAACGGGTTTGTTATGACATGTACATCAATAGAAGATTTTGTTATGGGCACGTACTCCTCCACGGGGGTTTTTGATACGAACAAATAATCTGTTACGGGAGGTTCAGGAATGGGGACATACCCCTTGACGGAAGGTTTCGTATAAAAACTCTCTCTTCGTCGATATGAATGAGCATTATTAGAGTAATTATTCACATTCTCATTTATTTTATAGCCCTCATCTATGAAGTTTTCGACTTGTGCCGGGATGAAAGAGCTGGGCTGCCTGACTCTATTGGCTCTAGGAGTATACTCGTCCTAGTCGACTTCGTCGTTTTCGTAGACATGATTAGGATGGATCATTCTCGTATACTCGTCATGAGTCTTTTCCCAGTCTATGTATTCAGAATATGAATTTTCGTAGGGATACATGTCTTTTCTATGGACATCCGGTACAAATTGTTTCACCAATGATTTCGATCTGTAGACAGAGTCGTCTACACGGGTGCTCGTATATAAACTTTCTATACGGGGCTGCTCCAGTCTATTATGACCAGGCGACTGGGAGGAAGGTCCAACGGGAAACACTTTCTCACCATAGATATCTGCATCGCCCTGAGTGGTATTTCCCCATACATCATCCTCTTGGAATGACACAACATGTTTCTCTGTGCGTCGAGCATCTCTCATAAAAAAATTTTCTCTGTCTACAAGGTTATTTGGCTTTGCGGCGGCGCTTGGCCTGTTTCAGGCGCTGATTTGCTCCAGTATCTGAGCTATATTGTCTTGTAGCCCGGTGATACGCCTGTCCACCAAGTTCTTCATATCATTGAATTCTTTATGGAACTCAAGCCTAGATATGAACTCAGAAGGAGTATGTGCCCCGAAATCGGGTTAAGTTGCAGTTACTTGGCTTCCTAGAGCCGCGGTCTCCACATTTGCGTCTCCTGCTATAATCTGACCGTCTCCATCTAATGGAGATGAAGGATCGCGATTAACCCCACTCCTGGTATTCTTTGCCATCTGTGGACTTTAAACTTTCTCGTTCTCCCACTGTGGTCGCCAAAAACGTGTTGGCGTCGAAACGGATCACGTTGGAAATATTTAGCAATAGTACTCACAGGGTTTTAGATGTGGTCCCCAGTAAGTAAAAGAAATAGATTGAACTGACCAAACGAAGCCTTACAATAAGAGTGAAAAGCTTACAGCCATGAAAGAAAAAGGAAAGACGATGGTGCAACGTCGTACACTTGCTGCTGGGTGCTGTAGACTTGCAAACTTGGACGGTGGAATCTGGTTTCTGGGGCTTGGTAGAGAAAGTGTGGTCGAAGGTAGTGGCGGATGTGGATATCAAGGCTACAATTACTCACTCTGATGGCGGAACGAAGGCGGAATTGTTTGCCGGGACTACAGTGGCTCGTTCCGGCGGTGGAATGCTGACGGAGTTTGGTTACCAGAGCTACGGTTGCTCGTTTTGGCGGTGGAAGTGAAGACCAATGAACCCTCGCGAGTTCGCCCCGGTCGGGGAATCCTAACAACTACGGGGTGACGAGCAAATAAAGCTTCTGTTGGCTGAATTGATCGTAATTTTTTCAAGGAAGATCTTCTCTTTTTTTATATTAAATCTTGTTGCGTCTGGGGTGTTTGACACGTTCTCAAAGAATCTCTCCAGGTCGTGGCTCTCTCAAACGACCTCCAGAATCTTGTAATCGGTTTGATACTAGATTTGGGTCGTAGACATGGACTGTAGACATGAACCGTAGACATGGGCTATAACACAGCTCGTGGGCTAAGATCAATTTAGGCCCAAAATTGGCTATTATGTCAACATATGCTTAGGATGTATGCCACGTTCTTAGGATATTTAGCCAGGTCTTGGCCCTCTCAATAAACTTCCTAGAATCTTGGTAATAACCTGATCTTGGTAGACGTGGCTCTTATCCACGTCGTAGACTTAACAGTTTCTTTTTCTTATAAAATCATATAAATTAGAGACGCGTCCTAGATTTTTTCCACCTGAAGATCTTTTCAAATCATGGGAAATTGGCCCTGTAATCTTTTTCCCGAAAATCTCGGAGCCAAGATCTT
Source organism: Melastoma dodecandrum (assembly GCA_029817715.1). NCBI lineage: Eukaryota > Viridiplantae > Streptophyta > Magnoliopsida > Myrtales > Melastomataceae > Melastoma > Melastoma dodecandrum. The sequence goes on from JARUPY010000606.1 coordinate 3,975,181, forward strand.
TTCTGATCTTCGAAGACTTACCCGACGATCCTTCGTAAACTTAACGCTTTCTTTGGCGAGCTCTCATAATAATGGGCTTGTAAACACCCTTACAGCCCCTGGACTTATGGGCTTCGTAAAATGGGCCCGAAATTTATGTCATGGCTTTATGGGTTTCTCAAACAATGGGCCTGGATTTATAAATTCTTATAATTAAGTCCAAGATTTTTGTCATGCCAACCGCGACATATGAAACTTAATGAAAATGGACACCCGTATTGAAATACCATATAATATATCAGGGACTTTACTACCCCGTAATTTCATTAGATATGTTAATAGTTGTTATGTAAATTATTTTGCGACATATGAAACTTAATAAAAATGGACACTCGTATTGAAATACCAGGGACTTTATTGCCCCGTAATTTCATTAGATATGTTAATAGTTGTTATGTAAATTATTTTGCGACATATGAAACTTAATGAAAATGGACACCCGTATTGAAATACCATGTAATATATCAGGGACTTTACTACCCCGTAATTTCACTAGATATGTTAATAGATGTTATGTAAATTATTTTGCCACATATGAAACTTAATTTTAAAATTTTATTACTTTAGAAGTAAAAAAACACTTACAGTTTATTATTATTTTTAAATATGTAATAAAAAAAGAAGAAGATACATTATTATTATATTGAGAAGGTGATAATGTGAGGACACGTTTTAATCCGAATATAATTAGGAACATTATTTTAATTTTTTTACGTATAAATCCTAAGCTAATTAAAAAAATCATTCATAAATGCTATTTAAAATTTTGGCCAAATTAGCAAATATATCCTGTACTGTACTCCATTTTTTCGATCTATCCCGTCGTTTGAAACGTATCATACAGTAACCCCAACTTAAGATGTTACTTCGACGTTATCCTCCGTTTGGTTCTATCTTGACGGAGTCCGACGTGTCGCACACGTGGCTCTGACGGCGTTAAAATATAACCGTTGGCCAAATCTGATCGCCTAAAAACATAATTTCTCCACATACCCCTTTCTCACCCCACACCCACGACCACCAGAACCCTAATTCCTCCGTCTAAAGTTCCCCATTCCATCTTCCCCCGTCCACCCCTTTCCCCCTTCTCTCCGTCGACCATTCCTTCTAAAATCAGTACCCTGGACTCCCCCATAAGCGCAATCGCAGTATGTGTGGCCGTCCCTTTCAATTAGCGTGTTTGTGTTCTTCCAAAAGCTGTACGTTCCAGAAGGGCCCCATAGATGGACGTGCAACATGGTCGGGCAATGGATTTCAGCAAAAGCTGTACGTCCAGAAGCTCTTCCACTGGCCGACCTGTTTTTTGTCATTACGGAATTGAATGTAATACTAAAATAGCTTCAAATGCAAAAAATTATGGTCGAAGCTATTATAGATGTCCTCGTTACAAAGATTCAGATGGTTGATGTGGATTTTTTGAATGGATTGACCTTGTTAGTGGTGGAGTTGCTTCGGAGCCTGCAAAGAATTCTCAAGTTACTGCTATTGAGGCTAAATTTTGGAAGACGGATGTTGAATTGATCAAAGCGAAAGCCAAAATAGAGATGCTCAAGCTGGGGAAAATAGATATATGTTGTTGTGTTGCGTTTTATTTGCATTAGTATGTATTTTATCCTATGTAGTTGCTGTTAAGTGAGCATCGTGTAAGTTTGGATTTTGTATTGTTATCCTGTTTGGTAATGTTATCTTGATTCCATGATAAGATTCTAATATTCCAACAGTTCATAACCAAGACAAGATAAATAAACAAGATTCCAACATTCCCAGATTCCAAGATTCCAACATTACAAAGTTAAATAAACAACGCAGAGAACATTCAAAGTGAACATTACAACATTCCAACAATACTGGACAACACATTCCATAGTCAACACATTCCAACAGTTCAATAGTTCAGCTTCACAGGCTTGTTCCATCAATATGCGCATTTCCATAACTGAAGCTTGGACCTGCAACACCTGATTCTTGTGTGCCACTGGTGCCCACGTTATAGCTGCTTTGGGGCTGCTCCATCATAGGCCTCACTCTACCTCTGCCTCTTCCTTTCCCTGTGAACCCCCTCCCTATTGCTCCCCTCCCTGTTGCTCCCCTCCCTGTCGCTCCTCTCCCTGTGGCTCTCCATGTAGCACCTAAAGGCGTGCCTTGTAACTGAAGAAACAATCAAGAGTTACATACCTAAACTTGCAAGAAGATTGAAAAATAATAACTTACATTTTGGGTTCCATGATGAACTATTAGATCATTTTCATGTTGTACCGAGTCGCCAGGCTCCATCGAAGATGTAGCTCTAGGTTGGGCTTTGCACCTTCCTCTTGTTATGTCCATATCCCTTACATTTGCTGCATTGCATTTCCAAACCTCTCCTTGGTAATTTGTTCAGGTTCTTTGGCTCTTCATCTACACCCTTTATCCTATTCTTCTTTGGTATCCCTGGTCTGATTTTGAATGGTAGAGGCTGAATGGGTTCCCTTTCAGCTTCAGGCTATGCCGTCTCCCCCTCCAATGGTGTCAATGGGTACTTGTATGCCTTAAGGTGTGTTTCTTTCTTATACCAGTGACTAACGTAGGCCTCAATGTGATGTTTCAAGAAGTTTACTGAGACTACTCCATGACAACGAGGAATCCCAGTCAACTCTCATTTCCTACATGTACAACTAGACCTAAGCAATTGGCCTAAGCAAGGTTTCGGTACCCATTTTTTAGCCTCTACCTTCAGTTTCTCAATCTTGGCTCTAATGTCAGGGCATACAATGTCACTCCTCCCATCAAACAACGTACTCTTATGGTACATCCTTTGCATAAAAACATATATAATCTCATCCAACATTTCTACAATTGGCCGAGTCCTAGGCAATGCAATGTAGCTATTAAACGTCTCACAAATGTTTGTGGCATCACACCTAGCACTTGCGTTAAAGAATACCTGCAATAAAGATAACTGACCTTAAATCCTAATCACTCCCTATCATATATATGCATATTAGCCAAGACTACATACCTTGCAAAAATGTTCCGGACCTTGCTTTAGAAAGTCCTCTGTTGCTTCATTTGATAGAAGTCTCATGTTGTTCAGGTTTTGATGGTACGCTGCTTCGTGCGTGCTCTTCACAGTTGCCCAAAAGCACTTCTTCAGGAACTGTCCACGATGTGTGCTTTTCTAGTTAGCATAAATGTGTCGAGCACAATTTCGGTGCTCGGCCAATGGTGCTAATTCAGCCACAGCATGAATCAATCCCTACAACGAAGAAGATAGGTTACACAATTGAAGTTGTCACTGAATTAACTAAGTGAAGTTAAGGAAATGAAAAACCTTTTGTTTGTCACCGATGAAAGTCCAGTCATTACCATTGTTTACACCCAAATCAGCAAAGAGGACAGTTAATAGCCACATCCAAGATAACGTGTTCTCCCCTTCAACGACTGCCCAGGCTATCGAAAACATGTGATTGTTTCCATCGCGACCAACCGCAGACAATAGAATTCCTCCGGCAACATGCTTTAGAAAAGTACCATCAAAGCCAACAATATTCCTACAACCTTGTGTAAACCCCTTCCTCAATTCATTAAATCCGACATACAACCGTTTGAATGTGTTGAACAGTCCTACACTTGGAGTAAACACAAGCTCCAGCTTGAAAGTGCTTTCCGGACACATCTTACTCAGGAAAGCAATGTAACTCTTAATTTTCTTGTAATGCTCCTCAATTGAACCATTCAACAGTTCATGAACATGCCACTTAGCACGGTACACTTGGAGTTTGTTAACCTGAAGGGAATACTTCTCCATTAAATCGACCATAATATCTCTCGCTGTCATTGAGTCAAGAAGTCGATTGTTCTTGATGAACTCATGTGCCAACCATGTAACACTAGCTTGACGATTTTTCAGTGATCTTGTACATTTATGTTCTGTGTTACAAGACTTGACAACAACGGTAGTTTCTCGTTGCAACCACCCAGCATACACCCGCCAAGGACAACCCTTACCACAAGCGACCTCCATTCTTTTCTTATCACTTCTAACCCAATGAACATCAACACCATTACAAATGGCATAATCCTGGATAGCTAGCTTATATTGATCTAAGTTGTCAAAACTCAAACCAATATCGAACACTATGCTCCTAGGATCACATTCGGGATCATACATTCTTGATTTAATACCACTAGCAACAATATGTCCCTGACCCTTACTATCTCCAGCCCCTACATCATCCTCAGACCCAACATAGTCTCAATTAATCTCACTTTCTAAATCCATCTCCCTTTCCAACCGTCAGGAACCACATTTTCAACAGACTCATCCTCTACCTCCAACTGCTGGTCCTCCTCCTCCGGATCACTATGTTCCGCTCATCACCCTCAATGTATATATGACTAGATTTAGCTTCAAGCAACATAGAAACCATCTCACTAACTTGGCTATCAGTTTTATCAACCCTTTAGCTAAGCTTTTCTGAGGCTTAGCGAACCACATCCTACTTGGTTCATATCCAGCTCTTCTAGCCAAGTTCATAATGGTAAAATATCCAATTTTGTCAACATCTACGTCTTCGAACTTAGTTAATTTTCCCCCACAATACCTCACTCGTCCACTTAAATTAAGTTTACTTCCTACATGAAAATCAAATCACCCCTTTGCACATCCATCTCAGCCTAATGGATCAACAATACCAAGTCAGACTAACTTACCAAGTCAGACAAACTTCCATTAACGAAATGTAAAGGGAAATGGAGAAAAAAGCTTACCTCAGCACTAATATCCTCAAGAGACGGGACAACAAGACCACCGGGCAGGCAACCAGGGATCCAAGACGATAGGGAAACGGGTGAAGACGACCAGTGGTGAAGACTTGCCTCAACACTTGGAGCGATGACCAGTGGTGAAAGGGGCCAGAATCAAGCTACTCGAGTGTGGGAGTGAAAGGGGTCAGGGAGTGAAAGGGGTCAGGGAGTGAAAGGGTGAAATTAGGGTTAGAAACGGACTGATTAGGGCATCCCCGATTGAATATATTGGGGGTGAGAAAGGGGGTATGGTAAAATTGGGTTTTCCTTGGATAACGGTTACTTTTTAAAGCCGTTGTTGCGACGTGTGTGACACGTCGGACTCCGTCATAAGGGGAGCTAACGAAGGATAACGTCGAGAATACCTTTCAAACGACGGGATAGATCGGAAAATGGGGTATAATACATGATATATTTGCTAATTTGACCTAAAATTTTAGGTGATCTCATTTTGGGGTGGTTTGTTTGAACGGTCATCGGCATACGTGGCATTGCCACAACACTCATCAGTGATTTGTCGGGGGCAAATGGTATCAAAATATGTTTCTCTTTTAATAAAATTTATATGGCTCAATATGGACAGATCGACCCGACCTTCCAAAATTGCTATTATATCTCCTTTCTTTCTTTTTTTACAAAATCATATCATAGGAACATACATGGCATTACCATTTAGTATTTGGCTAAATTTAGTCGCCAAAAATCATCCAATCATGAAACGCTCAAAATACGAAATGAATTCGGCCTCCCCAAAAACGACATCTCATTGATTTTGACTTGCCCTGCTCAAAAACCCAAGTCCGCCGATTGGGAACTCTCTCCTCATAAAAATGGAGTTTTGATGATTCTCATTACGCCCACCGGGAAAGAGCCACATCCCCGACGATGGCTTCGAAGCTGTTCGCAATCGCATGCGTACGCAAGGACACGATCCGGGACCTGTCCCCGAGGCCCCGGTATCCCTCCATGCCCAAGTATCCTAAGGGCGTCGTCGTCCAGGATGAGGAGGGCCCCCAAGGTTCTGAGGCCAGTGCCAGTTCAGAAATTCGGGGATAGAATATCGAAATTCTTCGTCCCTCTGGCAAGTAACTTCAGAATTTCACAGTTAGTTCTTTGTCGCGATCCGCGTCTGACTCTGTTTTTCAACAGGTGATCGCCTTTTCCTCCCTAACATGGCTTGGATGGTTTATTACAAGCGGCCTAAGCAGCTGGACAACTTCAAGATGAACGAGATCATTGTCAGCTCCAGCAGCGAAGACAAGTCGAATCTGGTTCGTAAAATAATGTAATGGAAGTTAAGCTTTAAACTCCTCTTGATGCATTAACTAGAGGCCCTCCAATCCCTGACGCTCTTGCGCAATCAGCAGCTAACCTTTGCCGGCCACGGAGTCGAGATCCAGTCCTTGCTTGTTAGCACAAGATAATTTTCTCCCTCTTCCCTAGCCATTTTCTTCCACCGCAACTCCCCCGGGAACGCTAACCGCATCACTCTTACGGCAAACAACAACGCCCTCTTCCTCATCCCTTCAGCTTGATCCGAGTCTCCAGATCCCCCAACACCAACGCCATTCCTGTCGCCCGCTGCGAAATGCCACTGCCGAGGGAGGTTCATGTCAGATCAAGACCATCATCAGTTTTCCAACCCAAGAAAAAAGCCCAGTAAGAAGAATGGACCGCTTAGGCCCACAAATGAGATGCCCCCGCAATACCATATTTTCTTTGAAGTGAATAATTAATTAGTAGGAGGAGAAACGGAAATAAAACAAAACTTGATTAGCAAAGATCGAAATTTATACATCATTTGACATTGATAATTAAAAAAAAAAGAGGGTGGGGGAGGGGCGACACTAATTATGATTTCCTATATAAATGGATTATTAAATAGTTTAGATTTGGGGAGATTATAAAACCTTAATTAAAAAAATCGTGAATATAAGTTGTATAAGGAAAAAATATTCAATATGGTTCCAATGATCAAAGCAAAGTTTGGCTTTTAACGGGAGGGGGGGGGGGGGGATTGCGTAGAGTTGTTTGTCTTTTCAGCGGTCCACTTGTCAGTATTACCCACTTTGATAATAATTAACTTAATCCAAAGGGACCCAATTCAAAATCATCCACATGGTTTTTATTTTTGGAATATAATTATACGAAAGAAGCCCCCAAATTCCCTCGTCACATTTCTGGGCCCCAACCTTTTTTTAATCCACTGGGGGAGCAAGCAAAGTTTATGCAGATGAATCGACCTTAGGACGAGGTAGGAGATAAGTTTGGGCCTAACGCGATCAAGCTAGACAGGAAGGCCCCACACCCAAGTTAAATAAATTAATGGCGCAATCATGTAAATAGATGCAAAAAAAAAGGGGGTATATATAGGCCATACGATATAAAAGCAATTGAAGAGATTTGATTTATACATATTTCTGGTTTTTCATTATAAATGAAGGAAGAAAGGTTAGTTGGTTCTCCACGGGGATGTTAAGAAGGCGCCGTCGCTCGTGTGCTGTCTGGGCGTTCCTCTCCCCTTTGCGGTCAAGACATGTGAAATAACGGCTGTGGTGAATCGGCTGTTGTCTACTTTCTCCTGAGCATAAAAAGTCCTCCACAAGTGGTCCGAGTGGGGTGGCCCACTGGGAGACTTGCCATCCGATCCTATTAGGAGTGAGTGTGTGAACAAATCAACAATCTTAATTTCGCTAATTAGATTGATTAATAACAATCCTTTTTACATGGACTGATTTTATAATATCGTTTACTGCTTTAATTCAACAAGTTGGGGGCGTTGGGCTGGGCCGATAAAATTTGGGACAGTCATTTGGGCATATATTTGTGTTTTTGGGGGGTTTGTGGGTTGAAAACGCTTTCATTTATAAGTTCAATTTTTAGGGTTATTTAAGTAAATAATTAATTTGTCTTATTATTGCGGGTGAGGAAAAAGAAGTTAATTTTCAAATCAAATACAGCGCCAGTAACTGAAATTAATTTGACAGTTGACGCGTCCGTAATATAAAACTATACAATTTTCTGTGGCAGGAAAAGAACAATTTATGTGCCCTCAAATCTTACTATTCTCCCGGGAAAAAACTATGAAAATATGGTACATGATTTTTAAATTTTAAAAATAATATTTTAAATAAGTTTGAATTTTTTTAAAAAAGTTCAATTTTGAAGTATTATTTTTAAAATTTCGAAACTATCTTCCCTTAATTTAAAATGAAACAAAACCCCAAGGTCTAACATATTACGGCTCCGAAAAGAAGTTAGGCTCTGCATAAATCCGTGTACTTAAAAATTAGGTTCCACTCCATTTTAGGTTGATTTGTGAAGACAAATCTTGCTTCTTCATTCTCGGGATTGTGTTCTTCAGGGCCAAACCCTTTTCAATAACGTCTTTCCCGATACCTAAATCCAAAGAAATATTATATAATCTTAAAAGTATATTAATATATTAGGTATATATATGTAAGATAAAAAGCAATCATTTTATATGATAAAAGCAATCAGTGAGTCGTGACTCTCTAGTTAAAAGTAGTTGGGAGAAAGGCGAAAAACAAGTATGCAACCCCCGCAATCTGGGTACAATAATCGAATGGATCGGCTTATGTTTTTCATTCTAAAAGAACCAATTAGTCATGATAGTACTAATTTGGTTGGTTTATTAAAAATATTTTTAAAAAATCTTTTATTTTATTTAAAAATTATTTATGAAATTAAAAAACGGAAACCGCTTTTTGCCGGGCGATTAAAAGTCGTCAACTAGTAATTTTGGTTTTGAGGTCTACATCAACTGCTTACATTGTATTTCTTCTTTTTTTATTAGAAATATGAGATTACTCTCATCATCACTATTAATACAGTGAATACAGAGGTTGTCCTAATCGGAACTCTGCCACAGCGAGGAGTTACTACAGCGCCGGCTCCGAGATTTATTAATACGATTGATTCCCCCTGGGAATGCGGTGTCTCTCTAACTACCAAAGTGAACAACCGTACCAGGACAAGCATTTTGTTAATGTCAACACCAGCAACAACGTAATGTTATATGACACGAGCGTACAGGACTGAAGAAGGCCCGGACATATGTCAAGGCAGTTTGGGAGAAATAGTCGGTTCGACGCATCGTTTTTGATTTTGTTATATCCATAAAATTTATTGGTAGTTGTCCGAAATCATTTTCTACATCTCGATATAGAGAATATAATGGAAGTAAATTCCAAAAAATTCGGAAATAATAAAAAAAGTAAATGATATTTCTTACACTGAATTAAACTGACGAATTTCGAAATTCGCTTTTCTATTTCGAGAAATATTCTCGCGCGCGTGGATTAGGACAAAGTTGTTTGGTTACCCGATGTGAGAGGCGAAGATGTTATGGACATCCGAGTGGTCCAATCCAAACCAAACCCTTAGGAGGAGAGAGATATTTATTTGATACAAACTGGTGGTAGGGAACGAACAAGCTTGGATTGTATCTCCTCCCATCCCCACCGGAGAGTCCCACACCTTTCGCAACCTCTTTTTATCTCTTCTTCCAAATTTAAAAAAAAAAAATCATCAAATTATTGGAGTGACAATTACGCTGCCTCCTGCACTTAGGGTTATTTTATTTTTTATTTTTCTCGGAGGCTTTTAGATAAGTACGAGCAGGGTGATTTTCCGTAAGTATATCAAATCATAAATGAGGAGGAGGAGAAGAAGAAATAATCCATTCACAAAACCAAGCCTTTAATTACGCCAAATTTAATTACCTTTTTCTTTTATAACCTAAAACATACTTAGATTAAAAAAAACAAACTTTAGCCACAAATCTGTATTACTTACTATGGGACAGCAGGGGAATTGCAATAATCCTGACGGGGGAGCCATCGATATCCACATGTATTAATATGTGGCTAGTTAGGAAGGTAAGGTTTAGGTGCTAACGTAACTTCTTACGTAACCATGGCTCGGCTCGACTCTACCCGGTGGCTTCCGGAAGCAAGAAGAAGAAGGCCCTGGAAGCTGCCAACTAAATCCCACTCCATTTCGTCTTGACATCCGGGGTTGGAGTTTGGAACGCTGGTTCGAACCATCCTAACCTCGATCCCACCGCTCTGACAGCTGTGCTCTTGTTATTGGACCACGTGTTCGGCCGACCCTCCGTACTTGTTCCGAGGGTCTGACCGACGTTTATTTAAAATTTTATCATGATTTATTTCATTGTCGAGACACCTGTTTTATGACGACCCAACACACCCACACGTACACGTCGAGCACATTTTTTTTTTAAAAGCACTACTTAATAAAATCACACACACTCCTAGACATAAGTTAACTAAAAATTTCGGTGCAAATTTTTCGTCATTGATCAATTCATCAGTCAGTAATCAATCCAAAAAAGTTCAAAAAAATAATTACCAACTTACAAGGTGGAGTACAGTAATGCCGAACCCTCTTTCAGATTGGTTAAAATAATCAGTCTTATCTAAATTAATCCCCCAAAACATGTGATTTATTATAGTAACAATCTCAAAAAAATAAAAATAAAAAAAGTCAATAATGTTGAAATCTACATTAATTTTTTAATGCAAAAAAAAAAAATCAATCAAGTGGGTGATTTTTGTGTTCAGTATTTTTTTTATAAAAAATAAAAATAAATCTTTCCGAAGGATAAATTATCAATTCGTGAAGACTGGAACTGAACACGCTCAAACCACACGCGACGCGCCCCCAGCTAGCAAGGGTCCTCCCACGTGTCGTTCGGTGACCAGGGGATCGCATCCCTCTTCCTCCCTCCTTCCTTCCTCTGCTTCCTATAAATACTCCCCCAAACTCCCCTCTTTTCCCACACAAGGAACCCAAATCACTTCACGACCCCAGCAGAAGAACAACCTCGACTTTATCAAACCTCTGTTTCCCTTCCATTCGTTTCGTTCCGTTCTGTTTCCCCGTTGTGACATGGAGAAGGCCATTACCCTGACTGGACTCCTCAAGAAGTCCGCCTCTGAATTCCCTTCCCGCCGTGCCATCTCGGTCAGTGGCAAGTTCAACCTCACCCACGGTCGCCTTCACGAGCTCGTCAATCGTGCTGCCTCTGTTCTTGCTGCTGCAGGGATTGGACATGGTGACGTGGTCGCGCTCACGTTCCCCAACACAGTCGAGGTGAGGAGTGGAATTGATCTTTTGTTCGTTGTTTGTAGGTTTGGAACTGTGTTGCTGAAGTTTTCTGGGGGATGTCCCATTTGTCGATGATTTCAGTTTGTAATCACGTTTCTGGCCGTGATCCGGTGCCGAGCTACGGCTGCGCCGCTAAATTATTCCTACACGGCGGAGGAGTTTGAGTTTTACCTCTCTGATTCGGAATCCAAGCTCCTCCTGACGCCCCAGGGAGGGAATCAGGCTGCGGATGCTGCTGCGGGGAAACTCGGCATACCCCGCGTGAGGGCGACACTGCTGTCCCCCAATTCGGAAGTTGCTCTGTTGTCGGATGATGCCGATTTGTCAAAGGAGTCGGATTCGCTGCCAGTGAATGACCCGTCGGATATCGCGCTGTTCCTGCATACGTCTGGAACGACGAGCCGGCCGAAGGGCGTGCCGCTCAGCCAGCTTAACCTTGCATCGTCGGCTCTGAACATCAAGTCCGTGTACAAGCTGAGCGAGTTGGACTCGACGGTGATTGTCCTGCCCCTGTTTCATGTCCACGGCCTCGTGGCAGGGCTTTTGAGTTCCCTGGTGGCTGGTGCAGCCATTGCACTCCCAGCTGTGGGGAGATTCTCGGCCTCAACCTTCTGGGCTGACATGACAAAGTACAATGCGACCTGGTACACGGCCGTCCCGACGATCCACCAGATCATCCTCGATCGCCACCTCAGCAAGCCTGAGCCATCCTACCCCAAGCTGAGGTTCATCAGGAGCTGTAGTGCGTCTTTGGCCCCCTCGATCCTTGAACGGCTCGAGGAGAGCTTCCATGCCCCGGTACTCGAAGCTTATGCTATGACGGAGGCCTCCCACCTGATGGCCTCGAACCCACTGCCCGAGGATGGCGTGCACAAGCCTGGGTCTGTCGGAAGGCCTGTGGGCCAGGAAATGGCTATCCTTGATGAGAACGGTGTGGTGCAGAGCCCCGGAGCAAGTGGGGAGGTATGCATTCGTGGACCAAATGTTACCAAGGGATACAAGAATAACCCCGAGGCGAACAAGCAGGCGTTCATGTTTGGTTGGTTCCACACGGGAGATGTTGGGTACTTGGACGAGGACGGTTACCTGCACTTGGTTGGCAGGATCAAGGAGCTCATCAACCGCGGAGGTATAACTTAGCTTACTGATTTGCCTATCCTGATCGATCTAACTTCTGGTCGATTGACTATGAGGCTGAACAAGTTTGATCATACACATTTCAGGCGAGAAAATTTCACCAATTGAAGTGGATGCAGTCCTCTTATCTCACCCTGATGTCGCAGAGGCAGTTGCCTTCGGAGTCCCGGATGACAAATACGGCGAAGAGGTAATCAGAAACAAATTGGTAATTGATTCTTGCTGCACAGGATATCTGCAGTTAGCTAACATGGTGGTCGACCACCATTCGTTTATGCAGATCAACTGCGCAGTCATCCCGAGGGCAGACGTGAAGGTCACCGAGGAGGACATACTCCAGTTCTGCAAGAAGAACCTGGCGACTTTCAAGGTGCCTAAGAAGGTGTTCATAACGGACACCGTCCCGAAGACTGCCTCAGGGAAGATCCAAAGAAGGATCGTCGCGGAACACTTCCTCGCCCAGATCTCGACTGCCAAGGTCCCCAAATTCGGCGCTTAGAAGATCCCGCACCTCCACACCCAAAATATCACGTCGAACTTGTTTTGGAATGAGAGTTTGGTTTGGGTCGTCATTTGGAATTCGATCCGGCAGAATTTGATTTTTGTTCATTCAGCTGGAGGATGTTGCTGGATTTCAGAGGGAATTCGTTTTGTATGTGTAAATAGCTCCGTCCGTGTGTTTATTTGTTGTTATATATAAGAAGTGGTAAAAGGAATGAAACTGCAATTCATTTCCTTCTGAAGAAAAATGAGAATTACCATTTAGTTTGAACCGAGACCCCCCCCCCCCCCCCAAAAAAAATCAAGGTTTATTTAAAAAAAATTAAATAAAAAGTATACACGCTTTCGTCTTATTGTTCGAGTTAATAGGTTGGTTTAAGTAGACTGTAGAATAATTTTTCTACATAAACCTTATTTTTCTACTTATTTTTCTAATCATAGTTAATTACTTAATTATTTTTAGGTATTCGATTTCACGAAAGAATAAAAAGAAAATACTTTTTTTTTGTTGGTAAGTAATTCATTAAATGAAAAAGGACAGCCCGCAACTATTACAAAGGCCTAACACCACTCAAAGAGAGAAAATACCCTCGCAGGGGTATACACCTAAGACCCACACAAAGGTACAGGTTTAAACCCACCCACGGGGATATACCTAAACTCCACACAAGAGTACTAGAAGACCCGCGCAGGGGTAAGAGCTAAAATCCACGCAGGGGTAACCTTAATCAACTGCAAACCAAACATATACAAAACCCACGGGCTTATTGGATCAACAAGCGACTCAGTTTCTTGGCACCACGTTAGACCACCATCAGAACCAGCGAGAGCCAACCATGGGTGACCAGTCTGCAGAAAACAGCACCAGAAGCACCTATGCTAGGAGTAAAGTCCTTTCTAGCCAGTTCCTTGCCAAACCAATCATGAGAATTGTTATTAGCACTCCACTTACGTTCTGCATGCTCCTTGCCATCCGAGAAGCCTGCCAGGGGCCTTTCACCCCCGCCCTCATCAGACCGGGACACTACATGCAGTGCACGCTCCCAGCCATCCTAGAAGCCTGCCCGAGGCCTCTGCCCCCGCCCTCATCGAACGGGGACATTACGCGCCACACCCGTATTAGATAAGGAACGCTGATATCAATATAACAACCCCCAAGTCCTTCATATGAACACCAAAGTAGGGGGGCCCACCCATACATCGGTGAAAGAGGAGAACACAGGTTGTCGATAGAAAGGCCGGGAGAGGGAGCCGGCCAGAGACGCCCGTAGAATCTCTGCACAAACGTCGGCAGGTGGCGTGAACCTTTCTGCCACGTCACCCTCCTACTGACGTAGTGGTACTGACGGGATCTACTCCGCAGACGTGGCAACATGAGTCGGCAGATGTGGCGGGTGAGGTGGCAGCTGACGTGGCGCCAAGAAGTAGGGTTTCCGCCGCCGCTCCGCACGACCCGCCTGAAGAAGCTTCCTCCCGTCGCTGCCCAGCTCCGTTGGGGATGCACAGCAAACCGGTGGAGAGCACTCGAGACGAGGACTAGTAAGGAGCTACTCCCATCCCCATCCGAAAACCGGACGAAGACACAAAACCAAACTCAGATCTGGAACGTGGGTCTTCCGCAGCAACATCGACGGCAACCCACCAAGTACTGAAAACGTGCCGGTCGGCTCGAGGCATTAACCATTCCGCCACAGCCCTCATTCTGCAGGCACGGCGGCGCTGACTACGACACCTTCCATCCTTGGCGACCAACCGGAGAGAAGCACTGAAGGCCCCAAAACCAGAAATGGGTTGAAACCCTAATCCCAAATCTGGCCGCAATGGACGCAGATCCGAGGACACCTCCTCCCTTCAACCAAAACCGAAGGAGAAGAACCCAAAAACCCATATCTGAGGAGGACCCAAAAGAGGAGAACCCCACAACAGAAGAAGCGAGATCTGGAACACCCATAACCCTCCACTAGCAATAACCAGGCGGAAACAACAAGAAAGGAAAAATGAAAACTTCGCCGGCCAGATCCCGGCGGAAAAACAATAAGAAAAGGACCTAAGCCGACCCCGCCGGCAACCAAAACGATGGGTGGGCTTCGCCACACCTTGGGCGGGAGGGGCTCCGCCGGGGAAAAGATGATGCCGACGGAGCCCCAAACATTTTCGCGTGGAGGGTTAGAGAGAAGGGAGAGGTTTTAAGAGAGAAAAACCTAAATCTAAATCCTAAACCCTATTTTTTTGGTCAACTAATAATTGCATTAAAGTAAATGAGGCCGAAAAAACGGCAAGAGTTACAACGGTTCCTAGCCCAATCCCACCCGAGAAAGAGAACACTCACGCAGGGATACAAATCTAAACCTACACAGGGTACCATGAAACAACATCTAACACAATCATATAACCTGCCCTCAGGCTTATTGAATCCACGAGCATCAGACCACCTCCGAAGCCAGCAGATGCCAATATCAACATGAACATCACCAGGAGCAGGTATGCCAAGAGCAAAGTCCCATCCCGCCAGCTCCCATTCTATGTAAATTCTAACCAGCCAACACTCCCCTTCCATTCCAGAGTGTGTTCTGCATGCTCCCAGCCATCCTAGAAGCCTGCCAGGGGCCCCCCTCTGAAAGGACCGTAAAAATTACGAATTTAAAGAAAATTTCCTTTACTCATCCTTTATGAAGGTTCGATACAAATCGTTTACATTACAACCTTGAAATTGCTAAGTTACGTCTAATGTAATGCTCTGACGTGTCACAATGCATGAGAGGACTCTAAGACCTGCAAGAGACTATAAATGGTTAAGACCATTCGAAGCATACGGTCACAATGAGAAGAATTCCTCAAATTTGGATTCGTGCAACCTTGTGCACATCACGGTGACACTCTCGTGTCACCTTGTTACCCATGCGACAATCTTTCGCCAAACCATTTCGATCTCGTCCCGGCGGATCACGGTCGTGCCCACAGCCTTTCCAAGGGTAAATCTCGCCTCCCAACCCTCCTACATGACCGGAGCGAACGGCCCTACCTTGGCCCGATCGCTCCCTCTTTAGCGCTTGTTTCAACCGAACCTCACTTGGTTCGGTCTCACCTCCCATCCACCCCCGAGCATGCATTCCGTGCCATGGTCCGCACGAGAGTCAAGCCTCTTTAGGCTCACGTGGGACTCCATCCCGGTCATCACATTCCAGCGTCAAGGCCGATTTGGTTCCGAGACATACGTCTCGCGGTTCCACTCTTAGAGCGCGATGGCGGAGCGTGACCTCCACAGGGCCCAACGCTCCCCCTTTCCTTGTGGTTTCCCCACAGATTTCTAGCCCCAAGGGCCAAGTTACGACCCTCCCGGGTCCGCTTATATACATTCTAACGAAATGTTCCGTCATCAAGACGTTTTACCACCTACCACTACACCGCCGAGCTAGAGGGGTCCGGGGTGGCGTCCCCTTCCTTTCAAGTCGGCCACCTCCCCTAAACCCCCACCAAAACGCTCCTTTCAACTCCAAACTACCACAACGAACCACTCAACAACAAGGGTACAAGACGGAATGTAAATCAGAGAAGGGCGTGAGGTATACCTCCTGGTCGCCTCTGCGCAAAATCGGGCGAGCTCTCGCCTTTGCTGCACGACCTCCGCCCTTGAGGGTGGCCTTCCCGTGGCCCTCAACCGTAGGCCGACACGGCGTCGAGCTCTCATCGCACGGGGATCCATGATGCCGGCCTTGCTCTCTTCTTCCACGCTCCGGCCGACCGTCCCCTCCCTTCTCCTCCTTCCTTCTTCTTTTCCTTTCCCTTCCCACTAAGTGTATGCGTGTGTGTGTGCTTGCTTGTGGGTGGAGTTGTCCGACCACCCCTCTCTTATGGGGGAAGGATCAACTTTTCATTATTTTAATCATACTTTAAGTCACATCCCCTCATTCAAGACAATCACCCAATTAATTCCCCATTTCCTTGATTTAAGGGAATGTGTTTCTTGTCCTCTAGTTGACTAGTCAAGCCCGATCCAAGGGTTAGAGTTTGTCCGCGATTTCTTCATCCTGCGGTTCATGTTAACTCGTGGGATGAATCATACAAGGGCTCTCATACTTCTCCTCACTTAGATCAAGGGGTTGAGATCGATTCTTGCATGGGCGCCCTTCTTACCTTCCGGACAGCTTCATTGGACACCCCTTGGGCGGGTGAGGGTCGATGGCAGTCGCCCCCTGGGCAGTGGCCATCACCCCTGGAGTCAACGGCCGTTGACTCCAGCTCAATCCGCATCGACCCTCACACGCCCTCACCGCTACCACCTTCGGTCACGATTATCTTACAAATTAAGGGCCATCTCAAAAATCTAATTCACACTAAATCTCCCAATGACCTAATTAAGACCCTCAAGGTGCTTAATTTCAATTCCGGGCCAGACCATTTTTCGGCCGAAATGACCCCCTAGGCTGCCCTCCGGGGCGCCGTGGGCGTGTTTGGAGTCAGCGGCCATCGCCCACCCGTTGACCCCTCATCGCCCATCCGAGGGCGCCCATGATCGAGTTTCTCTCTCTTCACGGTTGGAGGTCTGGGCGTGCTAGGAGCAGCGGCTGTTGCCCCTCAGGCCTCTGGGAACACTTTCCCATCGCCTCTCCAGGGTCGCCCCCTGATCGGGTTTCTCTCTCTGCACGGTTTGAGGTGTGGGCATGTCAGGGGCAGCGGCTGTCGCCCACCCATCGACCCCTAGGCCGCACCCCTGCTTACGCCGACCCTCGGGCAACCCGATCTAGGACCTATCTCTGAATTCCGACACCCACTTTGGGGCTTCATTTTTCATTTTCTACCACCCTATACCCGTTCCACGTCGATCCGGAAACCTCTAATTTTGAGCGTCCGAACCTCCACGCTCGATCCGCCCCTAACACACCGCGCATACTCCAACTTAACGTGGTTTACGTTTATGAACTAACTCGTCATGCCCCTTTGATCATCATTCACAACTCGCGCAGACATTTCTTATTCATGAAAAGTTGGGTCGTTACACCATCCCCCGCCCTCATCGGACCGGGACACTACACGCTGTACACGGTACCAGCAAAGCCAAGATATGAGGGGCCCTCCCATACCTCGACAAAGAGAAAGGGCAATGGGAGGTTTTCGACGGAATAGGACGATAGAGAGAGCCAGCCGGTGACGTCCGTAGAGCAGAGGAACAGATGCCGGCAGGTGGCGCTAACCCTTCCGCCACGTCACCCGCATGCTGACGTGGCTGTGCTGACCGAGACAACTACGCTGATGTGGCAGCAGACGTGGCAAGCAGACGTGGCAAGGGATGGCAACTAATGTGGCGCCAGGAACTAAGGTTTTCGTACAGACAATACGAAAACCAAGCCACCGCTCCTCGCGGCTCGCCATCGGAAGCTTCCACCCGTCGCTGCACAGAACCAAGGGACGTGCAGCAAGCCGCTGGAGAGCACACGAGACGGGGACCACCGATGAGCCACACGCATCCCCGTCCAAAGCCGGACAGAGACACAAAGCCAAACCCAGATCTGAAACGTGGGTCTTTCGCAACGTCATCGGCGGCAACCCACCAAGTACTAGAAACGTGCCAGTCAGCCCGATGCGTTAACCATTCCGCCATAGCCCTCCTCCAGCAGGCACAATGGCGCTGACCACGGCACCTTCGATCCTTGGCGACCAGCCGGAGAGAAGCACCGTAGAACCACTATTCCAGAAACGGGAAAAACCTTGTTCTCAAATCTGGGCCAAGAGCTTCGGAAAGCACAAAGAGCAAACCCAAGGCTACACCTAAATCTGAGGACACCCTCCTCCCTTCAACAAAAAATCGGGGAAGATGAAACCCAAAAACCAGATATGAAGGAGACCCATGAAAGGAGATCCCCACAACAAAGAAACAAAGGGAACCCAGATCCGAGACACCCAGGAACCTCCTCCGGCCAGATCCAGGAGGAAACCAACAGGAATAAGAGAAATACGTCTTCGCCGGCCATATCCGAGGAGAAGACAAAGGAAAGAAGGAGCCCAAACCCTAAAAAATTTCCGCCTGCCAAATTCGAATGGAAAACAATAAGAAGCAAAGAAAACCAAATCCTAAGTCCTACGCCGATCTTGTCGGCGAACAAAATGGCGGGTAAGCTTAGCCACATCCAGGACGCGAGGGGCTCCGCCGGTGAAAAGGTGATACTGACGGAGCCCCGGACATTTTGGGTGAAGGAGTTAGAGAGAAGGGAAAAGTTTTTTATAAAGAAAATTTTTAAGCAAGAGCCCCTTAAAAAATGATAAAAAAAGAGAAAATACCTGGCTTAGGAAGGTGTCAGGGTTTATCGTCCCCCCAACCAAAACCCCTGATACCATGGCGACGCAGACTCCCACATACTGGACCAACGTCGTCAAGTCTAGCCCTAGCCCTAGACCTTCCCCTTCCCCTTCCCCTTCCCCTGCCGTCCCTCTCTCCATCTTTGGTCCCGCCGGCGGTTCCACGGGCGGCGTCTCCGTCGCCGTCATCGACGCCAACGCCATCATCGATGGCGGTGACAGCCTCCGGACGCTCGCCGATAGGTTCATTTCCGTCCCCGAAGTCATCGCTGAGGTCCGGGACCCGGTGTCTCGACGCCGCTTGGAGTTCCTTCCGTTCGATGTAGAGACCTCCGAGCCTTCGTCGGAAGCCCTTAGTGAAGGTGTGCGTGTTTTTATATTTCCTTCCGCCCAAATTTCGTTGGCGTTGAACAATCCAGCCGAATTGTGTTTTTGGAGACGTTTGAATAGGGAATCTCAACTAAGGATTAATGGATTGGTATTGATTTCTGGAAATTGTTTTTGATTGCGTCATGGTCTGTGAGGATCTTCGTGGTTATTTGTCCAATGTCGATCACTAGTCAGTGGTCTTCTTTCTGTTTATTATGCTAGTTTAGATTGTACTGGTTTGTGGAACTGTGAGAAATGTGGCACAAATTCTGTCGATGAACCGAATGTCCTTTCCTTTGTTCAATTGGTGTATAATATATTTTATTCGGTTTTCCTGCAGTGGTTAAGTTTGCGAGAGCAACCGGTGACTTGCAAACCCTCTCTGATGTTGATTTGAAGCTCATTGCTTTGACTTATACCTTAGAGGCTCAAATTCATGGTACCAAGCACTTAAACGACTGCTCTCCTCCTGTTAATGTTGTTCATAAGAAGAGGCTCCCAGAGAATGATATGCCTGGCTGGGGAAACAATGTTTCTAATTTGGCGGAATGGGAAGCGCTACAAAACGAGGTTGAGGACAGATCAAATGTAAATACCAGGATCCTTCCCCTGAAGGACTTGAGTATGAATGTAGTTGCTAATGTTGACAACTCTCGAGATGGTTCAATGGATGCTAAAGGCTGTGTATCTTCTGAAGTCCATGAAAGTGTTGACGACGATTCTCAGAAATTTAGGAGGCAACTTTTGAAGAAAAATGAGATTAATGTTGATGGAAAGAAGATGGTTTTAGATGGAATTGATGCCTCCCAAGGAGAATTTGGTGATGATGCTGGTGATTGGATGCCTGCTGTCAGTCGCAGCACTCACAGGAGATATCTGAGAAGAAAAGCGAGGCGTGAGTACTATGCGGCTTTATCTGAGAAAGGGCATGATCAAGATGGCGATTCGGATGGAAGTGAAGACCCTGATGCTATCAAAGGAGTTGAGGGAGACGCGTTGCATCAAGATTATGATGGCCAGTTCACTGATAGAATATCTGAGGGAAAAGAGATGATGCATGAGGCAAATGGAGAGGGGGCTATTTCTTCCATTTTTAAGCAAATGAGACTTGAAGAAGACTCCATGTGTGCTATTGAAGAAGAATCAAATAATGTGGTAATGGAATCAGGGGTTTGTAATGACTTGGAAGCTGCTGGAGATGAGATTGGTATTGTTGGTGAAGAACTGAGTCGGTCAGACATCTCAAGCCAGAATTGTGGAGATGAGAGTTTGTTAGATGATCAGGGTAGTGAACAGAGCTGGATGGTGAGATCGTTGTCAGAGTCCAGTGTTGCTTGTATAACCAGTGACTTTGCAATGCAAAATGTTATTCTCCAAATTGGTCTACGTCTCCTTGCTCCTGGAGGAAAGCAGATACGCCAGCTGCACAGGTACATGCGTTGAAGTTGCTACTTACATCTACTTTTTTTTTTTTAATTTCTCAATCGCCATCCATAATGTTATGAATAAAGTAATGAGCTACATTTTTTCACTTCTTTTGGAGTTCCATCCTCCGCATAAAATTTGGTCTTAAATTTCATTGACAAACCTATTCGCCCCATTTCAGATGGATCCTGAAGTGCCATGCTTGTTACACTGTGACTGCTGAAATTGGGAGAATATTCTGTCCCAAGTGTGGAAATGGAGGAACCCTACGCAAAGTTGCAGTAACTATCAATGAAAATGGGATAGTTATGGCAGCCCAAAGACCTCGTGTTTCCTTACGCGGCACCAAAGTAAGTTCTAGTATGTTTCACCGTGTTAGCCATTCTAATTGTTTTGATTTTTTCCATTCTACCCATGTTACCTAGCATTCTAGATATAGCTACTTCCTCAGTTTGTTCATTTTGGCCGGTCTTTCTTATAGATATAGATGTTTCTATCCATTTATTTATGCACACTGACTGAAGGGTGCGTTTCCTGCAGTTTTCTTTGCCCTTACCACAAGGCAGAAGGGATGCTATCAGCAAGAATCTCATCCTTCGAGAAGATCAGTTACCATCCAAGTATCTTAAACCGAAAACAAAGAAATCAAACAAGCAGGTATTGTTCCATCACCCCTGAAGCAATCTTCTTTGGTTATGACCTCCTATTTGGTTTATTCAAAATAATAAAATGATGTGACCTTATGTAGGATGATGACTTCTTCACTCCGGATAACGTGTTCTGCTACCACAACACTGATAAAGGTAGTCTTTTCCAGCCTCCTGTGAGGAAGGCTTTGGCAGTGTTCAGTGGGAAGAGAAATCCAAATGACAACCACTACTATCGCATGAGACGGAAATAGGATGAACTTTCCTGGAATGTTATCTCTCTCCGGTGCTTCTGTTTGGTAGCATGAATTATCAATTTTGGGTAGTGCTGGTCTGTGCATAGATACCTGTATCGATTTCATGCTTATTAGCAAGCTATGATCGGTTTTTTTATTATTATTATAGTTATTCTTTTTGCTTGTCCTTGTGTCGAAATGAATAACATTTAATGACCTTTTAGGCGTTGTGGCATTATAAGAAGCTTTGCATCATTTAGCCGAGTGAAGGATCATGTTAGACACACGAAGGCATAGAAAACAGCTGCCAGAGATTCTATTTGTAGCAACCTGCCCCTTGTTTGTTTATGGGAGCCACATTTCGAATGCATATGGTAACTTACAGAGGTTTGCGTACTGTAGTCCCTCTCTCCAGAGCTTGTGATATTCTGCGCATGTCGTTTTGATTTCATCATCTCACGTGCCGCCTCTGTTCGCCTTTCGGAGCATTTCCTCGATGTGATGCTTTGGTAGCTGCGATCCCGTTCGCTTCAAAAGAAGATATGATCTGCTTGGTAAGGACCCTGAACTCCTCCTGAAGCTTTCTGGCTACCTCTGTGTATCTCGATCTCGTCTTTTGCAGCTTGTTCTCGGCCCGCACTGCCCTTTTCTCTTGCTCGATTTTTTCTAGCGTAACGTTCTTTAATTGTGCTTCAAATGCCCTATTCTGCTCAGCGAGCTCCTTCTCTAAGGTCTCAATCCGGTTCTCCAATTCGTAGCCCACGGATGAGCACGAGAGGGAGCGCTCTTGTTGCATGTTCAGCTGTTCCTGCAGCCGGATATGCTGTAACTTGCATGAGATCTCATGATTTTCCTGCCTCAGGATCTCGTAGTCGAGAACGAGTTGCTCCATCTCCATCTCCAGCTCATTCTTGTTCCTCTTGCACGTTTCCAACTGACTTATGACGTCTCCATCCTCGTCTAGATGTGCCCCACCCTCACTTGACTTTTCGCCCGGAACTTCAGCAGCATGTGTCGGATTTCTTCCCTCGTGGATTCTCTTACCCTTGAGGGTTTTGATCACTTTCTCGAGCGAATCTCTCTCTCCGCACAACTCGTCAACTCGTCTGGACAAATTTCTGTTCCTTTCAGCCTCTTGCACGATCTGCTTCCTTAGAGTCCGCGATTCAAACTCTGATGCATCCGCTTTTTGAGCCATGGCGCGTAACTCCGTCTTCAGTCGTTCTATCTCCGAGAGAGAGCCTTTCTTTATCATGTCCTTCAATTGAGAATCCACAATGCAATCGATCAAGCCGATGGCTCTCGGATTACGTCCGAAACCGAGCGACCACATCACATCCGCTGCACCAGAATACTTCCCCG
The DNA here is from genome assembly GCA_029817715.1 of Melastoma dodecandrum. Classification (NCBI taxonomy): domain Eukaryota; kingdom Viridiplantae; phylum Streptophyta; class Magnoliopsida; order Myrtales; family Melastomataceae; genus Melastoma; species Melastoma dodecandrum. Next base: position 3,998,129 of record JARUPY010000606.1, read on the forward strand.
AGGTATTTCCCCCGGAGCTACAAACAGAGGCAGTGAGCGTGGTGCTGGATCCACTCAACATCCTCCACATGTCGTCGGAACTGCCGTCTCTGGTGCTTCCGTCAATCGCATTATCCTGTGACGACATGGAAACAGAGTCATGCAACAGTATAGCCGTTACGTTTCTTGACAGCGTTCGCTCGACGGGCACTGAAACGGTACATGGTGGACGGCCGGCTCCATGGTTTTGTATTCCGTTACGGTGGCGGTTGGACCGGGGAGGTGGTGGTGGTGGGGGGATTTAGCAGGAGGACAAGCTCGTCTCTTGAGAATCCGTTGCCTGAAAAATATGAACAAGGGGAGTAAAAATTTGGACACAACAACCAAATAACAGCAACAAAAGCGACATCCGAAACTCCCAGGAATATCACATCCCGACCTTTTCTTTTTTTTTTATTTTGTGGGGTTTGGTTAGATGGAAGGAGAAGGAGAAGAAGAGGTGAGGGTTGGGTTGGGTTGGGTGGGGACAGGGACATTAGTTTCCTCTGGACGTTTTCTTCACATGCTTGTCGGCTTGGTTAACATTGGTTTGCTACCGTCGGCAATTAGGGGGACGGAGACGGGGATGACTACATGGGCCTCGGCCCAAGCCCATAAACATGGGCCTCTGTCAGATACAACGATTATAATCTTAAAACCATTTCGCCAAAATGGTGCGATCCTAGCATATGCCCAACATGTCGTGTCCTATGATATGATATACCAAACTCAAAGCATTTTTCCTTGGGTATGTGAGACGTGGGGACTTAACTGAAAAGAAAACCGTCTCGACACTTTGAAGCAAAATGCCATTCTTTGTCTTGGACCGTGAATTTTGGCCGAGTAATAACAAGATGAAATGCCTTGGAAGCCTCGTTTTGTCTCATGGGTGTGTTATGAGTTGTAGACTTGTTGTATGTTGTGAGCGATGTAATCCAAGGCAGACATTCATATCTCAAAATTAAAGATATCGCAAGAGGGACGAATCGAACAAGACAAAAACAAAGAGCCCCGACACTGTTAATAGTAGTAACATTAACATTTTTATTTCTTTCCCTTTTACTCCAATCCAAATACCAAATTCCTTATTTTGCTTGTGTTGGCCGTTGGGGCTAAATTTTCACCACCACGCCCCAATCCTCCTCCCCTCCTCCAATAGTATAGGGGGAATGAAATCTTCCGGGGGGGGGGAGCTGAAACGGACGAGTAAGCAACAATCGATCCATGGAATTAAATTAGTTTCCCACCTTGTGTTTCTGACGTCCATATCAAGGGCCAGATGTTTGTGTCACCCCCCCCCCCCCCCCCCACCCACTGTGTTGTGATTTTTCATTTTTTTTTTTTTTGTATCATCATTCTATTTAAGAGACCACCAACAACATGAATTTACATCCCATCTGAATACATTCATTTTGGTGTGGAGCTCAGTTTTTCTTTTTCCTCTTTGATTTCGTGGGGGAGTTTTTGAGTCTTGAGTCATGGGATCAGAGGAGGAGGTGAAGAAGGTTGAGGCAGAGGCTGATGGGAATGCTGCTGTTGTTCCTGCTGTTGATGATGATGCTAAGGATAAGGCGGTGGAGGAAGAACACGCCACTAACAAAGGTTGTTCGAACTCCGACGAGAAGCTCGCAATCGTAGCATCCCCGCAAAGTAATTTCTTCATCAACATCTTCTCGTTATTAGGAAACTTTTTCGATACAAATGTGTCTGATTTAATTTTTCTCGGGTTCAGAGATTGCAGCTGATCCGGTACAAAAGAGCGCCGACCAAGGTAGGCACGTTATTACGCATGTTGCGGCTCTATTAGAAAAAATATTTGGCCGGGCCAATCGTCCTAGATGCTTGCTGAAATTCTCCATTCGTCTTTGGACAGAAGCCGTGCTGGCACGGGTGGAGATGGAGAAGCGGTACGCGCTCATAAAAGCATGGGAAGAAAGCGAGAAGACCAAGGCCGAGAACAGGTTTTGCCACTAAAACAAATCCTCGGATGTGTCCGCGTCCCTTTCGAACATGAGTGTTTGTATATGATTTTCGAGGATATGAACGAGGGAATGATGAATAAAGATATAATTGGATCGAGTGACAGGGCATACAAGAAGACATCAAGTGTTGGGGCATGGGAGAACACTAAAAGAGCAGCTGTTGAAGCCCAACTCAGGAAGATTGAGGTCTCTCTCCCTCCCTCCCTCTGTTCCTTCTATTTGTTAAGTGCATATCCCACAAAAGGTGTTACAAATTGAATTTGAAGAATCCCGCATATGCTTACTTTCCAAAATACTAATTATTTCTGGATTAGCAAGGTTAAACACCATTTTCAGCCCCTTAAATGTCATTTCCAAATAGGCCATTGATTCGAATTGGAACAACCAGATTCGGGTGACCACCATATGCTTACTTTTCCTTCTCTTGTGCAGGAGAAGCTGGAGAAGAAGAAGGCCGAGTATGGGGAGTTGATGAAGAACAAGATCGCCGGGATACACAGAGAGGCGGAGGAGAAGAGGGCCCTGGTCGAAGCCCAGAGGGGCCAAGACTTTGTCAAGATCGAGCAGACCGCTTCCAAGTTCCGCGCCTCTGGTTACATCCCCAGGAAATACTTTGGATGTTTCGGCAGCTAAATTCACGTAACCGTAATTCGAATACGGATATATTTGTATTGCTTGCAATGAATAAAAGGCTCACGTGATGCTGAGTAAAAGGGATTTCTATGACTTTCACCTGTTTGTGTTGAGCTCCCGGCTTACTAGCAGACTCTAATGCCCACAATGTCTTTCAACCCCATTTTGATGATAGTCTTCCCGAAAGGGGGGGGGGGGGGGGGGGGGGGGGGGCTTTCAGGCCGATGGATTCTGAGAAACTGTTAGCCAGCTCCACGAGGGTCGTCTTGTCCCTGCCAATCTCCCAGATTGAATTGTAGAAGCCAAGCCAAGCATGGTAAGCTCCTTCCTTGATGTTGGCTAAGATTTTTTCCAGGGATAAATCGACCTGCGATCGAAACATTAGTGCCAGCAGTAGTATATACTCATGAGCACATTGATCATAGGAATAGAACATCCACTCGATCAACAAGCCAAAGCTACAGGCGGGAGTTTCATTTACCCCTACAAAACCAAGCCTTTACAGACTGAGACATGGTTTTAGTCAGCATGAATTTAATCATGCGTGGTAATTCGTTTAAAGCAAAATACATAGACCATTGGTAACAACCATAACTCCACCCAAGAGCTACTTTCAATGAGTCTGATTTGACACGAAAATAACGTAAAAAATGAAAAGATAAGAGGAACAGATTACCACCTTGAGTTTTGATTTCGGGATCAAAGGATGGTGCAGGAAGTATCTCAATGGGCAGATCCTTGACTTCATCCAAGAAATGTTCTTCCCACGGAGCAAGCAAGAGGATACCTTCACCGGGCCACCGGCTTTCCCTTTGTGCTCTGTTCTCCCGAGCCGATATATGTATTGCACTTGGTCTGCAGGTATACTAACCTGATCATATATTGTACAGAACCAAAGAATGAAAATAAAAGAATCAACTAAGAAAACATTAAATGAAGGCAAAATGTCCGGAGCAGTATTCAACAATGACTACACAAGAAACCGCATACGAGTCACAGAAAGCAACGCAGAGCATTCTGAACAGGCGCCTCAGATAATAGCAAAAGGGTAGTGACGAAATGGTTATTACTTGGATAACCAAGTTCACATCAGGGTAATTCACTCCCCGTGTTGAGACATCCAAAATGACGAGTATCAGTCGCTTTGATTCCCTAAATTCGTCAGATATTCTTGTTTGCTAAAGTTGTGGAAAACATCAAGAAACCATCAAGAGACACAGCATGATCACCCATCAACAACAACAAAAATTTCCCTAACTATGTGGAAAACATGTACAAGAAACCAAATACACGGCAGCATTGGTGAGGAAGACTGACGAGCCAGCATAGAAACCAGCAATAGTAAACTATAGAAATAAAAAATCACACGCATGACTTCAACATCAAATGATCTGCAATTTATCTGTTCCAGGTTAGGGTAAAAACCAACCTTGACAGGAGTCTCCGGAGAACCCACACCCACCTCAACTGTATCAATGAAGACATGATCTCTTTTTAGAACGAGCTGAGACACTCTGTGTACCTGCATACCCGCAGAGACTGATGAGCAAAAACAAGTGACTGCGAAAAGGTCTTCGGTATTCAGATGCAAGATCAAGGTATCTCCTTTGGCATGGTTGCACAAAAAAGCAAGCACTGCCTTTGATGAGGCAGACAATCTACAATCTTTTCATTATCTTTATGAAATCCTAGGTCCAGCATGCAGGCAGCTTCATCGACTATGAGCATTTTCAAACCCATCAAGCTTGAAGAAGATATGCAAGATTTGTTCTCGATGATTCCATTAATGCACACTAGAAACCTAATTTCCTTCAGAACCAGTCTATATTTACTGATAGTAAACAAACAAACAAACAAACAAACAATGGTAAGAGGAAGTAGTAGGTTATTAGCCAGCCATGTTTCACGTCACCTGGCTTATGGTGCAATTTAAGGAATGCATGGAGAAGGCTTCACTTAGCGCTTATGAGGCATATGATGGCTCATGAAGAAAAATAAAATAACAAAGGACGGACTGAGATTACCCTCGAGACAAATTGAGAGAGCAGCTTGCTGTAAGCGGCTTGATTGTGAGGGGAGATATATCATCACATTGATCAAATCTAACAAAATTTGAAAAAGCGGCATATTAAGATATTTTATATATGAATTTAGCTGTGAAACTTATTTAATACAGTATTCTATAAGCAAACCAATTCAACACAGCGCTTTTCAGTATACATGGACTCCTTGACATTTCCACTCTCATTTGCCATCATCATCCTCTGTTTCCCTTAGTTCTTGTCTAATCATCTCAACCTGTTATGACAAATCATGCTCTTCCTCAGAAAAATTTAGCAGCACCCTCTTTCTGACCTTCAAATCGCAACACTACTTCCCCTTCTCCTCACGACAACACTTCTACTTGTCATTCTCTCCTCCTCATCCATTGATGCAATCGATCTCTCCTTTCTCGATCCTTCAACTTCATCCCTGGCCTCAAGTTCTGACCATGGTTATTAAAGCGCAAAGCACACAAAAAGCGCAAACCTCCCAAATCGCTTTAAGTGCAAAGCGCAATGCGCGCTTTTGACATGTAGGCACAAATGTTAAACGAAAAATATAATCCTATTAAGTAACTTCAAGATAAGGTCAATTTAACTTTAAATGTCATAAAATCAATGTTTTTAAATTTGATCAATGCATAAGTTCATGACAAAAGGATATGAAAACACATTAATTTAAACATTTAAATCTATGTCGTTATTCAGGCTCTCATCATCATATTTGCAATCCACCAAGGTATTGTCTTCATGCGCATCTCCATCAATCTCCTCCTCGACGTTGGTATGGACTTCAATCATCATCAAACATTCTCGAACTACTTGAACCCGGGCGTTCCTCACAACGTGATGAAAATCCAATACCTCACCGACTAGTAGCGACGCATCTTACTCTTCTTCCATCTCACCGACTAGCCACTCATTACAATAATCAATATCATACAAAGAGGATCACTGGTATCTCGTGCATCATATCTTGCTTTGAGATTTTGGTTGTACTTCACAAATACAAGATCTAGTAACTTTTGATGTTCAAGTCGATTCCTCTTCTTAGAATGAATTTACATTGGAAAAGTAGAATGTGAAATGCTCATAATAGAAATAAGAAATAATACATGTTAATGGATGAAGAAGGGGCTTACATGCTCAAAAGTACTCAAATTTCGCTCACAACCAGTTATGCTACACGTCAAACTTAGTATTTTAATAACAATTTTTTGAAGAGTGGGGTATCACCAATGAACAAAACCCACCACTCCGCTGTCGTGAGAATTATATATATGTTAGTGATTCATTAAACAACTATAACGTTGAAAATATAAATTTAAATAGCTAAGAGGAATGTACCTGGTGATCGTTGAGTCCTACTTCGATTTGCCAAGGGCGTTCCAAAATTCCCGACGCTTCTCGAATAGTATACAATTTCTTCAATAATCTTGTCTTGAAACGCTATAATCGGATTCAACATCTTTATGCAAGCATGTAATCCAGTAGTGACTTCTGAATCGTTGAAATATATGGAGTTCGGATCACAATGAGCATGATTCAAGTAATGTCCCGTTACATACAATGGATGGTGAAATTGACAATTCCATCTATCATCGATCATTTCGAAGATATTCGCATACATCTCTTCTTTTCCAATTGAAAGACCTTTAAATCATCTCTTAGCCTTATCCATTGCTTCATAAATATATCCCATGTCCAGCTTCTTCTCGTTATCCACAAGCCGAGGAATCAAAACAAGCGGACCCATCACTTTTTTTAACAACCCTGGTTCTGACTCGTCGATAAACTATCATTCTGAAAGTATCCGCCCTTCCTGCTAACTTTCCCACCATTCACAGGACCGACAGCAGTCCCACTTACTCTTGCTGGATTATTCGTGACATCACCAAACTTACTGACAAAACAGTCCCCGGGAATTGATCCCCCATTCCTCCTCCGCAGCCAACCATCAGTACTCCTCCTATACAGTATAAACCAAATAATCCCGACTCTTCACATGATTAGAGTAACGACTACTGTTCCCAGTGCCAACAACCTTCCTACCCACAATACTCTCAGCACCTCTCCCACCAACCATCGCCCTATCCTCACGGTCATAGCAACCACCCTGGCCAGCATCCTAATCATCCTCGCTATCCCCACTGTCATACTGCCTGAACCCACCATCACCACTCCTTTTACAATCCCCAACGTTGCTACCCCTATTATCAGCTCCCAACTTCCTGATATCAATAGGCTGCACAATCCGCGACAGCCTCCTTGGTGGGGAACTACTCACCGGCCCGTCGTCCGCATTCCAGAGGTCCTCTCCGCCTTCCTTCATGAACCGGTAGGCCAAAACCCTAAGGTGCTCTTTACTACTCATCGCCTCGTGAGTAACGTTTGCTCCCCCGTTGGCACTCTCGGCCGCGTGTGGGGAGAGACGGGAACGAATCTCCGAGCGAATGCGGGCCTGGTAGATCTGCTTCTCGTGATCAAGGAGGTGGTTCTGCTTCTCCCTGGCCTTCTTCTCGTGGAGGCGCTTCCACTGCCACTTGTTGAGGCCGCCGGGGAAAGTCCGAGGGCCGCCACCCATGCATCGGAGGGGGATGAGGAGGAGGTCGTCGGGGTGGATCCGGTGGCAGCGGCGGCTGAGGACGGCGGCGAGCATGGCGGTGGCGGTGGCTAGTGGTCGGCCAGGGGTTTAGGGAAAACACTATTAGGCCCTTCGGGGCTATCGGGCTTTGTCTTAGTTCGTAAAAAAAAATTGTAGTCTATATTCGTAAATATTGTTCATAATTTGTAACCAAAAGTTTAGTAAACAAATTTTGAAATTTGATTTTTTAACGAGTTCATAGACAATTAACAATTATTATGTTCACTTTGAAACAACGAGTTTTAAATTTTTTATCAAATAAGTAAATTATTTATAAATGGAACTCGTTATTAAAATTAAAATATAATATTTAACGAATTTCGAATCTATTAGAAACAAAACTAGTTCAGAAGGTGGGCTTTGTCATTCGATATTGGGCCTTTATCGGCCCTACCGTTTTCTATCATTCTTGGGCCTTGACTTTGTCGGGATATATGGGCCAAATTTCTGGCCCCTATTCATTCATATACACACAATTTCTCAGTTACATTTTCTTCTTTTATTTTATCATATGAGTGGAATGATAACATGTTCGTGCATAACTCGATTATTTCACCGTCCACGGAGATGGATTACACCTAGTGTTGAGGTGGGAGGACTTGAATGTGGGCACAGGAGGAGTCGGAGTGCTTCAGCCTCCTTGTGTCCTGCCAGCCAACTGACTCACGGAATCCGCTGCCGCTGCGGAGAGACCGATTCTTCATCCTGTCTGGCTATCCATGAAATCAAGTAGTACTAACAGTTTGTTAGCTTAGGACGACAGTGAGACCGGGGTTTTCGGGCTGGGGACGGCGAAGGAAATCACGGTATGTTACAAATATGAATGAATCTGTGGGACGTGCAGAAAAGTGACCATAAAAGTCCATAGATGGATTTAAATGGCCCTAAGTCAACATAAATGATAACACCACCCCCCTCCCCGGGGGTAACAATTAAATTTCATTTTCCCCCATTTTGGATCATCATTTCCTATGACTTTGTCTAAACTCCCCCAAACACTGTCCATGATCCTTTTTTTGCTTTTATGTCTCAAATATTTTCTTATGTCCCATGTTAATATTTCATATCTCCGGCATGACGTTTGCGATTCGATTTTCCAAGCTCAAGAAATGAGTTAGATGGTTTGGAATCCGGTACAAACATATTTCTTGCGTAAACATCAATTGATTTATTGGCTTATGACATTCGAATTATACAAGTCGGCAGGTGAGTTATTACCTCAAGTATTGTATTTCTGGGGCACTTGTCAATGCAATAAATGTCAGCTTTTATAGGAGAGAGGAATTTTAGGTGTCGTTGTTTGTTGTAATGAGACTTTTTGACTAATCTTCTTCGCTAACCTCTCGCTAATTATATGTTACCCTAAAATAAACATTCAATGCGTATGTATCTATCTATCTATCTATCCATCCCTTGTACAAATTGGGCACCTGACATGTAAAAGTTACCTGACATGTAAAAGTTTGTCGCTCAATTGGGAGGTCAGAATTGAATTGATCCATAAGATAATATATTCATTTTTCATTTGAATTAATTTACAATTTTTTTAAATGATGTTAAATTCCTGGTTTTTTTTTTCTAAACTTCCATCTACATCAACATCATCACCATCATCATCATCATCTATCTCATCACAACCATATTTAAAGCTCTTAACACACCCCTTTCTCCTTCTGTCTCTTCCCTTCCTACTCCATCCCCCAACACAAACCAAAAATCAAAATCCAGTCATATCCTCCCTAAAATCTCACAAAGACGATGAAGACCCGCAAACCCAATATCCTAATCTTGTTGGTGGCATCATCAATCCTCTTCCTCCACCTCATTCAATCAAGAAGCTCCCACAGGTTGATGGAACAAGATCACCATCACCACCACCACCAATATCACCAACAACTCCAACCTGGGGAGATAGTTGGATCAGGCAGAAGATTGATGATGAGCTCGGACCACTTCCAGGGCTCTCCAACGGTTGATCACGGCAGTAGTGACCACGAGGGCGGTGACCATGTCTACGGCGCTTCATTCAGGATAACACCAGGTGGGCCAAACCCTCTCCACAACTGAGGATCCACACCTCATATACTAGTCGATCGGGGGGTCGGAGTTTTTGTCCCTTCTATTGTTACCCCCGAACATTATTCCTTAGACCCCCAGAAATCGATGATCGTCATGTATGTATGATAAAAGGTCCATCTTTTTTTTTTTTGTTTGCCTTTAGATGATATCATATTGTGTTATGCAAATGGTGAAGCCAAACTCTTGATGGGAATGCGGGGGTGATCAAAAGACACACCGAAACAGTCAAGTTGAGTTAAAATGTCACATCCCACAGGAAAAAAAATGGTATGATATCAATATTTACTATCAATTTAACTTATTTCTTCGTATAATAGTTAACAAAACATCTGGAATATGATATTGGGATGCAACATCAACATGAACATGAACATGAACATCAACATCAACATCCACCCAGCCGACTAATACCAAGATCTAAAAATATTCAATCGATTTGATTATCTTTAGAGTGACGATATTTGGGACGTCGAGTATTATATAATCAAAGGATTATTGAGTCCAAAATGTTGAATAATTTAAGTAATGGTTGAATTCAATGAGGCCCTCTTAACTCTAAAGAGATGTCCAAAAAGTCAAGAAATTATATGATTATTGTCTTCCTAAATGTGGAACGTGTGAGTTATGCGATTGAGTACGTAGTACAATCCCTCGAATTCAAAGTCGTAAAATGACGTCCAACTGCTGTTACACTTATTGATGTTTTAGGGTGCGAATGTGATAAATTTCTTGGAAAGTAACGGGGAGGAGGGTCGATTAGTAATAATAATTGGTCCCCAGAAACGCCGTGTTTGCAACCGAGTGGAAACAGCGAAAGCGGCTTTAAACGACGGGGCCACGTAGAGACTGCCGAAACCACCAAGTCAGTCAGTCGGCCACCTTCCCTGTCCAATGAGAATCGCAGGAAGCGATCTTATATTCTGAGAGAGCGTTCAACATTCACACGTGCTGTGATGATCTAATCTAATCGATGTAACTTTGTGGTTAGGTAAGTTGAAAATTATTATTTAAGTATAAGATTATAAGCCCAAATGTCCCTAGTAGATCAAGCCCACAAAAGCCCAATATCATGGCCCTAAAGCACGTTGATCTGTTCTCACGCCGCTTCAAGCTGATGAGGACCAGCCAATGCTTGGCATGATTCCTAGAGGGGCGGAAAAAAAGCCGATCAACGTGTTTTAGCGGCCGAAAATTCACCAATGGATGTGATCCGCAGGTGCCGCAGTGATTCCTCAATCATACAAGGACTGTTTCCACCCGCCGTAGCTTTCCTCAGGCTGTCATCCCCGGTCATGACATTCCTGGCACAAAACCCTGGCCCACATCATCACGAAATTGACGGTGACGAGATCACGAGTCATGAGAGTAATTGCAGCTGGAGTTACCTCGGAAGTGAATGAGAATCTTACCTTGATCTGCCCCCGGTACTCTTGGTCCTTGACAACGTTGTAGGTCGTCGCCGGGAGGGTACCCTCCTCGAACAGCGGCTTCAGATCAATCCTGAAACGGAGGGGAAACTAAGACATGAGTTTCTTGTTCATATCACTTTCTCGGGTGAGCTCCATAACTCCTCTGGAGATCGTAAATACAAACGCCTCCTTCAACCTTGGCATCGCCCCTTGCCCTGTTAGGTCCACATATATATGGTTAATGATGGCCATGAGAGTTATCCTTGGAGCCAAATGATAGGACCGGATCCACCACCGTATGTTCGACCAAATGCAATTCGGTAAATACTTGAGAAAGGTGCATTCTAATGGTTGGATCCTCATACCAGTCGCGATGCTGCTCCTTTGTTCCTGACTGTGGCACGTGAGGATCACATAAGGGTCGACGTTATCTGCAATTTCCATAATGAAAAACACGAGACCCCCACAACAGAAAGCAAGACCAGGCGAATAAAAAACGAAAGAGAAGGCCATGTAAAAGTAGAATTCCTAGGAAGGCCATCCCGGGAGGCCTTCGATGGGGAAACAAGGAGGGGATGTACTGTGGGAAAACAGAGTATTGTCAAGATGAAAGCACAGTAAGCTCACCGTGTGAATGTAAGAACAAGGGAGGAGATGTTACAACATCAGGAGGAGATGGTACAAGGCCAAATAATTCGGTGGGCTGTTTTATTGTAAATAAAAGGTCCCAGGTATAAGGAGGGACACGATTGTAATTTCTTATGGATAAGTTTGTTAGGGGACAAATAACAAGTTTTCTAGGGATAGTGACGTTGTATGTCCCACTGTGGTGGTGGTGGTTGTTTCTTGTGTAAGGTGGTGGTGAAAGAGGAAAATGAGGGAGATTCCTCGGCTTATTCGTCTTCTTCCTTTCAACTTTTAGCCGCCTGACAACTTTCATGGTATCATAGTGGCACGATGGAGGTAGCGTTGCAGACGAAGAAACAAGAGATGGAGCTTCTTGAGAGTCCTCATTCTCCATTTTATGTCAATGTCATGTGCTGCAATTCATTAATATGCAAAGTAATGCGGGAGCTGAATAAGAAGGAGCTGCGGAATTGTCTGTTAAAGTGTTGCAGCTCATCAAGATTGCAGACAGGGCGGAAGCGAGGAGAAGAAGGGAGGCGGGAAGAATTTAACAGAAAATAGTTGTTCTGTATAGTTGTTCTGTTGGTTAGTTACAACCATATACAGGGGAATGTGAGTTGTAGGATGAACAATTGGAGAATTGTAGAACTCTTCCTCTCTTCTTGAAGTTGTACTCTGTACATATGACTGGAATGAAAAGTTCGATTGAATTCTTCCTATAGATCAATCCTTCTTCATTCCTTCGTCTTCTTCGATTGTGTGATTGCGATCCTAGAAGGCCATTGCAAGTGGTATCAGTTGTCTCGATCCTGGCAATCCATGGTTGTCTCTACAAAAACTCAATCAGCAATGGAAGAATTTCAGAAAACGATGAAGGATTCGTGGCTGGAGTTTTTACACCAACATCAACAACAACAAGGGGAAATGCAGGATGAGATGCGTGCACAGCTGGAGATGATGTTGCGAATTACCAACCAATTTCAAGAGATTGGCGATAAAATTCGTGGCTTGGAAGAAAGCAGGAATACTGTGCCAAACCGAAGCAATAATAGAGGATCACTAACTCCCCTGCATTTTCACAATTCTGCAGGTTTCAATTCCAACTTTGCTCGATTTTCGAAAATTGATTTTCCAAAGTTTAATGGCGAAGATATCCAAGGTTAGCTGTACAAGTGTGATCAATTTTTCGAGGTTGATGGGACAACTGATAGTGTTAAGGTGAAACTCGTTTCGATCCACTTGGAAGGTAAGGCATTGTTATGGCCTCAGGCTTTACTCAAAACAAGAAGGCAGGGTGATTGGCCGAATTGGGCAGAGTATAGGCTAGCGATTTTCAGCAGATTTAGCACGCAACCTTATGATGATCCACTATCTGAGCTGATGAATTTAAGACAAACTGGAAATGGGGGTGTGGAGGAATATCAAGATCGCTTTGATGCTTTATTGATTCTGACAGATTTATCCGAAAGGCAAGCGATGAGCTGTTATTTGAGTGGCTTGCAGCTGGAAATACAGAATACTGTGTGTATGTTTCGTCCTCAAACTCTGCAATGCATATACACTGGCCAGGCTACAAGAGAATACGTTGTCTTCACTTTCTAGAAGAAGCAAACCTGTTTTTGATAAACAGATGGGCAAAATTTTTAACCCACAGCAGCAACAGCAGAGCATCGGTCTGCTCAAACCTTCATCTGTCAGTGACCCTCCGAAGGGGGTCGTGAGGAAACAATTGACACCTGAATTCATTGCGGACAGGCGGGCTAAGAATTTGTTTTTTTTGTCTTGAAAAGTTCTCACCGGGTCATAAATGCAAGGCTCAGTTACATCAGCTCGAATTATTGACAGAAGTAGAAGATGATGATCCAGGTGTTCTGTCAGGGGAACTGAGTGGCGTTACAATTGAAGAAGTGCCTCAGATTTCCTTAAATGCTATTACGGGACATGCTGCAAGGTGACAGGGAAAGTTCGGGGACACAATCTGAGCATTCTCATTGATTCTGGCAGCACGCACAACTTTTAAAGGAATGGACAACGCATTTAATGCGATGAGCAACTGGTCTTTCTCCGGTATGGGAGGCCTACACCGTAATAAGGCCTTTCTAAGTTTCATTAAAAACTGCCCCGGGTGTTCCCCATTAGCCTGCCTAAGGCGCATAACCTCAAACATCGACATGGGGGTATCGAGTCGAGCAAAGGTTTTAACAAACATGGACTGCATCTGAGTCCATGAAGCTACTGACCCCGACGGCAAACTTGCATACCAGGTAAAGGCATCCCCGGTTAATGAGTTCGGGAAGAGCTTTAGTTTCCAGAAGTCATTCCCGGCCGCCTCGCCAAGTTGATGAGTGAAGCGAGCAATATGCTCAAGTGGAGTCATTTCATCTTCGCCCGAGAAGCGAGTGAAGTCGGGCACCCTATAACCTCTAGGTAAAGGGAAATCCCTATCAATGTACGCAGGATAAGGAGACCTGTATAAACAGGTGTCATCTCGCCGAGCTATTCCGGGGACGACTTGCTCTATAACCTGAGTTATGGCCTCTCTTAAGTCTGGGGGTACACCGCCTATCGGCCCCTGCCCTGGCTCAGCTGCCGGATTAAAGGGAGTTGTCCAATCATGGTATCGGTAGCCAATGGCGAAACAATTATTAGCAAGTCGGTATGTAAGAGCTTTACATGGCAATTGCAGGGAGAAACTTTCACTACTGATATCATGATTGTTCCACTAGGCAACACTGATATGGTTTTAGGCATCCAATGGCTGTCCTCATTGGGTCCTGTTTTGTGGGATTTTCAGCAGCTCTAGATGGAATTCCAATATAATGGCTAACGACAAGTCTTAAGAGGTGGGAAATTGGGTGCCATTAATTGGATTGATGGGAAAAAATTGCAGACTATGACTCAGAAGGGCAACAGTTCTAGGGGAGTTCAACTTTTTGCACTTACAGTTCAACCTTCCACGATTTTGACAGCAGTAACAGCAAAACCAACTTCAGTGGAAGTTCAGAATGTTCTGCAGGAGTTTGCAGATATCTTCAAGGAGCCAACTGCTCTTCCACTGCACAGAATACATGATCACAGTATCCATTTGAAGGAGGGAACCTCCCCAATAAATGTCAGACCTTATAGGTATCCGGTGGTTCAGAAAGATGCCATTGAGAGCATGGCTAGAGAGATGCTGACTGCAGGGGTTATCAGGCCAAGTCAGAGTCCTTTTTCATTGCCAATTGTGTTAGTAAAAAAGAAGGATGGCACGTGGCGACTCTGCATTGATTACAGAGAACTCAATAACCATACTGTCAAGGACAAATTCCCTATTCCAGTTATAGAGGAACTCTTAGATGAATTACATGGTGCTGTTATTTTCTCTAAGATCGATCTTCGGTCAGGTTATTGGCAAATACGGATGCGACCTGAGGATGTTCCCAAAACGGCATTCAGAACACATGAGGGGCACTATGAATTTCTTATGATGCCATTTGGGCTCACGAACGCTCCTTCAACCTTCCAGCACCTCATGAATACTGTGTTTAAGCACCAATTACGCAAGTATGTATTAGTCTTTTTCGATTACATCTTGATTTACAGCAAATCCTTAGCTGATCATGTCATTCATGTGAGGGCTGTTTTGGAGTTATTGCGAAGTCATACTCTGTTTGCGAAACTATCCAAGTGTGTCTTTGGTGTGGATGAAATTGAGCATCTAGGCCATCTTATTTCGAGACAGGGATTGCAAGCTAATCCTGCTAAAATAGCAGCTATGCAATAGTGGCCTCAACCTGTAAATATTATTGAATTGCGGGGTTTTCTAGGATTGACAGGATATTACAGGTGATTTATTCAGCACTATGGGGTCATCAGCAAGCCTCTTACCAATCTGTTAAAGAAGAACGCCTTCCAATGGAATGAGGCAGCTACTATAGCTTTTAATAGCCTTAAAGCTACAATGTCTTCCGCCCCAGTACTTGCTTTGCCCAATTTTGCTGAAACCTTTGTTATAGAAACTGATGCTTCAGATAAAGGCATGGGCGCAGTATTAACCCAGAATGGGCATCCTATCTCTTACATCAGTAAGGCTTTCTCCCAACGAACTCAAGCTAGCTCTACTTATGAAAAAGAATTATTGGCTATGGTGTTTGCAGTTGAAAAATGGAAGCCATATGTGAGTGGCCATCATTTTATCATCAAGACAGATCATTTCAGCCTTAAGTACCTGCTAGAGCAGAAAATTACCACAGCATTTCAGAGTAAATGTTTGTCTAAGTTGTTGGGACTGGATTATGAGGTGACATACAAAAAGGGCAAAGAAAATGTGGTTGCGGATACTCTTTCTCGGATGCAGGGATCTGAGTTAATGTCTTTGCTTTTATCACAAGTCAGTACAGATCTAAAAGAATAGATACACAAGACTTGGCAGTAGGATGAGCAACTAGTTTTTAATTGCTGGACTGCAGGAAGTGCATGCCAAAGGCCACTACTCTTGGGTGCAGGGAGAATTGAGAAGGAAAGGAAAGCTGGTGGTGGGTTCCAATGAGGATGTAAGAAAGAAGATCATTTCCTTGTTTCATGATACTCCTGCAGGTGGCCATTCTGGGATGCAGGTCACTATTAAGCGAATCAGTGCCCTGTTCTATTGGAAGAAGCTCAAACGTGATGTGCGCAATTATATAAAAACTTGTGTTATCTGTCAGCAATGTAAATTGGTTTTACAACGACCTGCTGGTTTACTGCAACCTTTGCCGATTCCGGAGGCTATTTGGATAGATATCTCCATGGACTTTATTGAAGGATTGCCTAAGTCTAAAGGTAAAGATACTATTCTGGTAGTGGTGGACAGGCTCAATAAGTATGCGCATTTTATTCCTCTTAGCCATGCTTTTACAGCTGTTTCTGTGGCTCAACTTTTCTTGGATCACATTTTTAGATTACATGGTATGCCTCGGACGATTGTTTCTGACAGAGATAAAGTGTTCACCAGCTTGTTTTGAAAAGAATTGTTTCGATTCCAACAGGTTGATCTTCTCATGTCTACTAGTTATCATCCTCAAACCGATGGCCAATCGGAGGTGGTAAACAAGTGTTTAGAGAACTATTTGCAGTGTATGACTGGGGAGCGACCAAACGATTGGCTACAGTGGCTTCCTTTAGCAGAATGGTGGTTCAATACTTCGTACCACTCCTTTGCCAAAGCTACTTCTTATGAGATTGTGTATGGTCAGTCGCCAGTTCTTCATATGCCATATGTTGGTGGGGATAGTGCTGTGGCAGCTATTGACAGAAGCTTACAGGCTCGGGAAGAATGTTTGCGGATGTTAAAATTTCATCTTAAACGCGCCCAAGACAGGTTTAAACATCAAGCAGACAAGGGCAGGACTGATGTTGAATTTGCAGTTGGGGATCTTGTCTATGTGAAGCTCCCACCTTATAGACAGACGACTATGGCTAACAGACTGTCTGCCAAACTATCTCCGCGATATTTTTGATTATGAGGATAGGGGCGGTGGCATACAAGTTACAATTGCCCACTGAAGCAAAGGTTCACCCTGTTTTCCATGTCTCCTTATTGAAGAAGCATGAAGGTACACCTCCCTTAACCTGTTCTGTGCCAGAAGTCGATGAACAACATCATTTGTCTGTTCAACTATTGGCCATTTTGGATAGGAAGCTGGTTAAACAAGGGAATGAGGCTGTTGTGTATGTTTTAGTTCATTGGTCCATTGGAGACATCAATGATGCTACGTGGGAGCCTTATGCAGATCTCATTCGGCGTTTTCCCGATTTCGAGTAAAGCTTGTGTTTTGCTGTTTGTTACATGCGCTTGAGGACAAGCTGCATTTTTAGGGGGATGGATTGACAGGAGGAATGAGTGTGAGGATTATGGTGATTTTACGGTATGATAGCTTGAGGACAAACCATATTCTAAGGGGAATGGATTGTCATGTGCTGCAATTCATTAATATGCAGAGTAATGCGCGAGCTGAATAAGAAGGAGCTGCGGAATTGTTTGTTAAAGTGCTGCAGCTCATCAAGATTGCAGACAGGGCGGAAGCGAGGAGAAGAAGGGAGGCGGGAAGAATTTAATAGAAAATGGATGTTCTGTATAGTTGTTCCGTTGTTCTATTAGTTAGTTACAACCATATACGGGGGAATGTGAGTTGTAGGATGAACAATCGGAGAATTGTAGAACTCTTCCTCTCTTCTTGAAGTTATACTCTGTACATATGACTGGAATGAAAAGTTCAATTGAATTCTTCCTATAGATCAATCCTTCTTCATTCCTTCGTCTTCTTCGATTGTGTGATTGCGATCCTAGAAGGCCATTGCAGTCAACCCCAGCGGTTAATCAAGTGGGATCTCTCGTGACGCGGGAACTGGTTGAAGGTAATTACAGTTCCTGGGGACGGTCATTTGAGCTAGTATTATCCATCAAGAACAAGTTGGGTTTTGTCGATGGTAGCATACCTAAGCCTTTAGAGAACAATGTTCTGTTTCCGGCTTGGAGGAAGAGTAACAATATGGTGAAATCCTAGATTTAGTGTTCCGTGTCTCTTCCTATTGACTCCACGATTTTCTACCTAGACTCAGCCACAGAAATTTGGAATGAATTAAAGGAAAGGTACGCGGAGTCAGACGAATCTAGAATTTGTCAATTGCAGCACCAATATCATGCTTTGGTACATGGCTCCAGGTTGGTTGCAGCCTTCTACAATGAGATGTTGGCAATCTTGCATGAACTTCGAGTTTACAGGCCCCTGCCGCAATGTGATTGTCGGAAGTGTGAATATAATTGGATTAGGGAGTTTGTGGAGAAACAAAAGAAAGACATGGTGTTTAAATTTCTTGCAGGGTTGAATGACGAGTATGTTGTGCTTAGAACGCATATTTTTGCTGCGAAAGCCATTCCCGACTCTGGGCGAAGCTTATAATACAGTTCAGAGAGAGGACGTTCAACGCAGTGCAATACTTGGCAGCTTGGAATATGTAGACAATCCCATGATAGCAACAACAACTAAACCAGATGAATCACATATGTCCGTAGGAGTTGAGAAGATAAGGGGAAGAGTTGAGCTCATATGTGATCATTGTGTAGATGCTACCAACTTGTTGGTTTCCCAAAGAGTCGATGTGGAGGAAGAGGAAGACGACCTCCATTGACTAGATCTTACAATAGTTTCGGGAGAAGATCAGTCAACTTATTTGGAAGCATTACATATGAGAGGTCAGAGGATGGAATGGAGTCTTCCCCACAACTGAATCTCTCCAAGATACAAGTTCAAAGGCTGATGCGATGCTGAATGTGGATGACTCTAGCAAGACTGGTTCGGTGACTCAACCAAAATGGACATAACTAGGGCTCAATTTACAATCGTTCCCCACCTAAAAACTGTGCAAGTGGTATATTTCCTAAACCTCGAGTCGTATCCTTCTTATGAAATAACATAACATCTAAAAACGCTATAACTTGGCTCATAAATGCGGGTGCCACATATCATGTTGTTGCACACCTAAAAGTATTCAGTACCTATTCATAATTGATTCCCCCTTTACAGATCCAGCTACCAAATAACTCTACGATTCTTGCAATACATGCAGGGTTGGTTAAACTTTCTTTTGGCCTTGTCTTGGAAAATGCCTTGTTTGTTCCTACATTTCAATTAAATCTAATCTCAGTTAGCAAACTTACCTTGAAAAGTACCCTTATCATCATTTTTTTTTCTCAAATTGGTGTTTCATCAAGGACTTGCAAACATGGATGAGGATTGGATGGGCTAAGAGGAGAGATAATCTATATGAGATGGAAGGAGAGGTAGTTGTTGCTGAATAGGATACTTGCCTTCAAGTTAGAAATGACACCATAAACAATATGCAGGCTTCTTTTTGTTCTGTTAATAGTCTTGCACAAACTCATACTTTAGACATGTTTGACTTGTGGCACTTGCGACTTGGGCATATTTCAATGAAAAAGGCAAATCTCATACATGAGTTTGATTCATCTGTTTCAATAATGCCTCATAATATATGCACAATATGTCATGAGTCTAAGCAAAAGAGTTTGGTCTTTACTTTAAGTACCACTCAAATAAGCGGACCATTTGAATTGATACACTGTGATATATGGGGGCCATATTCCCAAGTTGCCTTAGGTGGTTTTTGGTATTTCTTAACTATTGCAGATGATTACACTAGAATCACTTGGGTATATCTCATGCAATGCAAATCAGAAACAAGAAATATACTTAAGCAATTTTACAACTTTGTCCATGTATAGTTTGATTCAAACATCAAGGTCATTAGAAGTGACAATGGAGTTGAGTTTGCTTTTTCAGGCTTTAACATAGATAAGGACATATTGTACCAGAAAAGTTGTGTTGAAAGTCTACAGCAAAATGGTAAGTAGAGCGAAAACATCAACACCTTTTACAAGTAACCAGACCCTTGTTATTTCAGGCAAAGATGCCTAACTAGTTCTGGGGACATGCCCTTCTTAGTGCAACATATATCATAAACAGGATCCCAACCAAAGTTCTTTAACACATAACACCCTTTGAAGCCTTATTTCACAAGAAACCCACTTACAAATTTATGAGAGTTTTGGTTCCTTATGCTATGCATGCACATCTCTTAAGGGCGTAAGAAACTTGATAAACGGGCAAGAAAATGTGTCTTCACAGGATATCCGTTTAATGTCAAATGATACTATCTTTTTTACTTAGATTCGCATGCTATCTTTATATCCAGAGATACCATATTTCATGAAACCATATTTCCTTTCAAAACACTACAACAGAGGATCATGCATCATTTCAACCAGCTTTACCGACACTTTTAGATGATTTGTCTTCTGTTGAACCATGTTATGCATTTTCTGATACAACCATATCTGATAAATGTACTGATCATTTGGATAACATTGATCTTAACAATGGTATAAGTGATTTTTCTGGCTTAAGACGAAGTAACCGGAATAGAAAATATCCTACTTATCTCAAAGATTATCATCATAGATTATCTCTCACGTTGACAGATCCATCATCATCAAGTTTGCAAAATCGGTCAGCGTCTTCTTTTCCTGCTTTATATACCATTGAACCTTACATTTCTTATCAAGACCTGTTTGCATCATATAAAGTCATTGTTGTGTCCCTGGAAATTATTCAAGAGCCACAATCTTTTAGTCAAACAAGAGTTATTCCACATTAGCAAGCTGCTATGGCTGATGAATTAAAAGCCTTAAAAGAGAATCATACATGTGATTTAACAGCCTTACCTGTCAACAAAAGAACTATTGGATGTAGATGGGTCTACAAGGTAAAGCTTAAAGCAAATGGCACAGAGGAGCAATACAAAGCTAGATTGGTCGCCAAAGGCTATACATAACGTGAAGGCTTTGATTATGAGGAAACCTTCAGCCATGTGGCCAAGCATACAATAGTCTGAGTATTCTTTGCCTTGGCTGTGCGATAAAAGGCTGGTGTTTGCATCAGTATGACATTCATAATGCCTTTTTACACGACGACTTGAATGAGGAGATCTACATGAGTTTATCAACAGGCCTGGAGTTTCAGGGGGAGTGTGGATCTTATGAGTAGTAGTGTACAGGTTGAGAAAGTCTCTTTACGGGCTTAAACAAGCCTCAAGGTATTGGAAAGTTAACAGCATGTTTAACTGCCTTTGGTTTTCAACAATCTAAGGCATATTATTCTCTTTTTACCAAACAAGCTGGAAATGAATTTGTGGCTGTTTTGGTGTACGTTGATGACATGACAATGGCTGGTTCGAGTAATCAAGTCATAGAAGAGTTGTATTGTCATCTTCAGAAGGAATTCAAAATAAGAGATCTAGGCGACTTAAGGTATTTTATTGGTCTCGAGATTGCGAGGTCAAGAAATGGATTATTTATCTCACAGAGAAGCTACACCTTAAGGCTGTTGGAAAACATGGGAAAGCTTGCTATCAAGCCCGATTCCATACCCATATTACCAGGACAGAAGCTGAGGCGTTCAACTGAAACTTTTGAAGTTGATGCGACCTCTTATAGACAATTGGTGGGAAGACTTATCTATCTGGGAGTCACACGGCCAGATATAGCCTTCGTTGTACACACGTTATCACAGTTTATGGACAAGCAAACTTCACAACACTGGCATGCGGCATGCTATGTATTAAGGTATTTGAAGGGCAGCACATGAAAGGGAGTTTTGTTTCCCAGCTATAACAGCTTTCATTTACAAGCATTTTCGGATAATAATTGGGACAGTTGTGTTGACACTCGAGGATCAACAACAGCTTTCTGCATATTCATTGGAGATTCGTTGGTCAGTTAGAGATCAAAGAAGCAACCAACTATTTTGAGAAGATTGACTGAGGCCGAATACATGGCCATCGCAGACACTGCTACAGAAGTGATTTGGTTGATGACCCTTCTAAGGGATTTCATAGTACCACAATTGCAATCTGTCGATCTCTATTGTGACAATAGATAAGCAATTTATTTGAGTAAAAATCTAGTATTTCATGAATGTACGAAGCATGTGGAGATAGACCTACACTTTGTTCGCGAGAAGGTTCAAGCAGGTGTCATAAAGGTGCTACATAAGGGAACTGATCTGCAACTGGCAGATTTATTTACTAATGGATTACACACTCTCAGGTTTGAGTTTCTAACCAGCAAGATGGGATTGCGAGACATTTATGGATTTCATCTCGAAGGGGAGTGTGGACAAACAGAGTATTGTCAAGATGAGAGCACGGTAAGCTCACCGTGTGAAGGCAAGAACAAGGGAGGAGATGTTACAACGTCAGGAGGAGATGTTACAAGGCCAAATAATTCGGTGGACTGTTTTATCGCAAATAATAGATCCAAGATCCAATAAGAAGGGACACGATTGTAATTTCTTATGCATAAGTTTGTTTGGAGACAGATAACAAATTTTCTCTAGGGACATTTAGCCGCCTGACGACTTTCACCAAGGAAATCAGTGATGTCGATCGACGCGGAAGACTTCTAGCGATGATGGTTGATGTAATAATACATATTGTGGACGTGCAAACGTATAATATTGGGGACTTCTTTACGACTTCTTTCTTTTTCCCCTTAAAAATTAATTTTAGAAAATTATATTAGATTGTCATTGCTCTTTCGGACATGTTACTCTCGGACTATTAACACTTTGTCTTCCAATATATAGAATTATTCTCTGTGGACAAAATTGCAATCCTCCATTGGGACCCCCCCCCCCCCCAAACGAAATCGACCAAAAATAACAATAATTTGTTTTCGTTAATATCTATGAGATTAATTAGAATGACGTCCAATGACTAATTTGTTTTCAACCACAAATTAATCTATTTGTCGTCATTAGTTTACCTCCATTAAATCATTATCACTCCCCTCTATATAAACTCGCTATCACTTATTCGTATAAACCGCAAATAATTTACACCGATTGATCCCCTCTCTCTCTCTCTCTATATATATATATCTTCGTCGTCAAGAGTTTTACGAGCTAGTCCCATGGCTGCCAGGCTAAGGCCATCTGCCGCCTCGCACACCCTCCCAGTGACGGCGGACCCAGATGGCGCCCCCGGTGTTTGGAGGCCCCCACAACCCCCCTCACGGTTTGTTTTCCCTTTCAATGTGCCAGCCACCCCAGAGGCGTTGGCCATCCGGATCATGAAGAACGCTGGCCACTTCGGCATGTTCTATGTGCTTCTGATGTGGGTCGGGCTGTCGATTGCCCTCCTGGTCGACCGCAGCACGAGGGGCTCCATTTCGATACTCCTCTGGATGACTGCCGTGACCAACTCCTTCCTTGTACTCTTGAGGCTCATGCCGCACCCAATTTTCATGTACAGGGCTGTGGATAAGGCCCTCGTGTTGTTCGGCCTCGGGGCTGTGACAGTGGTCGGGCTCGTGATGACAGATGCTGGGATCCATATGCTTATCACGATCGCAATCGGGTTACCGGTCGTTTTAGTCCATGCGGCACTCTGGAGGGACGATCTACGTCCTGTGAGCGGTAATGGTAGCGCAGTCATCGAGGAGGAGATGTCAGAGGTGTCGGAATTCACCATCGCTCTGGTTGATGGCCCTCGGTCTGACGAGGTTGTTGCGTGACCACGCTGATGTGATTCCCAAATGTGTCGTGTGGTTTATTTAGATTAAATTTTATTGCTTCCCTATTCTAATATAAAATTTCGTTCAGACGTTCTTGCAGAGCTAAACTATTACAACTTTGTATAGATCCACCACAGTTTATATGAATTTGTTACCCTCGGCGAGCGTGTGATACATATTGCCATAGAAACCAAAACTTTCGTTTTCACAACTTCAAATAGAGTCCGAAATTATTACGATTACATCAATCTAATTTTGGAAAAATATACTATCGTAATCATAACTTCTAAAGAACCTTTTATCAACTTATATATATTTTCCGTGACTATGTATTTGACAGCCGTCCCCACATTCTCCTCCTCCTCCTCCTCCATCGCCAACTTCATCAGCGATGCTACTACCAACCAACGACTCTAAAAGCCCGACCACGTCGGCTTCATCCGTCGCTGCCGCTGATCATCCGCCTCCCCGCCCGTTCCAAATCGACCTTAATTAGATCTCCCTCAACTCCCCTTCCCCCACCGCGTAGACGCGTCAGGCCTTTTCCTCTCCCTTGACCTGTGCCTCATACGACCGTGTTGGCGGTAAGGGCGATGTCGTGGTGTTCGATGGGTGTGAAAGGACATAAATTTAATTTTGAGGGTTGATTAATTTCCTAATTATAAGAAATTCGAGAATTTTGAATATTAATGAAAGAATTTTTGTCATTTTTCTATGAACGGAATAAATTTCGTTTTGCGCCCTTATGTATTAAAAATATATTAAATTAAAATTATAAGATTAAAAATATTGAATTACCTCATTGATACAGGCATCGTGATTTCATTTTAATCGTGATGATTCTGTCGGGAATGAATGGATTTGTAAGGAGAGGGGAGTCGGGGAGTCGGTGGTGGGGGAGACGGGTGGGAGAGACACGTGGCGACGGATGAGAGGAGGGTGTGGGAAAGAGCTTAGTCCATAAGCTAAGGTGGATTTAATTTCTAGGCTGGCATCCCATGGAGCATACGTCCAATTTATTTTGAAATTGGATAAAATATAAAGTAAAAGAAAAAAATTACAAAACAAAAAGTTTTTGAAAAAGTTACCGCGTATATTTAACCCAATTTATTTATAGTACTACGGTTGATCACGTAGTTGCAATTTAAATGAAGAACATCATAAAAAAAATGAAAGTATTGTTGTCAGTATATATTTTCTTTTGTTTCAAATCAGATTACTGAGTACATTTTTATTAAGGCGATATAATACTTTTCTGCAAATTCTTTCTACTTGAAAAATGGTTCATACATTTTTAAAGTTTTATAACATATTGATCAATCTATTATTTGTTATTATGCTAGGAAATTCTTGTTTTTTTTTAGGATGTTAGTTAGGATGAATAAGTAATTTTGTTTTTATTGTTTTGTAGGGAGCCAACCATAAGGTAAGAAATGAAGGGGTTTGCAAGGTGCTTGGAAGTTAAAAAGAGATTACGGAAAAGTGGTAACATTGGACGTATCATTATACATAAAGATAAAGATATTTCCGTTAGTCCACGCGAGAAATTATTCTAGATGAAAATCGATATATTTACTACAATGCTAGCTCCTTGTTTTATTGGCATAAGATTTCAGATGAAAAGAAACAATTTATTTTCAACAAACTTTCTGTATATATTCTTATAATTTGTAATGCATTATATTTTATAAAGTGAGTTTGAAATTGACTTGACGAATAATTATGCAAAAGAAGTTGTGGACAATCTAATTGAAAAACTATTTCAACAATATAAGTATAGGCTTTCCTTAAAACACCTCAAGTTCGCTACTCGCTCATTAAAATCGATACTGAATTGGCCGATTAGGGAGCTTTTATGTGAGCACTTTGAGAGTGTTTAAATTTAAGATAACGTATTATTATCATTTATTTTTTTATTTGTACATGACATTTATTTTTTTCTTAGAAGTAAATCATTATTCTCGATCTAAGTAAATATGTAGAAGATTATATAAAATGACATGCCAAGCTTTATTGTCAAAGATTTTAATCTCATTATTTAGAAATTCAAATTCAATGTCTTCTATTCAAGCACAAGAAGGAATTCAAATACTAAAGTCACAACGACAAGCTCAAAAGGTGCTAAAAGATAAAATCAAGAGTTAACAATTAACAATCGATGAACTACAAAAATCACACGAAGAGCTCGCTCGTATGGTCAGGTGGTTAATTTTTCAGTCGAGCACTTGGTGTGCTTCTTCATACTAGGCATAAGGGTAACGATTAATTTTTATTTATTTATTTCTATTAATTACATATAATTTAATAACAAATTTTAATTTTATTCTAACCAGATGAAAATTTTTAAATTTTTATAAGATTGTCATTGCGGATGAGATGGAATTTAATCAATAGTCGAAATTGTATTTTAATATATTTTTCATTTTAAATTATTTAAACAAATGAAGTTTGTAAGTATTATTATATTGCTTGATAACTATTCATTATATTTCTCATAAAAAGCTTTGGGGCAAGATGCGGGAAGGTTGAGAAGGATTGTCCGGATCATTAAAGGCAGTTTATGATTTCCTAAAGTAAGGGCCTTAATATTTCTATTACCAGAATCATGAGCTTATGCTGCAAAGAGATTGTCTTTCATGTTATGAATAAACTCATGTTTCTACTGAGAGAGTTATCGACGTGATTTGATATGAAAATCGTCATAATAAGAGAGCATGCAACAGAAGGAACAACTCTTATTAGCCATGAAGACCATAAAATGAGACAGTATATTGTGGTATACCCAAAATTAAGAGGAAGGTCAACAAGGAAGATATCACGACAATAGATTATTCTGTTTGTGTTGTTTTGTATCGAATTTACAAATTTTGTTTAGAAATGTTCACTTTTAATAGTATGAATGTTTCATGCAAAACTAGGAAACAATATTAAAAATGTTTTTCAGATCAAGTGAAAAATTCAAGTTTTTTTTTTTTGTAATTCATGCAATGCTGGTAATGTTTCTCTAACAACAATAATGAAGAAATATTCCATGCAGTGTTGGTTCTCTAATACCATTGCTATAAGTTAGTAACATCATAATCCTATCTCCTTCTTTCTAAGAAATGAAAAATGTACACTATACTCCTTAATAAGATAACTACCAAGCTTCCTAAAAGATTTAATTCAGTCTTTGTTTTTCAATTCTCTTTTGTAAAATTATATTCCTACTTCTTGTACTTCATGATCTTTCCTTCTAGCTTTATAATCCAATCATTTTTCATTTAATCTATCTTTTTCAACACATCGATCTTCTCTTCTAATATTTTCTTAGATTTCACAAGTTGCTTCAATACTTCCTTCTGGATGAATGAAAAGTCCTCGTCCAACCATCGAAAAAACCACAATCATCTTTTTGTTATTAAAAACACACAATGATTCGTAAAAAAAACCATTATAATTTCGTTACCATTACCCGCAAAACATCAGAACAGCTCTACTAAATGAACTACATAAATAATAGTGTCGGATATGACTATCTTTTAGGACGAACACCAAAAGAATCGACGGCATGAGTTCCTCTTACTCTAAAATGTATACAATGCAACCTTCCTTGCTTACATACTCGCCCGCCCACACTTTGAGCTCGAAACAACAACCTACTCAACTAAGATTTCTTTTGCTTTTGCCTTCAATAAGCTTCAATTACAAGTAGAGATGACTTACTATTCGATTGGAGTTTATGGATCCTTTAATTCGAGGCAGAACACACTAAGCTGAGAGGGAGTTCACTCACTCATCAGTCTTCCCAAGGTGAGCCAATTACCGACCCGACATCCCTTACTTAGCCCAATATGTACACCACGTCCGTAAAATTTTGTACAAGATCGAGTCTCCCCTTCATCCCCAATGTGAATTTCCAAGCTCTTTTCCTATACATCCACAGGGCCTTTCCTCATCGCTCAATGATCGATCATTCCTTCTCGCGAGTAGTTTAGCTTCCAAGTAGAGATGATCGCGGACTCGGGTGGACGACCGTCGGTCATTCAAACTAACTTATGAGGTTTCGATAATTTTCTAACACGAGGAATTAAAATCCCGCTTACCGCAACAAACTATTCTTTGGTGGGGGGATGAATGACACCACCTTATGTGCTTAATAAGGAAAAGGGAAGAAGGGATGGGTGTGGGGTCTTTGTTCTGTTCTCTATCTTGTCCCCCTCCCCCGAAAAGTCATTTTATCCGCGACAGAATCGAGTCCTTCCCATCCGGGTGACACGTGTCCGACTCATTCACATTATCCTCTTTTCCTCCCTTTTTATTATTATTACTACCATTATTTTTTTGTAATATCATTTTCCCGCACAAGTGAATCCCCTCCGATCCGATTCTCACAATTGTTTTATTTCCTTCACTTTGTGCATATCATGAGGAAACAGGAGTAGTATATTAACATCGTTTTCGTGCCACGTAGAGACATGATAAATAAAGAAATACCCTCTTGGGAAGGGAAGCGGAGGGAGGGACAACAAGGTAATTTCAGGTCGAGTGGGTGGGATGAAAAAGTCAGAAACTTCTGGAAAGAGGTGAATTGGATCGTCAACGTCATACGCCGGACCCCCAACCCCAGCCTGTCTTTTCCTTCTCGCACCTTCCTCCCCTCCTTCCTTTCATTTCTTTATTTTATTTTGGATGAGAATTTTAATAATATTATTTAAAAAATATACCATGAAATATGTGTTAGGAACTCATTTTTAAATTTCCAAGATAAATCGCCCCGTCCATTCTAGGACACGTGTGGGCCCTCCCACGTGCGCCACTCCTCTCTCTCTCTCTGCCCTTCTCGAAGCGTCTTCGTTTTATCCCCATCCTTGGCTATACCTCTCCCTCCTTTCCTCATCCCTATCTCTTTCCCTTTCACCTAAACACACACCCGACGCGAACCTTCTAGAACCAACAGAAACCCCATCCGGAAGGAACCTAGGAAAAAACTACCCTTCTTCTCTCAGGAATTCCTCCCAACCCCCAGGGGTACGTCCCTCCTCCCTGACCAATCCCATCGGATCGAGCTGCTCTTGTTGTCGTTATTGTTGGGGATGGAGGATGAGTGGTCGCGGTTGATGATATCTTCCTTCGGAATCTGTTTGGGACTCCGTCGTTTTCACCCTGTTGGTTTTTTTCCTCTCCTCCTTAGGAATCATTGGTATCTGATTCTGGACTGCGACGGCTGGATCTGACGAGCCCAGCCGGATGCTGCCGCAGCCCGGCGAGGCGCAACTGGCCGCCGCCGCTGCCGGGGGAGATTCCCTGAGGTCCCTTCCCACTCCTTTCCTCGTCAAGACCTACCAGCTCGTCGATGATCCGGCTTTCGACGACATTATTTCGTGGAACGAAGATGGCACGACCTTCATCGTCTGGCGTCCCGCAGAGTTCGCCAGGGATTTGCTTCCCAAATACTTCAAGCACAACAATTTCTCGAGCTTCGTACGCCAGCTCAATACCTACGTGAGTGCCCTGGGCTTGGTATGCCAATTAGGGGTAGGATTAGGGAATAATTGGAATATATTTGTGATGATGGTTAGGTCATCGTTTTTTTTTTGTTAGGGATTTAGGAAAGTAGTTCCGGATCGGTGGGAGTTCTCAAACGACTGTTTCCGACGGGGCGAGAAATCCCTCCTCCGAGACATCCAGCGCCGTAAAATCTCAGCGAATGCCATCGTGGCAGCCACAACGGCCGCAGCAGTTACTGTCGCCGCTGTGCCCGCTGTCGTCCGAACGACCTCACCATCTAACTCTGGAGAGGAGCAGGTGATCTCCAACTCACCGCCTGTCGCAATTGTCGCTGCTGCGGCTGCTTCCGCGTCCCTGTCTGCCACCGTGATCCACCAATCCCCAAGCTGCACAACCACTTCGGAGCTCCTGGAGGAGAATGAGCGGCTGAGGAAGGAGAACGTACGGATGAGTCAGGATCTGTCGCAGCTAAGAGGACTCTGCAACAACATATTGTCGCTGATGGCGAATTACGTGTCTCAGAGCTCGGACTCCACGGCCGCCGTCGTGAACTCGCAGCCGGAAGCCCACACAAGCGAGGAGGCCCTCGATCTGTTACCAGCGAGGTGCGAGGCAGCTCCGATGGATGCCGACTTACCTGCACGGCTGTTCGGGGTATCGATAGGGTCGAAACGGCAGAGGACGGACGAGAGCCGCGGTGGCAGCGGGGGAGGAGGTTGCGGGGACGAGGGGGTGGTTGATCAGGGGGAGGAGGATGAGGTGATGAAGGAGGCGAAGCCGGAGCCGTTGGACGAGGATCACGGCGACCAGGATGACGCCACGTGGCTGGAGCTGGGGAAGCAGTGACGAGGCGTCGAGGCCTTCATCGATGAAGGACGTTACCGTAAGGTGACAATCACCGGAACGGCGCCTCCCATATGGTCACGTGCAGGTCACGCGACGCTGGACCCGAGGAGACACGGATCGTCCGTTAAATCAGCCGTGGGGTTCCAAATCCGGACAAGAGTTTGGGTTATTTTTGGCCCAAAGGGAAAGGAAAAAGAGGTGGTGTAAATCAGATCCAGACAGGGAAAGTCGAACGCCGCCCACGAGGAGGTGATGAATCGGAAGAACAGCTGGGATCGATGAAGAGGACGTAGGGCCTCCTTGACTAAACATCAAATTAATTAAGATAAATTAATAAGTTGCTAATCAAAATTGTGAAAGAGAAAAAAAGCCTTTCTTTTTTTTTCCATATTTTAGTCTTTACCCTGTTGTAATGTTTGCCGTTGGGTTGAATAATTTATGCGGCATGATTTTCATCCATATCATGATATGAGCAAGGTTTATTGAGTTTTATAAGAAAATATAATTAGTTTTTAAAAAATTTACTATTCGAGGTTCGTAAAATACGATTTTACCGTCGAAGGGTCTGGTTTTCAAAATTTGTCCTCCGTGTAAATAGGCAGGGTTAAAAATTCGCCCTCCAAATATTTAGTAAAAATATTCTTCTCTAAAAGGTGAGGGAGGGAGGGGTGTATTTTCAAAACTCGCCTTCTGAAAGGCTAGACAAAAAAACTTTTTTACCTTAGTTGATTAGATTTCTAGTTATAAAGGGAGGTCAATTTTCAACATATTTTTACCTAAAAATTTGGTCAATTTTTTTTTAAGTGAAAATATATTGAGAATTGACCTTCTAATAAATGAATAAGGGAATTTCCGTTAGACGTCCCTCCTTCGTCGTTTTTTGCTAGGTGTTGGGAGGCGGGTTTTGAAACCCGCCCCTACCTATTTACATGATGGGCGGGTTAACCCGCCCTTGTTGAGGGCGGTTTTTCTCCTATCTATTTACATGGAGGGCGTGTTTACCCATTCGATGATAAAACCGCATTTTACGAAACTCGAACAGTATTTTACAAAATTTTTTAAACTAATCATATTTTCGTACAAAACTCAACGTTTGCCCCAGTATTTTGAATAACGTGACTAGTCTCGTGGTATATTTTAATATTCCCAGACGTGTTTGACGTGGCATCTAGTATGTGAATTCTCATGTAAGAAATTTGGAAAAAATTGGACCAACTCTCAGGTTGCGTTGATATAATACTCGTGGGGGTGTGCGTCCGAAGATCCGGTGGTCTCACATAATGGAGATCACCCTCTTATCAGCCCAGGGATTGAAGAACGCGGCCGTCGTCGCTTCTTCCGTCCATATCTTTGTGTCTACCCACCACCTCGTTTCGATCTCGTCGTTCTTCCTCGGTCTTACTACGCCGGCCCCGGGCAGCCAGAAATGTGATGAACTCGTGCTGAACTGGGGCGAAGAAAAGGTACGCACAGGTGTAGAACCGGGTTTCTTCGCCAACTCAAGCTCGTACATCCTCCTCCAGATCACACGGATCGGCAAGAGGTTAATGTCTATCGGCCCGAGGCGGGAGGAGGTGCTCTCATGCTGGATTCCCGTGAGCGATGTCGGGTTTCCGGTCAGTTTCCTCAGTTACAGGATGAGGAAACAGAGGGATGGAAGCAGGAGCGAAGTGGTCGTCAACCTTAGGGTAGATTCAGGGAGGCTGGCGAAGGAAATGCAGGATCTACATGCTGAAATGGCACCGGTCAGAGGAACCGGACAATGCCTTTACGGCCCGCCTCCTGGGGCTGCAATTGGATTACCTGCCATCAAACAGTTGTCGAGCGTCGACTGTCATCGACAAGAGGGAACCCGAACACCCCTGGGGTTTGCAACTCAGAAGTCCAAGTCGATTTGAATCAAACCGAGGTTACCGTAATCTTAATGGTCGATGTTCGAGGAACGATACTCCGAGGTTGTGTTTGGTCTTAATGGAATGTATGATGGGATGTAATTGGTCTGGTTAAGAGCTGAAATCGTTGAAGGAATAGATTCCAGACAAAATCTAACTTCATTTCGTGAACCAATCACAGTTTTCCTTTTCTGGGACAAGTATGAATCCCAATTTACTTTCCCAACTGTTTTGGTTGGCGTCTGAACGAAAATTGGCAAAGTTTGAGTTGAGGCGTGATGACATATTTTGACTTGAACACGAGAAACTCGAGGAAATACTTTAAGTTAGGCGGCGCGTCTTTTGTGATGCATAGTTATCTATTTTATTCAAATTGCCTTTGCGCCAATTTTTAGGCGACATATCATCCATATAATATAATATAATATAATATAATTCGAAGAATTTCACCCAAAAACTGTGTTGAATCAAATCACTCTATATATATTTTATTTTTCAATTTAGACATATTTTTATAAACCATTGAAACTATTGTCGGATGAAAGTAACTTTTTTTGGTTGTTTAATGGAATCATTAGTTTAGCGATAAAGTTAGAAGATTTAAAATTTAGGGGATAAACACGAAGTTAGGTGACAATTTTATAACACAACTTGTTGGGTTACTTGTAATAATTTTATCAATAAAACAAACATAATGTCATACGATTTTATTTAAAAATAGCAGAGTTGAAACCTCCCAAAGAGAGTTATTTTCGAGAAATAATTAGCTACAAGAGATAGTATTGTTTTTACTTGTAATTTAACGTAATTATTTCATCCGGTTATCACAACAGAGATATTTTTAAGAGTTATGATGTGCCTAATTATTATCTTGGATAGTGTCATTGTACAATGGGAGCCCCTAAAATGCAACCAACTTATTAATTTTCTTTAACAAAATGAATTTTATATAGTAGGAAGTTTTCCTGTAATCATTACACGTGAGCCTTCCGATACAAAATAAAACGTACTTTTTGCAATACGAATATTCTCTGTAATAATTATTACCGGAGAGTTCATATCGAAAGGTTACAGTATGAACTTTCTTAAATATAATGAATTTCCTGCGGTACAAATCTCCCTCCCCTATATAAAAGTTCGTACTGGAGTCGTTCGATACCAAATTTTCTAAACAAAATAAAATAATTATGTAGTACGAACGTCTTGAATAGAATGATTCCTGTGATAGAAACTTGGCTACAAGAAAGTTCAATTTCGGTAAGAAATTTCCTGAATAGCAAATTGGGTTTGCGGTGGACTGAATTCTAAAATCTGCATTTTTTGTTGCGACCTTGTACAACTTTCTTCCATAATTTTACACTTTTACGGGAAACAGGCCAGGCCGGGTTAAGGGAAGGACAACTAACACATGCGATCTAATGGAGACAAAGATTTCGATCATTATACGGCGCCGCAATATTCGGTGGTCGACACCCCAATTGTTGTCTTGACATGCGTTTACATTGACCCTCTTGTCTTTCCTTGGTCCTCTAGGAAATTAAGACGAACCTTCCTTTAATCCTTAAAGATCATAAATATGATAAAATTAGTAGTATTTGGGTGGAATCAATATGGACGACTTACACGCATCCACGGCACGTCAGATTGAGTTGTTCCCGCGAAGTAACCGGATACCGACAACATTTCGGACGCTCGGGTCTTTCTTTTTGTCTTTCTTTCCTGCACGAAGTCCTAGCCACCATGTGACTCGTCGACCACTTGGTGTCCCAAGTAATTTCGTGTCCCACCTTTTAAATTTGAGTCGTTCTCCCGCTTAGCTTTACCAAAAAGGTCCAATCTTTTACATAAATAAAAAATATTTGATTAGACTCAAAAGGGATTTTTTTTTGTAGGGTTGGGTGATAACTCTATGAAAGTAGAGTTATTTAGGGTAATTTCATACTTAGATTTTGTTAGATTTGTGAAATATTGCGTTCATTGCATAATATTCATGGCTATTTCACATTATTCCCGAGAAATGGATTACTGCCGAGTCTTTTGGTCTCTTTGGATAAATACAGAAAAAAGAGGATCTCGGCGTAATTACGAAGACTCTGTGTAGAGGGAAGATCTTTGGATGCTGTTGCAGGACCGCTACTATGGGGAGAAAAGAAAAGATTTTCTTTTCATATTTTCAGAGATTCTCTAGGTTTATTTTTAGGATTATAAAAACACTTTATTTACCTTTAGAGGAACGGAGGAGGCTGCTGGTAACAAGGAGCCGAAAGAGACTTCGCCAATTATTTTTCTTTTAGTTTTTCTTTATGTCGTTTTCATTGTTTAAGATGGATTTGACGTTTTCGTTTACTTCTGTTATGAACTAATTTTCTTTGCCTAGGGTTAAGATGGATCTTGACAATTAGTCAAGAGTTTATCTCTTTTGACACACTTGAATGATTTACGTTAGATTATTCTTATTCGTTCTTAATGCTTTCTTATTGCCTGATCACCAATAAGAATGAATAGTGAATTTAGGTGAACTCGGAAGGGAAATCCTAGATTAAGCACGGGAAGAGGAATAACCTAGGTTAAACTTGGTCGGAAGACGGGATTATTAACGAGCGGGATAGGAATATACCCAATCGTCCTAGGTAATCGAATTGGAATTGATTTTTAAGGGACACTCGATAGTTAATCTACCTAGGAATAGAGTGATTACTATTTACAGAGTTGTACGCTCTTATGACCTCGGGAGGGGCATAGAAAGATAACCGAATTCCAGATTATCAACCAGATCATCTTAAGCATGTTGATTGAGATATGACTTGCGATTAATTATCCGGTGAAATCGTCGCCCTTTGTGCTTTTCTCATTTGAATTTTAATTCAGTTTACATAATCGTTTTCTTTAGCTTTGCGCTTAGTTTGATTGTTTCTCAACTCGCTTAGTTGAATAATAGAGATTGATGTATTTTAATAATTGAGAGAAGTTTAGATCAGTCCTCGTGGGAACGATATCTTACTTATATTTTATTACTTGTACGATCGCGTGTACTTGCGTGGTGAATACGTTTTCGACGTGACATTGGGATCACTTTGCGAAAGTTAAATCGGATGGTAAATATTATTAAGGGAGGGCCTAACAAGAAACGACCTTTTGAAGATGGGCCCCTTCATAAGGAAGAAGATTGTGGGGTAAAGAAAGAAGGAAGATCGAGCAGACGAGAGACCCAATTGTGTACGAGGAAGCAGGGGGAGGAAGGGCTTCGGTCCTAAAAACTAGGAGCTGCAATCCGCCATGGTCCTCAAGGACTTCCCCCCGCTAGCTATTCGGCTCCTTGATTCGTTCTTCTTCGACTCCTTCTGGATTAACTTTTTTATCCGTGATCGTATCGATGGTGGGCGTTTGCCTCCCCCGCCGCTTTAGGTGTTCTGTTATACGTTGGGAATCGGCCGATTTATTACATTATGTGAATCAGAGTGGATTTTTGCGGGACTGAAAGCTTTTGCAGCTTCAGCGGTGTCAGGATATATCCCGGCAAGGGAAACAGATTCATCCGTGCCGATTATGAGGTGATTTAAATGTTCGAATTTTCGTTTTCGTGTAACAATTATGTTTTCCTGTTTTCATAAAGAACGAACCTCGTTTTCTCTTACCAAACATGGCATAAGCTCTCGACGGTCGACTTTTTAATTGGGAACGGACGTTCATGAAGCAAAAGGGAAGAAGAACTTGATGATTTAGTCTTTCCACGATTCAGTCTTCCACTTCCATCGTTATCATAATAGAAGGGATAACGTCATTCCTTATTAACCCTCCCCAATATAATGGCTTGAGCCTTATAGGCTGCTTGACCAGTCCACTATCGGTTAACTATGACGACCGGCCTACATTTAAGGCTGGCATGAGGCACTAAACGATCAATTGTTTATCGGTCAAAGTTAAAAAAAATAAATAAATAAAATTATTTGAATTTATTAAATAACATTGCACATAGCATTAAGGTCTTTTTGATGTCGTCACTTAATTTTTAGACTATGTAAAAAGGAATATAAAATTATTTATACATGAAGAAAATGTCACGTGTACATATTTTTTTGGGTGTAATGAATATATGATCCAAGCAAGAAAGGACCATGTTATACAGTAAATGTGTGGTTGCTAAAGTGACCTGTGTTGCAAGTATTTGGCCGCCAAGGTTGATTGCTCGTGTGATAGGTGATGGTTATTTAAGGATAACATGCATTTATTTTCTCGTAGTTTTATTATTAGAGGTATGATAAGATTTTATTGATGCCCTTATATAAAAGATACCCATTTTTAGATGCCCATAATGCATATTGTGATATGTTTGATTTTGTCCAAGTAGATTGTGCATAGTGACATGTGAACAGGTGATGGTAGTGTTTTGAATTTGGAGCACAAAGGACTTGGTGGTTGTTCCCTAAGGGGATGAACATACCAAAAATCTATTGTGTTTTATGATAATCGCTAGAAATTTTCTCCACTTTTATGTTTTCTCTACTTACATGGGAGTTGACATTATAGTATAAAGATTCTTTATGATTATTCGATCTTATTTGAAATATTACATACAACTCATAATATTTCATGGTTGAATTACTTTTACCCTATCTTTTCTTTTGCTATGTACAATAATGTTTCCACCATCGATGTGTTGAATGTTTCAAACTACAAACGGTGGAGACAAGTCTTCAATTTGCCATGAGCTATATCAATCAAAATAACTACCGCTGAGCATGTTGTGCCCATTAAATGCAAACTTAATTCAGGATAATGATAATTATGAAAAATGGGCCCAGGCGAATAAAATGTGCATGCAGGTCTATTCTGGATCATGTTAGTTTGCCGGAGACCAACAATGCAAGGCTCTTCTTGCATCTACTAGAGAGCCATACCAAGTCTATAAGCGCTGGGAAAGATGAGGACTATGAAGAACATGTTTAAGACGTAAAGGAAAAGAATCAGCTGCAACAGAGGTATGACCAATGTGAGCTATGTACAGACGTTGTCCATAACCAACAACAACAAGTGATTTACCATGATAAGGAGACACAACCGTAAGGTCATTGAGAACAGGTGTAACATGATGCGTTGCACCGGAGTCCATTAGCCAATCAGTAGTGTAATTGGTTTGAACAGGAGACAGGTTCTGGTGATGCTGTGGTGCAACTGGAGGTGGGAATGACAAGGAAGAGGTATAGAGCGAATTGTAAGAGGCAGGGGTATAGGCTGTATAAAAGGTATGTGGAGAAGATGATGGTGACATGCGGTGATAACATGTTTGAGCTGTGTGCCCAAACTTATAGCAGATTTGACATATGGGTTTAGGCCTGAAGGTACTCCTATCAGTCCACCTCGGAGATAAACCAGAAGGGGACCTAGGAGGAGGTCTGCCAAGAACACTTGGTTGGTGATGAAAGGGGTGCAGTGGCTTTGGTTCTTTGGGTCGAGGTTTAAAAGGAAGTTGGGAGGTATGTGTTCTGGGTGAGTAGGATGAAGGAGAAGCTATAGGTTGGCTGGCACTCCAGGACTGGTGAGGATGGTGAAGTTGACCCGTCTGAGCTGAGTCGACTCCTGCATTAGAATTTAGTGAGGAATATTATACCTGAGACAATAAGGTGTTTGGGATATGCCATTTCTCCAATCGAATCTCAAAGTTCAACAACAGTTGGTGAATCTCATCAATGGAAGGCGGATCGGGTCTGCTTTACACTGCAGTCACTACCGGATGACGAAAAGTTTCACCAATGGCACTGAGTTGGTCTGCATAAAGCTTAATAGTATTGATATATTGTTGCATTGTACGTCTTTCCTTCTTCACCTGCTACATCTGCATGCGCAGGTTGATAATTCTTGTTGTAGAATTCGACTCAAAGCGTTGTCTCAGACTTTCCCACACCTCATGGGCTGAACTACAACATAATACTT
The DNA here is from genome assembly GCA_029817715.1 of Melastoma dodecandrum. Classification (NCBI taxonomy): domain Eukaryota; kingdom Viridiplantae; phylum Streptophyta; class Magnoliopsida; order Myrtales; family Melastomataceae; genus Melastoma; species Melastoma dodecandrum. Next base: position 4,035,837 of record JARUPY010000606.1, read on the forward strand.
GGCTGAGTGGCTCTGATGTAAGGGATGAGAATAGAAAACTCATTACGGACTTATCGGTTCTTTGCCAACACTTATAATATGGGTTTATAACCATCATCTGACCATCAAAATACTGGGGTGGTGCGACAGACTTGCCAAACACAAAATCCTCATAACCGCCTGCTATAATTACTGCTAAGACTTGCCCCTTCCATAGAGAATAGTTCCCGTCATCAAGTTTGAGAGTCGTAGAGAATAAACCTACAAGTATCTGTATTGGAGACGAGAATTGATTTTCAACATTTATGGAGTTCTGTACCCCAGTTGCAGACGACTCAAACCCAGGTGTCTGCATTACTTCATTCTCCATTTTACAGCAGAAGAACCAGGATTCAATTAGATGTCGTCTGACGAGAGCTCTGATACCATGAAGAATGACAAACCCAGATATAGACGTTGGTTAGTACATAAAAGAGATAAGGTGAGCAGGAAGAAGGAGACAGAAGAAGAAGAAGAAGAAGAAGAAGAAGAAGAAGAAGAAGAAGAAGAAGAAGAAGAATAAGAAGAAGAAGAAGAAGAAGAAGAAGAAGAAGAAGAAGAAGAAGAAGAAGAAGAAGAAGAAGAAGAAGAAGAAGAAGAAGAAGAAGAAGAAGAAGAAGAAGAAGAAGAAGAAGAAGAAGAAGAAGAAGAAGAAGAAGAAGAAGAAGAAGAAGAAGAAGAAGAAGAAGAAGAAGAAGAAGAAGAAGAAACATAGACAAAGAAAGAGTATTTTTCATTAATTAAATCCAACCCCCGAACATTCCTTTTTATATACAGAATCAGAAATCAATTCTATTCAGGAAATTTGGAGATTGCTTTGTCAGCGAAAATTCCTCTGTCAATTGGTTGTTAAAACAACCCCGTGTATGCTGGAGCAACCACCTTATCTCCTCTAAGCTTAACAACTTTTGTTTTACTTGTGACTTGGGCTTGGGCTGCTTCTTCATCACTCGACTTCACAGGCTTTAAGGCCCTGATAGCTAACACTCCAACATATAATAATGCAGAGATATATCACCTGCTGGTGATCATAAATGCATTGTCCTATAAGGATTTCACCAATGCACATGAGTACATTACAAGGTGGGTGCATGTACAGTCTAAGCTAAGTGCCCCCAATTTTGATTTTTCAGATAATTAAATTATGTCTTGCACCCTCAACTCTCCATCTCCTTAGTTCTGAATGATCAAACTACTTTTAATACTACGGAGAAGAAAGATCGAGAAAGATATGAAACCGAGTGCTTTTGCAGTCACTAGTCCTGTACTAAGCTTTGATAAAGAAAAGTATTTCAGAAGGGGTTCAAATCTTAGAACAGTCAAGGGCCTCGTATTTTTAAGAAGTTTGTGCCGGTCAGATGCATGGTAAATCAGTCCAGAAGGATGCGCTTATAAATACTAAAGGCGGTATAAAATGTTTCTTTTGTGAGAAAATAAGATACTTGAAGAAATCGACTTGAGAAGCAAAAGAAGAAGAATGTGGAAGTAAATAATCATTTTTGGTTCATTAAATTCATTCAAATCTTGTTGATATTTCTGTTAATATTTGGTGGGTAGATAGCGAGGCATCCATTCATATTGCTACGAACTTGCATGAGTTTAGAAGCAAAGGATGTCAAAATATGAATGTAAGGTGGAAGTGTGGAATAACACATAAATTACTGTTAAATTTATATGAGTTGTTAAACTTCTTTTATATTCATGCATTGAAACATGTTTTTATACATTCTCACTTTTAGGAGAAACTTAATTTTTATTCATTGTTTTAGAATGGCTTAACATAGCAATCCTTGAATTCATAAATTATTGGTAGCGCAACATTGTCCAATGGCCTATATATGTTGGATTTAGTATCTTCGTATGTCGTTGAATTCCTATGTGTTGATCTTCCGCCCATAAAAGAGTTTTTTTTTTCGAGTTCTAAGAGTGTGTGAAATATATTATAAATGAGCAATTTATTTCCCTTATCTCGATTTCAGTACGAAGACTTGTATGGAAGCCACAAGTAGTGGCGGTCTATTGAAGATTGTTCATAAAGATATCGACCAACCTCTACAGATAACTTCATGTAGAAATACATGAAGTTATCACCTTCATTCTCTCGCCACTATTTTGTTTTTCTAATTAGAGAAAAATTATAGGTGTTGGATAAATTCAAATTTTTCCAAATTAGAAGATAAAAATCAATAGAAGAAAAAGATTAAGATTGTGAAATCAGATAATAGACATATATGTATGTTACACACAGCATAACCACCTACGGATAAGTCACTCCACAATTTAATAGTTATGTTCGTAACTTTTTGTTAGTATTTTCAGTATGGTTTTACAATTTAACAACACTTCGGAACAATCTGTTCTTATTTTCAGATCAGGCACGTAATAAGTTAAACGTTATCCAACATCTCATTTATTAAAAAGAAGACATCCAATCCAGAGACGTATTTAAAAACCACCTCTGTCACAAAATTTCAAAATTTTGGGCGGGAGGGATCAACAGTCTCCTCCCCTTGTGCTCGTGGTAGGCGACGATACTCCCCGGATTAATCCTATCATCCTCTTGAGTATCTCCTCGAATGATGGCCGGATATCCGGGTCCCTGCCGTGCAAGCATTTTCTGAAGTTAGCGCGACAGGGGGCATGGAAAGAAGCAGCGGAAGTACCTACGGGGGAACATTAGATTTCGAGTTTTGTTTTTGTTGCGGTGATTGACCTGTTCCAACAATCGCAGATTAAGGCCGATATCTGAGTATCTATGTCTTCTGGGATGTCCAGCCTTCTGTCCATGAATCCGACCACCCCAACAACCTGCAGTGGATTCAGGTGGTTCCAAGGAATAGATCGCGTAATCAACTCCCACAGAATCACGCCAAAGCTGAACACGTCACACCTGTGTCATGAATTCGGCATTAACAAACATGATTTGGGTTTGGATCTTCGACACAGAGGTCGAATAACGAACTGCAGAAAAACATGACTACTTTCCATTCGAAGGTTCGTTCCTGAGGACTTCAGGAGCCATCCACTGGGGCTGTCATGGGAACAGAAAAACAACCGCGTAAAAGGAAATGAGAGTATCAGATAAAAATTGCTCGGACGATCGAAACAGCGGAATAACAAGTGCACTTACAGTTCCCCTTCCAGATTTCGTTGTCAACAGCGTCGCATTCTGCAACCGCGACAGTCCAAAATCTGCTACCTGGCCAACAAACACATGGCTTACGTCTGTTCTCACAGACAATATTGCCGTAGGAAAGAGACTAATTTGGGAACATGGAAATATACCTTGACGCTCCAGTTTCTGTCGACGAGAAGGTTAGAAGATTTAAGGTCGCGATGAACAATCGGTGGGTTCCGATGGTGCAGATAATTCATTCCTCTTGCCTGATTCGATATTTCAGTCAATCCAGTCGCTTTGCAAGTGTCTTACAATAGGCAAGGAAAAGGAGAGGGACAAACCACATCAAGAGCCATTCTCAGTCGCCGCCTGATATCCAGTACGAGGCTGTCCTTGTGAATGGTCTTGAAGAGACTCCCTCTGATCAATGCGCATAATACTTGAAGCATTATCGACGTTTCTGGATAGATACCAAAATAACAATATAAATACACACCTCGGCAAGAATTCAGTGACTATAGCTACCCGCTCGTGTGAATATGCCGCTCCCATGAACAGCAACACGTTGGGATGTCTCAGTCTCTTCATGATATCAATCTGAATTGATTTCAAAGGTCAAAACCAAACAATGGGTAATAATTGACAGTATAAAAAGGCAAATAGGTACCTCCTTCTTGTAGTTGAGCAAAGAGGTCTCGCTGTACTCGTTTCCAACAAAAACCTTTACGGCCACATCCTAAATAATAGAGAATTCTTTAGAACTAGAATGATCTTGGGCACGTACAAATTACTTTAAAAAATCCGTCAGGTAAGTACCGATCCTTTCCACATTCCGTGATAAACCTTGGCAAAAGAACCTGCGCAGAGCAGCCATAAAAACTTGTTCATGTTCAAAGGGGAGGAGCAATGACCCTAATCACGATTAATGGCTTCAAATTGGATCCAGAGAAATACCTTGACCAATCTCCTCACCCAATTGCAGGTCCTCCCATCGTATTTCACAATACATGATGGCATTCAGGTCATTATAGCCCTTGCTGGATGAACCATCATGGCCTCCAATACTTTCTCCTGAAGACTGCATCCCATTATCCTTCTTGCGTTCTTGCACGCCCTCCTTAATGCATTCTGCAGCATGCAAATGTTGTAACTTGGTAGCTTCCTTGCTCTCTGGGCTTCGTAACTGTGAATGTTCACACTCATGGCAGCCATTTGACATTGTCGGAGCAGAAGCCATGGCTGGGTATGATGAGGATGATCCTATTCTCTTATGGTTTTCCCCCGAGGATGAATCTGATGCATCAAAACTTTCACCATCTTTTTCCTGATATCTATCGCCCTTGATATGCAACTTCTCTAAGAATTTCGCCCCCTGGAATCACATGCAATACATGTCGGAACTATTCATTCAACATGCACAATAAGGAAATATCGGTCAATGTATTCACGGGATCAACTGAGCAAGTCCGCAGACATGGTTTACCAGTACGGTTTTCGCTGCATTTTCAGATGCATCACTGTTGCTGCCGTAAGAACACTTATCGCACTCATGGGTATCTCCAAATTTCCGAGGTAGAACTTTTGATGCCTGATAAGAAACATAGCCATTTCTTCGTTAAGTAATAAGTAACTCATGATCTGATATGCACTGGCAATACGGATACTTTTCAGATGGTAACAATGCCAGTAAGCACTAAATGGTATCAAATGTGAACTTACCAGGTTGGAAACAGAAGACAGTATAGGAACCGGCGGAAGCAGCGGCTTTGAATGCCATGAAATCTGCCTAAATTTTACTCTGAGTGGCCTAGGCAGACCATTTGACTGGTCTCCTCCTGGTTTCACAATTTTGGGGCCAACGAGATTGAGCAGAGCTGCGTCATTAGACACAGTAATAACCCCAGAAAGCTCCCCGTTCTCGTATAATGGACTTTTAGTCATCAATACAATTATGATTTCGCCTGTCTTCTTCTTAAGAGGGAATTGGCCAGACCACGATTGTCCAGTCTTTAACTTGTCCATGACTAATTGTAGATGATGATAGTCTTCTCTAGCAACAAGGAGGCCATCGCTTTCTCCCAAAACCTCGTATTCTTTCCAGCCAAAAAGAGCTTCAGCAGCAGGGTTCCTATAATAATAAGTATGGACGGTTTTGCTTCGATGTCACATGGCAAGAATGTGCTAATAAAAGATAAACAGAATCATTTCACCAATCCGAAACTACAGTCCTACATAAGCACAAAACTATTTGCAAGTTCATTGGTTTTACGACAAACAACTCTGGCCTAGTCACAAATTTCAGGCGACAAGACGATAACCCCAAACTAGAAAGGCATCATCTTCATTACAGGTTGTACGAAAAGGCCATTTAAAACCGTTTATCACATTACAACGAGCTATGACAACCAAAGAACAAATCCCCGGGAAAGCACCAACTTCGTAACGTCAATCCGATATGCAATCACCAGAATGGCGGGATTCGCTTTGACTTCCATAAGAAGCCTCCCAGATCCAATACCACTCAATCATCGTCGAGTTTCAAGCTCATATCCACAATCTAACCGCCAGACAACTGCCGAACGTCACACCGAGACACATCCTCAAGAGCGAATCAACTCACCAATAGAGAATCTGCCGGGAAGGGGAGCTGGAAACGAAAACAGCACTGCCCATCAACTCCAACACCCTCCTGTACGGATCCCCGCCCTTCTTCCACACCCCAGGGAAACACGAGGGCGGACCAGACCCGAGAGTCAACTCACTGAGCTGGTCCCTGAGCTCATACCGAGAAGACTCGAGCCTGAGGCAGCGGTCCACCAGCACCCTGTACTCGTGACCGTCCATTTCCCGCCGGATTCCTCCAGGGGAGCGAAATGGGTCAGCGCCAGATCAAGTTGGGGGGAGGAGGCAGAAGATATGGCGAAACGCATCCTGAGGCAATAGGGTTAAAATAATAATAAATGTAGTTTTCGATCGGGAGTTGGTTTATCTCAAAGGTAGGAACTTTGATCGTCATCTGAAGCAAAGAACAAAAAAAGAAGGGAAAAAGGGAGGGTTTAGTTTAGGGTGACGTGGGGAACGGAGGGAGGTGATGAGTTGTTGTACGGAGTAAATGGGCCTGCGCCACGTGGAGGTATCGGACGCCTTCGTCGTTTGGGTTCCCGGGGGGGAGGAGGGTTTTGGACATTCGTCCGATGAAGATGAACTCGGGGGGTGGAGTAACTGTTTAATCGGATAATATTTAATAGGAATAAATTCGTCGTTCAGTGAAGTTTTGAGTCAGCGTTTTGAGGTAAAGAAAAAAATGAAGATCCCTTACCTTTATGATATGTATCAGAAGCTAGCCAGGAAGCATAACCTGGTGATCAAGCTGGATTGTAATACTTCGCCCGAGTCAGACCACTCGCGTTACAAGTCTCGGTTTGGAATTTCTCTGTTCCATGTTACGAATAAAAGAATGCACACATTCGGCGACAAGAGTAGTGCATGGAAGGGAGGAGTTTCTTTGAGGGGCCTTCTCGTGTCACCCCAATTCTGGAAGGCCCGATAGCTAACTTCGGTACATTTGAGGCCTTGCCCATTAAGGCTTTTTGTTCCAACTGTGAACACTCACACCGAGTCTCAACTCATTTCCCAATAAGACGGCAGTGTGGCAATGGCGTAGGAGGAGGTTGAGGAGATATACTAAAAAATTCATTATGTAGTTGTTGAGGGAGGAGGCATTAAGTTAATAAGAATAGTTTATACAAACAGTGAGAGGAAGTCCCTAAGCAAAATGAGTTCAAGTAACCAACATGGATTAATCCAAGTAGTAATAACTTTTATTCGCTTCAGAAAGTCTCAAGATCGAAATCTATCTTATGCAGCCGACCCCGTTGCAACCCACCAAAGTCAGATGTCCTATCGGGTCAAGTTCAGATTAGTCGAGAAATCGGGCCGATGAAAAAAAAAAAGAGAAGCTCAAGTACCAAATTTCCCTTGCTCATTCTGCCTGAGAAATGAGATTTGGATCTGATAGAGGAACCCTAACTAAACTCGAGGAAAAAAGAGATTTGATGTATGCAACACCATGAAGACAGCAAAGCTACAGGCAAATTCATATAAGGGCTTATAAAAAAAATCCATATAAGGAACTGGTATGAAAGCATGATCCGGCGAACGAGATGTACCAATTAGATGGAACAGATTCACTGCAAAATATGCCATCAATCATCTCTCAGAGCATCAGTTGAACACGTGGGCTTTAGGTTGAAGATTTTTCGCCTGTGGGCTTTGTAGTCATTGCGGAGAGCTTCACCAATAGCCGGTCGTGGTTGAGCATTGCACCAACGCTCTCAACCACCAGGATGATCTGCACAATGGCAAGAGACCACATTACAAGGGCCTGATTTTGTAATAAAGACACACTAAACTTAAGTACATGTGGCTCGTGCAGAATCATACTGATTCATCAATTCCCAAATAAATTGGTCAGTAAAAGCAAGATGCAGCATTCAAAGATGACCAAATACATCTACCACAGGTAATGCACCACTTTCTTCATGTCTTGATTTTATTTGTTAAACTAAATCGGCTTCCAGAATAGATAATTAATAAGTTGCCTACTCAATTTAGTATATCCACGGCGGTCATCATGGTACAACGGCCAATATGCCAACTGGGAGAAGACTGATTTAAAGAACTTATCACGGAAACATTTTGCGAGAAACAAACCTGGAAGCAGGCATAAGCCATGGCAGTCGCATAATAGAAGTTTGCATTTCCAGTTCCCTACGAATTTTATTGTACAAATGATAAGCAGAAATGGGAGAAGAAAATCTCATTTAGATTGGTGAAGGTTTACACAGAAACTCTAGTACCCTCCATATCCACAGATTGTGCATAACGGGGCTAAGGAGGGAGACTCCCACGTAACCACAGAAAAGGAAAAAGGCAAACTTGAAATCTGCAAGATGCAGACAAATGATATAACAGCCAGAAAATGGACAAAAATAGGGGAAAGGAAACAGAGGAATCCATTGACTCGCCTGTCAGTTCATTCACGAACAAAGCTAATAAACTCAGGTATAAGGCTGAATCTCCAACCTAACCAAGCAAAGTCAAATGAAAGAACTGCCATCGTCAATAAGTAATCTTCAATAGAGAATAATAGTTGGAGATTCCATAAATGGCGTGTCAACATCAAGCAGAAGAGGTTTGATATAAACTTCGGGTAACAAGGCCTACCGAGGGATAGGACTTGAACATTGATGAGATGGCGACACACACAAAGGCCATAAAGCACGGGCGATGTTTGAGTCGAATGGAGAGTGGTATCGTCATAAGAAGAATATTTGCATGAAATACTATAAGGAAAAAGCTTCTGAAGAATTCGAAGACTTCAGCAAAGAAGTACCTGCATATATCCATAGAATGGTTCTGTATAAACATGCAGGCTATTAAATATAAAAAATCAAAAGGAACACTAAGTTCAAACATGTATTTACTAAAAAACATGGTACAGACCACAAAACGCCTATGTTTGGGGTCAAATCTTTCACGGTCAGAACGAATCCATAAGTCCTGCAACAATCCAAACAAGAACATAAAATAACAGACAGCATTTTCAGAGGTTCTACTTCCTACTGAAAGAAAGGCTGATGAAGATTAAACTGACTAATGTATCGTGATATGCCTGTAACTTTCGAATGACAAACAAAAATCTCCATTCTTCATTACCTTTTAAACATCTCCAACAGGCCTCCATGCTCTCTCATGATAAGGCCACTCAGGAACATGACATAGAATCCCCAAAAAGATGCCCACAGAAAGAAACAGACACCTCTGCTCCATGAGAAGTTCTGTGATTCCAAATTATCCCTCAGTGTTTCCTGTTTTCCACTACAACTATCCCTGGAATCACTATCAGGATGTTTTCTTTGGAGAAGCAGCTTTTTAGGAGGTGAATCTGGACCATTTCCTAACAACAGAATCACCTGAAACATAATCAGGTCAATTTTCCGATCACCATAGTCACATTTAGTCAGATTGGTCACAAACAACAACACAGAAAGCATCCAATGAATATTGAGGAGAGGTCAAAGGTTTCATACTGGGACAATAAGTATTGCAGGATAAAGGGACATATGAGTGGCCATGACCCAGCCAAATGCTGCCACCGGAATTACTCCTACAATTTGTCAGCTAAATATTTTCTTAGCATAAACATATAAAGAACACTTTATACATTACATTTCATGATTTGGGTAATTCTGCCAGTATAAGAAATCCCACTGCATAGAATTTGAAACTTAAGAAAAATGACATTAAATTTCACCTGTACAGGCCCCATAAATAGAGAGCAGAACTGCCAAATTTTCAATTGAGGAGGTGGACAGACCGACACATGCTATGATGGAGAAAGGATTCCACAAGTAGACTGCAGCAGCAATGTCTCCAGATGGCAAGGCACCTAAAACAGCAGCAGAAAATTCACCAATGTATATTGTTTTCAGGAACATGGTCCGACAAAATGTGGCCGTGGAAGTCTCAACAAATCTGGACAATTCTATTATGTATGTACATGCACAGGTCAATTACAATATTCTGCATTGATTGTAAAAAAAAGGCCAATAAATTCTATTCACTAGTTTCTAACTTTCTCCTTCCCCATAATTTCGCTCCATGTCTTTTCAAACATCTGAAAAGTTGAACATGAACAAACTAATCACAATGTAATAATCACCTATTTTGGTAATTCATGTTCATTGATTTCAGATCTGCTGATTTGAGGGCAGGCATTTGTATGATGGTATAGTTGCTCTATTACTGATCGCCTAGTCAAACACACGTCCAGTAGTAAAGTAGGAGCAGAGATAGCTGGCTTAGGAATTGCCATTACCTGGGTGGTAGGATAGCTTAGCAAGGTCCAGAGCTTTCACATGCCGACCAAATGCCATTTGAAGAGACTGACCAGTGGCACGAATAAGCATTGCGTTGATAACATCTGTGGCTACAAAAAGCAAACTACAAGCCAAAGAATTTTGAAAATGTGAGCTGTATGCATAAATTGTGAAATAATAGTTCTTTTCAAGCAATATTGGCCTCATGTGCATTGATATCTATAACAGTATCCATCCAAGGAGCTGAGCCCTATTAAAGGATAAGGTATAAAAATATAATCTCGAGTCCTACCAGGTCAAAAATCAAGCAGGCCAATGTTCCAGAATAAATCAGACAGCAGCAAAATCTCCATATTACGGAAGATTGTGTACTACAATACCAATTGACCACTAACTTCAGAGAAATAATCAGGCCCTCTTAGTGCAAAATGCAAAGCTAGCATGAAATAAAAAATGAAAATAGTCAATCAATGGTTTTAATAAGCACAGACTTGCTATACTTGCCATATTGACTAATCTTGTTACATGACAACCGTCCAATAATTGCCAATGAAACAAGACAACAGGCAGAAAAGCACCTGCAGAGCGTGTGATCCGGCTGCCCTTGAGTGCTGCACCAATAAGAGAGAATGAGATCAAGCCAGTTATCACATTTCTGCGGTAAAAATAATTCTTAAACAAAAACACCCATACAAGGTATTTCCTTAATTGATCGAGCAAGGATTAATAAGAAGGGACTCCCTGAAAAGATTTGAATAATACCTTTTGACTGTAAGTGGCCCTAGCAATAACATCAGCAAAGGAGAACCATGGTACATGGATCCTGGTAGCCAACACAAAGATTAAAGAAGAAAGAAAAACATGAGAATAAATACAGAAGACATGGTAGCAGCCAAGAAAAGAGCCTAAAAATTGTTCCAACACTTGTAGAATAAATGCTCAGCCAATATAGAAACTAATTAAGCAAGCTGCAGATGCCAGTACGAGATTATTATGCTATGAAAACAATCGAACGTCCAATTATCCAAACATAATCCTCAGTTCTCCCAAATTCCTACATGATATGAAAACCATCAACCAGTCCACTGAAGCCGATTTTGCAGAGGGTACATAGTGGCGAATTAAAAGATGGCACTCAGAAAGCACGTAGTAAGCAGAGAAGCAGCTATGATCAAAGTTTTCCACCACAAGGAGACAAATGAATGACCTGAGTAAGGCGACATCGACTTCTGCTTCAGCCAGTAACCCTCAGAAACTGCCAAAACCAAAGAAATCAACCCGGCCGTCGGACCAAAACCGGCAGTCCCAAACCGATGAGCTACAAAGCAAAAGCTACATGAGAGGAGGGGAGGGCGAAAGAAAGCGGGACATTACGCCGGCGGAGGCTGGTGACCGGAGTGGAGACTTCGGGACGGGAGGAAAGGTCGAGGTTCTGAGGGAAGGAGTACATGAGGATCAGCCTGAACGCCACCGCTGACATAGTCCACCTCCAGAACCATCCTGCTCCGCCGCCGGCGCCGGAGGTTCCGGCATCTCTCTCCCGTTCCGAGATCGACGGTCCGTTCTCCTCTTTCATGGGGGAGGGGGGGGGGGGTTCGCACTCGAGACCGACGAGTCTGACGACAGTCGTGGATCTGTGATCGGGGGACGCCGTTTCCTCGTTCGCGTCGGGTCAAATATTGTTGATGATCCGGCCCGAAAAATCAAATTCATTCTCCTTATTTAATCACGAGTATTAAGAAATATGGGCACGTCTCACATGGTCTCGAATATTCTATTCTTATCTCCGGGGGGAAGAAATGTGATTTTCCTAAAATACCCTTCCCAAGGTCCTTACCAAAGCCACTCCCCCCCACCCCAGTCCCAGCCATTTCTCCGTATTGCTTGTTTCTCTTCGCTTCCTCGTTTCTTCTGCCTTCCTCCAAAAGAAACCGAGAATACCTCTGAAATCTAAATCCCTGATCATGTCGGCGCCCTATAGGGAAGCGATCCTGACCTTCGCCAGCATCACCGGCGTTTCCGAATCCGTCGCCGCTCAGAAGCTGGAGGTCCGAGCCCGATTACGGCTCCCTTTATTTAGTTTCTTCTCTGGGTTTGTGTTTGTCGTCTTGGTCGGTCGGTGCTGTTTCTGGGATTGTTCTTTTGGTTGCGTTGCCGATGTTTTTGTTCTTGGGATGAGATTTGGTTAGGGCTTTTGGGTGGGTTTGGTTGTGGAGTGATTGGTGAAAAGATTTGGTTCTGGGATTTGGGTTGAGGCTGGAATGCGGAGGGATTGGGGGGAGTGTTATTGGGGTGTATATTTTGGCCGAGTTTGGCTGGGGCCTGGTCCGATTTTTCTGACTGTATGTCAGTCTGGATGTGAACTGTGGAGTTGGCAAAGAAGATAGGGAATGATGTGCATTGGAGCTGGAATTAGCTTGTTAAATGGATATGTTTATTTGACGGGAGCAGGATTGGTGTTCGGGAATCGCCAGAACTGGATTAGGAAATGAAAATTGATGGGAATGTTTGTTCTAGGAATGCTTACTATTTTATTTGTATTTCTCATTGCATATTCTTTGGTGCTTTAGGAAAGAAATATCAAGAACCTTTTAAGCAAGTGGCTTTTACATTAGTTTTCCCAATTCCAATAGCCCATTTTCATCACGTTAAATGAGAATTCCCAATCAGATACTGGTGTAGAGTAGAACCCTGTCAAATTTAGGGAACTGATTGTTAGGTATTGTTTATTTTAATTTCCATAGCAAATGCTGTGGAGCAGGAAATGGATTGATCAAGTAGAGGAGGATAATATTTTTGTAATTGGATGGACGAGTGTTGTTTGTTTTTTTCTTATGAATGTTGGGTTGAAGAGTGCCAAACGATGACATTGGTTGCTCCTTGGGCTATATTGATGCTGTGGTGTTATATTGAATGCAGTCTCATTATAATTATTCATGGAACAGGAGATGTTCGCTCTAGAACAGTGTTATGTTGCTGCTTTAAGGATCCTTCTTCTCTTGTCTGTCATTTTCTCCTTTGTTGCATGCACTGTGCTTACTTCTTAAATCCCCTCATGTGATTAAGAAGCTGACAAATCGAAATTATTGCATATCATTTAGTGGAAGGGAGTGAGAGTTGTCAGACTTTCAATTTGAATGAAAAAGAAATCCATGCATGGTACAAATGAATTGTGACGGACATTGCTAGACTTTGGAGCCTGATGTTACTGAAGCAAGTACTCCTCAATCATCATTATCCGAACAAGCTTTATGATATGTTAGCTGGCCCTCTGATGTACATATTTTCCATGGTTTCAGCTATTGTTGGTTAGGACCGATATGCAGCATTGTTTGTTTTGTTTCATTTTGTCTGAAATTATGTTCTTTTGGCAATTATGATTGGAAAAGATTGCAAAGATTTAACTATTGTTGCTTTTTAATGCTAAACTTGACGATTTGGATGCTTTACCTGTGAGATGTTGGCAAATTTTAGGTTCCTTTAGAATTTTGCTTGCTATTTATCGTCTGGGGACTGGCAGAGAACATGGATTCTGATTCCTTTAGCTGAGGAGGTAGTTTGATTCATTCCTGATTTGTGGTGAACATAATTCTTGTTCCTTATTATCAGTTATATGCTAAATTTATAGCATTGGTACAATACTTTTATGCACATCGTGTGGGTTGGGTGATGAGCTGGAGAAGTACTTAACTAGTTTTGTCCTCCTGCAATGACTTCATTGTTACCTTGAACCAGGAGCATGGTGGCAATTTGAATGAAGCTGTGAATGCGCATTTCAATGAAGGAGATAGAAGTAGAAATGTGTAGGTGGTTTTCCAAAAAAAACGATTTTTTAATCGGATTATGATGATGCCCGGGTTTGATTTTTGTCTCATTTTACTTGTCAATTGCTTGGCTAGTGTGACTGCTCCAATTGCTGCTTCAGCACAAGATGATCTCATGGATATCGATGATCCTGTTGAGGTTGTGCATCCAGAACCTCCTTTCCCACTGTTATCTGCCGGTAGAAGGGGTTTGAATCCATTCTCTTTGCTCGAAGATAACCTCACGAGGAGAGTTTTCGACAGAACCTCTGGTTTTGGACAGTCTGCACCTTTTGTTACACATCCAAGAAATGTTAGGCAGATTCCTATAGAGGTTAAGGATGAAAATAGTCAATCGAATCAGTCTGGCCGTGGTCCTACCATTGTAGATGTCACTGGAACTGAACATGATGAAGTCCCTGAAGTTCATGGGACTGTTATATGTGATGAAGAAGACGACTCTCCAGCTGTATCAACTGTGCATGGGGCTGGGTTCAACCAGGAGAAACAGAGTGCAACTTCTTCTGGTTTGGCTATGCGAGACTACAATGATGATATAGAGGAAGAAATGGTTAGAGCTGCCATCGAGGCTTCAAAGAGGGAAATTGAGGGACTAAACAATTTCCAAAGTGTAAGTGAGATTTCCGAATTATTCTAAAGAGTTTTTCTTGCTTGATGTTAATTATGTGGGAATCTTTATTGATTTCCTTGTTTCTGTTATGCAGGAGTTGGCAAGTGGTGTTCAGACAGGTCAACCTCATCTAGAAGATCCCGAGATTGTTTGTGCAGCTTCATTGTCATTTAAGGTTGGCCCTATGGTGTAGGTTAAAAGAGATGTTGGGATCTCATTTTACCTTTTCTTGGACAATTGATTTCTCACATAATATGTTATTTTGACAGACAGCTGAGCAAGAAAAAGCAAAGCATGGAAAGGGGGATGGATCTGGAAAATCAAAAGTATTTTCTGATCCTTCTGCTATCGAACTTAGCAAAATATCATCTTCTAATGGGAGGTTAGTACCTTTGAGCAGCATTTAAATTAGTTTAATGAATTGTTTTACTTAATGATGTAAGGTATTTGATATCTACAACTCTGGGCTATTTATCTAGTATCCTTAATTCACTGTACGAAATATTGGCAGATATGGTTTTCTTATTTTATCGTTTGTTGGGAACTATTTTTGCTAGTTTTCTTTTCATTATTACTTTTACAGGCTGGAGGAGGGAGGAACATCTGTCCAAGAAGTTGTTGAAGAAGTTGAGCAGCCACTTGTTAGGCATAGGACAAGACGTCGCGCTACGCGGTCCATTGAGTCTGTACAAGAAATTGATAATAGCCCACCACCATCTGAGGATAACACTAGAAATGAACATCTGAATGGCACATTCCCTTCCGACGAGGTATGCCTTATAGCTATGATCTTGTTACTATCATTCCTCATTTTTCTTTTTCGTTTAGTCAGTTGTTAGAATAATTATTTTGGTATTTCGCCTTGCTTTAGTGGGGTGGCATTTCATCAGTGGAGCATGATGAAGCTGTCATGCTTGAAGCTGCAATGTTTGGAGGAATTCCTGAGGGAAGTGGGTACAATTATGCCTATGCACCTCACCAGTTCATGAGACCCAGTGGTTTTCATCCCAGAGGGCCGCCTAGACCTCCTTCACCCTCTCTTGAGGCTCAGCGATTGATTCGAGAACAGCAGGTCTCACACATTCGTCCCTTATTGATGTTCTTTAGCAGGATCGATTTCAGTGGGCTTACGTATTCTTCTCTTTGCAGGATGATGAATATCTTGCTTCGCTTCAGGCTGACCAAGAAAAGGAATTGAAGGCACAAGCAGAGGCTGAAGCTCGCCGACTACAGGATGAAGCGGCTAGAGAAGCTGCGCTTGCCGAAGAAAGACGCATTGAGGAAGAAACCCGCAGGAAGCAGGAGGAGGAGCAGGTAGCTTTCCGTTATTTATCTGTTTGTTTGCTGTTTGGTAACTCCCAAGTTGGAAAATTGCCTGATGTGTTCCAGCGTGTCTTTCAGTCAGTATCTTATGTCTTATTGATCTTTTATCAGGAACTTGAGAGGCTACTAGCTGCCAAGGAAGCTTCTCTTCCGCAAGAACCCTCAGCTGATGATGAAAATGCGATCACTCTTCTAGTAAGGATGCCAGATGGCACCAGGTGTGGTCGTCGGTTTCTGAAGTCTGACAAGCTACAGGTGAGCCTGTCCTTGGATCATTTCTTACCTCATCTCACCTCATACATTGTTGACCCAGGCATCTTCGTTTGCAGTCCTTGTTCGATTTCATAGATGTGGGGAGAGCTGTCAAGCCGGACACGTACAGGCTGGTAATGTTCATTTCCTACCATAAAAATTTTCTGAGATTTGCTTTAACCTTCTACGGCTGATAATGATCTTAAATAACATGCAATGGCTGATGATGATCTTAAATAATATCCAAGATTGCATGATGACAATATTCATCTTACCACACTGAGCTCAACCCAGTGACATGTTCTATGGGACTTCATTTTGGTTGCACGATTGGTACATGTTTGGTGCCTGCCCCCTTGTTCTCCCAGGAGAGATTTGATTACATTCTCCGCGTTCTTATTGAAATGTTAATATCTTCTTCCCGATACCCGTGGTGATCTTAGTCTTGCTCCAACAGGTGAGGCCCTACCCCCGTCGTCCCTTCAGCCCGGACGAAAGCGCATTGTCCCTGAATGAGCTCGGCCTGACGAGCAGACAAGAAGCCCTGTTCCTGGAGACAATGTAGCTCGCCATCTGTTGTGCGGAAATAATCACCGGACATTTATGTTTGTTTTGGACACCTTCTTTTATCCCCAGAACCGGGTCAGTGAAATGCTGTGGACGGTCAAAGAGTCTTTTTATGAGTTTGGGCATTCACTCAGGAAAAGATTTGCGTTGATATCTTGGGATGATTTTGTTTGGTTTATCAAGTAAATATACCGAATCCATGCATTGATACAGCAAGAGGAGTTACTTTTTCTCCACGATCAAAATAATCAAGAAAGGCGTCATCGTACGTATTATTTTGATTGATTGTTTGTCATTATTATTTAAATGTTAAACTCAAACATTCAAAAGGATTTCTTAGCGTTATAATTATTTATTTTTATTTATTTTTATTCTTTTGGGTACGCAAATCAGATTTCCTTGGTAATTTCTTAAGGGCGAAGCTATTTATTATGTCAAATGAGACCCTTAATTAGGTTTTTTTTTTTTAACCAAACATATCCTCGTGCTTTAACATTATCACTAGTATTCAATAATCGATATCTCTTTTTTTTTCCTTTCACTAATTAAGTAATGCTTTTGTTGTATTTTAATTGACATTTCAAAACAAATTTCCTCTCAAAATTCAAAATCCCTTGTAATATCAAAATAAATTAATGTTTATCTTAATCCAAAACTTTTTGTGTGGTAATTTTGAAATAATATTTTATTTTGAATCAAAATTATTATAGAAGTAGTTGTAGGAAAATTAAAATTTCTACATTTTTTATGCGCTTTTATTTTTAATTTTGAAACATAATGGGGCAATAAAAATATAAATAACACGATCCAAAACCTACGTTACGTATCCAGAAAATATACGATCGATCGATTATCTTTAAAATTTATTTTTATCGATAACTTCAAATATGAAAGAATTGTAATAATATTTAAATTAAAAAGGTGAAAAGGAACAGCAAATACAAATCGAAGGGACACCAAGCCAACAGACGATTCGAATGATTCGCACACGCGCGCCATGAAGAAAAGTGGTTATCAAATCCTAGGTGACCACTTTTTAGTGTCCTGCTAATTAATAATATAATATGATCACCTGTAAAATATGCATGGACCGTTTTTCTTTATCTCCGAGCTCAAAAAACCATAAATTAGTTGGAGAGATCTTTTATATATCGATAGAAAATCTTATATAATTGATATTGAAAATCTGATTCTAGAGCGCCGACGTTAATATAAATAGAATGGTGAGGAGAGAGCCGTCTGCTTTAAAAGAGAAGAAAACAAGATGGGATTTATCGATGATGAAGTTGAGATAAATTGTGCAGGCGATTCTTTCTTCGATTTGTGAATATACAGGAAAGAATCGCCTGCACAATTTATGATGACTGCATTATCGTCTTATAGCTATTCGTTGGTCGCAAGCCCTTCCATCTCGCAAGAGTTTGGAACGGAACAAATGGAGGTAAGGAGAGGTCTTCCTCTTTTCTTCTTCGTAAGGATGCGATCCCGGATCCGGAGTAAAACTTCAAAATTCGTTCGGCTAACAGGAACCTCACGTTGTGATGATGCCAACAGGATGCTTTGTATCGGTATTTTCCGCACGTCTATGCAAGCCCAATGGGGAAGAAACCTATACTCATGCCCATCCTCGAATTATAACACGTATATTGCCCATACTTCTGTATGGGAAGATGGTGTCGCTTGTGAGGTTCGACGGCAGCAACGGTGAGCAACATGAGCACGGCCATGCTTCTCGCCCCCTCGGACCCATCTCAAGGTGGCTTCTTTGCCCTTGGATTAGCCATCCAATAGCTGGTAAATCCGTTCTTGGACGATTTTTGTTACTAAAGGCGGTAATTGAATAATAAGATTCGACTTTTACTGACAGCTAATATCATATTTTTTATTTACAGGGTGTCTAAATCTAATCACTTTTGATTTTCTTGACAAATCTGATTTACGAATCTTAATCTTTGAACGACTGTGGTGAATTAACGAAGTTGCGAAGGGGTTCAAGGCACGAAAGCCATGCCAGTAGAGGCTTGGCCTCTTTTGATTAAACCACGGACCATGTCCAATTGTGTGAGAGACGGTATCTTTTTTTTTTTTTTTTTGTTCATGGGGGAAAGTTCGATCCCGTGTCGGATCTAAAAGTTTCACAATATCCAAACATGACTAGATAATGGAACCGAGAACACCACAACTCCAAAAAAATTTCGGGAGTCAAGTGCACCTCTGGGAGTGATGATATGTTTTGATCAGGATTCCATATATATATATATATATAATGTACATCCGAAATCTTAATATCTCTAGATATTTAGAGAGATGGCTCAATACAATATCTTCGGATCTCTTGTCTATCAATAGGCCAATGGACGGTCCAATCTCCTCTTTAATTTATATTTTCCATTACCCCTCCAAAAACTTCTCGCCAAATATACTAATATAATTATCAAACACTAACAAAAAGTTAAAGAACATGATAGAAAGTAGAGACCATGGTGTTTAATAACGAGGAGTAAGCTAATGACTTAGGGCTGACGAAAACTCTCGGCTATTCATTCTATAACATAATATAACCACGTGTTTAATTGTCCCGAGAGCCTTGGGTTAGGGGGTTGTTTATGTTGAGGCGCCACTAAATATCATGCTGATTCAAATGACGACATGTCGGCAGCATTATCCCTAATATTATCACATGTCAAAGGTGAATGTATCGTCTTCTTTTCTTTCCGTTGTTTGTTAAGCTTGGACGGTAATCTCAAAAACAAATTAAGGATAAGATTGACATGATAAAACTCTCATGGTAATTAATTATAATCTTTGTGTTACTAAATATTTTGAGGAGAATTTTCATGTACAGACACAGGGAGAAGTTCCATACAATACAACTGCAATAATTCCATTAAAAAAAATTGTATATGAATTAGTAAGATGCTTAGGAATCACATGCACTTCCTATTTGGCTCGTCTTATCCGCAGGTGCTGTCAGCCCACACCCCAAGTTGTATCAATTTGGGACATTTTTTGTCATAACATGTTTGGCAACTTGATCATACAACAAACTTTGCAAAAAAAAAAAAAAAACTCTTGAACTCTATCCCCGACTCTCGATACATTTGAGTCGTCCATACGGGAGTCCATACGGGGACGTCCCCGTGTCGCATGTTACAGTTGAAATGAAACACATACTTATGGGTACGACACTTTTTTTGTTTTGGTTCACAAGCATTTAATTGTTTTTAAAAGGAGTTTAAATAGTTTGAGTCATGGCAATTCGTTGTTCATGGATCCATTGAATGCAATACTATTTTCAGTTATGCGGTAAAATTCGAATGAAAAGTGGGGCCTCGATCATAGTGTCAACTACTACATCAATACAATAAAAGCATGCGGTTTGCACACGCAAGCGGCGACGCTCACGATTGATTAACCAAGTAATCAAAATCAAACATGTTCATTTAGGGGAAAGAGCACGATCGTCAAGTTGCATCTGTCGGCCCTACCCAGTTCTTAATGAAAGACATTCTTACTACGAAATCACCAACATGAAGGAAAATGTCAAAAAAACCCCAATATAATAATAACATAATTTGTCAAGAACATCCATCTTTCCGAAGCGTTCAGTTCAATGCGTGGACAAACCGCACCCTTTTAGGTCCCGCCAAGAGGAAAAGGGTCTTAAAATATTGTCAAGCCATTACATATAAATAACAAGACGTCCCCCCCTCTTCGCATGCACAAGTCTTCCATAAAGAGGAGTAATAAAGAATACACACGGTTAAACCAAAAACAGCTTTCTTTGCCTCCATGGAAGACAAGTACTCCATTCACGAAGCCGCCGACTACACCTCCCGGTCTTCAGACTCTTTCTCAGAGGAGGAGGCCGAGGTGGTGCTTGCTTCCAGCGGCCCCAAGAAGCGGGCGGGTAGGAAGGTCTTCAAGGAGACGAGGCACCCGGTGTACCGAGGCGTCCGGGAAAGGAACAAGGGCAAGTGGGTCTGCGAGGTCCGGGAGCCGAACAAGAAGACGAGGGTTTGGCTAGGGACTTACGCGACCGCCGAGATGGCTGCCCGGGCCCATGACGTCGCAGCGCTCGCGTTCCGGGGGAAGGGAGCGTGCCTCAACTTCGCCGACTCTGCATGGAGGCTACCAGTGCTGACAGAGAGCTCAAATCCCGTGGAGCTAAGGAGGGTTGCGGCCGCGGTCGTGGCGGAGGAGTTTGGAGGGAAAATGGAGGACGAGGGGGAGGGGCTGGTAAATGAGACGGAGGAGGCGGGTTCGGATAACGCTGCTGGCGGCAGTCATTCTGCGGAGTTCGTGTCCGGGTCGGGCACTGGGATGGACCACGACATTGGGAAATGGGCGGAATGGCCTCTGATGTCACCGACGTCGTACCCAGGCGACGTTCACGGCAGCTGGGATCCGGCCGACTATTCCGAAACAGATGGCGGATATCAGGACATGTCTCTGTGGAATTTCTAGTCGTGAATGAGCATTTTTAAGCCATTCCGGAAATGCATTTTGTAGTTGGTTATGCGAGAGGAGCAACATGCCTTGAATCAGACAATTAGAGTTTGAAGGAAATGATAATATTTAAAAAAAAAAAGAATCAAAACTGGGAACTTATAGTCCAACATTATTAGAAAATCCTTTTGACGCGAATTGCTTTTTTCCAGCATCCCTTATCAGATTCAAAGAGACAAAAGAGCAATTTGAGGATTGATCCCCATTTGGCAACTTGGGTGGGATTAAACAATTGGGAAAAAGGGCAATATCATCGGCCATCACACCGTGTGAAACCACTTTCGCAAGTGATGATGGGGGGAGCATGAATCATGCTGAGTCCCCCATTTCCTACTTATTTAACTGGATTATGAAATTAGTTTTGAGTCCCAAAAACATTTTGTAAGAGCTCCTCCAATCAAAGAAGTCGAGATGCGTGATGAGACAGGCAATTGGCACGTAGGATGACTTGGTTATGCCCGCCCCCAAAATATCACTTCAGAACGATTAATTTAATGACATGATTTATTTGATATGTAAATGAGGGAAAGGACAACCTGGAGTGGACGACAGTGATAGTGATTTGATTTGATTTTTAGTCCCTGTGGTGTGGTGGGGTTAAGTTATTTCGACTTGGCTTTGAAAATAGCCAAGGGCCACTTTGTGGGGGAATCACGTGCGACTCGACATTTGAACCCTTTTCTTATGTACGTGAAAAAAACCCTAAAAACTTTAGAAGTCCAATGACATAAACGCTACAAACAAAAAAAGCAAATGTTTTGCGATAGTTCAAATAGTCACTCTCGACATTAAATTTTTGTCATTCATCAGAGTCCATTATTATATCGACCGACTATAACCGGTTGCCTTTTTATGATAAGATCGCATGTTTTACACTCAAACTCCATTTTGGAGTTCTATCGACAATTTGCTTGTGTACGTGGCGATTTAGTGTCGAATTAATATGCTCAGGACTATATTACGAATATGTTCTTGAGCTTATATTACGTCAGGTCCAATAATATTTTTGTGGGTATAATATATTTTAGTCTAATTCATAAATAATGATATATTTTATGGACGGTTCGGTTCATTAAATAATAAGCCCAACCTAGTTATTTATGTGGGTTAAATGTGCATAATAGTGGTCTAGCTAATATGTTTGCCCAATTTAAATCCAAACTCGATTATAAAATAAATTCGATAAATATGGCTTAATTTGTGGCTCGACACATACATCAATTCAAATCATGGTCTGCCTCATACTATAGTCCAATTTAAAGTCTAACCTAATATTATGACCCTTAAGCTGGAGGTTTGTACGAAAATACGGTTAATTTAAAAAAAATTTATAAAATACAGTCAAAGTTTCCAAAATACCGAATTTACCGCCGCTAAGGCGGGTTTTGAAAACTCGTATTCTAATTTAAGACGGGCTTTCAAAACCCGCACCCCAAATAATAAGGGCAAGGGCGGGTTTCCCTCCTTGTTATTTTTTTTTTTTTGGCCAGGATAGAGAGAAGGAGAGGGGGCGTGCGGAGAAAGGGAAGGAAATGAGAGGGAGAGAGAAGAAAAGGAGGGAGGGGAAGGGGGAAAGGGTCGTGCGGAGAAAGGAAAGGAAAGGAGAAGGAGAGAGAAGAAAAGGAGGGAGGAGAAGGGGGAGGAGGAGAAGGGGGGAAGGTGTGCGGGAGGGGGGAGAGGAAAAATTCGGTATTTTTGAAAGACGGGTTTTCAAAACCCGCCCTAACGATGGTAAATTCAGTAGTTTTGAAACATCGACCGTATTTTACAATATTTTTTTAAACTAATCGTATTTCTGTACAAATCTCCCCTAACCTGTGTGCACTAGTAGTCCCTCAACTATTGTATAAAGGACGTTTATCATCTCATATGTGACATAACTTGAATAGTGATAAATTAATTCTTAACGAAGTTTTCGAGCATTCTCTCCTTACACGATTGATGACAAAATCTGTCAACGCACATATAAGCCGAATCAAGCTTCTGCAGCTATAATGTTCTCTTTCATGTCGAATTAAGCTTCTACAGCTTTGGTGTTCTTCCCCACTATTAAGAAAACTCTCCAGATTAAGGTTATGCAATCCTGGTGTTTTTCGCCCCCATCGGATCAAGCTTTATTGATTCAAAGCCTTCATCAGAATACTTATACCTCCTCTACCGGATATTCGTCGGAACGTCTACCTATACACATTTGTATATTCTGTAAGCATAGAATCTGGGTTATTCACGTCTAATCTCGTGGCTAGCGATTGTAACTATACTCCCATTCAAAATGATAATTTGGTACAATATTTTCAGTCTTATAATCGGAATGCGAAATTTTGTATTAATGTTACAAAAGACAAAAAAAAGGTCGTAAATTGGTTTCGTAACGATGGAAATGATGATTTAAAAAGAAAAAGAAAGAAAGATATAAATCAAATCTCCAATCGTGAACTGAGAGTCAAATATTATTTGAAGATCGTTTAAGAAGTCGCGAGTTGCATTTTTCAACATCTCTTATTAGATTCAAAGAAGAAAGCGGTTAAAATCCCACGCACGGGAGATTAAGTCGTTCTTTGCATTTTCAAAATTTTTTCGCGCATTTTTACGAAAGTTTTTAGTTTTATGAAAAATTTTCGTAATGGGCCTAAAGGCTTCGTGAAATATTTGTAAAAATATACGAGCATTTACAAAATTTTGAAATGGATTTTGTAAAAATGTATTAACTCTAGCAGTAACAATTTCGTAAAATATGAAATTTTTTAGCTTAACGAAAAGTTTACGTAATGGGCTGAATAATTTTCGTTATGCGTCATAAAAATATACGGGCTTTTATGAAATTTTGTAATGGGCTCCGTAAAAATGTACGAATTGAAATAGTAATTTTTTCATAAATTACGAAAAATCCCGATGAATAGTTAATAAACAGTAATAAGGTTCCTAAATCTACAGTAATTTACGAAAAAAATTTCGTAAAAATGTATGAAAAGAATTTCGTAAATTTTCCAAATTTTCGTAATATTTGAATCGTACTCCGAGACAGAGAAATTACGAAAATTGAAAAATTTACGAAAATTTTTCATACATTTTTACGATTTTTTTTTTGTAAATTACCATAAATTTACTAACCGCTTTCACTGTTTATTAACTATTCATAAGGAATAGTAACTCCCTCCTTTTTTTACAAAAAATTTTCGTAATGGGCGTTGATGCTTCGTAAAAGACAAAAAATGACTTAATTTCACGTGTGTGGGATTTTAGCCTCTTCCTTCAAATAGACAAGAGGAGTGGTATGATGCAATTTGAGGATCGCCACTTGGCCGACTTGGGTGGGATTAAGCCATTGGGAGAATAAAAGAACAAACTGCATCACTGCTTATCACACCGTGTGAAACCAGTTTTTGTCCACCCAAGTGATGATTGGGGGGAGGCGCATGAATCATGCTGACTCCCCCCATTTCCTATTTATTTAAATACATTATCATTCTAATTTGAGTCCCAAAAGCATTTGGTAGAAGCTCCAATCAAAGAAGTCGAGGTAATCTTCTGGCAAAGGAGAAGTCGATGCGTGACGAGACTAGCGATTATTGGCTCGTAGGATGACTAATTAATTCATCGCATGTTTAATTATATATATAGATATAATAAATTTTGAGGGAAAGGCCAACCTGGTGTGGACGAGATTCAGTGAGTATGATTTAATTTAATTTAGTCCAGTCTTTGGATTTTATTAAATTCCATCGTCAGGAGACTCAGTGTAATGGTGTGCGGATAAGAAAAAGGAGAATCGGACGTGATCATGAAAAAAGTCTTGGACGCAATGGTAGAACGATGGAATGGATGAAGAGGGACTCACACAACACTCCAAGAGGAGAAAGGAAAATGGAGAGTCAATCGGGCCAAAGGGGGAAGGAGCCCGCATGAATAGTGTGGCCCGGTCATGAAAATTACAAAAATGCCTATTTAGGGGCAAAGAGCTCATATGCCACTCATTCCTCACTCCACATTTCTTACTCCAGAAGAACGTGGCGAAGAAGAAAAGAGGAAAAAGAGAGAGAGGAGGAGGAGGGGAACCGGAGGGAGAAGAGGGGAACCGGGGAGGAAGGTGACCCCGACCGTGAGCAAGGTGGAGCGTTTCTTGAAGAAGGGGATGGGTGAACTACCCGCCCTTGGCCATGAGGAAGTGAGGCTTGGGGAGAAGGGTAGGACAGCGACGTCCTCTCCTCCCCGAGAGTAAGCGAATGGACGTAGGATAGACGTTGAGGACGTAGGATTCGGTTATGTGTCGTACGTGCTTTTTCACTTATAGTAGTGTATGCATGTGTGACAGGATAGAAGACCATGGCACGGACACCTTAAGTCGTAGAAGTCCCAAACATTGTAATTGTAAAAGCAATCTTGTAATTAGAAGTGGTTAAAAATGTGAAAGAGAGACGACGGATAAGCAAGAGTGAAGTTCCCTTAAAATCAACAAAGTGCGAAACCTTTCATGAGGGGATGAATCATTTCGACTTGGCTTTGAAATTAGCCAAAACGGTTCACTTGTGGGGATCACGTGCTACTTGACATTTAAACCCTTTTCAGATATGGTAGACACGAAAAACCTAAATAGTAACGATAAGATAAAATATATCTTCTTATTTCTTTTATATCGAAAAGCAAGCCAATAATAATAATAATAATAATAATAATAATAATAATAATAATAATAATAATAATAATAATAATAATAATAATAATAATAATGATAAGAGAGAAAGAAAAGGTAATAACCATTGGCAACTATGGCCGACGACATGTCCCGATACATAAACCAATTTACATACTTATTGTGCAAATGGATAGTGTGTTAAATGAGTGAGAAAATTCATCCTCATATCATTTTACCACCCATACAAACATATTTTAATTACAAACCAGGCAGAGAGAGATGCATGTTACCAATATAAAAGTTTTTAAGGCATTTTGATAAATGTAGGTGTGCTTGATGGGTAAGCCCACGACACTAGTTCTTCATGTTACATGGATATTCATGTGAAACTCTGAATCATTGAAGAGGGAGGGCCCATTTTACGATATAAATTGTAATGAAGTTGAAATTGAAGCAAAAACAGCCACTTAAAACAATAAAAAGTTTATAACATAGTCATAACAAATAACAATAGTAAGACATCTTAATCAATAACACGCTTTGTTCTTTTCGTTAAACAAAATCGTTCAACTAAGAGATATACTCTTTACATATCCATTTTCCTCGGAAAAACAAAAGGCAAATTATCGATATTTGACCTGAGCTATAGGCCCACTTCCTTTTGTGGCATATCGTTTAAAAAGTTTTAGTTGTGGCCTTATTTCGATTTTAGTTTTTGATTTGGCCTTAAACCTGATGTCCGTTACGACTGTCAGACTTGTCGTTGATGGCCAACTTTATTGTCCTACGTGTCTTAAAATTAGTCCAATGTGTTCGTTACGTGGCAAAATTGTCTCCCAGACGAAATAAATCAACAAAGGGGGTTTAGGGTTAGGGTTCTTCGTCAGTTCCGATTTGGGATAAATCGAACGAAGTGCGATTTGAGGAGGAGTTTGTCTGCATTGCTTGATTAATTCCTTGTGCATCCTCCAGGTAAGTTGATTGTGTTTGTTTTTTTCTTTGTTCTACTTCTTCCCGATGTGATTCTGAACTGAGTTGTTCTGATTTGGTGGAATTGATTTCTTCAGCGATTCCAGTCGGATCCTGTTGTCATTATCGATTCATTTATTTTCCTTCCTCCAAGTTAGTTGATTGTCCTTGTTTTTGCCCTTATTTTGATTCGTCCCGGCGTGGTTGATACCTGGGTTTGTACGGGTTGATGTAAGGGATTCTTGCGCATATAGGTGGGCAGGTCAGAATGAAGCGGCTTTCGTTCAACATGCATATAGGTGGTCTAGTGTCTGAGGGGAATAATTTTGAGTATGTGGGTGGTAAGGTCTTGAAATACAGTGACGTAGACTGCGATCTAATGGGATATTTCACCTTGGTAGCCTTCGCTCAAGATTCTGGTTGCTCTATGAAGAAGATGTGGTATGGTGTTGGGTCTGACAGTGTTAAAGAAATTTTTAGTGACAAGAAAGTGGTAGAGATGTGCGATTTATGTCCAGATGGTTCTACTGTGAAGGTTTACTGTGAAGGTACTATGATAGATAATAGATCTGAAAATTAATATACTAGTCTGGACATTTCTTTAAGTATTTCTAATAGTGATGTGGATAGTTCAGAGGCAGAGCAGGACTTAGATATGCATGAGGTAGATGTCCAGGAGAGGGTGGGTGGACTGTATCATGAAATTGCAGATGTTAGTGGTGCTGTTATGGAAGTAGAAGGGGATGTTAGTAATGCGGATGAAGTTGATGAAATCGAAGAATCTGAATATAAGAAGTCAGACGAGGATATAATTCCAGACGATGGTACATCCACAATAGGATACAAGAGGAAGCATTTGAAATCACAACTGAGTATCTATGATCCACATTGTGATCATAAGGTGATAAAGTTCATACCTGGATTGTGTTTTGAGACCCAAGCCAGATGCATAATGCTATACAGAGGTATGCCATTGCTAATGGATTCAATTTACAGTGGAGCGAAGTTCCAAATTAAAGCAGGAGTCTGTATGCGAATCTGGCTGTCCTTGGAGGATTTATGGGTCGTGGTTGAAGAAGGATGGATCATTTGCTATTAAAAATGTGTTCAGCAGTCACACATGTGCTCGTAATATGCGAAACAAGCAAGCTACCAGCAATTGGTTGGCTCAACAGTTGGTGGATGGTAATAATAGAAGGGCCGGTGCCACGGTGAAAGAAATTTAAGAGCAGGTAATGAAGAAGTAAACGACCGAAGTCGGATTGATGAAGTGTTACAAGGCATGCTGGATTGCAGATGACATGATAGTTGGTTCAGTTGATGATCACTTGAAGAAGCTTCGACCATATTTAGCTGCTCTGAGGAACAGATATCCAGGGAGTTGTTTTGAGCTGTCAACTGATTTGACATTATCCACTGGACTACACACCACTTTTAGGAGATTATACATAAGATTTGAGGCTTTGATCAAGGGGTTCCTTCTAGGGTGCAGACGTGTTGTGGGATTCGATGGAACCTTCATACATACACAGTAACTATGTCTAGGCTACATATACAACAATACTTATTAAAACTAATACAACAAAGGTCATCAACTTGAAATCTCTAGTCCTAATTTTTTCATCATCGCTTGATTTGCACGTTGTTCCAGCTGATGGGATGACTGGACCATCTTATGCTTCATCACCTGAGCCTTGAGATGCTTGATTACATCTTCCATTGCAGCTTGGCTCTTCTGCATCAGCTCGACCTTACTTTCTAACAACTTCTTCGTCTCAACAAGGTGCGATATAATTTCTTTTTGTCGAGGGGGTATCACATCGTCATACTAGCTGAAAAAGCCACAATCATCATCCTGTACACATGCTCAGAACACACAACAAAATTCAGAACACAAATCAGAGACAAGTGGAAGATTCACAGACTCCGAAATCACCTTCCACACTAGACAACGAAATAAACGTCTCCCCGGATTGCTTATACTCCAAGAGATGTACAATACAGTTCTCATCCCATGTTTGCACCTCCTTTCACAAGTAACAGAGGTGGAAATTGCAGATTCCGCACCCTCGATACAACTCATACTTATCAACCTCTACATTTAACAAAATAATTGAAAAACAATTTGGAATTATAAACCCAATACCATACAAACATCCATTTAAAATACCCGACCCAAAACCCCAACCCAGAAACCCATATGGGAAGCAGAAAAAAACAAGACTAAGGAAGTGAGGAACCTCATGAACCAAGACATGAAAGAGCGACGAACCTGATGAACCAATGCAAGAAGGAGCGAGGAACCAGATGAACCACGGCCAAGAACAACCCAGGAAAGGAGGACAGAATCTGATTACAATCACCTTCGTGCACAAACCCTAATCCCCATTTTCTTTTCTTACATTTCTTTTGTTAGAACCCACGTGCGGAAATGAAAAAATCAAGCTGGAAGACAATTTTGCCACGTAACGAACACAGTGGACTAATTTTTAGACACGTATGACAATAAAATTGGCCGTCAACGACACGTCTGACAGTCGTAACGGACGTCGGGTTTAAGGCCAAATAAAAAACTAAAATCGAAATAATGTCAAAACTAAAACTTTTTAAATGATATGCCACAAAAGGAGGTGGGCCTATAGTTCGAGCCAAGTATCGATAATTTGCCAAAACAATAATAATAATTATTAATTATTTACTTAATTATATTTTAAATTATCCTAATGTGCTTGAAGACTTAATCGATGATACACAACACTAACACATCAATTGTTGACTCAAGTTTTCACTTTTTGATTTTTTGAAAATAATAGGCCTTTAATATTTTTTTTCAACTTTGAAATAATCTACTTATTGTTTTTGTTATTGTTTAGTAAATTGAATAATAAAAATAAACATTACAATTTAGATTATGATGAAATATTATATAATATATTTATTTATTTATTTATTTATAAGTTAATTAAATATATTAGGTTTCGGGTTTCATTTTTTGACATAATTAGGTAAAAAGAGTTTGCCCCGTGTTGAAAGTTTCGAAATACAAACCCGTTGAGACACAACACGTATACGACACTAGTGACACTAATTGCCACTCATATTCAAACATATCAAACCTTTTTGGCCTGATTAAGCAGAATTACGTTACGTTATTACACGAGCAACGTTCATTTTTAGTCTTCAAGAAACAGAAACAGTATACCCCCAAATGTCGCCGACTGCTACTTTGACGAATTCAAGTCCTCGAGAAAGCAACAGTCGAACCGAAGGAATAACGAATGTTTGCTCCTTCAACAACCACTTGCTCTCGACTTGACATCTTGATAATAGAAAACGTATACCACGGTCAATACTTACAATTTGATATCCATTTTCAACTCAAACGAGGCACACGTTGGGACACGACAAGCATTAGGATAAGCCGTGATTGGTGATCCTGTGTATTTTTTTTTTAAGTTTATTTATCCTGAATTTTGTACTTTGGGGGAAGTTGGTGAATCTCAATCTATCAAAATCAGGAGGTCAACGTACTCTCACAAAAAATCCCCTTCAATTATTTCCATTTTTTTGGAAAAAAAAACTTAATATATCTTATAAAACACACACACACACATATTATACATACATTGAATTGACCAAATCTATCTAAAATGGAATTGTCATTCAGGACAGACAGGCGAGTTCTGTTAATTCTTCTCATCATAAATCATCCAAATTCACGTTACACAAGCACAGTCATCGATATTCGAGGAAAAGTAGTACACATTTCAGCTTCAGGGGGTTTCTGAATGCGGACTGAAGCACACGTGTGTCTTTCACATAATTAATTCCTTATTTATTCTCTTAAACTCTCTAATAGCATGGTATGTATATTTAATAAGAAATAATTAAAAATATGAAATTATTTTATACTTATAATCGGCTTAATTACTAATGTCCTAGAATCATTTATCAACCTTTAAAACTTTTGTTTTTCCTTATTTCATGAAATACAACACCCATCTCGAACACCTCTTCCTCTCTTTTCACTCTCTGTTCCGCAGCCGCCACCCCCCGAATTGGCATCTTAGCCGACACCTCTGGCTCGCCCCTGATGATGGATTTCCGGAAATCGTTCCGGTGGGAGTCGAGGAGGAGCGAGCCTGTAATGCTGCTCAAGGAATTCCTTAAAGATGACCTCGGCTCGTGCTCGTCGGGTGGGTTCAACTCCTTACCGAGACGCCCCAGCTGCTCATTCTCCTCTCTCTCGGCCTCGGTCAGGTTCCTCATCGACATTGACCTCAGGTCCGACACCCCCACCCCAGACAAGGGTCTAAGCAGGAGCTTATCCGCCTCTCGTTTCCGTTCGGCGGCTGTGAAGATCGTCAATGCCGTGAAGTTACCTCTGCGCATGACTTGCTTCCTGCTGCTCGGCGGCAGTCAAACCGAGAAGTTCAGTAGCGACAGGGTAGACGAGTATGCAAGAAGGTGGAGTTTCTTCGGCGACGAGGACGGCATCATGTTGGGCAAGGATGCTGCTGCCTCATCGATCCTTAGTTGCGGCAACGTTTCCAGGAGAGTCAATTGGGACGGGAACGGCATGGCTTCGGGAAGCAAGGACGCGACAGTGATTGGCGGAGAGATAGTCAATGGCACCGACGGTAAGGAACTGGTCCTTCCTCCAAGGTAAAAAATCACGAACATCATGTCCTTCTACCAAAATATAATTTTGCCGGCCTTTACGAAAACGCAATTTTCCAATGTTTTGTACGACAAAGTTGTGCACAAATAATGTTGATTTCTTTTTTTTTTTCTCTTTTCTGGCCCGTGGTCTAAAATCAAATTTGATGTTGATTTCTCGTCGGACTTGATGTTATGGAGATGAGAAGGATGATTTCAGACTCGTTGGTCGGGGGAGTGTGGAAATAATTCCAACGTGGTTAGGAAAAAGTAATCGTGAGTGACATAGTTGGAGGAATGTTCTGAAGTACCGTGAGAAAAGAAACAAATTCATCTTTTACCATAGAAAGTTTTAAAATTACCTAAAGCCTGCTCCAACTCATTTTTGTCTTTTTCTAATTTTAAGAAAAACCAAAAATTTTGAGATATTTTCAAATAGGTCCTCGAGATGGCTGGAGAAGGAAAAACTTCGGGAAATCCTTCTAGAACTCCGTCACGATTGGAGTTCGTCTCAGAGCCTAGGATGACTCCCTTTGAAATTAGCAAGAGTATAAATCATATTTTAACTCAGCTAACCATTCAAGGGAGTACAGAAAGTCTAGAAAACCGAAACCAAATGGCACAGGAAGTAGGCTCTATAGTCAATAAAATGCTAGACGCTCTGGAACGAGAAAGAAGTTTAAAAAGGCCTGAAGCCGAGGCGACTTCTGGACTGGAGAGTACTACAGGAAAACCAGTCGAAAGATTGAATCTGGGAGGAAGAAATTCCAAACAGAATCAAGGCAAGAGTGTGGACGAAATGTATAAAGAGTCAGTTGC
This sequence comes from Melastoma dodecandrum, assembly GCA_029817715.1. Taxonomy (NCBI): domain Eukaryota; kingdom Viridiplantae; phylum Streptophyta; class Magnoliopsida; order Myrtales; family Melastomataceae; genus Melastoma; species Melastoma dodecandrum. Next base: position 4,068,019 of record JARUPY010000606.1, read on the forward strand.
TCCTTACATTTTAGACGCACAGAAGCGAAATGCAAATTTGAACTCCCAAAGTGGGGAGTTGGCAAAAGACTTAAGGAAGGTCTTAGGTCTGGCAGAAGATGCTCCAGTTCATTTAAACAATCGAACGTTTAATGAATTGGTAACTGCGAAAAGGGAAATTTACAGGCCCGATTATCCTCATAGAACTAAACAAGATTTTGTTCCAAGAGATAATGTCTTGAAGCCTATAATTACCCCCGGTGCTTTTCTAGACATCGATTGTGAAAAGCACGTATCTGAAAAGATAGATGAGTGGTTATCACTGATTCGAATGACTGCTTCCGCCGGGATATTATCCCCTGGATTAGTTTATGAATTATGTGTTGCAGCCCTCATGGGAACGGCGCAAAAATGCTAGTAATCTTTGGTGGCTCATACTGACATTAAAGAAAAGATAGATCAGACGCTGACCGTCGATGGTGTATTAGCAATCATCGCTGATGCATTAAAACGGGAGTTCTGTGGTTTTTCGTTATCCACTGAGACTGTAGAAAAAGGGCATTCGTTGACTGCTCTGGTTAAACTACAGATCTGTGATATGTGCTGGTTTGATAGCTACGTATGTGAATTCCAGAAGTATTACTACAATCTGGACGTAGTGTCTCAACAGTTCATATTGAGAACATTTTTTGCAAAACTTCCCGAACCTTGGCCGGAAGTTGCGCAAAAGGCCTATGAATTACTTCTGAGTGAGGAAAAGATTGTCTCTAGACTCGGAGAAAAAATTCAGGCGGTTAAGTACGCGATGAGAAAGGCGTGTACTAAGCTCCAAGTTAAGGAGGCGGCTAAGAAGCTGCCATACTTAAACAAGAGCTGTTGTTCTCAGATTGAGTATGTACCTAGGAGGTATGGATGTGATACTCCAGGAGAATCTATGAGAACAAGAAACTTTCCGAAGAAAAGAAAATTTGTTGGATACAACAAAAGGAAAGTTTGGCCCAAAAGAGACCTCCAGAAAACCAAAAGGGGAGGTCCTGCTTACAAAGCAAGGAGGTTTGTGAGGAGACGGACTAACCTTAAGGATAAAGAAAGGATCTAAGCCTTTAAGCGAAAGCATGGTAGAGAACCTAAATGTCCAAAGGGAAAACCGTTGAGCAGCTGCAATTGTTGCTGGTTTGTGGATCAAAAGCCCACAAAGCGGATACTTGTCCTCAGAAGAACCAAAAGTGAGAAAGACTCCGAATGGTGTTTCTGGATTACAGGAGTCATGAGGAGGAAATCCTGGCTTATGAACCAATAGATGAGCAGGATATTTCTGACTTAGACTCGGAAGTAGAATCTATCTATGAAGTTGTATCAAATTACGATACAGACTCAGAAGAAGATTCTGATATCTGGAAAATGCATCTGTTCATGATGAGAGCAGGCAAAATGGAGATGGTGATGAGATGGTTCCCTTGGAAGCATCGAATCAGGTACTAGAGGAATCCCACCAGTATGAAGATCCATCCCAGTCAGTCCTGGAATGGAGGTTGCCTAATGTTAATGTGAGAGAAGTCTATAATGTTTCAAGATTCAACTTTAGATCTATAATAGACATCTCACAAACAGAAGCAATGGCTCAAGTTACGAGTACGGAACTTGAGACTTTGGATATCCCATTGCTAAACGTACAACGCATTAGGGAAACCATGCAACGTGCGAGAGGTGTATATAACTATATACACATTGGGTTGATCCAGGTAGGATTGATTCCGCTATTTCATCTTCCAGCGGATAGTCCTGTCATAGCAGCTGTAATCGATAAACGATGGCGAGAGTCTAGAGATCAGCTGATATCAGGTGGACAGGCCAACCTTGCACACGGCCCTGTATGGTTCCAGGTCCATGCAAACTTTATGATGGCCCTGAACGATCGTTGTTTGGGAAATTCATTGACCTTAAGGATTAAATCAATGAATATGGATAGAATGAATTCCCAGGCCAAGTTTTTGGCGTATCACACTAGAGTAATTTACCGATTGGTAAATACCACTAGTCCTGGTGTGAGGAACATCTCAAGACTCACCGAGTTATTCGAGGAAGGTCATAATAACTACCAACAATTTCATAGGCGAGAGGTAAACCCATTAGAATTAACCTGGCCAAGAAATTAGGTTATGACTGAGCCTGGTAGTAGCTCTAGACCGATTAGTGCGGCTAATATCCGACAGAGAGCTTACGAGATTACTTTAATGTTGGGAGAACCGTCTAGAGATAGTTTTTGAGCTGACAGGCATCTGCCTGTGAGGATACCAATCCTGATAGAGCCAAGAATCCAAACGCCCTCTGAAGTTTCTTCTAGAGCTAGTGATATGGGAGAAGACATAATCGTGTCTAGACCAGCAGAAGCATCTACTCCACCACTAATAGAAGAAATGTCTCGAAGGTCTATGGATTCAAGAAGCCCGTCTCAACATACGGGTAGAATCGTAGGATATAGACATATCTTTACCAGTCTATGAAGATCCGGTAGATCATCCGAGAGAGGAATCAATACGGATGATGAGAGTTACCTATCCGGATAACTCTTTATCCAGAATTCCTGAAGTCTGTAAGGCTATTGAGCAAATAGCCGAGCAGAGGTCTATTCCAATAGACGAAATCTGGAGGATGATAGAACCATCCCAGGAAGTACCCAAGAACATTGGTTTTAGTGTTAGGAAGGAAGATTTGAGTTCATATGTGGCTCTAACTTTCAAGTTTCCTGGATACTATGAGTATTCTCTAGATACTTTGATAGACACTGGGTGTAGCATAAGTTGTGCTAGACTCAATGCTCTACCAGATGAGTGGTGAAAACCACTATAGAAACCTATCCATATGGTGAATGTAGATGGAATGGCGACAATAGTCAGCCATCAGGCCAATAATGTGCTCGTATTTATTGGTGGATAACAGTTCATCATTAAAGAGATCCTGGCCCATCCTTTATTAGAGGCAGACATCATAATTGGTAATGCCTTTCTAATTGGTCCTAATTGGTAATTAGGACAAAAGGAAAACTTACCTTTTGTGCAGGATGTCCATCATGTATCCATTGGTGGGGTGAAAATCAGTATTCTCCAAGAATCTAAATTAAGGTTAAAATTTGGGTTCTACCCGGTAAAACGGACGGAATACTGTGGTAGTTCACCATGTGAAAAAGCCTTCAGAGTGCGAGCTCAACGTGGTGATATACGGTTGGATGAGAGCGATTTATGGGTGCAAACCCTGTTTTCTCCAACGAATACCAGTAGTTCTAGCTAGTATGACGACTTGTTTCTAAATCAAGAAGTGTGTATGGCAATAAAGTTAACTGGGACAAAATGGGATAAGTTCCTGGTAAAACTTGCCGACAATTTTAGTGAAGATCCATTAAAATTGTGGAGTCGGAATAGCCTAAAGGCTAGACTCGAGTTAAAGGATCCCGAAACCATTATAAGAGCCAGAAACATTACGTATACTGCTGAGATGGTTGAGGAGTTTGACAAACAAATTCCTGAGTTGCTTGGAAAAGGCTTGATTAGGGACAGTTACAATCCACATTCTAGTCCTGCCTTCATGGTAATTAATCAAGCCGAGCAGGTGCGAGGGAAAGCACGAATGGTTATAGATTATCGTCAGCTTAACAAAGCTACCAAAGACGATGGCTATAAGATTCCCACTGCGGAAAATTTAATTGATAGAGTTAGTTTGAGCCAACCAAAATTCTTCTCGAAGTTTGACTTGAAAAGTGGATACTGGCAAGTCAAGATGGAAGAAGAGTCGATTTCTCTAACTGCATTCAATGCTCCGCAAGGAATGTTTGAATGGCTAGTGATGCCGTTAGGCCTGAAAAATGCTCCAAGAGTATTCCAGTGCAAAATGGATAATGCCTTCAAGCAAGTCCGAAAATTTTGTGCGGTCTATATTGAGGATGTGCTAGTCTACAGTCAGACTGAAGACGACCACATGAGGCACCTTGACAAGGTGACCGATGTCTTCCGACAGGAGGGCATGATTCTATCAAAAAGGAAGATAGAATGGTTTAAAGAGTCTGTTAATTTTTTAGGCATGGAGATTGAGCAAGGAAAAATTAAATTGCAAAGTCATATTGCCGAAAAAATTGTTGATTTTTCTGACAGACTTGAGGATAGAAAACAAGTCCAAAGATTTTGTGGATTTGTTAACTATGCAAGAAAGTTTATTAAAGATCTTTCCCAAGATCTTGGGAGGATTTCAAAGAAAACATCTTCTGTGAATCCTTGGTTATGGGAAGATGAGGACACTCAGGCTATTCAGAGACCTATGTAAAAAGGTTTATGAGTGTGAACCTCAAAGAGGCTAGGCAGACTAGACTTTTGAGGTTGCAGGAATGGTTTAGCTATTATAAATTCGATGTCGAGTATATCTCTGCAGACAAAAACATAATAGATGACTCTCTCTCTAGAGAATTTGCAGATGGATCCCGCAGCAAAGAAGAAGATCTGCTAGAAGTGCAAGCAGGAGGGACACTCCAAGAAGGTATGTCATAATCCTATCAAGAGAGATAGTGAGCATAGTGATACTGGTTCCAACTCTGGAACAAAATCAACTTTGTGCTGGCAGTGCAAGCGACCTGGACATCGATCATTCGAATGTCCTAGTAAGCTGAAAAAGGGTATGGCTAATCTCAAGGAGAAAGTAGTCACCAACTCCAAGAGAAAGGCGGAAACAGATCTCCAGAAGGAGATGGTTGATCCTAAGAAGAAAGCTCCTGCTAACTTCAAAGGAAAGACGAAAGATGATTTCCAGAGAGGAATGGCTGAACCGGAAAAGGTAATAACCAATTCCAAAGGGAAAGCAGAGAAAGATTCCCAGAAGGGAATGACGGGTCCTAAGGGAGAAGATAATATCAACTCCAAGGGAAACGTGAAGAAAGATCTTCAAGAGAAGATGGCTAATTCTGAAGAGGTAAGCTCTAAGGGAAAAGCGAAACTGGCAGATCTGAAGGAAGAAGCTCAGGCTAATTCCCAAGAGAAAGCCAAAAGGAAGGAGAAAGCAAAGCAGCTTAAATCTTCTGGTTCTAAGAAGGACGATAAGGTTACAGAACCTTGGTGGTACCCACTGACCACGGAGCAGTTCAATTACTGCTGTAATCACCTGGCTAAAGAGCAGAAAGTCTCCATAAACCAAGCTGTTAAAACCTACAAGGCTTTATTACAAAGCAAGAAGGAACAGAAAGAGCGAGTGGAGAGTGAGTATGCTGAGGAGGAAGCTAAGTTCAAAGCTTTCATAGGAGAGCCAGTTGGTCGGAAGGAAGAACATCCTGAAGACACGGCGGAAATGGAGTACGATGAGTATTTCAATTATGAAATACCGACAGCACTCGAAGAAGGTAATCCTCAAACTCAGGAGAACCTTGAGGAAGTAATTCCTGAAGGAGGTTCGGTTGAACCTGGTGAGCAAGCTCACGATGACAGAGGTCATGAAGATCTAGATAGATCTTGGTTTTTTGATTTGACTCTTTCGAAGATGGATCCCTATCTTGGGATGCCACTGTTGTTTGTGAAGGACTTATGGGAGGTATTAAAAATAATTACCAAGCCCAAATTAAGTTTTTCGCAGCAAAGGCGATTGAGTACAGCAAAGATCTGGAGGCCAAGTTAACTCACAAGGCTGCAGATGGAGAAAAGCTGTCTAAATCTATAAGGGATAGACAGCAATTCTCACCACAACAATGTCCATACTACCGTGTGAGGTTAAAGACTATGAGACTTCCAAAGTGGTAGTGGATATGAGAGAATCCTCGCTCGAGGAGAACTCTGTACTTCAACCGTATCTACACTGGATTTCGGAGAAGTAGCCATCCCTGAGGATCAATTCAGGTATGGTGAGAGTTGCTTTACCTTATTTGTACGCGGGTTTTGTCGATATTCTGGAGATCGATAGATCAGAACCAGAGCAGATAGAACCATTGCCTCACTTGGTAAAGTTCATACTCGGATGCCTTGGCTACGGTTCAAAGTATGCTACGGCATTGATTACTAGCACTACGATGGAGGAGGAAGAACATGAGCAATATAGAAAAGTAATCCTTCCCAATATGCAAGTGTGGGATATCCATCCTAGTGAAAGTAAGCATCTGATAGAACCTAAAAAACAAGACCTCGATCATAGGGGTTTATGGCGAAAGTATTACAAGGATAAGATTGTAAGAAAAGCCATAAAAGTTAAGTTTCTAAAAGATGTGCTGGAGCACGTGTTTGCCCACAAGGAGCTATATTATGTGCTCAGTGACGGGATGACAACTGTCACGATTCTCCATTCTTATCTCAGCTATGCAGATGAGCAGGCAGGAGTGAGAGGATGGGAGAGAATTCTGGATCTTCTAGATAGCTTCTGGAAGAGGGAGAACTCTAAATTGTGCCTCCGAATAGACACCTTCGAAGTCTAGAGTAAAATCGCTGACTACACCGATAAATCCTTAGCACGGCGATTCAAGCAAGATGAGGAGATAGCTCGACAAAATGCTGATCAGGGACTCTTAGAAGGAACTGGCGAGTCTTCACACGCCAGAGAGGAAGGAATCTCCTTGGATGAAGCAGTGATGCAGACAGGAGAAAACAATTGTATAAAGACGGACTAGGCAATGTAGTCTAGGAAGCTTTTGTAAAAGTAGATTCTTTTTTACTTTTGATCTGGCAAACAGTGCATAGACATCAGCTTATTTGTGTATATATTTCATAACCCTCTACCATTTTTCGGGGAGGCGATCTGAATAGAGAATTTTTCTCACATCTCTCTGAGTCAAAATTCTTTGATCGTTCTCCACAACAATACCTTAAGGAATCAAGAATAGTTAAAATTAATCAAAATTGATTAAAACTAACGAAAGGTTAGATTTGCAAATCGAAACCTTGAAGGAAAAGTCTTTATGACTAAACCTTATGTTTGGATGAGGAGTGTCTATATAAAACCCTCAAGGTAAGGGCAATTTGGATGACACAGAAGAGCCTCTCTCTCTCAAGAATTCTCAGCTTCGAGAAGTGAGGAACTCTTGAATCCAGAAGTTGCGGAAACTTGGTGAACCCAGAAGTAAGGTATGATAAACATCTTAGTTTAAGTTGTTTATGATTACACCTTGAAAGAAGACTTTAATTAAGAAATTAAAGTGGTGCAGTGCACGATTCATTCTTATGACTGATTGCCCGAATCCTGAACTATTCCATTTGGATCACGGGGTGGGCAAGGATTCTACTACTGGTCTTCTCAATACCATAGTAGATCGACTAGAAATTCTATCGGCAAAAGTAACGCAGTTTTCCAAGCTGATAGAGAGTTATTCTAAGAAATTAGAAAAACTGACTCTAGTTCAGAGTGAATTCGATGAATACTTCCTTGAAGGTAAGTCCAATCTCGGATTTACGACAAGTTCAAAATACTCAAACGAGTATTTGAGGTTGATGGAACGCCGACGACAAAGACAATTGGGAAAATCTTCTTAAGTTCGATTCCTGTCAATTCTGAAGAATATCTAGCATGCTAATATCTAACTCTTTCTGGAGTTAATTGCTTTGCTTATCTTCAGTCTAATTATTAGTATCAGAGCCCGCTTAAGAATAATTTTCTTTTAATTGTCTGGAAGGACTAAATTGAAAGAAGAAGAGTTTTTGGGGAAAAAATTAAAAGAAAGAAAATAGGCAAGGGAAGGATAAGGGTAGAATGGGAATTTTTCAACGAACAACGGTAAAATTGGAAATATTTCGTGGAACCACGGTAAATAGGCACAATCCTCGACATAGTTTTCGGCAGTGATATATGCTCGAAAGGGATTGGACATATGAGGATCGGATCGGATCGGAAAAATCCTATCAGTCATTGTCTATATATAATTTTTACCATCCATCGGAACGGATCGGGCGTAGATCTCTTTTGTCTTCTAGTGAAAATTTTTTACCCCAACTTGGATGACTGATGAATATATAAACTTTTACATGTACGAAGATACCGTCTTTCCTGTCCACGTCATCTGGCAAGAAAGAAAACGTTGATAGATGTTGCTTATTGGAAACATTTTCAAAATCTTTTGCTATGTGAAATTTAAAGTGATGGACGACCATAATAAGATTAGTAAGTTGAGGCTATGTTCGAACAGGAATGTCTCCAGGGGAAACTCCCGTTCAGCCCTGTTTCAGAGTTGGACTGCTGCGAGGACGATGAGTTAACCATCGACGCTCGATCCAAGCAAAGCCCAGGGAACGTCAACACTCGGGGAGGTATGCATGGAATCATTCGCTGTTCTTATGTGATTAGAAGTTCCAGGATCGCTCATTGAATAGTTGGCAGTGCATGCGAGGTCGGGAGACCTTGATGTGGTTAGTAAGGCCCTTTTTGACATCTTTCGTGAATGTTAGGTAAACATAGGCACGATGGTCTGTCTCGGCAGGCTCCGGCAGAGTTAGAGAAACGGATTACTTTGCCAGAGCTTGAAGAGGAGGCTGCTCGTCCTGTAGTAGTAGAAGAAGAAGAAGAAGACGAGCTGGAAGAACAAGAAGAAGAAGCGAAGGATAATGCAGAGGCCGTTCTCGAGAGGATGCTCAAGACTATGAAGGTCAACGTCCCGTCCTACGACTCCAAGTCGAACGTTCTCCTACTGGACTTCTTCAGGGAGAAATTAGTTGAGTGGGAGGAACACCGATACGCAGTTCAGGGGTGGGACTCGTTTGTGGACGAGGTTGTGCATGTGGCAGAGGAGTGGATGCGCGGGAAGCCAAAGGAGGCATATGTGGGTTGGGAGATCGAGGGACGGAGGATGGCTTACATTAAGGACATGGAAAGAGGTGGTGACTTGGCGGGACACGAGGTTTGTTTGGAGGTGGACAATGTTGTCTGGACATTGCTGGTTTATGAGGCAATAATCGACATTTTTGTGTGAATGTATGCGACTACATTATAATTTCGTTTCCTGATACGAAGCGAACATAAACTAATATTGGCATGTATAATCGTATGTTATTTCTCACCGTAACAATTGCATTAAGAGATGGCAAATTAGCATTTCGGTCATTTTCGGACTTTCTATAATTAATAGAATTCCATGGCAGAAGGTCAGGTTATGTGGATCACATAATCTTAATTTATAGCAGAACCCGAAGTAAATTGTTTTAAGTAGTATTAGATCAACCGACATCTTATCTATAATGTAGTTCACAGTCCTAAAAGATTTCTACAATAGTAGAAGATTGATGTAGAAACTTAATGTTTTTGCTAGCATGTCTCTACAGATTTGATCAACCTAAGAATGATTTGCAAGGTTTACTTTAAAACCTGAAAGGTATTTATAGTAGTAGGAGATAGATATAGAATTTTGAAGGTTTCTGCACACCCAAGCGATGACATGTAAAAGTTAGATATGTGGGGTCAACTCCATAACTTGAGAGGTTACCGTAGCGATAGAAGTTTGGTGAAGAATATTTTGGGTTTCTACCCAAATAAAATATTGTGTCTGATTGTTTCCTTTTTCTTAATGGTTTCTGCTCAATAATCAGTTGTCGTAGAAAGTAAATAAGAGATAAGGAGTTTATAATGTTTCAGAAAAACCTTATGTCTACTTTTCACCCTTTATACTATGACTATTAGTACTATTGAACACTACAGAAAAAGGCATAACGGCAGTTGTTAGAAAGTACAAAGGCACTTCTGCATAAGGTAATACAGATATCAGAAAGGCTTTTCCATAAATAGTAACCAAATGGATTATGCACAGAGACTTCTGGTTGAGGTTCTGCACTACGAACAATGGCGAACTACACAATCTTTTTGGTTTGGGTTCTGTACTATGAATATTGACAAACTCCGAAAGGTCGCTTTAGTTGGGTTTCTACAACATGTTGCAACCCCACATATGTGATGAGTCTATATTTAGATGGTTCGTATTGATAAAGAATTTGAACGTGATCAAATATAAGAAGAAAGATAAATTGAACATTGATTGTCCCAAATCAATATGCAGAATATTACATTTTTCATATCGTAATTGATTTATTCTCTTAAAAGAGAATACATCATCAACCTTGAAAATAAATCATCAATCAAATCAAGGATTCTAGATAATCTTGATGTTTGATTTGTTCATGTTGGTTAACCTTTTGCATGTGAGTAGAAGCTTGCCTTCCATACAACAAAAGTTTACTTTCTTTATAATCATAGTCCAAACTTTGCTAACACTCGCATCGCAAATAAAAAAAAGCGAAATCAACAGTTTTGAATAAAAAATAATAAATACAGACATACTAATTTGAGCACTCGGAAGAGTTCATGTAAAGAACTTGATCGAACAAATTTCTTGAGATGTAATAATATGGTTAAACAAGAACTTCTGCTAAGAGTTATATTAAAAAATCTAATCGGACCAAATTCGATATTTTTATTCTTTTACCGGTGAAAACAAGTTATGATCAAATCGTTTGATCAATGTATGAAACCGGAATTCAAATGTCCTAACGCAAAGGAAGCCCTCTAAAACAAGCTAGGCGTGAATTGCAGAGACCCCTGTTATCCGGACTCTATGTCGGGTTCTATGTTGCCCTCAGAATCCGGGACCGAGCTATGGACAGGCGCACGACAAAGCGGGCAGAGTCTTTTCCGCACAAGCCACATGTCTATGCAAGACCTGTGGTAAACATGCTGGCAATTGGGAAGAAACCTACACTCATGCCCATCCTCGAATTCTTCCAGGCATACTGCACACTCGAGGTATTTGACCCGGCTCTCAGGTCCACTTCCGTACGAAAAGACAGTGTCGCTCGTAAGGTTCAACGGCGGTAACGGCGCCTCCATCATGTACACGGCCATGCTTCTTGCCCTCAAACCCATGTCAAAGCGCCTTCTTTGCTCTCGGATTAGCCATCGGATTGCTGGTTCCCCGAGATGGGGGTCCTCGATTCTTATCTCATGAAGCTCATCATCGCCTTCGCCTTCATCTTCGTCATAGTCTAGATCGACCCATGAGCGATAACAGTAAAGAGCCAGGGACCGGACGATTAGTAAAGCTCCGATGAGAATGTATAAAGTCGGGTTCTTAAGGAAGCTAAGTATATCCATGGTTCAGTTCGCTCGTGTTTCGATTTGCACGAACCCTTCATTATGTATATAGAGGAATGTCAACTGGGGATATCACAAAAATCTATCTAAATAATCTTATCTAACATCCTATTTACATTATCTCTTGCTTTTGGAGATTGTGATTATACATATCATAATATCCACCGTATTATTATAGATAGTGAATCCATCCTACTAGGGATGACAAATCGATGTCGGCAATTATGTATACTTTGTTGAATAATATTTCGGGGTCATTATCTATTTCTATCACTAAAGAGTTGGTAAATTGAATAACATAAGATTTCATCATCATTGGCGATGAGATAATATCATATTTTTATTTACAAGGTCTAAATCTAATCGGTTTTCATTGTTTATCCGATCCGAATATTTGCAAATCTTAATTTTTTTTGAACGATTCTTAATGTAACAAATTTGCTCCTGGAGGATGCGTCGAGAAAGACCGCGACTAGTACGGGAAAACTCCACGTTAAATTTCATTCAAAGGATGAATGGAAGCGTTTCTACATCAAATGGATTGATCAGGGTCCGTCCATATGACGTGCCCACGGCAGATCGGGCAGCGCCACTTTACCCTAAGCCACTTGCGGATGCAATCCTTATGGTAAGAGTGGCCGCAAACCGGAAGCAACAGGCACTCCTCCCCATCCTGGAAGCCTTCCAGACATATCACGCACTCGGTGTTGCTCGTGCTTCCTCCCCCAACTCTGCTTCCATATGCAAACACCTTAGGGTTCAACAAGTTCAACCGGGGCGGCGGACGTTCGCTCCGTACATTGTTCGATCTCCTAAGACCTTCCTGGCCATCATCTTGTGGGTGTACGGGGATGGTGATATGGGCATCGGGGGAATCGGTTCCCGATCCCTGTCCATTTCTTGTTCCTTCCCGATCGACCCACCGAAGGGCGCACTGGAACAGAAAAAGTGCTATGAGTACAAGACCGCACAAGATTACCGCAATCAGGTGGATAACGAAGATAATTTCCATAATTTCATCACATTCGATGAAGAAAGAGGTGTTTGGGCCACCGTAATTTTGCTATATTTTTCTGCGTATGTATGTATTTTTCTGATAGGTTGTTATTATTATATCGGTTAAGATCTGATTTTTTTTTAAAAAAAAAAAGAAAGAAAGAAAGATCAATTTTTTTATACATTGAACTATTAATTCGGAATAGATGATTATTTGAGGTGGGGGAATTGATCCAGAATAGAGTGGGCTAGCTGGCCTAATCATAAATTACATCCCCTTGGAACCGTAATTCGGGCTGTTATTTTACACAAGCCGAGATACTACTTGAAATGAAGCAATGTCAATCCAGTCGACAGGTTTTACATTTCGATGTCGCGTCGCCACTCGGCTCTCGATGGAGGCCAACGGCAACGATCCCTCGGAGGTGATCTACGTGGTACCACTTGCACCTATGGTTTTCCTTGGTCGAGTAGTATCGAGACACTGAACATCGAACATTTTATTCCTCTGGTCCCAACACTACTCATTTCCTCCCCCCGTCTGAATTCAATTCAAAAGGAAAAAGGAAAAGGAAAAACCACAGACGAAACAATGCGTACTAATATGCACGGTCCTTATCGCGAAATTTTCAGAGCCCTTGGCGCTGATTTTTCGAAGTCTTTCGCTCAACCAGCATAACTTTCACGTATTAACACCCCCCCCCCCCCCCCCAATACAACGCCTTAGACCTTGTTTCGTGCATATGGTTCACGAGATAATAGCAGTCTTGCCACGAAAAGATATAAATGATGGTTTGCAGACAATAATTTTTCTATCGCAGATATAACAACGGACTAACTACTGGGGTTGGTAGATGTGTATATTTAGAGGGTTCCATGGCCAGACAAATTAAATTACCCTCGACCCTCAACTTTATAATGGAAACCGCAAGGTGTAAAGAATTAGTACCACATTCGTATATATATTCATAGCCACCTCAACCAACTCCTACCCAAGTAGTTGAGTCCCAACCACCACCAAAATAATAATAACCTAATTTAATGAACTGCCTTCTCTCATTTGATTGGTCCACAAATATATTTACACGCATTGGAAAATGCTCACATTAGAATTAATCCCCATCGGCTTAGTTTAATGAGTTACACATAAGTTTGAATCAATGCTATCATGACACGATTCCATCGAACAACCGAATTTAAAGTCCCTAATTAAAAGCCTCGTGACTCTGTTCGTTGTTGCTGGGCTGTCGGAAGGAAATGGAGGAAAGAAAAGAAAAAACAAAAGGAAGGTAGCCTTATTCTAATAAATAGGCGACGTCATCCCTAACTCATCTCCCATGACAGAATTAGAAGTACCCATCTGCCCCCTCGACACGTGGACTCGGCCACGGGATCCCACAACAGCAGCCGTCTTGATGACAACCACAGGGAGGTACTCGTATTAAAGTGCATGAAGAATTCGGAAAATTAAATAATTAAAAACCTAGTCTAAAAAGAAAAGAAGAAAATCGTCTCGTACTCAAGCAAAAACATATCATATTTATGGCATAAAAGGTTCACTCCCAGTCTCCCTTATTAACATCTCCACGTTGAAAACCCAACAAATTACGATTTGTCACTCCACATCATGTTTTCATCGGTCGAGAGTAACTCCGACAACAAGCTCTCGCTCCCCCCCACTATTTTGCGCATTTAAAGTAGTGAAGTAGTTCACTTTATCTTCTTGGTTTGCCTTTCCCCCACCCCCGAAAAGAGGAAAGCCTTTCCCACTCCCTCAGTATCACGATTTCTGCATTTTCCCCCACCCACATCCGCCTTTCTTTGCACCCGCCGGCTTCGAAGTCGGCGGTGCCACCCCGGCTTCTCCCCCGGTCTCTCTACCATATAAAAACCCCTATAGTCACAACCTCTCTTACAATCTCAAACCCTTTTTCCTACTTGGTGATTCGAGCATTGTCTTGTTTCGGGAGGCGGCGATGGGGTCTTGTTCATGGGTATTGCTTGTTGGGATTCTACTCCTCCGACTCTCATCTTCTAATCAAGGTCTAATTTTTCTTTCCATTAACTTTTTAGACCCATTTTTCTTTTCTGTTTGTCTCATTTAATATATCTAATTAGACATTGGTCTATTTCTTTTCTCTTAAGACATTTCCTAATCCATGTCCAACTCGGTCGTAAACGAATTGATTTAGTCGTGTGGATGAAAATGGTTTAGCAAATAAAAATGTAATTAGGAACTAACTGTCCGCTTGACTTGATTTTCTAATTTCGTTTTATTTATACATTGAGATGTGATTGGGGGTCAGTAAAATAGGATGATTCATTGATTGTTGCTCCATTATGATTTTTGTATCAATTCTACAAAAAAAAAGTATTTCATGTTCAATTTAAGATAACATTAGTTGTAATAGTTGCACATAAAGTGTTAGTAGCAATTCAATTCAATTACTAAACAATACTTACGTTTTCTTAGTTTTTGTTTTTCGTTAGCCAATGCACAACCAAGGACCTACAGCTTCATGCGGGACGCGACCACCGCAGCGCCGATTTCCTACTATGACTACATCATCGTCGGGGGAGGCACGGCAGGGTGCCCGCTCGCGGCGACTCTGTCTCGGAACTCCTCAGTCCTTCTCCTCGAGAGGGGAGGCTCGCCATATGGCAACCCGAACATCACGGATCTGGCTGCATTCGGTGAGGCGTTGTCCGACCTCTCGCCGTCCTCTCCTTCTCAGCGATTCGTGTCGGAGGACGGGGTGATCAATGCCCGCGCCCGGGTCCTCGGTGGTGGGAGCTGCTTGAATGCGGGGTTCTACACGAGGGCCTCCCCATATTATGTTAGGTTAGATTGAATAAATCAGTTTGATCAACTTGTTTTGGTTAATACTCAGGTCATGCAGATTTAATTTTTATAGAAATTTGTTTATACTAATATGATGGACATTACTTTTATTAATCGTGTTTCAGGGAGACCGGATGGGATGGTAAATTGGTTAACGAGTCGTACGCATGGGTTGAGCGGACAGTAGCATTCAAGCCGACGATGCGGGAGTGGCAGTCCGCTGTCCGAGATGGGCTTGTGGAGGCCGGGGTCGTGCCGTTCAATGGATTCACCTATGACCACATTTATGGGACCAAGGTTGGAGGGACGATATTCGATGAGGCAGGGCACAGGCACACGGCTGCCGATCTCCTGCAGTATGCAAACCCAGATAAAGTCGTGGTGCTCATGCACGCATCCGTTTACAAAATCCTCTTCAAGAGGAGAGGGACTCCGAGGCCGAGGGCACATGGGGTAGTCTTTAGGGACTCGAGTGGGGCGAAGCACAAGGCGTACCTAAGGAGGAGGTCGAATAATGAGATCATAGTCTCAGCTGGAGCGCTTGGCAGCCCGCAGCTACTTATGCTCAGCGGGGTCGGCCCGAAGGATCATCTCATGGCGAATAACATTACAGTCGTCCTGGATCAGCCCTTGGTTGGACAGGGGATGTCGGACAATCCCATGAATGCAGTCTTCATCCCGTCCCCGAGACCCGTGGAGGTTTCGCTCATCCAGGTCGTCGGGATCACCGAGTTCGGTAGCTACATCGAGGCAGCCAGTGGTGCAAGCTTCGGCGGAGGCCCGAGGGCAGCCCTGTTACCGAACCGGCGGACTCCAAAGGCAATCAAGGCGAAAATTGACTACACGAACAGCCTCGACCAGGCGACAATCAATGGAGGATTCATCCTCGAGAAGGTCATGGGCCCAGCCTCAACGGGCCACCTCAAGCTCAGGAGCCGTGACCCTAACGAAAACCCCTCTGTGACCTTCAACTACTTCGATCACCCCGAGGACCTCCGCAGGTGTGTCAAGGGGATCGCCACCATCGAGAGGGTGATCGATTCGAGGGCATTCTCCCCGTTCAAGTTCCCGGAGCTGCCCTTCCAGGGTCTCCTCAACCTAACGCTGCGCGCTCCGCTGAACCTCCGACCGAGGCACCAGAACACCTCGACATCGATCGAGCAGTTCTGCAAGGACTCCGTCATGACTATATGGCACTACCATGGTGGATGCCAGGTCGGCAAGGTGGTCGATCACGACTACAAGGTCCTAGGGGTGGACGCCCTGAGGGTCATCGACGGATCAACGTTCAATTACTCGCCGGGGACTAATCCGCAGGCCACCGTCATGATGCTCGGAAGGTAGTCACGCTGAAACGGACGAACATTAACATGGGCAAAGGTCGGATTTATTATTACATCGACATTGATGACTTGTTTACTTCTGCAGGTACATGGGGATTAGGATTTTGAATGAGAGACTTATAAGTGAAATGTCCGGTTGATTTCATTATTTGACGAGGGACTTTATAAAAAGTCGTGACATGTTCCATGGGATGTTAATTTTGATTCAGTTGCCCTAAGTTTGACGGGGACTATTGAAATCCTTAACCTTCTCTCTGTTTTTTTTCCTTTTAAATATTTTGATATTCTTCTTTCTCTTTTACGTGCTTTATTTGGATGTGAAAATTTGCCTAATTTTATAGGGTTCATAAAAAATGGAAAAAAAAAGATAAAATTAAAATTATTTTTCGTACTTGTTTAATTCCTTACGCCAATTTTTTTTTTTTTTTTTTTTTTTTGGGATTAGTCACCCATCATCGAAACTTTTCGAATGTGTGATAATTATGAAAAATGTTAGGGAGAAATGGAATTTAGAAAATGACAATCAGGGCCCATCCCTCAGGAGAGGAGAGGCCCATTTTCCACATGGATTGATCATTCGACAAATTCATGCGAATCCTCACCGTGTTAAATTATTAATAATTTTTCATCGTTTTGGGGAACGTCATAGCATGGCTAAAATGTGATAATTATTGAAATTTGAACGCAATTAAAGTTTAAAAAATTAAGTATCTACTACTTTTATAATGAGTTTTGAAATTTCTTCTCTGATTTTACAAAAAGAAAACTCATTTATATTAATTTTTTTTTATTAAAGACTGATTTTAAAACTCGTTTTTATATTGAGTGAAACCCATGCATTTCTTCAAACTATATAAAAGGGCAAGGGTTAAAATCCCAGTGATTTAAACAAAATAATCCTTGTAGCTTGCAGCACCCTTATTTTTCTAACCTAATTTCTATGAAGACATGGTAAATTTAATCAATATGCGAACTTTACGTTTTATCATATCGTTTAAAAAATTTTGAATTTGGTCTTATTTAAATTTTATTTTTTAATTTGGGCCTATTTGTAATGGTCGATCGTTCGCTTTCACCGTTAGACTTTTAGATTATCCGACCTGTCTTTAAACGTTTTTTTTTTTATTTTTACTACGTGTACTACGATAACGAAATAAATCAGGAAGGGGAATAGGGTGAGGGTTCTTGTCCGGGGCCCCTCCCGACCGCCAGTAACGTCGTTGCAACCGCCACATCAACCGCCATCTCCTCGGCCTGAAACGTCCCCTGAACCTCCATGGGCAATGGCGTGATCCCCGCGATGGACAAGGACTTGGTCAGCCTCTTGCTGGAGGGAGGCCCGGGGGTCTGTCGACTCCGAAGCGGCCGCCGAGGGACAGCTCAAGGGTGAGCTCGACCTCCTCGGGTAGCTCATTAGGGGCCCTGATTTCTGGGTGGGTAGGGATTCTTTCTATTCGGCCAACCGACGGTGGGTTCCTTCATCTTTGGGTAAAGCGAGTACGATCAACCATCACAACATGAACATGTTGCGCAGGATCAAGAGCATTGCTTCCGGCCGCACCTCCGTTTCCTCTTACCCTGTAAGATTCTCCCCCCTTTCTTTCTTTTCTGGGTTTGTGCCCTGTTTGTTTCGATTGTTATTCGCTCTGCCTTTTTTTTTTTTTTTTTGTTGAGGATTCGTTTGGTCGAAGCGGAGGAGAATGTTGAGATCGATAGGCAAGATATGACACGTTAGACACACGTCGGACCACGTAAGAACCACGTAAGAAAGAGAAAAAAGACGTTAGAAACACGTTATATAAGCAAAACGGTCGTTACGAATATGGCCAAATTAAAAAGTAAAATTAAAACAAGATCAAATTCAAAACTTTTTAAAGTATATGTCAAAACGTAGAGTTTGGGCAAAATATCGATATTTTGCGTGAAGGCATTATTAATAAAAAATATTAACATAAAATAATATAAAATAATCCCATCCTTATCTGTCCTCTTTTTTTGCATTCTATTCTTGTTGTTTTTCTCGTAGATGAGACGGTCCCCACAAAACTTCGTCATAAAAAAAGGCATTTCTCATATGTTGAACAGCCCGTTTCTTTTTCTTTTTTGTTTCCCTCTAAATCTTACCCTAAATTTTTGTCAGGACTCACAATTAAAGATTTGGGACACTCGAAATACTTCTACAATTACTCGCAACATACAGAAAATGTGTTGCGTTTTTTGACTTTTTAAAATGTAACGTGTAGTTAACGAGTTAACGATTTACCAATCTATCAATTATTTTAAACTTGGGATAGCCCCTCGTGAGATATTTGTCCAAACTAATAGTATTGTCTTTTTCTGTAACAACGACAATATTCAAAATTAGTTGATACGTATGCCAACTAAATTCACTGTTTCGTATTGGAGACTGCACGTAACCAAAAGGTCGTGTCCCTTTGGTCGCACTTCACGCTTTGGTTACACTAAAAGTAAACTTCGGCTATATACACAATTCCATAAGACCCACAAATAAATAAATTACAATAACCAACCATGCCAAGGACGCCAGACTCCGGCCCACTACTAGTCTGCTAGGCTCCCTGACGGCAAACCGAGCCCCCCACGGTCATCTTCCTCCGGCCGTTTTCGGCTCAGTCCCATCCCCGGAGGGAAACAACATTCACAATCCGCCTGGCATGGCTCTGGCAACACCCACTTGCTTGACAAATCTTCTACTTCGACCGGGCACGGCTCGTCGCCCTGGCTCTCCCCCGGCTTATGTGTCCCCGTGTCCTTCAACGGGCCCCAGCATTCGACCTTGTTGAATTCCTTGATGTTGGAGTGGAAGTAAACCCAGACAAGCGCCTCCTGAAGCTCCGGGTAGTGGTTCAGCAGGTTGCCATCGCCGTGAACGAATGCACTCAACACCTAAACGACATCTTCAGCTTATCGATACACCAGAACTCGGATTCTGAATATGGACTGGGCGGGAACGTACCACGGGGAGTTCCTTGGAGAAGATGAAGTAGCGGAGGCGGGCGCAGAGGTCGAGGAGGAAGTGGCCGCCGCTGATGTGGCAGTGGACGTGGAGGGACATCTTGCCCTTCACCTTCTTCCACTCCGCCACGACTTCGTCCCTCTGAAATCTGTTGTACCATCCTTGTAACTGCTCATCAAAATTTACGAAAACTTAACAAGATGAGATGAACATCTTGGCAGAAGATGTTGAGTTCAACTAAACACGTGAGACAGAAGCAAAGTTGCCTAACAAAAAGTAAGCAAGGACAAAATATAAAGGAGCCCCCACTTTTGCCACGAACAAGTAATTCCTAGTTAAACTCTAGATGCTTATCGAATTAATATTAAATATTTAACAACTGAAATCTGTAATCATCGACCTCAACTTTCAAATCCTTCTTCTATCAGGAGTTTTGTTTATTATATATATACCTGGGAGTTGTTGATTGTCTGAGAGATGGCGAGAGTGAGCTTGGAGGTGACATCGCTGTGGGTCAAGGTGTAAGTCCTCGGGAGCTTCCCCGGGTGTTTCCTCTCGTCAACCCCTAGGAACATCACCTTCAGCTTCGACGCCTCGAATATCGCCGGCCCGAACAGCCTCGCCACCTTACCCCAGGAAAAGAGGATCGTAACTCAAAATCGAACCTCCTTGACAGCCCAGTCGACGGATAGACGGACGAGTTTTTGAAGACTCACCGGGAAAAGGGGGGTTCGGTTGGTCCTTCTGAACCTGTAGGAAAACAGAGTCCCCTGTTTCTGGGGAAGCAGGGGGGATAAGGAGGGCTTCATCTCGGAGGGAAGAACAGGGGAGAGAGAGAGGGTTAAGGTCCCCATGACTCTAAAGAGCTGCCGAAGCTAACTCCTCTCCCGACTTGGATCTTGTGGCCGAGTGAGTTTAATCGAGTGTTGAAGATGAGGGAAGAGGTTTGAGTAAGAGGCAGGAAAGGTGTTCCGGGAGGTGAGGCGATGAAGGGAGAAACAGGGGAGGTGGGGGAGGGTTTGGTTTTGCTTTGAAGGGGGAAGTTTCTGATGGTTTCTTGGGTCGGGTAGATGATGCGTGTCGGGCATGTCAAGCTATACTTTCTTCTTTTGCTTTTTTTGTCGGTTATTCTATTCGATTCACTAGTAGGGATTAAAAAATTTATATGCAAAGAGTTCATTTAAGGTATTTTCCAAGTGTTTTGCTTTTTTGTTGATTGGAACCTCTTTGCCACGTGGGGATGGGGTTTGAGACTCGGTTATGATACTATATTTTTACTAGATTTAAATACTAATTTAAAACGATTATTTGATTCTGGACTTGGGTTTGCACTTCAACGACGGATAATATATCCCCCTGCTCGAGTTGAAGCATCATCGACGACCCATCCACGACTTAAAGTAACCCTAAAACTATATCACGCCGTCTGATAATCAACTTTAACCCAAAAATTAACTAAAAAAAACTTTGACTCTCGTTCTAGTTGAAATATATAGAAAGAAAAAGAGAGTAAACCCAGGTAGGTTGAGGTCCCTTGGATTAAAACTTAGAGCAAGTAAATCCCAGTAAGCAGACGAAGAGAGTGGATCAAGTTTAAACACGTACGCTGTCATCGGCTGTCTTTGTCTCACCGCCCTTCCCAACTTTGGCGTTCTGATCTCACTCCCTCCTTGTTTTCCACATTTATTTTATCATTCTCCTTCTCTCCGGAAAAGAGTCATCCAAAGCTAAAAGATTAAAAGATTCGTTTCATTTCATTCACTAATACGTCGGTCAAATATTCCACGTACGGCTTAGGTTAGGTATTTCAAGGCAGTGAATCCAAAGGACGTCGTTCTGTGTGGGAAGAAGAAAAAGAGAGATGGGATTCCTCAAGTTTAGGTTTTCCTCTATAAGGAAAAAACCTTTGTCCCTATGACAACGAAAGGACACGTTGCTTTCGTCTCCTTGAGGTATGGAGGGATGTTTAATTCCTTGTTTAAACAACTCGAGTTGAAAGTCGCATGACAGTGACAGAGAAGAGAAAGAGAGGCTTAAGTTAAACCAAACGTCTCCGTGATTGTTGAGGAGGACCTCATCAAAAGTCATAGTTAAATGCTTTCCATTTTCCCACCCAATTAGCTATTTTTATTTTGACGACGATCCTTTTCTACAACGTGTGAAATTTTAATAAATTTTACTTTGATCACGAATTTGGGTATTCAATGTTTGTCTTATCTTTGGATAAGACAACTATGATATTAGTAGGGAAATTTATGTTGGATTGATTGGATTTGGGTTCCATACAAAGTCCTGTCGGCCCATTAAGGTTATACCATTTCAACCGGAGGGAGACAATGCCTAGTACAACTAAACTTTCATATGATAAAGAAGATAAAAAAGAAAGAGCCACCGACACGGTGGAAGAAACACCACCATTCACAAACCAAAGGACTCCAACACCGAATGAATGCCGGAAGCTCGTTCGGGCCAAATCGACATCAGAATCATCTACCAGGGAGTATAATGACTAGATATATCGAAAGCCTGGGAGATGGGAACTTACCGAGGGCTCGTCAGCACTCTCCGTTGTGGCTAAGCTTTAAAAACTTCGAGCTATTCATCTCGTTCCCAGAGAAGGATAAGTATGATTGAAAAATCCAGGCTTGATCTCTCTAATGGATTAATGGGAAATCAGGCTTCCAATAAAAGGAAAAAAAAAAACAGCAATTCATTGGGCTTAGGTATGGGTTTGAGGGGAGTTATTAAACCAAAAAAGCCCAGAATTAAGGAAGCCAATATCTAGTAAAGGCTAGTTCATTAAACTAAGTAACTATCCAATTAATGTCACATGTATTAGATTAATTCTATTGATAAATATAGTCTAGGATTGTACAACAATGTATTGAAAGATTTAATTCCAAGATCCATTCTTCAATATCTTACATCTTCTTTTCCGGTTCCCTCATGTAATTCTTACATTCTTACATTATTCTTCTTCTTCTTCTTCTTCTATCTCTTTCCCTGACATATAATTCTTTAAATATACAACCACTACTATCAACAATCATAGACATTGAGGATGTGCTTCTACTGGAAGTAGACAACTAATCCCATCATTCCCTTGAAGACAAACTCCTCATTGTCGAGAATGTGAATTAGTAGTAAACAAGACAATATCCTAGAGTAGCGAGAATGTGATGTACTTTCATTGTGAAAAGGATGGATACATGTTAAAATTAACCTAACACCTACATTCTCTAGAAGCCTCACGAACCCTTCTAAAGATTCTTCGGGAGAATCAAAACTAAGGCCGGGAAAGTTACAGCATGGCCAAGAAATATCGAGAAGGTAAAATTTAAGGCTCAAATTTTACATGACAGGTGGTAGGTAGAAAAACTAGAGTGGTAAAATTCCTAAGGATAATAATCTATAAACGTGACAAATTTAGAGTTTTACGTTTTGGGCTGAACTCTCCTATAAATAGGGAGCAGGTCTTCATTTGTTGTTGCGCTCAACATTCCGAGAGCAATAAGTATTGAGTTAACTTCCCCTCCTCTCTCCGAAAGTTGCTTTCTCTTGTTCTTTTCCTTCAAATAGTAATTAGCAATTTTCTCCTGCGATGATAGTTTTAGTCCGAGTGTAGGACGGGTATAACGTGGGAAACAGGTCGTGTGTCTAACAATACATACAGAAGAACGGTAGGAAGCATGCATGAATCATGCGTAAGGTGATGTGATGCAAAAGTGAAGTAAAAAGAAGTTATTTGTAATAGAAGCTCAGGATGCAAACTCTTTGTTTTAGGTGGAACATTTACATGTTTTGAATGATGATGACGAAACGCAAGACATGCAATTGAAAGCTTCGTATGTATGTGATTACAATCATCATTGCTTGTTCTTCAAGGACTAATAAGTGAAAGAATCAATTATGGGATGAACAAGATGACCATTTGCAAGCACAAATTGAAGAGAAAAGGATGATTTATACATGAATCTTTAAATATGGAGTGACAGCTCGTCAGTTATTCTTATGTATTTCAAAATTAGATTGTTACGATTTGTTTAGAAAATATTGGTTTATTGAATATGAAGGAAATCATCTCCTTTATATATATATATTTGAATTTTTTTAATTAAATCCCTTTATCTATCTATCAATTAATTTAATAAAAGATAATTTATTTTACCAAAGTTACTAAAATTTTAATAAAATTATAAAATACTAAGGAAAAATTAAAATAAAAAATAACGAAAATACTATAAAAGATCAATTTTAAAATGCTAATTTACCGAAAGAAGAGTTCACTTATTTTCTTAATAAAGTTACTTAAACTAGACATTTTACAACCATTATAAAATCTATATGAAATATACTATAATATAAAATTATTTTGTGCTAAGGGGTCCGTCCCTTGGTTACCATAGAATAAATGTCCTATAATTCCACATTTATTGCATCCATTATCTTTCGAAATGCACGAAATAGTCTGAATTCCCTGCCGCACGATCTTTCATTGTATTCCTGCGTGTTTCGTCATCATTAGCACGTGACTTGTTTTGCTGAGGGAAACGTGAAATGAAATATATTTTTTGACGGGATTTTCCACGATGACGGACGGAATGATCTACTGGGAAATAAAACCTATAAATAGGGTCCCGTTAACGAAGTATCTGCTCGACGTACAAGAGATCATTGAAAATATACACAAGCACACAACGCTTTTGGTCCCGGTGGTGGTGGTTGCCTTTGTTCATGCGTCGAGCCTGGACTATTGGAGACTCTGCAACGAGCGATTGAGTGCATCGGACGAAGGACTTAAGTTTGCCCTCGAAATCCTTATCCAGGGTACGGCCCATGGCTCTAACCACTATCTGATTGCGAGGGTAATTGCGGCGAATTTGGGCATGTTTATGCCGTCGTTAGGTGTGCATTGGACTACAACATTAGCGATTGCACGGTTTGTCTTAATGCGGTGAAGGAAGATTTATTCAATACGTGCAGCCACAGCATGGGAGCGCAAATTCTCTACACGAATTGCCTGATGAGGTACGTGATCTACGACTTCCCCGACTTCAACTGGGAGTAGACGCCGCGGCAGCTTTTTTCGGCATATACCATTTCATGCTAATGTCTCTTTGCATTGTGGATGTTGACTTCGTTGGGATTACAGCTTTTACCAAGAAAAGTAAATCAGGAATAGTTTCGTAAGATATATTTCCCCGTGTTATCAATCCGTGGTCAAGCACGAATCTCGCTTCTTCTACAAATGTCCTGAGCTTATTCATATACTCCCTGCTTGTATTTCGTGTTCCTATAGTGTAGTCACTCGACTCTAAAGGCTAATGTTCGCATGTAGCCTTGTCTAGCACATTTGCGTTCGTGTTCGCAACTTACCATATCATTCACATTACGAACAAACTAGTCAAGATGAACTGATAAGAACTAATACAGGAATTCGATGATGTGCAAGTCATCGTCTAGTATAAGATTGTAACGAGTTGGAAAATAATTGACGGGAAACTTTCGTGAATCGAAACAAAATAGCAAAGGACGGTTTAAATTTAAGAATCGTCTTCTACTTAACTAACATAATACATGAGGAACAACACATAAAGGAAGGTCGTATCTCATATATCATCCTTTTATCAACATAATTATTCGGGATAGAACGCGGTTCGTATTTTATGACGGACTCTTGTTTACTTTATGATCGTAAATCGCGATGACCAAACTGAAGGGAATTCCTACTCATTTACAAAACGCCTCCTTACTTCATTAAGCGAATGATTCGAAACAAATTATGAACCGTCCGTGGAAAAATTTGATCAGTTGATTCTGTGCATACAAGAAATGTTATGTACGAGTATAAAGAATGATGCATTGCTAATGAAGAAAGAGTGAAAGGGAATTTAGAAGAAGTTTTTGGACTCAGAAGTAATTTCCAATTATGATCATTGTAACAATGCTTACCCGGGAAGCAACAATGTCGTGGTTTCGTTCTGGAAGCTTTTGATCACAGTGGGTGATGGTTGACTTCGCTGAGGCTTCCTGTGATTCCTGGAGCTGGTATGGGGAATCTGCAATGAGAGATCGAGTAGCTTATTTCTGCAGGATTATTTGTGCAAGGGTGGTGCGTTCGGCAAGTTCAGGAATGTCTATGAAGTTTGTAGCTGAGTCACGACACTCCTCATTGCAGATTGCGAGTCTTGTCTTAATACGGCGAAGGAAGAGTTATTCAGGGGATGCGGCGACAAAGTGGGAACACATAGATCCGAAATGAGAAATGTCGGGAAAGGCATGAGATCTACAACTTTACGGACGACAATCAAGAGTGACACATTTCAATGGTCTCCGCGGCAGATCATTCCATACTGTTGCATATAGGTTTTGATGATGAACCCTGACCTTCTATATAACAGAAGTCAAACATCTACTTTACAGAAGCTAATCACGTTGAGAACTTTCTGTAAGAAATATTTTTGTGATTAAATGATTGGTTAATGATTAATTAATCACGAAATGATAAGAATTTGATCAGATCAAATCAAACCGATTACGTTTTCAAATAACCACATTAGGGATTATAATTTCCATAGAAGGAAATATAATCTTCTATTTATGGCAAGGTTCTCTAAGGTTGTCTACAACCTTCTGTGGATTCATATGACCACCATATGATCATTATTTGGGATGTAAATCATTACCATCTGTCTAGATACATTCATTTGAGTGTGCTAAACAGAATGGTTTCGGTTTCAATTCATATGGAAGTTAATATTTGATTATTTCTATTTACAGAAGGTTGCTGACCAAATTCAACAACAACCTCCTGTAGCGCAGTATACATGGAAATTATGTCATATCTTATTCCAGATTGATATGATTTGATTACGTGCATGGGAGTGACAAATTTTTTAATAAATAATGTTTTATTATCTGATTCTTAGTTTCTTTGTTTTGTAGAAGGCTGATCGTGAAGATTACCTTCTATTTTTAACTTAGACTTTCTTGTATAAGTAAAACCACTCAGCCACGTTTCTCAGTAACCTTTACTACTCAATTCTGTAAAATCCAGAGAGCGTGTGCTGAGAGCTTGTATCTTTGGTTTGAGTTTTAGTTAGTCATACGAGGAGCGTTAGCCGCAGAAGGCTGTATCGTTGGTGAAGTCTTCTGGGAAAGTGACTCGGGGGCCACGAGGGACTCGGTTGAAAGCTGCAGGAGACGTTGGTGGGAAGCGCGGCTGGAGGCTATGTGGCCAACGTATAGTGGGCCGGAGAGAAGGGCAGAACCCCGGGAGCACAGAAGGTGAGGGACTAACCAGCTTATGTGGTGTAGCGTTCTGCGTGTAGGATAACCTTGGGTAGGGGTTCTGTGTCTGCTTAGCCGTAGTCTCAAGGGACCACGCAGGAGAACCTTGGGCAACGGTGTTGTTTTTGCTCAGTCGAGATCTCAAGGGATTGCGCAAGGGAAGTCGCAGCTGGGTGCTGTGCAGGTGGAGACGTTACCGGAGTGAAAAGTCTTGGAGGAAGTCACGGCAGGTCGCTGTGCAGGAGATGACACCGCCTGAGGGAAACGTCCGACAACCGGTTACCTTTATTAGTCACTGTAGTACAGAACCTTATGGTCTGTGCTTTGAAATTCAGTCACCTGTAGTACAGAACCTTACGGTCTGTGCAGTAGAGGGTTGACATCTTTGGTATAGAACCTTATGGTCTGTGCTTTGAAACTCAGTTACCTTTGCTACAGAATCTTACAATCTGTGCAGTAGAGGGTTGACACATTTGGTACAGAACCTTTTATGTATGTGCTATAGAAGGTTAACACATTTGGTACAGAATCTTTTTATCCGTGCTATAGAGGGTTGACACATTCGGTACAGAACCTTCTGGTCTGTGCTGTGCAACTCAGTTACTCTAGCACAGAACCTTCTAGTCTGTGCTTTACAACTCAGTCTTCTGTTGTACAAAACCTTCTGGTCTGTGCAATAAAAAGTCTATGTTAATCACCTTCTGTAATTGTTATGAAGTTAAGTCTGAGTGTATACCATCCAAATTCTGGGTGAAGAGTGGATGTAAGCAAGTTGCTGAACCACTATAAAAATCTTGTGTACATCAAACAAAGTGCAATCACATTAGTACGTTCTGTCTTACAGAAACTTGTTTGTTCTGTTGTACAAAAGCTTCCTTCCGCTGCGGGGTCTATCGAAAAAGAGTTAAAAATCCTCAATTGGAATTTAATACTAATTCACCACTCCTCTTAGTATAACACATACCAATGTACTCTCTTTCGGCCGTGTTGATTTTACATAATAACTAGGGCAGAACGTGAGTCTTGCTCCACAATGAGTTGGCTTGCTTTGCAATATATTTACTCTTTGTTCGTGTTTGGTGTCCACGCAGTGTAATCTAGTCAATTTGGATTGAGTCGGATGGAGTGTTGTTTTATTCTATGCAAAGACTTATTAATCTACAGTTCTCGAGAGAAAATATGTCATCGATATAGTTAAAAGTCTTCCACAGTTGATTATGGCCGGCTAGTTTACTTCTTCTTCTCTAATTGTGATTTTCAAGGTTGAGGCCGACCAGGAACTAATCTCCAAACTCAAAGACCAAATGAGCAAATAAAAAAAAACTAAAATGGCTGCATTAAAACGTGCATGAGGTTGGCCATATACAATAATATTACCAAGGCATTGCTTAAACCGTTGTCTTGATGGATAGATGTTGAAATCTGAACCCGTGCGGACGGAAACATCGAAGGTAGAAAAGACCCTCGCGTCGATATATTTCATGTGAGGGAAAATTTATTGTAATGGCGTGTAGATTGCGAAGCTTTACGCTGATATAAAATTGCTTGTGATCGGATACATTTACCGATGAAATCTCGATCAAGTCGTTGACACACCTAACTCGACTATCTTATATAAAACACTTTCTTATTGGAAAGAGTACCGTTAATAACTTTTTACCAGATTTTATGAACCGAGTTACTCATTGTGATGCCATTAAAAGCTGCCCTCAATATAGTTATCGGGTATCATGATTAATATAGTTACCGGGTGTTTAGTGAAGCTAAGATAAGAGTACCAAAACAAAATTCATAGCTTACTCGGATTAAAAAAGATGGAGATTACGGTCGCTTGATGGAAATAATAGTGATGTTAAATGTCATGGTTGTGAGGGAGAAATACTTTTACCGATGAAGTCAGTGTCGATCATATCTCGGTAATTATATCACACCGCAATGAATTGCTAAGAGTTTATATTTGATCAAACATTATTCTTGTAACAGATTTTCAAATCGAAGAGTTGAATAACTCACAAGCTGTACCACCACCTCTGATGTATCAAATAAGAGAAAGGAATTTGGCAATTCGGAACTGCACTAGACAATGGTAAGGAAGCATTGACGAGATGCTGTCATTGGCAGGGGATCAACTCTGTTAGTTGCCGTGTTGCTAATAAAAGGGTGCTCCCAAGGAGGCTATGTCTCGGCAAAGACAGTTCAAGCAGTCGGACAAACAAGAACAGACATATACTGAGGGATGGGTGTGTGATTCTAGGCATCTGGAAAATGGTAGCGATGCTCAGATCGAATTTTCAGCCAGTATTATGCATAATCATGACGTCGGGAGTAGTCCAAGAAGTGTCTGATCTCCGTGTTTACGAGAACATTGGATGTCGATATAACAAACTAATTAAATGTTTTAACAAGCCGAATAATGAGACTTGCTGTTGATTGGCCTGCTTTATGACATTACCTCGGCCCATTGTTGTCATTTCTCTGCGTGATTAAAGTTAAACTCATTGGATTATCTTGGACATTTTCAATCACGAATTTCTTTGTTGTTCAATTCAACACAGTATATATGGTTTCCGGAAGTAAGTCCTTTTTTCTAAAGTACACCATGAATGAATGTCGATGAACTTCCTCGCTAAAGAGATTCTTACGAAAGATTATCCTGCAGACCTTTTTAACTTTAGGCGAAAAATGAAAATTGAACGTGTATCGCAGGAAAGCAGAGCCATTTGATCTGCCGAATTTGTTACGATCTACTTGTGGTGTTCGGTGATGCACTTACACTTTCTCGGTTCCCATGGCTATCCTATTACAAGGAATAGAATACTGAAGATTGATCAGAGGCCTTGGTTGATTACCATCCTTATCACAGATGCTTTAGATGATGGTTATGCAGATCTAGAATTCGGAAGCTTGTAAATCATAGAACCTATATACCCCCCTGGACTGACTCAACACTCAAGGGGAAACCATCCCGTGATTACTCGACGGTGCGTTTCGCTCATCTAAGCTCAGTCCTGGGTAAGAGTAATCATGTGAGGGAATCTCCTCTTGAGCTCCGACAACAAGACTGAGTTTTCCCAGAGGAGGAGATCGGCTTTCTTCCTTAGCTTGTTGTTCTCTTCGATGATAGTTCGATTCTCCAAGAACAGCTTCAGGTTCTTCAGCTCAATGTCTCTTCCTGTTCTCACACTGTCTCTTCTCCTATCAAAAGGTAGTAAAGAGATGACCCTTTTAGAGTTTCGTAGCGAGGTTGTGAGATTCTGGAGATAAAAAATAAGCAAAGAATTGTAACCTTATGAGTCTGCCGACCTGAACCTTAGACATCCTTGACCGATTCTTGCCATAAGGGTGGAGAAGATGATTAGGCATCCGATCATCATTCGTCGTGCACATTTAGCGGTGTTTTGGATCAAGGATAGAATAGATAGGAGGAGCCTTTGGTTATATAGAGGGAGAACTTCTTTCATGATAAACAGCAGGCACAGCAAGTTGTTCTGGCTCGGAGTTGTTCCATGCCAGCAATGATGTTTGGTACAATAATGTCTTCTCTTGGGCACGTGAAGATACACCAAATCAGATTTCCGAATTTGAGATCGAACAAAAGACTCAAGGCGAGTCTAAATAAAGCCAGAGATTCCCGGGCTTGGAAATTACTGTTAACCTTGGTTTTGATGATGAGCATGAGAAGCTATGTTATATATTCATAGCATTGTGTTGCTATAATACTTCACTTATTTTTAGTGATGAGCTTGAGCAAAGTGTTGCCAAGCCACAGCTAGCCTGAGCTATACGTTGCTACACTACAATAAGTCGTTATTGTTTTGCTACGCTTATTTACTAGAAATTTGGAAATAAAATTTCCTTTTACAATATATTTCGAATTATCTCGAAATATATTTAAAACAAATATTGAGATGTTTAAATACATCGGATAAGCTTTGGATTTTCCAAATCCTTTTACGAGGCAACTCAAAATCAGAATATTTCTTTCCACTTAAAGATTTGGATATATTTATAAGGAAAGTTACCTTTTGAGGACTTTTCATCTCCGTTATCCGCTGGTCTGATCCGTTGATATTATGGAAACCAATCAATGGGAATCATCCTAATGAACCTGGACACCTCCCACCCCAAGTTTTTCCCATAAAAATCAGACAAGAATCTCATATATTATTCTGACAATAAACAATACGATGATGACGTGTGTGTAAGAAATGCGTTGTTGTACCGCTTGAGAAGTGTGTTGCTACACTACCGCAAAGTTGTATTGCATTACTACGCTACAATTACCAAAACGAGAGAATAATTATTATTTCAGCTTAATTGATCTTATTATATTTATGATAAATTATATTATTTAATCAGATAATTACGTGTGGATCAGATGGCTAAATTTTGGAGATATGTGGAAATATAATATCTAATTATAACAACATATTCCATCTTATCTCATCTCTACGGCCCTTAAGGAATACTGTTATTCCTGATTCATCCTTGCTAATGATTGAAATAATGATAAGATATCATTCTGATGGTGATTAGATCAAATCACACAAATTAAGAAAGTTGATAAAGATTCCTTTCTTTCTTGGTTGTTGTGACCGTCCGTTAAGCAGTTGTCCGCTGATCCTGATTATAGCGTACTGAAAGCTGGTTTTGGAGAAAAAAAATTATCTTATTCATTCCCTGACGACATTCATACACTCTATAAAGAATCTGTGTGGTCTATGTGGTTGTCCAAAGCCTGTGTGATCTGTGTGAAACTTTGAGGAGCTGTCTGATCGGCGGAGAGCGGAAAGTGCTAAGTGATCATCTGATTCTTACCTCTCGCAATCTGCGTGTGGGAGTGCCAAGGGCTGTGTGCCACCTTAGTCGACGTGAGAGGGACTGTGTGTCATCGGTGCATTCAACGAGCGACTGGTGAATCGTCTAAGGGAAGTTAAGTGAATACCTGTGCTGATCGTAGTTACTAGTTGCTGACCCATCGGCAAGAAGCCGTTTTAGTCGTGTCTTTTCGCATGGAAGTCTCGAACCTAGGAGTTTGAGCAGTTAGACATGCACTTGCGGGTGCGCGCCAGAAGTCTCGTGCCTGCAGGGTAGAGTAGGAGTTGGGAACGTCGCCAGAGTGGAAAGAGGTCCTCCCGAGTATAGGGGTGCTGTGCAGAAGTCTCGACCTCTTAATACAGAGAAACAGTAGAGCAGGAAGCGTGGGAGCCACCAGAGCTGAAAATTTCACCATAGGCACTGGGTGTGCAGTGCAGTGAGTCACGGCTGTGGTAACCGTGCATGTCCGAACTGAGTGTAGGACGGATACACCGACTTCACTGTGTGAGAAGTCAGGTTCCGCTGTGTGAGGAACGGATTCCTATTTTATCTCTTTTATTCTCTGACTCTTTGTGATTGTCTCTCAAATGCTTACGGGCTCATCTTGAGAAGAGACAAAAGCTGTGAAGAAATCCTCTGCTGAGCTATTATGTGCTGAAGCATTCATCTACTGTGAACCAGAAACAGGCTGCTCTTTGAGAAGTCGTTTTGCCACTGTAAGGAATTATTTGTGAGGATTTAAACTTTAACACGACGTTGTCTTTGTGATTTGATAGAGAGGCTTGCGCCTAAGCGGCAATGTGCTGTGTGGAAATTCTTTGAGCAATCAACTACTGAGTGTGAACATCATTATGCTGGAAACGAGAAGACGTCCACTGTGTGAGGAGCTTATCGTTGCCCAGGAGTGATCTCCTCTTGTAAAGGATTTTAAATCTCACTTGTTGAGATACCGAAAGCATAGTGCAAAAGGGTCATTTGCACTCATTATATTTATATAGTGTAATCACCTCTACGGTGGAAAGTGGACATAGGTCGATTAAGGCCGAACCACTTTAAAACAATTGTGTCCCTTACGATCGTGCTTACATCTACACGAGTATCTAACGATCAAAATCGTAACGCTTACAGCGAGCCAACCTCACTTCTTAGAAACGGTTTGCTGTGACACAATAAGCTTTCGCATACGCTAAGAAAGGAAAGTGATAAACACTAATTCACCCCTCTTAGTGTACATAAACTATCTAACAATTACAATTAAGGGGACCACGTTAAGTGGGAGTATATTTGATTTGAGTGAACATGGACAGAGATAAGCCCCGTCCCAGATTGGGTTTAGACATTGCCATCGACCGGGTGACATAGAGGGGGTGACCCTGGATCGTCGTGTTGCCGACTCGCACGCATGTCGAGGGCCGACCACGCACAACATGCAAAAAAAATTCCTTTTTATTGAGGAAGTGCCCTTACATAATTACTTTCTAACATTAGCTTCTGTTCGAGTCAATAACAATGACGCACACGTTAGTTCTTTCGGTTTTCTTGTCACTTTTTGCAAGTTGTCCAACTCTTCACGGCACAAGCAATGTGTTCCTTTCGGAAGGCCTCGAGTTGAAACAAACCTCTGTGCTGTAAAAGATAAGGTTGCACACAAAGGAGGCCTGCGCCTTGTTTGGTACATGGTGAAAGGAACAGACAACGAACATATTGAATGGATTACGGATCCCGACTTTTTTAGCAAAAATGTAAACATTTAAATAGCTTTTAAGGACCGGAGCCTCGGACACTTGATTACATCTTTGAATATGGCGAAGGGCCCGGACTTGGGATGGATGGATATGGAAGCAAGATGGATTGAGCATGACTAGTCCTCATCCTTTTGTTTTGATTCAATCATGTGTTTGGAAATTTGCATGGTATGTTGGGGCATGGGTTGATACTGGTGATTGGTACCACCAGAGATTTGGACTTGTTTCGACAGAGTCACTTTTGTTTGTGTCATCTTGCCATCACTGAGGTCTCTAGTGTTGTTGTTATCATGCCTACGCTTGCGCTCTTTCCCTTCAAAGTGTGTCGAAATGGGTGGCCCGTTCAAGCACCTTCATTTTGGCCCCCGCTTTAGTAGTTAGATATTCGGAATTTCCAGCATGAACCGACGTGACATGACTAATTAACTAGAACGCATTGCTTTAACTATTGAGTAAGATTTGAATCGATCAAATTGTGTATATCGGATATATGTTTTCCTTTTTATTACAAATACCACGAACGTTCGTTTATGTTTAGTCATTTATTTTTATCATTGTCTCATGATATTGAGTTTGAACATGAAATACCACCTCCACACAATAGGGTCAAGTTTCAACGTCGAATAGGCGAACCAATGATACTTCGTCTCCGCTCTGTCGTGCATTAATCAACGGATGGATGACCAATGGATATGCTGGCCATCGGTTCGTGCTTTGAGAGATAGAAGGCGTGAAATGGTTCATATTATTACCTTTGTTGTGATCTTTCACCGTTCATTCCTTCTATCAGTACTGCTCCGAGGATTTGTACCCTTTCTGAGTGTTTAACTCTTGAAAACTACTGTTGGAGCTTTCAGAGTACTCATAAATCGAGCATAACCTAAATTTATGCAAGTTTCTCGTATAATTTACACGATTTAATATCCGCGTAGGAGCTGATTACAACCGACTACTTCGAACCATTTCTCGACTAGGCGAATAATTACAATCCATGATTCAAAATTAGTAGACTAACCAACCGGTTTGTTCGCTTTCTCATTTTCATGTGAAAGATGTGACTTTCACTTTCGGAAAACTTATTGTCAAGGCCTGAAGATCTTTCTATCTTTTGCTTTCAATAGAATCCCTTTGGTTAAAGAAAAAGCGAAAGATCATTGGCTCTCCTGGCAGACACAATTAATGAGATCCCTCCTTATTAGGTTTTATTCTTCCTCATCATAAACCTTTTGACCTCATTCGTTGCGAAAAAGCAACTAAAACGAAGCAAAAATGACTACAAACTTGGAGCACGATCCGGGACGTCATCGACGAATCCTGCGCGAAATATGGTCGGGGACCGCCCTCTGCGTACTGTGGTCCACAAGGTCGTATACACGCCACGCACAGTGAAAGAAAGTATCACAAAGTATGTGTGTGCATTATTTACATCTATAATCATTGCACCCGATGAAAAAACATTCGGGGTGGTGCCTGTATTTTATGTCAAGGCCGATACTCAAGTACATTCCTCGTTTAGGTTGATGCTACTCCCAACTTATACCCATCTAGTAGGAGGATATTTTAGCAGTAGTAGTGATGACCAGTGAGTTCCTTGTTGATTGAAAAAGAATGTTTCGATAAAATATGTTTTATGTCGACGTGATACGAAATACGAATCACAAGCCGATGCCGAACAAAATGAACGAATCATCATATCCTCGAAGATGGACATGGAATATGGATAACCAAAATCTTTCATTGCTTTCTAATACTGAATATCGCTCCTGTGATAGTCAACTATAGAAATGAAGCGACCTCCCAATATTGCTTTTGTATTTCCATCCACTCCTCAAGTGCCTTTGGAAGTGGGACACTGACTTGCTATTGGGAGGAATTATACTAAATTTGACGAGAAAAATGTGCTTGCAAGGTCACGTTTTGTTTGTCCGATTTCCTCGGTGCTTGTGACAATGGATTGTTCCGGGGTACTTTGGAGTTTGGGGGGACTTCCCCGCAGGTTCGAATCACACATGATTAAGTTTGAGAAATCGTGGACGTGAAAGCGGGTTCAAGAAGGACCATCAGTGCGCCACAGGAAAGATCTGTGTGCCGGTTTGATGCTTTCTCCCTTGATGCCGATGCCTCGCTACGAATACGCACCCAAAAAAGCATCATTACGAATCATTGCGCTGGTAGAATAATCTTCCATCCGTGGAGCCACTGGTTCGTGACTGGGAACAAACAGGCCTCCACGTTATACTTTCCAGCACCACGTACACCCTGGTTTTTCCGGACGGGGACTCGGGGCTGGTCATGCGGATGGACTTCTGCTGCGTGTGTTGGGGGGGGATCAAGTTATCACATTTTCAATCCTTACTACCAAATTTGATAAGGTAAGATTTGAAATCGAATCGAGTCGGAAAACTGTATGTTGATATGGGGGCCCATTTTTGTTTGGGTTTGGGCTTCTCCCAACCGAGAGTAAAGTTGGGCCTCACATTACCACAAGCATTGGCATCCAATCCAATCCACACATGCAAAGCGCAGCTGAGTGACTGTATACATAAATCTTAATCTTTTGTATTTGTAGCCTAATTCAGAATCATTCCGATGTATTAAGTCGGTGACATTCAAACATATAAGTGTGATGGATTTGCCCGTGGCCTTAACCGCGGCCGGGGTAGATAAACAATGTCCGAAAGAAGGGGCAACCTAAAAGACTACAAGTACGTGATGTGTGGAGTTTCAAATACTTTTTTTTTGGGGGTAAATATGGTCGATTTGAGATCTCATCTTGAGCTGAGCACCCTTTATTTGGGTAAGAGGCAGCTGAAGATGGTCAATCAGACTTCAGCACCAAAAGGATGGACCAGTAACATCTCATCTCCCCTCATTCTTCAATCGATATATAAAGTTGTGCTGAAATTTCTGACTCCCCCCCCCCCCCACCAACCAATATTTTAAAAGTTTCCATGCGAAGAGAGATGTCCGTGTTAACGTGTCCGTATTTAATTATATATAATGGAATGAAAATTCTATTTAATTGTGATTCATATTATACAAAAATCTCTAGCATCCCGCCCAAATTGAAAAGGCATGATGATGATTAATGGGCCCAAATACATCATCTTCTCTCGGTCTTTTTTTGTTTTCCAACCTTTTCGAGGGCCACTAATTTTTTAAATATTTTACACATGATATGATATGGTATTCATGGCAGTAATCTCTTTAGGGAGACCGATTTTGAAAGCTCATGGGCGGGATGAAAAAAGCTTCACCTCCTCCTTCAATGAAGACACACCACATCTCTATTTTTCCTTCAACCTTGACAAGT
Source organism: Melastoma dodecandrum (assembly GCA_029817715.1). NCBI lineage: Eukaryota > Viridiplantae > Streptophyta > Magnoliopsida > Myrtales > Melastomataceae > Melastoma > Melastoma dodecandrum. The sequence continues at coordinate 4,104,407 of JARUPY010000606.1, forward strand.
CTATTATTACACGACCGACTCGATCCCAGATTTTGAAATTGAATCGTCTTACAGGGCAGGGCAGGGGGGGGACGGGACACGGTTAAGGTTGGGAGATTGTGTCGTGATTTGAACAACCAGCCTCTTTTACAAGTTTAATGTATCCATCCATCACACTTTCGTTACAAGTAAACGTGTTGTTCATTGGGGGAAGAAGAAAGGAACGCGCGAGCCCTTTTAGTCGGTGGTGTGGGTGTTGTTGGTTTCTTGATAATTGAAATGCTACCTTTTTGCATAACATAGTTGTTCGTTGCGGAAACAAAACAATAAATAACCAAAAATATATATTAAATCAAATCATTTCACCCAAAAATCAACTTAAAAAAAATTCTATTGATAATATCGGAACCTCTCAAATACCAAGCGTAGTATATAATTTTGACGAATTTTTACTTTAAAACCAATTGGTAATAAACACATATATTGGGTTGAATCGTTTTTTTTTCTTTTTTAATTTAGGATTTTGATTTAAATTATTTGAGTTACAGCCATTTTGACTGTTGGATAAATTTTATAGTGCAGTTGATTCTGGATTCATATATAAAACGTAGCACATATCACTTTTTTTTTTATCACTCACTTATTTGTCAACTAAGGTTGGCCAAAAGTTATTAAGGCATTATTAAAAGGCGAGATTTTGAATTCGTGTTAATGTATGCTGATTAATAAAATGAAAGTAAATTTTAATGTGGGGGGAACCAAACCAAACATAGCGTAACGTACTTTGGGGGGTGGGGGGGAGATGGCATGAGCCGTAGAATCCGACAACGTCCGAGGATATATCCGTCCATTACCACGAAAGAACGTGATCCCCATTTGACTACTACATCACTCCCCCACCTCTCCCACTCCCACCCGCCCTTCCCAAATGCCGTAGCGCTTCCGTTCTCGGCAACACCATGTCTTTCTCCGGCGGAAGGAATGGGACCTCCGTCGCCCACGGGAGGAGCTCCCTCAAGGCGATCGACTCCAGGAACTCCACCTTCCATAAGCCCGCCGCTTCCCACCACTCCAATTCTCCTTCCTCTTCCGCATCCTCCTCCTTCAAGTCCAAGACCCCGCACGGCACCTCTTCTAGGAAGAGCGCAACTAAGGATGGCGGGGGAGGAGGTACGAGGGATCGTGGTCTTTTCTTTTTAATGCTGTGTGCGAAAGGATGTGGATGGTCTACGAACGGGCTGGTGTCCGAGTGAATTCTCTCGAATGCGGCTTTTCTATAGCGAGGACTTGATAGACGTGTTGAAAATTTGGTGGCTTTCTGTTTGGCAATTGAAGTTCGTGAGGGCGGACTACTAGTGGTTGTTGGTAAGTTGTTTTTGGTCTGTAGCTAATGTGTAATTTCTGCTGGACTTGGGTGGGTTCCAGCGTGATTTCGAGTAGGCGGGAGATTGTTCTTATGCTTCCTGGTTAGGGTCTGGCCCTGATCGTACTCACTGGAAGAAGTGTTAGTTTTTCCGTGGTGTTGAGTGAGGTTTAACTTCTTTTGCAGTAACCGGGAGGGTCCGAGTGACGGTGAGGTTGCGACCCCGCAACGCGGAGGAGATGGAGGCGGATGCAGATTACGCTGAATGTGTGGAGTTACAGCCTGAGGTATTGGGGGAGAGGTTTTGGTGTGAAAGCGGACGGATTTGGATGGTTTGCTGGGTCTTTAGATCGTTTCCTCCTCTTCTCTGAAGATTTGGGATTGATTTTGTGATCTTGATCAGCTCAAAAGGTTGAAGCTTCGGAAGAATAATTGGGACACCGAGACTTATGAGTTCGATGAAGTGCTCACCGAATTCGCATCACAAAAACGGGTGTATGAAGTTGTCGCGAAACCAGTTGTTGAGGTTAGTTATTTACCATGGAGGCCTTTCACTTCCCCAGGCTGCTGTAACTTGAAAATAGATGTCTTGGGGTTACTGCTCAAATGATGAAACGTTTTTCTTCTGGCTCGAAATACATACTTCTTGCTGTAGAGGTTCCTGAAAATTATATGCATACCTTTGATTCTGTTTGCAGAGTATATTAGAGGGCTACAATGGAACAATCATGGCATACGGGCAAACAGGCACAGGTAAAACCTACACCCTTGGAAGACTTGGGGAGGCAGATCCTGCAGCTCGTGGGATAATGGTCCGTGCCATGGAGGATATACTAGCAGAGGTTTCTTGGGAAACTGATTCTGTATGCGTCTCCTATTTACAGGTCATTTAAATTCTGTCACTTGCTATATTCTACTGACTGGTTACCTGGGGGCTAGTTCCCTACTACTAGATAATGTGTCCAGAGGAAAGGTATTTGTATGCCACCTGGCCTTTTAAAAAATTTGGGAAGTGTTTGTCCTCATGCCCTGAACCCGCTGCCAGCACCTCACATTAACTTATTCGAAGTAAATGAACTTTGTTTGATTAGCCAGTGTGATCTTACAATAATAAGATGAGAATTTGAAAATAAGTATAATTAAACATTGAATACCCACCCTGAATCACGAGAGAAATATAAATGAATCCTCAGTCATGAGTGGCCTTTTTGTTTTCTGGGTTCAAACTTAAACAGAGTTCTCAGGCTTTCTTATTTTCTTAACTTTTATCAGCTCTATATGGAGACTATACAAGACCTCCTAGATCCTTCCAATGATAACATCTCTATAGTGGAAGACCCAAAGACTGGGGATGTTTCACTGCCAGGCGCAACTTTGGTGGAAATAAGAGAACAGAACAACTTTATCGAACTTCTACGATTAGGAGAAGCTCACCGCTTTGCTGCGAACACAAAACTGAATACCGAGTCTTCTAGAAGTCATGCCATTCTGATGGTAATAACCTTGATCGTTGAACTGAGATTGTATCACTGAGAATACAGGGAGCTAGATATCCAGAGCTTATTGCTCGCATGATGCATCAGATTCAGGTAAAGCGTTTGATGGACGAAAGAAGCTCCCCTTACATTACTGAAAATGGCGGCAGCTCTTTTCTGTCCAAAAATATCAAGCCTCCTATAGTCCGGAAAGGAAAACTGCTGGTGATAGATCTTGCTGGATCTGAGCGCATCGATAAGTCAGGTAATTTGAACCAATGGTTGATACCTTTTAGCCAGTAGGTAGATTAACTTTCTGCTACTCATTAGTACTTTTTGTTTTAAAGTCACTTGAAATAACTACATTCACACCAGAAGTAGCGGTTCATGTGATTGATGTTTTTATTTGTCCACAGTCTAATTAACTTGGAAAATCTTCTAGGCGCATATTTTATCTCATTTTGGCGTTTTATAATTTAGCTGAAGAATGGGCTAGGTCATGCAATGTAAAATGAGCTTCTTAGACTTATTACTGTATTTTTTTAGATTTGTTTGGAGGGAGGCAGTGTCACGTGCTTTGGTTCTTCAAGTGTTTGTGGGGCCAAGTCCTCTTGGAAATGATGGACGGAAATAATTTGGGCTTTCTTATAGAAAAATTATCTGGATAACATTCCCTGTAAATATTATTCTACAGAAAATATCTGAGGGCTTGTCTAAACGGAATCTGGATTCCCAGATAATTTATCTATCTTTTGGACAACTCTTTTCCCCCCCATGTTTTGTTTAAATGATTTCACTTGTGGTAGGCAGTGAAGGCCATGCACTAGAGGAAGCAAAATCAATTAGCCTATCACTGAGTGCACTGGGGAAGTGCATCAATGCTTTAGCGGAGAATAGTGCACATGTTCCAGTCCGTGATTCGAAACTTACAAGATTGCTCAAGGATTCTTTTGGAGGTATGGTGTCGAGGGCCATTATTTGAGACCCTACATGTCAATATTGTAGTCCTTTGGTGTAAGAAAAACATACCAGGTCCAGTCATTTTTGGTAGCTGTGAATTCTTCTTTGAAGGGGAATCTTTAGTTTTCTGCTCCTGAACAATTCTTGATATAAATTCTATTATTCGGGGTGCTTTAAACTTCTTTCTTTCACTGTTTTGTCAAAATATTGTTTGCCTAAATGGTGTTTGAATATAATTTTTTTAAGTAGTGTTACTCCATTGAAATAAATTCTCTCATTCAGTGGTACTATTTAGTCTTTAGAATGCTGCAGATGTCTGTGTGTTGGCATGTCACATTCTCTTATTCACTTGGATGATTTAGTTAACACAATACTGCATGGATCTGTTTAACTGTCTGGGTGCATGTAAACTTCTTTCTTTCACTATTTTGATGTGACTACTTTCAATAGGCACTGCAAGAACGTCATTAGTTGTTACTATTGGCCCATCTCCACGTCATCGAGGGGAGACAAAGAGTACCATCATGTTTGGACAAAGGGTAGGTCGGTATAATAACCCCAAATTCACTTAATCACATCCTAATATGCAGGCTTCCAAAACATCTTGATTGATAGGAAGAAGCTAACTTTTGAGGATTATCTTCCTCTAGGCAATGAAAGTCGAGAATGTGTTGAAGTTGAAAGAAGAGTGTGATTACAAAAGTTTATCTAGAACGCTGGAAGTACAATTGCATAAACTAATCGAAGATAATGAGAGGCAGCAGAAAGCATTTGAGGAAGAAATAGAGAGAATGCATGTGGAGGCAGAAAATCGAATATCTGAAACAGAAATAAAATTCGCAGATGCACTGGAGGTAATTGGTTCTGAAAGCAAAATCTTTTTCGCATTTGTAATAAAGACAGACTAATGATGCTTGAGATTTGGTTATGGTGAAACTATGTCATTGGGTCAGGCTTTCTTAATTTTTTATCTAATTTTTCATCTTTAGATGGAGAGATTAAAATGCCAAAAGGATTACATGGAATCTATAAAGAAGCTTGAGGTGGAACTGTTAGTGAGTCAGGGCAAAAATGGCAGTGCAGTAATGGCCGTTTCTCCAAAAGAAAGCTTGTCAAAGAGAGAGGTATGCCAGCTTCTCTGTTTGCTTTTCCTGCCGCCGCATTATCTCTTCACATATGTTAATTTTTTGTTGATAACGTCCTTTAATGTGTTATTTGTTGCAAGGCTTCCTCAATTACGTCCTCAGAGGAGGTTTCCAATCTGAAGAAATCACTAGAGAGAGAGTCTCTCTTGAAGAGGTCAGCAGAAGAAGAAGTGACTAACCTTAGGAAGCAGCTCTCTCAATCAAGATTATTGGAAGTATGCCCCGAGTATAAGATCATTAGGAATTGAGTTCAAGCCACTCTTCTGGAATTGCCTAATCAAATTACTGTTTTGCTAGAACTCAGCCACTTCTGAGATATTAAAGCTTCGCCAGTTGCTGGAAAGTGAGTCTAGGCAGAAAGAAAAGCTTGAAGGTGAAATAACAATTCTGCAGAATCAACTACTGCAATTAAGTATTGAAGCTGATGAGGTCAGTTTACTGTGAATTTCTGCACGTTCCCATGCTTGCCCTTGGATGATATGCCTCTCGTCTTTCTCTGTTTTTGCGGGAACTCTTGTTTGAAGCTATGAGTTGGTTTCTCTATTTTGATGATATTTTCATGAAAGATTGTTATGTGCATGAGATTGTAATTTTTTCAACTTTGTTTGGATTATCTTTTCCTACTGACCCAGGGCTGTTTTTGTAGACAAGGAGGCGACTTGATGGGGGTGGATCAGCCTATGTTCCTGAAGGACTAGAATCTGCAACGCTTCAAGTGAGGCATTCCGAACTTAATGAGCCTGAGGATGGTGAGAAAGCATCAGTTGCCAAGCTTTCTGAACAAGGTATTAAGTGTGATTTCACATATAATGGTCATGTTAAAATTATTTCCATTTCCCTGAATTTTTTGGTTTGCTGGCACTTGGCTTTGACACAGTTGGGTTACACAAAATCTTGTCTTTGCTTGAGACTGATGACGCTGACGTACGAATCCATGCTGTCAAAGTTGTGGCTAATTTGGCTGCTGAAGGTGCTTGTTTATGAACATACTATTTTTTAATGTCACAACCCGTCCAACTGCTGTGCATTGGCAAGTCCTAGTATGTGACGCTCATGAGCCCTCCTTTGAGTTGCAGAAGCAAACCAGGAGAAGATTGTAGAAGTGGGTGGCCTGACGTCGTTACTTAATCTGCTTAGAAACTTGGATGATGAGACCATACATAGGGTGGCAGCTGGTGCAATTGCCAATCTAGCGATGAATGGTAGTGTTCCATGCGGTCACTTAAGAATCTTACAATTCTCGATTACTTGAGTTTGACTGGTCTCCTTTCTTTTCCTCTAATAGAAGTAAACCAGGAACTCATAATGGTGCAAGGAGGTATTCGCTTGTTATCGACAATAGCAGCTAATGCTGAGGATCCTCAAACTCTCAGAATGATTGCAGGAGCTATAGCAAACCTTTGCGGAAATGGTAAACGTCTCCTTTTCTTCCCTCTTGAACCACAGGTTCATGTGCATTTAATTCCTCAATGATGAAGATAAGCTATAGTGTGCTAATGTGGACAAACATTAAGGGCTTAGTAGTTGTGATTAGCAACAGAAATTGTGTTTACTGGTCCATTCAATTGTTTGTCAGATAAGTTGCAAATGAAATTAAGAGCTGAGGGAGGTGTCAAGGCTTTGCTAGGAATGGTCCGTTGTGGGCACCCCGATGTCCTTGCACAGGTTGCTCGTGGGATAGCTAATTTCGCAAAATGTGAGTCAAGAGCCTCTGCTCAAGGTAAAAATCCCGAGAAGAGGTTTTCTTATTAGCTTTATAATGGAATTGTGAACATGATGAGTGGTTGAATGAACATACTTGAAACACAATACTATAATTTTCATAACCTAGGCATGAAGTCCGGAAGGTCTCTTCTGATTGAGGATGGAGCACTGCCATGGATTGTCAAAAACGCAAACACTGAAGCCTCAGCTATAAGGCGGCATATCGAGCTTGCGCTCTGTCACTTAGCACAACACGGTAAGCAAACTTTTTACCTTACCCATCTCTTCGTACCAAGCTAAAAAAATTTCCCCTAACTCTTTCGTATATTCGAGTACGTTTCAGATGTGAATGCAAGGGACATGATCAACTGTGGTGCGCTGTTGGAGCTGGTCCGCGTTTCTCGGGATTGTTCCCGTGAGGACATAAGAATACTTGCCCGCCGGACGCTCTCGTCCAGCCCTGCCTTTAGAACTGAGTTACGGCGTCTAAGAATCGATTACTGACGGGTCAAATGGAGCCGAGACAGAGCGATCCCCTGCATTTAGTTACGGAATATTCCCATGTTTACAAGGTTAGCAGATTGTTTTGAAGCGCTCATAGTAGGCTCTACCAAGCGCAGTTCTCACATCTTAGGAATAGATTCTGTGTACATATGTAGGTTAATTTTGTATGTTTTCTCGTAAAGTCTCTTGGAGCTGACTGATCTAGTAGTATGTGATGTTTGTCGATCTTTGTATTGTTTTTACCTTGCTAGTTGAAGAGAAATGCCTCTTTTGAACCATTTATAATCCTGTATCGCCGGGCTACTTGGTTGGCCGTGGTCGGTCCCAGTCAGATGGCGCCGTCAGGCCAGTTTTAGTTTTAGACATAAATAGCTGATGATAGATCAAACAGTGAACGTTGTATATATTGATTTTGGGCGAGCTCGTAATATAATCCAACTTGGATTCTACCCATATAAAGCGTGGACGCTACTTAGGACAGAACGCTTCTACACCTCCTCCGCCACGGCCCTCTTCTCGCAGCAGCAGCCGTCGCAGCCAATCCACTAGTTGGCTTTTGCTAATTAGCCAAGAATCACGGCTCCCAAATCATTTGACTGGCCTTCAAAACGCTAAACCAACGAACCTATTGTGGTTCCGATATTGCTGGATTCATGGTCTGGCTCATATATCGGTCTAATTCATATAGTCCAGTCCAATATGACCGTTAAGTTCATGTGTATTTGTCTCACGAGTGGAGAAAGACATATATGGGTCTTTTAACTCTTATAAATAGGGTCTCATCCCTCTCATTTGTGACACAACCACAAGGGAGAAGTTCTTTGGCTTAGCAAAGCACTCGGTCACTCTCCACTCACAACCGAGGACGAAGTTTTACTTTTACCTACATCCATACAACCAAGAGTTCTTCACCACTTCTAAGGCCAGTCGAATTCAATCTTCTATAGCCTTGCTGTTATTTGTTCATTTCCGGAAGATCGTTGAATCAAGCTTCTACGGTCATGCTTCGATACTCCTAAAGACTCGTCGGATCAAGCTTTACAGCTCCAGTCTTCATTTGCATAATCCCTGAAACTCCAATAAATATTTGTCAGCCCATCCACGTTTTATATATCCTATAGGATATGAGGATTCAAGTCTATTATCGTGATTAGAAATTGTGAACAAACGACGCAACTGATTTTGTCTATATAAATACAAAGTCTTGTTGCAATGAACAAATGCGTTTAATCCTCTCTCTGTAGGGTTTCGTAACTTCCTAAATGAAACTGATTCAGGGGTTGTTAGGCGAATACAAGGTGATTAAGCGGTAATCAACTGGGAGACCGAGGAAACTCTGCAGAGAAGGCTAGTGGGTGATATGATCGATTAGTGGATGTCATGGGATGATTTCGGACAATCTCGGGACATGGAAGAAAATTATTGTCAGGACCGCTTGGATGGAAAGAAGAATTTTCCATGAAGATCGACAATATAGACGCGAAATATATGTATAATATTCTATTTTCGTGTTCATGTAGGAAAAATATAGTGTAAATAATTGTTCTTAGGCATTGTACAAAACGCTTCTCAAAAGACGGACATACAATCATTTAAAACTTTCAAGCATTCATGCGTTCAAGCATTCCGACGTTCTTGCGATCTGGTGCTCCTGTGATCTTGTTCCCTCCACTTAGGGTGTCGTTCGGATGCCTTCTTCCTTCTTCTTTCTTTCAAAACGATGGATTCGACTTGTCCAACGGTCACTTCCAGAGTGAACAGAGTCGACCATTCGATGAAATTATTGATTGTTTCTTACTTGTTACAGCTAGCACGGCCGTATTCGTGTCAGATGCTTTGGCAATGATGTCGCAGAACATGACAATCTGGCGAGCAAGAAAGGATGGTGCTTCTAGGACAAGCAAGTGCTCTAATATGAGCACGAGCCGGACGGGTAGAGGCAGGAATTCAAGGGGGTCGCTCCTCAACGATTGTGATGATAGTGTGCGTAGGTAGAGCTTCAGTTGGAGTTTGGCATTGATATCCTATTTAGATATTAAAGCCATTTCGGGCTTCAATAAGGGCAAGGCCCATCATTGCGATGATAGATGCAGTCGAATGAGCTCCCGGTCGAAGCTCAAGCCTGTCGTAATAGGGTACATCCAAGTAGGACACGTCGAAGTACGGACAAGGTGAAGTTCAATCGAGATTTTGTCGAAAGAAGTGACCATCGAAGGAAGAGTCCCGGTTGAAGTTCAAGACTTAGCCAAATTTCGGTCGGAACTTCATTAAGACTTGGTCGAAGTAGACAATGTGCAGTTAGTCCCAATAAAGCATGTGCAAAATGTGTCTAGTTGTTATGTTAGCAGTTATGTCAGCGGTTTTATTAGCGGTTATTATCTGGATAGGATTAAGTGTTATTATAAATATACTGTCAGTCTTCTGTAATAAACACACGATAATCATTCAAAGACTCTAAAGGGCTGATTGGTTATCTCTCCATACTCTGTTTTTCAGAAATGGAAATAAGTGTTTGTGTTCATGTGCTTTTGTTTTTGTTCTTTGCATTACTCTCTGTTTAAAGTCTTGGCGACCATATTTCTTTAACTCTGTGTTAGTTCACGTTATATCGCGACGTGTTGGTCCGCAAACATACCCAAATCCCCGCCATCGCACGGTTAAATCATATTAATTGGGATCAAAGGATATATCATTGGGGTAGAATGTTATTAATATTAAATAACAACATTACTCTTTAACAGCACAATTTTTTTTTTAAAAAAAGTTATTATTGGAAATCTCCGGACTTATGAAAACATTACAATTAATTAATTTTGCAATATATGCGTTGTGATTGATGCAATGATCTGGTGATTTATACGCAAAAACCTAACTATTCATTTTTATTCCCAACCCCTTTTGCAGTTTGGTTTCTTTTAGTCGAATAAGCGACACTCACAATCATTTCTTTACGGGATAAAACAAATATAATCATTTCATTCACGTCGGGGTTTTGTCCAAATAGCCATGCCTGTCGGCTCTCGCATGTCATGGGAAACCTTCGATTGCCCCCCCTTAACCAGGTCTTCGACTCAATGGAAGGGGTCGTCACGATCGTGGTTGCAATAATTTCGGGGTTGTTTTAGTCGCAGCGATATAATTGCCATAACGCAGACACTTGTTCTCTTATTACGGACAAATGCTCGTCGTATAATAATCATTTGTAACTTGGTGAACCTTAATTAGTTTAGGTAAATTTACGACACTAAATTATCCATTAGAAGATATTACTTCCATTCATTATAACCCGTCAGTTTTTGCTTTCAAAGTGAGTACATCAAAATATAAGAAAAGTGATCGTGTGAGAATCCTAGAAAGTTGGGCTATGATAATTTGATCGGAAGCAAAGAAGGAAATGAATACAAAAAAAAAAATGTCTTCAGATAGTACGCGTATTTAATAAGAACACGAGACATTCATATTAACATGTTGTCGTAGGTAGCAAAACTCGTGATTAGACCGGCAATGTCGCTCGTTTAACCGACAACACATAAATGTTAATTGTTATTATCACCCGATGCGATGCGTCGTGAATAATTTCATCGTACATATAGTCATCGAAAAACGTTTGAGTTGGTCCACACCTTGTCTTTTATGCAGTCATGTTTCTTTTACCTTCCCCCCTCCCAACAACAAGAATTTCTAATCGACGACGAATACGAAGGCTCTGGAGGAAAAAACAAGGGACCCTAATGACCGTCCACAGATTAAATAATCCCTAAGGTTCTGTATTTGATGAAAATTGAATGGCACGAAATGAGCCCGATCACGAACCGGGAGGCAAACTCATGAAAACATTACTTTGATCCTCTTATTTTGAGCTTGGTTCTAAATTAGCGTGGCCGCTGAAAATATTTCGCGTTTTAAGATATTTATTCTCTGAATTTTTGAAATAATGTCGTCGTGAAATTGATTTTATAAAAATCGAGTTCGCTTCTTAAACAAAATCAACTTTTATAAAGTCGAATTTACCTTCTTAACTCGAATTCTATTTTTAAAAGTCGACTTTCTTAAAAAATAATAATGAGTCAACTTACTTAAAAAAGAAACTTTAACTCTCTTAAAACTCTTCGTAAACTCGAATTTAAAACATAAATGCTCGTGGCAACACAAAGTTCAAATAAAATTGTTAGGAAAAAACGCCAGGGAAGTTGAGGATGTAGGAAACTGCCCTGCCCTGAAAAAACATCCAAAATTTCGTACCCTCTTTTTTTTTGTAAACCCCGCCCAAGGACGAAATTGTAACCTTGACTAACAAGGCCAGGTCAGGCCAGCCCCCCACTCCAAAGGTACTGTGATCTCAATGTCTCCAGCTAATTATATTCCTTTTTAAGTTCCACGCCGGCGTAATTTCCCCCATCGATGCAACATTCCATCATGTGCGATGTTCCAAAAATCCAACTTATAACAAGGCGAATGGTGCAACTGAAGAGGCGATTTAATCAATTATGTATAAGTATTTCACCCCGGCCCGGACCCACTTTTTATCACATATATTATACATAATACATCTATGAATATAAAGGCGAGAACCTTCAAGACCAGACCAGACTACAAACGCGGAGGACTTTGTCCGCCTTTTAAAGCCCGAAAGTGAAAAAGGAAGGTGAGATACAGAGGAAGAGAGAGGAGTTTCATTGTAATGGCGATTCCATCCAAGATGGTGTATGTAATGAAGGTTGTTGCCTCCCTACGAGAAGCCTCCATCATCTGAACCCCCACCCTCCTTCTCCCCTCCGTCCCTGGGTTTCTGGCGATATTTGGGTTCCGAAAGAGCGGCGGAAGATGAAGGAGATGACGATGCCCAGCAAGGTCGATGCAGATTGGCTCCCTCCCTCCCTCGATGAGTATGAGAAGTTACTCTTCCGTCTCAACCACACTCCCAGGTATATCCCCCCCCTGCCGCCTCTTCCCGTGCAGCTGTGGTTCATTGCCTTTCGATTTGTTCGGTTCACGAAGTACTCAGTTTCCTTGCAACAGGGTAGTGACCGACAATGATGCCTGTCCTAATTCGACCATCGTTAAGGTAATATCATCGTGATTATGATTCTTCCCCGGAAAGGCTCTGGTTCCATTCAAATTCGATTCCCTGGTTTGTTTTCAGGTGGACAGCACGAGGAAGCATGGGATCCTGTTGGAAGCGGTTCAAGTCCTCGCTGATCTCAACCTCTCCATCAAGAAGGCTTACATTTCCTCTGACGGCCGGTGGTCCATGGACGGTAAGAAAAGGATCCCGTCTCCAGACAAAACGTTGCAGAGTTTATTCGATCATTTGGTGGTTCCGGGGAAGCTTCCCCTGATCTTCGCTCTTTTGTCACAGTTTTCCATGTCACGGACCAGGCTGGAAAGAAGCTGATCGACGAAAGTGTGATTCGCTACATCGAACAGGTAGTTTAACAGGTTCTAAGGACATTATTGATGCCTAGTCGGAGACACTGTTGTTTGTGCTTTCGTAATCTGAAGTAGTGGTTCTCTCTCAATGGGTTGGTTTTCAGTCGCTCGGAACTATACATTACACAAAGACGAGCGACTTCCCCGGGCTGACGGCACTCGAGCTCACGGGGACAGACCGGGTTGGGCTACTCTCTGAGGTGTTTGCTGTCCTGGCCGATCTGCAGTGTAACGTTATGGAGGCGAAGGTCTGGACTCATAAGGGCAGGATCGCCTCTCTGATTTACGTCAAGGACTGCAACACGGGATCACCGATCGAGGACTCAGAGCAGATTAACCTGATCGAATCCCGCCTGAGGAACATTCTGAAGGGGGATAATGACGTCAGGAGTGCAACAACGACGGTGTCGGTGGCCATGACTCACACCGAGAGGAGGCTCCATCAGATGCTGTTTGTGGATAGGGATTATGAGCAAGAGCCAGTCCTAAGTGCGGGTTGTGATTCACCAAACGTTACGGTCCAGAATTGGGCAAAGATGGGGTATTCGGTCGTGAACATCCAGTGCAAGGATCGTACGAAGCTCCTCTTCGACGTGGTGTGCACGCTGACGGACATGGAATACGTCGTTTTCCATGCTACTGTGAATACAGTCGCAGATAAAGCCTGCTTGGTGAGCCTGAGCTCAACTGCGTCTACGCTTCGTCTACGTATTGCAGTTTCGACTTAGATTTCGTTCCTTCAATCCTCACAGGAATTCTACATAAGGCACATGGACGGAACTCCAATCAGCTCAGATGCGGAACGGGATCGAGTAATCCTGTGCCTACAGGCCGCCATAGAAAGAAGAGCATCTGCGGTAAATTTTCTAATAATTTTAATTTAAGAACCAAACCAATCATCCGAAATCCTTAATATCTCATGCGAACGCGCGCAGGGCGTCCGGCTAGAACTATGCACCTCAGATCACCGGGGCCTACTGGCAGACGTGACGCGTACTTTCCGAGAGAACGGCCTCAACGTCACCCGATGCGAGGTCTCAACCACGCTCGGCACGGCATTCGACGTGTTTTACGTGACGGACGCAAGGGGAAACCGTGCGGACCCCAAGATCATAGAATCAGTCAGGAGCCAAGTCGGTCCGCACGACTTGCAAGTGAAGGAGCCACCGTTCGTGAACCACGAGAGCCCGGCCGGGAGGGGGCCGGACGCTGTTGGGGTGGCAGGGGCGGTGTTGTTGTCCCTTGGGAGCATGGTGATGAGGAACTTGTACAACTTGGGGTTGATAAGATCCTGCTCTTGAGGAACATTCTTTGCTTCAATCAAATTGGATAGCGTTGGTGTTTTCTTTGTTGGTTTTCATTGTGCATGCACATATTGCCTTAGAATCCAAAATCTTTGGATGACAATAATTACATTCAATTTGCTTTGGGAGTTGGAATTTATTTATTATTTTTTTTTCACTCAATAAGGTCTGTCTGTCTATTCAATGTATACAATAATAGGTGAAATTAGATGGACAAGTTGTGAGTTCTATACATTTTTTATCTGCTCCTCATCACTTTCTTGCACAAACAAAAAAATTATTAAGCAAATACATCATGATATAAAAAATCGTAAACTAAGACTAATTAAGCTTCCATACATTATTAACATATCAGGAGGAGACGACACGTCCTTTGAGTCTGACATGGAATTAAATGTTTTTTGTTTTACTGTTTTGTAATTGAATTAAAGGGTAAAAGGTTGAGTTTCCCTTTTGCTTTAACAATTGGTTAAGAGATAGATATACGTGAGAAAGTGACCATATCTTCTTTTTCCCTCTTGTGGTTTGTTGCCCTTTTGTTTAGGAAGATTCCCCCCCTACGTCCCCATGTTGTTGTCCATTTCTACTTTATGGGATTTTTCCCTTTTTTTTTCCTTTTAAATAATTAAAAACTTGCTGCTATGAAAAATACAGTAAGAAGATTTCGCAGCGTTGGTCAAGGTCAAAAGTTCAAATGGATAGATACTTCAGAAAAGAGGAATATATACATATACAATTAAGATGTGCAAGATAAAAGTAGCATACAAATTCATAATACTCTATGGTCGTACGAATTTTGCTCATTCCATCTTTTAAAAGTCCAAGTGTGTGTACCCATGGATTGAACGTCGTCATTGTTATTAGGAACGCCGCGCGCGACAACATGCCAGAAAGACGTGACTCGTAGTATTACATGACTTAGCTGTAAATTTACACCATGTCTCATGCATTGGAAAAAACGCATCGGCTCTGCTTTTCAGGTATCATGTGGTAACATTTCCTTTATTTCTTCTAATCGGGTGATTGTCATGTATAAAAATAATAATATTTAAAAAAAAAAAAAAGATAGGGCCGGGAGAATCCGAGCTGTCGTCTTTCCAACTGTGAGATGCCTTATGAATCACAAACTTCATCAGGAATTTTTCTTTTTTTCATTGCTTTTGCCCTACGGGTAATAACTAATAAATAGTAAGTAATACTTTTCGGTGAAAACTAGGTTATTTTGTCCTAATTCTTGTCCTGATCACATGGACTGTTGTCATAAGTTTCGAAGAGGGACATAAGTTGATTCCAATGCAGAGGACAAGCAGACCTCGCAACCGTCACCACGGCGGTGTTAGCTTCATCCCCGTCCATATCGGACCTAAAAACGGCAACTTCGGCCCTTCGAGTGGACCAATATGCCACATCAGAACGGCCGTCCTCGGACGATTCGACTGGCTCATTTCGTTTGCGACAGAATCCGTTGTTTCTGTCCGGAAAGATCGATGTTGGAGGGGGATGTTACATTTAAAATGGATAATGGGCAAACTCCGAATTAACATTGGGCTCATTGAGGCCCAAGTTCCCCATACTGGAGGGATTCAGTTTAATTAGGCTGGGCCTAGTTTGGTGTTAATTCATGAAAGCCCTCCTCCTCATCGTTGAGTAAAGTCCTTTATTTTATTTATTTATTTTACGTAGCCAAATTCATTGTTTGTGATAGCTCAGAGTTAATTGTTTTCTTCCGACAGCGTGAGAATCATTGGGGCTGTGTTTGACTGCAAAAACCGAGGTCAGATCCATTCAAAATAAAATAAAATAAAGGCATGATGTATTACCACACACCCACCTTTGACCAATATCTCCCCCTCATTTTGACCTACCTCTCGATTTATTACCAATATTTTTTATTTAAAAAAAGAATATGAAGAAGAAGAAGAAGAAGAACGTGAAGTCACATTGTTATATACTCTTTACTGTTGCGTAAATAATGGTGCGCGTATGACATGCATCGACCTAATCGCCAAAAGAAATAGTCATAAATTAAATATATCACGTCAATAACTCCTTCCAGAACGAGATTTCTTGGTCGAGTGGCATTGAATGTAATAATTGTTCCATTCTTATCTTCTGGGGGGGGCCAAAGGAAAAAAAAAAAACAAAGATCATTGTTCAATATGGAAGGTAGTAAGGTCGGGTCCATACGAGTCGACCTTTAAACAAATAAATGTATATATAAAGGGGAGTCGTTGTCATATTCCAAGTGCATGAGGTAAATCAGAATATAATAAAGTGGTTTTCAAATTAGTGATTTTTGAACTTTGAATGTCGTATTAAATTATTCTAATGATCCACCCCCATGTATAAAATAAAACCCATGTTTTCCCCCGTGACCCTTCATGTCAATTTAAAATCCGTCGTCGGTCGGATATAAAAGAATTCCACAAAAAAAATAGATTCAAAATTTTGAAAATATTTATAAAAAAAAAAGTGATTTAAAGTGAGTAGTAACGATTTTAATCGAATCAATTACTTTTGATTGGCCACAATTTACGGTAGATGGTCTAATCCATCACCTTTTTTAAAAATAAAAATAAAACACAAAAGGAAAGAAAAAGGAATTATGGGTAGATCGGAAAAAGAGTCCTTCTACTCACCAAATTAGAAACCAACACAACCCATTCCCAATCACAATTATATATTAAAAAAAATGTATAACACTCAATAAAAAAGCTGTGTTGTTAGTATTTGTTTTTTTTTTATGTGGTATATTTTTCTACATATAAAAGAAATGGAGAGTAGTTACACAGGTGATGATGCATTGATTAGTCCGCCCAAAGGTCCCTCTTTGGATGAGTAGAGCGCAATTTAAGTTAGGTATGAATGATTACCCACCAAAGACTCTCACATTTAAATAAAAATAAAAAAAAATAAAGCATTGCGACATCGATACAATTAATGTTTGAATCCTGTGAATTTGCTAGCCCCATGTAGTCTGTAATTCAATTTATTTCTTAAAAAAAAAAAAGATAATACGAGAGGTCGCACGAGGAATGTCGATTTATATAGAAAGGAGTTGTGTATTATTTCGATATAAATGTTTTTAAAAAGGTTTAAATAATTCTCGAGTCTCAAAAGAGTGTATGGGGTTTAAAGTTAGTTTAGACAAAAATTTAACTATTCAAAATTCAAGAATAGTAAAGAGGTTTTCATAGTAAATTTATTAGTACTTGTAAAATTATTTTGAAAAAATTTTTGGAGTAGCTTTTTAGTTATTGGTTTGGAAAATGACATTGACTATGGAAAGGAAGCTCACGCCATTTATTTTCCTCTCATGATTATATTTTTTTTTCCATAATTGATTGGGGAGGTGACAATTATTGGCTTAAAATATTGCCCAAATGCCATTATAATAATTGTTCCGGACTTCACGCTACTAAGTTAACAATAACATTTCTTATTTTTATGTGTGATGGGGGAAATTTATTAATATTCACATAAAATCGTAATAATCGATTATTAACTTTTTAGAAAAACTATCAACGTCTAAATTATATGCGAGAAAGGAAAAGATAAGGGAATAAATAATTGGGGATTTGTTATGTTCTTATCTAAAACGCAATCGAATATAATAATATTTATTTCTCGCGATTGTTTTTTTTTTTTATTTCTCTTTCCTTTATTTTTTTTTTTCCGGATGGAGCCGTTGGCATCATCAATCACCTTAATTGTGAGAATTATATAATATAGCGACGGGTTGTTCTTTTTTTTTGTTTGTTTATTTAGTCAATGGTTTCTTGTCCGGCATTAACTTCTGGAAAAGATGGGAATTAAATATTCAACCGTTTAATTAAAATTATTATTACTACTATTTTGTTACATTTCCAGAGTTAATGACGTGAGGAATGATGAATTAATTGATTCGTATTTCCTAATATTTAATACTTCACTTCGAACCTTCAATTCTTCATTTCATCGGTTAAAAAAAAAAATTAAAATCTCACTTTCCATTTAGCATTTTTTATATTCCTTCTTTCGGCTTAAAAGGGACATCACAACACATGTGCTCACACAAAATAATAATAATTATTATTACTATTTTATCCACGGAATTATTTAATGGACCAAAATTCCCCCCCCCCCCCAAAAAAAAAAACTCTTCTTTTTTTGAATAATACTATTATTATTATTATTATTATTAAGCCCCACCAAAGGTTTTATGTATGACAAGGTAAAATGGGATGAGACAATTTGATTTGAATGAACGTAATTTAGTTGTTGCTATAAAACAAAAATTATATCTTCGAAAAAAGATATTATCACATGGATTTTATCGTGGAGTAAATATATTAAATGCTTCTAAAATATGAGGAATTATTGATTGTATCTCATTAAAAATCAAATTACTTACATGGAAAATATCGATATCATTACCTTTGAATTCTAAAAATTCACACATAAAAAAAAATCATGCATCCCTCGAGGAGTAATTGAATGTTTTTTATATTATTCGTTCCTTAATTAATTTGAGCATATTCATAAATCAAAAAGCGATACTCATAAGTCGTGTTATTTTATTTGTAAGCCCTTTAAAGGCACAACAATATCGTAATCATTTTTATGATGTTATTCATGGAAACGTATCTTCGCGATTACGCTTTGCGTATTAAAATATTTATACCTCAGCACACTCACGCGAAAATGCTTCCATCGACAACAGATAGTCGATGAAAATTCGGAGGAGACGTTTCTCGGTTTTTATGGCATGTGCCTGCTACTAAGTTAAGGATCAAAATCATAAGACACACCAGCACTTTCTTCCCCTTTCTTTTGAATTTTAAATAGGTGAGTAAATGTGATGTTATTAAATAAGTAATATGAAATTTTCCTTGTTATTTAATATAAGACTGAAATTATATTTTTTTTAGTAATATTATTACATTGCAACAGCTGTATTTCGTACCCTTTCTTTTTATTTTCTACGGGAAAGAATCTGGTCTTCTTCGCGTTGCTTTTTTTCTTTTTATTCTTCTTCTTTTCTTTTGTATTTTATATTCTTCAAGAAAATAAAAGACAATTGCTTCGTGATTTGGCAACCCATAAAAATTATATTGAAAAAAAATACACTAGTGGACAAAATAATGACTCGTCAATTATTATTTAATTCACCATTAATTAAAACAAAAATAATCATTTCCTTTCCTTGTTCTCACCCCCCCACCCATTTTCCAAGAAGGTTGAATTGGTTTTCCTTTTTATTATATATATATATATATAAAGCACAACTTGCTTGCTGTTGCCCACTTTTATTATTATTATTAGAAATTAATTAATTAATTCTGCCAACCCCAAAAGTTTTCGAAGTTATCTTCAACTATTAAAATTATCGTGAGGGGGGACATTATTATTGTTTTCTTTTGCCCCGTCCATTTCTTAATTATTTCCATCAATTCGGACAAGACTGTAGGAAATTTTTTTTAGGAAACCCAGATGGAGAAAACTTTAAAATATTTTAATATTTGTTTTTTATATATAATTAAAAGAGAAAACACAGTAATTTATTCGTCCCTTTCCTTCATGTTCATCATACCCATCTCCTTATTTTTAGGTAAGTGTGAGAAATTAGGATCACCAAACTCTTTTTTCAGAACCTCCTTGTTTTCCATCTAATTCTCCAAAACAAAACCCTTTTTTCCTCAGGTAAAATTCCATTACCATCTTACTGTAAAGAGAAAAACTTAAAAAAAAAAAAAAAAATAGGGAGGAGTGAAAAACTCTTGTTCTGTTGAAACTCCCGTGTAAGTTCAATCCATCTTTTCATGTTTATTCCTCATCAGCCATCAGTTTAGTTTAGTTTCAGGTCAAATTCCCATGTTTGTTTTTGTTTTTGTAATAAGCACACATGCTGTAGTGTTTTTGGTTGTGTCTGAAATTGTTGAATTTGTTTTCTAGTGTTAGTGTTGATTTTTGGGCATGGAGGAAAGTAGTGGAGTGATCACCAGTGGGGGCATAACTGTTGTTGCATCCAACGCCCCCTCGGAGTACCATGTCGCACCGAGGCCCGAGGCCCCTGCCGCGGCCGCTCCGGATCCTGCCCCCGCGCCCACCGTCGTCGCGGAGACCCCTGCTTCTGCCTCTGCCTCGGTTGTGATCCCTGCCAAGAAGAAGAGGGGTCGGCCGAGGAAGTATGGCCCGGACGGGTCGGTGAACGTGACCCTTTCGCCTCAGCCGATATCCTCGTCCGCTCCACCGCCGGTGATCGACTTCTCAACTCCCAAGCGGGGGAAAGTGAAGCCCCTCACAGGGCCGTTCAGCAAGACGGGGTTTCATGTCGAGAACTTGGGTAGTTGTGGTTTTCACGCCTCTTGTGATTTCTGTAGTATGTTCGGCTTGATTCGATTACCATAATCAGGGGCAAGTTTCTTGCAGGCGATTGGGTCACGAGCTCGGTCGGCGCCAACTTTACTCCTCACATAATTACTGTCAACTCGGGCGAGGATGTCACGATGAAGATCATATCATTCTCCCAACAAGGACATCGTTCGATATGCATACTCTCAGCAACCGGCGTGATCTCGAGTGTTACCCTTCGTCAACCTGATTCTTCCGGTGGCACATTGACTTACGAGGTTAGCTGTACTTCTTGCCCCTTTCCCTGTTGTGGTTGAGGCGTCTGGCCGGAACATCATAGATGTCATGTATTTCGCCGGTTGTCATCGTAACAGGGTCGTTTCGAGATACTATCGCTGTCTGGCTCGTTCATGCCAGGCGAGACTGGAGGAACAAGAAGTAGATCTGGCGGGATGAGCGTATCACTGGCCAGCCCGGATGGGAGGGTCGTCGGTGGAGGTGTCGCTGGTCTATTAGTAGCCGCAGGTCCTGTCCAGGTACTGGCTCTTCTCTATAAAACTTGGAACGAACCATGTATCTGTCCCGAAAACCCGAGTCATAAGGCGTCCATTCATCGCTGGATCAGGTGGTTGTAGGGAGCTTCCTTGCCGGGGATCAGCACGAGCCGAAGCTAAAGAAACAGAAGCCCGACATCGTACCTCCAACGACTACTTCAACAACAGCTATCGTCCCCATATCTACTGTGGAACCTGTCCTCCCCTTCCGTGGGGATGGCTGGGCACCGTTGCAGTCCGATTCGAGAAACAAGCCGACCGACATCAACGTGTCGTTGCCGTGAACAAAACAGCCGGTCCCTAGCTGTAGTATTAGTTGCCGGACATTATTGTAGGAACTTTGGAATTGGCCGATCTCGGTCTCGTAGAAACGATGAATTCTCTTTAACTGACCAAAGGAAGTATCGTTCGTTTGGGGCCTAATGTCTGTAGTGTTTGATTAAGGCCCGACAATTGACTCACATCTTTTTAATCAAACATTTCTGCTAGTTCGATTCTTGAGGCATTCGATCAAACATGGGATCGAATTTATTACAAATGAACCAAAACTAGTTACCCTGAAACATAATTTGAGCAATGCGGAGAACTCTTTGGTTTTACCCGAACTATTTGATTACATTTCCTATGGCAGTGTTGTGGGCTTTGAGTTTGACTTTTGACTCGCTGATCAGCAGACAAGGAGAAAGAAACGACTCCTCTACTTTCTGAACCCTCTAGAAGCTTGGTCGGAAAGGTCGCAAGAATCATCGGACTTGGTCCGAGAATCAACTTCCCATTTCTCCAAGAACGACTCCGGATCGAACTCGAATTCCTAGCAAAATCGTTTCTTTTCAACCGGGAAAAGCTTGATTTTTTGTGGGTATTCCCGAAAGGGCAATCTTTCAGATAGTTGTTCTGCATGGGAGATCTTTTCGCATGGATAGTCTCGTTCTTCGCCCTTGTTGCCCTCCTAGTCGTCGTCATCTTCCAGGTCAGTAGTCCCAGATTATTATGTCATGATGATGATGGTGTTGTTGATGATTTTTGGGTAGTTATGGGTTTCTGATTTGTTTTGCTTCCGAGGGTTGAGAGTTGTGATTTTTTTGGGCCTGTTCTTGCATTTTTAGAAACCTGGGTCTTGCGTCCGAGGATGTTCCACTGGTTGGGGTTTGGGTATTAGCATTTTGACTTTAGGCTCGTTTCCCAACTCAGTCTGTAGTTTATTTCACTTGTCTAATCTCGGTAATGATCTTGCCCGGCACATCTGGATTAGTTGAGGTGCCTGGAAGTGATCCTGTCTACACGAATGTGAGAAAGAAGAAAGTTGGGTTTTGTGCTGTCATGGTGTTTGAAGTTGGGTTGTTTTAGAACTAGTCTTGCTGCTGAGGATTAAGTCGACCTGGTTTTATAGTTATGTAGCTTGAGGATCCTAGAATGGATTGGAAATGCCATTTCAGGGATCTAGTTCGAGTTCAGGGATCGAGTGTCTGTTTCAATCTGTCGTCTGATTGGACCACGCAGGTTGAATCTCCACTTTCTTTCTTCTCTGTTCATTGCAGCTAATTTCCTTGGCCGATCTGGAATTCGATTACATAAACCCTTATGACACTTCATCGCGGATTAACGCGGTGGTTCTCCCCGAGTTCATCGGACAAGGGGTGCTAACTTGCTTCTACATTCTAACCGGACATTGGGTAATGGCTCTCCTGTCGGTTCCGTATCTCTATTACAACGTCCGGCTGTAAGTTCCAAAAGTTCCACTGAGTTTGCAGCTCAAGATGCCTTGTTTGGATGATGATTCACACTTGTAACATCCAGGTACATGAACAAACAGCATTTGGTGGACGTGACAGAGATATACAACATGCTGAAATGGGAAAAGAAGCAACGGCTATTCAAACTTGCCCACATCGCATCCCTACTGTTTCTCTCCTTGTTTTGGTACTGAAATTCCAAATTCAATGAAGCCTTCCATGTTTTTAAGTCGCATTATAACCTTCGATTCTTATATCTGTGCCTCTTTTGTTTTAGGCTAATATATAGTGCTTTGGAGGATCACGAAGGATGATCACAGGACGACTTTGCTTGTGATGTATGTTTGTGGAAGCTCCGAAACCTCCTGAATGCTGTTGTTAGCTGTTACTCTGGCCGCACAAACGTAACCCCTTGTTAAGTTTGCATTTACGTGTTTGATTGGACATTGTAGATAAAGTTGATTGATCGAACCGGTTTCGATGTTCGATCTGTCTTATGTAACTGGTGCCATATTTCAATGAAATTATTTGTAGCTCATCTTACAGAAAATGTCTAGGAAACGTGGTTCTTGGCTCAATGCTGTTTCAGATAAGGGCATGCATTGAATGTGCCATTAGCAGTGTGGTTCTCGAGCATCCATGGTAGATCAACGGGACTCCATGTATTCCCGTGAACAATTTTCTGCAGAGGGGGCATCTGCCGGACAGCTCCGGACAGCTCTCAAAGAAATGCAATAGTGTTCAGTGTTTTAGGGCATGCCATCTCAGCTGATGTTTACTTTGTGCAGTCTTTTCATATAAAATGAATCAGCGATTAATGCTGCCACCATCGATGGCAGTAAATGGTTCGGGTCGCCGGTGACCGGGGGGACTTAAAAGTCATCCCGATTCCTGGAGTGGAATAGAGCATTCGTTGCAGCCCCTATTGTGAGCAGATGATGACCTTCCAGAGTTTCTGTGCCCTTCTCATGATCTTCCCGGCCTTACGGGCAACGAATGTCGAGACCATGAACAGAGGTGGGATTACAGGTGGAGTGTTCATTGGCGAATGCAGAGCTGTTTCGCTGGACCCGGGAAGAATAATTGTGTTCTTGCTGCTTGTGCGCAAGTAGAAGCTCCGACTACCCACTTCGCCAATGCAGTCTGATTTCTCTAAAGCTTTGGCAGGCCGGCAGGATCGACGTAACATCCAAACGAGTGGGTGAATTCTGTTGTAAAATCATCCACTAGATTAAGGGACTCGATACTCACATTGGAGGCTGAAATAGGAGTGATGAAGCTCGTAACCGTTGACGGCATCACGTTCGAGCCGCGGAGTCCTGCCCTCTTGGCCGTACCTATCGACCACGGCCATGATCGCGTCCTCCACGCTGCAACCGAGCCGGACCATTGTCCTGACGGGACCAGGACTCCCTTCCACAGTCACGTTCACCACTACCTTGGCATCCTTATTATATCCCTGATCAAAACACCCCCGGCTATCGTAACCTCTGAATATGACTATAGTTGCAAGAACATTGGACAAACTTCCTCGTACCTCGGAGTTACGAAGGGAAGAAAGGCACGGCCCCAGGACGTCCGTACTTGTATGTCCTCCGAAAAGCACCCTTCTCCCTCCACGGAAGCTCCTGTCGTCTCCTCCTCCTCCGACCCTCGAGAGCAACCCGGGAGGGGCGGAGGAGCACCTCTCAAGGACAGGAACGTTCCTCGCAGAGGCAGAGGACCAGCGCGGGGAACGGCACAAGGAGGAAGAAGAAGAAGAAGCGTAGGGGTGCCGGAGGCGTTGTTGACTGGTCCTCCTCCGGCGAGACATAAATCCCTCTGGCTTTGGCTTACGCTATGATTATGCGGAACGAGGAAGAAAACAAGAAGAGGAGGTTGCTTTTGCTTTGGAGAAAGGTTAAGAAAGGAAGCTTGAGTTCCATGGCTATTACATCAGGTTTCTTGTTGTGATTAATCTCGTCCGACCGGACTAATATTAGAATTCATGGGAATATGTTTAGGTTGTTAGGACGAAATAATGAATTGACTAGTGGTTCCTTTTGCATCTGGCAAGGTGGGTAAACGATGGATGAACTTTAGGAAAATATGAAGCTTGGTTTGACTATTAGGTGTAATGTTTGTAATAATACTTTTGCGGATGTTATGTATAAGATGCGCCGATATAGCTGTGAATGATTTAAATATTGCTTAAATAAGTTAGGGTAATTTTTTTTATTAGGGTGAGCGTTGTGGAACCGGCTCTGATGATAACAAGAAATTGGAAGAATAGTGTAGGTTCCAGGTTTAAATTTACAAAAAAAAAAAAAAAAACCCTTAGAATCAAACCCGGAACCAATCCAGAATGTATACTTATACTTTTAAGTCATTTCTATCACATTCATAATTGAATTAGCTGGTCACATAATAAAATACTCTATGAATGTCTGTATGCTAAGATTAAATATTTTATAATTTTAACGTATCATTTATTTTAATTAGTACAAGTAGAAAAGAATTCATAAAATGATTTTGTTAACGAGTGCTCTAAGGGCACCATTAAGGGGATTTAATTTCCTTTAAATTCAACAATTTAGTATTTTTATTATGCTTTGTAAGTGGTGTATTTTTCTACTTTAGAATATATTAAAATTATGATATTATAATTAAAGTAATTAATTATTACGTTATTATTATTCTCTTAACGAGTGTCCAAAGGGCATTCGTTAACAAAAAAAACCCTTTGCTTAATATCTGTGAATCATTCAAATTAGGTCTTGTTTTATGCTTATGAAAGTAAAACCCTTAGAAATATATTTGTTTTCCTAATTCGTCTTCTTTTTTGGCTTCTTAATAAAATGTGGATGCAAAAAACTTGATAGCACATGGTGGCGTGTTAATGCTTTATTTAGAAAAAAAAATAACTCGGTTTCAACTCTGTGTTTTTTAGTTAATATAGTCAGTCCATGGCGAGATTTTAATTATTATTGTACCTATTTTCTCTCTAATCTTCTCCTTTTTCAATTAATCACATCTTTATTACGTAAATTATTATTATATAATAAAATGAACTTGTTAGTTATTGATTTAATAAAATAATAACAGGACAGAAGTGGAATTAACAATAGATAAGATAGGTTAATAGGTTTGAAAATTTGGTAATAGAGAGTATTAGGATATGTTATTGGTCGCCCCTAATTTTGATGATCAACAAAGTACGTGCTCAATGATTTGAATTCAAAGCCCAATTGACGTTGAGGGGGAGGAGAGAGGCGATGAGTTTAGCTTAGCGCCCCTCCTGTTCATTGAAATGTGCATGGAAAAGGCGTTCCTTTTGTTTTTCTTTTTTACCAAAGAGCGAGATCATGAATGAGTAATACTCTTGCAACACCACTTCATGCTCTTACCTTTGCAATCATAAACAATCGAACATGGTTGTCTCCGCATGTCAATTTGGAGGGCCAGCCCCCCCCCCAAAAAAAAAAAACATATGAATATTTACAGTTGCATATCCAGCATGCCATCCAAACCAATCAAATCTACGGTCCCAAAAGATGACGTTGTCTTTGATCATGTAAACGTCTCACTCAATTAGTTTATGCCAACCAAATAAGTAATCGTTGCCATTTTGTTAGAAAAGGTTGGAAGATGGAGACGGACAGACGGACTCACATGCATCACCGACGCCAACTCCCTCCTCCAATCAATAAATAGTATTTATTACCAGGGAATAATTTGATTTGGAGAAGAAAACCGTAATAACGTCATAACCGAGCTTTGTTCCTTAATGACGTCATTTGACAAAATATTTTGCCAAATGACGCATTAATGAAAATAATTCGCCAACTAATCCACCAAAGTCGGCCTTACAAAGGCCGACTTTCCCAGACTTACAAAAATTTTGACAAACGAAGTGAGGGGCGACGCATTAAGGAAGTCGGCCTTTGTAAGGCCGACTTCGGTCTTGGCGAATGAAAGTCGGCCTTACAAAGGCCGACTTCCTAGTGTTAATTTTTTTTTGCCTTCGAATAAAAAAAAATTGCCTAAAGTAAGGCCGACTTCCCATTAAATATTTTTTTTTGTCTTAAAAAAAAAAGAAAAAAAAAAGGTAAGTGAGGAAGTCGGCCTTTGTAAGGCCGACTTTCCTCGTGTGAATTTTTTTTTTTTACGAAGTGTAGAGAAGTCGGCCTTTGTAAGGCCGACTTTGATGGGTTAGTTCGCGAATTATTTTACGTCATTTGACGAAATATTTTATCAAATGACGTCATTAAGGAACAAAACCCCGTCATAACCCCCCCACATGGAAAAGCCCGATCATGTCATGGGCATGATGTGATGATGGCTAATGTAAAAATCATCAAAACTCAGGCAGTTTCGTGGTTCCAAGGGACATCGGCGTGTCGAATGTGTAGGAAAAAGCAAGCCTTCGTGGCTGAGGATGGCGCTGATATTTTCACGAAATTTCTCACATCCTCGTATTTATATATATATGACGACACATGAAGCCCAAACCAACCCTGTCCAGAAACTGCCGGCGTCTCTCTCTGCTCTGTTCTCCCCTACTCCCACTCGGTCAGGAATGCTGGCTTACCCCACTATCGAGGCGGCGGAATCCTCCCTCGGGAGGAACATGACGCTGCCCGAACGCCTTTGGTTCGCCTACTCCGCCGACAAGTCCGACTACTTCCTTTACTGCCACAACATCTTATTCCTCTTCGTCATCTTCTCCCTTGTCCCCTTGCCCTATGTATTCGCCGAGTTGAGCAGAATCCCCGTGTTCGACCGGCACAAGATCCAGCCCAAGTTCAGGTTGTCCCTCCAGGAGATGTTCCGTTGTTACTGGGACGTCATGAGGATGTTCTTCCTCGTCGTCGGCCCTTTGCAGCTTGTTTCTTACCCTACTGTCAAGGTATCGATGGAAACTGTCGGGTGGGTATTGGCTTTGATGATCGATTTAATGGTGGGTTTCGTTTGAGATGGGATTGACGTGGTTAAAGTTTTGATCTTTGATTATGGGTCTCGCTGTGTGTGTGTGCATGCGTGTACTGGATGGTGAAGTGGGGTTTCTTTTTCATGGTTCGACCTGCATTGTGCTAAGTCTGATTGAGAACTTATTTCCGGCGGTTTGGAGGTCATTGTCGATTGTTATGCCCTGGACAGTTCTGGGGATTTGCTAAATTTGCTGGCTCTGTGTTTAATTGGGGATAATTCCCATTTTATGGCGTCTTTTGGGATAATTTTCCGATAGTTAAGTCTTAAGAGTTCAAGGATTCATATTCTGCCGAATGTGGTTTCGAGACCGTATTGATTAGAGGAGAATGAGACTCATTGCTTGCCGATCTTGGATATTTTCGGCTAATTTTGTTGTTGATCCGGGTTATGACTCATGTTACTACGGGTGTTGAAATCCGTAGTGCTTTCTGTGGGCGCTGATATTATTTTAGAGAGTTAGTGGGGCAGTAGTGGTGATCTCCCTGAATACCTGGTAAAAAAGTCATTTTGATTGTGTATTTTAATCCGCCCTTGGCATTTGTATAACACATTTTCTACCCTATGTTTGAGGCTTTATCATTTTCCTATTTGCCAGCGGTTGAGTTGTCTGTGGCATTCAGTCATAAAGAACTTTCTGAAATTACAGAAGATGAACGTGGTTTTCTTTTCTTCTTTTCTGTGAACAGTTTATTGGTATCCGAACTGGGTTGCCGCTGCCGTCAGGGTGGGAGATTCTGATGCAGTTGGCGGTATATTTTCTCGTAGAGGATTACACCAACTACTGGATACACAGATTCCTGCACTGTAAGTGGGGATACGAGAAAATCCACAGTGTCCACCACGAGTTTACTGCTCCGATTAGCTTCGCAGCACCATATGCACATTGGGCCGAGGTTTTAATCCTCGGAATACCGTCCTTCCTTGGACCAGCGATTGTTCCAGGACACATTATCACATTCTGGCTGTGGATCGCTTTGAGACAGATTGAGGCTATCGAGACTCACAGTGGGTAAGCCTAGCGTGCTCTCACAAGTCACAAAGCTTGTTGTTTTTTACTGCCTTTATGCTAGTCAAACTCCTTTTATGCCCTTATTTTTGGCCTAGCACTAGGCTATTCATGATTTTCGCTTTATCATATAGAATTAGAATGTGAATTCTGTCTTAACTGTCCTATCACCGAATAACTATGTGATCTAATGCTTTGGGATCCTCGGATATTTTCTTTCCTTCACGATAAGAGCGGGGGAAGATTAGGATTAACCCTCTTTTGGCGTATCAATCATTGAAATCCTGGTAAAAGAAAGCCTCATCTCATTCACAGTAGTCAATTTTGTTGTAGTAGTGGAGTCACTGTACTGTCACTGGATCGTGTTCAGATTTAGATGTGGTCCTTTCTTCCCTACACGTGTCATTTGATTTGGATTGGATTTCCTATTCGTTTGCCGTTTGGTCGAATAATGGATTACACATCTGGTGCGACCTTTGACTGTTTTCTGAGAATAATTCTCGAGTCTTTTACTCTCGACTGTAGCACATAGGGAGAGGCCTTGTCATTGATGAGGAGAGTACACTCTGTTCTGCTTATGGCAAGATGTACGATTCCGGCATTATCTTCTGAATCTGCCAAATCGAGTGACAACTGTTTTGCTGTTTCTTAGATTGCCGCTTGCGTAATACGACGAGTTTGTCTATTGGTACAGATATGATCTGCCTTGGATTCCAACCAAGTACATTCCTTTCTATGGCGGTGCCGAGTATCATGATTACCATCATTACGTTGGAGGACAGAGCCAGAGTAACTTCGCGTCGGTCTTCACCTAGTGTGACTTTATCTATGGAACCGACAAGGTACACATTTTCTCCGAACAATACCGATATTCATTATCTCAATCGTTTGTTCGCCTATGGGTCTCCTAATTGCACACCTATGTTTATCAGGGTTACCAATATCACAAGAAGGTACTCGGCAAGGTAAGCCATGAAATCTTGTAAACCTCGATTGCTTTCGAATCTGATTATAGTATCTTGATCAGGTCTAATTGTTTCAGCTGAAGGAGGAACAGAAGAGAGCTGCACAGTTGAATGGTGGAAAGCGCGACTAGCCGTGTCCTAAGCATTGCTCAAATTTTGTCGTCGCCGGTCATCATTGCCGAAACCACGTTTTCTTGTCAACTCTCGATGTTGCCTCGCCCGAATAGGGTAGGTAGTACATGGGTTAAGGCATTAGCTGGTCCGAAAGGCATCATGTGTAACGGATGCCATAGTCATCCTCCTCCGTTTGCTTCTTCTATCGGTTTGCCATTGTTGCCGAGGTTCGGTCTGTAATATAATCTCAGTCGTTGATCGAAACTTGTTGCCCCAACCTTTGCTAATTGGTGCACTTCTGCGGAACAAGTGCCTGCCTGGTTTTGATGCTACTTTCGGCTCGTCCTGTCTTTCAAAGTGTGGAGCGAAGAATACCTGCTGTCGAAGCCCATAGGAACAACCGCCACCCCGTCATGGAGGAAGACGGATTGTGGGAATACTTAAAACGGAAAATTTTGTTATTGTAGTGGCGTTCGTGGGGAGAAGGAAGAGAGCAGGGAAGAGGGTGGGTGTTCGAGGGAATCGGTGGTTGTTAGGGCGGACGGAGTTTTCCTGTGTATTTCTTTTAACGAGCAATAACCGGGAAACCGCAACGAAGCCGCCAAAATCCGGCCAACGGAAATTTACAAAAAAATTTTGTAAAAATGTTTTTGTAAATTTTCATAATTTACTGATCGGGATTTGCAGAAGAGAAATTAAGAAAATTTCGAAAAATTTATGGATTTACGAAATTTTTTCATAAATTACTAAAGATTTACAAAGCGCTTTTACTATTTATTAACTATTTATAAGGAATAATATTTTTTTACGAAAAATTTTCGTGATGTGTTTAGAGGCTTCGTAAAAATATACAAGCTTTTACGAAATTTTGTAAAATATGAATATTTTTAGTTTTATTAGATTTTTCCAGATTGGCCGAATAATTTTCGTAATGGATTCGTAAAAATATAAGGACTTTTGCGGAATTTCGTAACGAGCTTCGTAAAAATATATAAACTGAAATAAGAATTTTTTTGCAAATAATGAAAAAACATTATAAATAGTTAATAAACAGTTATCAGGTTCTTATATTTATTGTAATTTACAAAAAAATTTTGTAAAAATATACGAAAAATTTTTCGTTAATTTTCGAAATTTTCAAATGAGGCTTCGAATAAAAAAAATTACTAAAATTTCAAAAATTTACAAAAAAAATTTTATATATTTTTACGAAATTTTTTCGTAAATACGAACGCCTTAACTTTTTATTAACTGTCCCGCATTTTTTATGAAAAATTTTTTAAATGACCCTAAAGTTTCGTAAAAATTTCGTAAAAATAATAAAATTTAGTAATATACGAAAAAAAACCATAAAACGTAAAAAAACGATTTAAACTCATGTGGGATTTTAGCCTCTTCCTAAGAACAGCATGTCTAGTCGAGCTGGAGGACCAGCATGACAACATGGGCGAGTGGCTAGGGTTGGCGGTGGACAGGTTAGAAGGAATTACTCTTCAAACGATGCAACACAACCCTGCAATTCCCAGGAAACGATACTTGGCTGTAAACCTGCAATCGTCCTTTCTCCTCACATCATCCACCTTCGACCTACACTTCTGGAATCCTCTCCCTTTTGAATTCTTGGGGTTTCTGAAGGGTAAAATCTCCGATATTGAATGATATGGTGACTTGATTGCGGAGACTTCGCTGTCGTCGTCGACTGATGGGTTCAGAATGTTTTATCAATTGCGCTTGCTAGCGGATCCTATCTCCTAATTGGATTTTAATGGGTTAGGGTGGTCGACGGAGATAGCAGGATGCAAGGAAATCGAGGGGGTTGGCATCCTTTCTTCGAGTCGGATTTTCCTTTCCCGGAATTTGGCCGTCCGTTCCCGGGCTTCATGGTTTAGGTGGATTTGGTGGTCGGAGAAGCTTAATTCCAAGCTTTTTTTTTTTTTGGGGGGGGGGGGGGTCCATTTGACGATCCTTTCTTAACTAATCCATTCAGTGGCTTGATGGAGTCGAGCTTCTTTGGTTCGGGTGGAAGTCCCTTCACGGGGATGCATCCTCCTCCGACCATGATTGAGAACCGATCACAAGCTCCAGAAAGGAGAGGCCTAGTTATCGAGGAGCTAACTCTGATGAGGAGGAAGAGGACAAGGAATCAGGCAATGATAAGAAAGAAAACCCGAGAAAGCATGGGAGGTCAAGTGGAGAGCCTGATGTTGAGGGTTCGAAATGATGAAGGCACTACATCTCTGCAGAGTGTTGCTTTTTTGGGTCCCATGTATGATGATGATGATGATGATGATAATAATAATAATAATAATAATGCTTCCTGAGAATTGTTACAATCCTGTTTGCTTGCAGCAAGGCGGAGCATGCAACTCCATCATAGGGATGAATTCAGAAGTGGGATCTCTGAGAGAAGAATACAGCCTCAAGGCCAGAGTTTTACCTTTCACAGCTCTACCATCTCTTACGTGGGGTAAATGGAACCTACTATACTTCATCCAGGACACAGGAGAAGTGGCAGTGACGGGGTGTGTCACTACGTCATTGCTCGATCACCGCCAAATATGCCGATTTTGTTTATCTGCTGAATTTATTTATCAGTGAGAGCAGGTGGTCTTTGAAGAGTGCAAAGAACCTGATAGTTCTACTATGCAAGCCACCCATCGGATATCAAGGGGGCTTCATATAATCAGGTTGAACCACTTCGATGCCTGTCTACTGACTAATTATTAGATGATTTTTTGGTACAATGCAGTGACACTGCCGTGTGTTTATCCCCAGGGCCATTCTGTCGTTAGAAAACTCGAATCGGGTGGGAAGGCGGATACTGTCCAGACTTTGCACAACCTTGATGAAGGTATTAAGATTCCTCTAGTTTTTTCCGACCTTGGACTAATTGAGAAGTAACTGTTTACTGTTCATGGATTACCCGAAGCTCGTGTACCATTTTCGTGGTGATCGTCCAGATCGAGCAAAGTTGGAACGGTAGTGCTGGGAAGCATTTGCCTGGGTCGAGTGAGCATACGATGAATAGCCATGGCAAGTACGATCCCTTGGCAGTTGTAATGTGCGTGTTTGTGCATCAGGACGACTCGTGTCGCGAAGGTTGTTTTCTTCCCAAGTGATTAGAAGCTGGAGTGTTGTCAACTGTTAGTTCATGTTGCTTGGGTTACCGATCGGGCTTCATTACTCGGTGGTAATTACAAAGGTCCACATGGGAATGGGAATGGGTCGAGCGGCATTGAGAGTTTGGCATCCTAAATCTGTGGGAGAACATACGAGATTACATTTAATTTGTTGTAATATTTCACCAAATTTCATGGTGCTCTCGTGATGCAACATGGTCGGTTCTCGTTACTCAGACAAAGGCGGAAATACAGACGAACAAAATCCGTCAAGTTAAAATAAAAAATAAATAAATTATGATAAAAAGTTATTATTTTTGGTGTCGGGAGAGAAATTACAATTAAAATCGCGGCCACACAAACAAGCGCAAAAATGGCCGCTGGCCTCACGCCACCCAAAAGAAAAAATTAATTCTAATGGCTTCCTCCATCAGAGCGGCCGCCAAACTGTCGCTAACCCAACTCCCCTCCACCTCGTCCTCCCTCCGCCTGATCTTCCGTCCCTTCCCAGTTGTAAACCGCGCGCTTCGGTGTTCCCTGCGTGGGATTGGCTCGACCACCTTCCGTTGCGCCGCCGGCGGAGGTGGCACCGAGAAGAAGGCGCCGGCTCGGCTGTCCCAGTTCCAGCTGCTGCTCGAGGAGGCCGAGGAGCGGGCTCTCTCCGCCGGCAACGAGCCCACCCCCAGGATAACACTCGGTATGGGGAGGGTCTCATGTTCCTATTCGTTCTTTATTTTAGCTTCTGGATGGTGAATTGATGCTTACGGTTGGACGATTCGTTCTGATTTTGTGCGGAGGAGTGTTTGCCGGTCATGTTTTGTGGGAAATGATGCTCCCTGAGGAGCTTATGATTTAATCCGCGGGGAACCGTTTGGTGTCGAGGAATTAAGTGAACCCGTATCCGCCGGGACGTTCACTTCATTGGAAATGCATTGTTTAGCTTTATAGATTCGAGGTACTTAATTGGTGGCTATGTGGCATCAGTTCTCGATTTCATCCTGCTCCAGTGGATTGACTGTGAAATTGGCAAACGGATGATCTTGCTCTCGGTTGCCTGCTTCGGGTGAAACTTCAGTGGTTGTTGATTTCAGTGCATAAAAAATACGGATCCCTTAGCGCGTGTAGCCTAATTGGAATCCTCTCAAGTCACTTTGATATTTGAGTTTAGGCAGATTTCTGGATTCTTATGAATGGAAAGAATTGGAAAAGTAAGTGCTTTGTCGCCTACCATTTTGGCGATCTTGAGCTGAATTCGTGAACATAAACGGGAAAGATTTCCACTTTTTTATCATCTCTTAGTTGCTTGTTGTGCTTCAATTTGTGTTTAGTTCTTCTCCTCTGTAAGATTTTGTTTCATTTGTTACTGTCTCGATCTCGACGTTTCCAATGCAGACCATGTCACGGTGAGTTTCGCAAGAAGCGGTGGTCCGGGTGGTCAGAATGTGAACAAAGGTCTAGCCATCATTCTCTTGTCTTGCTTGTCGATAGTCGTTCTGTGGATGTTGAAAAACGACATTCTTCCAACCGGAAACGTCATGTTGCTATGAGCTAATTTTGGTTATTGTGATTTGTTTGGTAGTGAATACTAAGGTTGACATGCGGTTCAATGTGAAAAACGCGTATTGGCTGAGTGACAGGATCCGAGAGAGAATAATGCTGATGGTTTGTCCTTTACTTTTGCTTTCTGCTATTGAAACCATTCTAAGGACAGCCTAAGCAGCTGAACAACGCCACGCCATTTGCTTCTCATGTCTCCTATGATCTTTTGTGTTTTCTGATCTGATCTTCTCTTTTGTTTCCATAGGAAAAGAATCGCATCAACAAGGATGGAGAGATTGTCATTTCATCAACAAAAACTAGAACGCAAAAGTTTTTTCTCTACTCTCTTCCTTGCCACTAATTCGTCAGTTCTAACTGCGAAGCAATTGATTAAGTGGCTCTTTTGGCAGGGGAAATATTGACGATGCCCTCGGAAAATTGCAGGTATGATATAATGAATGTGCTTGCTTGATGTGGAGTAACTTCTATCGAAAGAAAGCAGCTTCTGTCATGTTCCTTGGATTATTTACCAGTGATATTCAAGCTCATGGAAATCTTTATTGTGATCAATCACAACTAGTAGTCGTAAATTGGACGTCTCTCACAGGAAATAATTGAAGCAGCAGCGTATGTCCCCCCACCCCCATCAGAAGAACAGAAAAAGAAAATCGCGAAGATGTACATTTTTTTCCCTGTGGTTGTTTTTCCTTTGTTGCCATGGCAGCGATGAACTTAGGTTTAATTTGTCATTTTATTTCCGCAGAGCTGCTATCGGAGAGCAGAAACGTCTGAAGAGTAAAAAGGTCCTGTCAGATAAGAAAGCGTTTCGGAGAAGCCGAGACAGTTGGGATTAGACTCCAGTGCCGAGCCATTTGGTCCCTAACTTCTCACTCTTTTGGCTGGGTTCACCTAAAAGACACAATGACCTCAGGGCAAGCACTTTCCGCAGGAGGAGGCTTGATGGGAAATCGCCTTACGAAAGAAGATGACAAACCGTATGAGGGCTTATCATCCACTGTAACATGTGACATGAAAATTAGTTGATAACAGCACTTGTTACTGCAGAAGGCACTATTATCAAAACACTCCCGGCTGTATTAGGTTACCATTTCTGCTGTTACGACCATTGTGGATTCATCATTTTGTGCTCATCAAAAGAGTCACTAAATAACTTCCACAGTAAAAACAGTCGGTAAATCACTGGTTTGCAGGCCGTCCCCCTTGGGTCGCTTAGTTACGTGCGTTCAATCGTGGGTCTAGACAATGTGGGATTATTTCCAACAGACGAGGTTAGACAAGTTGGAAACTAAAGGCATGAATCGGCCTCCGGTAACAGTTTTATACAAACGAGAAGCTGGTTAATCATTTCAGGGACATACACGAGCGGGAGCACGTGAAGAGGGTCAATCAGATAGAGAGTCCGCTAGGGGGAAGCGGAGGGTGAATTTGGTGGCCAAGTTTCCTAGGAAGATGGAGAAGTATAAGAGAGCTCTGAGGGATGTATTAGCGCTGAAAGTCGGGTACGGCCTTGCTGATGAGTTGAAGCAGGCGGGATTTTGGGTTAGAACTGTCTCGGACAATCCTCAGGCTGCGGATATGGTGTTAAGGAATCACATGGTTGATGTGATGGATCACAGGAGGGCTGATTTTTTGGTTCTGGTCTCGGATGATTCGGACTTTGTGAATGTTTAGAAAGAGGCTAAGATGAGATGCCTCAGGACTGTTGTGGTCGGAGATCTGAACGACGGGCTTCTGAAGAGGGTGGCGGACAGCGGGTTCATGGAAGGATATTCTGATGGGTAAGGCCAGGAAGCAAGCCCCGTCCGTATGAGTCGCTGGAACGACCAGGACATCCTGAAGAAATTAAAGTGGACTTACAATCCAGAGGCTGATAAGAATGCGTCCGGCTTTGACTTTGTTTCAGATGGTGAAGGTAAAGATGATCTTGGGCCAAGTTCTGATAGTCTGGAGCCTGAGGATTGCAGAAGAAATGATCACGGGGCATGGTGGTGATGGGTTTCACCTGGCGCAACGGAAGCTCATTTTGAAAAGTATTATCCGAAACACACCCCGGATTTATGTGATACTTATAAATCGAATAGTAAAATGGTTTAATAACTCGTACCAACCGTCTTCGAGAGTCCCAACCGTCTCGAGAGTCCCAACCGTGACTTCTCTAGAATTCCCTTCGGTGCTAGCCTTCGGAATTCTTTCAGTTTTCTTTCGAAAGCCCTTGGTGTAAAACAAAATTCTCCAACGAAAATTTTTCTTATGACTATTTTTTCTCTATCGAAGCCAAAGCTTCAATTTATAATGTGACCTTCCTTAACACATAGGGTACATTCAATTGCAATTGTTAATTGAAATCAATTCAATCAGCACCCACTCAGCAAAGCTACGAATGTAGCATGACGTCAGAGTTATATGATTTTTATCATTAAATAATTATAATATTATATTATTATAAACTTTGTCCGTAAATCAGACACATTCTACCATATTAAATCTAACATTAGGATTTTATGCTTCCGATATTTCAGAATAAATTTGTAGTTCTACAAATTCTCATTCTGAAAATTTATAATTCTAATATCCATTAGAATTAGACAACAATGTCCGTGTCGACGTGTTTTTGCGTGCGACCCTATATACGAAGGCAGTGTACATCCATACACAGAATGAGGTAACCGTCTAGCAACAATTTTCAGTTACCCAACGTAATAGAATATTGGTCATGAACCAAAACCGCTATGAACCGATTTATGTGAAATTCAATCTCTTCATCTCACCGACATCCTGATTAATTCAGTGCATTATGTGTCATCACTGAATTAATCGTTTTACTTGATTTCTGAGATATAATATATCTTAACTTGAATTATAAACATTCATTCACGGCCATGTGTTTAAAATCACTAATATCTCAATCAATTGGCCAAGATGTCAACTCTCTAATCCAAGAGAGCGATGAATTCTATATTAACTCAACTCTATCCTCTCTACGCTTCGTTGTACACCCAATAACCGTATTACTCACAATCCGATTAAAGACTGCTTTTAACGGCATCAAAGTGAACAACTCCACGCATAGAATAAATGGAAGTCTCAAGTCAGGAGATCAGTTACACTCGTTCAACAAGAGAAGTGACCAATGACGTTTAATATGTGGTATTCTCTATAAACGGGTCGTGTCCAGTGTATCCTAAACTTAGGCACACCCGAGTACAACTTGAATATCCATCCCTTGGTCTAACTCGACCTAAGTTATACTCGACGTTGATCTAGATGTTTATGTCCCATCTAAACATCTATCCGATCAAGGACAATTTTAGATTGACAAATAATCAATCTATGGGACTTTACCGTAAAGTTAATTACGAGCTGAAAAGTAATTAATAAATAGTAAATACTTGTCTTTATTAACAACTATTCACATATATTACAAAGTGTCTTGGCACATACGTGCACACACTAACAATCTCCCACTTGCACTATTGCCAAGCATTATGAACTCTCAGTCCTAGGCCCTTCACATGGGACTCATGTTTCTGCTGAGGTAAGGCCTTAGTGAGTGGATCTGCGATATTCTCGCTAGTGTCTACTTTACTTACCAACACATCACCCCTCTGAACTATTTCTCTGAGGATGTGATATTTCCGTAATACATGCTTGGATCGCTGGTGAGACCTTGGTTCCTTTGCCTGTGCTATGGCAGCATTGTTGTCACAGTATAGTAGAACTGGACCATGACTACTAGGAACCACTTCAAGTTCTGTCATAAAATTCTTGATCCAAACAGCTTCTTTTGCTGCTTCTGAAGCTGCTATGTACTCGGACTCTGCTGTAGAATCCGCAACTGTTTCTTGCTTTGAACTTTTCCAGCAAACAGCTGCTCCATTTAGACAAAATATGTAACCCAGCTGAGATTTCAGATCGTCACGATCTGTCTGGAAACTGGCGTCAGTATATCCTCTGACAATCAATTCCTCATCTCCTCCATAGACCAAGAACATATCTTTTGTTCTTCTTAGATACTTGAGGATAGTTTTGACTGTTGTCCAATGACCCTCTCTAGGATCACCCTGATATCTACTTGTCATGCTCAAAGCATACGATACATCTGGTCTTGTACATATCATGGCATACATGATGGATCCAATAGCCGAAGCATATGGTATCTTACCCATTCTATTTCTCTCCTCTAGTGTATGTGGACACATAGCCTTGGAGAGTTGTATACCATGTGACATTGGCAAGAGTCCTCTCTTGGAATCTTGCATATTGAATCTCTTTAGTACCTTGTCAATATATGTACTTTGACTTAGCCCTAGTAGTCTTCTTTGTCGATCTCGGTATATTCTAATACCTAAGATATAGGTTGCTTCCCCAAGATCCTTCATTGCAAAACATTTATTCAGCCAATCTTTAGTAGATTCTAGGCTGAACTTATCATTTCCAACAAGAAGTATATCGTCAACATACAGTATTAGGAGGATAATACTGCTCCCACTAACCTTCTTGTAAACGCAAGGTTCATCTGGATTCTTGATTAAACCAAAATCCTTAACCACTTCATCAAATCTTATGTTCCAGCTCCGAGAAGCTTGCTTTAATCCATAAATGGATCTCTTCAGCTTACATACTTTATCTGTATTCTCGGATGTTATAAAACCAGGAGGTTGTACCATGTACACTTCCTCCTCTAGCCTTCCGTTTAAGAAAGCAGTTTTAACGTCCATTTGCCAGATCTCGTAATCTTTGTAAGCTGCAATAGCAAGTAAAATCCGAATAGACTTCAGCATTGCAACTGGCGAAAATGTTTCATCATAGTCGATCTCTTGACGTTGAGTGAAACCTTTTGCCACTAGCCTTGCTTTATAGGTATTAACATTTCCATCCATGTCGATCTTCTTCTTGAAGACCTACTTGCATCCAATAGGTTTTACCCCAATTGGTGCATCTACTAACTCCCAAACTTGGTTGGTATACATGGAGTCTATTTCGGAATTCATGGCATCTAGCCATTTCTCGGAATTTATTGAAGCAACTGCTTCCTCATAAGTCAACGGTTCGTTGTTCTCGATGAGTAGTACACCCTCATGTTGTGTTACGATCCACCCATATCTCTCGGGTTCTCGATGTACTCTCGTAGACCTACGCATATCTTGCGTTTCTTGAACAGGTTCTGGTAATGGAGTTACTTGTACTTGTGGTACTATCTCCATATAAAAATGTTCATTTTCCAACCTGTCTATAGTATCTGAAATTTCTTCCAAACTTATTTTACTCCCACTACACCTTTTAGAAATAAACTATCTTTCTAAGAATGTAGCATATCGAGCAATAACAACTTTGTGCTCACTTGGAAGATAAAAATAGTATCCCTTTGTTTCTTTGGGATAACCTACAAACATACACTTGATAGATCTTGCTGCAAGCTTATCAGAACTATCGTTCTTCACATAAGCATCGCAACCCCATACTTTGATATAAGACAAGTTTGGTTTCTTCCCAAACCACAACTCATATGGTGTCTTATCTACAACTTTGGTTGGAACTCGGTTAAGCATATATACTGCCGTTTCTAAGGCATAGCCCCAAAATTGATAATGGAAGACTTGCATGACTCATCATTGATCTAACCATGTCCATGAGTGTGCGGTTTCTCCTTTCTGAAACACCATTCCACTCTGGCGTTCGAGGAGGTGTAAGTTGTGAAATTATGCCACACTCCTTGAGGTAATCAATGAATTCTTGACTAAGATACTCGCCCCCCTCGGTCACTTCGAAGGATCTTAATCTTCTTGTCAAGTTGGTTTTCTACTTCATTCTTAAACTCCTTAAACTTTTCAAGAGTTTCTGACTTTTGCCGCATTAAATAGATATATCCATATCTGCTAAAATCATCGGTAAAAGTCACGAAGTAAATATAAAGCTCCTCTAGCCTGAATTGACAATGGTCCACACACATCAATGTGTATGAGTTCTAGCAGTTCATTCGCTCTTTCTCCAATATTGGAAAAAGGCTTCTTGGTCATCTTTCCTTGTAAACAAGCTTCGCATGTATCTATGGATTCTAATTCAAATGAATCCAAATACCCATCATTGAGTAACTTAGCAATGCGCTTCTCGTTTATATGACCAAGTCTACAACGCCAAAGGTAAGTTGGGTTCGAGTCACACGATTTCTGTTTCTTATTCTCGATGCAATGTACCGGCTCATGTAAGTTTAAAATATACAAACCATTGTTTAAAGATCCATATCCATAGAAAACATCATCTAGATAAAAGGAACACATCTTGTCCTTAAATTTAAAAACAAAGCCCTTGGTGTCTAAACTGGACACCGAGATGATGTTCTTAGAAAAACTTGGAACATAACAACAGTTATCTAGTTTCAAAATAAGTCCACTGGGCAAACTTATTTTATAAGTTCCTACAGCTAATACAGCTACTCTTGCTCCATTAGCCACTCGTAGGTCCATCTCGCCCTTGGACAACCGTCTGCATTCATTTAGTCCCTGTAGGTCCACAGAGATATGAGAACTTCATCCTGAATCTAGGACCCATGAGGATGAAACAGAAAAATGACATTCAATCATAAAAATACCTGAAGCACTTGCTCCACTGGTATTTTTCTTTTGAAGGAGGTAACAATTCTTCTTCCAGTGGCCTTTCTTGCCACAGTGAAAGCATATAGCTTCCTTCTCATCAGATTGGGGAATCTGTTGGCCTTTCTTCAGTTTGGGCTTTTGGCCCAGGCAAGCAGACATCTTTGATTTCTTGACCATGGGGTTGAACTTCCCCTTGCTCATTCTCTTGTTGGTATTTCTCACCAACATTGCATTTGAAACAGTCTTCTGTTTCATATCTTTCTCTGCTGTCTTGAGCATGG
This sequence comes from Melastoma dodecandrum, assembly GCA_029817715.1. Classification (NCBI taxonomy): domain Eukaryota; kingdom Viridiplantae; phylum Streptophyta; class Magnoliopsida; order Myrtales; family Melastomataceae; genus Melastoma; species Melastoma dodecandrum. The sequence goes on from JARUPY010000606.1 coordinate 4,145,500, forward strand.
TCAACAGATCGGCAAGACTCTTCTCCATGTTATTCATATTGAAGTTCATCACGAACGTAGCAAACGATGGAGGCAGGGAACACAAAATGGCATCAATAGCCAAATGAGTATCCATCTTGGAGCCCAAACTTGCGAGCTTCTCTATGTACCCTATCATCTTGAGTACATGAGGCCCGACAGGGTTCCCTTCCTGCAATTTCATTTCGAAAAACGCTCAAGAGATTTCAAATCTCTCAGTCCGGGCACTTTCTTGGAAGAGCTCGCACAAATGGATATCAATCTCCCTAGCGCTCATATTCTCATGCTGCTTCTGCAACTCTGGAGACATCGCGGATAACATGAGACATTGCACGTCAATAGCATCTTCCACATATTGATCATAAATGATCCGATCTGTTTCAGAAGTGTCTGCTGTGGGCACAGTTGGTGGCTCAGAATCTAGTACATGAAACTTTCTCTCTTGTTTCAGTACAATCTTGAGCTTTCGATACCAATCCAGGTAGTTTGGTACTTGGAGGATATTTTCTTTCTCCAAAATACTTCGCAGCGATAGGTTAGTCGACATCTACAGCAAATAAAATTTTAAATCATTATTTGTGAATAGTTATATAAAGGACTTTTATAAACTCCCACTATTTTATTCAAACCTAATAGCCCCCACTATTACGCTCGAGAATTAGTTGATAATAAGTCCTAGCGAGACCGAATACTCAAATCCTATAGTATGCACACAACTGAGCTGTACCTAAACACTACAGTCATTAAGTGGGCACTACTCGCCGGTCACAAATCCATGTAACCATCGGTATTCTTAACTTGGGTTAATATTTTCTTAAATCCCTTGCCCATCAAATCAATTGACCTTAGCTGAGCTAACAAATCAATTAATCTGAGTTAAGTCGACCCATCAATAAATTATGAAAACTACAACTATACTAACACAAGCCCACAGCTGAGCTGTACCAACTCACGAAGTACGTCGACTATTTTCATTATCATTGATGGAGGGCAGATAAAACTTGACTTAATATTTAGGGGATTTTAATTAATTGTCTCACCAATATATAATTTTGAATGGGCTTATTAGTTTAATTTAAACCCATTTCATAACTCAATTGGCTTGTATCTTTCACGGTCAATTTTAAATTGACTCATTTTAAAATTACAGGCCGATTCATTATTTTGGCTTGTTCTATTATAGTTGAACCTGACTAGCCCATCAAATTGTTTTATTTCTCTCGGCCATATTACTATGATAATATTATTGTATTCTATCATTACCAATGACCGTAACAGTGTGGGTAAATAGTTTTCTTTTGTTTGAGTAAATTTTCACGATTGCAATCAATTTCTTGCTCGCATATCCTTGCATTCTGTGTTACAACTTTGCAACACATGTTTAGTGATTAAATTTCAATATCACTAATATAGCATATTTAATTCTTACATGAATTTCATTTTATTCATTATGCAAACGCACTCAGTTTGCAAATCTCGTTACAATAACATTCATCAACCCACATAATTATAATTTAAGCATCCGTCCAATTTATAATTTATAAAACTTGATATGTTAAATATCAAAATCAATTATAATTGGACAGCTCAAATTCATCTCATATTTCTTACAGTTTAACTTAACGTGGGTTTGATTACAGTGTCTCGCTATATTAACTTAACGTAAAAAAAAATTTGCTTAAAATACGTAAAATACGATTTATACGATACGATCACAAATAAGCTCGGATACCACTGATGGGTTTCCACCGGACGCAGCGGAAGCTCGTTTCGAAAAATACTATCCGAAACACACCCCGGATCTATGTGATACGTATAAATCGAATAGTAAATAAGTTTAATAACTCGTACCTTGTTGTTCGGAAACAACGAGCGATGCGGATAAAACCGTCTTCGAGAGTCCCAACCGTGACTCCTCAAGAAGTATCCACGCACACGTGACACGAAAACTCGAATTCCCTTCGGTGCTAGCCTTCGGAATTCTTTCAACTGTTTTCTTTCGGAAGCCCTTGACGTAAAACAAAATTCTCCAACGAAAATTTTTCTTATGACTACATACTCTCTGTGGAAGCCGAAGCTTCAATTTATAATGTGACATTCCTTAACACATAGGGTACCGTCAATTGCAATTGTTAATTGAAATCAATTCAATCAACACACACGCAGCAAAGCTACGAATGTAGCATGACGTCAGAGTTATATGATTTTATAATAATATAATGCAATCATTAAATAATTATAATATTATATTATTATAATATTATATTATTATAAACTTTGTCTGTGAATCAGACACACTCTACCAAATTAAATCCAACATTAGGATTTTATGCTTCCGACATTTCAGAATAAATTTGTAGTCCAACAAATTCTAATTCTAATATCCATTAGAATTAAATAACAATGTCCGTGTCTACGTGCTTTTGCGTGCGACCCTCTAGGTTCTATATACGAAGGCAATGTACATCCATACATAGACTGAGGTAACCGTCTAGCAACAGTTTTCAGCCACCCAACGTAATAGAATATTGGTCATGAACCAAAACCGCTATGAACCGATTTCTGTGTAATTCAATCTCTTCATCTCACCGACATCCTGATTAATTCAGTGCATTATGTGTCATCACTGAATTAATCATTTTACTTGATTTCTGAGATATAATAGATTTTCACTTGAATGATAAACATTCCTCCACGGCCGTGTGTTTAAAATCACTAATATCTCAATCAAGAGGCCAGGATGTCAACTCTCTAATCCAATAGAGCTATGAATCCTGTATTGACTCAACACTATCCTCTCTACGCTTCGCTGCACACCCAATAACCGTATTACTCACAATCCGATTAAAGACTGCTTTTAACGGCATCAAACTGAACAACTCCGCGCATAGAATAAATGGAGGTCACAAGTTAGGAGAACAGTTACACTCGTTCAACAAGAGAAGTGACCAATGACGCTTAATATGTGGTATTCTCTATAAACGGGTCGTGTCCAGTGTACCCTAAACTTAGGCACCCCCGAGTACAACTTGAATATCCATCACTTGGTCTAACTCGACCTTAGTTATACTCGACGTTGATCTATATGTTTATGTGCCATCTAAACATCTATCCGATCAAGGACAATTTTAGATTGACAAATAATCCATCTATGGGACTTTACCGTAAAGTTAATTACGAGCAGAAAAGTAATTAATAAACAGTAAATACTTGTCGTTATTAACAACTATTCACATATATTACAAAGTGTCTTGGCATATACGTGCACACACTAACAGGCGGGAGCTTGATTCGAGCACCGAGGTCGCTTCAATGCAAGGATCCCCAAAGGACCCTGCATTATAATCTCCATATCTACTTGGCTTAGTGTAGAACTCGATCAGGATCATGCACTGAAACCATTGTCGCCCTAACTAGGGAAATAACTTGTTTTTGTATTTTAAGGCCAAGCTAGTTATTCCAGAAACAGATTCTGGCAAATGTATTTTCAATGTCATGAATCATCTGGATCCGACGGGATGGATATAACCAGGTGAAGTTTATGGCAGTTAAAAAAATGTTAAAGATCAACAACTATTTTCAAAGTTTCTCGATACTAGAAAGTTCTAGAATAATCGGGTAAGTTTTTGGATAGATTTAGAATATTTTAGAACAGATTAGAAGCTTGGAATATAATAGAAGTTTTTAGAAAATATATAAAAGGTTGTAGAGGATCAATATTAGCCATATATGTAGTTTAATCTTAGCCATAGGTTTAGGAGGCCAACTAGTATAAATAGGGAAGGGGCTTCATTTGTAACTATCATCCAAGAGTCCAAGAAATTATTTAAAGGAGTGAAGTGTAAGCTTCAAGTGAGAGTGTTTCAGTTTCTCTTCTTTCGAGCTTAGGAGTTCAAAAGTCCGCTTAAAGACTAGCGTTCGCCTTGATCAACGCTAAGTCGAGATAAAAAAAAAATTAGATGATTATAAGAATTGCTGGAAACCTGCGGCAGAAGCAAACCTACAGAACAATACTACTCTGAGAAACAGAGAAATGCAGTAGAAGAAGAATGGCATACCATTAAGCAAAACTGCCCCGACAACAATTAAGATGAGATCCCTTGATGAACGGACGCTCATGTACTGGTGCTAAGTAGACAAAGAGCAACCATTCTGACTGAACAAATAATTGGAGTGAGTAAACTTGCAAGAACATTCCTGCCAAAGATTGCCTCCCGGCACCTCTCCATATTCAGGAGATTCTCTCCAATGACAAATCAAATCCCATTGAAATTGATGCGGATGACATCAGTCAAGTCCCTAGAAACACTCCAATCGACACGAGCCCTCATCAGTGGCAATTGCAGCCGGCAGTCGACAGGAGAAAGTTAATGCTCCGCTGATAGCAGAGCACCTTTGTCGCCGAAGTTATATTTGCGTGTGTGAACTTCACATCACCATTCCTCGGCAAGGGCAACAACTTCCTCTTTGTCTTAGTCTTCAACAACTTCCCTGTTATCGAAACAATCTTAATCATAGCCATGTTGGAATTTTTACAAAATATTGTATTTCATTTCTTTTATTTTATTTATAAAACTCCTTTTATGCTATAATTAATTGTTTTGTTTTAAAAAAATAGTATGTTGATATACGTACAATACATGAGTGAGTGTTTGTAACATATGATACGGACGACAATTCAGTGTTGGCCTAATGTCAACGTAAACCTGAGATGGAAGGGCCCGTCACATTTATATTAGCACTAGGAATATTATCCATTAGTCGTAGCTTAAAAAAGGAGACTTAGCGCACACCTTATTGGCTCTCAAGACTATGAATTGAACCGACAAAACAAGGATTCCCAGTTTTCACCCGCTCTCAACAATGCGGTCTGTCTAATTTCATGGAAAACACGATACTCGACGACTTGGATATCTATACTCCCGTCATGGACATGATCAACGAACCGGCCAGTTTCAAATTCGAGACGATGCTTAGAGGATGCCGCGGGACGGGACTATTCGAGTTGGGCTCAAGTTGTAACACATTCACTCCGACATGCTCCGACACATCGAAGTATGTTTTCTTTGACGCTGCATCCTTTCCGAGGCGGACATCGGACCACGTTTCAAATTCCAGACGATGCTTAGAGGATGCCGCGGGACGGGACTATTCGAGTTGGGCTCAAGTTGTAACACATTCACTCCGACATGCTCCGACACATCGAAGTATGTTTTCTTTGACGCTGCATCCTTTCCGAGGCGGACATCGGACCACGTTTCCAATACCATGTAAGATGCATTGGCGCGAATGATTTGCTTAGATCTTGATTCACAAAGCGTCCTTAATAATTTGTCTTTCTAACCCAAAATCAAATATTTCCAAAATTAATAATCTGCTACGTTCGTTTCCCCTATAAGGACGATTAGCATTAGTTTTATCTTGATTTTACATGCTCGGATTACCATAACGTACATTTTAATTGATAATCAGTGTGTAATATATCAAAATCATTCGTATGAAATAAAGGTGTCGGTCCACTAAAATTTAAATATGATGCTGATTTGAATATTCGGATAATTGATCACAAAAACATTAAATAAATATGAACGAATCACTTTGGTTCTTTATTTTTATTAAGGCGTATGAATGCATTAAGTGATAGAAAATAATGAAGAACGATTCAAGTAAGGCCACAGAAATAAGGAAACCAAAATAGGGGAAAAGGAAAGGGGACAGACACTATTGCATTGTTCATCCTTTGTCCAAATTAGGAAAATAAATCATTGAAAATAAAAAAAGGAAATCAATCAAACAATAGATTGATCAACCATTTATAAATGGTTTCATTCCATATATATATATATATGATTATCGTGAGTCAAAACACAGAATTAGTCACAAGAATCTCTCTGGAGAAGAAGATGTCGAAAACCCAAGAGAATGCCTTCTCCATAATCTCGACCCTCTTGTACGTTCTCCTCCGTCTTAGCATTGCTACGAGCGCGTCTCCTTTGAACGCGACCGCCCTCTTTGTGTTCGGAGACTCGACTGTGGATCCGGGCAACAACATCCACATCCCGACCAATGCTCGCGCTGATCACCCCCCGTACGGCCGCGACCTCCCCGACCATAAGCCCTTGGGAAGATACACCAACGGGAAGCTCGCGACGGACTTCCTCTCATCGCGCCTCGTGCTGAAAGAACTCCTCCCGCCGTATCTAGACCCTACGCTTTCTGACGATGAATTGATCAGTGGAGTGTCATTTGCGTCAGCTGCCATGGGGCTAGACGAGCTGACGTGCCTCCGCTCAAAAGTGATGAACATCAGCACACAATTGGGTTATTTCGACGAGGCGGTGAGTAGGATTACAAAGAAGCTTGGATCGAGAGAGGCCAGAAGGATCGTTGGCGACGCAATTTACCTCGTGAGTGCTGGGTCTAACGACATGCTGGTTAACATGTACGATCTCCCGACTAGGAGAGTAGACTACACTGTTTCGCAATACGAAGATGTCTTACTCCAAAAGGTCCAATCCATAATCGAGGTGCACCCTAATCTCCTCAGTCTTGTTGTTTCCACCTCTGTTCTCTAAAACCTCACCCTTAGCATTCACATTTAGAGGCTATCCAACGCGGGAGCTCGAAAAATCGCAATTGTCGGGCTTCCCCCATTGGGATGCATACCTATACAGGTGACCTTGAACCTCAAGATACCAAGATCCTGCGTGGACAGCCAAAACGAAGATGCCCAAGATTACAACTCGAAACTCAACAATCTCCTCTCGACAATATCATTGAACTCCACAAAGGACGTCAAACTTGCCTACCTTGATATTTATGCTCCCATGATGGACATGATCAATCGACCAGAAATATATGGTGGGTCCGTCGATTCCCATTGCTCTTCTTTTCCTTCCTCTTCCGTCGAACCCGATATAATGCGACGTGGTCCGATCATTGCAGGGTTGGAGAGTACGCTACAAGGATGTTGCGGGACAGGACTATTCGAGGTCGGTACTACTTGCAATACATTCTCGCCGACCTGCAGCAACACGTCCCAATACTTGTTCTTCGACGCGGTACACCCCACCGAGGCAGTGTACGAGCGCCTTTACCAGAACATATACAACACAATGGTGGAAAAGCTCACTTAGTCAGATCCTTGCTACTGCATTTTAGATCGCAATAAATTCGGGATTCAACCTCTCAGTTTAGACCATTCTGCTGATAGGCAACAGACTGAGGAAAACAAAGCATTTCATTTCTACAAAAATGTAACTGTTTTTACACCAAAGCTTTATATAGGAAGATACAGCAGTTATAACTAACTAACTAACTGCCACTTCCTTATCTTGACACTCCCCCTCAAGATGAGTATACAAGTTTTTCATACTCATCTTGTCCTTTAACCAATAAAATGTAGGACTATGTAAAGCTTTAGTATAAAAATCAGCTAACTGCAATCTAGAATTAACATGTTGCAGCTTTATAACTCCACTTTGCAGCTTCTCACAAACGACATGGCAATCCATTTCTATGTGTTTAGTCCTTTCGTGAAAAATCGGATTCTTCGTGAGATGAATTGCAGCTTGATTGTCACATTTCACTTCAACCGGCCGCTGCACATGTAAACCAAATTTTGTAAGAAGAGAAACTAACCAGACCACTTCACATGTAACTCCTCTTATCGCCCTATATTCCGCTTCTGCAGAACTCCTTGCTACCGTAGCTTGTTTCTTGACTTTCCAGCTGACTAAAGAACTTCCCAGAAATATACAAAAGCCAGTGACAGACTTCCTTGTATCCGGACAATTCTCCCAATCACTATCAACATATACTAACATCTCATTCAATGAATCTGTAGAAAAGTAAATTCCTTCTCCTGGGAAATTCTTCAAGTACTTTAAAACTTGCAAAGCTACTTGCATATGAACCTCAGTAGGAGCAGACATAAACTGAGTTAGAACTTGTACAGAATAAGCAATATCAGGTCTAGTCAAAGTCAAATACATGAGTTTGCCCACTATCTACCTGTAAACAGTTGGGTCTGACAATTTGTTCCCATCTTCTTTTGATAATCTATGATTGGGGTCAATAGGTACCTTAGCTGGTTTTGCACCTAATAATCCATGCTCCTGTATAAGCTCTAAAGCATATTTTCTTTGTGACAAAACTATGCCTTTAGAAGAACGTGCAATCTCCAAGCCAAGGAAAAATTTCAACACACCCAAATCTTTCAGTTTAAAAACAGAAGCCAAGTACCTTTTGAACTGCTCTATTTCACCCACATCTGGACCTGTAATGGCTATATCATCCACATAAACAAGTAAAGCCATGAACTTGTCCCGCTGTCCTTTCACAAACAAAGAATAATCAGATTTGGACTGTTTGAAACCATACTTCAACAAGATGTTAAAGATCAACAACTACTTTCAAAGGTTCTAGAAGGTACTAGAAAGTTCTAGAATAATCCGGTAAGTTCAAAGGTTCTCGAAGGTACTAGAAAGTTCTAGAATACTCTAGTAAGTTTCTGGATAAATTTAGAATACTCTAGAACATATTAGAAACTTGGAGAAGTTTTTAGAAAATTCTAGAGGATCAATCATAACCATACATGTGCAATAATCCTAGCCGTAGATTTAGGAGGACAACTAGTATAAATAGGGAAGGGTCCTCATTTGTAAAATCATCCAAGAATTCAAGTATTTGAAGTAGTGGAGTGTTGGCTTCAAGTGATAGTGTTTCACTTCCTCTTCTTTCGAGCTTAGGAGTTCGAAGTCCGCTCAAAGACTAGCGTTCGCCTTGTTCAACGCTAAGTCGAGATCCAACATTTGGTATCAGAGCTAGGCGGTTGGGGTCGAGGCATCAAAGACCAGCAGAAGTTCTGCCGAAGTCTAGCGGAGAATCTGCCGAAACCTAGCGGAGGTTTTGCCGAAGTCCAGGAGAGAATCTGCCAAAGTCCAGCGGAGGTACTACCGAGATTCTGTCAAGGAAGCTGCAATCTGGGATTGCGTCGGGCATAGGTCGGGGACTAGGCTACGCTTCTAGAAGATAAATTCGGTATGGCGGAGTTTAATACTGTCGGCATGCTAAAGAAACTAAACAACCAGAATTATAGCACGTGGAAGACGTGCATAGAATCTTACTTACAAGGCCAAGATCTCTGGGAGATCATTGGTGGGAGCGAGACCATTCCACCGGAAGAAGATGCTGTCGCTTTGAGGAAATGGCGAATTAAGGCAGGGAAGGCCATGTTCGCCATAAAGACTACTATAGAGGAGGAAATGCTTGAGCATATAAGGTACGCCACTACTCCAAAAGATGCATGGGATATACTAGCGACTAGGTTCTCTAAGAAGAATGATATGAGACTACAGTTGCTAGAGAATGACTTGCTGGCAGTTAGACAAGGAGATTTAGGAATTAACCAATTCTTTACAAAATTAAAGCCTATTTGCCGGGAGATTTCGGAACTAGATCCAGGATCCAAGATTAGTGACGATAGGATGAGAAGAATAATTATCCATGGGTTACGACCAGAGTATAGGGGATTTATTGCGGCGGTGCAAGGATGGCCCACGCCGCCGTCGTTAGATGATTTAGAAAATTTGCTAGCTAATCAGGAGACGCTAGCAAAACAATTGGCAGGCATAACCTTAAAAAATGAAGATGAGGCGTTATATAGTAATAGGGAAAGAAGTTATACTAAGAATAAAAGGAGTGAGGAGAGAAGATTCCCACAAGGCAGTAGAAGTGAGCGACGTGAGCAGCAACCTAATAGACCACAACAACAAAAGAGAGTAGGCAAATCGCCCCAGCGAAAGGATGAAAAATGCTTCAACTGTGGTAAGAAGGGGCATTACGCCCGAGACTGTTGGTTCAAGAAGAAAAACGTAGAAGGAAATGCTGCCACATCAAGCAGTCAAGACGGAGACAAATCTGAAGAAGAGTGGAACCTTGAAGCATCTCTCACCGTGATGGAAGAAGAGCAGTTGTTGGAAGACCAGGCTCTTGCAGTAGTTCACAATAACTCTGTGAACTATGCAGAGAACTGGATATTTGACTCGGGGTGCTCCAACCATATGACAGGTGACGAGGAGAAGCTACAGGAGCTGTCAGAATACAAAGGACAGCGAGTTGTCGTCACCGCTAACAACTCAAAACTACCCATTGCTCATATTGGGAAGACTGTCATAGAAGGTGATGACAGTTCTAACAAGGTTCAACTGCAGAGAGTTTACCATGTCCCTGCTATAAAGAAGAATCTTCTGTCAGTAGCCCAACTGACAGCCCGTGGCAATTTCGTGGTGTTTGGACCAGAAGATGTGAAGGTCTACCGTGAGTTGAAATTTTCAGGGACACCGTTCATGGAAGGACGGAAGGTCAACTCTATCTACGTCATGTCTGCAGAATCTGCATACGTAGATAAAGTGAAGAAGAACGAGACAGCTGATCTCTGGCACGAAAGACTTGGGCATGTCGGATACCACAAGCTAAAGGTAATGGTGAGTAAGGAGATGCTGAAAGGTCTTCCGCGGCTTGAAGTAAACGTTGACAACGTCTGCTCAGGCTGCCAGTACGGTAAAGCACACCAGTTGCCGTACGAAGACTACAAGTATAGGGCCAAAGAACCACTGCAGCTGATTCACTCCGACGTGTTCGGCCCAGTGAAGCATCCATCAATAGGAGGCTACAGATACATGGTAACCTTCATCGACGACTACTCAAGGTATGTTTGGGTATACTTCATGAAAGACAAGTCAGAAGCCCTACAAAAATTCATAGAGTTCAAGATCAAGGCAGAGAGCGATTTGCATACGAAGGTGAAGTACCTACGTACTGACAACGGGGGAGAATATACCTCTCAGGAGTTTATAGAATAACTGAGGGCGAACAACATAAGACGACAATGGACTTGTCCCCACACGCCACAGCAGAACGGTGTGGCAGAAAGGAAGAATAGACATCTTGCAGAAGTATGCAGAAGCATGTTGCACGCCAGAAATGTCCCAGGAAGATATTGGGCAGAGTGCATGAAGACGGCTGCAGATGTTGCAAACAGGCTACCCCAAGCTCGCCTTGAGTTCAAGACACCATTCGAGCTACTCTGGAAAATGAAGCCAACAGTGAGTCACTTTCGGGTATTTGGGTGCGTCTGCTATGTCTTCATCCCTAGCCACTTAAGAAGCAAGTTTGACAAGAAGGCGACGAAGTGCATCTTCCTAGGATACGACACAGAGAGAAAAGGATGGAGATGTTGCGATCCTATGACTAACAAGTGCATTGTATCAAGGAACGTCGTCTTTGATGAAGCAACTTCCTGGTGGCTGCCTTCAAAGGAACCAGAAGAAGAAGCTCAATTGAAACAGGGGGAGCAAATAACCCTAAAACCAACCATTGAGGAGACTGATGAAGGGCCAACTATAACAGGGAATAATGACACAGAAGAAGAGAGACCTTGGCAAACTGGAGTGTACCAGAGGTCCTCTCAAGAGAATGGAGCAGAAGAAGAAACTGGTGACGGGACGACACCACTGAGGAGGTCCACAAGGCAACGAAGACCTCCAGCAAGATACATAGATGCAGCACTTGCAGAAGACGTTGATCCACAAGAGCCATCGACCTTTAAAGAAGCGTCGAAGGACAAGGTATGCCAAGAAGCGATGAGAGAAGAGATTAAAGCATTAGAGGAGAATCAAACTTGGGATTTGGTTCCAAAACCTAGCGAGGTAAGACCCACACTCTGCAAGTGGCTCTATAAGGTGAATACTCGCACAGATGGTTCAGAGGAGAGATACAAGGCTCGTCTCGTCGCCCGAGGAATTTCGAGTACAACTCGGTATGATAAAAAGAGAAAGTAGTCGTTGAGGGGGAGTGTTAAAGATCAACAACTACTTTCAAAGGTTCTAGAAGGTACTAGAAAGTTCTAGAATAATCCGGTAAGTTCAAAGGTTCTCGAAGGTACTAGAAAGTTCTAGAATACTCTAGTAAGTTTCTGGATAAATTTAGAATACTCTAGAACATATTAGAAACTTGGAGAAGCTTTTAGAAAATTCTAGAGGATCAATCCTAACCGTACATGTGGAATAATCTTAGCCATAGATTTAGGAGGCCAACTAGTATAAATAGGGAAGGGTCCTCATTTGTAATTCAATCATCCAATCATCCAAGAATCCAAGTATTTGAAGTAGTGGAGTGTTGGCTTCAAGTAACAGTGTTTCACTTCCTCTTCTTCCGAGCTTAGGAGTTCGAAGTCTGCTCAAAGACTAGCGTTCGCCTTGTTCAACGCTAAGTCGAGATCCAACACAAGACAGCAACAAATTTTGAATTCCATTGTCTAGAAGCTTGTTTAAGTCCATACAACGATTTTTGCAGTTTACAAACTATTCTTCTCTCTCCCTTAAACTGCACAGTACCAATATCAAGACCCTGAGGCACAACCATGTAAACATCTTCCTCCAAATCTCCATTTAAGAAAGCATTATTGACATCCAATTGACATAAATGCCATGAGAGATTGCCATGACCGCAGCCTCCTCTTCTTCCTGTGACTGCTTTCTCTGATTGCCGGTAACCACCACAGCGAACGACCGCTCTGATACCATCTCAGGTTAGACCATTCTGCAGATAGGCAACAGACGGAGGAAAACAAAGCATTTCATTTCTGCAGAAATGTAACTGTTTTTACACCAAAGCTTTATATAGGAAGATACAGCAGTTATAACTAACTAACTGCCACTTCCTTATCTTCGACACAACCTGCTGGAACCGAATCCCACATAAACACAACTACATTCTTAACAAAAGCCCATGTCTAATGGACCCACCCAAATACGTTGAAAGTATCTAGCCCGGTACAAAAAAAGGCCGAATGAAAATGATATCGTCAAACTCAAATGAATTATTATGTTATGCTAATCTGATCTTCAAAGTCGAACTTTCTTCCGGAACATATACTAAAACAATGAAATATGGAAAGCAAACGACGTGAGGCGATTGAGATGTCGTGATCCCCTTGTTCTTCTCATAGTTTTTTATATTTGGTCCTCGCTTTTATAAAAAAAAAAAAGCAATCTTTCCAGATTAATTAACTTAATTAGCGACCAAATCCGGATAGACATGAGGTTATGCAAGTCAAAGAGCTCCCTGAATATGCCGCCAACAAGGCATCGAGTTCCATGAAGAAGCGTGCGCGTAATAGAGATGTTAATGACTCGTTCTTACAGTAATCTAACGCCAGTTTGTCATTATTTATATGCTTGTTGTTAGTACAAGTGTAGAAATCAACTACACATATAATTCTTCTACGTGTGTCAAGAAAACGTCCCTAAATAACAGCGACCCGCAAGTAAGAGGAAGCTTCCTCCTCTCCTTGTATGGCACACAGGAAAGATCCAACAACTTCTACCAATTACAATGGGGGGGGGGGGGGGGGGGGGGATCCTGAAAGAAAAGAAGTATAAGTGTACCTCTAGATTGATGATTTCATTAATGCACTCTGAAATCGGACCCCAATTTCAAAACGATTCCTTTAGTCGGTGCAACAGTCATTTTCTAGTAAAGTTCTCCATGAATTTAATTTATAAGTTTTTCTTCTTCTTTTCTTTTATCATTTACTTGGGTTTGTGTCTCTCTTTGACCTCATCTAGAAACGAGGGCTTCGGGGATAGATTCCACTTCCCCTCGTATGCTTCAGACCGTGAAGCCCGGCTGCATGCCCCCCCCCCCCCCCCCCCCCCCCCCCCCCCCCCCCCCCCCCCCCCCCCCCCCCCCCCCCCGCCCCCCCCCCCCCCCCCCAGCCGACCACCCCACCAGTTGACTAAGAAGGAAGCATGCATAAAGAATCACATTTGTCTCCTGTGGGAAACCTGGCTGGCCTGAGTGAAGTTCGAGCTGTACTTTTTTTTAATCTCTTCTCTGGACAGTTCATCAGCCTCATCAATATCTGTAGTGATCGTCTTTGACCTTGCTTTATTTTATTCTTACAAGGCAAACAGAGGGTTGTTATTTTAGTAATCAAACTTTCTGGACGATCATATGACAAAACCTAACACGAGCAGGGGGGCAGGCACTCACGTGAATACTAAGATATAATATAATATGTAGGCCTACGACTCACAGTAATCAATAATGGCTAAAGGTCGTTCGCATGAATAGTATTTAATCCTACCTTTTCGCGATAACAATTTCAGCGTCTATATAAGGAACATTGGCTCAAAGCTGGAACTTCGCATCCAAAGTCGTTCAGACAACCTCAGGAGTCTCTCAAGGCAACATCTTCGATGTCCAAGCCAACCACGATGGCGTCCTTCCCCATCCTTGTCTTCCTCGTCGCCGCAGTCCTTCACTCCCTGCGCATGGTCGCTTCCCAGGACTTCATCACGGAATCGTGCCAGACCACCGAGTATCCCACCCTCTGTGTCCAATCACTGACACCCTACGCGCCCTCGATCCAACAAAACGAGATCCTCCTCGCGAAGACGGCCCTGGAGCTGAGCCTTGAGAACTCGCATGGTGCCACGTCCTTTGTCTCCCAGATGACCCAGACACCTGGGATTGGGCCGAGGCAGTCCCAGGCCGTCAGGGACTGCCTTCATAACGTCGCGGACAGTGTCAACCAGCTGAGGCAGTCGATTGACGAGCTAGGCCAGATGGGTTCAGGGGATTTCGCGTGGCACATGAGTAACGTCCAGACATGGGTCAGCGGCGCACTCACAGATGACAACATGTGCGTACAAGGGTTCTCGGGGGCTGACATGGACGGGAAAGTGAAGGTGGAGATCGGGAATAGGGTAATGGAGCTGGCTAAGTATGTGAGCAACGCCCTTGCTTTGGTGTCTAGGATTGGTTCCCCGAATTACTACAATGTCCCATGACGAAGCCCTCCTATGGGTTTTTGTCCGATCAGGAAAATGTGTAAAAATGTAGAATCGAAGTAATAATAAAATGGTTTTGTGATATCCCTTAATGCCTTCGTTTTTCTGTGCTCACCTTCAATGAGATCACATCTCAAATGACTTTTCAAGGAGTTCCTCGAGACAATATCCTCCGGTAGAAGTGTCAAGGGAAAGAGAGTAATACGACGAAGTGAGACTTTGCCGGCCGGAAGTCCGTTATCCATGTCGGATGGAATAATAATAGTCAGTCATTGACGAGACAGACTCTCAAGCTCCGAAATTGTTTCAAAAATAAGGTTTCGTCCGAAAAACATTTCGCGAAATAGACTAGTAAAATGCATGTAAAAATTACTAAAGTTCGATTTAAAAAAAATCAATATTTCAGTGGGTTACTCAGGATTAGAAACACTAATATCAAATTAATGATTTAACAAATTTTAAAAATAATTTAATTATTTTACGAAATAATTTTGCGACGAAAATAGATTAAAAAAAAACAGAAAAATCGCATCTTATTTGAAAGGCCCAATAAGCGGAAAGCCCGTGATTTGGGGCTCCCTGCTACTTACTAGTTGGGCATATTCTCCTCCCTGAAGCCCAACTCCCGTGCAGAACCACCTCCCTCGATCGAAGGAAATTGCTCTTCCATTTTGGTAATCCCCCCCAACCACCACCACCACCGTTAACTCTGGTGTGCATTTTTGGTAAGTTTTGATGGACTATGAGTTCGTCTCTGCTTGTGATCGTTTCCCCTGTTGGTCGAAATGCCTGGGTGGTTACGGGTCTTGTGTTCAATTCTTGTTTTGCATTAGCTTTATGCTGGTCAGCTGTTTGTTGAAATGCCTCTGTGGAGTTCGATACTCGGATCCGCTTCGTTAACGCTGTATGAATCGCGGTCGAGGTTTGCTTGACCAATTCGGCTTCTTGTTGAGCAACTCGTCGGAATCTGTCATTTGACAGGTTGCCCAGATTCAAACTCAGTTTCGTTTGACTGAAATGCGTGTTTGTGTGTGGGTGTGTGTGCAGGGCGAACTTGTTCCTACACGGGAAACAGATGAGCAGCCCAGGTACAGTCACGGGAAAGCTTCGGGCTGCGTTTTCTCACTGCGTACAGCAAGTCCGGAGTTACGATTACCATCACTATCTTTGCCTGCTCGAGCTCCAGCCGGAGACAAGGAAGGCAGCCTTCGCCCTCCGAGCATTCAACGTCGAGACATCTCGAGTGATGGACGTAGCCTCGGATCCTAGAATTGGGCTCATGCGTCTGGTCTGGTGGCAAGAAGTCATTGACAAGGTCTATTCCAACAAGCTCGTCGAGCACCCGACAGTCACCGCCTTGTCTTCTGTTGTGTCCAGGAATAAGGTCACCAAGGCATGGTTGAAACGGTCTGTCGAAGCCAGAATCAACGATGCCAGGAGAGAGGTCGCCGATATGCCGGAGGATATGGAAGAGTTGGAGAAGTACGCGGAGGACACCGCCTCCACGATCCTGTATGCGACACTGCAATTGGCCGGAATAACTTCCACGGCGGCGGATCATGCGGCCTCTCACATCGGGAAAGCGAGCGGCCTCTTGCTTCTCCTGAGATCACTCCCTTACCACGCCAACCACAACCGCCACTCCATATATATACCCAGGAAGGTCGCGTCAAAGCATGGGCTGCTCGTTGAGAAGTCGGGGCAGGTCGAGGTCCGGCTGGATTCCCGCGAGGCCCTGTGCGAGGCAGTCTTCGAGATGGCATCCGTGGCAAACGCCCACTTGGAAAAGGCCCGGGGGTTGGCCGGGACGGTGCCTGCGGAGGCCCGTAGGGTGTTGCTCCCGGCGGTACCCGCTCAGGTAATCCTGGACACCCTGAAGGAGGTGCAGTTCGACGTATTTGACCCGAGGCTGGGACGGGGAGTCCTTGGGGTGCCCCCATTGGTGTACCAGGTGAGGTTGAAATGGAACGCATGGAGAGGTAATTTCTAGGCGGTGTGTCCTCCCTCCTCTTGAAGATTGAGGTGCGTGCTTGAGACCATAGTCTCCGCCTGGTTGTCTTTCTGCCTAATTGGGATTACTCCTGCGTTAACTTAATCAAGATAAGGGGATACCTTCTTGAAACCTGAAGACTCATAATATTTTTGAAACGAACAAAGACAAGGAGTAATTTTTGTCCTCCCCCATGCCAATAACCAATGAAACTTCAGGATTTAGGGCCACAACCTCCTTTTGGTCGAGACTGAGGGATCGTACACGGTGCAGCAGAATCACACTAACTTGGATATTCACGTCGGACAGTCTTACTCCTTCCTCGTCAAGAGGAAGGAGTAACTGGTGTTGCCATGTTGTATTACACTAATTCCAAAGGAAAGGCATCCCGTCCGCTTCCCTGATCCGCCGCAGGATCAATTCGACAAGACATACTCAATGAATCAGGTACTTCTTAAATGATTGATCGTTATTTTGTTTTTTTGTCTCTGCATTCTAGTCCAAACCCGCAAGGATCTTTCCATTACGGTTCGTTAACGTGACTGATATTTATGTCCTGAAGAACAAAACCCCCAGTGTCAATCAACGGGAAACGGCAGACAACCCTGAGTGGCATTTCATTCGTTAACCCTACCACTCATATCAGGCTTGCCGACCAGTATAAAGTTCCCTATGAAGCCCTTGACAGGAGCTTCGAAGACAGAGATGTCCATCATTAACGGCACCTACAAGGGATTCATGGAAGTAATCTTTCAGAATAATGACAACCGCCTTAAGTGGATACGCATTCTTTGTTGTCGGATAAAAACCCTTTCCATTATCTCAAAGGCGAACGCGATCGCGTCTTCCCTGTCATTGGCCCTGCTGACGATGATATACGCACTCCTCTCCATCCCCCGCTAGGCATGTGATCCCGTACTACGTGTCCGGTGTCCGGTTGTCGTCGTGTCGTGGTCTTATTGGGATCCGGTCTAATTTCCAGAGAGCTGAGGCAGTCTGGCTGGTGAGTGCGGCTTTATTATTGGTAAAATTCTTAATTTAGTTTAACATCCTTTGTAATTTAATTCTATCGTTTGATTTTGGTTTTCTCCGTTTCTGGAAATACTGTATCAATGACATGAACATTATTGCATCATGGGATTCTGAAGAGTCTATCGTTGTCCGGGACTTAACAATGCAGGCCCAATGGGCCCAACTCCAACATATTGGGTCTAATTGGGCTTTGGCAATTAGGCCCACTAATCCGGCGGTGGGAAAAAAAAATCTAGTAAAATAGAGAGAAAATGGAGAAACTAATATTAACTCATTCGATCGAAGAACCGGTGATGGTTTTGGTTTGATTTACTTGGGTTAAAGACAATTTGAATTGTTTGGAATTACTTGAGACCCAAAATAGCACGAGGGTCGTCCTTAATGAGCTTTTATTTGTCCTTTTACATGCATCATTATTATATTACGTTCAAGTAAGAAAAATTGTTGTAGGTTAATGGTCATGTAACAGTAACACGTATTGATGCCTCGAACGGATCATCAAAAGTGTAGTTTTTTCCTTGTTATCCTTCCATTAGTTCACGTATTGACTGATTTCTTCCTTCTTGTCCAAATTGACGATGACTTTTGATATTCAACTCGATTTTTCTAACCAGTACGAATGTCAAATTCTCAACCTAAAGACAAAATATAGAATATGGTAAAATCACAATTTACTCGTTAATTAATTAACTACGATCCATGCAAGCGTTCTTTTGATGGAATAAAATTGTATTTTCAAACATTCCCTGGTCATGAATGAAGTTCGATGCCGGAAGGAGATGATGCTCATATATACTGTTCTCATGAAACCAAGCCATCACAACACATCGGAACCCGAAAACATGAAAAGATCGGGTGGATTTAGATTCGCAAGGAAGACCGTGACGGTCCGCAGATGGATCCTCCGACGTCGGGGGCGGATCAATGGCCTTCAGCTTAAAGGTTTCCTTAGGAGGCTGACTCTCCTGTTCGATTACAAGGGTATGTGATTCAGTAGTATGTGTCTGAATGTTTCGTGGTTCAGAATCAATGTTGCTGGGTATGATTGTCTCACACGATATGCATGCGTCGGTGATCGGGCAGATGCCGTCCCCAAGGGGCATTTGGCGATTCACGTAGGTCAACCGGGACACGAGATGTGCAGGGTCATAGTGCCAGTTTCGTGCATCAACCATTCTTTGTTCCAGGAGCTTCTCAATCGAGTGGAGCCCGTTTACGGTTACTATCACCCGGGCGCGATCAACCTGCCCTGTTCCATATCGGAGTACGAGGCAGTGAGGAGGAGCATTGCCGCCTCAGAGAACCCCGACCGTGCCGTTCTCGAGCAAAAGAAAAAGATGTTCGCGTTGTCCTATCTCAGGAATAGCTTCTCGAAAATACTAGTTCTCTCGACATCTGAATACTGATCAATCAAATATAAATTCTCACTTCAGAAACCTGCAGATTTTCTTTAAATCTTCAGATCATAGGATTTGATTTGATTATTGATCCCGGAATTCTCCGCATGTGCGGCGCAGCCAGTTACGCCGGTATTCGCCCGAGGCGGGGCAAAACTGGCCCACGTGGGCGGTCAGGCCGCATAACATGCTGGGCTTGATGTATGAAAAATCGTTAGTATGAGATACCGACATAATTTATATAAGGACCCTTGGCACTCCCAACTCTTGAACTAGCTTTTGGATTGGGCTCTCAACCCGTGACATTTATCAACAGAACTAGATTCATCAACAAAATTAAATATATATACATCATATATTACAATGTCATTATTGCTCCAAATTTAATTACACAACATTACCATTTGTTCAATATAATTCCAGTCACAACAAAGTTTGAGGGTCGGCTCCGCCTCAAGGTCAGGACAGGACTCGAATCCCGGATGTTTCCTGAATCGGGATCAGAGTTATCGAGAATCATCGGACTCCTCCCATCTTCTCCCAGTTAAGGATGGCCTTGAGAAACTCCATCACCTGATCACGAGATCAAACTCCAGATGTAAATGTTTTCTCGCTCCTTTGCGAAATACACAGGTTCACCTTTTATACCTCGGAAGGGTCGTTGAGCGAGTAAGACGCCTTTGTTTCTTTCGGCGCAGATGTCACCAGTATCCCAACTCCACACTTCCTTTCTCTTAAAAACTAGCAGTTTGAAAAAACACACCTTTATTCATTGATACGACGAGAAGATGCAACGAGCGTGCGTATTGTAAATGGGTACCTACCCTGAAGGCATCTTCATCGGACGCGTCGTCGCCAATGTAAATAGGCAGAACGCTGGCACTGTCACACAAATCTGTGCCGTCCATGGAAACGATCAAGTCAGTATAAATATGATGCAAATTAATAGAAATGATACAAGACACGGGAAATACCAAGAGAGTGGAGCATTAATTCAACCGCTTTTCCCTTGTTCCAATCTACCGCGGGACGGATTTCTAAAACCTGCAATCCGGAGGGAAAGGAAAATATGGAGTTTAAGCAGTATGATTGTGGTGGAATGGACGAAAGGCAGTGAGGAGAATAAGATACCTTCCGTCCATGCGTCAGCCGTAAGAGAGGGTAGTCTTTCAATGTTTCGTGGACGATTTGCGCAACTGTGAACCAATTCTGGATCACAACAAATAGTTCAGTCAGGAATGAAGTTTTGAACCCAGACCAAGCGAGGAAAACCCAACATCAGAAGTCCCCACCCTCTCGTCAACATTACGGTAATGTACGGAGGCACAAAACTTGTTATTCTCCACAGACACACCTTGGATTCCTTTCGTGTTTCGAATGAGTGCTTGGAGAACCTGCAGAATACGCCCTCGTGGCGATTAAAAGTTTAGCCACGGGTGCGTAAAAAGGGAAAAAATGACCCCAAAATACGCACGTGATCAATCATTGGCAAGAATTCTCTGGCGGGTTGGAACAGCTTCAATTCTTTACCCTGCAAGTTTTAATCAAGAAGGTTGAGATCTTGGAACCAAAAGAAATTACCATAGACAATCAATTTATCTTGAGAAATTCCATGTTCGCACCGGTTATACCTGCATATTTGTTTGTCCCACATAACTAGGATGATTATCGGTGTTGCTGTGGGTTACAGGACAGACAATATCCATACCATGACTTCCGGCATAGTAGAGTTCAGTTAATCCGACTAACCGATGGACCTAATTTGAAATATATGAGATAAAGACAATACAGGCCAAAGGGCCTAAATCTCAAGGCAGAGGATTGGAAAACCGGATATAGTACCTTATCACAACTCCTTCCTGTGATAATGGCCGTCGGGAAAAACTTTGCAACATTCTTCACCGCCAAACGCATCTAAACGATCGTTAATGGAAGTCATTGAAGAGAGAAAGAGCACGAAATGAATAGAAAGACAGCTAGCAGGCTTTTCTATTGCATGCTTACTTCGCTCGACATCAGTGCATTTTCCGGGTCATTGACAATCGGCGACAGAGTCCCATCATAGTCCAGGAATATGGCAATCTTCTTGTTTTTTGCTTGCTGTCTAATCTGATCCAAACAAATCAGGGCTGGTGGATGCTTAATCTACAACATTGCAGCACATGGGAATCAAGGGCATAGCACAATAATGGTCTGCAGGACTCGATCGTAATTCAAGAAATGCTGACATACCATCCAAGCAAGGTAAGTGGCATCAAAGCCATCTAGAGCCGGTTCCATGTAACCCACTGACAGCTTCTTACGAGGGGGCGAGGAGGATCTCATGGCATCTAACCAACAGCCACTCGAGAAAACATCATCGAGCTTTCCCATTTTTTCCTCTGGATCGCTGTGTAATTGTTAGAGGCGACTGTAGAGTAGATGCTTAATTTTTAGCTGTTGACAGGTCCTTGATCGGAGATACTAGGAGAAGGATGATTAGTATCTATTTCTGGGATTTCTTGCAACTATGAACGCAACAAGACGACCAATCTTCCGGGGGACTTTTTCGCTTTTCCCTTCAAAACTTCCGCTAAAGTAAAACCAACAGCATCAGAATATAGGGGAAGGCAAAACTAGCTTTTGGAAGTCGTTATGCACGGATTCAGCTCTTGCAAACCAGCTTTGCAACCTCCATAGACAGAAGTTGTCTGCAAGATAACATATTCCGATATTTGTTAGGAGATCGGAGATATAGGAGCGACTACCAAATAATATTAACCATGAATAGTCTTTCCCCAATTCAGAAAGATGAGAAACCCGGTTAGAAAGAATTCGAACAACATTTAACTTCTAATAGCATTCACCGGCATAAAAAGTGATCAAAGCACCGGCAAGTCACAAAATCTTTCCCGGAACAGATCTCCATAGCAACTAATTTATTGTATAAAGAAAGATGGCGGCTGCATCTCCGCTGCTTTGAATCGTACCTTTTGGTAAAGCAACTATCTTACTTAAAAAACAGCGGAATAAGAGATAACCATGAACACGGAAAAGGGTGGAAATAAAAAAAAAAAATTACTACCATGTGGATCTCATGCAGCTCTCTCCACATCTATATTCATACATAAAGATACCACTAATACCGAAATTAACCATGCGTCAGCGAGGATTCGTTACATGAAGCACTCCCTGACTGACTGGGTAAAGAAATTAAGCCCATGATTATATCGAGGAAGGATGCAATTAGGACACCTCTCTGTGCTCCAACAGCTTTCCCAAGGACTATACCAGCAAACCATCAATCGAACAGGCATCAAAGTACACTGAGAGCTTCCAGTATTATCGAGCGACTTTGCTGCGTCGGCCAGGACGATCAAAATGACATTGACGCATGTTATTAGCGGCAAACCAACCATAAAATTTTTAAATGCTTGATATTTGGCCCGTCAAAATCACCAAACCTTTACACAAACAGCACTTGAACAAGAAAGAGATCCCGAAAGCTAACTAATCTAAACCTCCCAATAGTACATCCCACCGAAAAAAAAAGCTACCCAAAAGCAGGAGAGGTAAAAATCACGTTAGACCAAAACCTAACAGGCCATAAAGGAACAGTCGCCACCCCACAAACACACTACTCGACAATAAGGAAAATAGACAAGGAGTGGGACCAAACTGCAGGACAACCAACAACCATTGCATGTAAATAAAATACCCAAAAGAAAATTGATTATGAAGTTGTCAACCTAAGAAAATATCATGTCCCTCTGGGACATTTCCATGGGTACCCACGACAGGTGCAGCAAGAATTGTCCCCTCCTCCCGACAGGAATGAGGAAACCAATTCTTTTAATTAAAAAAGATCCGATCTTTCCGATGATGCCGAGGTCAAGACGCAAAACGAAGGACGACCCACAAGAGAACGGACCTCAAAGAGGGAGGGGAAGTTAAAATGTCACCAAAGGGGCGACTGCATGCTGCTACGACTCTGGAGAAAATGTTGGAAGAAACAGAAGCACCCGACGCAACAACGGAGGGAAGAGGTGGGGGGAATGGGGGAGCGACGAGGGTTGTGGAGACTATGGCCTGTGGAGGGTCGGGCGGGGATTAAATAGGGAAGAGTTCGAGGAAGGAAGAGGCGGAGAGCGAAAGAGAGGGAGAAGGGGGAGAGGGACGAATTCGGGGGGGGCGCCGGTGTTGTGTCGGGGGAGACAAAAAAACAAAAGCCGACAACCACCATCCCCTCCTATTTTGTCGTTTAGTAAAAGTTATATTAATTTCCTTTTAAATTTTAGGGGGAGGGGGTTAATTTAGAATCTTAATGGCAGAACAGATGATTAAGATATAGTTTTTAGAATCATGATGGCGAAATAAGTAAGACGTATTAGTTGTTAGACAGGGTGTTGTTTTCATTTCTTTGACTGTCATAAATTCATTAAAAATCAACTGTTGTATTGCATGGACTTTTTTATATTATTTGTCTGCTTTCATGCAAAATTGAATTATATATATAAAAATATATATATATATTGGATGGAAAGGGGATGGATCCTAAACGTTCAAATGGCCGGACACAGTGTTCTTACATGTTGGTTAAATTCGATCATGATTTTATTTTATTTTATCAGCGAAACAAATGCATAGTGCAACTTCCTCGTAATTGCGTGTTAGCTATTCAAATGAAACAGTAGGTTAGACAAGTCACCTCATATTTTTAAAATTATTATTTGAGTAAATATAAAAAAAAATCAAAATTATAACGACGATGCCACTTGATCCGGATGTTTCCAGGTTAGTACTTTTTTTTTAGATTTATTTTATTAATGAACCCATTTTTACTCTGATTGAATTGAACTCTTGGGTTAGATAAAGTTAAATAAATAAATAAAAATCGTCGAAAAAACAATATATAACTTTAGTGTCAGTAAACTGTTGCTTCTGCTGCTGCTGCTTGCCGGCGCCCAATAAATGTGTCCCCCGCTCCATGAATGAATGGCCGGCCGCCCATCCCCCTCTCACCCCTCTGGTCTCATAAATTATTACCTTTTCTTTAAAAAAAAAACACCTAAATAATATTGTTTCGATTGTTGATTATTAAAAAAAAAAAGAGGAGTCATTAACGAGCAGAATACGAGTGTGGCATTGGACGAGTAGACTCGTCTATATCGAATTTTTTATTTAGAAAATATTTTTTTGTCATAATTTAGGGGGGGGGAAGGACACGTGGCCCACACCCATTTCAGAATGGCCAATAATTGAAGTCTTTAGATATAATAATAATAAATAAGATTTTCTGATAATATTTTAAATTATATCATAACCCACTTATTTGTCGTTTTCCATTTTCTAGTAACAAATGTAGCCCTAGGGGGACGTCATGTTATTTTCTTGGTTTAGGCCTTACATCAGTAAATGCCCCGCCAATTGAAATTAATAAAGCCAATGAAATGAAAGGTAGCGGGAGGGGGGCTTTAAATACGTCAGCCTCCCTTGTGATTGTTTCCGAGGGAGGCGTAAAACTTTACTTTTTTTTAATTAGAAAGGATTCGATTTCCGATCATCCCCTTGGAATTGTCATGATTTAAAACATTTTATCATCCCATCCCTTCCATCCCGCTTTAAATTAATTAATGCTGTGTTTTTTAGGATCGTGTTTTTCCATACATTTCCTTCGATTTCTGACCCATTCAAGCACAGCGTAAATGCTGGTGCTTCTAAGATTTCGGTCCAATAAAGAAAGAACTCCAAATTTATTTATTTATATTTTTTTATAAAAAAAAATTGGGTGGGTTGGAATAGGGCACCAAATAATCGTGCGACCCAATGAATGAATAAATTAATTTGCTCCAATAAGTTTAGTCCCCAATCCATGACTCCCTCCGAGGATTCCCTTGGGAAAAGAAAGGATCCTTGGTCAACCTTTCCCCGCCTCATTTTCTTCAATAGAGAAACGCTGTCCCCTTTCTTTCCAACATGTCACCCACAAAGGAACCAAAACACATTACTCCATTGTCATCTATTAAACATTTTAAAATAAATGGATAAATCGGATTTCCTATCTAAAAACAACAAAAAGTGCTTCATTGTGGCATGACGGGGTGGTCGCCACCCGTGTCTACATTTCGGGTAGAACCGGTTTTGCGATGTGGGTATAAAGGCGAGGTTGTTTGAATCTTATACGAAATCGATCTATACCCAATGGATAATTGAATTGACTTTATGGCACATAGAGTCGTGAAGAAAAGGAACAGGAATTTGCTTCTAAGCAATGGGAAAGCGAGCAAACATAGTAAAAAACCTTTCGAGGAGGTTCCATCGTATTAACTCGTGGCCGCGAATGTCGATCACCGCCTCTCCAAAATATCAGGCGAACAATAACTAGAAACGGTGTATTTATGATCGAATTATCAAGGAGCTATTCCAGCATTTTTTTTTTACATTTTATTATTAAAAACATGATGGGCTTATCGGTCCAATAAATTTAGGCCCATAATATTTTATTCGGCTCGAAATCTCCTCAGAATGATATTGGGCCCAATACAAGTGATTTTGGGCTATTGTATGGCCCAATAAACCAAGCCCGCTCGCTATTGAAGGAGCGTAGACCACCAACGCATTACCCATCAAGTGGAATTCGAGTAAGAGTAACCAGTGCTGTGGACATGATGAGACCGACAGAAGGATGAAGAAGACGTCAATCCCTATTCTCTGCCGGACGGATTACAGGCAACTGCAGCTTAACTACACCACAGCTATACTTTTTTCCCGGACTAAAATGGTGAAGTGTTCTATCGACGGGAGGAGGCAGCGACGGCAGCTTCATCCCCATCTAAGAATTGGTGATCCCCACTTAAGGCCGGCACCAAAGCCAGCCATTGGAATAGCACGGCCTTGTTTTGATTTTGCCACTCCGGATGGACTCGATCCAAATATAAGGGGATTGACGCGGCGCTTGTGTTCCCGTTATTTGCGAGATTCGAGATGAAGCAGTGTGGAGGAACTTCCAAATGCACAGAGACCACATTGAGGATCTTCTGGTCAGCCCGCTCCAACTCCCCGGTTACTCTCATGCACAGATTATCGTCTAACACATGAAATATCTAGAACGGATTCTATTGAAAGCCTCGTGTTTCCAGATAAGCTGATTTTCACCACAGAAGGGATGGCTCAAGCTGAGAGGCTGCTGGCCTTCTGAAGAGAAGACTCAATGGATTGGGAAGAGAGAATCTGAATGCTGCCCCATTCATACGGAGGCAAGATAACGATGCTCTAGTCCTGGAGGAAAACTCTCGAGCAGGCCGGCGTTTAGATGGAGGAAATAGAAATGAAATAATCGAACATGTTTCTCTCAGAGACCCCCCCCCCCCCACTAACCTTTAATCCATCTCCGTCACTATGGAGTTCAAAAGGAAACTACCCATCGTCCTCCGCTATCACAAGCCTGCAGACAGGAACAAACAGTTAATCCTGACGAAGCACCATTTTTGTTTGTTTTTTTTTTTTTAGTTTTTGCCCGACAATGCACGTGCATGACATTGAGTTTAAATACGTTAAATGGGAGTTATACCAAAATTTCATTTAATTGGGACACATACTTCCCCAGACAGAAGGGATTGGGGAGGGGAAAAAAAAATAACAATCCAGTGCACATGTTATTTGGTAAGATGTGACCATGATATTTGACCTCTGCTCCCCCATGGGGAGTCAGATGCTCAATAATTTTAGTCAACTTATTTAACTATAACCTATATCAGAATTTATAAATATTTTTTGTAAAAAAAAAAAAACAGAAAATTTTATCAGTTAAGGAGAATTGCTATATACTAGTAGTTCTTCTTCTTATTATTAGTCATCTTTTTTTATAAGATGTAATTGTAACCCAAAGGCTCATTAAGATGAGAAATATTCTATACCCAATGTGTGTGTGTGTGTGTGGGTCTGTCTGTGTGTACAAAAGCAAAGCAGAATCTGTTGTGTACCTGGGCACTTGGGGGAACTATTATTATTTTGCTCGGATACAACTATAACGAACGTTCATTAAATGCAGCGAAGGTCCAATAATCTCGTCACGACACCTAACACCCTAACAAGTTATTATTATAAGATAAGTGTTGCATTTATTCACGTTAAATTATTACAATTTTATTTATGTAATAGGCACAGCCTCCACCTAATCCCTAATGTTTGTGGTCCCTTTGCCTATATTGGACCAAATCTCACACCACGAAATCTCCTATTGTTAAATCTCACACACTTCTATTTGGTATATATGCACAACACTAATGATAAGGAAGTGAGGAAACTTCACTTGGCTCCCTGATTGAATTCCCTCCATTTCTTTAACCGCCCCCCCAGTTCTCTCCCTCTCCGTCCCAAACATACACTACCTAGTACAATGTCGTCCGCGTCGGACCCCCGCATCCCCGCCATCCAGTCCAGGATTCGGGTCATCCCTGATTTCCCGAAACCAGGTTCGACCATTTTTCCTTGAGCCAGTTGGTTGAAATGCAGAGGCTGGCTTGTAAGTTCACCCCTTACGGCCCTGCCTCCTGCTGATCTAGCAAGTCTCCTGTGTTGCGTGCTTTAACATGGAGAATGCAATGACGAGTCTCGATACGATGCAACGGTTTGAGTCTTTGAGAAAGACGATGAGAGTCCGGATGTTTTTTGCTTTTCTTTTCCCTCCTTTTTTGGGTGATGTTTTCCCATGGAGATGATGGAAACCGGTTGGATTTTGCTTTTCTGGTTTTGTTCAGGAATAATGTTTCAGGACATAACCACCTTGTTGCTGGATCCCAAGGCATTCAAGGATACTATTGACCTCTTCATTGAGCGGTATCAGGGGAAGAACATATCTGTTGTAGCAGGTAGCTCCAGCTCCCAAGTGTCAGTCGCGCGCGTGTCTGTCTGTCTGTGTGTACAAAAGCAAGCACAATCTGTTCTGTCCAGCAACATGCTTCCATGGAGGGGGGGGGGGGGGGGGGGGGGGAAGGAAAGGAATCAATGTATAAGTGCCTCGGCTTATCTTTAGTTACACAGAGAGGATCCCAGGTTTTTTGCTGTTGGTAACGTCAAGGCACAGGCTCGGTCGCGTGTCTGTGGTTCTGAGCTGAAGAATTTGTACAGAGTATATCATGTTCTTTTCATCTGGGTGAGTTTATCGTTAGGTGGACTAGGAAGAAGGAAGGAACAGAGTGATTGTCATCCAATTGTGGTTGATGTGGGGTGGAGGAATATGGGGTTAGTGATGATTTGCTATCAGTCGCGATTCATAAGCGTGGAAAAGTTGGGAAAAGCACTCTGCTTGTCTTCTTCCTTTTTTTTTTTTTCTGTGACTTGATCTCTTTTGTTGACATTATGGAATTGGAATGGAAGGGAGAAGCAGTCATGTGGTCTTCTTTTGGGAGGATCATTTTGTTGTGTAGATTTTGCTTTGTTGACAATGGTGCTCGTCGTTTTAGTGCGTTTTGCCATCGATTGCTGCTCCTTTTGAACCTTATATGATCACTTATCTCTTCCTGTCTCTTTCCTTTCCCCTCTTGTATTATCTATCACTCATTGCAAATACTTTTGCTGGGATCCAGATTTTTTAGTGTTATAAATGGAGGATAATGATGGAGTGGACGGCAATCCTTTTGTTTCAGTTTTGTTCCACCACCCTAATTTTAAGTGGACCCTGCTGTCATAATCATTTGCTGAAGCTGATCTCTCTCTGCTTTCCGAACAGATTCGTTTGGATTTCGAATCCAAGTCGATTCTGCCAGCCGCGACGTTCAATGTTCATTCTTCTGAAATGGCCTGTTCATTCTTGGGATATCAAAGTTTTGATTCTGCATTGCTCCTATATTGGATCCCGGCACTTCCTGATTTGTGAGCATAGGCATTATTATCCTAAGGGATGTTTATGTCGGTTGTGCATGTGATGATTTCTGATCGCATTTCTTCATTATGAGGCTAGATGCTTGGCTGTCTGATCCTTTTTCAGCAATCCTTTTCTTTTCATCTGCATTTTCCTTTTTGTCCAGGTATTGAAGCTCGCGGATTCGTATTTGGTCCTCCCATAGCACTAGCCATCGGAGCGAAGTTCGTTCCCTTGAGAAAGCCTGGGAAGTTACCTGGTAAAAGCATTTCCCTTTTATCACATGTTACATGTCTCGGTGGTAATGATCTCATAATAACAACGCAAGATTCGCTGATGGAGTTTGTGATACCATCAATCATTCGTCTATGTTGGACAGGTGAAATTATCTCAGAGGATTATACCTTGGAATATGGAAAGGATTGCTTGCTGATGCATGTAGGAGCGGTAAAACCAATGGAACGGGCTCTGGTGGTGGATGATTTGATTGCAACTGGTGGCACTCTCTGTGCTGCCATGAATCTAATAGGTAGACGAAACCCCATTCACAATCTGTGCCCCATTTAGGTGCTAGCAATGCCATCGTTATTCCCTTTTTCTTCCTCAGAACGGGCTGGAGCTGAGGTCGTCGAATGCGTTTGCGTCATAGAATTACCAGACCTTAAGGTGGGTTTGACGCATATCCCATGCCTCGATGGAATGGCTTTGTACTTTCGGCTTTCTATTCATAACTTGTGATGTTGCAGGGTCGGGAGAGGCTGAAGGGCAAGCCGCTGTTTGTACTTCTGGAGGCACATTGATTTTCTCGGGTAAACATGCTCAAAATGTACATTGCAGAAGGGAGAGAAAATCGCAGGGCATCTCGTGGTGTTTCCTACGAGGTTTCCATCCTCTGCTAAAAGTGAAGATAAGAAAAGGAAGGTGCTATCTGTGTGATCTCCCCACCTCCAACCCATGATTTAAGTGGTTGTTAGACCGAGACTTGTACCCGTGTCTACTGATCTAAAACTCGATAGATGGATATGAAGAACACGAATATTTGAAGATAATACCATCCTGTTATGAGTTCATTGACGGTCCCCCCATTCGAAGGATACCAGAAACTCGGCCCACATGGTGGCGAGGAGATATTGCTAGTCATCGGACAACTGCTAAAGGCTGACAACGTACGAATCACCTCCGAAGGTAAGTCATCATAGGATAAACCTCAGGCATCCGCAACAATACAAGTAGTAGGTTGACTTGCGAATGACAGGTGTAGAGACATTCTTATCAGCTAGCGAACCATACCCTTGCGCGACTAAAATAATCTCGATCCGGGTGGATCACCGAGAGACCTTTCAGCTGGAGGTGCCCGAGTCCACCACATAGCCAAAACCAGTGCTTCGTACTATTCAACAAATCCATACACACAACCTGTATTTGTTTTGCATTATGGTAGGTGTCACAGGCGTACGACGTTCTATCAAGTAAATCACCCCGTGGGCGTCGAAAATCGCCCTCGAGCTCGACCAGCCACCCAAACACACACAACGGAAACCTTTGTTTTGATGAAGACATCGAACTGTATTATCTAGCGTTCCCACGAATACAACTCAATCTCTCTATGCATACGTCCATTCACAAGTCATTCTATATATAGGGATAGTGACTATTCCCTAAACATTACAACAATTCCTAAAGATCGTGTCACTTAGAATGTAACCGCCCTCTAATACCCTTTGGGGTCGCACCCCTTCACATGTCATGCGACCCCTTCCAAATGTTGTGGCTGTTCAAATGTATCACTCCCTTAAGACATGTCCTTTCCTAATAGTAGCCCCCTTCAAGGGGTGGATGTTGCCTTCTTAAAGGACACGTCCGTCCATGGACGCCCCTTCACCAATGGATGCGCCCAAACATTCTTTTGGCCTCTCGTACCTTTGCGACCAAGACCATCCACGAACCATACCACTTTAGGTCCTTGTACGTTCGTGCCTCTTCACGAACACCGCTCATAACCCACGAGCATCCCTCAAGCCTACGCGCCTGAGTTTTCTGATCACGTTGCGCATCGTGCCCAGCTTCACTATTCGAGCACCAACTCGAATCACACTTGATCCGTTAAGTGTCAACGAACGCATCTACGCTCGATGTTGTCCATGTGCTCCAACCCATGGACACTGCCCAAGCAGCCTCGCTCAAGCTTCTGTAGACGACGGGAGCTGACCCTCGTTTAATTCCCGTGACAAACCTCCCCCACCAGAAAGAGTCGACGCCCTCGTCGACACCCTTCCAAGGCACGCCTTCTCTACGTCATCCCGTGACAAACCTCCCTTACCAGAAAGAGTCGACGCCCTCGTCGAAACCCTTCCAAGGCACGCCTTCTCTACGTCCTTGTCCTTCTGTTG
This sequence comes from Melastoma dodecandrum, assembly GCA_029817715.1. Taxonomy (NCBI): domain Eukaryota; kingdom Viridiplantae; phylum Streptophyta; class Magnoliopsida; order Myrtales; family Melastomataceae; genus Melastoma; species Melastoma dodecandrum. The sequence continues at coordinate 4,177,026 of JARUPY010000606.1, forward strand.
GCGTCCTCCGTCACGACACACAGCCCACCCGCTGCTCACACAACCCTCCGGCATCATCTGCCTCCCTGGTTCCTCCATCTCATCTCATAGCATCAGACACCACTATAGATTTACTTTCCTTGCAGCCATCACCCTGCCGCTCGGCCATCACTCTCTCAACCTTCGTATCATTCCTACATTGTTTCGCTATCTCGTCCTCCATGTCCTCGTGTTGGCTACATAATCTGTCGACCACCGCACCCAACGAGTTAAGCGTGGTCTCAAGCGATCCCATACCGACCATCAATTCATCCAATCGTCCCATACCAGTCATCATCTCATCCATCCTCGCAAAGATCGGGATGGGATCCCCGGTCGAAGGCTCGCCTATCAGCCTCTCCAATCGGCCAAATATTTCTTGTGATCGGCAATGCCATCGCCCACACGAACCGCGCTCTGATGCCAATTGTCACAAGGGTACAAGGCTCTATCAAGTAAATCACCATGTGGGCGTCGATTCGCCCTCGTGCTCGACCAGCCACCCAAACACACACAACGGAATTCTTTGTTTTGATGAAGACATCGAACTGTATTACCTAGCGTTCCCACGAATACAACTCAATCTCTCCATGCATACGTCCCTTCATAAGTCATCCTATATATAGGGATAGTGACTATTCCCTAAACATTACAATAATTTCTAAGGATCTTGTCACTTAGAATGTAACCGCCCACTAATACCCTTTAGGATAGCACCCTTTCACATGTCATGCGCCCCCTTCCAAATGTTGTGGCTGTTCAAATGTATCACTCCCGTAAGACATGTCCTTTCCTAATAGTAGCCCCCTTCAAGGGGTGGATGTTGCCATCTCAAAGGACACGTCCGTCCATGGACGTCCCTTCACCAACGGATGCGCCCAAACACTCTTTTGGCCTCTCGTACCTTTGCGACCAAGACCATCCACGAACCATACCACTCTAGGTCCGTGTACGTTCGTGCCTCTTCATGAACACCGCTCATGGGACCACCCACGAGCATCCCTCAATCCTATGCCCCCGAGTCTTCTAATCACGTTGCGCATCGTGCCCAGCTTCACTATTCGAGCACTGACTCGAACCACACTTGATCCGTCAAGTGTCAACGAACGCATCCACGCTCGATGTTGTCTATGCGCTCCAACCTATGGACACTGCCCAAGCAGCCTCGCTCAAGCTCTGTAGACGACGGGCACCGACGCTCGTCTTGTTCCCGTGACAAGCCTCCCTCACCAGAAAGAGTCGACGCCCTCGTCGACACCCTTCCAAGGCATGCATTCTCTACGTCCTTGTCCTTCTGTTGGCGTCCTCCGTCACGACACACAGCCCACTCGCTGCTAACACAACCCTCCGGCATCATCTGCCTCCCTGGTTCCTCCATCGCATCTCATAGCATCGGACACTACTATAGATTTGCTTTCCTTGCAGCCATCACCCTGCCGCTCAGCCATCACTCTCTCGACCTTCGTATCATTCCTACATTGTTTCTCTATCTCGTCCTCCATGTCCTCGTGTTGGCTACATAATCTGTCGACCACCGCACCCAACGAGTTGAGAATGGTCTCAAGCGGTCCCATACCGGCCACCAACTCATCCAATCATCCCATATCAGTCATCATCTCGTCCATCCTCACAAAGATCGGGGTGGGATCCCCGGTCGAAGGCTCGCCAATCAGCCTCTCCAATCGGCCAAATGTTTCTTGTGATCGGCAATGCCATCGCCCACACGAACCGCGCTTTGATGCCAACTATCACAGGGGTACAATGCTCTATCAAGTAAATCACCATGTGGGCGTCGACTCGCCCTCGAGCTCGACCAGCCACCCAAACACACACACAACGGAATTCTTTGTTTTGATGAAGACACCGAACTGTATTATCTAGCGTTCCCAGGAATACAACTCAATCTCTCCATGCATACGTTCCTTCACAAGTCATCCTTTATATAGGGATCATGACTATTCGCTAAATGTTACAACAATTCCTAGGGGTCGTGTCACTTAGAATGTAACCGCCCTCTAATACCCTTTGGGGTCGCATCCTTTCACATGTCATGCGCCCCTTCCCAAATGTCGTAGATGTCCAAAGATATCATTCCCTTAAGACATGCCCTTTCCTAATAGATCCCCCTTCAAGGGGTGGACGTTGCCCTCTCAAAGGACACGTCCGTCCATGGACGCCCCTTAACCAACGGATGCGCCCAAACGCTCTTTTGGCCTCTCGTACCTTTGCGACCAAGACCATCCACGAACCATACCACTCTAGGTCCGTGTACGTTTTTGCCTCTTCACATACACCGCTCATGGGACCGCCCACGAGCATCCCTCAAGCCTCCGCGCCTGAGTCTTCTGGTCACGTTGCGCATCGTGCCCAGCTTCACTGTCCGAGCACCGACTCAAACCACACTTAATCCGTCAAGTGTCAACGAACGCATCTACGCTCGCTGTTGTCCATGCACTACGACCCATAGAAACTGCCCAAGCAGCCTCGCTCAAGCTTCTGTAGACGACGGGCATCGACCTCGTCTTGTCCCTGTGACAGCAGGAGACATTGGCTTGCTGAAGATGGGTCAACGAAGAGATCGACCGGGTCCAAAGCGATCTTTGCCGAGGCCTTGTCAGGTTGCACTCCATCATCTCGTAATTGTCTGTTCTTCCCGTTTGGATGTAAACGAGCCCGAGTAAAGCCCGACAACATTTCAGACATCCGAACTGCGCGTGTAAGAGCACTAAAAGGAAATGCTCATTCGAGGAATTTTAGTCCAGTTGTTAATTCAGGTCACAACCAAACAGAGCATAACAAGTCGGACTGTCCTGTCCGGGCAAAAGGTATGCAGCGATCGGCGGGAAGCAGCGGTCCAAGGAACGACGACGAGAGCGAATGGAGTCAGTGGCGGCTTCGCCTGCGCTGAAGGAGCTGGAGCGAATCCGGACCCGCATTCTCGAACGCATATCCGCCTTCGAGCGATCCCTTCCCAGGAAGTTCACCGAGTCCCCCGCCGTCGCGCCTCCTTTATGCTCTCGGATATCCTGCGGACTAGCGGTGCGAGGGGCTTTTGTTTTACCCGAGTGCCCGGGGATTACTACGACCGTCCCCTCGAGGAGCGGAGGCGGATCCTCGGCGTGGATTCGATCGATCGATCACCTGTGTAAGAGCATCGTCGTGGTCAGTTCGCCTCGTCCATTTCGATTGAATGATTTCTTCTTTACCCGTCTATTGGGATTGAGGGAAGCTGGACAAGTATCGAAACAGGGGCCTGCTATTGAAAGAAACGATTTGTGATCAAAGTAATCCATTGGTCAATCGACCTAGTTGAAGTAAGGATAGCTGTGTGATAATGGCACGGAACACTTGTTCACGGCTTATTTGACGGTGCTACTAGTGGTTTGTTCTTCGTGTATACGTTTGTATCGAAAAAATTCATTAGTTGGAAGCCTTCTATGGATGGCTGAGATTGGTAGAAATGCATCAAAACCAAACCTTGTTATGAAATATCCAGTTTTCTGTCCAAAGACCACCTGTAGAATGCTGAAGGATTTTGTTAAGTGCTGTTTCCTTTGGCGCCTGTGTATTGCTCGCTTTTCCTGGTCTTCATAATTTGCACGTAGTTGAATTAAACTTATGGCAAGTCTTTCATCTCTTCGTCTTTGGGAGCATATTAAGAGCTCTTTTTAGCTTTCTGATACTATTGTTGCCCCACTTAATTTCCAGGTCAATACTCAAGCTTCGCCCAATGTTACTACTGCAGTAATCGGAACAATTCGAAGTATTTTGTCACAGTAGTAGTGCAGGTTGATCTTTTCCACTCATCTGAGGGTTGTGTATTTGTTCCGAATGACTGAAATTGTAGATCTTGCTCTTGCGGTATACTGCTCGGGTCAATGCTGAAGCTCTCAAAGCTTATTTATACTCACTTGATGATGGCAAGATACCGGAAAAGAAATTCAACCGCGAGTTTGTTCTCGCGACAGTTTCCTTTTAGACTTTGAAGCCCATTTGAATGGTCTCGTGTTAACTAAGCTTTGCCAAGTTCTTCTTCACCCGCTTATCAAATAAAATAGGGTCTTCTTGACCTGCCTTCTAGATTTGCTGAGCTGACGATTTCTATCCTCTTGTTGAAGCTACTTGTGCTTTGAATCAAGACCCAACTAGAAGTAGTTTTGTCAGCTGCGTGTATCTACATCTACTGGACTACTTTGAAATTTGCATTGGGTAACTGCTAATATGCAGAAGTTTGCTTCAGGCATGAATAATGCCAAACACCTCTTTGTAGAAATTAATGGTTGACATCAACTCCTCTATCAGGCTGAGTTCATTTTCATGAGGGCATAATCTTCTCTCTGTCGTACCCTCGTTGTTGAGCTCTTATTAGTGTAGCTGTAGCATCTGCACATGGTCTTCTTATTCTACGGAGATGTAAACCAATAGCTTTTATTTATGTTGCAGTGAGACTCGAACCGGAGGAGATGTCATTTGCACCGACAGGATTCGAGCATAACGCGGTGACATGTGTCGGCATGAAAAGCAATATTCCAGTAAATTCTCTTAATTGCTCCACATTCTTCCGATTATTACTTCATATTGTTCTGTTAATGTAAATGGCAGTCATTCATTCTCGCTGGTGCTTTACTTTTGCAAGTTTTTCTTGCATGTTGGTGTACTTTCAACCTCTCTTGTTTGCATCTGATATGAATACGCTGACATGGATGAATTTCTTTCAAAAAAATTTTTTATGGTTTGTTTATGCGGGGACCATTCATTGGTTTTCCCACTTTGGTCGTTATCGATATCGTCCTCTGGATTTAACATCAGAGGAAGTTTTCTTCTTTCATGATAACCAAATCGCCAACTTTTTCTCTCATGTTCTCTAGTCTGATCTTGCCATGAGAGCTTGTCCCCTGCACTTGATATCACATGGACGGTTCGTGCTTGGTCTGCATAATCCCCCTCATGTCTCATGCGTGCCAAGTGCTGCCGCAACATGCTGGCCCTTGTGGTCTGTTTGTCGATAGGCACTTGTCGTTTTCCTTGTTCATTTGATTTCCAGTCCGAATAGGAGTGTGTTTATCGTCGGCCATGACGACGTGCTTTGTCGATGGATTTTGTTACGGCCAAACCCTTTGCCCACACTGGGCAGACCACTTGATTATTCGTAATCACCGAGTTGATCTTCATGGTGACGAAATCATGCGCAATCGGTCTGAAGCACGTTCAAATTTCATCCGCCGTTTGGCAGGTTATCTTGGATAAAGCGATAGTAAAGCTTCGCCCCAACTTTTTCTGGCTTGGTGGAGGGGAAACGGATCTGAAGCTCAGTATCCCGACTTCCGAGTTTATTGATATTGCCAGACCATTCACTGTAAGTTGCAGCTAGTTGATTATGCGCCAACATTCCCTCGCCATGGTTCGCCTTTCTTACTTTTTCTTCGTTTAGCCTCCAATAGTCGGGACGAAAAGCGACTAACAATGTAGCGGTCAAGCCATGTTATTACTCATTGCAAATGAAACATACACATGACACTGTTCGTAATATACTTACATCCAGAGGAAATATATCGTTCACACAACAAGATCGTATATCAGAATCATGTGAACAAAATGCTCACCTTTTTCTAAAAGAAATTGAAAACGTGTTTATGATGACGAAGATAAAAGCCACGGAAAGGGTAAAGTTCCGCGTATCATTGACCACTCACGGTTCCTGATTATGTATGGGCGGTTTCCGACGCGGCTGCGCATAGTCCATCACCTCTACGTCGCTGCAGACACTCTCCGCCTCTTTAGGCTCAATATTTTCTTCCGAATCACCATGTGGAGAATCGAGGGCTGGACGATCATTCAGTCGCGTCTGTTCACATCGAGATCGGAGTCATACGACCATTCACACTCTTACAAGTATATGAAACACGGATCATATTGCATAAAAACAAGACTTTTACACCTTCTCCGCCATCAGGGACTGTCTGTTATCCTCAGAGATGGTCATTGGCTTGAAACGTTTGATATCCTTCACTGCAAATTCAAGCACGGAAAAGGATCTAATAAATCTACACAAAATGGGATATTGTAAAATCTACTTCAACTTGAGGGGAGTCGATTGGGAAAAGAGTAAAGCTCTTTTTGAAGTTAAAATATTTTTATTCATAAGATCAAGACTGACTGATGTGTGCTCGTTTACGAGACCTGTAGAACCAAAAAAAAATGTATATTATTGTTTTCAACATGCAGATGAGGAGAAGAAGAAGGGTATGGGGTTGTTCTGAAAATGATTGTCACATGCATGTGCAACAGTAGTGGGTTGCAGTAATTGCGACTTAGGGCAAGAGCGGCTTCCGTCAACCCTAGAAAACCTATTAGGACACGAGACTGTCGGGGAATGGCTTTTGTTCCCCTAGCTGATGCTTTCGGCTCGTATAGGGTTTCGAAAATGGAGTTCCGCCCGCACCCCTTTTTGTGCATCTAACGAAGGCATCCGTGTTCCGCTAACCGAAACCAAACTCGGCGTTGGATATTCAAAAACTGAGACTGCCACGAATTCCGACTGCATACCTTGTGATCGTGGCAAAGTAGTGGTCGACCCCGCATGATTGCTCAAGAGCTCTAACTTTTGCGCGGGGCTTGGCTTGTTTTCGAACAGCTGTGTAGTTAAATCACGTGATTTCGATAAACAGAGTTCCCCAGTGCCAAGCCAAGACCTAAGGAGAGAAAAACAAAACAACGGAATCGAGCTCATACCTGGTCACCGGGCACGATATCCGCACCGAAAGGGCGAGCGCTGCATGAACGTGCTGATAAACCGCATACAATGGCGGAAACAACGAGAAGGGTATAATACATGGTATTGCTCCACGCAAGTATACCAGACGAACGTCGGCGAGGATGGGTGGCCGAAAACCTAAGACCTTTCGATGTATATAAAGGATATCACGAGACGGCAAGGGCATTAAATTCGGAGTAGGTTTGTATCTCTTATGTCGCCATGACAATGTGTTTCACTAGAGGAAGAATAGAAATATTTTGCATGTGTAGACGTATCGATCCAAAGGACAAAATCAATTTAGAGGACATTAATTCGAGGGTCCTCCTTTGTCTCCCCCCACCCCCCATTTCCTTGTTTTCTTCCTTTTGCTTCTTTTAATTTTGGAAATATTTACAATATAGACATATGCGTTCCATTCAGACACTAACATTGATTCAGCATATGAGATAAATTTCTGAATAGAGTTGGAGACAAAGAGGTCAATTTCGGACAAATGAATGTGGTACGAAAACATTTCTTAGTCAGTGATTGCAAAACAATCCGATTGTGGGGAACCTTCCATGTGCCCTTCTGTTCTTCTCCTTTTATGTATTAGAAAGTAACAACAACAACAATCCAATTGCGGCCATTGATTACTCCTTTAGAGTTTCCCTGTAATAAAAGCAACCAGAGTTTGTACGAACTATGCCATGTTTTTCAGTCTTATGTCAAGGTAACATCGAGATCACGGCACGAGGCTGCTTCATGAACCCATTCCATGTGTCGATGTACATAAGCAGTAATTGCGAGAAAAAAACTTAAATTCGGATCAGAGATCATAAGAATAATCTTAACAATCCCCAAGGATTACCATCTTCATCGGACTAAGAAGAAACTCCTAAAAAGAAGTGTTCGGTTAACTTCGGAAATCAATAAACTACGAAAGCCTCAGATCGACCTGGTTTTTAGTTCTTATCTCCTCGACGACGACAAAAAGGAAAGAAGGATGCTAAACGTAAGGAAAGCGGAGGGAAGGGTTGGGGGTCAAGCATTAAAAGAGAACCGACCGATTCATGTCTTCTTCATGAAATAGCCTAGAATAATCCCGAGCAGCCCAATGATGACGACGGTCATGAAAGACACGCCGCCAGAGCTCCTGCTGCCACGTCTGAGCATCTCCTGAGAAGAACGACACACGTAAGGCATCAGTAGGTAATCACAGATGCATGTCGCCAGAAGTGCTTTTCCAGAATTCAGTTAGAAAAACTCGACAACACAAACCACGGCGCTGCAATTCAAGGTAATTGTGCTCACAATTTCCTGTCGAATTTTGTTGCTAAGCTGGATGGCATTGTTCTTTTCCTCGGTTAACTTAGCGCATAGAGCTTTCGTCTGCGATGAAAATGACTCCAGTCAACTTCATTGCTTTTATAAGTATAAAGGCCAGTCAAGTGTGCATCTTAGCACAGAGGCTAGTTAATTCACTATTTTCTCCTATTCATGGAGCATCCCGCCATATAACCTAACACCAAACAATTATTTATCGAGTCTTTGCCCCAAGTGAGGTTGGCAACATGCATATCATGTTCGGTCCACGGTTTATATTAAGCTCGAAATGGAGCTAGTGTAGTTTACCAGTAGAGAGGCCTATGGGGTAAAATAACAGCCAGTGGACAATAAAACAAGAGTAACTTCTAACACAAACAACCTCACAAAATGTAGATGAGAAATCTCATCCATAAAAAAATCTCTACAGAATGAAGCATGTTTTTCGAGCAAAGCAGTGATTGGCAGAAGCATAAGGTGGTAAAATGGAAAGACGGGAAGAGCCATAAAGCTCCCTACTATCGCTAGCTCACTATTTTGTTCAATAAACTAATGTGTTAAAAAAGCAAGATCTCATAACACGGGCATTGGCAACACTTGGAGTAATGGCTTCTAGCGGTAGATTAAAAAAGTTTGAAATATGCCTCAATATAAGCCACCATTTGGCAAAAACTGCAAAGGTTAGTGCACACAAGAGAACTGCGTTACACAAATCTTCATCATAAACAAGAAAACATGTAAAATGAATAAGCCTTGTAGAGTAGATAACATGTAAAATGAATAAACCTTGTAGAGTAGATAAACACTAGAAAGAGACAAATTTCCAAATAGAGGAAGAGAAAAGGAAAAGGAAACATAAATATGGTTTTATAAAAAGCAAGACATGGGCTAGACAAAAAATTCCACTCACTGGATAACAAGTTGCAAAGCAGGTAAAGATATGCACAACTAGACCACTATCTGCCACTATCCACAGAACTCAACATATGATGCCAAAATCTTAATAGTTCCACAGGATGAGTTCTAAGTCAGATATAAATGCACTGGTGAAGTGTACGCCGATCTCCACAATAATCACGTGTGGCCAGTTAAGCTGCGAAAGAAACACGGATAGTAATTATAGAGAAGGACACTTCACCTCAGCTGATTTTTCTGGGGACTCAACTACAGATCTCGGAGCCTACAGGGACCAAAGAAAACAAACATGCATAAGCAAAGTACATGGGAACAAGATTTCTTTTTAGTATCAACAATGATCATTCCAGAAAAATGTAAAATTAGTCACAAGGGTAACCTCGGAAGTATTAAGGTTGCCATTATCAGATACAGATCCTCGGGGAGAAGATCCTTCTTCAGATTCCTCTGCAACCGGAGAGGGAGGCTGAGGTGGAGAGACATAAATCACCCGCAATTTGCACTCCTCTACCACATGTCCAGCCTCCTTGTTGAACTAAACAAATACCCATTTCACTCGTTACAATAATAATTCACGGGACAACTCTAATTGACAATAAGCCATAAAGAAAAACACAAGCAGAAAAAGAAGCCACCATTTCAGCAGTGATATCCTTCGCCGAGACACCATCTTCAACTTTGACGCTCTGCAACAGAAATTTATCCCTGCATTGCATATCAGGAGGAGCCTCCTTCTGCGCTTGCATAGTCACTGGAAACAGCATTCCCATCCAAACTCATTTCATCGACCCATTACAATTTCAACAATTTCGTAATACAACATCATCAAAACAATTAATCGCATAACAAACGACATCCCTATCCAAACCCACCGATGATATCGCAGGTGGATTGGGGCAAGACAACGCCCGTGTTCGGCCGGACACAGTATTTCTTTGGATTTGTCGTCTTCACCTGCTCATCCAAACAACAAACAAACCCAAACTCACTCCTTTTCCAATTTAACACCGAAACGATCACCCAGAAAAATCAGCCGATTTCCCGACAGAACCCACGTATCACCCGCGAAAGATCGTATCTTTTGAACGGAAACACGGTGAATGAGATTAATTACCTTGAATGCCACATAATTTTCGGTCTTATTCGACAGCTGGAGGGAACAATTGATCTGCTTCTTGAGCTCGACTGATCACAACCCAACAAACAGAAAATCAGGAATTTCCCGCACCATATCCTCTTTCACAAAGAACAACCCACGAAATAAAAACGATAAAAAAAAGGACAGTAAGAAACCCAGGAACAGACAAGGGAATTTGAGCTCGAGGGGGTCGATGCCGAGCAACTCCCCGGTACTCATCTTCTCCTCCGCCAAACAGCGCCGGAAACGATTAAAAACGAGAACAATGGGATTTTGGAATTAAGGGGGAGGGGACGAACAAATGAGGATGAATCTGAGATTGGGGGGGAGGGGGGAACGAGGTCAGGGGTGAGGGACTGACTGGATCGAATGATTATTTTGTTTGCCTTTTTGTTTTTGTTTGGTAAGAGAAATGGGAAAAAACCAAAAGAGATCCAGATTTGTTGTCGGCAAATATTAATTAATTAATCAAATTACTTAAACTTTTATTTTTAGATAGAATAAAAAATGGGGAAGAAATCTCAAAAACATTCAATAACGTAGTAATTTTTTCTAATTTAAGAAATGCCTTGAATTATTTTAAAAAAATCATCGAGTTCACTATTTGTAGATCTTAACGGCGCCCTTAGTGCCACCAACCCCATTCCTCCAGGGGGGGAGTTAGTAGTGGTATAAGTTTCTGTGATAAAAAGCAATCAATTATTATTATTGTTATTATTATTTCTTGTTATTAGGATTGAGGTCGGTCGGTCGGGTTGTCATCGATACACCCCCCACAACTACATTCATAGGTTTAGAATTTTAGATAGACAGATAGATAGATAGATGCTAGCAAAAGAAATTCATTTCTTTCTTTTTCTTACCTTAATAATGGACTGGTTTACTAACTGGGCTTAGGCCCTATAATTCACGGGCCTCGAGATCGCCTTAGGAGAATAAAAATTGGCTTTTAAGTTGGGCCTAAAGCCCACTTTCTTCCCGCTGCCTATATTCAGCATAGGTGAAAAAAACATGGGCAATAGTCACCCCCGCCCATATGAATACTGTCTGTTTGTGTTATCCGTGTCGTCTCTAACTTCAAATACGCCATCCGACCCGTTTACTATGACAAAATGTAAAATCCAAATCCTAGCACATTTAATAAACATTTTATAATAATTTCATAATTAGTTATAATCCAATTAGTAGAATATTTTAAATTAGAAAAAACAGTGAAAACCTACCATGTTTTATAAAATCAAAAAATAACTTAAAAATATATTTCACCTTCTGATTTTACCTTTATTTCAATCACATCATCATCGTTCATATTCCCTAATTTTTTTTTATCTAATCAAAGTCAAAAAAATCTAACCGTGAAGGTGTGACTTTTATTAAATCGTTCACCCGTAAAATTCTAGAATAAACAAAGAAAAATAAGATATAGAAAATAATAACACAATAAGAAGAAGAATGCTAGCAATTCTTTCTATTTTAAAGTTAAACCATATATAATCTAACATAAAATAAAAAATATATCAATTATTTAATTTAAAATTAAATTATATATAATTATGTTTAATTTTAAAGCACGTATCCGAATATATATTTTACCATGTCGTATTCAAATGGGCAGTCTTAGGAGAGGAAAAAAAATAGAATGACAAATTGATCCATCGTTATGTTATTATTACAACTTTGGTCCGCATAGTTTTGGCCGAATATATAAGCCTGTGCTCAAATTAAGATTTTTATAGAATATATTCCAATTTAAAACCCAACACCTTCTAGATCACACATCGAGTTTAATACTAGGAAGGTGCAAATAAAAAACACATGAATTTTTGCTACATAAGTTAAATTCTTATCCGTATAGCTTATTTTATAAATCACTTTTTTTAGAAAAATTAAGAGCAGATATTATTAAGAAGAAAGGAGAAGCCGATGATTGTTATACAAGAGGGTCGGGGATAAATTTTTCACCAGATGATTTTTGCATAAGAGGAACCCAGAAAATTTTGGTCAGTCAGTTGGCCGTCTCAAATCCTGTGTGCCTCGCGAGGTATTTGCAACTCCTCGTAGTCATCCACCGTCACCTATGTCCAAATTTACTTAGAATCACAATTTCTGAAAACAAAAAGAAATGTAATATCGATTAACATTTCACAATCGCCAGGCACTGTACCTCGTATCTTCTACCGCCATACGTATACTCCACGTGCAGTTTCTTAGGTTCTCCAGGGCATGGATCGCAGAATCCCATTATGCCTGACTTCTTTATGCCCTCATGAAGCTGAACAAATGAGAAACGGCAGGATTATGAAACTAAGGGCTAATATAGCAGCTCCCCATGATCGAGTTCCACTATACTCGAGCAATATGTTTCCACGGCGAACTTTTCCCTTGGAAGTAGTGCCTCTACGTTGAAGGATGGCTAAGATTCAACCATATTATTTATTTGCTAGAGCAACGACTTTCCAGGATATTCATGAGTTAACGCATGAAAGTGCACTCTAAAAGATTACTCGTTGGGATATGATGCATGAAGATGTCGATGGTGCAAGAGAAAACAGCTTCCCAGTACATCAATAGTCAAACATTGAGAATGTTGTGGAAACCGTACCTTGAGTTGGCCTAAGTCGTTCACGAGGAAATTTAGGGGCACAGTGACATCTATCACTTGTGAAGGTAAGTTTGAATCCGTTTGTTGTTCTGAAACTTGTACTGTTTTGAGGTTGCCATATTTTGCTTCAGTTATGACGAGTCCCCCAGCTTCTAGTTGCTTATTTTTCTTACGATTTGCCACATTTTCGAGCAACTTCTGAGCTTTCTCAGAGGCCACCTTTGCTTCGAGAACCTACACAAGAAACAAGTTCTCAGGACTGTAAAAGAATGAACAGCTTTAGCCCCCATCAGGATGTACCTGGGTCGACGTCTTCTCTGAAATCTCTAACATCTTCTGCCGCTTCCTTTTAAGGAGATAAGGCTTGATGACAAATTTCTGCAAGGCAATGACTTTCTACCAACAATATATTCCCATAAAAGCAAAATAATATCCACATTTCCTCTGCACAATGAGTCCTTCCGATGTAACTTGAATAGCTTATTTGAAAAGGGAAAATAGGAGGCACAGCTAATCCCGATCCTCATTATACTACAGCCAAAACAATATGAACAAACTCGGAATAATCTCACAGGAACTTCAAAGTCACTTTCTTATTTAACTCATCCAAGTGGAAAAAGACGTGTGTTGTATCAATGTGCAGACCTTTGATTGAGTAACCTGCTCGGCTTACTTGAAGCTAGACTAGGAAAGGGCTAAACCTATTGACCTAACCTATCAGGTTTACAAATCATTAGCATTTAAGTTATGAAAAGGCACGATCCACTTAGGCCCACCATAATTTGCCGAACTCGTTCTGATACTCAGATTGATTTAGGTACTAATCCTAGAGACACTGAGACCTCTACCGTTGAGGCTGCTAATTGCAGGTAACCCAAACACCCTGTGGTTCACTGGAACATGACAGATTTGCACTGAATCGAAGAAGAACTGCACAGCCATAATCAGTAATAAAAACCTTTAATATGAAGTAAGCAGATGTTGGAACCACAAATGCTCCAGCTGCAAACACAGGATTCAGATGCCGAGAAAGCAGAATCTGTAGTTCAAAGAGCAAAATTAAGCAATGTCATTAGCCCCAACAGCATGAAGAAAACAAGCAATCGCAAACCAAAAGGGCATCAGGTGAATGCCCAATCAACCACTCTGAGATGCAACAGAGTGTAAAGCAGGCTTTTTTATAGCTCTCTTTAATTGAGCGTCCCATCTCCATTATATTTGATTGTAAGAGATCTTATCAAAGGAAATGCAATCACGGTACTATATTTCAGAATACCCAAGGAGCAGGAACACAGCTGATAAACATTTTAGATGAAGTAATTAACACTTAAGTCCTGAGAGTCATAGTGTACTCACGGGTATAATTAACTTCTGGCCGCCACGATGCCATTCAAGCTTCCAGAATATGCCCTGCCAAAAAAACCTACTAATCAGTAGAAGATTAGAAGTATCACATCATGACACTTATTCAAGGTGTAATCAACAAAACTGTGGTGCAATTTAATGTGAATCAACATACATCAATGGAATATCAATGCATATCACAAATAGCTGTTTCCAATTGCCAAGACTAATTAATAATGCGGGCAACATCAGCCATGCTTCCACCACGAACTCTCTTGTGGAAGACCTACAGCCATATTCATGATCCATACATAGCTAATCGATGTTTTGAATTCTTAACAACGCTCCAACCCTTAATGTTATTAAGCCTGCGAAGATTGCAGAGAAAAATAACATATTCAAAGGGCAGCAGATTAGGCAACTCATTCACTCGTCATAAACAAAAAATTTCTTTTTCAAGTCGCATATGAGTCACCATTTGATGTTGCAGACAAACACAAATGTCGAGATATAAAAGAACAGATTGTAATATATGGAACTAATCCGTCACTTATGATGCCCCTATCTAGAGTTCAAACAGAACGACTATCGGTATCTTACATCAATCCTCAACATCTTAGAGATTGTTTAAAACTCTTTCATTAATTCTGAACTTTGTCCTAATTATCCTCATCTTGTGTTCACAGGGAATAAATCCATATTTTGAGCACCTTCATAGCCCCTTCCATTAGCAACCAACATAACCGGAAAGAAGAAAATCAGTCATGGAGAGCATTTCTCACAGGAGGAAGACTATTTATTCCCAATGAATATTCACACGTCTCCTTCAAAGGAAATCAGACATGGGTTACTTCTACAGTTTTCACCAAGAAATATATAACAGGCTCCTAAAATCACCTGAATACCAATGGTATACAGCATGCGGACAGTGCTAAAGTTGGATAACTTCCTACCACCTCCCACTTCAATCTCAAGAGCCGTACTGTAAAAAGGAAAAAGAGAAGTTAAAAGAAGATTGTGCTACAATAATGTTTTGACTGCATCTAACTCTCTTAAATCTGAAGACAAACTCAGATTTCCTCTACAGGAAAGGCAATAAGTACTCAGGGAGCATCTAACTCTCTTAAATCTGAAGACAAACTCAGATTTCCTCTACAGGAAAGGCAATAAGTACTCAGGGAAAAGTTTCAAAGCATCGCTCTCATTCAGATCCCACGCAGTCACTAAAAGCGCTGCTGCCTTGAGAAAACATGAACATAAGATGCGGGCAATTCATTCAACAAGGTCCGAGAAATTCAATCAAATGAAAGACCCAAAAGCATAACGGTTGATATAATCAGTAATCTCAAGCACCTTCCAACTCTTCCTCCAATACGACCATGAGACTTGGAAGAAAAACGTCTAGTGTAATGAGCTGAAGCTCCAAAAGAGCTTGTTCCAAACTACAAAAATAAAATCATAACAGTACTATAAGTTAACATTGCATTATCACTCGATAAAACTGCATCTCTAATAACCATGGAACAAGAAAAAACGCTTGGTCCTTCATAAATGTTCAAATTCATTACGATATAAAGGACTAGTCCCAAGAGGCATTTGTCTCTCCAAAAAAATCACAAGCCTGTAGCAACAATGAAATTGCATGTTCCATACATCTTTAACTGTCAAAATAAAATCAGAAGTTATAAAGACCTCAGTCACTGACCAGATTCGAAATGCTACAACACCAATTATTTTGCTCAGAAAAAAGTAGAAAGTAGATAACAGCATGTCGAGCATTAACAACAATGTAAATGGATCTTCAAAAGACTGCAATGTAGACATACCTTCACCTCTCCCGCAGCAGACATTTTCTCATCTTTCTTCTGCCATCCAACAGCAATGGATGACTCTGGACCTAATATGAGCTCTATCTGGAAAAATGAATATGGCGAAGTGTGAAAAAGATAGAATGAGAAGTAGCTTCAACAAGTGGTATTAACAAATGGTTTGGTTAGACCAATGAAATGACTGATCCCTCGTTCTTCCAAACAATACATTCGATTGGTTAAAATTCTAATAAAGGGACATTATATTTTCTGTGGGTAACTCCTACAGTCCTTTACAAATTGACCACCAGGCACCAATAACAGCGAAAAGAGCTGCTCAAGACCAATAACGTACATTTCCACTTGCTTTTTCAGAGAAATGACGTGTCCAAGCATTAGAAAGGTTGATAGAACCATCTTTCAGAGACATTGCCAAACCCATTGTAGCCGCGGAGTGCTGTGACAAATGTCTAATGGGAAAAAAACACCAATTAGTGCTTGTAATCCAGCAATTAGCGCAACTACAAGCCAAATAAGGGTTTATGGCTTGTAATCAGCAAATGCAATTTCAAGCTAAAGAAGACAGCACCTTGTGGTCTGTACCCCAATTAACGCTTGTAAACCAAGAGACACCATAATTTCTGCTGTAGCAGCGGAGGAAAACTGATGTCTGTATACAGCAGAAGCGGCTCGACCACCTGAAGTCTCATTCACAGCCAAATTACCCCCTAGAGCTAGAGTATCGTTTTTGGAAACACGAGACTCGAATTGACTAGCCATTTCCATTCTGGAACCCAAAACAGAAGTGAGAACAAATTATAATGCAATAGCTACCAGAAATATGAAGGGCTCGTAGAATTGAATATGAAAATAAGCTATAAGAGCTCTACCAGAGCAACAATGGTGCAGTCAAGAATGTTTGACACTCAATAATAAAGTAAAGAAAAGCTTAACAAGACAACTAACTGTTCTTACTCGCAATTCTTAATCTCCTTCCCCACCTCCCACAGACGATAGAAAGATAAGTCCCACATGAAATACGTACTGTTTCTCCGAAAGAGCTACTCCAAACTATAAAAGAGAAAGTGAATATGATTGACTGATTACCCCTCTTCATCTTTCTCTTCCTCTCTTAAGGTAGAAAAATTATTAAATGACACGTAAGAAAAAACTGACATTACAGGCAAGCCCCATGCTTTCAATGCCCTAAAAAAGAATTATATTATTTCATCCAGATTCTTAAAATTCAGACATATGAATCCAAATAAATAACGCATACCCCTTCACTATGCCATGTCCACACAGAAAATCTGGCAAAGACAGCTTAGTGACCACAGTACCAGACGGCCGGAACTGCGCTAACATCTTCTCCTGCTCCTTCCTCCTCTTCAACCTTTCAAGCTCCTCTTTTAACTCGTCAACTTTATTCAATCTAGGACCAAGCTCTAGGCCGGAATTCAATCCTTCCATACCATATAAATCATAAATCTGCCTTCTATTTTCATCGGTCAAAATCTCGTATGCTTCGCATATCCGCTGAAAGTTCTGTGTAGCAACTTCCTTCATCTGAAAATCACAACAGCACAATAATCAAATCAACTGTGCGATCAACTAGACATAAATGGAAAATCACGCTCAAAGCACTTGCCAAATCAGAGATAGCATCTGGCCTCGATCCTACCAACAAAACAAGCACAGAACTCCTAAAACGAATACAAACTCAATCAGACATACATCCCCGCATTGAAACCTACATCATCGCCCCACAATCACAATCAAGAACCAAAATCCACACACACAGAGTCTCCCTACGCATCTCAATAACGTCCAAGTCCGACGCAACGACAGGAAGCGATTCATTTTTTGCGAGGAAATGGTCGTTACGTGGACGTCCTGGTACTTGTCGGGGTGGTAGACCTGCGCCCACTGCCGGTAAGCTCGACGGATTTCCTCCTCGGTAGACTCCGGGGAAACGTGGAGGATGGCGTAGAGCTCCCGGTTGGGAGGTCCGACATCGCCGTCGCCGTCGTCGCTCATCGCCGGTGGTGGTGGTGGTTTGTTCCGACGGGGGGGGGGGGGGGTGTGGGGGGCGTGTTTGTGAGGGTTTTCTCAATTTCCACTTGGGCCGAGTTTCCTCCGGCCTATGAATTGTACTTGATCCGTACATTCCTCAAGGCCCGTTCGGTTTGTGAATTAGAATCGCACAATTCAGTTCCGATCAAATTGATGCAGCAATTCATCGCGAACCAAACACACCCTTAGAAAAATAAATCAGATTTGTTGAACTTTGATTGATGAAATAAACTTTGGTACACAGTGCAGCTATATGCATGATAACTAATGCTAACACTAGTTGAGTTTAGATATACCAGGATGCTCCCAACTGACAATGGCTAAAATTCAACATCTAAAGAGAGTATACACATACAAACTCAAAAAACGTCTGTCCGAGGTCCAACCAGTGTTAAACTCCCGGCCTACTGTTTAAGGAAACAGAACCATCCGGGGCTTGAGGCCTTGGGCGTTGGAAAGGACCAACCAAATTGTTTCCCTCAGTTCGGCCATGAACTTGCGGAGGGAGTGGCGTATATGCCTGTGGCATAGGAGGCAGATATGATCCTCCGGGAATGAGGAACTGATACTCGCTGCCTTGTGATGGGGGACCTTGTGACATTGGATAGTTTAAGTAGGCGGCTCGTAACCCAATTTCTCTGTTCCCAGGTTGGCGGACTTGAGAACGCTTGACTTTGGAGATGTGTTTTTTCCCTGATAGATGCTTGTTGAACACCTCGCTCGTGTCGCACTTGATGTTGCAAATTGAACATACAACAGGGCCAACCATGTTCTTCACCCGCTTAGCAATTGCTCCACTTCCAATTGACTCGCGCTTCTTGCAAGGACTGTTCCTTTGTTCCGATGGCTCTTGCACAGTCGGACAATTATTTTCCAGTCTCGGGTCACGATCAAAGTCATCAGGAATTTTACCGGCGGCTTCTCCTTCAACAACATCTCCGACTCCAGAATTTCCCTGATCTTGCATATTAGCACTCACGCGAACAATCTTTTTCAATTCTTCGATCCTTTGCAAGTTCTTCTTATGGCGCTTTCCACTCTTATGGTGCTCAAGAATCTTGAAACTGTTGCATCCAACTCGACAAATTTCACACCAAGCAGTATGTTCTTGTTGATTTGACACACCATCACCCAAACATTTAGAGGCCTCTTCTGAGGAAATCACTTGAGATGATCCATTCACTGAATCTGCACATAGTTTTTCTCCTTAATGGCATTCATGCCCATTAGCCAGATGCATAGT
Organism: Melastoma dodecandrum; assembly: GCA_029817715.1. Lineage (NCBI taxonomy): Eukaryota > Viridiplantae > Streptophyta > Magnoliopsida > Myrtales > Melastomataceae > Melastoma > Melastoma dodecandrum. The sequence continues at coordinate 4,196,229 of JARUPY010000606.1, forward strand.
AAGAACAAAAGAAGCCAATGTTTGATGTACCTGGACCATTCTCTACACCAATAGCCACTTGACCACCTGACATGTCGACATTTCCGGCCAACTCCCTTCCTACAGCACCATCTCCAGCAGAAGGTCGGCCAACCTGTATACAAGAATATTTCAAGATAAGGCAAAAAGCGAACACAATGAAAAGCCATAGTGATCAAAGTACAACAGTAGAGGAAACATCATGCAAGTTGATATACAGGCCAAAATCTTCTTTACCATAGATTTAGAGCTAACATTTATGAATGATCGCTTCAATAAATATCAGTATTTCTGCCCATTTTTTTCAATTTTAGCCTAACAATACAAGCATGCAACATATTTATTCCACATGAATTGCCCACCTCGTGTGTCAAACTACAGAGAGCCTACTTCTGCAAGTCCACTGAGAGGTTTGAACTCGGCCAGATGGGCATTACAACTGCTTAATTTGTTCAAGAAGCCACTGTTTTCCACCATAAGACTCTCGGCAACCCCCGAACACAGTCATTACATTTTCCGAAAATAAGACCCTCGGCATGCCAACAATTTGGCATCACAACTGCAAGGACAGGAAACAATTCTCCTCTCCTTGCTACGATCCTAAGCACAAATATTTCCTCAGCATCATAATAACCCCCGTAATGTCACCACCTCACAATCTAATCACGCGACGCACCGTGCAGCCAATCTTGAAGTCAACACACACTACACGCACTGAGTACATATATGAAAACCGTAAGTCCAGCTGAATCAAGCTGCCGACATACATCATCAACAGGAATTCGCCACAATTTCAACGGGAATTGAGATATTACGACTGGGCCGAGCTCGGAGAGAGCAGCGAGAGCGCGCTCTGCCGCGTCTGCCGCGGAAGGGAACCTGGCGAGCTTCGAGAGGGCCGTGACGGCGGCTGAAGCCGCATAGACCAAGTCCGGCGACGACATCGGGGGCTCCGGAGGGCAGGGCTGGCGTGGGTCCGTCGGGTCGGGCATGGATCTGACGGTGTCGGGTCGGAACCCGTTACCGGCGAGGGATTCGGGCGATTTTAAGGTTTGGGATGACGCTAGGAGAGGATTAGTTATTGTTTTAATTAATTACAAAATTATTACAAAATTATCACATAAGTATAAATTAATTTTATTAATATTAAAAATAACTAGGACGTGATTAATCATTCTGCATAATTGCAAGGGCCTTCCTCGCCGTTAGGGACAACTCTTTATATTCTAATACCATTTCGTTCACAGCTTGCTAGAATCATGCTGGTCAGTACCCGTTCCGGCCATTCCCTCCTTCAGAACAACGAAATGGAGACCGACTGAAGAATCCCCGGCAGAAGAATTGTAATAACCTAAATTTTAAATAATATAAAATCCGAAAAAGAAAATAATCTCATATATCTCCAATCATGGGGGGAGATTTTTTTTTCCTCTAATTTCTCTTCACACGTTGTCTCAACGATCCCCTTTCAAAAAAAATATCGTTATCTCCTGACAAAAAAATCTTCGGACAAATATGAAAAGATACGATCCTTCCAGGCTCTTTAGACAATCCCCTATCAGATAATAAGAAAAAAAAAGATCAGACGTCCCTCTCCTGGGAGACGCTCCTCCCTCTGAGGAATCGGAGGCCAACTCCGCCTCTCAACAGATACAATCGGAAGCCAACTCCTCCCGACGTACACACAGAAACCGGAGCCAAGGACTCCCCCTCTCCAGTCTTGACGAGCCAAAGCCTCCCGACCAGCCTACCAGCCGACACCCTCCCGGAGTCGTTCATCCTCCTCGGGCCACCCCGGGACGAGGTAACCCCTCGGTGAGACTTTCTCACTTTGCTAACTCCAGCATGCTTCTACCTTGTTCGATATGCTGACACCATCGCCTCTTCATCCTTGGCCTGCCGCATACATCATGGGATGAGGGACATTGCACTCTTGGATGAGCTCGTCGCTACTGGAAACGCAAGCAAAGGACAACCGGTGCGCCATCCTCCGCCGACACTTAACCACAACGGAAACAGGTCGTAACTACCTAAACTCCTCTCGAAATATATATTTGCCTATTCCTCAGACATCAAAGCTTACCTGATAGCTTTGAAGGTCGATCTTGCATTCATTTTCAGCATGGGGGCCCTTTTGTTTTGGCCATTTTCTACAATAACTTCTCCAAAGGAAAGTTTTTTTTTAAGAGGTTGTAGACATTTTCTGACATCAACTCCTTAATATCAAATGATCTTTAATGAGTGAAGGTCTTAAAGATATTTTTTTTTTTGAACAAGTTATGCCTCCCGAAACAAGCGCCACCTTCGCTGGCCGCGACAGAACAATCTGTCGCATTGTTTCTTCCGGGGGCATTTTGGGAGATCTAGCCATTGGATCTTGTTCAAATTTTGAGGAAGAAACTAGACTTCAAGGCGATTGTTACATATATAAATCAACCGTTGAATTTTCTGTAATAACAAGATACGACCTCGTGAACAGACCAAATGAAGTCTCCCAAGCGTAGCTACTTCACTCTTTGCGTAATGCCGGCAGATCAAACCATTGGAATGTTCTCAACTTTTGTAATGTGTTCTTCACTTTTTCTATGGTAATTTAGACATATCATGTGCATTTTTTTCATCATCCGAATGCAAGGTTTCCCATTTTTGTTTCCGAAATGCTTCTCGGCCAAAATCAGATCGAGCTCACAGAACCATCTTCTCTTTGCGTCCATATGCCTGTTGATCCCACCGTTGGATGTTTCTCAAAATTTTTTGTAAATCTTCTTGCTTAATCATATTTATTCTGACATATTATATGCATTTTTTTACCATATGGATGAAAAGATATCAATTTTTGTTCCCACGGGCTCTAGTCAGCCAGGCTGGACAGGCTATCTAGATTACTTCCGATTTTTTGCACGAGCATATCTCCTTATTGAACCGTTGGATTCAGCTAAAATTTCATAGAAATACTCTTCGTTTCATAAGATTTTTTGCATCTCGATCGGACATTCGATGATTGAGATATGATGAGAATGATTCCGCGTATATAAACTGCTTCGATTTTGCAGACAGCTAACTTCGTTCCTTGATCTCGAGAGATTGTATCGTTGGATTTTCATGAAATTTTACATGCAGGTTCTTCATTAAGTTTCGGATCTATGGGTTTATGTTTCATTTGAATCGAAGGAACCTAGCTCAAGTTACGAATTATTTTGCAGATTGTGCGCAATTTTACTACCTTATGTTTGTATTTTATTTTGCATGTGCAATGAGCACGCCATTCGGAGGGCTCGACACCAAAGTTTCGAAGATTTACTCGAAGGTGCGTGTATCAAACCGCGTGGATCTCACCGCGTGTAAAAACCGTGATGTCAAGATTATAAAGCGGCCCCAACCGTCATTTCAGGTACATGAGGGAGGTGCGGGCCTCCCAATGTTTTGTTATTTCCACATGTAACGGGTTGTGGGCCCAAGTGCATAGGCCCACGATCACCACCCTTCCCCGTGCCCTTTGATCTAAATACTTGATCTGTGGTTGCGGTGTATGCTGTTAGGCTTTTAGGATTTTATCGTCGCATGCTGTTTGCTAAACATACATGAGTTCGGGCCCAAGAAGCCCGAATCAGGTCCAACGCCCGTAAAACATTAACATGAGTCCGGAGACATGCCCGGATCGGGTCCAACACCCGTTAACCAAAAGCAAACTTTTGGAGCAAACGCCACCTGTTCGCATGTTTAATGTAAGAGTTAGTAATTAGGGATCCCCAAATCCTACTTTGGTTTTCCGACTTATGCCAATTTTCAAAAATAAGTCGGTGGCGACTCCGTAATCGTTTACCTAAGTTAAACAACATTTTTACGAAGCCAGTTTGGATAGGAACTGGCGACACGAGCCGCTCCTGATTTCTCCAGAAAATTCCTTCTTCGGATCATGCTCCGCCTTTCGCTCGCAGCCTCTTAGGAAAACAGAGACGGTTGACGAGGGCCCGAGCTGGCCCAGTTAGGAATCCAGGGTGAGATCACCCGATTCCCTTCCGCAGCGTCCGACGCTCGAGTCGTGACGTCGACCGGTTGGGCTTTGGGGAGCGTGCCCGGATCCTCGGGTCGTCCGAATCGTCGCGCACGTGCTAGGCCGGAAGGCGCGTACAAGAATGATTGCGGGCATTGCTCATTCTGTTTGAGTAGACGACACAGCGACGAAGACTGCTGCAACGAAATACGTCTAAATTGAACTTGGGAGGGAGTAAACTACTACTATATACACATTGTGTTCGGCGCATTCTGGCACGCGTAACCAGATCGGCCGCAATGAATCATCTATACCAGAGGAATTGCTGCTTCATGCAAGCTGTGACACTTTCTCTAACTTAGGAGAGGCTTCTCTGTGTCGAACTTGTTGTCCGGTCTATTTTCGTTGTAGTTCTCCTTTCCTTTGGCCCATAACATAGAGTAGAGGCCTGCGACATTAGGAACATCCCGGCGAGGCTGCACATATCCAAACCAAAAAGGATGAATGAGATCAAACGAGTGATTTGTCGATCTCTTGCGTGTAGTTTCGAGGGCTTTCTTACCTTCCTAGGCATAAGCGGTCTCCTAGGGTGATGTATGAGATCATGACAGAATAGACGGTCTCGATAGGGTGGAACATTGACACGAGGACTGGGCCTCGTTTCTTCATCGCCCAGCCATTGACACGAGGATTGGGCCTCGTTTCTTCATCGCCCAGCCATTGACACGAGGACTGGGCCTCGTTTCTTCATCGCCCAGACACTGAAGCTCACGCACGCTCCGCTTACGATGCCTGCCTGTCCAAGCATGGAACATTTGAATCGTTCAGACAACAACAATGAGGTGAAGAAACTGATTTTAGTAAGGTGTGCGCATAACGCCACAGAATATCCGACCAAGTTGCGTAAGGTCACAAATGGACTGACAAATTCGATCCGATGCTTCTCTAACAATTCCACCATCACAATCGTGAATGCCCCCGATCAATGATGTCACTGCACATTGGGACATGGGAGTTGGGAAATTGGCCAGAACCTTCGCCTGTTCATTTTCAGACGAAGAGATTTGTGATGCAGCATAACAATGTGCATGAGGTAGCCCGATACCATGTTAAAATATCGGACCAATCCACGTGCCGAGCCCAGCGCCTATAGAGGGAGTAGCCCGTTAGGCTATATATACTAGGTCGGACTCTTTTCTCTATCCGATGTGGGATTGAGTTTGCTGTATAGCAACCCTTCAACAGTGATTGCTCCGACCGAACAAAACAACGTGCCGATTGTCTTTACCTTGTTGTATAAGCAACCCATGTCAACCTTCTCTAATCTGCAATAGAAATAACAACAAATATCATTTACATCGAAATGTCGAATATGGCCCCACAACCTGTGTATGAACATCTACCTAACGGTCCATGCGATGACAAATATCAGCCCAGGAGCGAGGTTCGGCATCGCCGTTGCAATGGCCGGGGATGTCAACCTAATTCCCTTGAGCATTAGTGTCTGAAACAGAGTGACCCTGAAACCGAAAAAATAGATTAACCCTAAAACCGAGTCTAACCCGAAAACGGCATGGAATCGAGAACCATCCATCGGCTCACCCTCCGTAGGCCATAACGATGAGCCGAATCACCAGCTTCAAGCTAATTTTCTCCTGCCACAAGCTCCTGGAACGTCGAAACCCCGACAAGAAGTCAATTTCCCGAAAGGATCTTGCACTGTAGGTTGGTATTCATTGTCATTCGAACCTTTCAAAGTATGCGGCGAAGGGGTCGAAGAAGGTCGCGAGGGCGGGAAACACCACGAGTGTGGACGTGTCGATCCCTAAGGACATCAAGTACCCAGAAAGGATCGTGTTGCCCGTGTAGACGAACTGGATCGCCACGAGCCCGATGACGATCACGACGTCCCGAAGGAATGCCCCATTCTCCAACAAGTTCCTCCACGTCATCATCTACACTCCGATGAAAACCAAAAGGGATCGATGACGACCCTCAAGAGTTCACTCGCGAGGCGGACTAGTGTTTTCCTCGGGAATGCAGCGAGTGTACTTGCGGTTCCGAGAGGCTCGTGTCCTATCCGACGTTTTTCAACATCTAACGTTCATGGGGAGGGGGGAGATGGAGTTGTTTAGAACGAGAGGGAATCATCCTTTTGTTCTTACCGGTTGGTCGTTTTGGCGGACAGACGTTCGAGCAGTTTGACGATGTGGAAGATGTTGACATGATGTTGACACAATGGGCTATCTTGGACCTGTTTTCTGACGAAGTCCACAGTAAACGCGGCGCCTATGAAAGAAAAGACAAGACGCTTGCACCAGGCCTACAGTCCTAGTCTACACGGACTACATGTCCGGTTGGTGACCCTGAGATCGGTGGGAGTCTACGGCCCGCGTCTGCACAGGTCACACGTCACAAAAGCTGAATCATTATCTCCGAAATCAGCGGAGTCTACAACCCACGTCCACTCAATGTGCACGTCTTAAAGGACGGTTATTAACCCCGAAGTCAATGGAGTCTACGACCCACGTCCACATGAGTGGCACGTCTTAGAAGACAGTTTGTTGGCTCCGAGATACTCGGGGGTGGTTAAGATTAGAGGATCTTCAGAGGTCAGATCGAGTATAAAAGGGAAGAGATCTCCCTTGGAAAAATCACGATCAAATCAGCCAACTGAAGCTTATCTTGCTCGTCACCCCTTAGATTGTTAGGATTCCCCGACCTGGACGAAACCCTTAAGGTTTCATTAGTCTTCACCTCCACCGTCAGAGTGAGCAACCGTAGCTCCGACAGCCAAACTCCGCCATCACTTCCACCGTCAGAGTGAGCAACCGTAGCTCTGGTACCCAAACTCCGCCTTCACTTCCACTATCAGAGTGAGCAACCGTAGCTCTGGTAACAATTTCCCGCCAGCACTCCAACTCCAGGACGAGCCACCGGAGTCCCGGTACACGATTCCGCCTTCAACTCCGCCACCACGGTGATCAACCGTAGCCTTGGTATCCACGTCCGCCTCAACATTCGACCATACTCCCGTCCACCAAGCCCAGCAACCAAGTTTTCGTCATCCAGGGAGCGCCAGTCTACAGCGCTCTGTTATCCAGTCTACGACGTCGTTGCCCGGATTTTCAAGTCCACAGCGTCCAGCGCCAAGTCTACGACGTCCCCACCGTCCAGAGTCGCAAGACTGCAGCATTCAGCGGCAAGTCTACGACCTAGTCTCTTAGTCTACACCGCCCGGAAGTAAGTTTACGACGTTGCACCGCCGTCCTTGTTTTGTTTTTATGGCTATAAGCACCATTTCCTTATTGTAAGACTTTGCATATTCAATTCAATATATTTCATTTACGTACTGGCGACCACATCCACAAACCATGTGAGTATTATTGCTAAATATTTCCGACGTGATCCGTTTTCGACGCGAAGAGAAGAACAGCTTGACAGCAGTCACGATGCAAAGAAAAACACTAACGTTATCGAATGACGTGGAGGTAAATTACGATATTATATTTAAAAAATAGCAATTACAGAGACCAATTCGGATTAAAATATTTGTTCAATTATTAACACATACTCGAGAACAAGACACCAACCAAACCTCAATTTTTTTTAAAAAAAATTAACCTTGGTAAAAAGCATGAAAATAAAGAATTTGGACGCACAAAAAAGTCCAACGACATTGTGGCAGAAATAATATCATTGCGTGAAGTAATATGGTTGGTCATCGACAAATTTTTATCAGAAGGGACAGCCCCGTTTTGATTAAAAATATCCGTACGTATAAAAAATATTTTACGAAATAATATAATAATTTGTAAAATTTATCAAATAATAATAATTTTTTTATTCTTTAAATAGGTTAGTTCGACTTTTTTATAGAAAATGAATAATTTGATGTTAAAAATATCGAGTCAGGAGACGAATTTTGAAAGCCGTTATTCTATTTCGTGAAAAAGTTTTTTCATCCGGGATATTTTGGAACAAAGCTACAACCCCCTATCTACTGTATGTGATCCAAACTTATACCTGAATATTTTCATATGTATTATTGTTAAAGAGAAAGTTTTGGCATGTGTGAGTTTGGTTTACAGAATCGGGAACATTTAATGAGCTGAAATTAATATTTCCATTCCGTCGCACTTTTTATTCCATTTCCCTGTACAAGCTACGGTGCCCTCGTTCCATCTCGGATACTAAGAATGTTATAAGTAATTATAAAAATTGTTTAAAATATTTGAAATCGATGCGGTCCGTACAATCCGAATTCCACTGGGGACCAAAATCCCCGGCTTTGCTCCTTAATCTCTCCGAAGTACTCCCCCCCCCCCCCCCCCCCCCCCCCACCCGCCGACCTCCCTGCCCTTCCCCAGCTTCCTCATCCAGAAGGCCTCGCCCGACGTGGACTTGCTTGTCCGATTTATATGGGAAGCCTCCTCGCGTGGGGGGTGGTCGAATTACGGATGTTCACACCTGCATTGCTTCGTATTGAGAGATGGGTTGGCCTCCCACGCCTATGTTCCGTCTTCCCTGCTGCATTCTTACGTGGGGATCGGGTCGGTCGAGGATGCCCGAAAGTTGCTCAACGAAATTCCCGACCCTGACGTGGTTTTGTGGAACGCGTTGATTTCTGGGTACGTTCGTTTTGGACGGTTCGGTCGGGCGTTGGAGTTGTTTGTTCAGCTTGAGAGGTCGGGGACTTGAGCTGAGGGGTACTTTTTTAAGGCGGTGTTGGTCGCGTGTGCCCGTTCGGGTCAGGTGTGGTTTTGCTTGCCTTTTAATGCTAAGTTAGTGAAATGTGGGTGGGATGCGAGCTTTTTTTTTTCACCACATGCCTGAACCGGATCCAGTTTCATATAATGAGATGATTAGTGGGATTACACAATTTGGATTGATGGACGATGCTGTCCGCCTGCTCTTTGCTATGCCGGGTCCAAACTCGTCTTCATGGAATTCTATAGTAACAGGGTATGTTAACCGAGGCCAAGCCACAAAGGCATTGGATGTGTTCTGCAAAATGCACACGGATGGTGTACAGATGTTATCTAGTATTCGGAGCGGAATTGCTTGCTTAGGTTCTTCAGGTTGGGCATCTGCAATACATTGTTTTACGGTAAAACATGGATTGGATGTGTAGTTGTTGTTGGGAGTGCTCTAGTGTATGGGAATGCAAAATGTGGATAGACGGAAAATGCTGAATTGATTTTTCGGTCACTTCATTGCAGAAAGAAACTTGGTGAGCTGGAATGCCATGATACCTGGTTTTTGGTCACAATGGTAATTTTGAATGAGTGATTCATCTTTACCAGCAGTTGCCTACAGAAGGCATAGAGCCTGACGAGATTACCTTTCTTAATGTTCTGCAGCATGTTCACATTGCAAAGTCCCTTTGGATACAGCAATGTGCTTTTCAAGGCAATGGTGAATGACTATGGGATTGAACCAATGGTTGAACAATGTTGTTCAATGATTCAAGTCATGGGATAAAGTAGGGAACTGTGGAGGGCTGGGAAACTGATATATAATCTCAGTGTCGGCTCTTGTGGGTCAGTCTGGAGGGCATGACTGGGTGCTTGTGGGTGTTCTGCTCAGGATTTGAAGTTTGCAGAAGCTGCAGCTGGTAAGGAAATCGAGTTGATTGGTGATGAGGATTGTTATGGAGTAGTGTAGCGGAAATAGGAGAAATCACAGGAAAAAAAAAAGAAGAAAACGAATAAGGCTAAAGGGAACGATAAGAGAATTCTAGGGTTCGTAAAAAAACCTCAAGAAATTCTTAAAATCAAATAATATGGTAAAAATAACAATTGTCCTCCTTAGAAAACTTAAGGCCTTATTTATATTAAAAAATGAATCTAATGTGATATTCCTAAAATACTCCTAATATTATAAAATATAAAAATAATAATATGTTCCTGCATCAATTGTGTTTATGTTGCGCTCTCAAACATTTATGGATTCCTTGGGAAGTAGAGTGATAAAGGTGACATAAGGAGACTGATGAGGCTGAGGGAAGTACCGAAAGGAAGCTGGATCAAGTTGGATTCAAGTTTGAGAGTTCTTTATGGTCATCGAGGATTTAAGTTGTGTATAGGCATTTTTTCTAAGATTGGATGAGGATAGATCTTTTTGGAGAGAACCCTGTGGTTTTCACTGGCAGGTAAACAGATCACATTTTTCTTTCAGTATCTGATTTTGGGCATCATTTCCTTCCATAAAGTTTGGCGCAATCTTTGTGCAACGATAAATATATTCATAATCAATGTGAGATGTAATGCGAAATTATGAGTCATCATGTCAAAGAAAAATCATGGAATTGTTTTCATTTGGAGAATCACTCTGCTGTGTTGGGCCCCTGATATTGGTTGGCTGGTCGATGCAATTCGGTATTAAGAGGCTGCCGACTTTCTTGAGGAGCCATCTGATTATCAATTCATATGTGGGCATTTCATCTTTTTATTTCTAATAAAATCTTATACTAGTTCTCTCTGTTGCTAGATGGCACATGAAATTCTCCAGCTTGGGACTGCCTGGGGTCACCACAAGTTGATCGGATGAGGTAACAAAAATGACAGTGTTCTGTTTCCTTGAAATTTATATAAAGAAATGAAGAAAAAAGGAATTGTCGACTCCACATAACTTCCCATTCAATTGCTTTCTTTGCATATCATTGTGTATGTAATTACAATTCCTTGGTTTCTGTTTAACATGATCAGAACAAGCTGAAACCTATTCCTAGTCAAAGGTCTTATGACAATTGATATCCTGCACTGTACTTGTGTTTTTTGACCTAATCTATTATTTTCTTTTTGTTTCTGCTCTGAGATGTCTCTGTTCACACCACCATTATGTCATCACCAATATCATCCTCACATCATTGTGAAAAAAATATTCAAACACCAGAACTACCACTAACCAACACCAACTGCTCATCCCAATAAACAAATCTCTACTCTTTCTTCCTGAGTTACCTGATCTCTCTGACTCCATTAATGAACTCATCTTGAAATCAGGATTTGGACCGTACAGAGCCTGGATACCCTCCACGTCATCTACCCACAAATCCAGCTTCCTCGTTCTTGGCTTCAGCCTTGGATACATGATGGCCTCCTTCGTTCTACTGTGGCCTAGCCCCAGGATATGCCCAATCTCGTGCATAGCCACCGACTCCAGGTCCACCGCGGATTTGGATTTCTCCCTCTCAAAGTTGACCGCCCATGTCTCTGCCGAGTCGAAGTGCAGCCGCCCGTCTTCTGGCATAAATGCATGGGCAAGCACCCCGAGAACCCCATCGAAGGGCGCCCCATCGCCATGGTTGCCTGAATGGAACCCCAGCCTTATGTCCGCCGTCTCGTAACTGGCAGCCTCTGTGAAGTTGATTGGAATCACAGCTGCCCACCGTGAAAAGGCACGCCACAAGACCGCCCGTATGACCTCTGGGCCCAGATAGTCGACCGTGTAATATGGTGACATGGCGTATGAGAGAGTCATCGGTGCCTGATGGTCCCATCTCGGCAAGCCGGAGAAGTACGTGTACCGGCTTATCCTCATCGTGCTGGAATTTGGGTATATGTCGACAACCCCACACCTCGGGGTGGCTATGCTGGCGATGGTGGTTCTATCGAGTTTTCCCGTGATCGTTAGGCCTGAAAACTTCTGATAGCTGATGATGGAAGATTCAAGCTCTTCGTCAAACAGGTCGCTGAAGTTTGTATCCGCTGCCTGCAGGTATCCGAATCGATTGAGATACCTTTTAATCTCGGCTATGCCGCTCGCGTGACTCCCTTTGCCTATATTGACGAATTTCGCAAACTCATGCCAGGTATATTTCTGGGAAACCATGTCCTGTTCGGTCATCAGCGATGAGCCGAGGACTCTCCGGGATTCAGCAAAGACAAAAACTTCTGAAAGTATGAGGAAGAAGGGTAAGGAGAAGTTGAAGGTTTGATTAAGAGTTGGACTCATGGCTGCTTAGGACCAGGTTTATCTCTTGTCTGATGGGATTATTTATATAATGCTTTTTGGTGCGTGAAGGGAGGAAGGCATCATTTGTGGCATGTTAAAAAGTCAAGTAGATATTAGGCACACAAGTTTTAATTAGATGTAAAATTTTAGAGGTGGGGATGTTTGACTGCTGACTTTAATTAGCTTTCAGAAAAGTTATTTGTGATATATTAATGGTATCTGATTCCGCGATTGTTTTGTGATTATTACCTAAATTTGTTGTAAAACTTACATAAACGGGGATGGGTTTGGCTCGGTTGCTATGAGGAAGAAGAAAAGTCAATTCCTCAAAAGAGGAACTGGCAGTAGTGTGAGGAGGAGGAGGAAGGCCGGTTGTTTTTCTTTTTAGTTGGGTGGTGTTTTTGACGTACTGTGTTTTGGTCATTGGAGGGGGAGAAGGTGTTTGTGTTGTCTTGAAATTGTTGTCAACATCACTTGTCAGCTTATCCTTAAATTTATTGTCAGCAAAATTGTTGCCTGAATACGTAGCTTTCTGTTGTGGCTGGCTTGGGTTGTTCGATTACTTCTTGGGGCAAGTTAACGGCCAACAACTTCTTGGATTATTTTTTATATGTATATAAGCAATTAAGTTTTCTAATTATGAGTTTGTCAAATAATATTCCTTGAATAGGGTTAATTTCAGAGTTTTAGTGGGGCCGGCGGCAATAGCTTTGTGATGATGAGGGAAGGAAGACAACGTATCGAGAATCAGTGGTTGTAATTTGACGAGACTAAGCTAGTGGATCGACTTTGACTGCACCCTGCTAAAAACATAATCGGGGTTGGGTTGATCACGTGTTAGGAAATTATATGATATTTTATTACACACCACCATTCAGGAATCTCACGAGGTGGAGGTGATGTCACGTCCTTAAAACCAGATGACATTCCTCCCGTTTCCTCGCTCTCTCTCGTCTCGTCTCATTCATCCCATCAAACACCCGCCTTTTGAATTTCTCCCACCTCCTCTCTTCCTTCCTGAATTTGATCCGGAAATCCCTTTAAACCTTACACCCACAACCACCTAATTCCCAGGAAAAAAATATCCCATCTTTCTTCCATTCCCGACGCCAATGGGCGCGGTGTCGTCACGGGGGGCGCGATGATCACGATTCCCGGTGATGGGTTTGGGGAAGGAGTGGAGTCACTGTCTGGCCGCTGCTGCTGTTGTGGCGCGGGAGGATGGCAGAGCTTGTGTCTTTTTGGAGGGTAGGTTGCGGAATCAGTAGCGGCGGTGGTGGGGAGAAGATGAGGACGAAGAGTTGGTGTTATGCGGGTCGATGCTGTTCGGGCTGGGGTTGATTTCGTTGTTCGCTTGGCACGTGGCGTCTGGAATCGAGTGGTACTCCCAGAGGAGGTTGGGTCTGGGGAGTCCCTACTTGAGACTGGCAATAGCGAGTTGTTCTGTTCCTCTTCCTTTGATCCGGCTGTGTTCTTCACTTTGGTGTTCTCGTTGATTCTGGGTTCGTTTGGTTCCTCATTGCTTACGTCCTCGTTTAAGTTTGGCCATTCCACTTGGTCTCCTTCATTCGCTCGGGTTCCCATCGATGGAACTTCATGTAGTTGAGGTTATTACTTGTTGGTTATGAACGTTAGGTGTGAGAGCAGACTCCATGTAGTTATTTAGAAAGGTGAGGTTACCGATATGTTCGGACGTCCCTTTCATATTTCCGATTAGTCACGAGCATGTTGTGTGATACGTCTATAATATACTCTACTGAACTGCTTTTTAACTTGTCCAAAGCTATAAATCTTCATGGGAGTTAATTGTGATTGTGATGCATGTGTGCAGACAGCCCTCGCCATTCTTGATTTGATATGTGGAAGTCGCCCCATTCAAAGTATTACTACGGATGCAGTCGAACAGGCGGACATTTCCCATGTAAGCTACCGCTCCAATTTATTTTTGTTCTGATTGTCTGGTCCTTTTCTTTGTGATTAGATCATCCGCCCCATGAGGGTATTGTGATGTATGATAAATGTGTCCTGGGCATGGTTTGTTATTTGGAAGATGCCGTTCATTCCACTGGCTATCTGCTTATCACCACGAGCAGAGGACTTAACCAACAAAGGACAGGAGTAAGTTAATAGTTGTGATTTATTTTCTTAAACAAGTCAAACGTGGACCTGTTTTTTATGTAGATAGATTTCTTGGACTGTTAACTAAATTCTAATATCAGATAACAGATGCAGTTGTTGTTGCCCGGATTCCTAATCCCACCCTTGTGTACCCGAGTTGGATTCAGATAATTTTTGTGAGAAACGAGCCGACATATCGTCCGTATTCTTGTAGCATTGAGATCTCTCTCCGATCAATCTCATTGTGGAACATCACAATAATCATTTATTGATTCAAAGCATCTCACCAGGCAGAAATTCCATCTTTCTTTCAAGGTCTCTCATTTTGAAAGGCAGGACATTGGGATTGGCTAACAAGAACTCCCATGACAGGTTTGAACCTGATATGCTGGCATTTTCACGGTGCTACTACGGGGTGGTGACTAGGAAAGATATGAACTTAGCGAAATCAGGAAGCAGTGGACCAATTTACCTGTGAGTCTCCTTGTTTCTACTCATCTGCGTCCACTTAAATGTTGACATCAGAAAGGTAGTCCAGGGATTTGCTCTCATGATGGCCTTCTGTCCACTCCTGAATTGGGTTGAACGTTTTATCCTACGGGCAGCATATGGTACCCATTTGATATTCCTCTATCTGGCAGGATCTATGCCCCGATGTCAAACGAAATCGAAACGAGTGTCTGCTTGCTCCTCATGAAGTAGGCTTGATGCTGCGTGGTTTGGGATTTAAAAACGTCTCATGTCTACGTCGCATCTGGAGAGATATATGGAGGAGAAACTCTGCAGCCTCTCTGAGATCGCTTTCCTAATTTTTACACAAAGGAGATGCTCGAGAGCAACAAAATGAGACCGCATATGCCGTTCTCATCACCGCTGGCAGCCAATGACTGTATTGTCTATGGGGAGGGACGTATTTGTTATAAATAACGATGGAAACATGACTAAAATCCTTGCTGGAAGGCGGTAAAGAAACCGCTTCTGTTTTGGTGAGATTTTGTTTGTGTGGCATGCTACTATCCGTCTTTTGCTCATGTGATATATAATGTTCTTTTTGCAGGAGGTATATGGGATATAAGTGGACCATAAGGCCGAATGCCAAGAAACTTGGCCGCTTATTTATAGCGAGGAAACCTTTTCCAGAAAAGTGAAGTCTTATCAGAGAGTGTTTATGGGTGAGCCGGATGAGATGAGACCAGCAAGAGGCAATTTCCATGAGTTTCTGCACTCTTGTATCTGCGAGAAGCCACCAGCATTTATCAACTACGACGACAAATGACCACCCTGAGTAACCTGTCTTGTTAGCACAGCCGAACTATTTAAACAAGGTGACCTTTTGGACATAATCTTAAGTGACCCAACCCGCAAGGGTGGGGAGAGGACCCTTGTTCCTGCACAGCCATCTGCGATGGTTCCTGGGGACGACTCCACTTCTTCAGGCATGGGCGCACTGCGTCTTCATCCTTACAAAAGGCCCTCTCTAACTCCTACCATATCTGTTTATAGGAATAGCAGGGGATGCCGCATCTTGTTGTTTGAAACTCAATCACACGCCGGCACCGGCCTTTGTTTCGTCCGGTACCTTTTAGCGTTCCACATGTACTTCAATTTCAAGCAGAGTAATTGCTCTGCGGCGACAACCCAGATCCCATGCTACTGGTTTTTAGTTATCTGTATTAACGATGTTTAATATGCAGGAAACTCTGTGGCAATTGGACATTGGTGAGTCCAGTTGGTATTGATACGTTGATTTTGATCAATTTATTATCCCGGCCCAAATCAAGTTCCTCAAAACCGACAAGTGGAAAACAGTCCGAGACGACATCGGACAAACCAAAATCCAACGACTTCCACCCACGGGGGAATCGCCGCTCACGACGAAGCCATGCCAGTGAGCGTCGAACCCCTTTTCACTTTCCCGGCCTTCCCCCGTCGGATCTTACGCTTGTGGCTGTCGTCTAAGTTCTGACCTTTCTTGGGTTGTCTTTTGCAGTTCGGGAAGACGACTGGGGTGATTTTTGAGGTGGAGCCCCCGAGCCCGATGAGGTACTTAATCGGTGCCGCGATCATGATGATCGGCGTCGTGTTTCCCGTTGGTTACATGATGTTTAGGAACAAGCGGGTGCCGTCCTACTCGTTTCCCGTGCCGACCGTGGTGGCCCCGCCTTCGGGTTACGTCAAGCAAATGTATGTCCTCGGGTTGATCCTCTCGCATTTTCGGATTTTGTTTGAAATTTTTTGTTCGAGTTGTGGATCTGGATTTGGTTTTTCTGGGAATGTCGTTTTGTTAGGGTTTGGGGAATTTTTGTTTGTTGTTTGGAATCGAATTGTCTCTGCTTTGGGAGGTTTTGGCTACTAGCTCTAGGGACTTGCGAGGATTAGCCAAGTAAGTATTTCAATTGATGTTAGAAAATACGAGCTGCCAGCGCGGTTGTATTATGCGGCATCGGGTCTCAGCTTCTTCCTTGATGTCATGCACATCAACTTTTTGAGTTTTAATAGATGACTTAAGTACATCATCATGGATAAATTTAACACCCTGGTCTTTCTCGTAAAAGGAAATATAGGAATCGATTGCATTTTCCACCAAAAGTGTCTAGACTTTCCCTACGTTGAAGAAATTCAGCTACTGGTTTAGTGGGTTTCGTTGTGGATTTTTTTGGCCATTGGTTTGTGTAAGCAGGTGAGCCGGAGTTGATGCTTCCAGTGAATCTCTGATTGAAGTTTAATCCTGTACGTTTTTGTGAGTTAGATGTTACTAGAGCCGTGGGATTTGCCAACACGATAGACAGTAGCCGTAGTGCGTCCTTAACCTCGTGTTTATCGATTGCCATCCTTAGATTTCAGCTGTTAACAGCAAGGACGCATAGGTTATTCTTTGTTCATGAAATGATCCCGTCTGCATATAACTTTTCTATGTTTTCTTCACCTGAGCAGCCGTGTGTTCTGATGTTTTCTCTCTGAACTTTCAGGAGAAAGGCTTTGATATAGGATCATGATCTGGGATTGATTTTTACCTTTATATGATCTAGACAAAGCGCGATTCATTTATGGAAAAGGCAAACCGAATGCGAATTCCAATTCTTGAAACTGTAGTGGTAAAATTCCTCGGAGAGCACGTCATGATGATATTACATTGAGATGATGGCTGGTTAGATCGGACTCAAGAGTTCAATGAAAGTAAAAATCATCATATCGACCCTTGCCAATCAGGAAGTTTGGATTCAATTGTTTGACTTTAAATTTTCTTGATATTACTACATAGAGATAGTCGTTGCCTCTGGCTGGACGTAAAGAAAAATGGTATGTGGGTGGATGAAAATGACTACTACTGGAAGAGCCAAAACAAAATGCCCCCCACCCCCTCCAGGTACTGAGTCCTTTTCGTTTTTTACTTGCACGCCGTTGAATAAAAGAAAAGGTAGTTTACTCAACTGCACGTCTATTATATGAATTTGGACGTGAACTTTAAAAAAAGATGGATTATAATAGGGAAGAGTGATTTAAATTATAATAGTTGTACGGCAATTTTGGAAGATTTAATATCTAATGGTATGCGTGAAATTCCCTCTCCCACCTCCATTTTGATTTGATCCTGGTACGTCGATCCGATGATGGAACGTATATTTGAATGCGATTTAGTGTCTTTAGTTTTAAAATTTTTGACTAATGACTTAAAATTGTTGTTTGAAATATTTTACCAGACAAAAATAAAAAAAAAATGAAACGTTAAATTCTCCTTGAAATGTTGAAATTAATATTTCTAAGTGCTGATTTCAAACATGGTCGTTTCAAGTACAAATTTCTTAAAAAGTATTAATAGATAAATTGGTGAATTAATTTATTAGTATCCGAAGAAGAAACGTCAGATCGTGTCTCACTCTCTCCCTCTGAATCTGATGTTTTTGTAATTTTTTCTCTGTATGACTCGACGAAGGAACCTCTTCCCTCTTTAAAATCCCCGACCAATCCGAATCCATCCGAGTGCCCCTCATTTACCGCTCACTTCCTTCGTCCAGTTTTGGGCAAGGAACTCGCGTTTGACCGACCGATTGACTCCCCCCCCCCCAACCCAAATCCACCCTCGCCCCAACCGACCCAAAGTCGATGGCTTTTGCTTATTGTGTTACTGGGTTGCGCCTCCTTTTCCTCCTGGGGTTGGTGGGGAGCGTTCCCTCCTCCCTCTCCTTCCCCTTCATCGTCCTTCACGGTTTCTATCGACGTTCTCTCTTCTTCTTTCGTTTTTTTCTTCTTTCTTTCCTGTGGCCTTGTCCGAGCAGTATTTGGTCGGGTTGGTGGGAATTTGTGGGGTTGATGTTTGCGAGCTGGAAAATTCTCGTCTTTGATTGGGTCGCCTTTGCGGATTTGTTTTGTTTTTGCTGCCATTCTTTCCTGGGATTAGTTGATTGCTGGTGCCTATGTTGAGAGTGATGGTGTGAGTTGATGATTACTCGGTGCTTGCTTGCCTGTGTTGGATGAAGGAGGATGGTCGGTGGAGGACGTCCTGCAGTTTGTATGGAGTTTAATATGGATTTTGTTGCTTGCAAATGCAATTAGCCGATTGACTTAATATAATTCATTTTCTGCAGAGTGTTATTGATTTACTGTGGCATCGCCTGCTGATGCCCCACCTCTTATTTTCTTCTTTTTAACCATCCCGTGTCTTAAAAACGTTTTCTACCCGCAGGGATCGGAGATCAGTGCTCCAATAAAGGAGTTTCTCATTTCACCGAAATTTTGAGCCAGTATTCTGGTTCCAAAGGCTATTGCGTGTACGGTCATATTTTATCCCTCTAATAGCCTGCTTCCTTCGTGTGGTTTCTGCATATAATCATTAGTTCTGCCTATCTTTTGTTACAGTGAAGTTGGGGATGGGTCATGGGATTCGTGGTTTATGCCTCTTGACAAACAGGTAGATTATTGAAGTATATATTCAATTTATTTTCTTTTTGCTGGGCTGGTTTTTTCAGATCTAAAGTTCACTAATTGTTCAAGACTAACGCCATTTTTCCCTTAATTATTTCAGGCAGCAGTTGTTTGTGACAAGGTTGGAGACATTCTGTCAGGGTTCCTATCTTCTATTGTCTCAGCAATTTTGAATTCTGACCATTGATATTTGCTGGCTTTACAGGTCAAGGAAATGGAAGAACTAAGTCAGGGATACAACATTGTTGGTCTCTCTCAGGTTAGAATTGAATCACTATTCGTGCCATGATTGTGCTTAAATCCATTGGCTGCTCACATTTTATGATGTTACCTGTCAAAGAGGGATAGAAATCAATGAAACTATGTTTTATTGTGGCAGTTATCTGCCTAGTCAGTAGTATACTTGGGGATACCGACTGCCTCTTTTCTGTAGACCGTGCATGTCATCCGATTTGTGTTTTTGAAGGGTATCGCTCTGGTTCTCATGTTCTTGTTGGTTTGTCTGCAGGGAAATTTAATTGGTCGGGGAGTTCTCGAGTTTTGTGACGGAGGACCACCTGTAAGATTCAGCTCAACACATCTTGTTTGTTATCACTTTTCTGAATGACTCCTACGGTTGACGAACTCCTATTTCTCTTTTATGTTGCCAGGTTAAGAATTTCATTTCTCTGGGAGGACCTCATGCGGGTACTGCTTCTGTCCCTCTATGTGGGGTATGTCCCTTAAAAACTGTTCTTTCTGATCAGTTGTTTGATATGAACATAATGTCGCCGATTCTACGAGTTCATTGTTATAAGTGGGAATTCTAAGGGGGGATTTTTTTTACCCCTATCTCCCAAGTAATTTCTGAATCCATGATAACTGGATACTCCTACTCTTATTTGCAGACTGGTCCTATGTGCGCTATAGTGGACAATCTCATCAAGTCACAAATCTACAGCGACTTCATCCAAGTAAACATCTGTTTCTTCCACATATATCCATGTCATGGTTTTAATTCCTCTTTTATCCAAATGAAAATGCTGTACATGTCGATCTTGTTGTCTAATACCTTGTCAGTGTTGTTAAATCCTATTATTTTCTTCATGTCAGACTCACTTTGCGCCTAGTGGCTATTTAAAGCTTCCAAATGTGAGTCCTCTCTATCTATGTAGTATGCCTGACTTTTTGCTTCAGATTTATCTTTTCAAGAAGAGGATTTACTTGTAAATACCGATTCCCGAGATTCAACCTTTCATTGTAATAATTGCGGGACCTATGAACTATAATTGATGTTAGAACTCGTTATGCCTTACCATTTCTGTGTGACTGCCATTGCAGGCTATATCCGATTACTTGGCGAAATGTAGGTTCCTCCCTCGGCTGAACAATGAAATACCAAGTGAGAGAAATTATATATACAAGGAGAGATTCACCAGCTTACATAACCTGGTGCTCATCATGGTCAGTTGCCATCATTTTATTTTGTGGTTGGGCAGCTGTTCCTTTGTGACTGAACAGCTGCACCTGTCAGTTTGACATTAAAAGCAGTTCACTTAATTCAGTTTCTTGTGTTTGCTGTATTAACAGCACGAGCAGGATACTGTTTTGATCCCAAAGGAAACGTCCTGGTTTGGGTATTATCCAGACGGATTGTTTAAGCCCATAACACCTCCTAATGAGGTAAACTGATCAAGCCTTGTCTGTGCAGCTTCTCAAATTACTCAAAAAAGATGTTTTTCTTTGTTGCTGTTCGGATTCTCCTTTCCTTTTTTATGCCACCTCCAGTCTTGATAATGTGACTAGACCAGTGGGGCATGTCAAATTAAACAGAGAATTAGGATGTGATACTCTCACTCACACATACAGACGTAACAGCTGCCAATAAGCATTCACTTGGTAATCTGGATGACTTAAGTGCCTTATGCTGATGGTTGGTGTCTTATGCCGATGGTCGGTACACAAACGAATTTAAAGTTGCTTCAGAAAGATGGTTATGGCCATCGCGTATTGTGATCTCTCCATCCTCTTTGTTCTCATTTGTCAATTGTTCATTCTGGAGTGTTTATTTGCTAGGACTAGAGCTAAGGGGTGGGAAGTTTTTCTGATGCTTGCTTCACTCTTTCAGACCAAGCTTTATACGGAGGACTGGATCGGTCTTAGAAGCCTGGACGAAGCAGGGAGGGTGCACTACCTTAGCGTTGCTGGCAATCATCTCGGAATATCAAAGGGAGACATTAAAAAGTACGTGGTTCCTTATTTGAAGGACGAACAACTAGCTACGAGCCAGAGACAAGCTGTGCCAGCCAACTCTGACGATGATTCTGAAGTTATACTGACCGAGGAGGGGTCATTTTACGAGTTGCCTTTGCCCGTAAAGCCCTTCTTGGAGGAGTTGCTAGCGCTGGCCGAGGGAAACCCCGTCACATATCATTGATTCAACGAGATGTACCCGGGAAGAGGTCTCTTCCGCTGGGTTTTTAAGCTTATGGTACATATCCCAGAAAATATACACGATTCTCCTTACCATGGCAGTGGACAGTGTGAGAAGATGATGTTGGGCAATGTCCTTTCTTTTTGTGTGATTATTCCTCGATGATGACGTGGGGGCGCAGAGGGGGTACATGTTTCAACTCAGGCCGGCATATTCCATTTATAGGAACTAAAAAGTCGATTTGATGCATGGGAAGGAATGCGGGGTGGTGGCACAGCCAAGCAAGGCATAATATGTTATAAGGTTTGGATATGACAAATGGGAATTTGAATAACCCCAAGGCTTTGCGTACGCAGTCCAAAAGCAGAATCTCCCCCTATCCACGCAACCTTCTCCCCCTTATATTTCAAATATTTTGTCATCCATACAGAGAACACAGTTAAAAGAGTCTTCCGGCGGCAACAGAAAATCAGACAACAGTCTCTGCGACTGTACTAACAGAGCAATCTCAGTCTCCGTGCACGACCAACCGAAGCCGTTCCCGTTCCCTTTTGCCTTTTTTCACTTTCCTCTGTTTTCCCTCCCCAAATTCCTTGCTTTCCTCTTCCCCCATTTCACTTTTCCTTAAGGACGAAGTCTTCGCTTTCCGATTACCTTTCCCTTTCTTCCTCCGCCGCTGCTGCCCACTTCATCCCATCCCTCCTTACCGCCTAAAACCCATCAAAGATCGCTCTTTTCCCTTCCAATGGCGGATGCCACGGGGAAAACCCAACTGGGTCACGACCGAAATTCGACAAGGACGAGGAAGCTCTTCTCCTCGTTCCTCTTCAAGGCGGCAGTGGCGGTGTTGGTCCTCGTCCTCGTCCCCGTTATGTCCTCCCACCCTCCGGAGTACATAGTCGGCCAGGCCGCGCCCGTCCGCGGCTGGGAGATTCTTCATATACTTTTTGTCGGCATCGCAGTGTCGTACGGTCTGTTCAGCAAGCGGAATGCGGCTGTGGATGGTGCGGAGGAGGGGGAGAAGAACGGGAGTAACACGAATGCGGGTAAGCTCAAGAACACGCAGACGTATGTCAATAGGTTCCTGCAGATGTCTTCTTCCCTGTTTGATGATGATTCTGATGATGGTGGGATTAGTCCTAGTGGATCTGATGTTGGAAGGATTCAATCCATGGCTTGTAACAGTCAGTACTTTAGAAACGAGCCAACGTTAGTCGTAGATGAGTATCTGAGTGGCGGCGGTAGTTCATCAAGGATTAGTGATAAGCCCTTGCTTCTTCCTGTTCGGAGCTTGCATTCCCGTGTTCCTGATGATCCGAGGGATGACTCGGGCTATTCTGGTGTTTCTTCAGCCCCTTTGAATAGGTCTGGTTCAATGAGGTTGAGATCCTGTGATTCCCGCGAGTCCAGTGTCCCGAATACTTCCTTTAGGAGGTCGATTTCGAATCCTTGGTCAATTTCGAAAAGGGGTCTCAATGGTGGATCGAATAACTGGGGCGAAATGAGCGAGTTCAGTGTTTCAGCTGCTTCCTTTGGTGGGTCTGGTTCGGATCCTGGGTCAAATTCGAAGAGAGTAGCAAATGGCAGCTTGATCCGGTTGAGGAACGGTGGGAGGGTTTCAGGTACGGTGTATCCAGCGTTGGAAACCAACGTGAAGGACAGTGTCGTCCTCCCATCGCCAATCCCATGGCAGTCAAGGTCTGGAAGAATGGACGTGAAAGATGGTGTTGATTCCGTCAACACATTTGAGATCGATGACCTTGGGGAGGCCCGGCAGCAAGTCTCTTGGTCTCCATCGACAACTTTCTCTACTCCATCCACACCGTCGCCAAAAAGGATATCTCCCTCCTCATCCTTCTCCTCTGTCTCACCAGAGGCTTATTTCGTCACGGATATGGTGAAGAAAATGAGTTCTTTCTCTCAGAAGTCTCGAATTCCGGTGCCTCCGCCGCCTCCGCCTCCTATTGGTGCAACCTTCAGATTGCCGACTGAGAAGCCTCGATTGGTCAATCCTGTCAATGGGAAAAACTCATTCTCTGAGTACAGGGAGGTGCACACAGGCCTTCCAAAATCTGTAAGAATGGACAGAGCAGCTGCTGAGACGGATCAAGATAATATCAGCGGGAAGGATCTAGAACATAACTTCTTTGAAGGGGGCATCGAGAATGAGGACGGAAAGCAGGAATTCTTCAAGAAGATGATTATCAAGTTGGAGGACAAAGGAACCGAGAACTACTATGATGACAATTCCGATTCCGAGGATGATGGGGTGGCAGATGCTGATCCAGGGGCTCCCAAGGACAGGGTGCCCCTGCCGAGCAACGAAGAGGTTGAGGTCGTTTCCCATGGTGCCAGCGATGGAGGTCCTGACGTCGACAAGAAGGCCGATGAGTTCATAGCTAAGTTCCGTGAGCAGATTCGGCTCCAGAGGATTGAGTCCATCAAGAGATCAAGCGCAGAGATCAGCAGCAAGAACTCTGCAAGACGATAGCCAATAATCGAGCGAACGTTCCTTCTTTTTGCTCGGCACTTAGTCCCCGACAACTCATCCGTTTATCCGAAAAGCATTTTTAACGTACATTTCCACGATGCTTTTTCCGGCTTTGTAGTTAAACACAGAAGCACATTGAAAGTTATCATAAACTGATCTACGACCCATTAGTAACTTCGTATTCAATTTATCTTCGGCCCGAAATGACCAAGTTGATTTGGATCGAGGTTCATAAGATTCGAAAAGCTCTATCTAATTCAAGGACATAATACTGATAATGATGAGTTAGTAAGATTAATCAAACAGATAATAATTTTTCACATTTTTAGACGGCATCATAAAGTTTTGCGATGCCTCCAAAACCAAAAGAAAGAAGAAAGAAGATGAAGAAAAAAGGGGAGTTTCTTTTTTGTTCTCTTACTTGATGGGCCTCAATACAAAACATCATCAGACCCACCAACATAATAATCTCCCAGTGGGCATCGGGATCTCGGACGAAGGGGGTCGAACATTGGCGGGTAGGCGCCCCAGGGGGGGGGGGGGGGGACCCTCAGGGGCCTAGAGCGATCCGGGGGGTGGGAGCGGCAGCAGTCGAGGGGACGGAGACGCGCTCGCAAGAGGGGCACATGGTGAGGGTGGTGGGAGGGGACATGTGCATGAAGAAGTGAGGGGAGAGCTTGAGTGCCCTGAGCTCCTGGACTTCCTTGTGAAGCCTCCGGTTCTCCTCTGTCAAATTCTCACAGCATCTCTTTAGGAACTCGCAGTCCACCTCTGTCTGCTTCAGCTTTGTCCTGATGACAAACATCATAATTCTTGTCAGAGGAACAGCACCAAAGTAGTCAGTTTTCCCAAATTTGTTGTACTCGTCGATCCTTTTACCTGGCTCGTCTGTTCTGGAACCAAACTTCAACTTGTCTCGGCCTCAGCCCCAGCTGTTTCGCCAGTGCCAGCTTTTGCTTCTGCATCATCATCATCATCATTAAACACCAAGTCTCTTTGGGGTATGGATTCAAACATACAACAAACAGGGAGATCTGTCCCGGGGGGGGGGGGGGGGGGGGGGGGACGTACGGGGTTCAGGGTGTTGTGCTCCCTAAAGCTCTCCTCGAGCACAGCGGACTGGTCCTTGGAGAGCCTCAGCTTCTTCCTACAGTTCTCACCGTCGTCCTCATCGCTCATGGCTCCGCGGGAGGAGGTGCGCTCGTCCTCCGCGTTGGCCTCCCTCTCGCTCCGCTTCCCGCTGATGGTTGACAGGGTGCTGTTTGGGGAGGAAACCCCCGCGTCGTCCTCGCATTCCTCCGACGCCGAGGGGGGTCGGTTGACGTCGATCCCGCGGAGGAAGGACCGTGCCTCGTAGTTCCGGTCTGCTTCCAAGATCATAGAAGAAAAGAAAACAAGCAGCAAGGGTAAGAACCAGGGGGTGGTGGACAAAGGACTTAGAGGGGAAAAGAGCAGAAAAAAGGGGAGGGGGGGGTAGGGTACCTGAAGAAGTAAGTGGATGATGATGTTGGGAGGTTGTCCGAAGATGGTGATGTGGGAAACTGAGGCTCAACCCGAGATCTGTATCACCCATGTGGAGATTCGAATGAGTGAATGTATCTCTTCTTTCTTTTCTCTGTTGGATGGAGGGGTTAATATAGAGTTAGCTGGGAGAGTTTTTTCTTATGGTGATATATATAAGGGCGCTTGGGCTTGGGGGACTTACTCACCAATTAATTAATTGTTTATTGATTAATATAAATTGGCAGAAGAAAAAACCAACAGCGAAGGAAGGAAAAGGGGGGAGGAGATGATTGTGGGTAATGAATGATAGGGAAGGGAAACTGGCACACACGTGTCTCTCTCTCTAGAATTCATCGGCAAAAGCATTGGCGGCATTGATTGGGGGTTAGGGAGGAAGAATCAATCATTTCAAGCTTTAGGATGATGTTTTGGAGGGGGAGGGGAAGGGGACCCACCATCGACCTCCTTCCCACGTGGTTCCGCATGTCACCCTGTCGCTTCCTCTCCCGACACTCCTCCGCCCCCCACCACCCTTCAAAACCTCTTCAACTCAACCCCCCCCCCGAGTACTTTCTCTTTCCTTTTTTTTGTTAAATTACAACGACTCGAGTCTCTTTTTTTCTTTTTTTTTTTAAAAAAGAATAAAACAATTATTGAGTTTTCCTTTTTTTTTTCTTGAATCGCTTTTCAGGGCACTAAAAATGTCGATGTCGAATTTTATGAATTTCGTACGCCTTAAAGAGAGATAGGGATAATTTAATATACTCTATTTTTTATTTTAAGATTCCTTAAAATTATAAAAATATAATTAATGATAATAATGAGAGAGGATTATATTCTACAACGGGGAATTCGATGCGGTGATTAGCAATCAGTTAAAATCTATTGGATTAAGATTCAATCACGATCTTAAGAAATGCGTTGTTAGGAGATTAGTGCCCTGAATCACGACTGGTCAAACCCCAGAACCTGGTTCAGCATTTGAGGTTGTAATATTAATCGAAATATATATATAAAAAAAGAACACGTGGGAGAATAGCATTCGGATTTTGACCGATTCAATTTGGGGGGGAATCCCCGGAACCCCTGATTTCTCACGATTATCTAAATATTAAATGAAATTCCTATATATAATTAAATTTCTTTTTAGAAGGCCAAGGCATTCGTTTGTTGACTCGAGGCAAATGAATCAAAAATACTGTGCACGCGTGTGTGTGTGTTGTTCACTCCCCCACCCAAGCTCACCGCTTCCTTCTGTTAAAATTATTTATTTATCGTTCAACGATACAACGTTAGAATATTTTCTAACACACACTTGTCATCTCTGTGGGCCCACAATGATGATGGTATTAATGATTGATTGATTGATATGCCCATCCACTCATAACATAGCTGTATCTCTCCCTTCCTTGATATATGATTTTTTTTGGGGGGGGGGGTTGCATGTCTAAATAATTGGGAGTGATGAAATGATAGAGTTCGAAAAAAGAATTTGAGGAATGCGACCCATCAACGACCCCCACCCCCCCCCGACACCATGCCGGGGGTGGAAACGCAAGATACTGATTGAATTGATGTGGAAACCTCGCCACTTGGCATGGGGGCTCCCCACGTGTCCCCCCCGATCATTTGTCCATCCCCTCCCTCCCTGCATATTATCATCCTTCCTCCTCTCCATAAACACCAACTGCTGTGGGAGGACAATAATAGTAGTAGTAATGTTGGGAAATATCACCGGGGGGGCATGTTTTACAACAGAAGCAGCAGCAGCAACAACAACAATCATGGGTTCATGGGGTCGGCTGGTCATTGTCCCAAATCCAACAAATCTCCACGCCCGCCCACATCACGTGAACTCGGACCCCACCCCCAGCTGTCCCCCCTCGTCTCTATTTCATACCATCCCGGTTTATTTCGATTAGTAAAGCATTCGACGAGTGTCCGAATGAGAATTGCATACGGACTTTGATATACGGGATTTAACTGATTTATTTATTTATACTGATGGCTGAGAGAGAGTGATCGACTCGACAGCCTTGTCGATTTTTTTATTTTGAATTTGGCTCGTCTTTTTTCTTCTCCTTTTTCGATCTTTAGAATCCTTTCTGGTGATGGGACAAAAACCATGCACGGGGCTTAAGAATAACTCGCATTTTCAGAGCATCATCATGAATAAACTCCCTCTTTTTAATTTTATATTTTGCTTTTGCCAACGATGATGAAATGAAACAGGGCAGGGGGATTGATTGTGACGAACAATCGATCTGATCAGTCAGGACAGGGCAAACTATTCAATCATGTTCCATGATTTGTGCACTAATCATGAAAGTTAATTATTTATTTAAAAAAAGGAAGAGGGGGAGGTAAAAGCCAAACGTGGAGGTGGACGTGGGTGCTGGGGTTAGTCATGTGGGTCATACGTGGCTCTCACAATTCCCCATGCTAAAATTCCCCCCCCCCCACCCTGCCCTTTTTAACAGCCGTGAGACAGCCGAGCACACGTGTGTTCCTAGTCACCCACACGTGCAAACTTCGATTATTTTGTTTGTGTTTTAAATTCAAATCAATAATTAACAGCAAATGCCTTAATATATAATATACGACTCTTAGTAAACAATCAATCGCAGCCGTCCGTCCCCATGCCCCCCCTGATTAATGGAGCAAAACTCATTAAGACAGGAGGATGTGCTGATTGGCTGAAGGAGCCCCCAATTATTAGTATGTTTCTCTATCTATATGGATGGATGGAACGGAACGAGATTAAAGAAAGAGCTGGGATTAAGCAAAGACGTTGGGGCCACACGTGCAGTCTTATTTTATGTTTCTGTTTGTAGTTCTTACCCCCGACAATTACAGCTCTGGTTTGTCGGCCTCTTTAGCAGACAAGACAACCTTTGAACCGGGGGAGAGGGTTGGGATCCACGATTTGTTTTCTTCGCTTCTCCATGTGATCTCCTCCCCTTTACTCTACTCGCTAGTAGTAGTAACTAATAATTCCTTCAACAAAAAAAAAAAAAAAAAATGAAGAATAGGCCACCCCTTGAGTAATACAACATATTTCATTCATGGGATGGTAAAATATAAATCCCTAAGCAAAGGCGAACAAAGGAGGAGGAGGGGAATCGAATAAAAAATAATCCCCAAACCCCCCACCCCCCTCTCTCTGTCTACATCGTAATCTTTTGCGAATTCCAAAACGGCACGTCTGGCAATCATGTCTAAACTTTACTTTGTTTAGGCATGACACAATGATTTGCCCCCACCCAAATAACACCACCACTCGATTAAGGCTTTTCTTTCCGCCTCTTTTAGTGCAACTATGTCTCCCACCACCCGCCTCTACTTTCTATGATTCATCATTAAATAATGTCTAAACAAAATCCCAACTCCCCCCAAAAAAACAAACTTTGTTTAGGACAATTAACAACGTGGTCTACTTGCAATGACACCTCTTCTTTCAAATACTAAAACTCTCTCCTGTGTTGTCGTTTCTCTGCGTTTGGTGGTCAAAGTCATAAGGACTCGTCGAGCAATAATCAGTCTTTCGTCACCATTATTAACTCCAGACTAATCCCATGTCCTAAAAAGAAGTCTTCTCACCTCAAGGAAGTTGTATTTTTGGAACAATTTCTTTCCCTATCGGGCCTCATTCTTGGCCCAGTGGGCCTAACCCTACGGGGCTTCCCTCCATGAGGCCCAAATCAGAATAGATTTACACTCGGGTTGCTAATTGTTGATTGGAATGAATTCCTCTATGGAAATTACAAACAGCTCCAGGAATTGTGGTCTCTTTGCGGTTAGTAAAAGCATCCAAGGTTGGATGGACATGGGGGAATGTAAGTAAGACAAGTTATTCACAAGGAAAAAGTCGTAATACTGGGAAACAATGTCTTTAGGACTGTGTTACAGGTTCTTCGATGTGTATCAGGTTGATCGTGAGCTTCAACCAAAGCAGCAGGACTATTACATATCTAACGAATCAGCCGAATAAGGAAGTGATAGCGAAAGCGAAAACGGCAAGTTGCTGGGAGGGGAGTCCTAATTGTTGCAACCTTAGCGGATCCGTTTGCCTGGGGGATAACCTTTTACTAGTTCACTGATGGAGATGGCGCTTTGATTGACGCAGGATCAGTGCATGGAGTTATTGCCTGACGTTGAGCGGCATCTCACAAAGAGCGGAAAATCAACCGACGTCTCTTCCTGTAAAGTTGTCGAGATGCCTGAAGCACTTCGCCTTGCCAGCAATGCCTTCTCCACTAACTTGCCTCTTGTTTTGATCCCTGGCAGCATGGTTCATCATTCGATGAAACATCGAACCGCCAAACTCCTACAGGAGCACTTGTTTGGGAATCTCGACCCTTCATCCAGAGAGATCATCCGACATGCTTTCAAATGGTCAACGGGGATATAACTCAATCTCGTCCTAGCAGCAGGCGGGCAGAGAGTGTATTTGACGTCCCCATTCTGAATCAGTAGCCGCCCCGCCAAGAAGTTTGGTGCGGATGCCTCCGCCTGCCTGGTAGAAACCAGAGCCCACACGACTGCCAAAAGCAACACTCCTAAAGAGCGCCCCGGACAGAAGGGCCACATTCCCATTCAGACGGCGTGCCCCGGTATGCGAATCCTTCGCCGTGTTTGGATGCTTTCCAATGGGATGGGAAAATGACAAAACAATATAGAGAAAGCGTGGGTCGTGCTAGAAAAAAGATGAACAATGTGTAGAAAATGGAACGAGGAAAATAGACGTGACACTCTTTTCGTGAGAAATACCATTCTTGAGATAATAACATGATCGTATTCAAAGTTTAAGAACAATACGGTCGCTTTTATAATGCCAGAACACAAACTAAACTGGGGTGATTATCGTGTCTTATTACAAAGAAACTAAGACTACTTATAACTTCTACTAATAACTTTCATTGCCAACCACGTACTTAAATGCGTCCCACAAACAAGCATGTTTGTAAATTTGGACTTTGGAATTCGTAATTGAAAAACATGCGTCGATTGACATCGTCGTTTGGACGATCGTCTTCGATTCATGTCGATCGACTGAAATTGCTTCATCGACCGCACCAGCCCCGACACAAATTCGAGGCCGTGCGAGTTTTCTAAAGGAAAACATTTTCTGCTCCAACCGAACACAACCATATAATCCAATGGAGGTGTCCGTCCGTCCGTTGGGAGGTTTCGGGCAAATGCTGCGACGTCATCCCTTACCATCGGATGACGTGGACACGTGCTGCGCGTGATCTATCTTTTTTTTTTATGGAAACAAAAACAAAAAGGAAAGTATCCATTCACCACCCAATTTTGCTTTTTCAAAATTATTGGGGTCAAGATAGGAAATCAACAAATCCGTCCATCCTATCCAGTCGCTATCGCTATCAGGCGTGAGTTAAATAAAAAATACGAACGTGCTTTTTTTAAAAAAAAACCGGTGTGTTTGTTAAATCTTTTACGGAAGGGGATTTCATTAGATGATATTACAAGATTTATTCCACGAGAGTTCTAAGAGGCCGGCCGCATCACTTGAAGCCGGATCTTACATTTGAGAACAATAACGGTTGGACTTCTCTGATTATGTTGTAGGAATTGTTTACACGGTTAATTCTTGTCTGGATGGATGGAAATACAAGGGAAGGGGGGGAAAGAAGCGCTGTCCTAATCCGACCAGTCAGGTTAAAAAACCAAAAAAGGAGTTCCGCAGCCTGTGGACTCAATTTGGACGGTCACATCTACCACTTTTAAAGACCCGTCGTAGCCCATCAACTACTACTTACTCCTTTGCATCATCGGTTTCCTCGAAAACCTCAACACCCCCCCGCCCCCACCCCCAAAACCCAATCATCAGAAAAACAGCGGACCCGACTCTTGTCTTCTACCCTCCGTCTCCCCTTCTATTTCGATCGGTCTGTTTTCCAAGGGGAAGAACAAGGCAAAAGTGAGAAATGGAAGTGGGAGCGCCTGACTATCTGGCCGGTGAGAGGCAGACGGCGGAGTTCGACGTCGAGTCCATGAAGGTCGCCTGGGCCGGTTCCCGTCACGCCCTCGAGGTCTCCGATCGTATGGCCCGCCTCGTCGCCAGCGATCCCGTTCGTTTCTCTTTCTCTCAGCCCCCTCCTTTTTGCTTCCTGGCGCGTTGAATTTTTTTTAGGGATTTCGTTCTTTGATCCGTAGGAACCATGCTGAATTTGAAGGTTGTTGATTTGTTGGTCTGTCTTACTGTTTGGTCGGAATGACGTTGGCGCGCTTTTGTTTGATTGGGCCCTGGTTGGTCAACCCGTCTTTGTGTCCCCGATAGGGTTTCCCCTCGGACCTTGTCTCTGGGAGTTGAGTTCATGCCTATGGTTGAGCCAGCTGCGGCTCCAACCGGGTGTCGATAGACTTCATGTTGGAGTCGCGGACTACATGGGGTGTGTGTTATTTCTGGAGGAGGACCGGCTTGTGTTTCTGGCGGAGTTGTTCCTGAATTGTGCTTGGTGTGTTTTGCATGAAGCATCCTTTGAAATTTTCTTTTGCCGGACTTCACAGGTCTTTCGAAAGGATAACAGGGTGACGCTTAGTAGGAAGGAACTTTTCAAGAATACATTGAGGAAAGCCGCTCATGCTTGGAAAAGGATCGTAGAGCTTCGACTCACCGGTTATTTTTAATTTCGGGCTTCTTTTATAATGCAGCAATCTGGCACAAGCTTTCAACATTTTGCCTGAGCTGGGTTAAAGTTCCGGGTTGATATTTTTGCAGAGGAAGAGGCATCCCGGGTTAGGTTTTTCATAGACGAGCCTGCTTTTACTGATCTCCATTGGGTATGATTGCTTACCTCCTGCTATAGCTATCATTTGTTATACTATAATGCTGCAAAAAAATTGACTTACATGGAAATTGAAGCATCCCTGTTTCTTTAAGTGGGAAAATATTATGGGCTGGTATTTCTGATGTCTCTACGAGTTGTGGATGTTTTGCGAAGATATCTTTGCATATGTATGTGCTGGCTATGCTTAACCATTGACTGGTTTGAATTTTACCAGGGAATGTTTGTACCTGCAATCAAAGGACAGGGCACCGAAGAGCAGCAGCAGAAGTGGCTGCCTTTGGCGTATAAGATGCAGATAATTGGTTGCTATGCTCAAACTGAGCTTGGCCATGGCTCAAACGTCCAAGGCCTTGAAACAACTGCTACCTTTGATCCTAAAACAGATGAATTCATCATTCATAGTCCTACTTTGACTTCTAGTAAGGCAAGTTACTTACGAAGCATTTGTGTTTTCTGGATTGATTCACGCTTTGATGCCTTCATGCTCCTATATTTTTGTTGAGGCATATTTGTCTGGCCCCAAATTCAGTAAAAATTCTCTTCATTATTGGTACGTGTTGTGAACAGTGGTGGCCTGGCGGCCTGGGTAAAGTCTCAACTCATGCCATTGCATATGCTCGCCTTATTTTGGATGGTCAAGAGCATGGAGTGCATGGTATATTTATCTGTATCTGTCTCTTCCTTTGGCCTTTTATTATTGAAGGCGATGCTTTCTTAATAATAATAACTGCACGCTGCGCAGGATTTATTGTCCAGCTCCGGAGTCTGGATGATCACATGCCTCTTCCGGGCATAACTGTTGGTGATATTGGTATGAAATTTGGAAGTGGTGCCTATAACAGCATGGACAATGGGGTCCTTCGGTTTGACAATGTGCGAATTCCTAGAGATCAAATGCTCATGAGGTGGGTGTACATCAACTTCATAGTCAATGAGAATTCCCGGTGTCATTCTTATTGTGGTAGTCCAGCAGATAGTTTTAGCTAAATTTCGTGTTGAATGCCTCAGGGTTCTTCAGGTTACACGGGAAGGGAAAGTCATTCAGTCCGATGTTCCCAGACAACTAATTTATGGTACAATGGTTTTTGTGCGGCAAACTATTGTCGCTGATGCTTCTTGCGCGTTATCAAGGGCAGTTTGTATTGCGACAAGATACAGTGCTGTTCGTAGACAGTTTGGCTCGCAGAACGGCGGCCCCGAAACCCAGGTCGGAAAATCCGCCGGTTTATTTTTTGGGATTGTTTCTAAATTTTATTTCTTTGTTTTAAGTTTCCTTCCCATTCTAATTATTTTGACACATTTATCTGCTTTTCATATTTTTTATGTTTTGGTTGTGCTAGGTGATCGATTACAAGACACAACAAAGCCGACTGTTTCCTTTGCTGGCTTCTGCCTATGCTTTCCGATTCGTCAGTGAATGGTTGAAGTCATTATATACTGACGTCACTGAAAAGTTGCAACGAGGCGAGTTCTCAACATTGCCGGAGGCTCATGCTTGCACCGCGGGCTTAAAATCAATAACAACATCTGCGACAGCTGTATGTGGGACCTTCTTGCCTCCTCCATTTTATTGAATGGTTAAAACTGAAACACACTCTTTTGTTTCCAGGATGCGATTGAAGAGTGCCGGAAGCTTTGTGGTGGTCATGGTTACCTGGCCAACAGTGGTCTTCCCGAATTATTTGCTGTTTATGTACCTGCTTGTACATATGAAGGAGACAACACCGTGCTTCTTTTGCAGGTGGGTGAACCTGAGAAATCGAGTTATGCTTTTGTGGCTAAATTCACCTTTGGGATACTTGTTACGTTAATTGCCATTCATACCTAACGATCTAGCCTCATGTCAGGTCGCGCGATTCCTTGTTAAAACTGTTTCCCAGCTTGGGTCTGGGAAAGTTCCTGTTGGTACGACTGCGTATATGGGTCAAGCCAGACATCTCATGCAATGCAAAAGTAATGTCCAGAGTGGTGAGTGCTTCTGTCTGTCTTATGTGACATTTCGGCGAATGTAGTTGTCTCTTGATAATTACGAGTGGCCGCTTATGCCCAACATGCCCAATGGGGTGTGGTTGTTTTTATAAGTGGACTGATCCTGCTCGTTGCTTAGCATTCTTTTATTCGATTTTCGCTGAACCTGTTGACACTTTTCTTAAATGCAGCGGAGGACTGGTTGAACCCTCAGGTAGTTGTGGAGGCATTTGAAGCAAGGTCTCTCAGGATGTCAGTTGCATGTGCTGAAAACCTCGCCAAATTTCCCAAACCTGAAGAAGGTGCTTTTATGATTTGGTTTGCTCCCCACTTTTAAATGGTGGATGATCAATGACCTTATTTCGGCATTTGTTATGTTGTCAGGATTCGAAAGTCTGTCTGTCTTTTGGCCATCCATTCCATGTCACCCTCATGTTTTCTCCTCTCTTCTCCAGGTTTTGCTCAACTTGCAGCTGATCTGGTTGAGGCAGCGGCTGCTCACTGCCAGTTAATTGTTGTGACCAAGTAAGTCCCCTTGCTGCTCGTTCATATATCATAACCAATCTTGCCCGTTGAACCCCATGAGTTACGTTCTCCCTCTTTCTCTCTGGAGCAGGTTCTTCGAGAAGCTGCAGCAAGACATTCCTGGGAAGGGGGTGAAGAAGCAACTCCAAAACCTCAGCAGCGTCTACGCCCTTTATATCCTCCACAAACACCTTGGCGATTTCCTCTCCACCGGCAGCATCACCCCGGAACAGGGTGCCCTTGCCAATGACCAACTGCGATCTCTTTACTCCAAGGTATGTCTCGTATCACGAAACACGTCTCATTGGCGAGAGTCCATGCTCACGATGTCTAACGAATTGTTTTTTCCCATGCCTTAAGGTCCGTCCCAATGCGGTCGCACTCGTCGACGCATTCAACTACACTGACCACTACCTCTCGTCAGTCCTCGGCCGCTATGATGGGAACGTGTACCCAACTCTGTATGAGGAAGCCTGGAAGGACCCACTGAACGACTCGGTCGTCCCGGACGGATATCAGGAATACATCCGGCCCCTCCTGAAGCAACAGATCCGTAACGCGAGGCTCTGAGAGGGCTGCGCACGGTTCCGCCCGCACTTTCATCATATACGTATGGTGTTAAAAACAATCCGATCCCGCTCGAATAAAGTCAAGACCTGCGGCTGAATGGTGCTGCCAATGTAAGGCGGCTCGACGAGCCTTTTCGTATGTACCGACTGAGCTGGACACTCGTGATTAACTACTATTAAATCTGCCTTTGCATTGTTGAAGCTTTTATGGATAGTGTTTATTGAAAATTGTTGAAATAAAAGTAATTCATGGACGAATTAATTGATGGTACGTAAAAATTTTGACAAAACTTTAAAAAATTAATTTTTCTTAATAATTTTTTTATTTAACAAAACTAATTTTACATGGTAGGTATCAATAAAAAAATTAAAATTTATTGAAATTCCGTGAATAATTAATTTTCTTAATTGGTATAGGAATTGTTCTTTCAAACGAATTCTAAATTATTAATTTACTGCGTTTGGTTAAGTAGAAAAGGAAAGGAAAAGAAATTAAAATTGACATAAGTAAAAATTTTATCAAAAAGCGTGGACTCCACCGTTTTTTTTTTCCTTTTCAATGAATTACGACCTAAACAACTACACGGTATTCAAATTAACATCTCCATGGTTGATAATGATAAATTGAAATCTTATTATTTCAATAAAATTTTCATACATAAGCGGATATATTGTGAAGTATTCATGAGGCGATATCAATATTTAACGAAAAGAATATTATTGCATAACGTTCGTTCAATACTTTATTGTATTGGGCTGCACGCAAACTTGCTTGTCTCGAGCCGGACTCGACATTTGGAGCCGGTCTGGTCCGGTTCAACTAGACCGCCTATAAATAACAGTTTCCGCGTATGACCAAAAAGCCGCTAGTTTCTTTTTGTCACGTCTGTCGTCCTCTTTCCCCGGTCTTCTTGTCCGTGCAATCCGACGGGTTCCCCGATCGATCGAGCCAACCCTAGACGGTTCCCCGTCCATCCCTGGACCCCGGATTCGTACTCAATTGGACCCTCCGATTTCTCCACCCCTCGATCGATCGGTCCAAGGGTAGTCGCGGCGGAGGCAAATCGCTAGGTTAGGGTTTCGCTTGAGAATACCCCCGGGCGCGAGAGCTGCGAAGAGTTTTGGTTCCCTGGAGGAAGTGATCGGTGGCTGGTAGGCCGAGATTTGCGGCTTGGTATTTTGGAATTTCGACGAATTCGCCGCCCGGAGCGAGGGTGATCAAAGGAAGGCCAACTGAAGATTTTGGAAGCGCGTTCCTTGACCGATTCTTTTGGTTTGATTGTCCTATTTCGCGCGTTTCTGTGGGAATATAAAGAAAACGGAGTGGAAAAACCAAGAGTAAAAGGAAGAGGGATATTTGTCGCGGGGGAGTTGTCGAAGCAGTTTGTAAAGTGTTATTAGCGTCTTTTCGAGTTCTAGTTGGAACTGTCATCGAAATCAGGCCCTTTTTTGGAGGCCTTACATCATTGTGGTTGCTAAAATTGCTTTTTTCTTTCCATCTCTTCTTCTTTTGTCCCTAAGTGTTCTCCTGGTTGTAATCCATATTGATATTGATTTTATCTTCCAATTACAAGAGTTGAAAAAAAAAGGAAAAAAAAAAGAGGAATTATCGTTGAGATGGCTGTTTACTATAAGTTCAAGAGCGCGAAAGATTTTGATTCCATAGCAATGGATGGTCCCTTTATATCTGTGAGCGTTTTGAAAGAAAAAATTTTCGAATCAAAGCATCTTGGAAGGGGAACAGATTTTGATCTCGTGGTCACTAATGCTCAAACTAATGAAGGTTGGTCCTAGATCCTTGGTTTTTCTATGTCCACTAAATTCAGTTTATGAGGCAATGGAGTTGTGGGTTCTTAAGTTTATGGGGATAAAGTGTGGACAGTAGATAGGGTTTGCATCTGGGCTGGCTAGAGTTTTCACATCCTTCTTTACCATTGTCTTGTCTGGTTCTGCTTTTGCAACTTTTAATTGATTCGCACTAGTTGCTTAATGCAAATAGCTGGAGCCTAAATCTTTAAATCGATAGAGTTTTCAAATTAATATATGTGGCCCGGAGTAGCATTTGCTTTTGATGAAGTTTGGATGCTTTCCGAGACATTTCCTGAAAGTCTTAACAGCCTTAACTTTGGTCCTCAGCAGTATGTCAGTGTGATCACGTCTTCATCTTGGTGATAATCTCGCATCTGTTGGACGAGGTGTGGATATGCACTTGTTTTGGGACATCTTGCCCACTCCTCCAGAAAGGAGCTGTTGGCGGAAAGTTCCCTACTTCTTGATTAGGATTTTCCAATCAGTTGTGTGTGTAACTAATTGTTTTAGAAGAAGTAAATAGGTCGGGATCATGTCTTATAGATGGGTTTAATGGTTTGACTGTGTTTTTAGCCCTGGAATGGTGCCCACTTTGGAAATTTAATCTTGTAATATTCCTTTGCATTTCTTATAAGCATCAGCGATTTTTTATAGCAATGTCACCCTTTCTCCATTTCAGAGTACCTTGATGAAGCAATGCTTATTCCAAAAAATACATCTGTTTTGATTCGTCGAGTTCCTGGGAGACCTCGGATGGCCATTACCACTGAACAAGAGTACTTTTCAAACCTTTTAACTTACAATCCTTTCTTATTATTTTTTTAGTGCATATAATTGCTCAAGGACCAGTCCTTCTTTTAACATATTAGGAAGTCTTACCTTGAGGAAGAAGAACATCTCTAGCTGGTTTTTTATCTAATGTGTATTAGCACCCTATCATGTTGGTAATAAATTCTTGATGTTAAATTTGGGCCCAGTGTGATGGTTGTTAGCATTATGCTATGTAGGATAAAGGTTGAAAGTAACGCACCAGATCTTCAAATGGAAAGGATTAGTTCAATGCCAAATCCCGTAGATGTGAAAAATGTAAGATTATGTACAGTTCTTTGGTGAAAGTGTTCTTCATGCATATTTTAGCTAGTGGCATTATTGACTTGGGTCCATGTATTGCTGCAGGATGTGGAAGATTCTGAATATGATGAATTCGGATCTGAGCTTTACTCAATTCCAGAGACTCGTCCCATTGTATCAACTAATACAGTGCCAGATTTTACACCTACCAATAAGGCTGATGAAGAGAACAAGATTAAGGCTTTGATCAACACGCCTGCTTTAGATTGGCAGCGGTGAGATATCTTTTGGTTCCTGGCTAAGCGGTGCATACGTTTCCCTGTTATATAGGTTCAGACATTAGTAGCAGCATTTCTGATGGATTAACCTTTTATCAAACTTTTTGACATGCAGTCAAGGTTCTGATAATTTTGGCCCTGGTAGAGGATTTGGGAGAGGATCAGGACGAATGGGCGGACGTGGTTTCGGTAATTATTGTTTACATCTTCTCTGCTAGTTGTGACATTGTTGGTGGTGCCGCTTGATCAACTTGATGTGGAAGTTCTGTTGTGATAGCAAGTGTTTCTTTTGGGTTAAGCAGGCACAGAGCGTAGAACACCTCCTCAGGGCTACGTATGCCACAGATGTAACACTCCAGGTACCTTGTTTTTCAGTTGATGAGTACTTATACCCCTAGGGCACTGCCAGGATTCTTTTTAGGCTTGGAAGCTATATTAGCTTAATTCCTGTGCATGGTTTTGTTTCGAAGGCCATTACATTCAGCATTGCCCCACAAATGGTGATCCAGCCTATAATATCAAGAGACTGAAGAACCCCACAGGTGTGCCTAAATCTATGCTGATGACCACTCCTGATGGCTCGTATATGTTGCCTGGTGGGGCTGTTGCCATTCTTAAGCCAAATGAGTGAGTAATATCTTTGGTGGTTTCCTTTCTCCATATATTTAAAAATACTTTTTGTGCCAAGCTGACAA
Source organism: Melastoma dodecandrum (assembly GCA_029817715.1). Taxonomy (NCBI): domain Eukaryota; kingdom Viridiplantae; phylum Streptophyta; class Magnoliopsida; order Myrtales; family Melastomataceae; genus Melastoma; species Melastoma dodecandrum. The sequence goes on from JARUPY010000606.1 coordinate 4,235,378, forward strand.
GACAGGTTATGCTAGGGCTGAATTTGAGAAAGAAATAGAGGGCTTACCATCAACACGACCAGTTGGGGAGCTACCTCCAGAACTACACTGCCCGTTGTGTAAGGAAGTCATGAAGGATGCTGTTTTGACTAGCAAGTGTTGTTTCAAAAGTTTTTGTGATAAATGTGAGTTATCATTGCTTTTAGCTGTTTCGTCATTCTTTTTGGTATCACATTTTGGAAGTTATCTGCAAAGCTTAGCAGTTCATGGTGTAATTATGTGCTCAATCACTTGTTGGTGTTTGTCCTAGTACAATATAGCACCGCTAATGTCTTGATGATATCCTCTGAACAAAATGTCATGGTGGTTCAAATTGAAATAGGCATCAGGGACTACATCATTTCCAAGTCCATGTGCATCTGCGGAGCAACCAACGTACTGGCTGACGATCTTTTGCCTAATAAAACACTACGGGATACAATTAATCGCATTATGGAGTCAGGTACTAGTAGCGCAGATAATGCTGGCAGTGCTCACCATGCTCAAGGTGTGTGTGCTGCCTCATTTAGAGTTCCTGTCTTTGTTCCAAACATAATACCAATATTCAATTGGAAAAAATTTTTTGCTAGATTTGGAATCTGCACGGGACCCCCAGCCTAAGGTTCCATCACCATCCATCTCTGCTGCATCTAAAGGAGAACCGAAGCTGTTGCAACAAACTGAAGGATCTCAAAAGATAGAAGGTGGAGATGGAGTAATGGTTGTTACTGTTCCTCAACAGATTTCTGAAGGAGTGAGGATTGCAAAAGTCGCTGATGTTTCTGAGGCAACGCATGATTCATTAAGCATTCGAGAACCAGCTTCTCAAGGGAGTGCTCCAGTGGTTGAGGAAGAAGTACAGCAGAAGGCTGCATCAGGTGAAGCAGGTAATCCTCTCAGTACTGTGCTGAAGCATTGCCTTTGCCCATCTTCTTTTTGTGTAATTTTTGGGTTCCCTTCTAATGAAGGTTATTTGCGATTATAATCATCGAATAAGATTATTAGTATGAAAAATGTTATCGGAAGATAATGATTATTGTCTCTAAGTAGATTTTTGGAGAAGCGTTTGGTTTGCTTAATATTCGTGGTCCATTTGTATGATAGTGTCCTATATTTTGTCTTTCTTTCCCAGCAAAGAAGAAAAAGAAGAAGAAAGTCCGTCCACCAATGAATGGTTAGTCTCCTCATCTTTCGTGTTCAAGAATAGATTCAAGAAGGAAGTTCTTGCGCTGGATCAACTCATGTTCTTGTGATTCTTGCAGATATTCCATGGAGAAATCCTCAAGATCAGGTGGCAGAAAATTACATGATGCCTATGGGTCCAAACTTCAATCCATACTGGAATGGAGGAATGCAGCCTGGCATGGATGGATTTATGGCTCCTCCTTATCCTGGCGGCTTGCCTTACATGGGATACAGTATGGGACCTATGGGTCCGATGGACATGCCACCATTCCCGGGAGTTATGCCCCGAGATCCTTTTGCCCCTCCATACATGGTGCCTCCAGTCATGCTGCCACCCAGGTTTCTATATATCTCTGCCTCTCACACAATTAAGTGCACATCGTTCTTCGTTACTTCTATATGGATGATATCTTTGCATCGCGAGAGAAGGATTTTGTTTTCCTATAATTCTGTATTAAAATCGTCCTGGATTTAGATTCGTCATAAATTATTATTTCATCTATTATTTTTCTATCTATTCCCTGAGCATAACTAACTTAAAATTGTGAAGAACAAAGTCAAGTGACTGTCCTTTTCAACGTAGGGATCTGGCCATGGGGATGGGCATGGGCATGGGCATGAATGTTCCTCCGCCACCCATCATGAGCCGAGAGGAGTTTGAGGCGCGAAAAGCTGCCTTGAGGAGAAAGAGTGAAAATGAGAGACGTGGAGAATGGTGGGAAGGTTTATCTGTTGACTTTTGGGTCTTATCCAAGATTATTTGTCCATCAAATAATGGTCGTTTGTATTATTTCAACGATCAGTTTGCTTTTATCATTCCAAGAAGACATCATTTTTTCTGATGTGTTATCTTTTTCGTTGATTATTTATTGATCAATGCATGTTCTTGCCTCACAGCAGGGAGTTATCCAGAGAGGCACCCAGAGATAGGGACTATAGCAAGGACTATAGCGAGTCTTCTGGGAAGCAAAATTTGGTATTTTTTCATGCTTTACTTCTGGTATTGTTACATGGACCTGTTAAATGCCTCTGGAGGCTTGGAAACTGGATTTTTCGAAATTGTATGTGTTTGTGAATAATTATTTTCGGAGGTATCTTGGTTTACATAACTTTGGCAAATATGCCGCTATGTATGTGCACTTTAGTATGATGGCTGTAGTCACTGTTTGTTGGGTGATAGAGAAGTTGTGCTAGGCGGTGTTATTTAAGAAGGGGCAGGGTAATTTACATTTGTTGTGACTTTTACTGCAGAAGTTGAATCCCCAGATATCAGGATCTGATCACGAGCGGCGGAGGTCACCCCCCGAACACCCGTCGGACCGTCTCGAGCCTCCTCGTCTGGCCAAGAGAAAATCAGAACACCGTGACAGTGATCGGGATCACGATCGATCCCGTGACAGTGATCGGGATCGGGATCGGGATCGCGAACGGATTTGGGATTGCAATCAATCCCGTGGTGATCGTGATCGGGATAGATCCCGTGACAAGGCTCGGGACTACAACCATGACCGTGACAAGGACCGTGGTGACCGGGACCACCACCACAGGCATCACCGCTCAGACTTTTCCAAGAAGCCAGTATCATCAGATACAGTGAAGCCAACGTCATCGTCTGCATCTGCCGCATACAACGCTAGCGTCTTCTCCCGCATAAGCTACCCAGAAGAAGAAGCATCAAAGAAGCGAAAGGCATCGGAGGCGAACAACCCATCCAAGCATCACCGCGAGTCTTCGTCCACAAATGGGTGCTATGACGGCCACAGGTCTCACTCCTCGGCCAAGGGCGTGACGGGAGGAGGGTCAGGATCATCTGCTCCTGCAACGAAGAGGACCCCGACCACCTCAGCTGACAACCATGAGTCGAGCGAGGACGAGAGGCATTTCAAGAGGAAGCCCTCGAGGTATGAGGCGTCTCCCCAACGGAAGGCGGGAGATAGAGATGAGGAAGAGGGAAGGCACGCGCGAGGTTCAAGTAGAAGGGATCGGAGATGAAGTTATTAGCGAAAAGAGGCGGCAGCGTTGTCGATTTTTTTTTGGGGGGGGGTGGGGAGTGTGTCTAAAATGCTATGTTTTGTGTTGTGTTGGGAATACATAAAAATGGAACGAACGAAGTGTCATTTTTTTGGGGGCTTAAATCTTGTGAAAAGTGAAAACAATTAGTAGGGCTGTATTACTATTTTACAGCCTACTAATATTTACCATCTTTTGAAATGATATAAATTCCAATGTCGTGTTTCTTATTAGACTACTGCTTGGAGTTGGACAATTTCAGTCCAATCTTAAAGATGGGATAGTTCTGGTCAGACATTACTGCTTGGAAACGAGAGTGTAGTTGAGGGGAGAGGAAGTCATGCACGTGCACTTGCAGGTGCATGCGTCACCCGTCATCCACTTCACCCCTTAAACTCAGACTTCCTCTTTAGGTAATCATAAGTTTACGATAAAATCTGAAATCGGTAGAAACCGAGAGACGGTAGGTACAAATTATCGAATAAATCGACTAAGTTTTAAGTTCTAAATTTTTGAAAATCGACATTAATAAATATGGTTTTAGTTTTTCACCTTGGAACCAACATGAAGAACCTAAAATCTGACATAAATAATTTTTATTTTAAAATTGTAAATATTTCTTATTTATATTTAGCAATTTTACGCACAATTATATCGTTGCTGACAAGTCTCTCTTTACTGATACCCGAACCCGCCATCCCTTTGTCCTTGCCCTTTTCGCGAAACCTTGACTAGTTCGCTTGAGGTTTTTTTTCTTCGCGAGGCCTTGATCAGTTCGCTTGAGTCTTTTTTATATTGATTAGATTAATGCTTGGTATTTTTAGATTTATTGGAGTAATGCTTGAGTTTTTTTAGATTGATTAGAGTAATGCTTTAGTTTTTTAAGATTAATTGGAGTAATGTGGTGGATTTAATGTAGAAGTGTCGCATAAGGATATGGAACCGGAACCGGAACTGGTATCAGAACCGATACCAAAACCGGCGTGTTGGTTCTTGGGTGGTTTATTGAGCCACATGGTAGGTTCTATTTTCTAAAAATAAAGAACTGGCCATTACATGGTAGGTTCCGGGTTCCACGTCCGAAACCTACCCACCCTGAAACCTGCTCACCCCTACTTCCTATTCCATAGTTTCAATATTTTACATATACGATCCAGACACGTTACTATTTTAGAAAGAAAATAACACTAAAATGCTTCTTTTTATACCACGACGAGCTTTATATGGAAATATTGTTTGTTTAAATATATGGCTTAGCCAACTTTCTGTTTTGTGATTAATTTAGTTTGTTATATAATTTTTTCACCAATTTTTGTTTATGTTTTGATTTTGACTAATTTTATCGCGCAAATGTCAAACATACCTTAATAGACGGTTTTCATTTATTAACTAAAAAAGAGAAAAAAATTAGAAAAATGGAAAATAATCATCTCATATTTTATTTTTAAATTTCGATAGCCAGATCAAGTGAGTTGGAAGATAGTTGCCGATGTTGGAAAAATACGTAAAATTGATGAAGGCCAAATGATGGCTCTATTGAGGGGCAACTGCTAAGGGTAAAGTGGATTGCGAATGAATGAGATGTTGAAACTCCACTATTATAAGACACATGTCAGATTATATTAAGGTTTTGTTTGATTTTCGCTAAAAAAAATTCGAGAGCAAAAGTTAGCAATAAAGTTATATAACAAACTAAAATAATGATAAAACTGAAGTATACGCTCAAAGACCATAAACCTATATTTTTCCTAACTAAAATATTGTACCTAAATGTAATTGTCAATCTCGCCACTCAAAGACGAGGTTACAATCACGCCTTAGTGCAACCTATGCACATACTAAATTGATGACTGGATTCCCAACCCGGCGATTGAGAGATGACATTATCTCTAAAGCTTAAATAATTTATTATGTATTATAATTATTTAATTTTATATATAATGGTCATAGCTATCGTAGCTCGATTGGTTAGAGTTCCATGTCAGTAAGTTATTAAAGGTCAAGAGTTCGACTCTATATATATGAAACATTTTTAACCTAAGTGGAAAGGAAACCTCCCACGATGATATGACAACAATGCGTCTCCTCCCCAATTACTTTTTTTATTTTTATTTCTATTATTATTATCAGTGTTTTCTTAGCCTTGTCTCTCAGTCTCAAACTAACACGATAATAATGTGGTGAAATGGTCTTGATTTAGACTTTAATGATTGTATAGCATGGCATTATTTAATTATATATCGTATATGACTCAAACAACGTTTTTTTTTTAATATTTATTGCTGCTGTTCTGTATCATGATAAATAACAACATTGAATTTTCAAATAGTTTGACTGTATAAAATTGTTTTTTGAAGGTGATTTTGTTCGGGTTATTATGGATGAGAAACGTCTATATATATTTTTAGAAAATGCCACGAAATGTGAAAAATTCATCAGGTTTCCGTCCCCGTGATTAAAAAAATGTACAAACCACCACGACAAATTACGTCCTACAAACGAAATCACTCAAACGACCATGAGTTGTGCGAATCCAACCGACGGGTTGGGCGACGGCAGAGGCACGTCGAACATCCCCGTCTTCACATCGTGCTCCGACCACGATTCCGCCCAACTGGACAGTGTCAATGGCCTTACGTCCTTTTCTTCTTCACCACCCGATTCCATGCGGCGCCGTTTCCCTGCACCATCATGACTCTTGCCCGTGGGCAATGGTGTGCGGAGCTTCCCAGCCTCGAGCGGGAAATTCAGGATCGCCTTCGATCCGCGAAGCCTGAACGCTGCGCGGTCATAAGCCCTAGCTGCTTCCACGGCAGTGTCGTAGGTCCCGAGCCACATCCTGGACCCTTTCTTGTTCGGGTCACGGATCTCGGCTGCAAACTTCCCCCACGGCCTCATCCTTACTCCCCTATAATGCCTCCTATCACCCGAGCGGTTGGGACAGGCTTCCTCCGCCACCTTACCCACGTCCTCGGTGAACCTCAACCACTCGACCTTGTTATCTGGAATAGAGATCTTAAGATCATCACAGCCCGACCTCGGCCTCTTGCGGTTGCGGTCACCTTCGCTCTTGGCAGGAAGACACGGGACGGCATCATCGTCATCATCACCACCAGTCTTATGGAAAGTTAGGTGGTACTCATACTCGGCGGAACAACGGGTCACTGGACGGTGAAAGGGATGGCGAGGGGGGTGGGATACCGGGGAGGAGTCCCCAAGGAGGTGTTGCTTGATGAAGCGGAGGGTCTCGGAGACATGATCGGACGAACAAGGGGCAGAAGCAGAAGAAGTAGAAGTAGAAGATGTGGATGATGACATGGCCTTGTCCTCCTTTAGCCTTTATTTATTTAACAAGAGGGTAGTGAGGTTGTATTTGATCGGAGAGATGTGTATTTATTTATACAAGTAAGAAGAAGAAGAAGAAGAAGAAGGAGAAGAGAGGGAAAAGTCGGAATGGATGATGAATCCGGGTGAGCCGACGACTCCTTCCTTCCATAAATACAAACAGCCCCCCCTAACGATGTGAAAGTCGGAAACCAAAATATACGATGTGAAAATTATTACAGCGATGGGGTTTTGAAAGTCAAAGCCAAGGGAGAAAAACCAGATTAACAAATATTATTATAATCTCCCCCCCCCCAATGTGAATTTCTCCGCCCTAAAGAAGAGATGCAACTTGATGAATGAATGTCTTAAGTAAATGGATAAAACATACGACTTCTTAACCTATCCAACTCATCTCCCCAACATTTGAAGATCAAAGTAATTAAAAATAAAAGGGAACACGAAAAACAAAATTCAAGTGTGAGAAGAAAGGGGATTCAAGAAGCTTCCGTTTGTGGTGTGAAACGCGTTGTAGTAAAAGAAGAAGACAAGGAAGGAAAGAAGGGAGAGATTGTTGACGACTTATTTTATTTTTCCTCTTCTTCTTGTCAAAAAAAAAAAAAAAGTGAAAATGTCAACTACAACTTCGTCCTAAATAATCCACGGATTTAAAATTGTTAATGTTCCAATTGAGCGTTGTGGTTTTCCGTATTAGCAATAGTAACCCCCCCGGGCTGATGACATTTTTTTCCTGGACTTTGGACTTTCTTAAGAATTGCATGTCTCGCTCGGGAAGGGAAATGAAACGATTATAACTAATTAGAACAATTCAAACCCTACCCCCCCTGTTATTATTATTATTAAAATTCAATTTCTTATTTATTTTTTATGATAATGGAACACATGTCAACAAAGACCCAAAAAAAAAAAAAAAACAAATATCAATTCATTTTTTTCTGAAGTGAACAACTTGACGCAATGTTTACCTTTCCCCCCCGGGTGGGGAATGGAATTGTCAAACAGGGTTTGAAATTGTGGCATCACCCCCCAATGAAAAGAAACGGTCAATCTACGATTCCCTCCACTTCGTCAATCAATTTATTCATAAAAAAAGAGAGAGAGAGAGAGGAACGAAAAGAGTCAGCATTTTTTATCAATACTTGATTTTCTTTTTAAGACTTTCAAACACGACAGGGTCAAATTCGATATGTTCCATCCATCGTATTATTCAATCCCGTAGCAGAAAAAAAAGGGACCCCCTCCTCCCTGCCCCATCCATCCATCCCAAAACCAATGAATCCTTGATGTTCATCCAAAACCACAAACAACACAACCAAAAGTTATCCACTACCCCCGTCATCTAGAAAAAGTGTCTGCGCGCGCGTGTCCCAGTGGTTGGCCATCTCCGACCTCGTCAGTTGCCCTCCTTCATCAGGCATCCCCGCCTTTCTTGGATATAGCTATCACGTTGAAGTTGAGACAGTCTGGGTTCTTCTCGATCATCCCCTTTATTACCTTCGATGCATCCTATCATCGCTCGCCCCACGGATATAACGTGAGTAGGCGAAGAAACCATGAAACGCCAGAGGACAAAATAACTGTTTGGAAAGGACAGTCACCTGCAGCAAGTGGCTCGGTGTAGATGGGCCGTGCACAATTGGGCCAGACTTTCTTCCATCGAGTTCGTAGAGTTCGCCTAATTATATGATGCACGGATTGGGAGATGAGCGGGACAGATTCAACAAAAGAAATGTTAAGCTTGGCTAACATACGTTGTCAGGACCTAAAGAGTTCCTCGGTACTGGATTTTTCCATAATATGACTTTGAAGAATACCCATCAAGTGAGCAGGGAGAAAGAGATTTACCGTCAACACAGGCGAAGCAGATGAAATGAGTTTCAACATTCTCCGAGGCCTGCAAAAGAATCAAGATTTGTTTAGAAGGCTCGTAGTGTCAGAAGATACAATAAATGAGGGGCTCTTGTCACGGGGTGACCAGTTACATGTCGATAAGCATATGGGAGGCTAAAATAAGTTCAGAAGCTGTTCGTGACACTAGCCTGCTGCAGGTTTTCAATTGCATTGAACAGCTATAAGGAATTCAATAGGGAGTTTAATTTGGTCATCTGTCAGCAAGACCAAGTAACCCGTTGTATGTCGTAGATCTGAATGACTCACCTCTGTTTCGCCTGCAGTGGCAGCTACCGAATGAGCGACCTCCATGTCCCGGTCGTTCTCCAGAAATGTTGCACGCTGCAGGTAAAAAGGTACAGAAGGAAGCACAGGTGATAATAGTCAGTAAATCATGACCCCACAAGTTAGTCTTGCAAACAGTAGCAAGGAGATTGAAGTACCTGTAATGGATCCATGTTCGAGGTAGACTTGAAAAACCTATCGAAATAAGATCCATTCGCTGAAAATAAAAACAAAAAGCGTCAATTAGACGAAGTGTCAATGTCCTCTTCTAGACCAGCTGAGGCAACCCAAAATGGACGAACATTACAAGAAACCGAACCACCATCACCCTGATAATACAACACACTTGGCGTCCCTTGAATAATTCAGATTTACTTGTGCCTACAGAAATCTGGTGATATTGAATTCAAACTTACTTAGGCTGATGCTTGAACGGATATTCCCGAGGGCATGAAGGAGCGCTATAGTTCCACAAGCATTGCCCACAGTTTGCATCATAAAATAAACATTACTGCTGGGTTCCTGAAGATGAGAGAAACCATTATTCATTAAGAAACGATTCCTGGGTAAGGTTTGAGGATCTTCTTTTTCCCTGATCAAAGCCAAGACAATGTACAATGCACACAATACAGACCTTCATGTTAGTTTCTTGTTGTATTCTTTCTTCCTCACTCTGGAGAAAACAATCTCATGATATCAGTGAAAAAGGAAACTGTTGAATGAAAAGGTATCACAATAGCATAACATAGGATGAAAAGCAGCGTGATTGGCAGCGACCTGAGGGGTTATAGGAAAGAGAAATAGGACTGCCAATACCGGCTTGGGGACCATTTCCAAGAGTTCATCATCGAACCCGTAAACATCAAAGCACTCAGCCTCATCTTGAGGAAGACCAAGGCCCCAGAGGAACTGCAGAACATCCCTAAATAAATCACCATCCATGTAGGAAAAGGAACAAAAAAATCTCCGCTATGAGGAAAATCACTGAAACATTAGCTTTTGGAACTCAAAGAACAGCAAAAATATCACCCGAAGCCTCTACCAGTAGGATCTTACAGATAAAATCATGACACAGATTGCAGAGAAACCAACAAGAGAAGGCTCCAGACCGAGTTCGAAATGAAGGATGCTCCTTCAGGAAAACAAGAAGTATTTTACTTTTAGCTAGATGAAAACTAATACGCAGCTCTCCGTAAAGAGTCCAAAAAGTTTACTACTCCTTCCCACCCTTAGGGTAGACCAAAGAAAACTTCCTCAACAAATCGGATGTAATACAGAAAACTAGTTGTAATACAGATAAACAACTAGTTGTTTTCACGTCTTGCAACTGTGGCTCGTCATAAACACCACAGACAAGAGAAACAGAGCAAAGGAGGCCGTGTTAAACCGAGAAGACATCAACAAGAAACCGAAACTAATCAAAGAGCAGAAACCCTAAATCCCCAAAACAGCAAATCCAGCTGCCATCCTCATCAATCAAGACCGGAATTCCTCCAAATTTTACCACCAATCAAATCCACTCCATCATCCGAGGAGGAGTCGGAACTCCTCTAGTCCTCGCCTTCCACTAACCTCCCCCTAAACCACAACTCCAACCAGAACCCCTCCCCCCCCCCTCCAAAAATAAAAAAAGGAAAAGAATGAAGGAAACCTGGTTCATGACGTCGGGGTTGGCTTCGAGGGGAAGCCACCTCTTGGCGGAGGGGCTTTCGTCGGGCGTCGCCATCCGGTTGTAAATGGCAATGGGAGTCCTTTTTGTGGGGTTGGGTTGGTAATCTTTGTGAAGAAGCCAAGGGGTATTGGAGTATCCGACTCTTGTGTTCCCAACGTTTGCTGTATATATAGGCTTCGGAACTCCTTCTCCGACTCTTGTGTTCCCAACGTTTGCTGTATATATAGGCTTCGGAACTCCTTCTCCGACTCTTGTGTTCCCAACGTTTGCTGTATATATAGGCTTCGGAACTCCTTCTGTATGCTTATCCAGTACATAACAGATACGACTCCTCTCCCACCTTCATACAAAAAAGAATTTTCGACCGCAAACGGGGGCCGAGGGACATGAGACCATCGAATTGGGTTGAACACAATAGGCCACGATCCCAATGTTTATGATTGATTTTATTCAATTAATTCAATCTCAAAAGTCTAATCCCGATACTACGTTGTTGTGGGTTGAAGTGCACACGATCCATTCGACCAGCTAAATATAACGGGGAACTTGAATTGGGCCCAAGTAATGGCCGAATAAGTTCGACGGTGGAGGAATGCTCTTAGGTTACCGTCGGATTAAGGCTCTGACCAAAATCCAACGGTCCAAACACAAGACGCCGCCACTAACCGACGACGACTCACCTTAAAGGTGAGTCAGCCCGCAGATAATCACAGCCCCTTCAAGGGTTTTTAACCGGATAGAGAGAACTCGTGTCTTTGCCGCCGTCTTTCTCCACCACCATCGCTCTCTCGCACTAGGGTTTTCCCTCGTTACTCTATTTCCCTCGCTCTTCCTCTGAGAATTGGAGCTCTTCTATCCAATGGCGGCGATTCAGTTACGGTCTAACTAACTAGGGTTTACGGGGTAGGGTCTTTCTCTAGTTACTGAACCACCTCTGTCCCCCCCGTCGTCGGCCGGTTGATCTTCAAGTAAGGGGAAACGAGCAATGGCAACGATGAACCCGTTCGATTTGCTTGGGGGCGACGATAACGACGATCCGAGCCAGCTCATCGCGGCAGCTCAGGCTCAGGCTCAGTTGCTTCCTGCAGCCAAGCCGAAGAAGTCCCCCACTGCCGCTCAAGCCGCCACCGCCGCCTCTCAGCCGGCTAAGCTTCCTTCCAAGCCGCTGCCTCCCGCTCAGGCTGGTAAGGATTGCGGTGGTTGATTTCCTTTCCGGCGTGTTATTTAGTTATCCGCCGATGCGGTCGTGGGGATGTATGCTAGTGTTGTAGCTCGGTTGCAGTGCCCTTATGTGCCGCAGAAATGGCGTTGTATTGGGAACGGCCTTCCTTCCAATGGTTAGATTATTGGTTCTTGCAGTATGGCTTGTAAAGAGTGCATCGTATTCTGCAGGTTTTTTCTGCTTGGTGAATGCAGTTTATAAACAGAAGACTGTCTAGGCAGAGCATAAGCTAGATCCTATTTGTATATAAGCAGTGTATAGGAGCTGAATCGCTTTGCTTTACATGTTACATTCTCTTGGACAAATAGAAGTTATTGATGGCGATGTACGCATTATTTGAACGTTTGGATCAGTTAATCACAATTCATAAATCTCTTTTGGCAGTTATGCCTGCTAATATGCTAATGGATGCAACTCAATGAAGTCATGGAGTTCTACTTTTATTTTGTAGATCTTCAATGGGTCTTGTTCATAATGTAGTTGTTTTCTTTCTTTATCTTTGTAATTAGTGAGGCTAATGGATGCAACTCAATGAAGTCATGGAGTTCTACTTTTATTTTTGTAGATCTTCAATGGGTCTTGTTCATAATGTAGTTGTTTTCTTTCTTTATCTTTGTAATTAGTGAGGGAGGCAAGGAATGATGGCGGACGTGGTGGTGGCCGGGGTGGAGGGCGTGGTTTTGGACGTGGTCATGGAGGGGGCCGTGGTTTTGACCGTGATTCTGGAAACACTGAGAATGCTTTTGCCAAGAGCAATGGATATACTGGAGGCTACAAGCCTTCTGAGGATGGGGACTCAGGAAAAAGCTTTGAAAGGCGTGGTGGTCCTCGTGGTCCATTCAGGGGTGAGCGTCGTGGAGGTTTCAGTAATGGAGAAGCTGGTGACGGCGAACGACCCAGAAGGGTATATGAGCGTAGAAGTGGAACAGGACGAGGGTTCGTAGTAATGTCACCAGGAGATTCCATGTCATGGTTCGATAATTATTTCTACATTCAGTGAAAATAATCTCTTCCTCTGTTTTCCATCTCAGAAGTGAAGTTAAGCGTGATGGTGCTGGTCGCGGTAATTGGGGTACTCCTGAAGATGAAATTGCTCCGTACGTTGCTCTTATCCTCACATAATGTCTATTTAGGGTACATGTTACCTTATTGTTGTTTTTGTACTTCTTGCCCCTATGCAGTGAGGCTGAAGAGGCTGAGAAGGTTATGACTTCCGAGAAACTAGTTGTTGAGGAAGACACTACTGCTGATGCCAACAAGGATGCCCAGGAAAAGGAACCTGAAGAGAAGGAACCGGAAGACAAGGTAAACATTTTCATTCTATTTCCATGTTGTCCACTCTGTGGGATTTAAGGCTTGGGTTTCATTATATTTTGTATTTCATTGTTGAACTGAGATGTTAGTACGTGTATAGCCACGTGTGGTACAACAGTCATTGCATTGGTGGAATTACCCGCCTGTATTCTTCTATACTATGTTGCTAATGGAATTACCTATCGGCTGTTATCAGGAAATGACATTGGAGGAGTACCAGAAGGTGCTCGAAGAGAAAAGGAAGGTTTTGCTGGCTGAAAAAGCTGAGGAGAGGAAAGTGGACTTGGACAAAGAATTCAAGTCTATGCAGCTTCTATCTAACAAGAAGGCTAACGATGATGTCTTCATCAAGCTGGTGAGGATTTTTTCATCTGTGGAGATGCATGCCATGTCATTTCTTTCGGCGTCTGAGTTAATGAAGGGAGTTTGCTTTTATTAGGGGTCTGAAAAGGACAAGCGTAAAGATGCAGCCGACAAAGAGGACAAGAAAAAGGTATACAGAAATGGATGGCCTTATTGAAGCCCTGCCATGGGTCGTACGTACATTGGAGTTGTTATTTAGGTTGCGCTATATGGTTGTTGACTGAGATTTTGGTTTTACGGGCAACGCTTCTCCTCCAGGCGGTCAGTATAAACGAGTTCCTGAAACCTGCTGATGGAGAGAGGTACTACAACCCTGGTGGACGTGGGGGACGAGGCCGAGGCCGTGGTTCGAGAGGTGGGTACAACGGTGGCAGCGGAGGCGGAGCATATAACGTGCCGGCCCCGTCGATCGAGGACCCAGGACATTTCCCTACGCTGGGTGGCAAGAAGTGAGGTGGAGGGTTGGGTTCTCACTCTCGGGGCCAGTCTTTATCTATCTGCTTTACGAATGATTATCATTATTTATTTAAAAAAAAAGGATCGAGCACTTGCTAGAGGGAGTTTGAAGCTTCATCATCCCGGTTTAGTTTTCAGTTTTTAGTTTAATTTTATTTTCATTATACTAGAACTGAACGAACAAAAAGAACCCTTTGTTTTTCTCGTATGTCTCTCTTTATATTCTCCCGGTCGACGATATTTGGCATTTCCTTCGGATGTAGATGTTAGAAAACTCACGTGGTCGTCGTCTTGGGGTTGTACATTTTGTCCTCATAATAATCTTTAAGCTTGGTTCTTTGGTAAGCAGGGGTACGGAACGCGTTAGGATCCAGTACGAAGATTCTTAGATAAAAGGTTCTCGGTTTCAGATTATTATACGAAAATACTGATATAGAGTCGAACTCTAAGGAAATTGTTTCCAAATCTTCCAAAGGGGCTGTGTCAATACCCGTACTAAATAAAAAAAAAAAAATACTGATATAGTGTCGAACGCCGACCAGCAAACCCAACCAGTGAAAGGATTTATATTTTTATCTATTTATCGAACAGTATCTTACATATACCTAAATGTACTACCATCAAAATTCCTAAATTTCTTAATTACAAAATAATCATATGATTAATCCTTTTATATATATATAATTTAAGACTTTCGTGTAACTATACATGTAAAAAACTTCCAAACCTGTAGAAACATTAACAACAACGCACGTTAGTCATAAACACTGAATACTATCACTAGTTCATTTTTTTCCGCCACGTTTTCAACGTCATCATTCACATAGAGCCCCATTCCGTATTTCGTCCCACAAACCGACATTTCCGTCGTTTCACCGTTCAAGAGGAGGAGTACGTTTCCCCCCTTAGTTCGCTATACGAGACTCTCATTTCCGGCCTCTAAATTCTTCCCAAGACTCCTTCTGTCTTGCTAATACTTCCACGAGTCTCCCTCCTGATTTACGGACGAACCCCGTACGTGTACATTTCGCGTTATTCTAACCCACATCGTTCTTTCCCGGCCCCTTTCTCCAAGCCCTTCGACTAGCCTTACAAGACTCCCGGCCAGGCATTTTGGGGTCACTACATTCACCGTGGATGCCGAGTCCCACCACCCAAGTTCCGTCATTGTACGCCCCATTTTCCACGTGTCAACGACTGCATTCCAACATCACTTCTGCGATGTTATTTCGCTTAACTTAGCCTTCGAGGCAGTCCCTCCTCCAGACTTCCCGTCATACCCTCACCAAATTTTAAGTGAGCATAATATGTCTAACCATCCACATACAAGCAAATGCACTCGCACACACATTCCATCTCCACGAAATCACATCTCGTTATCATTTTTCAAGCAAGAAACGAGGTTTATCCCCATTAACCTTAGGAGATTGCTTCGTTAAGAACCGGGTCGGGATGGCTCCCCCCCCCATCCAGGGGAGCCGACCATCTTTCACCACCAAGTGGTCGGGATGATCCTTCCCCCTTTCGAGGGCCGAATCTTCACTTTTCCTTGCTCAACACCCCAAATACCGAACACTAACACAACAACAATCCAAATAATAACACACATGGGCTGCGGTCATATGGCCATTAAGAAAAATGCACAAGACAAGGGAAGAGAACCCGTACCTCGTGCTCGTATCTCTCACTAACTCCACCAGCTCTTCCCTTCTCCGAAGTACTTCGCCATAGGGCAAACGAGCTTGGGACGCTGTCCTTGGTTTCTTCGTGCCACTCGGATCAAGCTTCCAAGTGAAGGAGCTCCCCTTCCGCCACGCTTTTCTCTTCTTCTTGTTCGTCTTCCCTCTACCGATGTGAAGAGGAAGATGAATGGGAAATAAATTCTCTCATCCCATCAAAGGGGAAATAAAATTCCTTTTCTTCTTTTTTCCCTTTAAGCTACGGATGCCCCATGAGGATTTTTTTTAAGGGAAATCAATTCCCTTTGTTGTAAAGTACTCTCACGTGAACCTCCCCCTTTTGTCATATTATAGTTAATTCTCCCTTAAGGCTGGTGGGGAAAGTCTCCCGCCCCAAGACAAGGATAATCCAACGGTGGTGAATAAGGTCAAAGTTAATTAGTCCAAGGTAAATCGAGAGAGGAGATGTGTGGTCACAAGTTAATACACCTCTCTTAAAAGGCCAAATGATGGTCAAATGGGATGTTGGAGAATTGACTCAAATCTTTATGTCATACCAAGCACACTCATAGACGCTTGGTTCTACAAGAATTCTCGTTAATATTACTTGTACAATAACATTCTAATTTATGCTTACACAAGTCGAAATAACCAAAATATGGGTTATTACAACCTTCCCAACTTATGAAATTTCGTCCCCGAAATTTTTACTCCCCAAACAGGACGGGATACTTATCCTTCATGTCCGCTGCATGCTCTGTTCTATGATCCGTATGGGTTGCACTGTCACGCTCATATCGTCATTGACCTCCACACTGGTTAACTCCACTTTCAGCACGATATCCGACACGTACTTTCGCAACATGGAGACGTGAAACACATCGTGGCACTGAGATATCTCTTGCGGGATCGCCACCCAATATGCCACTTTCCCTATGCGCTATGTGATCTTGTATAGCCCTATATAACTCGGGCTCAACTTGTTCCCTTTTCCCGTCCTATATATCGACTTCATCGGTGACAACTTCAAGAAAACCTCATCTCCCACTTCAAATTCCAGGGGCCTCCATCGTCGGTCTGCATAGCTCTTTTGACGGCTCTGAGCCGTCTTCATCCTTTCTTGTACTATGGCTACCACTCCCGACATTTCCCTTATCAGTTCGGGCCCATCGAACTCCTTCTCTCCCAGTTCAATCCAGCACGAAGGCGATCTACAACTCCTCCCGTAAAAAGCCTCGAATGGGGCCATTCCAATACTCGAATGATAACTGTTATTGTATGTGAACTCTACAAAGGAAGATGATCCACCCAACTCCTTTTCCATTCGAGGGTACATGCCCTAAGCATATCCTCCAATGCTGAATCGTGCGCTCTGTCTGGCCGTCCGTCTGAGGGTGGAAATATGTACTCATTTGAAGTTTCGTATCCAAGGCCTCCTGCAGGCTCCTCCAAAACTTAGAAGTGAATCGCGCGCGGGTCATGATCGGAGGTGATGGTATGAGGTACTTCGTGGTATCTCACCACTTCCTTTATGTAGATCTTGGCCAAAGTCTCCACTGACCAATTAATCTGTATGAGAATGAAATGTCCCGATTTTGTAAGTCTATCCACCACAACCCACACAGAATCCATGTTTCGGCCGCCCTTGGGAAGACTGGTCACGAAATCCATCGCGATGTCTTTCCACTTCCACTCCGGCACCGAAAGTGGTTCAAGCAATCCCCCTGATCGTTATGCTCTATTTTCACCCTCTGACACGTAATATAATAGCTCACATACTTAGCTATCTCCCTTTTCATTTTAGGCCACCAATAAAACTTACGTAGATTGCGATACATCTTTGTAATCCCCGGTATTTATGTTATACAACTTCTTATGTGCCTCGTCAAGAAGTCGTCTCTTCACTTCCCTCACATCAGGTATACATATTCTCCCTCGAAACATCAGTAATCCATCCGCTGCAAGCTCAAATCGTGTATATGACTCCGTCCCGAGTCCTTCACGCACTATCTTCAAGTATTCATCATGCCTTTGAGCCTTTCTTGTCATCGCAATGATTTCTGGCTCTACTTGCCCTCTTGCCATGCAGACTATCCCATCTGGTTCTTCCAATCTAATCTCCAAATTAATCATTTGCTCAATCATCCGGGATTCTGGTATTACGAGGTTCATTAGTATGAAGTGCTTCCGACTTAAGCATCAGCAACTACATTTGCTCTTCTCGGATGATACTGTATCGTGCAATTGTAATCCTTTAGGAGTTCCATCCACCTATGTTGTCTCATAGTCAGCTCTTGTTGCGTAAACAGATACTTTAGAATCTTGTGGTCTGTATACACTTCAAATCTCTCTCCATAGAGATAATGTCTCCACAACTTCAATGCGAAAACAATAGCAGCGAACTCTAAGTCGTGGGTCGGATAGTTCTCTTCATGCCTTTTCAACAGTCGGGAAGCATAAGCTACTACCTTGTCATGTTGCATCAACACGCAGCCCAGGCCTTGTGTGGACACGTCACAGTACACCACAAACCCTCCTGGTCCACTAGGTATAGTTAGAATCGGGGCACTTGTCAATTCTTCAATTCCTCAAAACACTCTTCACATTTGTCAATCCACTCGAACCGGACATCCTTCCTTAACAGTTTCGTCATGGGGGCGACAGTCTTGGAAAATCTCTCCACAAATCTTCGATAGTATCCTGCCAATCCAAGGAAACTCCTCACTTCTGAAACTGACGTTTGTCGGTCGTGGCCAATTTTTAACTGCCTCTATCTTAGCGGGGTCCGCTTCTACGCCCGAAACCGATATGACATGTCCAAGAAATGCTACCTTCTCAAGCCAGAACTAACACTTGCTTAGTTTATCATATAGCTTATTCTCTCGTAACGTTTTCAAGTCGGTTGCCAAATGCTCCTTGTGTTCTTCTTCACTCTTTGAGTATACTAGTATATCATCAATTAAATACTACCACAAAGTGATCCAGGTACGACAGAAATACTTGGTTCATTAAGCCCATTGTACGCGCGCCTTCCGGCCTAGCACGCGCGTGGCGGTTCGGACTACCCGAGGAACCGGGCCCGCTCCCCAAGGCCCAACCGGCCGATGTCACGACTCGAACGTCGGACGCTGCGGATGGGAATTGGGTGATCCCTCCCTGGGTTCCTAACTGGGCCTGCTCGGGCCCTCGCCGACCGTCTCTATTTTCCTAAGAGGCGGCGGACGAAATCCGAAAAAGGAACTTTTGGGAGAAATCGGGAGCGGCTCGTGTCGTCAGTTCCTCATCCAAAATGGCTCCGTAAAAAGGTTGTTGTTGTTTAACCAAGGTAAACTAAACGGAGTCGCCACCGACTTAGTTTTGAAAGCTGGTTTAAGTCGGAAAACCAGAGTAGGATTTGGAGATTCCTATTTACTAACACTTACATTCTAACATGCGAAAAAGGAGGTGGCGTTTACTCAAAAAGATTTGCTTTTGTTTAACGGATGTTGGACCCGATCCGGGCATAACTCCGGACTCATGTCAATGTTTTACGGGCGTTGGACACAATTCGGGCTTTTGGGCCCGAACTCGTATTTGTTGATAGCAAACAACATGCGACAATAAACCTATTGGCCTAAAGCACGTGGACAAGCACAAACAATTATTGAGATCAAAAAGGGCGGGGAAGGATGGTGACCGTGGGCCTATGCCCTTGGGCCCACGACCTATTACATGTGGAAATAATGAAAAAAATGGGAGGCCCGCACCTCCCTCATGTACCTGAGGCCCGCCGGGATGGCTTTACATCGATCGGGCTCGTCAGTTGAGGCCGCTTTCGAGATGTGCTTCCACCATGGGTTTCCTTACGTGCCTCTAGTCTTCGAAATTCGTTTTGTCGAACTCCCGTGAAGCTTGATTGATTTTCATGCAAATCAAACCAAAATGTGGTGGTCAGAAAATTGTAATTGAATATTTGAAACAATTAAAATTAACTATTATAAGTCGGAGTGAGACTTACGGGGCGTTGTGTGGCCCGTTGATGTCGATCTTCCGTGATGTCGGAAGATAACGGGGCGTTGTGTGGCCCGTTGATATTGATCTTCAGTGATGTCGAAAAAATGTCTGTCCCTTGGTAATAAATTTCTCGTTGTTTTACATGCAAAACGAAGGAAAGGAGAGAGATGTACAAAGCCAGGAATCCAATAGTATAAGTTTCATGTCGATACGAAGTATAGAACGTAAGTTATGAATGAAAGAGTAAGGGACCAACATGCAGATCTGAACCTTCGACAGTTTTGATGCCTCTCAGAAAAACTTGATGACGAATTCCACGATAACAAAAAATGTATAACTTTTAGTTCGGTTTATGAAAATGAGTCTACTTATACTCAAAACAAAGCTCTTTGAGTCAGGAATCTAATAGCGTATGTTTTAGCTCAATGCAAGTTCCAGACAGAAAGTTATGAGTAAAAGAGTGGGGAACCAACATGCAGATCCGAACCTTGGACAGTTTTGATGTCTCTCAGAAAAATATGTATAACTTTTGGTTTAGTTCATTAAAATGAGTCTACTTATATTCAAAACAAAGCTATTTAAGTCAGGAATCTAATGACATATGTTTTAGGTCAATCCAAGTTCCAGACAGAAAGTTATGAGTAAAAGAGTGGGGGACCAACATGCAGATCCGAACCTTGGACAGTTTTGATGTCTCTCAGAAAAATGTGTATAACTTTTGGTTCAGTTCATGAAAATGAGCCTACTTATATTCAAAACAAAGCTCTTTAAGTCAAGAATCTATGACATATGTTTTAGGTCAATAAGAGTTCCAGAAAGAAAGTTATGAGTGAAAGAGTGAACTGTCGTCATGCAGACCCGAATCTAGGAATGTTTAGGTTCTTCGAAAACACTCCATTCATGTGTAAATGCCATGTAATTTTAAAAATACTAAAAATTTGTGCATGAAACATTATATACACTAGTGTTAAATGTCTAGAATATATTTGAAGTTCGACGCATGGCAAAAATGTAAACGAACACATCTAAAAGTGTGAAACTCGAATGTTTACAACCAGTATAATGTTTTGTTCGAAACTCATAGGGTACGAACTCAAATTGAGTATGGTTGGAACCGTATTTAAGTTAGAAATCAAATGAAAGTGATTTCGCGTGATTCCGACAAGTACACAGAAAGATATGCAGAAAAAAGTAAAGGTTGCGCAGGCAGATCCGAGGCATGCTCGCACTTACCGAGCTATTTTGGCTCGATGGAGGGGCTGCGACATGTCCCATCATGCTAGGACGTATGAAGGGGAGGGGATGTGAGAGTCTTGGCCTGTTTGTGCGACCACGGGATGTCTCCGAGAGTTGGTTGTAGGCTGTTCATCCCTTGCATCTGCGCAAACAAGAAAACGTCAAAGCAAAAGGGTACACTTCAATGAAGCTATGAAGCTACGGAAGGTGGTAGTTGAGTCCCCCTCGTCTTTGGACGAGGGAAGGCAGATCCTAGATGTTGGGGAGGGTTCCTCGAGTGGATTTATGAAGATGACGAGGGAAGGAGCCGGGAGTCGTTCGGGGCAGCCATCATTTTTCTTTGCCGCAACCATCGATTTGTGAAGGTCTGGGGAAGTGCTGGAGAATCTCTGAGACGTGGAGCGTCTCTCTGAAAGGAGGAGATTTGATATTGTCTGATGGGGAATCAGAGATTGGCTGAGGATTTTTAGAGATCTCTGATAGAGGATCTCTGATTTTTTTTGTTTTCGTGTCTCCAGGAGAAAGAAATCAAAATTTTTTACAACCGTCTGATCGCCTGATTGATTGTTTCTTTTTCTTAGACATATGTGAAGGAGATTGTGTCTAGGTTCATCGAGACAAAAAATGGTAAGATATATTATTTAATGAGAAATGAGATATTTTTTTGAGTGATTATAGTTGAGGAATTAGATGAAAAAATCTTCCCCTAAAATCTCGGATTAATTGAAGATTTTCTTTTTTAGATGTTATATTATAATTATTATCTAAAATTTGGGGTATTACACCCATGAATACCACCGGTGCGTTAGTTAGCCCGAATGGCATTACCCTAAACTCATAGTGTCCGTATCTCGTACGGAACGTTGTTTTCGAAATATCTTCTTCCCTTACTCCAATTTGATAATAACCTGATCGAAGCTCTATTTTGGAATACACAACTGATTCTTGTAACTGATCGAACAAGTTATCAATCTTAGGAAGTGGATAGCGATTCTTAATCGTCCTTTGATTCAACATACGGTAATAATAAACACATACTCCCATCTTTTTTCTTTACAAACAGTACAGGCGCACCCCACGGGCTTACACTAGGACGTACGAAGATTTTATCTCCAAGTTCCTGTAACTACGCTTTCAATTCCTTAAGTTCAGCTAAACCCATCCAGTATGGAGCACGAGAGATAGGAGTCGTCCCGGGAAGAAGATCAATCACGAACTCTATCTCCCTCTTCGGTGGTAAACCCGGCAGCTCTTTCGGGAAAACACCCGGAAATTCCTTGACTACTTCAATCTGCTCCAACACCGGCCAACTAGCCTACTTGTTCAGTACAGTTGCAAGGAACACCTCGTGTCCTATCTTAAAAAGCTCGCGCACCCGCATTGCCAATACTACCAAAAGCCGACCACCTCCACCATGTCTGATGTACTCCCGTGGATTCTCGTCTGTGGTTCTCAGCAAAAGTTGCTTCCTTTCACAATCTACCTGGGCATGGCTCGATACTAGCCAGTCCATTCCCAGGATCACCTCGAAGTCACTTATCTGGAACACAATAAGGTCGATCAGAAACTTCAATCCAACTATCACCAACTCACAATCACGGTACACTCCATTTATAGTCACAACATCTCTAGTAGGCTGAACTATTTGCAGTTTTTGTTACA
This sequence comes from Melastoma dodecandrum, assembly GCA_029817715.1. Taxonomy (NCBI): domain Eukaryota; kingdom Viridiplantae; phylum Streptophyta; class Magnoliopsida; order Myrtales; family Melastomataceae; genus Melastoma; species Melastoma dodecandrum. Next base: position 4,257,708 of record JARUPY010000606.1, read on the forward strand.
ACCTATCAACTGACCAGCCATATTTATTCACACCCTCCCATGACAAGAAGGAATGTGTCGCACCAGTGTCAAACAATGCATGCACTAACACTCCTTGGATTCGGACCGTACTCGAGATCATCCCGCGAGATGCACTCGCATCCGCCTCCGTCACAGCGTTTAATCGAGTTGTCTCTACTGGTCCACTCACGGATCGTCTCGTGGCAGACACCATCGGTGCTGGCCTATTCCCTCCTCTCGGCCCCAGACTGTTCGACCTCGCCATATTGCTTCTAGCCACGTTGTCTGCACCTTGTGGGGCAATCACGACGAATATGCCCCGGTTGACCACATCTGTAACATACTGGTTCTCCCATTCCACAAGTCGTCCCATAGTGCAGTCGACGACACCTCTGACAAAGAGAGGGTCCAACTGACCTCAACCCCTCTCTGTCTCTTCTGAAAAAAGAACGAGCTGGAGTGGGAGCGCGGGGAGGACGCATCACGAAAGGTCGGAAAGATGTGGAGGACTCTCCCATTCGAAACTTTTTCTTTGGGGGCGGTCCCATCCCCAACATCCTCCTCGTGGTGTTCTCCTCTCCCACTGCTGTCATATCCGCCCATGCTTACTCTGCAATCTGCGCCCTCAGATAAATCTCCTCACAAGAAGCGAGCATTAGTGCCCTCAACTGGAATATGATCTCTGGATTTAGCCCCTCCTCAAATTCCTTTGCTTTTGCCTCTGTACTCATAAGCGGTCCATATCTGGACAGAGCTGCGAAGAACTTCCCCTCATATTCGTCAACAGTCATGCCCTCCTGTCGCAGATACATAAATTCACGTGCTTTCTTCTTACGGAAGGCAAATGGATAGTACATTTCGAGAAAGGCCGTCTTGAAGACCATCCACTGATCTCCCGAATAGATGGTTTGAGCACTATCCTTGCTTGCTTGCCACCATGCCTCTACCCCTTGCTTCAGAGAGTGCAGAACCAACATCATCTTTTCCTCCACTCAGCACCCCAGGATTTCAAAGGACTTACCTAGCTCACTAATGAACTCTTCCACCTTCTCTGGTCCTTCTTCTCCTGAATAATTCGACACTTCCAATTTCCTGAATTGTCTAATAAGCGCTACCTGCCTCTTGTGCGTAAGTTCCTCGTCCCTCATGGGAGAGTCGCGTACTGCTATCCTGGTGCTTTCCTCTATCATCATGTAATCACAAGGAGCAGACTATTCAGCCCAAGTATCATGTCAATCAATAATATTCTCATCCACCACCCACCATGCTACATCAAGCATCGATATGATGTAAAGCATATGATCCATTCCATGTCAGTCGCCATACAAGTAGCTCAACCATTCGTATACATGCTAAAAAAATCTGAACACTAACTCAACAACAACCCAAATAATAACACACATGGGCTGCGGTCATATGGCCATTAAGCAAAATGCGCAAGACAAGGGAAGAGAACCCGTACCTCGTGCTCGTATCTCTCACTAACTCCTCCAGCTCTTCCCTTCTCCGAAGTACTTCGCCACAGGGCAAACAGGCTTGGAACGTTGTCCATGGTTTCTTCGTGCCACACGGATCAAGTTTCCAAGTGAACGAGCTCCCCTTCCGCCACACTTTTCTCTTCTTCTTGCTCGCCTTCCCTCTACCGATGTGAGGAGGAAGATGAATGGGAAATAAATTTTCTCCTCCCAACTTTCTAATTTCGGGAGGAGCTATCAAAGGGGGAATAAAATTCCTTTTCTTCTTTTTTCCCTTTAAGCTACGGATGCCCCATGAGGATTTTTTTTAAGGGAAATCAATTCCCTTTGTTGGACGCGGCTAACGTGCCGTTAACGGCACGTTACGTGAGTTGTACTAATTTCGACCCAAAATTAGTACAATGTACTAAATCGATTAGTACATTTTGAAATTACTAATAATGTACTAACACTGTAGTTAGTACAGTGTACTAAGTGGAACTGTTCTTGTACTAGTAATGATTAGTACAATGTACTAATGGGAACTGTTCTTGTACTAGTAATGTACAAGTGTACTAGTTGGTACGAAACAGGAACATTAATCGTTAGTATACTGTACATATGTACACTGTACTAGTGTACTAGTTGGTACGAAATAGGAACAGTAATCGTTAGTACACTGTACATATGTACACTGTACTAGTGTACTAGTTGGTACGAAACAGGAACAGTAATCGTTAGTACACTGTACATATGTACAGTGTACTAGTGTACTAGTTGGTACGAAACAGGAACAGTGACTATTAGTACAGTGTACATATGTACAGTGTACTAGTGTACTAGTTGGTACGAAACAGGAACAGTGACTATTAGTACAGTGTACATATGTACAGTGTACTAGTGTACTAGTTGGTACGAAACAGGAACAGTGACTATTAGTACAATGTACATATGTACACTGTACTAGTGTACTAGTTGGTACGAAACTTGAACAGTGACGATTAGTACAGTGTACATATGTACACTGTACTAGTGTACATTGGTAATTTGTACTAATGAAACCAAAACCAAACGTAATAGAACCGAGCCAAAAACCAAACCTAATGGTAGGCGTGAATTTACCATTTTGGACATACCCATCCGCCTTTTGTCTTGGTGACTTCCCCTCGAAGCCTCGTCAGAATCTCGCAGATACAACTCCCCGAAGTGAACAATTCTCCAATCCCTGGACGTCGAATCCCGTCTGCGCTTTCGTTGTAAGGGAACCCTGCGTCGACTTAAAGGTAAGTTGGTGGGTATGAGGGGGAGGGAATGGGATTGTAATGGGTTCAGCGGGATGGGTTTAGGTTAACTCTACCGTTAGGGTTTGCGGGTTTGGGTTCTCTGATCTTGGGTTTCTATGACCCGTTTGTTGAGATGTTGTATGGGTTTGTGGTGGGTGGTCGCACGGGTTTTCGGTCGGGGTTATCCGGTCCCGTTGTCCCGGGGGTTACGGCTTGGGTGTGTCGGCCTTGGTTTTGGATAGGTTTCGCGCCAGTCCGATTTCGGTGTCTCGGCTTTGGTTGTGTAGTAGGCTGGTGCGTCGTGACTGCGCAACGTTTGATCCCCTTTGCTGGTTTGGGTATGTCAGTGATGGAAATGGAGGACCCAGAGATTCGCGAGGATTTCGACAACGAAGACTTCGGGGGCGATGCGACGCCTCAATCAGCTAGTAAACGTCCGAAGTCATCACCTCCCCAGGATAAGGTGAGGTCCCTGTCGTTCTCAACAAGTCCCCAGGTTTATTGCTAACCCCGTCTGGTATTTTGGTAGGAATACATTTTCACCCGCTGTAGCCCCAAGAAGCTGTGGGCTTTGTTCAGTTCATTCGATGAACAACGGAAGGCAGTTGTCACGGAGATGGGCTTCGAGGGGCTGCTGCACTTGGCAAGCCGGAACATGAACCATCGGGCATTGCGACAATGCTTGAGAACGTTCGACTCGGCGAGGCGTGTCATGGTCATCGACGACGTGGAGCACAAGTTCAGACCTGCCGATGTTGAAGCGATACTCGGAGTCCGCTGCACCGGATGCCCCGTGCCGATGAAAGGGTCTCTGGAGAATGTTCACCCCGAGCTACGCGAGCACATAAAACTCGGAAGAATTTCCATGAAGTCTGTGAAGGACAAGTTGCGCGACAGGACGGACACGGACGAACTGTTCAAAGCGGAGTTAGTATTATTCATCCTGGGATGCTACCTTTGCCCGGGCACAGCCTTTGACATACCAAGGGGATATCTACTGGCAACGAGTGATACCGGGGAAATCATAACCTTCGATTGGGCGACCCACGTGTTAGACACGCTGTGCGAAAGTGTGAGGACATTCCAAGGGAAAAGGGCAGCGCGTTACATAGGCGGATGCGTGCACCTGCTTACCGTGAGAAAATCTGCTTCTGTGTTGAATATTGCTGTGTACTTAGTTGGACTTTGAGTTACTGTCTCGATGATCAGTTTCGATGTCGGTGCAGTTATTTTATGCTTGCAAGGTATCGAAGCCTGGATCACCGCTTGCAATGTCTGGTAGAAGTGCCCCATTCTGTGCCGATTGGGATGACGCCAGACTCCATGCATGTTTCAGAATGTCGGATGACACGTACGTTGAGAAGGTATGAAATGTTCGCACCAGAAATGCCATTCCTCATATGGAGTTCGGATGAATTGGTCTTCATTGCTTACCTGATAACTTACAGACTGCTGTGGAGGCGCCTAATGCTGAGGCCCGTATCTTACCGGACGAGAAAGAGGAACGTACGGAAGTTTTGAGCCTCCTCAAGGTAAACGAACACCACATCATTGGTGCGGGCAATGCGGAGCGATGGTTATATACTTGTAGTGGTTTTATACTTCTAGTGGTTACAGGCACTTGCTGAACGTGTTTCACGCGTGGAAGACGGGGTGCTCGACCTGAAGTTGCAATTTCAGACACTGCTTAGCGAGGTGCGGGAAGTTCGGGACCAACTTCGAGACTTGGCAGTCTTGAGGAAAGCACGGCCGACAGCACGTCCGTCGAAATCGCCGAGCGTGGACCCGGCGGCTGCGGATAGTGACGACGATAGTACCGCGTCTCAGTTGGAGGGTGAAGGAGTGGTTGGACTCGCTGACACCGATCAGGTGGAGGCACCAATGGAGGGACCATCGGACCCACATAAGAAGAAGGTGGTTGTTGAAGTTGGCTCGATGCTGCAGTCAGAAGGGTTTGATGATTTGCACCGTAAAGCTGATATCGCGGACCGGTATTCACCGGAGGTGAAGGAGGGGTCAGAACTACTGGAAAGAAGGCTGAATGAGGCGCTCACAAAATTGACGCAAGTGCTCGGTCCACCGCTGAATGAAGTTCGCGTAATTGATGAAGACGCGGAGGAACCGGTAGACCCCCGAGAAGTAGAGGGCTTGAGGAGGCTTATCGCAGGAGAACCCACGGACCCAATCGAAGATAGGACAGGCGACGCACCCGCACCGCCGGTTGCGGCGCAGCCCGAATCTGGTCACAAGGTCATATTGCACATCATTTTACTTTTGTCGACGTGATTTGTGCACGATAGTTATGTGCAGTCAATGTTTCGTTTGCTGACTTTGAACTGGCAAATGCGTGTCTTAGGAGAGCATTTCTTCAACCAACCAGGTGAAGAAAATGCAGAGGGTTCAGACCCGGCGTGCGGCCTGTAGGAAGCCATCCGCGTACGCCACCTCACCGTTTGTGGTTGATAAGGCAGGCCCACGACGGTCGAAAAGGAAGCGTGATAACATACCAGAGGTATAAGATAACTCCATTTGGAACATTTGTGGAGGTCGCTGTATGGTGTTGTAGTCTGTAGTCGTTAATGAAACATACTTTCCTTGTCCTATGTTACTTTATAGGACATTAACAAACTCATTCCGGAAGATGTCGATGTAGGGGAGTTGAAATCTTTTAAAGCAACCGACTGGAGTTTATTGTCCTATGCTTGGAGTGATCTACTTGATCCTAGGTGGGATTTCCTTGTTCTTTATTGTTTGTTTTCACCAGGTACAACCTGAGAGAGTGGAGAATATCCACTCTGCCTAGTAATTCTACTTCTAGTGTTTTATCTGTTGCTTGTTTTTTGTGTTATTGCAGCGAGCTGCTATGTTTGGGGCATTCCGTAAGCATTGCAAGGCATGGAATGCTGTCTCTGAAACCACTTAGGTGGATACAGAATGACGTAAGAAAGTTGGTCAGGTTAGGTGAAGTGGTTGTCGTTACACCGTGCCTGATCACTCGTCGACGATCTGTATTGTATTGCAGATCATCGACTACCACGGGATGATGTTGAGTAGTGCCGAACCAGCAGAAGGGCGAACGAGGTGGTACATCCCGAGTTGGCTTGGGGTATTGCCTACACCCTTAAACAGACTCCATATAAAAAGAATACTTCACAATCACGAAATAAAAATAGATCTTAATTAATTTCACATCTCCGTCGTTGGGCAGAACCTCGCATCGCGTAATTATAGCGCGTCGAAGATGCCCGTCGTTGGCCAAGTCGCACGGGGAAATCTGCTAAAATCGTTCAAGTCTTGCATTGGACCCAATGAACGCGTCAAACAGGTAAGTGGCAGTACATGTATTGTGTGAACTTATAATAAATTTGCTGCCGTTCTTCATTATTTTGCCCTTTCAAAACCTTACAGATATACATACCGGTATGCGTGTCCGAGTCCCACTGGACACTCCAGGTTGTCAACTTCAGCACCGGCGTAGTACTCCTTTTGGACACCGCGAATAAGGGATCATCCAATATACACGGCAGGATGGACCTCCATATGCGAGTGCTAACGCTTCTCCGGATAATTATGGAGGAGAATACCAAGCAGTCAGTTGCAGGCATAGTACTGGACTTCACTTCATGGCCCGTTCGGTGCCCGGCAGGCGTATCACAACAATTCCACCTAGGCAACGAGTAAGTACCACTTAGGTGAATCATTAATTGTCATAAAGGCGTTGCAGGGTAATGTAATAACTGTTTTCACACTTATGGCCGGCGCACAGAGCGGATTGCGGAATCTATGTCATGAAGTTCATGTCCATGGGTGACCCAACAGACGGCCTTGCAGACGTGGTGAGTTGTTATAGCTTCTCGATTGCCTTGTTCAATAAAACCCTAACAACATGCATGCGTTGATATATGTTGCAACGTTTCGTATGCAGCGTGTAAGCCCATTGGATCGGATTCGACTGACGGTCAGTCTAATGAAATGGTCGGGGAATACACTGAAGAAGTCGTTGCTTGGGAAAGTTAAGGGCGACGCCCTAAAGAGGGCACATTCGGCGACGGCCACTCGTGATGTTAAAAGGCTCGTCCGGTGAATGCCCGTCCGACAAGTTTTTTGATAGTATTTTCTTTTTTGATGCCTTTGTGCTGAAAGTAGGACAGAGATGGTAAAATGTCCCGTTACAGTAGGACATTTTGCAATCTGTGGCCTTACGTTGTTCTCAAAGCTGAATACAGTTAAATTTGCAGCTAACCTACCACTGATAATTCCTTGCTGGACGTTTCGACTTTCTTTCCTTTTTCAGTCATATCCGAAATTGTATTGAACGGAACGTGATGATCGCCGCGCATTCCAGAATTGTAATACCTTGACGTTGATGGCCCAGTTTCTTCCACAACAAGCAGTCTCTTGCGTTTTTCGTTGCCGTGAGGGAATGGCAACGCAGACCCATCACTCAAAGCGCCGCGTTCTAACGCGACGGTCAAGTCTTGTATGGATGTCCGTACGTGTGCGTAAGCGGCATCTGTCTTGCATCCAAGATAACATAAACGGCGACAAGCGTTCGTTAGAATTCCTTGTCGGAACTCTGCAGAATTGAAGCTGTAAGCCGACCCATCCGTCGCGGCCCCATGCGATGAACGAGCTCCTTTGGTCCAACGGTGAAGCACGAGCCCCGGTGGGATGCACTTCATGCCCTCGACCTTCATAATGTGAAATAAATGTGCGCAAGGAAGGCCGTATGTCTCGAAGTGAAGACAGCTGCAGCTCAACGCATGACGATCTTTTGATGAAAACACCTCAGCACCAGAAATGTCGTTGTCGTAACATCGTAATCGAAAAACTCGATTGACATTTCCATCGATAGTTCCCTCAACGAAAAATAGTGCTTCCCGGAGGATCTGCAACTGCACCTTCCGAAACGACGTAAGGGTGTATATCCGACTCGCGTGAACCTCGAGGCTACGCAGCATAGTTCGCAACTCGTACGCTTTTACGGCCGAATTGTAATCCTCCATTCTTTCCTTATGTCGTAAATCTGTCACTGCTCGTTCGTAGTGATGTAAGAATTCGTGCACCTTGTGCGTCGCCTTCAAGTATCCCTTCATGAAGGCGTGCATCCGCTCGCAACGCTGGGTGCTACGCAGCTCGGCCCAAAAATGACCTTGGCAATAGGTCAACCACCACATTTGTCTACATTCGTACAGCTGATTTAGCCATCTACGGTTCACCGAGCCAGTGTCCTTCAACATTTCGTCCCACTCTTGCTCGACATCGTCGCTGAAATTTGAGTTGTACATGAAGGAGCAGATCGTTCGACGCAGCGCAGGATCGTGCACCCGACGGACAATATTCCGGCTCATATGCCAAAGGCAGAGCCGATGCCTTGCCGTTGGCCAAGTTTCTCGCACCGCCGCAATCATCGCTCTATCTGCGTCGGTGACAACACTTATTGGTATCTTGGATCTCATAACCTCGGAATGAGTACGTAACAGCCACCTGTAATCCTCTGCCGTCTCCGATAGCATTAGTGCCGCCCCGAAGACAATAGTCTGATGGTGGTGGTTCACGCCGACAAGGACGACCATCTGCATCCCATAAGAGTTTGTCTTGAAGGTCGAATCAAGAGCAACGACGTCGCCGAATGTTCCGTAATCCAGCTTCGATTTCGAGTCCGACCAGTACATACGCACGATTTCGCCGGCCTCCACGGATGTCACTAATGACATGCCTTCATCGCACCCTTGTCTGGACAGTAGGTAAGCATATCCTGTTTCAAACCTTCTGTAATTGTCAGCCCCTTCATCCCTTAGCTTACGATTATTCAGGTCCTTAAGCAAGAAGCCCACGCGATCGTGCCCTCCAGAAGCGTAAACCAGCAGCCGCATTATTTCGCACTGCCTGAAGCCCACGCTTAACATTCTCTTCATGACAGCCATGTCCTCGTCCGACACGGATCGACGCTCCCGCATGAAACATGACAGAAGCCCAGGCACCAATTCGTGATTGTGGTTCAAATTCGCTGCCACTATGCTCCATCGGCCATTACAGTCTATAGTGGTTCTAACTCCACATGGGCAACCTGTCCTCGTCGACGCCCTAACCCGCGATGGCAGATTAATAGTGGACCTACGTCTCGGAAGGCCCTCGCGCGAGCAAACCCAGCTATGCATTACAGACTCCCCGTCTCGCCTACGTCTTCTGTCCCTTTTCCGAGTAGAAAATCCGTGAACTAACCCATACATTCTAAAAAGTTCTCCCACCTCCGTTGCGGAATGGAAGGTCGACTCCATAAGCTTTTCCTCTGTCATTCCCGAAATGATCCTCATAAACTCCGCCGTATCGTCGTCGGATGCCATATCTGGAAAACCCCAAGCCAATATTGCCCGGCCACAGGATCAGTCGCCTGCACGTTTTTGTGAGGTTACCAAGGGTTTCTGCATCAAACGCAAAACCAATCAAACCAAAAATTTACGATCAAAGGCAAAACCAACCGGAAGTTACTGCACAACGGGGAGTTACTGCACTACGAAAGACGATCTTATCCAACCCCAGGAGTTTAAACTTTAATATTCCCCCACCAACCACTTCCAAAGAACATGGGGGGACGTCATCTAACTGATCGCATTAACTTCCCGGGTGAAGAGCTTCCATATTAATCTCGGCCAGGCATTAACTTACCGGGTGAAAACCGTCTATCATAATCTCGTCGTTGAACCCTCAACATACCAGCCAGCCATGGGGGATGATGCTGTGTGGCCATGAAAGAAGAAGAAAAAAAGCTTTTAGTATGGAAGCCGTCGTTAGGGGCAAATTGATAATATCACTATCACGGCAGGTTCGGAATGAGGCACGGAATGAGTAAACAGACCCTGTTAGTACATTTTTCAATTATTAGTAATGTACTAATACTGTAGTTAGTACATTGTACTACAACTAACTATTTTTTTACTAGTACACTAGTACAGTGTACATGTACACTGTACTAATCGTCACTGTTCAAGTTTCGTACCAACTAGTACACTAGTACAGTGTACATATGTACATTGTACTAATATATGTACATTGTACTAATAGTCACTGTTCCTGTTTCGTACCAACTAGTACACTGTACATATGTACACCGTACTAAACTTTACTGTTCCTGTTTCGTACCAACTAGTACACTAGTACACTGTACATATGTACACTGTACTAAACTTTACTGTTCCTGTTTCGTACCAACTAGTACACTAGTACAGTGTACATATGTACACTGTACTAATAGTCACTGTTCCTGTTTCGTACCAACTAGTACACTAGTACACTGTACATATGTACACTGTACTAATAGTCACTGTTCCTGTTTCGTACCAACTAGTACACTAGTACACTGTACATATGTACAGTGTACTAACGATTACTGTTCCTGTTTCGTACCAACTAGTACACTAGTACACTGTACATATGTACAGTGTACTAACGATTACTGTTCCTGTTTCGTACCAACTAGTACACTAGTACAGTGTACATATGTACAGTGTACTAACGATTACTGTTCCTGTTTCGTACCAACTAGTACACTTGTACATTACTAGTACAAGAACAGTTCCCATTAGTACATTGTACTAATCATTACTAGTACAAGAACAGTTCCACTTAGTACACTGTACTAACTACAGTGTTAGTACATTATTAGTAATTTCAAAATGTACTAATCGATTTAGTACATTGTACTAATTTTGGGTCGAAATTAGTACAACTCACGTAACGTGCCGTTAACGGCACGTTAGCCGCGTCCCCCTTTGTTGTAAAGTACTCTCACGTGAACCTCCCCCTTTTGTCATATTATAGTTAATTATCCCTTAAGGCTGGTGGGGAAAGTCTCCCGCCCCAAGACAAGGATAATCCAACGGTGGTGAATAAGGTCAAAGTTAATTAGTCCAAGGTAAATCGAGAGAGATGTGTGGTCACAAGTCAATACACCTCTCTTAAAGGGCCAAATGATGGTCAAATGGGATGTTGGAGAGTTGACTCAAATCTTTCCGTCATACCAAGCACACTCATAGACGCTTGGTTTTACATGATTTCTCGTTAATATTACTTGTTCAATAACATTCTAATTTATGCTTACTCAAGTCGAAATAACCAAAATATGGGTCATTACAACCAGCCTACCTGATGCAGTCCTCCGAGCCGAGCACCTTCCCAATGCCGATGAGCAGCACGACGCACACCGGTAAGCTCGACCAGCCACGGCCAGCATCCCCGACCCGACCAGCCTTCCCGACGCCGTATTCGATGCAGTGTTGTTAAGGCGCCATGGCACACCCAAGGCACAAACCCTCCCTATCGCCGGAAGTGCAAGCTGTAGTGCCCAAGGCGCGCCTTTGTGATTAAGGCGCACATATAGAAAAATATGTAATATATATGATTTGTAATTGCATTAAGTCTAAATCCAAGTTTAAAAGAATTTAACTAATCCATAATTCCACCACGAACCCCGCTGATATAAAAAAAAACTAATTCATAACAAAATGACATCAAAAGATAACTAATTAATAATCAAACTCATCATCGTGAGTCTTATCAACATAAGAACAATCATCGTAACCATTATTTCCATCCAAATCCCCTTAAATCTCCTTATGGACGTCGATATGGGCTTCAACATCATCATCGTCAACTAATCTCAAACTAATTGAACCCTTGGTCATCCTCACAACTTCGTTAATGGCCGACGCTCTCTCAACTGCTCCCCATGTCAATCTTCTTTCATCTCGCCAATCAGCCATTCATTATAATAATCAATTCTATCCAAATAAAGACGATCAATCACATCACGAGCATTATATCTTTCTTTCAACTTCTGGTTGTACTTGACGTAGAAAAGGTCAGGTAACCTTTGATGCTCAAGTCGGTTCCTCTTCTTTGTATGAATCTGCATGATGATATAAGGTTTTTCGAAAAGCTCATAATAACAAATGAGAATTCTTTCACTTTAACGGTATGAATAATGAATTACTTGCTCAAATGTACTCCAATTACGCTCACATCTAGTTGCGTTACATGTCAAACTCAATATTCGAATGGCAAGTCGTTGAAGATTAGGGGTATCACCACCAAAGAGAATCCACCACTCCGTTGTAAAAAAAATTGGTCATTTGAATAAGTTTCATCAAACAGCAATGTCAACAACCGTGTTAGATGAAAAGAAATAGATAATAAGAAAGTACCCGGTGAACGTTGAGTCCTCGCTCGAGTGGCAATTGGTGTTCCAAAATTCCCAGTGCATCTCTTATAATAAGTCGATTCACCTGTAATTTTGTCTTAAACCTTTACAGAAGGAATCAATCTAGCTATGCAATCAAACAATCCTTTGGTGATCTCTTCATTATCTAGATCGGTAGAACTTGGATCATAGTAAGTAGGATTCAAGGCATGTCCAGCTGCATGCAAAGGATGATGGAGCTGACAATCCCACATCTCATCAATGATCTTGAAGATATCCTTATATTTGTCTTCTTTTCCATTGAAAGACCTTTGAATAGTCTCTTTAGCTATGTCCATTGCCTCATAGATATATCCCATGGCTGGCTTCTTCTCATTATCCACAAGACGTAGAACTATAACTAGCGTGCCCATCACCTTGAGTGCACACAGCACACTATTCTAAAATATCACCCGCAACATTATTGCATTCGCCCTTTTCCCTTTCGCCGTCTTCGACAACTTGTTATCATCTCACTCTTGTGATCCAAACATCTTTCTCAAGTTACTTTTTAACTCATGGGCCTCTGCAACGTAAAAAATGTCGTTGCAAACCGGGTGATGCCATGTCGGATGAGTTCCTTCTTCTCTGTGAATAATCTCGTGGTACTTAAAGATAGTATCATGATTATATATAAATCCCACCAAGAATATGGCCTGCTCAACCGTTTTCTTCACTTGGGGAATTTTTCCTATGTCTTCTAATATCAAGTCTACACAATGTGATGCACAAGGAGTCCATGATAAGTGCTTTCTCTTCACCTGAAGTAACTTTCCTGCCATTATAAAATGAATATGCTTCATTCAATTGAAAAATTGATCACTAAACATTACATTAGAACTTAAATGTGACTCACCAACCAGCACATAGTTACTTCCATTGTCTGTAACAACTTGTACCACATTTCTCTCCCCTATCTCCTCCACAAATGAGTCTAGCAATTCAAACAACTTCTCTCCTGTTTTGGCATATGACGAAGTATCGACAGTTCTGATTAACATCCTACCATTCGTTGAATTGACCAAAAAAGTTTATCAATGTTCGGCCTCTTTTATCTATTCACCCATCGGACATTATTGAACAACCATATTGTATCCGACTTTCAACGTGGTCTTTCATCTAGTCCTTGGTGTATTCAACCTCTTTATCGAGACACGTACCCTGCGCTTCATGATAGCTCAGCGGCTTCAAGTTAGGGCCATATCGCCCTATATCTTCAATAATCTTACCGAAGCTCGCAGACCGCACGACATTAAAAGGAATGCCCTCCTGATATAACCATCTGCAAATGCGTTGAATTGTCCTACTTCTCGCCTCTTTATCGCAAGCATCCACCACACTCTTTTGTTTAATCTTCCCCTTCTCGATTAGGAAAATATCCATTGGCCCCTTCCCCTTACTTTTACTATGATTTACTTCCCCACTCGATCCAGCATGTCTTTTTGAAGGAAGACATGAAAATCCTTCTTCTATCACAATATCATCACCAATATAATGCATCTGGGATGGAACAGATTCAATACTGCCAATTGAATCTAACCGTGTCCGTTTTGCTTCCTCAATCTTGTTTCGCAATTCATCCCTCGCATCCTTAGGACATTTAGTGCACGATCTTGTATTTCTGAATGATCCTATTTGATGTTGCTTTGCGCGATGAATACCACCTCTAGACACATATCCACAGAACATGCACGTGACCACGTTTGAATCATTTGAATCCTTCAAGAAGTTGTACTTCCATCTAATGTTCCTTTTCGCCGATTTGGGAGCTATAGCTGCAGATGAATCCATTCCTGAAAGAACCAATGAATAATCAACAATGAATCCAATACAACAAAAAACAAAACACAGCAACAAAGAATTACAAAGCGGGGTAGCAGTGAACTCTGATGCTTATAAATCAACAATGACTCCAATCCAACAGTATGGCTACAGTTCTTAAAGAAGAATCCCAATGAAGAAGCAAAACACCCCGATACCCATGCCAAGTGGGATTTTATGACAAAAACTGCATTGGTCATGTTACTGATGAAAAAACGATTGTGCTGAGGTCCAATATTCGAGAACTAAAGATGTTTCGTAGAAAACCAACTGTGGATGGGTTGAAAGGGGGACTAACGAGCAGGATTACTGAAGGGAGGAACATGGAGCGATTGGAATTGGATTACGGCGGAATTGGACATTCGAGACCGAATTACTGAGTTCAATACCCACCAAAGAAGCCACACCCGACAGATGTATCACAACACACAAAAAGAAACCACATCACTGAGTTCAATACCCACCAAAGAAATTCAAACAGGTTGCCGGATCGAGGAGAAGGACTGGGAGAGGAAGACTGACCGGGAGGAGGATGACGCCGTGCGAGAGGAGGATGACGCTGTGCAGGAGGAGGAGGACGACACGTGCTGGAGAGGAGGACGACGCCGTGTGGGAGAGGAGGAGGATGACGCCAACCGGGAGAAGAGGAGGAGGAGGGACGCCGGACAGGTAGGGCAAAACAAAACACCCGACCCGACTGTATTTAAGGGCGCCCTTTATAGCGCCTTGCGCCTTAGGCACGCCCTAATGCCCGGGCTTAAGCGCGCGACTCTCTTATGTCGCACGCCCGGGGACCTTTAGGGCGGCCAGACTGCGCCCCACACACCTTATTGCTCGGGCGCGCCTTTGATAACACTGATTCCACGACCATACATGACACATTTCTCAAAATAAGAAATTCTTCAAAATTCTACAAAGTCAGACATTCCTCAAACTCATACACCAAAATTCTCAAAATCATACACCAAAATCAGAGCAACCTACCAAGTCAACTTCATCAAAGGAGATTCATTTCATCTGAAACTTTTCATGTTCCATTTAATGGTCATACCTGCACGACTGGTGGTCAGGGTGGGGAGCAATTGGTCAGCGTCGGAGAGGCCGGGACGTGGAGGACGGCGTCGGGGAGGTTGGTCGAGCTTCTTATCGGGCTAGGGAGCTGCTTGTCGGCGTTGGGGAGGTGCTGGTACAGGTGGGGTGCTGCTCGGTGTCGGAGCTGTGGTCGGGTGGATCAGGGTGTGATATGGTGGGAGGCAGTGAAGAGTGTCGGGCTGTGGTTGTGGTTGGTCGGCATTGGGAAGGTGCCGGGCAAGGAGGAGGGGTCGGGGAGGTGCTGACCGGGAAAAGTTGGTTTGACGGTGGCACTGACGGAGTTAAAAGCCATGTCGGCGCCACGTAGGCCTCCGTTAGCGGGAGGTCAAAATTGATTTAATAGACTAATGTTATGTGTAATGATATTTTTAAAATTTTTAGCCTAAATCGGAAAAACCTACAAACTTTAGGTTATATTTGCTACTTAGGCCTTATTTTTAACACGATAAGATTTTAAAACTAAAAAATAAAAATAAAATTAGTTCACTTACAATAAACTAGCTATTTGAGTTATTGACGTAAAGAAAAACAATAAGAATTTTTTCGAAAAAGAAAAAAATAGACAAGAAAGCTAATTCACAACAAATTATAAATAAAAAAATAAAATATTTATATTTCAATATTAATTCATATATAATATAATCTTAGATAAAAATTTAATTTTAAATACATGTATTCTGTGGTACGAACTCATTTTAAACGTGTGAGCATGTCTCAAAATGTCGGTCTTAGTTTTATGTAGATTCTTAAATTAATCGAATAGATTTTAGATTCCACGATTACATAATTGGTAGATTCTAAGTTCTTGCCAGCGAACCCTTAACCTGGTACCACACATTCCTAGTGGTAAGTAGCGGTATTTACGTAAATTCAGTTTGATTAGGTTTTAAAAAAATAAAAAATATTAAAAAATATTAATTTTCTTTTATTTGATTTGGTTGGGTTACACGGCTAATGTTAAGTGATGTGGAGGAGTATTGAATTGGTATAAATGATAGTTGTTGGGTTGGGCCGAGCGTACACGTAATGGGGTGGGGGGGAGGGAGGGCATCCTTTTCTTTTTGTCTGGGGTGGAGTTTCTATATATAAAAGCTAAAAAAGGAAGAAGCAACCAGCTGGAAGAATTCATCTCCCTCCCTCTCTCTCATCTGCATCATCGTTCCTCCTTTTAGCATCTTCTCCCCCTGCGATTCCTCCCTCCCAGCCGACGCCTCGCGATTCCCTCCCCCCCGCCCGCCGCCATGAATCCCGAGTAGTAAGCTCCCTCTGTTCTTGATCCTCCCTCCCGGCCATTTGCCGATCCCGTCGGTCGGTTGACGTTATCTCGTCTTTCTTCTCTGATCTGCCGCGGAATCGCCCGTTGTGATTTCTTCTCCTCGTTTATTTTGCTTGTTGTTGTCGTTGTTGTGATGGTGATTACGATTTAAGTTTCGGTTTTCATTGTTGGATTCCCGGTCTAATTTTTGTCGTCGGTGTTTTTGTAATTGTTGGAGATCCAATCAGATGATCATTACTTTGTTTCTGCCATTGGGGATTATCGCCATTTTCTCATGTAATTGGCGGTTTTCTTTTGTCGTCGATAAGCCTCTGTTGGCTGCATTTCTCCAAGGCAACTAAATTCCTGTGACTAAGTCTTTGGCTGGCTTGGCGATTAGAGGGCTCGTGCATTAAGTTTCTCGTTAGGGGATAGATTTTCCTGAATTTTTGAGACAATCGTCCCCCCCCCCCAACCTTTCCACCCGATAGTAGGCGAAGATATATTCTTCTTGTCGGAGGGAAATGTGCTGCTTACTAGTATTGTTTTGTTTGCTCTTCCATCTATGCAGCGATTATTTGTTCAAGCTTTTACTCATCGGAGATTCTGGTGTCGGAAAATCGTGTCTGCTTCTGAGGTTCGCTGTAAGTCAACCGTTATTATTAATTCATTATTTTCCTATATATAATCCCAGCAAGTTAAACTCCCCTGTTATACCGGGTTTGTTTTTGGACTTTGGGGCTTTCCCGAATCGACGCTTTTTTCCTTATTTGGTCGGGTAGAAGTCCTTCCTTCCTGTTAATGTGTTACGACTGTCTTTTTTCTTGACTTCTTGGATGACATTATGTTCATGTCCGTACCATTGTTTCCTTCCCCTTACACAACTTTTGTAGCTGAAGCATGCATGATTTGTGATATTTTTTGCCCGTCTTTGGTAGGATGACTCTTACCTGGAGAGCTACATCAGCACCATAGGCGTTGATTTTGTAAGTATCGAAGCCTCCTATATAGTCTTTCTTGATTACTTTCGAAAGTCTGGTTGTAATGATTGAATTTTATGCGAATGTCTTCTACTACAGAAAATCCGCACAGTCGAGCAAGATGGAAAAACAATTAAACTACAAATTGTAAGCTCCTTCTCTTGGCCTACTTTTCCTCTTCTTACGGTTATTCTTTTCTCTTGAGTGATTTTAAGAGACATAGTTACCTTGGAAATAGTATTAATAGTATATGTGTTAAGAAAATACTCAATTACCTCATGCCAGGAGGGATTTTGTGGCTTTTTCTTACACAATAATATAATATTCATCATCAATCTGATGAAACCCTTCGTGGTCTGATGTGAAAAACAAACTCTGATTCGATCTCTCTTTTATTTGGGCCTTCAGTGGGATACTGCTGGCCAGGAACGTTTCAGAACAATCACGAGCAGTTATTATCGTGGGGCTCATGGAATCATTGTGAGTTTCTTTTTTAAAAAAGTTTAACCTCTTCTATCTTTTGACCTGTCGCATTGGTAAATCATTTGATGCCCTTCTTATTGTTTCAGGTGGTTTATGATGTCACCGACCAGGAGAGCTTTAACAATGTAAAACAATGGTTGAGTGAAATCGACCGATATGCAAGTGAAAACGTGAATAAGTTACTTGTTGGCAACAAATGCGATCTGATGGGACAGAAGGTCGTTTCCACCGAGACTGCTAAGGTGAAGGGATTTTTTACCCAAGGTGTTCTGCATTGAATTCATGCATTGACCTTCGGCTGAAAGGCTTCTTGTCACTTTAGGCGTTTGCGGATGAGATTGGAATTCCCTTCATGGAGACTAGTGCTAAGGATGCCACTAATGTTGAGCAGGCTTTCATGGCCATGGCTGCTTCCATCAAGAACAGGTACGTAGCCACAGGATATTGCCTAATTTTGTGACTTCATTTGTATGTAATTCTTTCTCATTGGCACGATGTCTTCCCATGAACGAATACACAGGATGGCTAGCCAACCCATGAACAACGCCAGGCCTCCGACCGTGAACATCAAGGGACAGCCCGTCAACCAAAACAGCGGCTGCTGCTCTTGAAAAACCAACCAACTAGCTCTGCCTCGGGAGGCACGTTCTGATACTTCAACCCTGTTCTCTATGGACGTGGCATGTGAAAAAGAAATTGAACTTGGTCCTTTTTACTGTCTGAACCTCGTGGATGCGACGAAAGATGAAAACATTCTCTTTCGTCACATCGTTTTTGCTTATTCATTTGGACTGAACCATCCAAATTACTGCTGTAATCCTCTGAAGAAGAAGAAAAAGGCATGTATAAAATTTAGGGATCATGATCATGGGTAATGCAGTTTGACTTATATTTTGAAACCTAGCACCTTCTCTTGTCCTGGCACTACTTCAGAGGGTTGGTGCTGTGTTTGCTTTAACTGCACTATTTCTGTGTTGTTGGGGATTGATTGATGCCAATCACTTGTGGAAGAATGTTATCCACTAGCGGTGCATTTTCTTGATTAAGTCATTGTAGTGGATGAAGCACCATAGGAAGGTGTTCGGAAACTTGTGGGATTAAAAGATTTTTAAGTCTGTTCATGGGAGGGTCTACAGGGGGCTTCCCCTTTAGAATAACCTAAAATAATACGTGAAATAAGTTGTCAAATCTAAAATTCTTCACTTAACTCTAATAATTTGGAGTTAGTAACATTAGTCGATAAATTTTAAGTTCGACAAACTTATTTCGCAAATTATATTTGCATACTAATATTATTTCCTTTAACATGCCTCTCTTTTTTAGTCCCTTGGATATGACATAGTATAAATAAATGTTAAGGCCACTCGGGAATAATGCAAGCCTAGTTGCTTGCCCATTATTATAAGGACTGAAACATGGGATAGTGGACGTGCATTTCGGACCGGGCCGGGCCGGGCCGAGGGGAACCGGATAAGGCGCGGATGCGGAAACCGCTCTGTTCTTCCTCTCTTCTTCTCCGAAAGCATCATCGGCTGCATAAGATGATGATGGCTTCCAAGATCATCCCTCAGGTCCAATTTTCTTTGATTTTCTCACTTTCCCATTTCCCATTTCCTCTCATTTCTCTATAAAGGTAGTTCCTTTTTTTATTTTTTCTTCAAGTTTTCGTTGCAGGCGATAATTACTCTTCCGGGGAATCAGACCAGGAATCCGCCCGCCCTCGGTCGTCCTTCCCCGCCGCAGCATGGGTGGATTCGATCACGCTGTGAGGAATCCGGGTTTGGTTGCGGGTATCGATGGTTTGGTTACTAGGATGAGGGAGTTTGTTGTGAGGGCTGAAGGGGTGGAGGCGGAAGGAAGTGAAGTTGTGGATGAGGAGGTTGTCGAGGGTGAAGGAGAAGTAGTTGAGGGCGAAGCTGGGGAGGCGGGGGTAGAAGGCGAGGGGGAGGATAAGGTGGTCAAGGGCTGGAAGCCGAGGGTTAAGCTTGGTGATGTTATGGGGGTAATAATGCTTTTGATTAATGGCTGCTTTGTTTGTCTTGATGGGTGGTTCTAACCAGTGTGACTGCTGAATGACAGCATTGTTACGTAACTGACTGCGGCACGATTTTGATATGTACCCTAGGATTGATAGCTGATGTCGTGAATCCGGTTCATTTCGGTGTGCTATTTCAGTCGCAGTTAGTGTAGTTTTTTTTCTGTAAGAAGAGCAGGATGGGAAGGACGATTTGGCATTTTGGTGTGGTGTTGGGTGTTGGATTCATTGGAGCAGTCTTCTGATGTTTCATGTTACTGAGTCTTTAAGGCATGCATTTTTGTGTTATGTTGCTCCAGGTCTTTTTGATGGATGCCGCATCCAGAGCAGTGATTTATGTTATCCTGTTGAAAGCCACCCAGTGGCGTACTGGCTGCTAGTAACTTATGTTTCGAGGCCTTCGATTTCTTCTTGCGTATCTGAGTATGAGCTACGGTTTTCTTTTTTTCGTGCGGACTTGTGATTATAGATTCTGAACAAGAGGGCGATAGAGGCGTCGGACAAGGTGAGGCCCACCCCAGACATTAGGACCGGCGATGTTGTGGAGATTAAGCTGGTATCTTGGACCTGACTTTTTGTCTATTAGAAAAAACATTCTGCTGAAGATCATCTGACTCATTTGGTTGACCAAACCACAGGAAGTTCCGGAGAACCGGCGCCGGCTGTCCATCTTTAAAGGTATTGTGATCTCCAAACAAAACGCAGGAATCCACACCACCATTCGGATCCGGAGGATAATTGCCGGGGTCGGAGTCGAGATCGCCTTCCCTGTGTGAGTGTTCAAGCCGTTTTACTTTTTCCTTTTGGGATCGTAATTCGAGTCGGAAACGTAAGATGGTAATTGCCGTCTGGGTTTGTTTTGCAGGTACTCTCCCAACATCAAAGAGATAAAAAGTGGTGAGTCACCGGAAGGTGTGGAGGGCAAGGTTGTACTATCTTCGGGACAAGCTCCCCCGGCTTTCAACATTCAAGTAGAGAAAGCCCCGCTGCAGCTGCAGCCGCAGCCGCAACCCCCGTATGTTTCGTCTTTGCTGTCGCTGCTGTATTCTTTTTGGGGCTTGCAAAACCCTCCCGTTCGTTTGTAAATGCCAAACGTAGACCAGATCTGAATTAATTCTGAATTGCTGGAGTTATGCGGCGTTGTCGTCGTTAGACCGGACACGTTCCCGGTATCCAGTCATCTAGTCGGTCCATGATCAACCATGCTTGCGACTATCTTGAGCTGGCCGCGACCTTCAACCGAGAATCTCGGCCAAAGAATTTGCCCGGAATTATGCGTTTGTCTTCTCGTACTTCACTTGATTTTGTATTTTATCTATTTTTCCCCATTGAATTAAAAACATTTTCCTTTTAGGACTGACGGGATTAAGTTAAAATTAAAAGACAAAATTTCGTTATTTAACTTTATTTATAGACTAATTTTAGATCATGTATCGTTTAAAAATTTTTAAATTTAATTTTAATTTAATTTTACTTTTTTATTTAACTTTATCCCTAATGGCGTCTTATTTATCTAACGTGCTGGCGCTACTTCGTTCAACTACCCTTGCCTGCACCCGATTCTTCCACCACGTCCACCGCCGCCCTTCCTCCCCCTTCTGCCACCTCCGCCGCCCCCTCCCTCCCTCCCGTTCCTGCTGCATCTGGCGGATCCTCTCATCCTCATCCCCTTCCTCTTTCAACGGATTCCCTCGCGGCTTCTCCATCGTCCCTACCCGTGTCGTCGCTGCACCTACTCAGCCTTCCCCTGGTGTTCGCGCACGGAACGGATCACGTCGGAAATATTTGGCAATGGACTCACAGTAGTTGTATTGTGGTCGCCAGTAAGAAGATGCACTAACTTTATACAGAAATAATGCAAGTCTTACAATCTTTAGAGAATTAAAAGTAAAGGGCTTACAGCCATTAAAAGGGAAAAAGGGAAACGGTGGTGACGATGTGGGATCTTGTAACGGCGGAGAACACGTGACGAAGGCCTTGGAAGCTCGCTCCGTCTGTGGTGGTTGCTGGCGGAAGGTCGTGACGAAGGCCTTGGAAGCTCGCTTCGTCGGAGGTGGTCGCTAGTGGAGAGTTGTGACGAAGGCCCTACGAGCTCACTTCGTCGGTGGTGTCGCTGGCGGAGGATTGACGGCAAAGGCCCTACGCTCACTCTGTCGGTGGAAGGGTAATTGACCTAAAAACCGGGTCAGGGCATCTAATTCCTAAGGTTGACAAACAAACTTCAGAGTTTTGGCTGTGTATGGTCGTGTCCTGTCTTGAAAAATTCCTCTGCTATTTATAGAGGACTTGTACGTGATTAACGCGTAACAGATAGATCGTTTTGCAGATCGTGTTATAGATCGTGATCCCTAATGTCGTGGGAGTGTCTCAACAACCCCCTTGATATATGGGATCACGTTCCTGGATATTTAAGATCAGTTACGATCTTTAACAAACGTGATTGAAAATGAATAAATTTATTTCAACCTCGTCGACTTGGCTGATCTGTACGGACTACGATCGACTTGGTCGACTTATCCAGGATTCCGTCGACTTGACCCTACTAGTAGACCTAGCTACTGTTGAGTCATCTTGATTGACTTTGATCACCATACTCTTTCGTTGTGAGTCGACCTAGTCGACCCCGTTCATAAGTCGACCTAGTCGACTTCATCATAAATCGACCTAGTCGACTTCGTCATGGGTTGGTCTAATCGACTTCGTCGTGAGTCGGCCTAGACGACTATATCTTGGGCCGACTCGGAGTGTGACTTGAGGGATTACTGGGTTTCTGTTCTAGACCCAGGCCCAAAATTAATTGTCATGTCAATACCTGGTTCGTCGATTTTATTCTATTTATCCTTTGTTTGGTAGGAAGATATGATGTGGATGACCGGTTCTTGTTCTTGTTTGTTTTGGTGGAGGAAGATAACCTCTGTTTAGTAGGAATTCTAATCCCCTTCTTGATTTAGGGGGAAGGGGAGGAGTCGGTGGAGGCTTTTGGTTTGGGTAGTAATTTAGGATGGTCAAGGCAGGAGGTCGAATGAAAAGGACGAGGAAAATCCAGCAATAAGCGGCTGACCAAGGCTTGGTGGTTAGGGTGGCGGTGGCGACGGACGGGAGGCAGGCTACGAGAGGAAAGATGCTGGCATCAAGGACGACGCCGGTAGACTGTTGATGGGAGGGCTGGTGGTGGATGGGAGCGGAGGGGACATGAAGTGCTGGTGGTGGCGAGAGCAGGGGCAGCGGCGGCGATGTAAGGGTGTTGATGGTGATTGTTACTGAAAAGGTGCTGGAATTGACGATGACGTGACAGTGGTGGTCATTCACAAAAAAAATAAAGGACCCCACGTAAGAAAAATAAATAAAACTTTCAAATACACGTCAAAATCTATGAGATTAAATAACAATATATTGCCAAATTAAAATTAGTAAGGTTTAATATAACACGCCACCGCAACAATCATCAAGTCAGTGTAATCGCGCCACGTGTCCTCTCCCCAACCCGGTTTGGTTTCAGCCTGATTAATAATCATCATCATCCCAACTCATAAGCACGACTCCGGCTTGGGCGTTGATTTTTTTAAATCCGATCGTGAGGGGAACAATAAATGCCGTCGGCGAAGCCAACTACCGTCTCCGGAGTCGTCGATCGGCTGCTCTCCGTCTATCCCGAAGAGCTGTGCTTCGACTGTAAGGGATCGCGCCTTCTAGTTTGAGGTTCTAACGTTGTCTGAATCGGTGTTTCGCGGCGGAAGTTGTTATTGGGAGTTGTAGAGGCGGGGTATCTGCGAGGGGATTGCTTTGGAATCGGTTTTTTGGCTTGTGGTGTGTGAATTTTATGAGGTGATGGATTGATTGCAGTTAAATGCGGGAGTGGAATTTACTTTTTGTTTCTTTTGTTTTTAATAAGCTGTGATGTACTGAGTAGCGGCGACAGTTGGGTTGTAGTATAGACGTAGAGTGGACGGTTGTTTCTCTGGGGCATGATCATTTAGAAGTAGGATGATTGTTGTGGAAATAGGGGATTGTTATGCTATTGATTGGTTCTTGTGCTCGATGGAGCGCTGTTTAGTACTGTGTATGTAGAGGGACTAAAAGATGATGTGGTGCTGTGTTTTCCAGTTGCTGGAAATTTTCATAGGTCCCAGATGTAATTATGGGATCTTTAATTGGGGTTGATTCGGTTGCCGACTTTTGGTTCATTGAGGAATTATGAGCTAGATTGCTATGAACCTTTTGTTCTCTTCCCATCCCGTCCATCCTACCAGAGGCATATTCCCACCGTAATTCGGATTCTTAATGAGAATTGATATATGCCAACATGTGTTGCCTGATGTGCAACAGTTGAAGTCCAGTCCTCGCCCCTTAGGAACGCTTTCTTGCTACGTTTTATTTTATGTAGTGTTGGTGACAGTAAGGATCGGATGGCCCGAACTGTTTAGTTATTGACAATGAAATTATGCACAGTTTCATGTGTTTCCATTATGCAAGAACTTTCTAATTTCTCTGCATTTTTAGTATACCATTATGCCCTTGTCTGTTTTACCTATAAATTTCCTCTTGGATGTCTTACTTTTTGTACCAGTTGAGCTTGAAAAACAAAGCTCTTTTGATCTGAAGATTGTCAACCACACGGAAAAACGTGTTGCTTTTAAGGTATCAAATTACTCTGCCTATTCCTGTGTTCTCGAACATGTATTGTACTATATGACGGTTTCAGTAATCGCTATTTGAATCATTGAGTTGTCCAGGTCAAAACAACTTCACCTAAGAAGTACTTTGTACGGCCAAACTCCAGTATAATCCAGCCTCAAGAAGAATGTTTTGTCAGAGGTGCTGCTGCTTCAGTATATATAGTGCCTTTGAACTTCACCTTCTTGGCATAATTATCTTATTATTGTTATTAGACCATTCATGGTGTTAATAATTAAATTAGTAATGCTTTTTTTTGTTACTTTGGTATAAAGTGACTCTCCAAGCACAAAGAGAATATCCTCCTGATATGCAGTGCAGGGACAAATTTCTTCTCCAAAGCACCATAGTGCCTCCAAACACAGATATGGTAGAACTTTCTCAAGATATCGTGAGTGTCTATCTTACACCATTCTACCTTACTTTGGGATCAAGGGCATTATGTCGTTCATCATATTCTGAAAAATTCCTCTGGTTATATTCAGTTCAACAAAGATGGTGGAAGAGTAGTTGAAGAAATCAAGCTCAGGGTTGTGTATGTCTATACTAACATGGATGAAAACTCACGTATTGATAATTTGGGGAGTCCCATTGACAATAATCATGACAATGACTTGGTTGATCTGGTGAGTGAACTTGAACTGTCACGTCAATAAGATTCTTGAGCCATAAAGCTTAAAAAATTAGAGCAGTCAAGTTGGAAAATGGCAATGTTCATGAATCGATTTATTATTTTCACATTGAAATACTGCTGTGAAATTCACATGCGGCAGTTTTCTGAATTGCAAGTGGCAAACACAATTTGTATGTTCTAGACACAAACTTGTGAGAAGGCCATCTTGCCCCAATTTGGCAACGCATCTGTCCTTTGATAGAATGGAGTTGTCTATTGGTGAACTTTGTATCAGAAATGTTGAGAACTTCATAAATGATGGTTTATTATGCATAGTTCGGTACATTTGAACTAAGCTTAGATAAAGATCTGAACATCTTGAAACTTGAAGGTCAAGCATATGTTATATCATGTCCCATGTTTACAGGACTAGATTTTTCTGTCAAGTTGAGACTTTGACTGTAAAGTCTTGCTTTGTGCTTCACAGGACCGGGCACTTCAGCGGTTGAAGACTGAAAGAGATACGGCTATTCGGCAAGCGCAGCTATTGCAGAAAGATCTTGTGAGTCTTCCTGTTGCCTATCATTTTCTTTCTTTGAATGGGGCAAAGAGAAAAACAAATGGCAATGATATGGTAGCATTAAGGCTCATACATCTGATGCAGGAACTGCTGAAGAGGCACAGCTATCAAAGAAAACCGTATGGCTTCTCCATCTTGGCCACGCTTTTTGTGGGACTCGTCGGCATCTTCATGGGGTTGGCATCAACCTTTCTATTTGCTCCACAGCGCAATGCTTGACTGCCTAATGTCCACACCACGATCCCCCAATCCCCTTTCAGTTTGTACTTGCTATGATGTCCTCTTCTTCCGGTTAGACTCCTATTCTTTGTGTAGATAAAATACGTTGGTTGTGATCACTCTGTGTGGTGGTAGCTTCCCGTAATTTGCTGTGGTTAAGTAGAATGGCTTCCCTGCTGTAGTGTCTCGACAACAGAATGCTCTAGAAAGCAGTAGAGTATACTTGTGTCTGGTTTAGTTCCAAAGTGAAGGGGGTAGATAAGATATGGGTATGACATCGCGACGTGTACCCAATTTCTGTTTGGCTTTGGAAAGATCATTCTGTAAATGTTACATTCAACTGTTCTGTTAAATTCGCCCTGGTTTGAAACTTTGAATGAATGATAGTGGTAATCAATCGTTAGGAGTTGAGTTATGATTTTTGTGATTTCAATATAGGTAGGGGGATAAGTGATGTAAGGGCATTTGTGGAGTCCACTGCACAAGGCGGAATCTTGAAAATCCTTTTTTTGGTTGGAATTCCTGGCGGAAGGAAATGATTTTCCTGCAGGATTCACTTCCTGACAGAGTAAAGCATTAATTATTTAAATCTTCAATTGGGACAGGGGAGGTTGGGCTATTCATTAAATGGGCAACGAGGTCAAATGGGAAATCCATCAATGAAGACCCACCAACCCACCCTGTTAAAACCCTGCAAACGCATAATTCCATCATAAAAAGAGTGGGATGCACTCTTCTTCTTCTTCTTCTTCTTCTTCCTCTGTCTGCTTGTTTGTTTGGTTCACGAGAACGAGGGATGGTGAAGCTGGAGGTTTCTCCGGGAGTCCGTCTCTCATTGTGTTACGTGCTGTTAGGGGAGGATTCCTTCCTTTCGTAGTGAATCTCGCCAGGAAAGGATTTCTTCCTCTTAAGGATCGTGGTCGAGAGCAATCAATACCTCTCCGGAGAAACTCCCTAGCTTCCCTGTCCCTGTTCTTGTATGTGTTTCTGCACATTCGATCTGTCTTTGGTTGACACATGAAAACAGGGGCACGTTGCCGAGGTCGACGCCGACAGTTGGTCTGCGGAAGGCATCCCCGGCCCTTAAACAAGATTCACAGCATGTTCGATCACGTCAATTTACTCCAAAACTTGTACCTTTGTGCGTGACTTTCTAAAATATGTTTCTCCCCTTTATCACATGTGATTTTATCGCACCGACCAAACTACATCAAATAAATTAAGAAAAGAAGGCCTACATCAGCTTCAACAAGTAGCAATACAATCTCTTCACGAGTTGGAAGCTTTCTGCAATGGATATTGTAAGAGATCTGCAGCAGGGCAGCACTCTTATTGACTGCTGCGGAACAAGTGTCATTGTCGTGCAATGTCGACTCCGATGCCTTAGGGGCAGGAGATCAGTTCGCGACTTGCTTCGAGCAGCGCTACATCCACTTCTTTCGGCCACACGTCTCGGCCAACATCCAGGTACGAAATGTGTGATACTTATTCATTGTAACGAGTCATTTTATTAGCCTGGTGATTAAATCGCTTGATCGCATATTCCCATGAGGCAAAAATTTGCGCCGTGAATCGCAACGTCGACAGACACAAGACCCACACGGGAGGAAACAACTGGCGAATAGTCAAGGACACAGTTCGAGGTCGTAGTGGCGATAGACAATGAAGGGAGGATTATGTTATGTGGATGGATGGAAGATTACACGCCATGGACTTGAGAAAAATTGAGGTACAATTTCCATTATTTTGAAACAACTTGAATGAATACGGTCTAATTCTTCTTGACAGGACTGTGGCAACCAACCGCACAGGAGTTGATGCACTTTTGACTCTTCTTGTCTTTGCTGCCTGCAATGACATCACACGAAGAAAGAGAGAAGACTTAATTGTTAGTAATATAGGAGACTTAAGTAGCAAGATTCCTGGGGAGGGGGGGAGCGTATACTTACTCCGATTGCGGGCGGACATGCACTTCACCATGACGCAACCGATCTTGCACTGTAACCTGGGGTCGGAGATGATGGTCTGGGGGTGGTCGTCCTGGACGGCATGTTCAAGGGCCGGCGGGACTGGCGGTTGATACTTACAGCTAACAATGAGGCAGCCAAACACGCAGAGCGGGTACATGGGGATATCGGCGCCAATGCATCCGGTGAAGCACGAGAAAGCGCATTCCCACGTGACGGCCTCCGTGATGGGGACGGACTGCATCGCCGCAAGCAAAAGCAAGGCTGCAACGAAAGACAATCGGATCGATCTCATGTTGGACATTTATCTGATGATGGACCTTGGCTTATCTCGGGTGCAGTTTGCATTTGCGTCTGAGCTTCTTCACCTACGAATTTATAGCTCCCGGAGAAACAAACCAAAGGCAAAATACAATTTGAAAATCGACTTCCTCAATGATGATCGCACCACATCATTTGACATGATTTGCTCCCATCCCCAATCATTTGGATGGATTTTTATAAATCGGCTGTTTCTAAACATGTATTTGATTCCTTCCTTGATTCCATGACAGATATCATTATTCTTTCTATTTTCTGAAAACATTAAATGGAATTAACCTGACAATTTACCCGACAGGCTTAACATCCCCCTCCCCCCGAACCAAAATCCCTTCTTCATTCAGATCAAATTTAAGACAAGATGGGAATAATTCCTCTTCATAAACAACTGTGTAATAAACTTCCCCATTATAAAATCATCATTCGCCCCTGTCTGATAATTTGACTGCCGGAATTTCGATCCCATCAATCTCAGCGGAATTAGTAGTACCATCCCATATTTCTCTTTGTCGGCTTGATGTGTGTGATTTATAACATCATCTCTTCTTGTTTTGTTCTTATTAATTAATTTCTCTTTTTCTCATCGTATTAATTATGTCACGGCGTAGTTTTAGCTCATCGTATTAATTATGTCACGTGCTTTTGTGTGCTCTTGAGTTTTTGGCTCGAAATTGATGGAAGAATTTCTCAAATTTTATTTCTAAACCAGAAGAAGAAGAAGAAGGATTACATCCGACACATTGATATTATTGCTGCTAAACAACTAATCCATCCCTGATGATGACGATACACGGTCTTTGATCAGTTCTTGCGGTACAAGCTGGCGCAACCCTTCGCGCACTTGGTGATGCATCCCCGCGAAGGCCTCGCCGTCTTGTCACCTACTGCTTGAAGCAAAAACGGAAGGGGATTACTGAGGGTCGACGATGGAGTAGCTAGGAGAACGATGGGTTCTACTTACCGAAGTTAGGGAACAGGCACGTCGTGGTGACGCAGCCGAGGCTGCAATGGATTGAGGGATCGTGAATGGGGCCGGACTTTTGAATGGGGGCAACCGCGGGAGGGGTGTTGGACGGCGGGGGCGGGGGAAGGGATAGACAGCTGCCAAAGTAGCAACCAATGAAGCAGGGGATGTAGTAGGTCAGGCTAGCGGAGCACCTCAGTAAGCAACCTATTTCGCAGAGGAGGTCGGCCTGGGCAGGCAGGGCCGAGGCGAGCAGCAACAGCGCCATGGACATCACCAAGGGGACCGACGTCTTGGAAGCCATGAGGAGGAGGAGGAGGAGGAGATGGGGGGGGCGGGACGGTGTTCGGACGGCTGGTTTTCGCTCCCCGGGTCGTCGGTCAGTGGGAAGGCTGGTAGGGGGGTTTGGGGTATATCCGAGGAGATTGGAGACAGGTATTGTGGTTCCCACTATTCTCTTTAGATTATATATAGGCAAGGGGGGATGCCAGAAGGGCAGACTGGTCATTTCACAAATTTAATTACAGGCTGGGGAATTCCTTCTTTCCATCGATATAAAACAAGCTCTGAGTTAAGCAACTAACCTGGATGGATTCCGTCCCTCTCGTTGGGCCCAACACGGGGGTCTAAATGGGCCGGCCCATTTCTTAAAATGAGAATAATAATGAAATAAATCGGTGTCCATTTCTTTTGGGTCTATCTCTCTCTCTCTCTTTTTTTTTTTTATAAAAAAAACCGACCGACGACTACCGAAAGTCATTAATACGACACCGTTGGGGCGGAAAGCTGAAGGTTCTGCTGCTGGTGCTTCGACGGGGTTGGGGATGGGAGAGAAGGGTTCCGCCGGCGAGGAGAAGCTGCTCGCGGTGGCGCGTCACATAGCACGCACTCTCGGACGCGACGACTCCTCAGCTGCCGACGACATCCTCCAGATCTTCTCCAACTTCGACGGCAGATTCTCCCGCGACCGCTTGA
Organism: Melastoma dodecandrum; assembly: GCA_029817715.1. Classification (NCBI taxonomy): domain Eukaryota; kingdom Viridiplantae; phylum Streptophyta; class Magnoliopsida; order Myrtales; family Melastomataceae; genus Melastoma; species Melastoma dodecandrum. The sequence goes on from JARUPY010000606.1 coordinate 4,287,662, forward strand.
ACCCGCTCGACGACTCCCTCCACCTCCTCCGCCGCCACATCTCCTCCGACGACCCCATCTGGTCCTCCTCCTCCTCCGCCGCCTCCTTCCTCCACTCCCTCGACCACCTCATCTCCTCCCTCTCCTCTTCCTCCCCCACACCGGACGACGGACTCGTCGATCTCCTCCACCAGGCCATGTTCCGCCTCGAGGACGAGTTCCGCTCCCTCATGGAGATCGGCACCGACTCCTTTGAGCCCTGTAACAACTACGACAACAACGACGGGTTTGACTCCGAGGCGGACTCGGCCGATGGCAGCGATGGCGACATCCCCGTGGCCGAGCCTGTCACCGACTTCGACGTGATTATCGACGCCCTCCCCTCAGGTACGATTGGCGACCTCCACGAGATGGCAAAGAGGATGGTTGGGGCAGGGTTCGGAAAGGAGTGCTGCCACGTGTACAGCAGCTGCCGGAGGGAGTTCCTTGACGAGAGCATGTCCAGGCTTGGCCTCCACCGATTCAGCATCGAGGAGGCCCGGACCGCCCCCTGGAACGAGCTTGAGGAGGAGATCGAGCGGTGGACGAAGGCTGCCGCTGTGTCGCTACGCGTCCTCTTCCCCAGCGAGCGTCGCCTTTGTGACCGCATCTTTCATGGGTTGCCCTCTGCTGCTGATCTCTCCTTCATGGAGTCCTGCCGCGGATGCACCATCCAGCTCCTGAATTTTGCTGACTCGGTCGCGATTGGTTCTCGTGCCCCCGAGCGCCTCTTCAAGGTCCTAGACGTCTTTGAGATGCTACGGGACCTAATGCCGGAGTTTGAAATCCTATTCTCGGATCCATACTGCATACTCCTCCGAAACGAGGCCATTGTCATCTGGAAGAGGCTCGGGGAGGCGATCCGGGGGATCTTCATGGAACTGGAGAACCTGATCCGCCGTGACCCAGCCAAAGCTGCGGTTCCTGGTGGGGGGCTCCACCCTATCACTCGATATGTGATGAATTACCTCCGAGCGGCCTGCCGCTCTCGCCAGACGCTCGAGCTGGTCTTTGAGGATGCCGACGACCCGCGAGGGTCATCCTCTTCCTCACTCTCAGTCCAGCTTATCTGGATAATGGAACTCCTCGAGAGCAACCTCGAGGCTAAGTCCAAGGTCTACCGGGACAATGTCATGTCGTCCATGTTCATGATGAATAACGAGATGTACCTCGTGCTGAAGGTAAAGGATGATGAGTTAGGATCGCTGTTGGGTGAGGATTGGATAAGGAAACACACCGCCAAGGTCAAGCAATACCAGAACAATTTTGTCCGGGGCTCGTGGAGTAAGGCATTGGGAGCTTTGAAGTTGGACAACGTCCCGAATGCAGACGCAAAGTCCCTTCTTATCGAGAGGGTCAAGATGTTCAACACGGCCTTTGATGAAGCTTGTGAATCCCAGGCGTCCTTTGCGATCTTTGACGAGCAGCTGAAGGAGGAAGTCAGATCATCCATCGCCAAGCTACTGTTGCCGGCCTATGAGGGCTTCGTGGGTAGGCTGCAGAGCGGTCACGAGATCAGGAAGCATCACATGGCAAATGTGCGGCCACCTCGTGAGATCACGGCCCGTATTGATGGCTTGTACAGGAGGAGCTCTGGAAGTGGAAGCAGGACGTGAAACCTGGTTACCTGACGGTATTCCGCCACGGCTTCTCTCATTTATGTATTGTCTAGGGCTGTTGATTTTGTGCCACGCGTGCTTCGTTTTACCGTAGATTTGCTTGTTTCGAGGTCGAGAATGTAGTTTTAAGACTATGATTAGGCTACGTACGATGAAGGCAACGAAATCGAAAGTGCACATCCAGTGTTGTCTGTATGGTGATTTGATGATCCTCATGAACAATGGAGGATTCAGCTATAATTGGGATCCTGTTGTTGAATATTGTTGTAACTCCTGTGTTTAGTCTACTTTCTGTCCCTCGCGACTTGTAGAATTCGGCATTCGGCTTTCTGATCTGTGTTTGACCAAGTCCGTCTCGGTGGATTAGTCAGATAACGAGGAATGCACAGCAGTCGGAGGGTATGGAATGGATTGGTCGTAAAACTCTAGCCGGTTTCAAAACTGATGGGCCATAGATTATCATCTATTAGATCATCGAATCAAACAAAATGCATTTCTATGGATTTAAATTTTCGATATCTCCTGGGGACCGGCAACCACCATTTCAGTGAGTATCGTCATCTCCTTGTTCCTCTCCTCCAAGCCAACAGGTTCTGCACGAGGAGGCACGGGGGGAATCCTCGCAGCTGGCGCCCGGCATTGAGATGAGGTTATTAACCTCACACGAATGCTTCACCTTGTCCAAGCCCTCTCAAGCATGAGCAAGTAACCAGAGAGAGACGGCGCAGGCCTGACAGTACTCCTGTAATTTCAGGTAGGTCGTGTTGAAGCCCAGCGACCTCACGAACGGGGGAGAGTTCGTGGCGTTCTGTATCCCCTGCTGGTCAAGGGCAATCTTGCGAGGCCCCTCTCGGATGTTGGCATCTCATGTTCTCTCTCCGAATGCAAAATTCGCATAGGGTTTAATCATCGCAGCGAAGACCAACGGAGGGAAACGTTTACGAGCATGGAAGGCGAGGCGCATATCCCCTTCCTCAACACTAAGAAATTGGCCAAAGATATCACAGCGAGACATTTATCAGAGGAAATGTAACGAGTTTCGTTCAGCAAATGGAGGCGACGAGTCGACGTGTCTGCTTGCTTGCTTGCTAGTAACGTGGAACAAACTTTGGGATTAAGGATCTGGGTTTACGCCGTGATGTGACGTGGAGCGATGTGATTGGTGGTTCGGACGTGTCCTGTGTTTAAAGCTTACAGGAGTCAAATGAATATATTTCCTGGAAACTTCCCGAGACTTCCTGAATTGACCTTTTTGACCCCAATGATTCTTTCAGAGGCGTGGGGCGGTTACGTAATCTCGTGGATCCTCCCAGAAATTCCCCCTCCCCCCGCCAACAAGAAACGGATTTTTTCCTCGGTTCGTATAAAGTGGCCCTAATTCCCGACCAGAATCGCATTCGAAAGGAAAACCAAGGTCTTCCGACAAAGTCCCGGTCAGAGAAGATGGACGCCTTCGCTACGCTGTTCCAGTCCGGCAGCCGCAACGGCTGGGATTCCCTCAAGAATTTCCGCCAGATCTCCCCCGCTGTCCAGTCCCATCTCAAGCAGGTGCGTCGCGGGTTCTCGGACGAGGACCGACCCAAGGTTTAGGGATTTAGGGTTTCTTTCTCGGTAGTTTGGTGTGGCTTTGGGGGGAGGCGTATTTCAGGATTCGATAAATTATGGTTTTGGTTCGTGATTTTTGAGGTTGTCGGGTGGTGATTGCTTGTTAAGAATTATCTTCTTTGTGATCCCCTGATGATTAATCTTGAATGATCTGAGGGGGGTTGATTTGTTTTATTATGCGGTGAGCTTTCTAACGGAGATGGCGTCGCTTCCATTGCTTTGTTTAGGTGTATTTGACGCTGTGTTGTGCTCTGGTTGCCTCTGCTACTGGGGCGTACTTGCATTTACTGTGGAACATTGGTGGCCTTCTAACCACGATGGCTTCAGTCGGGTGCATCATTTGGTTGCTCTCAACTTCCCCTTACAAAGTGGTAGATTGTTGGTTTACTTGGGTGTATCCTATCTGCTGCTGCATGTTGATTACACAGTTGAATGATTTTTGACACTGGCTGTTTTCTATGTTCGTGCAGCATAAGAGGGTTGGCCTGTTGATGGCTGCATCCCTGTTTGAAGGGGCTTCCATTGGTCCGTTGATTGATCTCGCCATCAGGATTGACCCGAGGTTCGTCATTTGCACCGTTCATATCCTTTTTGGTTTGCTTTAGGGTGCTTTCTCATAGTTCCTGTAGTACTAGGGTGCACGCCTTGTTCTGTTTCTGGAATTTCTGGGAATGTGCTCTTACATGATTGTTCCATTCGATGCAGCATCTTAATCAGTGCATTTGTGGGTTCTGCACTGGCATTTGCTTGTTTCTCGGGTGCTGCCATGTTGGCAAGGAGAAGAGAATATCTCTACCTTGGGGGTTTGCTCTCGTCTGGTGTCTCCATGCTCATGTGGCTGCACTTTGCTTCTTCTATCTTTGGGGGACATGCTGCCATGTTTAAATTTGAGGTACATAGTATATGTTACGTTATCTCGGGGAATCACTTTTTAGGTACTTTGTGATATTTCGCTGACAAGAGATACGGAATGCTTTGCAGCTCTACTTTGGGCTCTTGGTGTTTGTCAGTTATATGGTCGTCGACACCCAAGACATCATCGAGAAGGCCCATCGAGGCGATCTGGACTATGTGAAGCATGCCCTGACCCTTTTCACTGACTTCATTGCCGTGTTCGTGCGCATCTTGATCATCATGGTTAGTATCCAAACCGATCCCTTTCATTGCAATCTTCTGTTCCTTGTCCACTCCAAACACAACGCCACTGACTGGGGTCTGATTGGAACACTTGCAGTTGAAGAACTCTTCTGAGAACACTGAGAAGAAGAAGAAGAAGAACAGACGGGACTGAGCCCCGGCTCGGAGAGGAGTCAACTGCTGGACGTAACCGGTACTATTCTGTCGGTTCTGCGGCTTTTAAATGTTTCTCCCAGTCTTTGAAAATGAGAACTGACCCCTCCCTATGTTTGCAAAAGGACACCTTCTTTTATAGATTTTGTAGCAGCTGTTGTTGGATGCGTCTGGTGGTGGATGAGTTTGTTTGATTTTAGTTTGGCTGGTTGCAGAAGGTGTAAATAAAATATATTCCTGAAATTTCATGAAACTTGGGTTGTTTCCTTAACAACCATCTCAAACACAAATAGATAAATAAACAAAAAATGAGTCTTTTGAGAAATGGTCGCGTCAGTGTTGTTCCTGAACAGGTTAATACCTCAATTTGGGGTCTGCATTTTTATATATAGCAGTGAATGGGTGGGGGCGTGGACACGATGTTGACATAAAACCAATCTAAAACCCCTCTTTGAGTAAGAACTGTCATCATAAAGCACTTGAACTTGGATTAAAAGTAGGAAAAAGAGGGATGATGGGTGACCCCATCAAGAACATTAAAAGTTTGTTAATGCCGACCATTTGTCTCGTGTAAAAAATGGAATTTCACCCTCCACCCAATATTAAATAATAATATATAAATCACATTAGCAACCCCCCCAACTTCCCAAGATAACTTTTTTTTTTTGAGCCCGACAATTTCCTTTCTTGTTGTTTTTGTTTCCCCCTTAACCAGTCACATGTTAACATTCACTAATTTAGGGTTCAATAAGACTGACATGGTGTGTTCTATTACCACCTTCATATTAGTTGTAAGAGTTAGCCCCCTTCTCTTATCTTTAGACATAATAAGTTTGATACTAGAAATCCCAACTTGCTAAAAGTGTAAAAGGGCTGTATAGACTGCAACTACCTTTTCTGTCTTATTCTTCCCCTTCGTTTCGTCCTCTACTATCACCTCCCCCCATCAATCAGAAGAAGAATACTACTACTCAAAACACTAACTAGAAGTCGATAAGATCACTTTTACTTGAGTAATTAATTAGGAACGAATCTAAAAATATTTAATACATCACTTGACCTGGGTTTCCATTTAACAATTAATAGCCCTAATGAAAAAAAAACAAACTGAATTCCATACCATAAGATTGAAAATTAAATGAGAAAAGCACGTTTAGTTCCAGAGTATATGCAGCGATATATGTGAGTAGTAGAAGTATTTACACAACAAACGACTCCCCGAAATAAATGGTTTTTGTTGACTAATAACTTGATAAGACGTAATTAACGTGCTTTATATTTAATTTTTTATTATTTAAGCTTTTTATTTATGAAATTATATTTAATAATATAACTAATTATATTTTTACTATTTCCACGCAGTTAATAAAATGAGAAAACGAACAACCTTGATTGAACGCTGTCTTTTTCTTCTTTCTTTCCTAACCTTATTTTTATTTTCTCCTTTCCTTCCTTACCTTTGTCTTCTCTTTCTTGTTGTCCCCATTTTTACTATTTGGGTGTCTTTATTGTTTTCGAGTTTCGAACCCCAATTCAATTCTCCCACAGATTCTCTTTCTTCTTCCCACCCTCCTCCTCTTAATTTTCTTTTCTTTTATGCCCCACCTCGATGTTTCTTTGCTGAAGTCGACGACTGTGGTCAAGAAATGAACTTGATGACTTTTTTGCGTTCCTGACTGGGTTTTGGGTTCTGGGCACTTGAGTATTTCGGAATTTTTTTATTGACTCGATAGTGGGTTTTTTCGCCATTGACTTAAGCTAGTTTGTTTTATATTTTATATAGTAACGCTGGCAATTCGTCGTTGTCTTCTTCCTTCGTTTCATTTTTTTGGGGTTTTTCTTGTGGGATAAAGGTTTGGGGTTATCTGGAAGAGATGGTGAAGGAAGGGCCTTGTTACCACTGTGGAGTTACTTGTGAGTTTTGCTTTTCTGGTTATTGTTCACGTGTAAAGGACGGGACATTGCCTCCTCTTGATTTTTAGCTCAATCCCTTCTATTGCTTTGTTCGCGGACATGGAAATGGAAATGCAAAGAGTGTTGGCATCTGCATAGGAGGGCATGTTTTGATGGGGCTTGATCTGGGTAGAATGCCATGTCCACTCTTGGATTGAGTTGGCTTCGATTTGATTGGTCTGATACAATATGCACCAGCGACATTTCTCTGCTGCTTGATGTTGTGTGGTTGCAGAACAAAGCATTTTGTTTGTCTGGTTTGCTGATCGTAACTCACCATTATTTCCTGTGATTTGAGCAATATGATAGCTATTGATTGTTTTGAAGGATTGATGCATCTAGTTGAGCCCTCCCTTTGTCTATCTTACTCTTGTTGTGTGACAGCCACTCCTCTCTGGCGCAATGGACCTCCGGACAAGCCAATACTGTGCAATGCTTGTGGTTCCCGGTGGAGGACGAAAGGGACGCTTGCGAATTACACCCCGATGCATTTACGGGCTGAACCCGAGAATTATATGGACCATAGGGTAGTGAGAAATAAGAGCACCGTGCCTATAAGCAGAAACAATGAAGTGAAGGTACCAAAGATAAAACAGACCGATAGGAACTTGGTTGTTGCTGGTATTCCATCCGAAAACTGCCGGAGTTTCTCAAAGGTTACGATTACAGATGATGACTTGAGTAATCGATCAAGTTCGGGATCTGCCATGTCTAACTCGGAGAGCTGTGCGCAATTCTGCAGTGCTGATCCTAGTGATTTGACAGGTTCGACTTGAACCAACAGGGATATATCCCAGAATTTATGTTTGATGCTAGCTTTAGCTGGATGATAATAATCTGATTGATAATCCACACCATGAATAAAAGATCAGTCAAGCTTTAATGCATTGTATGTGTGGATCATCTTCAACTGAAATAAGAGATGCAAGCACAGAATCTGAAATGTACATGTAAATGGCTATTGATGCAATTGTGTTACTAATTCGATTGTACTCTCCTTCTCATTAGGTCCGGCTCAATCTGTTGTCTGGGACACATCTGTGCCTTCCAGGAAAAGAATGGGCGGTACTCGATTGAAGCCGTCTGCTGTTGATCAACTCACCCAGGACTTACAAACTATCCTACAAGAGCAACAGTCATCGTGCTTCTCTGGCTACACTGAAGAGAACCTGCTTCTAGAATGTCCTACTCCGATTGAAACTGGGCATGGCTCTGTGCTAATAAGAGAACCCGTCTCCATCATTCAAGAAGAGGAATCTGAAGCGAGCTCTCTTTCCATCAATACCAAGAGACGAAAAATGAATGATGGCAGCTCTCACCCTTTGGCTCTATTTGTACAGGACAAAGATATGAAATCAAGTATTTTTCCTCCTCCTCAAGGGATGGAACTAGGAAGCTACGGAAGGTATGATTTATTGTTGGTACAGATCAACTGGAGGCCTGGTGATTGGATCTGTTCCTGAAAAATTACTTGTTGATTCTTTTTGGAATGCAGAGAATGTTTTCTTCAGGAGAAGGCTTACCTTCTAGGAAGTCCTCGTTCTCCGCTGCTTTCTATTGAGCTTAAAGTAAGTGCTGGGTTTCCTCACATTGATTTCATGATTTTTGCCTTGTTTCCTGTACCTGGCATCATTTAATTCATTGGTGTGTTTTTATTTCGTCGTTGGTGGTTTTAGGACATGCTAAACTTTGAGGTTTTCATGAAACATTTGACTTCTGAAGAGCAGCGCGAGTTGATGAAGTACCTACCCTCTGTCGACACAGCCAAACCCCTTGAAAGGTCGGTTATCTTTGAGCTCCATTTGATTCTTCAACTTGGACATGTTTCTGTTTTTACTCTTAAGTGGAAAATGGATATGTTGTTATGCAGTGTTAGAAGCTTGTTTACAAGTTCTCAGTTTCTCGAGAGCACAACTTCATTTCAGCACCTTCTTGCTGAAGGCGTCTTCGATTCCTCGTCCATTGGGGAGAAGGGAGAGGCCGGGAAAGTCCTGAAGAGACTCGTACTGTTCAATTTGACTAAGTGCAAGTGGATAGAACACTACAACCAAGTCAAGGTGTGTTGATATGAGAAATCGATGGCTTTAAGAAGCTGCGACTATGGCTTCTAATCATATGTTGATGCAGGAATGTGAGGTTGCTTCTGGCGTGCCTTTTCCTGATGGAGCTTCGGGAACAAGTAAGTCCAGTGATGCACGATCCAACGCCTTCGTGAATTCTACTTCTACTTTTGGCTGTTTTAGAGTGGCTTAATGTTGAAGAGGCAAATATTTAACTTCCGTTGTATCACAGAAACAAATGCAACGAAAGGAGTGTCGATAATAAAACAAGCCGTAGACCATGATAGCTCATGCTTTAATCCAAGGAGCCTCTTTGCCGTTCCCATTAATGGCGAAGCTCTGGGGCTAGATTCTTCGTACACAGATCGTGATCAGGACCTGCTGGTTGAAGTGCCATCGAACGGGTCGTTCCCACAAGCGGAGCTACTCCGGCCTGCTCCAAATTCTACTGCATCTCAACAAGAGAGCAATAACAGCACCTCTTGTTCTGGACGCCCTGTTAATCACCGGTAGTGATTACTTAGTTGAGAAGGTGTTCTAACAACAGGTCAATTACATCATATGTTTGCCTTATTTTGCAATAGTACTTTGTAAATTAATCCTATGAAAATTTTGAGACATGGGGCTTTTCTTGTTGGAAAAGCTTTTATATTCATTATATCAAAAAGCTGGTTCCCGCGCTTTTTAGGTTCAAAAAGGGCAGGTCCTTATAATGACTAAAATTACTCCCTTGGTCCTTTATATTCTTAATGTTTTCGATAATGTAAACTCAATCTTAACAATATAAATATTTATTTATCATCTAAAGAGTTAATAGAAATAAATACTTTTATAATCATTTTATTTATTTTTAAATTTACTATATATTTATATATACTAAGCAGAAAATCACAAAATTTATAGAAAAACTAAAAATTATTTAAATAGTTTAAGATTATGAGAGATTATTATTGCCTAAAAATTTAGTTAGAATTTCGAAAATATTGAAATGAGTTCTAAAATTTTGAATTTGGAGTTTTATTTGATTAAAAAAATTTTGAAATTGTTAAAATAATGGTCCTTAAACTTTGAAAATCAATTTGAAATTTGTTAAAATAAAAGTTTTACAGCTTATAAAATTTTTTAAAATAAAATCCTAATTTCCAAAGTTTGAATATTTCATTTTTAAAAGTTTTTATAGCTTCCAACAAAACTCAAGTTAAAGTGGTCATTTAAATAATTTCAAATATATGAGATTCACTAGAGATGGAATGCTAAATATTTTTTATGAATAACTAAAAACCTCAAAATTCCTATATTTCAATTTCTTTTTATATTTTTAAAATGTACTACATTTTTTAACATTTTTAAAAAAATTTTAATTCATCTAAACTTATTTAAGAATCAAAGATTATAAATATTTAAAAATAAATTTAAAAATCTCAGCATCAAATAAAACCTATAATCAAAGTATTAGAACATATTTATCAGTTATTATTACGATAGTGCTAAGATAGTACTTCTACCTTATCGAACCCGTAAATCAATCTTTTTAAATAACGATAGCTTATTCATTTATAAAAATATTTAACTATGAACTTAATATAGAAGTATGTAATTTCCAATTAATAATGCATTTTGTTATATAATTTGTAGGCAAAAATATTGTGAACCTAACTTTTAGGCAATTTTTTTTTTCTGAACTTTAAAACTTTTTTATCACATTAAATTGACAGTTTAGGGATTCCAATAGTAACGCATGGATTCCTTAAGGGAAACATCTATTTTTTTACCAACCTTAAATCGGCCACAAGATATTTTTACGAAAGTAATCTGTAAATTAAACATTTTAACATATTACAATTGAGTCATAAGAAAATTAAAATATCAATTTTAAGATAACAAAAAAAAAGAAGAAGCAAGTTTCGCTTAAAAATTGGGAAAAAATCGATATTTTGTAATGTTTTTAATATATTAATTAAAATGAACGCACCAATGGACAATCCAATCGCGCCTCCTCTCCGGGGAGTGAAATACCCAAATTCTTGTCGCCGTGATTCAGCCCTGCCCAGATGAGAAAGTTGGTATTTAGTGTTGATTTTGGGGGATTGTTCTTTTTCTCTTGCGATTGTTGTTTGCTAGGGTTTCCGGGAGCGCAGGCGTTCCCTTCGATCGGGGCTCATCGAATCCCCACCGTTTGAACGATTCGAGTATTTCTGGGTCGGGATCTATTGGCGACTGTTGATGATTCGGGGAATTTCCACTCCTATAGATTCAGTCGGTTACTGTTGATTGATTGTTTGTCGGATTTGGTGTACTGATTGACTTGATTGGCGGATTAGGGTGCTTATGGCTATTACTCTATTTTGTGCTGTTTTTCTTTCTTTGATGATGATTCTTTGTTGATGCAGCTTTTAGGGAAGAAGGGTGGATGTTGTTTGGAGTTAAATGGCTGTGCTGGAGAATATGCTGCACTCAGAGCCATCAAGAGCTGTTAATTCTATCAATAATGGCAATACAACTGAAGAAAGGATTGGTTTGTGGCAGGATGAGGATGTAGGTCGCTATCGTGTTCCTAAGTACAAGCGACGGGCTGTTTCTGCCGTCCGTGATTTTCCACAGGGTTGTGGACGTTCGGTTACAGGTGTCTCAGTAGTGCCAGCTACTGCAATTGATCCATCAGAAGATTCCCTTGTCCATTCTGCCACTGTTGATGGGTTTAGGTCTATTCAGGAGTCATCATTGCCCCTTTCTGATGCAATGTTCGCAACGGAAAACATGGGAACCAGGTTGGACGAGTTGGTGGACTCAACCGCTTTCCTTGACGATTCAACTAACATGCCGGAAGACCAAATCCCGGTAGTTATTCAAGGCATTTTGGACAGTATCAGGCAAGATGAAACAGAGAAGGATTTTCGAGATGAATCGTCAGACTTCTTAGATTTGCCGAAGGTTGACGGAGCTGCCTCTTTAAGTAAAGGTATTGAAGACCAAAAGTTGAAGGATTGGGAGTCATGTGCGAATAATTTTTCTCCCCTGGCTCATTCGTCTCTCCCCATCCGAGCATATCCTCCTCCAAGACGTGTTTCGGCCATCAGGGATTTCCCTCATCTCTGTGGAAGAAATGCTGCTGCTGGTATCTCAGAATCCAATTGTGTTGTGCAGAGGGAGAGTTTGAGTGTGGACACAAGCTTAAGTGGTGTGAAGTTGTTACAAGAATCAGTGCCAGGATATGAAAATGATCAAGAAAGCCAAAGAAATGTCGACCATCTAGTAAAGTGTGAAACGGAAGTCTCATCAATGGAAGATTTTCATGGTAGAGTTGTTGAAATTATAGCTGAGAATGAGAATACATACATGCCTGTTAGTCCAGCATTGGCATTGACATGTGTTGCGCCAGATGATAGTGATCTTTCACTTGTGCCTTCTTCTTCTGTCCATAATGATGAAACAACCCTAAAAAGAACTGCTAGTGTTTTGATAACCAGAAAAAGGAAGAAACATAAATCCTTCGGCTTGAGAAGGCAAAAGGGTGCTTCAAAGAAGAGGTTGACTGTCGACCGGATTACTGAAGGCGGGTTTCTAGATGAGGAAGTTGCTGGGCAAAGTGTTCCTGAAAAAGATGATTCTGATTCTGAAACTGATGAGAAGATTGATGATTTAATAGGGTCTTTCCGACCACGAAGCTTTTCTGTGAATATGTTCCCAGTCGTTTGTCCTAATGCAACCACTAATGACGATGACAATCAGTGTGTGACTCGGAGCAAAGTCAGGAAAACATTGTGCTTGTTTCAAGTTGTTTGTAGGAAGCTCTTGAGGGAGGAAGAATCAAAATCTAAAGAAGAGGCTAAATATAAGAGAGTCGATCTTCAAGCGCTAAAAATTTTGAAGGATATGAAGAAATTTGTCAACACAGGAAAGCACATCTTGGGTAATGTGCCTGGGGTTGAAGTCGGTGATGAATTCCAATATAGAGTCGAGCTCAATGTCATTGGCCTACACCGGAATATTCAAGCTGGTATAGATTATCTCAATCATGGTGGTAAGATTCTTGCTACGAGTATTGTATCATCGGGAGCATATGCTGATGACGTGGACAGCTCAGATTTTCTTATATACACGGGGCAGGGTGGGAATGTTGTTGGCAAAATCAAGGTACCTGAAGATCAGAAACTTGAAAGGGGAAATCTCGCTCTGAAGAACAGCATTGTTGCTAGGAATCCTGTGAGGGTCATTCGAGGATTTAAAGAAACAAAGGCAGATACAGTCGATGGAAGGTCAAGGATAGTTGTCACATACATCTATGATGGGCTATATACAGTTGACAAGTACTGGCAGGAGCAAGGGCTGCATGGTAAGTTGGTGTTTAAGTTCCATTTGAATAGAATTCCTGGTCAGCCTGAGCTTGCTTGGAAAGTAGTGAAGAAGTCTAAGAAGTTCGAGCGAGAGGGCGTTTGCGTACTTGATATTTCACAAGGGAAAGAGGCAAATCCTATACCTGCTGTAAACACCATTGACAATGAGAAACCGCCCACTTTCAGCTATATGACTCGAGTGATCTACCCTGACTCTTGTCGCTCTCTGCCTCCCAAGGGCTGTGATTGCGTTCGGAAGTGCTCAGACTCCACAAAATGTGCTTGTGCTGTCAGAAATGGAGGGGCAATTCCATTCAACCATAATGGGGCGATTGTCGAAGCAAAGGCCTTAGTTTATGAGTGTGGCCCTCATTGCAAGTGTCCTCCTACCTGCCACAACAGAGTTAGTCAGCACGGTATCAAATTCCCCCTCGAAATTTTCAAGACTGAGTCAAGGGGTTGGGGTGTTAGATCTCTAGCTTCCATTCCGTCGGGATGTTTTATCTGCGAGTATGTTGGTGAACTCTTGGAAGACAAGGAAGCTGATAAAATGACGGGCAATGACGAATATCTCTTCGACATCGGGAATAATTACAATGACACAGGCCTATGGGGCGAGCTTAAGGCCATCATGCCTGATTCAGAAGCCGGTTCTTCTGAAGTTGCAGGTGATGACGGATTCACGATTGATGCTGCAAGATGTGGGAACATCGGGAGATTTATAAATCATAGTTGCTCTCCCAATATCTATGCCCAGAATGTCCTTTATGATCACGAAGACAAAAGGATCCCACACATAATGTTCTTCGCAATGGAGAACATTCCCCCATTGCAAGAGCTGACATACCACTACAACTATAAGATCGATGGGGTACGTGATGCGGATGGAAACATTAGAATGAAAAGTTGCTATTGTGGTATGTCAGAGTGCACAGGACGGATGTACTAGGTTCTAATGATGATTATCTCCATTGAGCAGGCAAGTACATTTATCTTACGAAATCTTCCGCTTCCTCATATTGGGGTATCTCGCACCTTTTCAATTTTGATAGTATTTTTCCGCGCTCAATATGCAGGAAGCATTCTCGACACTATTCTACTGTCCTTGACCCGATTCATGAGTTTCTGTGCTTTCCCTGTTTTTGAAGCTGGGTATTCACACTGATAAGCAATAGCCTGAGGTGGAGTTCTCCTTCCATGTTGTTCCGACCCACTTTTCCTGAACTTAGCCGACTGTACTCAATCATGTTATGGTGATTTCTTCTCTGTCAGTAGTATATGTAGGTGTATATCTGCCAATTCTGCCTCTTGACTGTCTCAGAATGCTCACAACTCTTTGATTGATCAAAATGAAGAAATCTACTTCAACCGATATGCCCTTAGGCACGGCCATACATAACATAGAAATCACACTTGGAAATGGTGGACAATTAGCTAGATCAGCAGGTGCTGTAGCGAAACTGATTGCAAAAGAGGGGAAATCGGCCGCATTAAAATTACCTTATGAGAGAATTGATTTGAACAAGTTATTTCAGTATTATGATGATGATATAGCAGTACCAACGATGCTAGTGACTGGACTGGTGCCAGCCCTTTGACATACTAGTACAGCTAAAAGCAGGTGATTTTATGCACGGATACACGGACATGGGTACGTCATTACATTGTTCGTTTCAATTGAGGGGGTAAGCGTAGCAAGGCTTCCAATAGAAATAGATGATCCCATCTGATGGCTGGATTCAGCTCAAATAGTCGGCTCCGCTAACTTGGAACCTCAGCTTGATTGGCCCCCTTGGCGGGTTCCATGATTCCCACACTGCCCCCATGCACTTTCCTCACTGGCTGCATTCCTTGCATGCCTCCTGCATCAACACAAACGCCCAGCATTTGAATGTGAATTTGTGAATGTCCGAATGATGATGATGGTGGTGATGATGATTACCTGCCAGATCTCCATGGCGGTGATGTCGTTGCTTTGCTCGTGGATTTTGAGTATTATGTTGCGACTGGGGTACTTGCACGGTACCCTCCTTAACTCACGTTGACGATCCCACAGGCGAAAAGCTCTGTCATTCCCTCGGGCTTGGCCATCTTTGCGTAAGCTCATTCACTGAGAATGAAGTTCGACCCATCTCCTTAGCCGTAGTCCGCCGCCACCATGTAGGCCCCGTCGTCTGTGCGCAGTAGGCCTTTGCACCTAACCTGGGAGAACACAAAAGCAAGAAAACCTTGGCACAATCAGCATACAAATTGTGTGACGAGGGTAAGCAAGTGGCCGAGCCCGCTTGAGGACGAAGAAGACGAAGTCTTATCTAGCTACTGACCAACCAGAGCAAGCGCCACATCCACATCCATCTTTGTAGAGCTTGGACACTCCGGTGACGTAGCCATCATTCACGTTCCTCCCATAGTCCCTGTAACCACCCCTCCCCTCCTGTGCATCCCTCACGAAGCCATGGACAAGACCGAGGTAGGTAACGTAATCGCCCCCACGGGTCGCCACGCTGCTACTATAGATTGTATGTACATATACTACTCGTAAGAGGCCAAGGACAAGGCATGGAAGATGGTGAGAACCCCGTTTTGCTAAGTTACTGATGAAAACTTGTAGAAGATGAAGGTTTTGGTATTATGGGGAAATGAGATGTGATAAACCAAAGAGCATATATAAAATATGGGTTGAATTTGAGATGGTGATTGCAATTA
This sequence comes from Melastoma dodecandrum, assembly GCA_029817715.1. Classification (NCBI taxonomy): domain Eukaryota; kingdom Viridiplantae; phylum Streptophyta; class Magnoliopsida; order Myrtales; family Melastomataceae; genus Melastoma; species Melastoma dodecandrum. The sequence continues at coordinate 4,303,247 of JARUPY010000606.1, forward strand.
TGGGTTGGAAACCAATTTGTGGTGTAAATTCCACTTGGGGGTAAACAATTAGAGCTGGCAGATATCATTTTTTGTGGGGGAAAGAATTGGTGAACATTTGAGAATACCAGTGTTTGCCTGTGGTTCATGTTTTATATATTTATATATTCTTCATAAGATAAAATTAGAGATGCTTAGGCTGAAAATTTTGGATTAAGCATATAGCTTAATCTACAATACATATAATATATATACGTATATAATCATTTCTAGCCTAAGCTTTTATATTCCTAAAATAATGTTATTAATTATTTTATTTCAGGTTTGTTTTTCTTTTTAAATCTTACTAACTAAACATAACATGTGTGCATTTTTTTGGGGGTCTTGCAATACAAATACATACCCTTTTCAGTACAAAAAAATAAATAAAGAAAAGGAAATTATTTTTCTTGAAAAAACAAAAATTGGAATTTCTTGTTTTATCAACTCAGTCATCCTCGTCTGAACCTTCCGAGCTCGACCCCTTCTTGCCCTTAGACACCGTGCCGTTGGCTACACCACCGCGCTTCTTCAAATCTGGCTCGTCCACTTCGTCCTCGCTGTACTCGCTCTCATTGTCATAGTCCTCTTCCTCTATCTCCTCTTCCTCCTCGATTCCATCCTCAGGGACAGGCCCCTCATCGACTGTGGCTCCGGCCCTGGTGCCCGCCCGAGTGCGTTTCAGCACCTTCAACTTCAGGTTCGTCCGCGTGTCACACCCGATCCATGTGTCGCACAGGCAATAACACGTGAGGTTATAGTTTCCCTCCGCTGGGGCAAGGAACTTTCCCAGGACGAGCCTCGAGCCTGCTCGCACCTTCTCAATCGTCTCCCTCACCGTCTTTGCCTTCTCCTTCATGTCAGCGCCCGATCCTTCCATCATATCCTCGATAGCCTTGGATGCGACAGAGATGGCGGCAGTCTCATCCATGAAGCTCAACTTCTGAGAGAACCACACATTGTTCGACGTCTGGTCTGCCAAGAGTAACCAGTAGTTCTCCTCCTTGGGGAAAGGATAGTGAGGAGCGTGAGGGAGTGCACCGGCGAGACCATTGACCCTGCTAAGGGTCACCCAAACCTGGATGGTAACAATGTCACCCTCCTGGATGCTTTCTTCGCCCTCAGTCTCACAAGTGATATCCATCGACAAGGCAGGCATCATTTCAAGAACCCTTTCAACATCGTCCACCGCACTTGCAGAAAACCCAGCTACTTGACCAAGAATTTCAGTGCGGTCCTCGCAAGACATGTCCCTGAATTCCTGGAACGTCCTCACCTTCTACAGTTACAGAAGAAGCAGAGAATATAAAACTCACCAAAAGTGCCAATCATACACAAAAAAATCGGTCCTGCAAGATACAACAGAAATTATAAACTGACCTTGCGAGCGATTTTCTTTATAACAGCATCGCTAAAGTGCGGAAGCTGCAAAAACGGTGCACTGCCTTCGGAAGATCCGCCACTTGTTTTCCTTGAACTCAGAGGAACAGCCTGCACGTATCAAGACTAATTACTTCTTTAATGATTTTATAAGAATCTTGATTAGACCACCAGTATTCACACCTTTTCACTGATAAAAAGAGAATCAGAGCATGTACCTGAATGACGCATTGGGAAAGTTCGACGACCCCAACTGCAGGTCTTAGCCAACCAAAACCATGCGGACTGCGGGGCATGAGTGCCATCTGCATAAAGTTGCAACCAATTAGGCAGATTAAAACCACAGAAGACAAGCTCTAGAACCTAAATTCTCAAAGTAAAAAGAGAAGTGCATCATTAAAGAGATATGAACTTAATTAATATAATGCTGAAATATTATAGCATTTGGCATCAACAGTTCTGGCCTTGACTGTCCGGACTTTAAAGCACACCTTCATTAGTTCTTCAAGAAGCCGAGGAGCAAGTTCTAACACACGTTTGAAATCTCCAGCTAAAGCTGGAGAGAGGGTAGCGGATTCTCGAGTTAGCTGGGCCTGAATCAACAGCTCCGTCTGAACATAGAACACTTTGATGATTTAGCATCAGAAGTTTGTCTATTTAAGTATTACGAGTTAAAACAAGATGGGGAAGTCCGATCCATGCAATTATCTGGCAGTAAAGCTACCTTAACAAATGTCGGATGCTGCTTCCAAAACTTAGCTTGCTCTTGCTTGATGTTCTTCAGGTCGAGATTCAATTCACTTCTGACTAATAAAAACAGCTTTTGAAGGGGTTCATCGTCGGTTCTGCGCACTGGAATTTCCATATATTCTGCAGCCTTTATAAATACTTCCATCACTTTGCTGCGAATGAAGAAAAAAGTTATACAGTAATTTCATAAACATCAAAAAGAATGTGAAAGAATAATGTAAAACTTTAAGTACCTTGGGGCCAACGATGGTTTCATCAAGTGGTAGTAATTGGACAAAGTATGGTGCATCACATAGTTCCCAGTATACTTTGACGACCTTGAGAGGTATATCACGGCTATTACCAGAGGCAGAAGAATACAGACCCCCACAATCCACAGCAGAAGGATCCCGCCAGAAGCACCATCAATGTTTAGCAGGAACTGAGGGAGAGCTATCCCCATTTGAAATCCCTGCATTCAGTTGGTGCAATTGAAGAAATGAGATCATTAGCTCAAATTTTGAAATGAATATAGTAGTTCAGATGACTTGTCAATGGCCACTCAGCTCGGAAAATACCTGCTTGCCATCTGGATGGCCATATTTTTCAAAATTCTCTCGGGATACAGGATCTGTGAGGGCTTGATAAGCCTTCGAAATGAACTCCACAAAATATTTGTGTGCCTCTGTCAATAAAGCCGGGTATAATCACTTTCAGAAAAATATACTATTTCTGACAAAATCCATTTTTCCCATGACAAATAATAACTACAAACCTGGATCTGGATTCTTGTCCGGATGGTAATGAATTGACAATCTTCTGTAAGCCTTCTTAATTTCCGAATCTGAAGCTCCGGGTTCTAGCCCGAGAATGCTAAATGGCTCAAAAACTTGAATCTGCACCAAAAGACAAGGGCCAATTCAAGGATTTTCGGCCGCAAGGTGAAACTAAACGGACATAGGTTTAATGACTAATATTTTCTCATGCCAAAAAAAGGCGATTGTGATATTAAGAATCAATATCAGAGTAAAACCATGAAAGACAACATAGTCAGAGACAATGGACATTATCTTACCTCTCCACTCATATTCTTGATATAGTACACAAGAACTATCATGATCACCCAAAGAAATACTAGGGTAAGGTTACTCCATGTTGAAAAATTGGATATCTGTGACAATGCACGAACAGTAATTATTGAAAATAATTGATTATAAACAAGTTAAACCCTCAAATTGACAGCGAAAAAATAATAGCCCATGACTTACCCTCTTAAATATTGACTTCCTGTATTTTCCTGATTGCAGGCATTCTGTGCACTGGCAGTGCAAGCATCTTGACTTCTTAGAAGCAGCTCGCGATAACTTCACAAGAGTATATGGAACCAATGGTATTGCCATTATGGTTAATATAAAAATTGGGAATAATGCACCATTTTCTTCTGAAGCGGCCATGATAACCCCCTCTCTCTTTAGATTTGCTTTGTCTTGTTAAAAATCGGGGACAAAACAACTTACTCCAAGCAGAAACAACCCCTGTATAAAAATTTAAAATGTTATGGACATCTCCTCACAGTCAAATATTTTGATTTTTGCAGAAGTACCTCATAAAAGGTGGAGATTTCAGACAAACATAAATCGGGACACTTTTCGGTGGAAAGAACTCATTGATTGCCAATGTCATTAATATTTGACGATAAGCGACAAAAAATGGATCCTCAAGCCCTCGGCTTTAATGACTTAATCTTCCTGAAAACAATTTCTCAATACTTCCATGCAATTCCTCAATATCCAAACCCCTCACCTCCAATTATGTACTCCTCCAGTAATAAATAACTAAAAATAAAATTGCAGATTACATGTAAAAAAAGTCAACCTTTCGTACACGCCTTACACAAGAAGCCGATCTGTTAAAAAAAAAAAAAGAAAAGACAACCAACTCCCAATTTTGAAACTACAATCCACTGACTGTGGACAAACTGTTGGGTCAGTCAATCCTCAAAAGAACCAAAACATTACTAAAAACTTAAACTACACATGCAAATGATCCAAACCCTGAGAAGAAGAACATGTGACACAAAACTACAACCTCCCAAGCAGAATCAAAGACTCCATAGAATCGCCTCCATCATCCATTCAACACACATTTGCAGCCAATCCAACTAATCCAGCAACAAACATCTACACAACTATAAGAAGTGAGGGCCGACCAATGGAATAGCCGTGTCTATTATTCTAAAAGAGCCACCGAATTGCACGCGAGGCATCCAGCAACATAAATTTCACCGAAGAAACAGTCTAATTCAGCAGGATCACAAATCCAACGAACTGCCTCCACGGAGCGTGCACACCATCATCGTATCAAACCGATCAAGCAATACAACTCCCGCGCATGGACTCCTCATAGAAGCTTACAACAAGACCAACGTCGATCGAGCAGCTCACCTCACAGAATCTGGCAACTCAGGTCCGAGGAGGGGCGGCGGGCGGATCGGGAGTGGGAATAGCTTGGATCCTGCGTCGGTTTGCCGTTTTTCCGGTACGGGGCTGAACTCGAGGAGTCGAATCGGGGGGTTGGGGAGAGAGGGATGAGACCGGAGAAAAATCGTCAAAGTGAATTTGCGGAAATTTTGTGGTTAGGGTTTTAGGAAAGGCCTTTTTATTGTATTAAAAGAGAAGATTCCTTTTTGTAATTTCTATTAAAATAATATTAATTTTATTACACTAAATCAAATTCAAGGATTGGTCCATTCATGAGGAATATTAAAAAAATTGTTATTATTAATAAAAAAATTACATTAATTACAGTCGAAAACAAACGCCTTATTCACATATAACCAGGCTCGACATGTATATATGTATAGGCAGATGTCTCCTGCGGCGAAGCCGAGTTTGCGAACAAGACTTGCGAATGCGGATGCGAACAGTAGCTCAGGAATGGCTCGGACCTTCCCCACCCGTGACCGCAGGGAACTCGCCCTGTCAAACTTCTTTGCCTGCATACGTCCTCTAGGATTGGCATCAGGACGATCCCTCCTGACCAGCTTATCTCGGGGTCCTAACTTTGCCGTTTCCGTGATCTCAACCCTCGTTTTTCCTTCCATCACGATATGTATATTCACGCCAGTGATCAGCCCTTCCTTTGCCCGACGGCTGCTGTCAGCAGAAGAGTTCTCCCTCTCTTTCCTGTGGAGGTATAGCTGATGAAGCATCAGAGCCAAGTTATACATCCCGTCTTTGATCTCTTCCTCCAAGTTCGTCTCGATGTCGAGCTCCAGTTCCTCACAGATGCGCGATTCCTGTTCCTGCAGCTTCAGCGATGAAGACGAACGCCTCTAGTTTATATCGTGGATTGATATCAACTCCGGAATAACCAAGAAATGAAATTTCTTCGAACCCTGGATCCGAAAACTCGATCACAATGATATTCTACTCCTAAGTGTCGTTTCACCTGAGTTGATCGTCCATTTGATGGTTCTTTGTTGGGAGAGAGAACACCGAAATGCATCTGCCCAGATGCTAAGCCAAATCACGAAGACAAAAATTAGAGAAAAAAAATCAGAGTAACACAAGCCAAAAACTATAAAAAAAAAAAAAAAGCTTGTACATGCCAGATCGAAACTCCACTTTTTCTTTTTATTTCGATATTTCACTGTTCATGACGGCTACAACATAACAGTTGGGATGTTAATAATAATCTAAAAGAAGAGTTGGGCTTGTGGTATATTTAGGAGCCAAAAAATGTGTATACGCAAATACTGGGATTTAGATCGAATATATTTTTTATTTCTTGGTGCTTTACTTGCAAGCAATGTTGAGTTTCAACAGTCTGGTTTTTTGGTTTCAGCTTTAAGGAAAAACTATGTGAGGGGGACAGAAGTGGTGCCATGACCATCGATCGGTTGTCTCACAACTAATTCGATTAGAGCGGAATAACATTTCTTCTTAGTTAACATGGTGATATTCGTAGAATTCTGGCGTACGCTGCTCAATCTTGATGTGCAGGGTGCTCTCCTATTCACATAGAGCTGGGATGTCATGGATTTGTAAAGAGATTGTTTTCACAATAAGTAAGGTGTGGCCAAAGATGGATTGTCTTTATGAAATCCCTTAGTTGCTAGTAACGTCGATCTCGGCCTCGAGATCAAGCTCTTCATCGAGGTCGGATTCTTCACCGGCTTCACCAACGTGTTTGACCTTCTCCCGGGGTACTCGCTTGTCGTATGATCTTCTCTATGTCCTCTATTCTCTGTTGATCGGACTGGTCTGCAGAACCATCTGCCACAGCTTTCACCCCCTCGACCAGCTCCTTCGGGTTACCTTCTATGGGTCGGCAATGAATATGCGAGAGAGTAGTTGCTTGCATTCTGTGGAGATGTATATGTAATCTGGGACCGAGTACTGAAAGCTTAATATCCGCTGCAAGAAAAACCATCATCAAGAGCGCTGCTCCAGATCTAGACTAACAAAATTTTCACCGAGAGGAAGTTCTGGCATGAAACCTGAAGAGACTTCCTGAAGTTCCGAGGGTCATCTGGATCCTCAAATGGGTAGACACCCACAAGCATAGCATAAGTAACTCCACAGGACCAGACATCGGCAATCTAGAGCCAGAAAAGGGGACGGATCAGAGTTTGAATAAATATGCCAAATTCATCTTCGCATTGTTAAAATATCGGACCAGTCCATATGCCGAGCCCAGCATACAAGCCCAGCGGGGTTCCTCTCTAAAACCAATTGGCTATAGAGGGAGTAGCCCGCTAGGCTATATATACTAGGCCGGACTCTTTTCTTTATCCGATGTGGGATTGGGTTTGCTATATAGCAAACCTTTTAACACGCCCCCTCAAACCCAAGCCCACATACGGGCTTACAAGCCGTCACCCTTTTTTTTTGGGTTGAACCGGATCACACACGTGACCCACATACGGGCCCACAAGCCAGCACCCTTTTTTTGGGTTGAACTGGTCCACACACACGGGCACCCTTTTTAGGTTGCACTGCACCACACGGGCGAGGGGGGCCCTCCATCGGTTTTACCGGGCTTAACCGGGCTCTGATACCATGTTAAAATATCGGACCAGCCCATATGCCGAGCCCAGCATACAAGCCCAGCGGGGTTCCTCTCTAAAACCAATTGGCTATAGAGGGAGTAGCCCGCTAGGCTATATATACTAGGCCGGACTCTTTTCTTTATCCGATGTGGGATTGGGAGCAAACCTTTCAATACGCATCAAGTACCTTTCCATCATACTCCTTGCGAGAAAGCACCTTCGGAGCAATGTAAACTGGGGTGCCGACGGTTGATTTATATGAGCTGCTGAAAGAAGTACCTCGCCTGTTTACATAGGGAGAGGGAATGAGAAATTGGGTTTCATGACCTCGAACCCGGAGCAAAACACGACAGGTTTACTAACCTCATCTTCGCTAAAACGACCGGCAGTGCATATCTGGTTGAAAAGCTCACCCCCCAGCGGCATGTTCCTTGACGATGGCGAGATGTGTGGGGGTGAGCAGGAGGACTTCCTTGAATCGGATGATGTTCTGATGCCGCAGCAATCATCGGTTGATGATCTGAGAAGCAAATTCAGTAAAACCGATCTAGGGCAGGATGATTAGACATTGACGCCACAAAGCTTGTGAACAGGGAAAATACTCTGTTCTAGGCCACGGATTTTAGCCTTCCTTTCCACTTATGGAGATGCTTCGGTACATTAGAAGAGTTTTTTTAATTTTATTCTGTTTTGGTTATCTAGTTCCTCTTTACCAGGGGTAGGCAAAATATTTTGTCTTTTAGGGTGTGAGTTTGGGAAATTCCCAATTTACGGCACCTCTTATTTTTGTCTTTTTCCAAAAATCAAATTAAACCCAAAAGTTTGACAAATTTGTCAATCGAGTCCTTGAAATGGCTGGAGAAGGAAAATCTTCGGGAAATCCTTCTGGGACTCCATCGAGGTTGGAGTTCGTTCCAGAGGCAAGATTGTCTCCTTTTGGAGTTAGCAAGAGTATAAATGATATTTTAACTCAGCTAACCATTCAGGGGAGTAATGAAAGTCTAGAAAGCAGAAACCAAATGGCAAAGGAAGTAGGCTCCATTGTAAATACAATGTTAGACGCTCTGGAAAGAGAGAGAGGTTTAAAAAGGCCTGAAGCCGAGGCGACTTCTGGACTGGAAAGTACAACTGGAAAACCAGTCGAAAGGTTGAATCTGGGAGGAAGAAATTCCAAACAGAATCAAGGCAAGAGTGTGGATGAAATGTATAAGGAGTCAGTGGCTCCCCACATTTTAGACCCACAAAGGCGAAGTGCAAACTTGAACTCCCAAAGTGGAGAGTTGGCAAAAGACTTAAGGAAAGCCTTAGGTCTGGCAGAAGATACGCCAGTTCATTTAGACAATAGAACGTTTAACGAACTGGTAACTGCGAAAAGGGAGATTTATAGGTCGATTATCCTCATAGGACTAAACAAGAGTTTGTCCCAAGGGATAATGTTTTAAAGCCAATAATCACCCCTGGTGCTTTTCTGGACATAGATTGTGAAAAGCATGTATCTGAAAAGATAGATGAGTGGATATCACTTATTCGGATGACAGCATCTGCAGGAGGAGTACCTCCTGGCGCGGTCTACGAATTATGTGTGGCAGCCCTCATGGGTACAGCGCAAAAATATTGGAAAACCTTAGTGGCGCACACAGACATTAAGGAAAAAATAGATCAAGCGCTGACGGTTGGCGGAGTATTGGCAATCATTGCCGATGCCCTGAAACGTGAGTTCTGTGGTTTCTCGTTATCCACTGAAACTGTGGAAAAAGAGCAGTCATTGACCGCTCTGGTCAAACTACAGATCTGTGATATGTGCTGGTTTGATAGCTACGTGTGCAATTCCAGAAGTATTATTACAATCTGGATGTAGTATCTCAACAGTTCATATTAGGAACCTTTTTTGCAAAACTTCCCGAACCTTGGCCGGAAGTTGCGCAAAAGGCCTATGAATTACTTCTGAGTGAGGAGAAGATTGTCTCTGGACTCGGAGGAAAAATTCAGGCGGTGAAGTACGCAATGCGTAAAGCATGTACTGAGCTCCAGGTGAAAGAGGCAGCTAAGAAGCTACCTTACCTGAACAAGAGCTGTTGTTCTCAGATAGAGTATGTGCCTGGAAGGTATGGATGCGATACACGCAGTACTCCAGGAGACTCTTTGAAGAGAAGGAACTTTCCTCGTAAGAGGAAGTTTGTTGGGTACAACAAAAAGAAAGTTTGGCCCAAGAAAGACTTCCAGCGTAAGCAAAAGGGAAGTCCTGCTTACAAACCAAGAAGGTTTGTAAGACGAAGGGATAACCTGAAGGATAAAGATAGAATCGATGCTTTCAAGAGAAAGCATGGCAGAGAGCCTAAATGTCCTAAAGGGAAACCTTTGAGCAGTTGTAATTGCTGCTGGTTTTGTGGTTCAAAAGACCATAAAGCGGATAGTTGTCCGAAGAAGAACCAAAGGAGAGAAAGACTCCGTATGGTCTTCCTGGATGACAGGAGTCGAGAGGAAGAAATCCTTGCTTATGAACCAATAGATGAGCAAGAGATTTCCGACTTAGACTCGGAAGTAGAATCAATTTATGAGATTGTGTCAAATTATGATACAGACTCAGATAATGATTCTGATCTCTGGACCGAACATCTGTTCATGATGAGAGCAGAAAGAGAAGGAGATGGTGATGAGTTGGTTCCTTTGGAAACAACGAATCAGGTATTGGAAGAAACCCACCAGTACGAAGATCCATCCCAGTCAATCCTGGAATGGAGGTTGCCAAATGTCAATGCGAGAGAAATTTATGAAGTATCGAGATTTAGGTTTCGATCCACCATAGATATATCACAGACAGAAGCAACGGCACAAGTCACGAGCACTGAGCTTGAGACTTTGGATATCCCACTCTTGAATGTACAACGCATAAGAGATACCATGCGTAACGCGAGAGGTGTATATAACTATATACACATTGGGTTGATCCAGATAGGATTAGTCCCGCTGTTTCATTTACCAGCGGATAGTCCTGTGGTAGCAGCAGTGATCGATAAACGTTGGCGAGAGTTTAGAGATCAGCTGATATCAGGTGTACAGGCCAACCTTGCGCATGGCCCTGTATGGTTCCAAGTCCATCCAAACTTTATGATGGCTTTGAACGATCGTTGTTTGGGGACTTCATTGACCTTAATAATCAAGTCGATGAATATGGATCGTATGAATCCCCAGGCCAAGTATTTGGCGTATCACACTAGGGTAATTTACCGATTGGTAAACACCACTAGTCCTGGTGTGAGGAACATCTCTAGACTTACAGAGTTGTTCGAGGAAGGTCATAACAACTACCAACAGTTCCATAGGCGTGAGGTGAATCCATTAGAATTAACCTGGCCAAGGAGTTGGGTTATGACTGAACCTGGTAGTAGCTCTAGGCCCATTAGTGCGGCAAACATCCGACAGAGGGATAATGAAATTACTCTTATGTTAGGAGATCCGTCAAGGGTCAGTGAAAGAGCTGATAGGCATTTGCCTATGCTTAGCGAAAGGGCTGACAGGCATCTGCCTGTGAGGATGCCAATCCTGAGGGAGCCGTTCAATAGAGCGCCCTCTGAAGTCTCTTCAAGAGCTAGTGATGTAGGAGAGGACGTAATAGTCTCTCAACCAGAGGTTGCAAGTGCACCCCCACTAATAGAAGAGATGTCTCGAAGGTCTGTTGATTCGAGAGCCCCGTCGCAACATACGGGTAGAATCGTAGGGTATAGACAGGTATCATTACCAGTTTATGAAGACCCTGTAGATCAACCGAGAGAGGAATCTATACGGATGTTAAGAGTAACTAATACTGGCAGCTCTTTATCTGAGATTCCTGAAGTCTGTAAGGTTATCGAGCAGATAGCCGAGCAAAGGTCTATTTCAATAGACGATATCTGGAGGATGATAGAACCATCCCAGAAGGTACATGAGAATATTGGGTTTAGTGTTAGGAAGGAAGACATGAGCACATACGTGGCTCTAACTTTCAAATTTCCTGGATACTATGAGTATTCTCTGGATACTTTGATAGACACTGGGTGTAGCATAACTTGTGCTAGACTCAATGCTCTATCAGATGAGTGGTGGGAACCACCAGAAACCTATCCACATGGTTAACGTCGATGGTATGGCCACAATTGTTGGCCATAAGGCAAGCAACGTGCCTGTCTTTATTGGTGGACAAAAGTTCATAATTAAAGAGATTCTTGCACATCCTTTACTAGAGGCCGACATCATTATTGGTAACGCCTAGGGACAAAAGGAAAACCTTCCTTTTGTGCAGAATGAAAATGATGTTTCCATCGGTGGGGTAAAAATAAGTATTCTACAAGAGCCTAGACTTCGGTTAAAATTTGGCTTTTATCCGATAAAACGGACAGAATACTGTGGTGATATCCCATGTGAAAGAGCTTTCAGAGTGCGAGCTCAACGTGGTGTACGGTTGGATGAGAACGATTCATGGGAACAAATCCTGTTTTCTCCAACGAATACCAGAAGTTCTAGCTGGTATGACGTCTTGTTTCCAAAACAAGAAGTGTGTATGGCTGTCAAGTTAACAGGAACGAAATGGGATAAGTTCCTAATAAAACTGGCCGATAATTTTAGTGAAGATCCACTAAAGTTATGGACTCGAAATGACCTCAGGGCTAGATTAGAGTTGAAAGATCCCGGAACCATTATAAGAGCCAGAAACATTACGTATACGGCTGAGATGGTTGAGGAGTTTGACAAACAAATTCCTGAGTTGCTTGGGAAAGGCTTGATTAAGGACAGTTACAGTCCACATTCTAGTCCTGCCTTTATGGTTATTAATCATGCCGAGCAGGTGCGAGGTAAAGCACGAATGGTTATAGATTATCGTCAGCTTAACAAAGCTACAAAAGACAATGGCTATAAGATTCCCACTGCGGGAGATTTAATTGATAGGATAAGTCTGAGCCAACCAAAATTCTTCTCTAAATTTGACTTGAAAAGTGGATACTGGCAAGTCAAAATGGAGGAAGAGTCGGTTCCTCTAACTGCCTTCAATGCTCCGCAAGGAATGTTTGAATGGCTGGTAATGCCGTTCGGCCTGAAAAATGCTCCAGGCGTATTTCAGCGCAAAATGGATAATGCTTTCAAACAGGTCCGAAAATTTTGTGCGGTCTATATTGACGATGTGCTAATCTACAGTCAGACTGAAGAGGAACACATGAGACACCTTGATGAGGTGACTGATGTCTTCAGGCGAGAGGGCATGATTCTATCAGAGAAAAAGATAGAATGGTTTAGGAAATCAGTTAATTTTCTAGGCATGGAGATTGAGCAGGGAAAAATAAAACTGCAAAATCATATTGCTGAGAAAATAATTAATTTTCCTGACAAACTTGAAGATAGAAAGCAAGTCCAAAGATTTTGTGGATGCGCTAACTATGCAAGAAAGTTTGTGAAAGATCTTTCCCGAGATCTAAGTAGAATTGCGAAGAAAACCTGTTCTACAAATCCTTGGAAATGGGAAGATGAAGACACTCAATCCATTAGAAGGATTAAAGCAAAGGTAAAAGATTTACCACAACTTGCTCTACCTTCTGACCAGGACGAGTTAGTCTTGGAAGTTGATGCTTCTGAAGAATATTGGGGAGCAGTCCTCAAAATTAGAGGACGAAAACCAGAACCGGTATGTAAATACTGGTCGGGAAGCTTCAAGGGGTACGAATTAAGATACCCGATACATGAAAAGGAGGTATTGGCTTTAAAAAACGGAATAAAGGCCTTTTACATCTTTTTGGCACCGAAAGAATTTTTAGTGCGCTCTGATTCGACCTATGTAAAAAGGTTTATGAGTCTGAACCTTAAGGAAGCTAGGCAAACTAGACTCTTAAGGTTGCAGGAACAATTAAGCTATTATAAATATGAGGTCGAATACATTAAGTCCGACCACAACATAATAGCTGACTCTCTCTCTAGAGAACTTGCAAACACCTCTCTTTCTAAAAACTCTGCAGATGGATCCTGCTGCAAAGAGAAAGATATGCTGGGGATGCAAGAAGGAGGGACACTCCCGAAAGGTATGTCCTAATAAGGGAGATGGTGAGCATAGCGATGCTGGTTCCGTTTCAGGAACGAAGGCAGCAGTACTCTGCTGGCAGTGTAAGCAACTAGGACATCGTTCTTACGAATGTCCCAAGAAGCTGAAAACTGCGGATTCCCAGAAGGGGAAGGCTGAACTTAAGGAGGAAGCAAAAGCTGACTCCAAGAGTAAAGCGAAACCAGATCTCCATAAGGAGATGGCTAATCCCAAAGAGGCTGAGGCCATATCTAAGGGAAAGGCGAAAGAATCCCAGAAGGGAATGGCTAGATCTAAGGGAATAACCAATCCCAAGGAGAAAGCGAAAGTTTCCCAGGAGGGGAAGACAGATCCGAAGGAGGAAAGCTCCAGAAGAGATGTGAAAATGGCAGATCTGAAAGACAAGGAAAAAGCCAAGTTAGAAGAGAAGGCCGGGAAGAAGAGGAAAGCCAAGAGGCTTAGGTCTTCTGGTCCCAAAGGGGATGATTCTGCAAAGGATGGTCCTAAGAAGGACGAAAAGGTTGAAGAACCTTGGTGGTCACCATTGACCATGGAGCAGTTTAACTACTGCCGAAACCACTTAGCCAAAGAGCAGAAGATTTCCATTAACCAAGCTGTGAAATCCTACAAAGCTTTGTTACAAAGCAAGGAGGAACAGAAGGAGAATATGGAAACACAGTATGCTGAGGAAGAGGCTAAGTTTAAGGCCATAATTGGCGAGCCAATTCAAGTGGTAGACCCTGAACTAAGGGGAGAACCAGAAGAAGCGGCTGCAATGGAGTGTGAGCAATACTTCGACTTCGGAAGTGCTTACGCAGCATTGGAAGGCAATCTTGAAAAGAAAGAAAGCCTTGAGGAAGCAATTCCTGTAAGAGACTCAGTCAAGGAGTCTGGTGAAAGCAGTCACGGTGGTAAGAACCACGATGGCAAAGGCCATGTTGGGAAAACCCAAGAGGATCTGGGAGGATCCTGGTTTTTTGATGAAGACTCATTTGAGGACGAATCCCTAAGTTGGGATGCGGCTGTGGTCTGTGGAGGACTCATGGGTGGCATCAAACATGATGATAAGCGCCAGATTGAGTTTTTTGCGAGAAAGACCGTTGAGTACATCAAAGATCTGGAGTATAAGCTATCGATTATGGCTTCAGGTGAGGAGGAGCTGTCCCGAGTTGAAAAGGAAAGACAGCAGATATTCTCCACAACGATGTCTATAATACCGGGGGAAGTTAGAGATTATGACGTCCCAAAGGTAGTAGTGGACATGAGTGAATCCTCTCTTGAGGAAAACACTGTGCTTCAACCGTATCTACACTGGATATCGGGGAAGTGGCCGTCTCTGAGAATTCACTCAGATATGGTGGGAGTAGCAGCACCCTACGTGTATGCTGGGTTTGTAGACATACTGGAAATCGACAGATCCGATCCAGAATGTATGGCACCCCTGCCTACGTTGGTAAGGTATGTACTCGGATGCCTAGGCTACGGACCAAAGTATGCCACGGCATTGATTACTAGCACAATGATGGAGGAAGAAGACCATCCGCAGTATGGGAAGGTGATACTTCAAAATCTGCAAGTATGGGACATTCATCCATGTGAGAGTAGACGTCTGACGGAACCTCAACGACAGGACCTCGATCAGAGAGGTTTATGGCGGAAATACTACAAGGACAAAACTGTCCGGAAGGCCATAAGGGTTGAGTTCCTTAAAGATGTGCTAGAGCATGTGTTAGCCCGAAAGGACGAATATTACGTGCTCTGTGATGGTATGGTCACCGTCACGATTCTTCGGTCAAATTTGAGCTTCATAGATGAATAAGCAGGGGACCGAGGATGGCAGAGAATGCTCGACCTTCTAGATAGCTTTTGGAGGCGAGAGAACTCTGAGCTACACCTCCGAACCGACACCTTCGAGGTTTGGAGCAAGATTGCTGATTTCACCGACAAGACCTTGAATCAGCAAATCGAGCATGACGAGAGAACCCGACAAATTTTTAATGCGGTTCAAGACCCACCGGGACTCTCAGAAAAGGAAGGGGTTGGCGAAACTTCAAACGCCAACAACAAGGAAGGAGTCTCCCAAGATAACACTCTGATGCAGACGGGAGAAGATAACTGTATAAAGTTAGACTAGGACATTTTTGTCGGTCATTAGGACCCCACTAACTTTTGCAACAGTTTAGATTCTTTTTACTTTTGAGCTGGCAAACAGTGCATAGGCACCAGCTCCTTTGTGTATATATTCCCAATCCCTCTACCTCATACGGGGGGGGGGGGGGGGGGGGGGGGGGGGGGGGGGGGGAGGGGGCGGGGGGGGGGGGGAGGCGATCTGAATAGAGAATTTTCTCTCACATCTCTCTGAGTTAGAAATTCTTTGATCGTCCTCCGGGAAAACCAATAGGTAATCCGAATAATACCTTAAGGAATCAAGAGTAAGGTGGTTAGAATTAACCAAACCTTGGTTAAAGACTAACGAAAGGTTAGAAAGTTAGATCAGAACCTTGGAAGGATTGAAGCCTAAGGGCCGAAACCTTTGGATGAGGAGTGTCTATATAAGACCCTCGAGGTAAGGGCATTCAGTGTGACACAGAAGAGCCTCTCCACTCAATTCCCAAATTTGAGGAATTCTTCACTCTTGAAGATCCACAGTGCGGAAGCTTGGTGAACCCGTTGAGCTATCCTATCGGTTAAGGTATGATAAACATCCTTTGTGTTGTTTATGTTTTTCTTTCTTGAAAAGAGAATTTGAGAGAAGTGCAATTGCACAAGTCATTCGTATGACTGATTGTCCTAACCCAGAGTTGCTCCATTTGGATCACGGGGTTGGCAAGGATTCTGCTACGGGACTACTAAACACTGTAGTAGATCGACTGGCAAATATTTCAGCACAAATAACGCAGCTGATTGAACTTGTGGATAGCTACTCTAAGAAATTGGAAGAGCTGACTCTCTTACAGAGTAAATTCGATGAGTATTTCCTTGAAGGTAAATCCAATCTTGGGTTTGCGGCAAGTTCGAGGTACTCGAACGAGTATTCGAGGTTGGTAGAACGCCGACGACAAAGACAATTGGGAAAATCATCTTAAGTTCGATTCCTGTAACATTATATTGGTTTGGTATCAGAGCCGGCTTAAGATTTATTTTTCATAAAATTGTCTTGAAGGACTAAGTTGAAAGAAACATGAAAATCTTTGGGCAAAATTGAGAGAAAAAGGAAGTGAATAGTGAAACTACCGTAAATCCGTAATATTGAAACTCGCAGCCGTAAAAGTCAAAATAATTTCAAAACCAAGGGTAAAAAGGTACAAAGCTCCTGTTTTGGTTATCTAGTTTTTTATTAATATTGGCCCACAAAAATGGCTGCTCGGTTAGTCAAGAAGATTATCCCTACCCCCAATGCACCAAATCAACCGATTCAATGTTAAGTAGTAGTCATCATATCACGCATGTATACGAGTTGGGTTTCACATAATTGAAACAAGTTTACCAACCCTTAGCCTAAATAAATGTCGCCAAATTCCATACATTCACGGGGTCACACACACATGTATACTGAAATAATTCATTCCATGTCTATAACTACGTAGCCGAAAGCAGCATGCGCATCAATGTAGCCGCGGCGGACGACTGTGTCCTGTTCAAGCTTGCGCATTATCTCCTTCGATGACCTTTGACTACGTCAAGTTTCCTTTGGTTTGGGTCTCCTGAAGGTGGTGTGCGGCTCCTTCTGAATCTACCACGGGGTTTTACGGGCTTCGATCTTCTTCTTAGCCTTGTGATTGGGTTCCTTCTTCGGGGGTTCTTCTGCTCCCTTTACATTCGATTCATTCCCGGTCGTCCTTGCCTCTTGTATGATTCGTTTTATTTCCTCGATGCTCTGTAGATCCGGTCTGTCTCTCGAAGGATATACCGGTCCTTCTTTCTCCTCGCCTTCAACGGTAGTAAGTGGTAGAAATTTTTTATTTTGGGTTTCCATTAATTATTTATTTTTACTTTATTTTTATTTATTTTATTTTTTACTTTATTAAAGTATATTTATAAAACATGCCGTATCCTAGTACATGAAATCCCACTAAAGTATCGTGATCTTTAAAGTTATTGAGATATGCACATCTCGTTTGTTAAATGTGGTTGGATGTAGGCTATTTCATATAACCTATGTTTCATTGATGGATAGGACATAGGTTACGTACATTACGGCTAGGTCCCTTCCCCTGTTCTTCAAACTATTTTTAACTAAAGGGCGAAAAGGAAATCATTTATTAGGTTTTCTATAGGTTTTCTGAGACTTACGCTTGCAGACAGTCGGTTTCGTCAATTTTTCCTCCTCCATCGAGCGTACGGGAAGAAAAAGAGGAAGAAAATCTACGCTCCTCAAGTTTCTCTCGATTTACAGTATGGCGAACATGGCAAATACGGGTACGTTTTCTTTTCCCTTAATTTTTCTCGGTGACCATAAATCCACGTAATTGATCTAGTCTTCCGTTTTATTTGTTTGTGTTTTCTGTGATCGTGTGAATTTCTAACAGCAGGTCCTTGAGAAACCATGGATGACTCTTTATCTCTGCAAGAGTCATCCGCTGAAAAATAGTTCGGCACAGTTGTATCAATCAAACGGCACAAAAGCTGTGTCACGCTTGATGTACGTTGTTCGTGATCTTAGTAGTTAGTTACCTTTGACGGGTCAGCGACGAAGATCCTGGAAAGCAGCTCCTTGCATTCCATCGAATCTCCTCGGGCACGCAGTGTACTCGGCATTCCTTAATCTCTGTGAGGAAACCGTGCAGGTAGATTTAGAAAATGGCACCCATAAAAGCCCGAACCGATTCTGTTAATTAAAGGATCAAAGATTTAGCAAGTACCTGAATGACTTTGTGAATGTTCTGCCGATAGTTGGAATCTTCAAACGGGTACCTTCCTACCAGCATGACTTACAGCATAACCCCGCAAGACCAGATATCGGCCATCTAAAAACCAACATCAGAACATAATAGAAATTAGATCATATTCAATTACAAACCCGACAGAGAGGTGAAAACGAATGTGATCCTGATGAGGACGTCCCAGCAGTTTGAGACCAGTGATTTTGCTCTCCGGGACTCCCGTATTTTGGTTGCAAGTGCGACAAACTACACTGTAAAGGAAGCAAAAACAAAAATGTCGGATCTCCTGCTTGGAAAGAAGAGAAAAATAATGATTGCCTGAAAGACGGACAAGCGAGACTGACCAGGGAGAAACCGAAATCGCATATCTTGAGAAACAGGTTTGGACTCCCGTCGAGTAAGGTGTTCTCAAGCTTGACATCACGGTGACATATTTCCTGCAAAAGGAATCAAATGGATTTGTTTATCGTACATGTTTCATACCACGTGACATAATGAAATCCATATTCACTTAAACGAAAGATAAGCGACGACACGAGCAGAAAAGGTTACCTTGGAGTGGCAGTAGCTGATTCCTGATATTACTTGCCGGAAGAAGTACCTCGCCTCATCCTCGCTGAGCCCAACCTCATAAACTCGGAAGTGAAGTTCTCCCCCTGCCACGTATTCCATGACGATGGCGAGATGGGTCAGGGCGAGGAGGACCTCCTTGAACCCGATAATGTTCTCATGCTTCAGCGATCGATGGTTGATGATTTCTCTCTTAACATTGTCGTTGATCTGTTAAGACATAAAACCAGAAACATTAGTTCGAACCAGGGGAGAATTCATACACAAATCCGACAGAGATCTTGATATCATACTGCTTCACTCACCCCTCTTGATAAACTTGAAGGCCACAAGTTCGTTGGTCCAGTTATCCTTCATCAAAAACACTACCCCAGTGTTCCCTCAGCCGAGCTCCCCCAATATTTTGAACCTCTCTTCCATCATGACAACTTTAAAATCGAAACGCGAGCCTTAAGAGAAGTCAAACTAGTAAAAATATACTCAGAGGAACAAATACAGGCAGTTCGGCAAAACCCAAAACTACAACAACCTCACGCATAAAAAAAACTTGATATGAAACCAAGCATCAAGACGACAACCTTCACCATGTTCCTCTCTGTGCGGTAAAGCCTCGCAACCCCCGGAGAAAATCGGACAGCAAGCTTTCCAGCGCAACGAATAGATCAAAATGCTATGCCGGCCGAAGAGATGTCCGATGGACTTTGATTCGTTCTTTGTAAAATGGTGCAGCGTAGGAAGATGGACAACAAACGAAATAAAAACTATTTCACAATCACATCCTTTTAACAAATTGATTTCAGAGGTTGAAGATATTGATTTGATCTGATTATACGATATATTTTAGGGGTGATTTTGGTTCATTCAAATTATCAAATATATTCTAAAATCGGCACTTTTTCTCGATTTAGTCTAACATTTAAAAAATATTCTTACATTCCAACATTGGGTCGTTATCTCTATTATATACTCCATTAGTCGTCCCAGCTAACAGAGTATTACATGATGCTAACGTAGAAATTAACATCGTTAATGCCACGTTTTATCTATTTTTTTCTCAGGCTAAATTATTAAATATATCCTAAAGTTATAACTTATTTTTAATTTACCCTAACATTTAAAAAATATCCTTTTGCATCCCGACGTTGGTATGTTATCTCTATCATATAATCAGTAGCCGTCCCCAATACGAACAAATATTGTAATATATTTTTTAGCTATTATGAACAAATTGTAGTTGTTCAAACTAGAGTCAAAGTTAAATGTTTTAAACATATTCAGGATTACTAAAATAGACATGCCCACACAAACAAATTTTCATATATTATCTAGGCAAATACACGAACATTATCCAAGCAAATAACGCACAACTCCAAACCAACATTATTGGGATGTCAACTTTTTGGGCTGGTAGTCGAGGGTAAGTGAGGGATAGTGGTTGGGGATTAATGGTCGAGGTGAGACTGTGGTCGAGTGCCGGTCTAGGATTGGTCGGAATATTACTCGTTAAGAGTGAAATTAAAATATATTTGAAGCTTTATTCGGACTTTGTGGTTTAATTTGAGAAAAAATAGATTAAACATGGTGTTGACGATGTTAATTGTCGTATCAACATCACGCAGGACTCCGTTAGCGTCGATCGCTAACATAGAATATAATGAAGATAACGGCTCAGCGTCAGGATATAAGATGATATTTTTTCAAATGTTAGGCTAAATTAGAAAAAAAAATGTCAAAATTTAGGATATATTTAATAATTTATTATGGAAAAAAATAGATTAAATGTGGAGTTTACTCTGTTAGCGTGAATGACTGACGGATGATATAATTGAAATAACAGTCCAACGTTGAGATGTAAGAAAATATTTTTCAAATGTTAAGCTAAATCGAAAAAAAGCGTCAAAAAATACATTTGAGTATTTGGCCTTTTGGTTTATATTATTTCATTAAAAAGATATGTCAGTGTACACCAAGGATGATATTCCAGTTTATCATCAGGAGTACTGCAGATATCTCAGACGAACTGATTGAGGTACTCATCCACAGTCGTGTACTTGATGTCGCGGTACAGCTCAGAAGCTTCGACCCCGAACGAGTCCTCGATTGTGAAGTTGGTTTGGTCTCCCAGCACGAACACCGAATGGGATATCGACAAAACCACCGTGCGCGGAAAAGATGCCTCTGCAGTATCAAGAGACGAGATTAACTTACCGAGCGAGTTTTGCCATAACTAGCCGACTGATGGATCTCGTTACCTTGGATATTCTTAAGGACTTGGTCATCAGGGATATAGACCCGCTCAAGGGTCTTTCCAATCTTGTTCTCCCACAAGGACACGAGATCGTTGAACGAATAGGCATTCTGAGGAGGTCTGATGTACAGAATCTTGTTCAGGGTCCTCGGATCGTCCACGGCTCTGATTGTGTAGGTCGCGATATCCTCCTCCTTGTTAAAAACAGCTGCAATCAAACCACACACGCGAATTGAAAGAGATAAAGATACAATTCGAGTTAAACCATATAAATTTCCATAACTCGGTTTAGTACCTTTCACATCACCATTGCCTAGGATAATGACTTTGTCTCGTGGAGGAGCTGTAAGACCCGGCTGCGAAAGTGCGTTGAGGAAGTAACCCGCAAAGAAGTTTGAAGAAACATAGGTATATGGTATGTTTGCCGCCTCGATAGACCGTCGTATGTTAGCTTTCTTGGCATATATGGACTTCGCCGGCTCGACGGCATGGGTGCGATCCACATCATTTCCAAACTCTGAAGGGAAGAATCTCTGTGTGAAAACCGCCAAACACACATATCAGTAACCAAGAATGAACCTAAAAATGCAGCGGTTTCACATACGAGAGCAAATCAAAGAAACACATATTTAATACGTTCTGACCCAATCAAGCATCCTGTACCCATAACAAGTCAAACAAAAAACAAGCTGCCGATTCGTCGTCACAATAGCATTATCACTCAGAAGGTCACAACAGCAGCCTTCAGAATAATCAGATTCCCTCAATGGCACAAGACTGTCCTACAGCTCCAAATCAAATGATAAATCCGGGCAATATCCATAAAACTATCCGCACTCTGCAACATCTTCAACAATCAGTCCCGGCCATAATCCCAATCACAACAATAGCTTTGACCAGATTCGTATAGCCGACTTGATTACTACTACTGTAGCAACTGTATATAAACTACAACAAGATTTGAATACCAGCGATCAAAGCCAGCATAGACCAATTAGATGGAATCAAATCGGAAGATAATCAGGCAAAACCTTGACATTCCCAGATTTCTTGATGGCAGCTATTATCTTGTCCTGGAGAGCCACAAGCATCGACCCGACTGCCGATATAACCACGTCGGCCGCCCCAATGGCCTTCTCCAAGCTCTGATCGTCATTAATATCTCCCTGGAAAACCATTCACGGAATCAATCACGCGAATGCCGACCATAAAAAAGTAAACCCTAATTGGAGCTCACATAGACGACGCTGACGCCGAGGCCGCGGAATTCCTCGACAATCGCGGATTTGGCGGGGTTCGATTGGGTGGAATCCCGGACTAGGACAGAGGTGGGGTGGCCGGCCTTCGCGGCGGCCTCGACGATGAACTTGCCTAGGTACCCTGTGCTGCCAATCACCAGTATCCGGCTCTTCACTGACATCGCCTGAATCCAATCAAGTCTCCACCCGCGCTAGACACCGAAATGATCGCTGCTACGTGGAGAGTTTCGACTAATGGAAGGCTCAGCTCCGTTTGGCGGCGAGCGGGGAACAAATTTACTCACCATATACTCTTCAAATTGAGCAATTAATTTTTGACATTATATAAAATAAGCTAAGAATATTCTAAGGATACACATACAAAGTTCTTACTTCAGACATTACAACGATTCTACTACCATCATCGTCGGAACCATCACAGATTCGATAATCGCACTGAGGTATTCGTTGAACGTGATGTACTTGACATCCGGGTACAGCGCCGACGCTTCCATGCCAGAGGGCTCCTCGATCTTGAAGTTGGTCTGATGATCTCCCGGCACCAATATGGAGTGCGATATGGACAGGCCGATGTTCACCTTAAATGGGGCCTCTGCAATGACATACAAGGATTAGTAGTAGTTTTGATTGATCAGGCCACAAGCACAGCATCCCACACGATCGTCAAAACACCTCAATTTTCCTTGCCTTCGATGTTCTTCAGGACTTGCTCCCTGAGGATGAGGATGTAGACCCACTCGAGGGTCTTCCCCATCTTCTTCTCCCGGAACGATATGAATAAGTATTCCGTTCTGGTCTGATGTACAGAACTTTGTTTAGTGTCCTCGGATTGTCCACGGCCTTGATCATGTACGTCATAATGCCCTCCTCAGTCAAGTTTCATCAGGAAATGAACAATAATGTCCGTTACCAAGGATTATGACCTTGTCTCTTGGGGGAGCTGTAGCGCCGAGCTGTGAGAGAAACCAGAGGAAGTAACCCGCAAAACTGTTGGAAGAGACCTAAATATAGGGGACGTTTTCGGCCCGACAGCTCCCCGTATCTTCGATTTGATAGCGAACGTGGATTTCGTGGGCTTTAAAACGTTAGTCCGATCAACGTCATTTCCGAACTCATAAGGGAAGAATCTCTGAACGTAATCAACATCATACGGGCATCAGCGCTTAACAAAAGAAGAAGACATCGGCAATCTCGAACCTTTTTTTCTAAAAAAGAATGTGACTATCTGCAAAACATCACAAAAAGTGATGTAAATACCGAAAAAATCGGGTAATAACTTTTAAAATTTGTGAAATATATCGAATTTTTTTATTTTTATTCACGAATTTGATGTTTTTAACACCGATTCATAGACATTATTTAATGAATTTTAAAAATTATTAAATTAATTTCGCGAAATAATTATTGTACGAAACTTAATTTTAACTGGAAATAAACTTAGTAATACTGTGCAGAGACAAACGATAATTAATTTAAATGGACGTTATTTTCCGTTAAAAGGTTGTCCGAATCTCGACACGTGGTTCTGTACGAGGAATAGGAAGCCGAACACGAATAGAACCTTGCTGATTTTTGGGGAACAGAAAGCGGACGCGATTTCACACCGACCGAACACGTAATGAAACCTTGTTCCCAAACCAACACAATAATTTGTTCGTCGCAAGATCAAAAACATCCAATTTGCCGAATCCGCCGTTGGGGGTTAGGATGTTTTGAATTTCGGTTCTCCACCTCTTGGTGGGTACGATTTTTTATGCCTCTGAATTGGGGGAAGACCGTGATTACGTGGGGTTTGTTTCGGGTTGTTTGTCTTGAATGTTTTGAGGAATGTG
Source organism: Melastoma dodecandrum (assembly GCA_029817715.1). Classification (NCBI taxonomy): domain Eukaryota; kingdom Viridiplantae; phylum Streptophyta; class Magnoliopsida; order Myrtales; family Melastomataceae; genus Melastoma; species Melastoma dodecandrum. The sequence continues at coordinate 4,327,262 of JARUPY010000606.1, forward strand.
GTTTAATTGTTGACGCTCGCCCTTTTTGATCTTGTAATTCCAAGGTGCGGACGAGATGGCCATAGTGGCTGAGGCGCCGAGGATGTGGGTGTCGTGTCGTGGCGTGGCCTGAGGCACGCTGGTTTCCGGGACGGCGGGATCGATCTCACGGGACTTTCGTTGGTTGATTCTGTAAAATGGGCTGCTTGCATTCTAATCAGAGGAAGCTGTATCCGGGGTACGAGGACCCCGTCGTTCTTGCTTCCGAAACGGCCTGTAAGATTCTCATCTCGAGCAGCACAGCCCCCTCGTAATCCTGCCGTTGTTTTAGCTTGTTTCTTTCGAGATGTTGGGAATGTCTCCTTTTAGGCTTCATTCTGCAGTGGAATGTAAGGATAGAGTGTTGTCGCTCCTTCTTACTGATTGATAGTTCCGTGTTTGGATGTTAACCTGGAAATGTTGGATTGGACTTTCTGGAGTTTCGTATCCGCCGTTATTAGCTATTAGCGTCTGCTGTACTTTAATTACATCATGTTTTTTTTCTTCAGTCAGCGTTAGCGAAGTTCAAGCACTATTTGAGCTATACAAGAGCATCAGCAACTCTCTGATCGACGATGGTTTGATAAACAAGGTGAGCCTCCAATATCCTGCTGCTTTTATATCTTTCATCTCTGTCGTTTTTGGCTTAATATGCTAGCTGCTGTAATAATCTTCGTTACCATGTCTTATAATGCAGCTTTTTAATTTCTCGCTAGATTAGCCTCCAGAATTTGTGTGCCTCTTCCTCCTTACTCGATGATTTGTAATGTCCTTATGACTGTTCTGCCATTCGCCGTAATATATTGTAGGAAGAGTTTCAGCTGGCATTGTTCAAGAACAGGAAGAAGGAGAACCTTTTTGCTAACCGGGTAAGGATGGCTTGATGTTGAGTGATCTCGTACATGGAATTTTGGCACGACATCCCCCCATATTTACTCATTCCTTGTGGCAGATCTTCGAACTCTTCGATGTCAAACACAAGGGACACATAGACTTTGGAGATTTCGTCAGGTCGCTCACCGTCTTCCATCCGAACGTATCTCAACAAGAAAAGACGGACTGTATGTGTCCTCCAATATTGTGTTCTAAGTGTTTTGACGATGCATGCCTACTCCGGTTACTCTGTTCCACCCTAATAATTCTCTAGTTCCCGCCTCACAGTTTCCTTCAAGTTATATGATTTGCATGGGGCGGGATTCATCGGCCGTGAAGATGTGAGTCATACTCTCGTTCGGGCATCTAATTATTTCCATTAACTCCAAAGTTTCAAGTTTCACCTCAATTGACTGAATTTCCACATTCCTATTCGTTTTGCAGGTCAAACAGATGTTGGTCGCCCTTCTATGCGAATCAGAAATGAAATTGGCCGACGAGACCATAGAGACCATAATCGATAAGGTGAGAAACATCAAGCTGAAACGTAGCAGCCATCAAAGGCTGTTTTCTGACTTGAGAAACTCGTGTTGCAGACGTTCATGGAGGCAGATGCGAACAGTGATGGAAAAATCGACAGGGACGAATGGGTCAGCTTCGTGTCGAGGAACCCGTCCCTTTTGAAGATAATGACTCTCCCTTACCTGAGGTAAACATCCGACTCCGAGTCCTCCTCGAATTACTCGAGATTATGGGACTGTTTGGCCACTGACCATCCATTTACACGCACTGCAGGGAGATAACATCGGCGTTTCCCAGTTTCGTGTTCCATTCGGAGGTCGACGAGATTGTCACATAATGCCGTCTTCCAATCCTCTCTTCCGGGGGAACCATTCGCAGACGAAGAACTGGAGTAGTTTGTTTTTGTGTCTTGTGACTAGTTTGTTTTTGTGTCTTATAACTGGCAACTGCAGTCATTGATGTTTTTTTTGGTGATAGATGAGATATCTTAGGTTTTCATTTTAGGCCCTTCTTATCAAAAAGCCGGTGTTATTTTCTGGACAAACAATACATCTAACGAAAGATGTTTTCCGATGAGTTCATTACAAAACTATTCTGTTTAAATAAGATGCACTATATACATCGAACCGGTTCGATTAAACCGATAATCCGTCTCCCTGTCCGGTCGATCAAAGACCGACAAATACATATATTATTTATATATATAGCTGCCGACGAACTCGACTCTGGTCACAAAGCTGGGGAAATGGGAACGGAACCGCAGCGGGGGACGGCAATCGCTTCGACGGCTCGCGGCGACGGAGCTGCCGCTGGCGGCGGAGGATTGAGGTTGGAAGCGAGGGAAATGATATCGGAGAGGCTTTCTCGGCTCGACAACCTGTATTTCCCCCGCGCTCTGCAGGCGAGCGCCGTCACGCCCTCGCAGCGGTGCTCCCTTCTTCTGGATCTCCTGTCTCGTGACGTCGCCGTTTTCCTCGGTACGGATCCGCGATTGAGGTTCTAGGTTTAGATTGAGGGGCTGGTTTGTTTCGTTACGCTAGGGCTTGGGGAGTTAAACAGGAACTGGACGGTTGTTAACAGGTCTCCGTGAATGTTTTGAGAGGATAAATTTGTTCTAGATGTTGGCAAGACTCACCGACTTTATCTGCGGTAGTTTTGATGATAGGTGATCTTTAGAACTTAGGAGAACGTGATTATTTTACATGAAGGAGGGAAATCAGCTCGGTCTATGTGCTATTAACTTATACGCGTCAATGGATGGATGCAGAGCGATACGGGACTCATTTGACCAGTGATGAGCTCCAACAGTTTGATGCTCTGAAGGATGATTATGAGGTAAACTGGCATATAAATCAATTAAGAAGTGCGATGACTCCGTCGTCGGAGGAGTTGCGGTCGAGATCAATTACCGTTAAAAATCGAAGGCGGGCTTATATGAATAAGCTGATATTGGATGGGCAGTACTTCTCGGAGGATGCCATGAGAGAGAGAGAGCCGTATTTGCATCATGAGTACGTAGGGAGGTTCCAGGATCCAGTTGGCAGGAGCATGGCTAGGCCTGGAGAGAGATGGTCGGAGACGCTCATGAGGAGATCGGACGAAGCATTTTTAGCGGCCGAGATTCGAAGGGAGCAGCAAAGACTGGGTGTTGCCGAGAGGGACTGGGTTGGTAATGAGATAAACCGGCGACAAGAGGGGGAGGAGAGGGAGGAGGAGGAGGAGACAGAAGAAGAAGAGGATGAGGAAGAAGCAGATGCTGATGATGAACATGAAGAGGAAGGTTCAAGTGTTGGACAAGTTTGGGAAATATCGGATTCTTCTGCTGCTGCTGATGTAAGTCATTTGTTTCCTGTTACATATTATTTGGCGAAGATAAGTTACTGTGGCATACGATTGATAGAGCAAAAAATTAGGACCAATCGAGAAATACTTGTCCTTTGCATGCTTTCGCTAACTTTGATTTTGTTGATGAGAAAGGTTGTTCAATCTGGATTAGCCTGGCTTTTGGATATTAGGACACGCTGCTACGGAGATATCAACTTATCGTCGGTCATTATTATAGAACATTTACCTGTATCAAATTGTCTTTGATTGATAGCAGGTGGATATCACAGTTTTGCTTGTTTCATTAACGACATTTTGACCAACATTGTTGATCATGGCATGCTGCAGGCTGCGAACTTGGCCGGAACGACACCGGTGGAATCTCTATCTGCCATGGAGATGCAAGAGCAGATGGACCAGTTCACCTATCTTATGCAGCAGAAGTTTATCGCAGGCGAAGATCACAAACAGCTGGATTACTCTAAGATAGATGAGGATGAAAGCCTGGACGATCACTGGATGAGGGAAGCCAATCACGATGCGGAGGACAAGTATTTCTCCGAGGACTAAAGATATAAGGTTATTCCTGTTGGGTTACCGGTTTCTTATGCCGAAATGCAGTCCCTGCCTGCCTTTCTCCACTTTGTACATGTTCTGGCAGCAACTCTTTTCTGAATGCCTAGTTTTGTATGATCACGGACTGATGCGCTATGAATACAATTAATCTTGTCTTCATGTTTTCTTTTTGTAATTGATCCTAGTCAAACTAATGGAGCATGGGAAAAGAGGTCCGAACCAAGTCAAATTGATTTCAAGTTTTGTGCGTCTATAAATTGAACCAAATGGAGCCAATGTGAGCCTACAGTCACGATGGGTACCAAGAAGTCGGTACCGCTTTCTTGATCATCTCTGCTGCTCAATGAGGTTGTGTCGCATGAGACTTCGCAGTCTCACAAGAGGAACATGATGTGTTTGTTGGCTTGTATGTGGCCACACGAGGTGCCCGACCTTGCACTTAGGTTCTCCCTTCCTTTTCGACCTGATCGCCGATCTGCTGACCCAGTGCAATGTCGGCAGCTCCAACGTGATCTGTTTGGGATTCAATACTGGTGAGCTTTCTAAGTTCAGTTCGTACGCCGAACTGCATTTCCTAGGACGCTGTTCTCTCTTTCGGGAAATGATCACGACGTTTATAGTTCTTTTCCTATTTTATCATTATTCTATGGCCCTCGTCCACATTAGCCCATTACGTCATACGTGTTTTTCGGACAAGTAAATGTTAGTACAGACTTCAAATTAGCCGATGTCGATGTAATAGACCACAAAATCGATCGCGCACGTCGGATTTGCTTTGGTTTTAAAATTTATAAAATAATATTTTGTAATTAAATTTTATAATTTCGAATTCACTTATTAAAAAATTTTTAAATTAATTCATAAAACTTTATCCATTATTTTAAAAATTTTAAAATTCGGTAATAAAATAATTTTACCGACGTTAATTTATAACAAAGCTGCAATTACCACTCCTACACCCACTTCCTCATAATTAAAATAATAATAATAATAATAAATTAATAAACTTCCCCCTTCTTAAAAACTAATCCTAACGATCGACCCAGTATTAATTAAATAATTGATTAATTAGGGGGGAGGGGGAGATTTCCTTAACAATCGCCAGCTTCGACCTCGACTCCGCCACAATTTGAATAAAATAACAAATCATTCGGCGAAGACGACGACGACGACGTCTTTGGATCAGACCGTTTAGCCCTCCTTCCCCTCCCCCCGAGCTTTTCCACCCCCCGGCTATCGATCTGAGAGGTTTTTGTTTTGGTCGCGGATGGGGTGTTGACCCCCCAGCGGATTTCTCGGGGGGATCTTGTCGGGCGCGTCCGTGACATGGATTCGGTGTATGGGACAAACGAGGAGTTGGCGGAGATCGACGGACAGATCTCCGACATCTTCCGTGCTCTCTCGTGAGATTGATTTCCTGCTTCTTTTTCCCTTCCCGTTTTCCCTTTAATGCGTCCGATTTCTTGGATGGTTTGGTTTGCTGCGGATTTGACCTGCATTGCTGGATTTTAGCTGGAGAGGGTTAGGAAACGGCTCTTTTCTGTGGATCATTTGCTGGTGACCCCTTTTTCTTCGTTTTGTCTTGTTTTTCAATATTTTATTGTGGTAGGGATTGCGATCTGAGGATCTTCTGTGCCTGCATTGGCGGATTTGAGCTTGAGCGGGGTTTTTTAATCGGCTATGTGGCTGGTTGATAGCTCGAGAAGCGTTTGTGTACTTTGTTTCTCTTGTTATTTTACAAAATGATTTTTATAGGAATAGTTCAGTCGAAGCAGATTCTTCTGTTTTAGCTTTTAACGGAGTTCAGGGATGGCTGCTTGACTTTTAGCTCAAGTAAGTTTGTCGTTACATTTTTCAGTAAATTGTGGCTTGTTAAAGGGGTTCCTGAGGACTAGATTTGGGTGGTTTTTTGCTCAATTTTGGATATGGCTGTAGACCGGGAAATGTTTCCTTGATGGTTCCTTTAGCTATATTTAGCAAGTCCATAATGTGTTTATTTCGAGTTCTAGTATGGTGAAGCCAGGAATTGATCCATGCTGAATGAGGATTTGGGGCCTAGTGCAACATAGTAGCCTAGATCTCAGAAATTGGGGTTGACATTGACTGCATTGTTCTTGGGACTTATTGTCTGCTTGATCGACAGGAATGGATTCCAGAAATTGGATAAGGTTAAGGATGCAAGCAGACAGAGCAGGCAGTTGGAAGAGCTTACTGGGAAGATGCGTGAATGCAAAAGGTAAATCTCGTCGGCCGAAGAACTGGACGCTACTTTTGTTGTATTTCAATGTATCCATCCATATTAAAATTTTTGTCAGGAGTTTTTCGTTATCCATTGTGATGAAAGGAGAGCCCACAACACTTGTTGTTTATCATGTGGCACACCGTCATTGATGAAATTTCTCCTATATAATGCATGATATGTTGTATTGGAGTATAGATAGAAGATTTGATGATGTGTTTAATGAAAGAGCTTTGTGCGTCTAGGACAGTAGTGTGCATCATTTTTATTTGTATTAGATAAATCTCATGCTTTTTGTGTGCTTTCAGACTTATCAAGGAATATGACCGAGGAGTCAAGGAGTCAGAAAGTGGAAATGATGCGGACACAAATAAGATGCTTAATGAGAAAAAACAATCAATGGTTATGTATTAGTGACTGAGTTATTATCTTGGGCAGTATTCTCCACAAAGATGATAAGATGGTATAGCAGCTGGCTAATATGTCCGTTTCTCTCTCTCTCTCTTTCTCATTGCTTGCAGATTAAAGAGCTAAACTCTTATGTTGCTCTTAAGAAACAGTAAGTAAACACTCTTAACTGTTGAGCCCTGATTTCTTTTTTGTAACTAGAGTTTCACTATAGCTTTACATTTTATTGAAGTAAGCACCCGCCCGCTATGGCTGCAGATATATGTAATATGATGCTCTTGCTCTCAACTTTTCCCCTCACTTGAACGTTTTGGGGACAATTGTTACTTCACTATCAACTGATTCTGCAAATGTAGTCAGATATACTTATGCGATGCTGATTCTTGATCTAGATATGCGACGGATTTGGAGAACAAACGAGTTGATCTTTTTGATACGGCTGCAGAGGGGATTGGTGAAGATAATGGTTTGCTAGCTTCATGTGAGTATATGCACGTTATAACCTCCTAATCTACAAGAAATTGCTAGATTGGTTTTCTGAGTTGAGTTTTGAAAGGTTAACCTGGAGACAAGTCGTATCACATTGCCCACAGAACAGATATTGCATCTGCTACCTACAGATGATAATTTGTTTCCCAGTCTATGGTATTTTGTCATGGCATTTCACATGTTTTCTCGGTCTAGTGTTTATCTGTAGAACTAGAAAGTTGTTCTAGCCAACTGATCCAGTCTGGGTATGATGAGTCGCCTGACATTGGGCTTTATAAATGAACTACTCCTTATCGGAGTTTGGCAACAGTAGTTTATACTTTGGCATGGTTTCCCAGTAGTGGTGTTCCACTGAATTTTCAACAATTGATTCTCTCGTTTGAGGCACTAAATGTGATGTTGTATCCTACTGCTTGCAGCAATGACAAATGAACAACTATTGGATCATGGGAATCGAATGATGGATGAGACTGATCAAGCCATTGAAAGATCCAAGAAGGTCTGATTATTTTCGTGCTCGTCCTGTTTGCTGCGGTCAAGTTTCCATGAATTGTGATGGATACTTTGTTACGGAGATCTTCCTAGGAATAAAACTGCTGTTAGAGGTCAATCAATTCAGGATTCTAACCATAAGTATTAAACTTCATGGGGACAGAAAAGCCATTTTGGAGTAAATTGCATAAATTTTCTCATCAACAATGTCGCAGTCCACCTCATATGCAGACTCTAATGATAATTTATTTGAGATCCTTTGTTCCCTTTGGCATGTCCAGTCTAGTATAACCTCGGTTGTTTGCTATTAACAGACTGTTCAAGAAACTATCAATGTTGGAACAGAAACAGCAGCTGCTCTCAAAGCTCAGGTATGTGTAAAAAGATAACATAGATCAACTCCCTTGGGTCTGTTGATCAGCTTCTTATATCTTCCAGACTGAGCAAATGAGCCGGGTTGTCAATGAGCTCGACTCTATCCATTTTTCCATAAAAAAGGCTTCTAAACTGGTGAAGGAGATTGGCAGACAGGTGCATCACCAAATAACTGATTCCCCTGACTTTTCTTTTTGTATTGACATGGCCGTTTCCTTTCTGAAATCTGACTAGTCCTTTACACCTCTTTCAGGTTGCTACCGACAGGTGTATCATGGCATTGCTCTTCCTAATTGTGGTCGGAGTCATCGCCATCATCATCGTTAAGGTAGCAATCATTTCCAGGACCCCCATTATTCTGTTGGAGACAAGGGGAGAGAGTGTGAGTTTGCTGTGCTGGTTTGGTGTCCGTGAGATGTCATCATTGATTCTAGTCAGGAATATGGGCTTTTTCCATCAGATGTTACTGGGTGACATGTTCATCATTATGTTGCTAGTTTGTTTGCTTATTCCTTGGTCTGACTTCTGCAGCTCGTTCATCCAAACAACAAAGATATCGCAGATATTCCTGGCCTAGCGCCTCCAGCTCAAACGAGGAAACTTCTCTGGGATACGCAATGAATTCCCACGCTGCTGATGGCTCCCTCCCTTCCTCTGGTGAGAAGACTACACCTCATAAATGTTACTGCCAGTATCCCCTGACCCTTCCAGAGGAGCAGAAGAGGCAGAGTTACTAAGCTAGCACTTGCTGTTGTACAACAAAAGAACAGGTACTTCCCCCCACCCCCACCCGTGGAAGAGTGAGATTCTTTTTTTTTTTTCTTTTTGTCAACATTCTTCCTCCACTAGCAAATGCGTCACTCGAATGATTTTATCAGTTGAATGGAGCCTGTGCGAGTAGACCTTACACTGGGGTGCAAAACTAGCAACGCGATTGTTGCGTCTTGGCAGTTGTATCTTGTATGAATCGGGGGCGGCCGGAACCTCTTATTGATCGGTTTGTTGATACTTAAAAAATCTTTGATTTAAGATTAAAAGCTCTCTCTGTGTTCTACAGAAATCAGTTTGAACTGCAACGTTTCGCTACATCCATGGGGTTAGAAATCGAATTTGTAGCTTTAGATGATAGGCTGCTTTGTTGCAAAAAGGAGCAAGTCCTCGTCATCACGCTCTCTCTCTCTCTCTCTCTCTCTGTGCGTCTTGCTGCTCCTTTTATCAAAGTTACTTGGTTGTCCTAGTACGGAGAATCCAAGAGAAGTTAAATGCAATTATCAAATCATGTTGTTTGTTTGATTGTTCATTGTTTAATTCTTAATTTGGGGGGTTTAGAATTGAGGGAAGTTTTTTTAAATAAATAAAAGGAATTGAGAGTCCTGTCCCTTTCAAACAAATTTTTCCTTTTTACTAGAAAAACCTTTCAGAAATCCTCCCGTTTTGATTCCCGATGTCTATCGGAAGTGATACAATCAAATCAAAGCAGATTTTGACTAGCCGGTTAATGAAATCTACAACCTGGGGGGAAGTCTTGGGTTTAGACTTTGGTGGGGCATGTTCGCGTGATGGATGTCCATCCAAGGAATGATTCTAAATATAAAAATAGAAACCAAAAGAGAGAAAAGTCTAGTCGCAATATGGTCCTCATCGTATCGCATTTACGTTCTGCTCTATTTGATTACGTTAGAAAAATTATGTCATCTATAACTTTTTTTAAATATATATAGTAATGTTTTTAAAGAAACGTAAAAAACTCATTTCCACGTACTGAATCTAATATAAACGAAGGATTAAAAAGTAATTTCAATTTTATTTAAAATATTAATATTTTGTTAATTTTAGGTGATTTTTGTAAGGGGAATGTCAATTCCTTTCTAATTTAATCAAATTGAGCGTTATAGTTTTTTAAAATCGCACAATTAATTAATTCGACAAAATCGTAATTTTTTTAAATACAGATAAATTAAGAATTACCCGAATCGACTTACGTCACATTGTCGGATGTTACTTAGTTCCGTCTCTTTGGGTTTACACTTATCGGTACGCGTTGAATTATTTATGTCAGTGAATGAAATCGGGTCGATGGTTTCAGTCTCGGCATTCAAAATATTGACCGTAGACCATTGGGGTCCAATTTCTCCAATTGTACTTTGTGCGTGTTTTGGGGGGCGGGGGGGGTGTTTCAGAATGGCCTTCCCCCTCCCTCCCGACATCATATCCTTAATTGATCCGAACTCCACCCCCCTCGATCCCAGTCACAAAATAAAAATCATTCGGCGGTGAAAGAAAAGAAAGGGGGTGATCGGGGATGAGGTGCTTCTACTTCAGGAAAAGGTCCAAGAAGCAGGGTCCCAAGTCCCCCAACGTTCTGCAGTCTCCACGTCGCAGGGGCGTGGAGGAGCTCTACAGGGAGAGGCAGAGGGAGGGCGGGGTCAGGGAGTTTGGTTTCCGTGAGCTCAGGGACGCTACCTGCGGCTTCAGCCGCATGCTCAGGATCGGCCAGGGCGGTTTTGGCACCGTTTACAAGGGCACCATCCAGTGTTCCGCCGTCGACGATGATGCTCAGCCTCCTCTCGTGGTTGCCATCAAGATGCTCAACCGCCACGGCTTGCAGGTAATGAGTCGGTTGTTATGCAGCAAGAGGGTCGCCCAGCATCGTGTCCCGTCCCATGTTTAGATTTTTCCTGGTTTGTTTCTCGTAGGGTCGTAAAGAGTGGAAGGCCGAGGTCCAGTTCCTTAGCGTGGTCGATCATCCGAACCTTGTAAAGCTGCTGGGATACTGCTCGTTGGAGATCAAGAAAGGGCCCCAGCTGCTTCTGGTCTACGAGTATTTGCCAAATAGGAGCTTGGACGACCACCTATTCAGCCGGGCCTTACCCACTTTACCGTGGAAGACGAGATTGGAAATCATACTCGGAGCGGCCGAAGGTCTGGCTTACTTGCACGAAGGGATGGAAATCACGGTAAGATGAGGGTTCATTGGGACCCGATCGCCATTCCATCTCTGTATCTGTTGTCTGGTCCAACCGAACTCGTCTATGTTTTCCCAGGTGATATATCGGGATTTCAAATCTTCGAACGTCCTGCTGGACAAGAATTTCCAGGCGAAGCTTTCCGATTTCGGGCTTGCAAGAGAAGGCCCCGTCGATGATCGCAGTCACGTCACGACCATGGTAAGATCCGAAACCGAGACAAAGCATTCGCATTTCTGCCCTACGATGACGTCGGGTCGAGATTCAACTTGTTGATGATCATCAGGTTGTCGGGACGTATGGATACGCGGCGCCGGAATACGTCGAAACGGGCCACCTCACCGTCCAGAGCGACGTATGGACATTCGGAGTAGTCCTTTATGAGCTCCTGACGGGGAGACGAGCTGTGGAGAGTCGTCGTCGCCCTCCGAACGAGCAGAAACTCCTTGACTGGGTTAAAGATTACCCGTCGACCGGGAATAAGTTCAGCACGATCATCGACCCCCGTCTCAGGAACCACTACTCTTACTCGGCGGCCAAGAGGGTGGGTATGTTAGCAGAGAGCTGCCTGAGAAAGAACGCAAAGGACAGACCGTCGATGAGGCAGGTTACCACGGAACTGAAGCAGGCAATCCTCGAGTCCCAAGACATAAAGACCCGGTGACGAAGGATCGGAGAGTTCCTCGAAGGAACAAGCGACAGATAAATCTGTAAATTCGACGAATCCCAGATAAGGCTGGGCACTCTAGGCTAATGCTAAGTAGGCGAAATAGTGATGCTACGAAATAAATGTTTTTACTTATCATCGAAAGTAATTCAATTAAACAAACTCCATTTAGGACCAAATGTTTGTTGGAGTCATCGGGGTTCAGATCATAATTAAGTTCTATTGTACTCAATTGAAACGAATGCATAAATACAGGGCTTCAAATGTGATTTAAACCCTGGATGATAACAGAAATTGGCGTTGACTGGGTCAAACACTGGGCACGATGCAAAAGGCCTTCTCGTTGGTACAAACCGTCGCCACTGCCGCCGTCTTCTCCGCCATCGCCGGCTGGTAATCGTGGGAATCCGCCGCTCTGACCGGGAGGTTTCGGTCGTTTTGTCATTGATTGGAGTCGTTGTTGGTGTCGTGTTGATGCAGGTATGGGTTCATGTTCGGGAGGGAATCGGCGAGGAAGGAGCTGGGAGAGCTGATCAAGGACCTCAGGAAGGGCGGAGATTCTCCTGGTGACGAGGTCTCCTGATTTGAGGTTTTATAGCTCTAGGACTCGGTATATCCCGTAGTTCTCTTTCGATATCGCGTTTGGTTCGTCCTGGTGGCTTTGTATGGAATCACCTGTTGCTGACAATGCAAAGAGATATGGAAGTTGAAGCTTTGCGACGGCTTTTTTCTGTCGTTGAGTTAGAAACGAGCGAGTGCTTTATGAATGCAGACTTCGGACCATGGGGATTTGTGAACTAGGGAAAACACCTTTGTTTTTTGGTTCCATAAAGATTTTCTGCTGTCTCGTGATGTTGAATACCATGGTGGCTGTGTTGTGACACTTTCTTTGGCTTGAAAGTTTTGAGAAGGGAACATGATTAGGCAAAAGGTAATAGTATATCATAAACCAATTGAACTGTAATAGGATTGACTATACTTTCATGAGATTATTCTGGTGAAGATCTTCTACCAAAAAACCTGTTGGCTCTCTTGATCGATTCATTGAAGATGAATAATAGGTTATGGGTATATTGTTGCTCAATTATTGTAGCATATTAGCATACTTTGCCAGTTGTGAGCACTGATGAACCATATTGACGCTTCTTTTGTGTTATATCTGAATCTAGTAATGATTTTGAGAAGTATAGATTTATATGGTAATGTGGACATTTGGTCCACTTCTCTTTTATGTTTCCTTGCCTGGCAGTACAGGATTTGAACTGCCATCCATCTTCCTATACATTCACGATGTCAAGGTCTCGTGTATGTTTGACTCGAACATTCTATACTATAGGAACATATAATAATGCACAAATTTACACCATGACAGCTTCCTTGATGTTTCTCTCACTTCTCTCTTTGATAAATCCGACATAGAGGTTGGTCCTGCCAAGGTCACTCTCTGAAAGCTTATGGCTCCGACCTCCTTCTGACATGCTTTTCACAAACTCCACGAGATTTCTCCAGTTACGTTCCTCGAACAACTTCTTGTTCATTCTCAAATAGGTGAAAGCACTCAATTCAATCCCAGAGTCTGACCGGCTTGTGGTCAGAACTTGTGCAAACGCACTCTCATCATATCTCTCTAGTGCATTTTCGCCAGCAAGTTCTACTTCAGCAGTTTTTGCTGCCATTTTTACCTGCCGCACTAACCCTTCTGGGGAACAATTAGCATTTTCTGGTTGTTGTTCATCTTTCATTTCCATGCATGTGAAATTCAGAACGACTCCATACTTGGCCATCATTTGTGCAATCGGCAAGTAGCCATCTCTGTTTCTTGTGTTGTAATATCCTGCTGTTAATTCCGCTGCATGGGATCTTGTTCTGTAGTGCCAATGAATTCCAGCAACTTTGCCTGACAGTTTGGCTTGTGTACCTTCAAAAACTCCTTTAGCAGCTGCTAGGATCCTGTCTCCATGCTGTAGTAGATTCTGGGAGTACCATTCCAAGAAGAAATGTCCATACTCAGTGGTCCAGGTTCCATCCCTCTTGAAAAATTCAGTTTCTTCTGGAAATTGATTGTAAAGTCCTGAATCATGGGGTCCGCTGCTTCCCCATTCGCCATGTCCTGTTCCTTGTGCCGATGCCTTCAGTGAAGCTATCATATACTGTTGTAAGATGAACTATATTCAATTATAGATTTTACGGGAGCTTAGCATAACATTCAAGCACAGTCATCATCCTAAGCAATATAGATAATCTCATCTGATTGGAGTATGGTTCATCTGGTTTTAGTATAATGGCTATTTTATAGCTTTCTAAATAAAACACTTTGTATTCACCATTGAACGCACTTCTATGTTTGACTAGTAATATAGATACTGGGCATCTCAGCCTGAGAAATTTCTATTATACCTTGTCATAGCATTGAAACTCCCCGATTCCAGGAAATCTCCAGGTTCCATTGCTTTCTGGGTAAGATGGATACCTTAATTCACCACAAGGTCCCATACCAACTTGGATCTCCTGCATATTTTAATTTGATACCAAATGTTTGGATAAGAACAAAGGGGAAGCATTCGGGATATTTTGGGCAGTTGAATAAGATATTTTTTAGGAATATTTCCAAATGCATGTGGTCCATAGCGGTAAATAGATGAGACAACAATTTTTGTCATGTAATGAAGCAGATATCAGTATCATATAAAAGTTTCCTGTTCAATTCTTACCTCATCCCTTTATTAATTCAAAAAGTGCAACAAAATCATGTACTGTTTTTATTGACAGAACTTATACATACTGAAAAATGTGACCTGTAATTTTATCTCTTTAAGGGAAGGCATACTGGGTTATCTCGTGGCTTAACATAATTTCCCTATTTTTTAATGCTGAAATTGTAATCCAACAAAAGACTTCCTATGGATTCAGATATCTGGCTATATTTCTAGCAATAAGAAAGATAATTTCTATATCAGTTGACAATACTGAAGGATATCTATACCATATATTTTTTATGCATGAATTTTTAGGTTTGCATAGGTATAGCCGATATAATTAGACAAACTGATGCGCTTACCGCTATCACACTTCCCATGTATTCTCTAAATCTATCCCTGAAGCTTTTCATGAAATCTGTGTAGACCTGGATGGGTGTTCTTCCTCGTAACACAGGCAGTGAATCACAACCAAGGGTGATGTACTCTGGGTTTCTCCTGCCAGATCTATCTGTGTAGACAAGGTCAGGGTTCTTGCTTATTTCTTCAAGGATCCATGGAGGTAAAGGAATACTATTAACAACATAAGAGAGCTCATTAGAACTTGATAGAAGCTTATTATATGAAATGCTAAGAGCAGATAGATAAGAATATGCCTTTTAATGGCAAGAATCCTTGGACAGCTCTAGTTTAAGTGTGACAATTTGAATGTGTATAAGAGTAATGAGGACATTTTGTTGATGATTATAGGGAATTCAGAATATTTTCTTGTGTTCAAATGCTAATTTTAGTTCCTTTCTGTGGATAGCATGTACCTGCAAGAATCTCCAACGTTTCCTCCACACTGATGAAAGGACATGACTGCTTGGAGCTTCAAGCCATACCTGGATACCATTTGCACAAGTTCAGCATATCCTTCCCAGTTATATTTCATAGGGCCATCTTTCTCTACTAATCCCCACCATGCATCTACCATAACCCCTTCGACTCCAGCACATTTTAGAGCCATCAAGCTCGCATTCATCGCTCGGGGCTTGTTTAGATTCCCTCCATGCGTGACTGTGTCTAGAGGCAACATTACATAAACTGGTACCTTGGTACCGTTGGTATGAGGACTCGATATAGCATATAGCTTCTCCCATCCATCCTTTGTCCTCGTTTCTTCACTTAGGCCTCTCCCTATTCTGACCCGTACTTCATCCTTCAAGGATCTGATGGCTCGCTGGCGTTGAGATGCCTGAAATCGGGGAACACTTATAGACACAGGGAAGTCTTCTTGTGCTTTGAAGGACTTAGCATCCTTTAGATTGATGAAAGAGGTGGAAGAGTGAAGGGTAAGAGCCATTTGTTGTTGCTGTTTGGAGAGAAGGAAAAAATAGGTAGGAATGGATGAAGATTGTGTATGGATTTATAAAATGGGAATTCAATTTTAATCCCCTTTGAAGGAGACGATTGTGGTGGGCTCCTCCATGTATAAAAGGCGAAAAGCATTATAAAAGATCAAATAGGTAGCTCAACCTTTTTCATTCTAACTGTAGACCAAAGGGTAGGAAATTAATCTTTTCTTTAACCATGTCGTTTTCAATTGTCTGCTGCCCGCGGTTAGATACTTTCTGCTTTTCCTGGTGGAGGCATTATTTATCAATTGGTGCCTTTCATCAGCAGTCATGTCCCCAAATTAGCGAGGGTAGGGTGAGGATCGATGTATGTGTATAAAACCTTACCCTCAATTAAATTGCAAAAGTGGCATCTATATGAAAGTTAATTGAAGTTAACCATTATCTTGCTACTGGTTATCCTATCTGATTTATTGGGAGATGGCTGGTGTTATGATGAATATCATAGGATTTCATCTGGTAAAACTTGTTTTAACTCCTTGCTACCTGCATTCTTATGATACTTTAGGCCCTTGGTAGATGAATTTTCCATTTTTTGTTAATGATAAGCTGGATTTCTCTGACAAAGTTTTTTTTATGCTGCTTGATGCCGGTGCATGTTATTCAGAGGGAGAATCTGCATTTCTGGGGGGTGATAAAGAATGTGTGGTTTTGCTTCTTTGCTGTCTGGCAAGCAGTCCAACCTGGATAGCCAGAAAAGGGTTGCTGCGTTTGGTCGGTATTCTCTTCTATGGTCTTCCCTTTCATCCCTAGAAAAGTCACTTCTTGTGGATGGAAAAATAGTTGGATACGCGAGAATTTTTCATGGTTTTGGTTTGCTTTAGATAAGAGTGCCACATCGACCGAGAAGAAGAGGGAGAGGGGGCGGGGTACAAAAAGCGTGTGGCTGGAATTGATCTTTCTTTCTATTCCACATTTGAATTTGAATGATTGTTCAAATTTGTTCTCTATCAGTCCCTCACTTTCTCTTACGCATCTCTGGGGTCCATTCTTATGTCTTTTAGTTACCTGAAACTATCTTAGGGTCGCGTGATTCCATCTTTGCTTTTTCCCAAATACATGCAGCATCTTTGGAAAATCAAATTTAGGTAGATTCTGTCCTGCTGTGTGTAGGATAAGGATGGTGGTCCATGAGAGTGAGCATGCATTTTCTTTACTTTTATTACCGTACCTAAAGGGAACTCATCAGAAAGGTTCTCCAAACGGCTAGGATGGTTATTTTCACATTTAACTTTCCTGCCCGTGAAATTGAATCGAGTTTCATGTTGGGGATCGTACAAATGCGACATGTGATGTAGAATGATAGGAATATACATTTGGAAATATTTATTATGGGGTAGTGCTAACTTTTCTCAGGCAAGAAACATCTTGTCATCGGCCAAGGAATACAATCTAGAGATTGTGAAGACGAATTCTTGATCAGGATTCGTGAAACTTTGCTAGGCAGATATTTTTTACGAGGTTCTTATCTCTGTCGATGCCATAGACTTTTCTTGCATGCTAGAGTTTTGTTCCTGTGTTCTGGAGATATTTCAAGTTCGAACTAGATTAAAGGTTATCATGTACCCAAATTTGCAGCTCACCAGTTCTGCTGCCGTTACTTCTGGGATCCTTCATTTTTTCAAACTCCAGATCCCGTTTAAGGTAAAGCCTCTCTTTGACTTTGAAGGTAGTGAAATGTAAGCTTGTTAATCATGGTATTATTATCTATTTGTTGCACAAACCAGCTGGCTGGGTAGATTTCTCGATGTTATGTTACAGCATGTGCCATGTAATTGGCACATAGCCATATACTTGTAAATTCCCTTTGTGGTTATTGAATGTCGATATCTCGGATGTACCAGGAGGAGGTAATACCGACAGATTTGTTGCTATTTAGGCAGGAGTCACAATGAAAATCGAATTAGGCTAAGCTGTTGCCATGTAACCATCAGCCCTACCATTGGCTTTTCTTGTGGTGGAGGATTAGGTCTTATCTCTTTGAGCTACCCACTCCCCCCCCCTCGATGAAAAGGGTTGATTTTGTCAGTGTAAATTCGATTTCTTCACGGAGTAAACGTTTGCTAGCACGTCAATTTTGAACTTTGCACCGATAATTTGCTTTGATCTTGTAACATTTGCATTCCTTTCGTTTCAGGCTTTAGTACCGTCTTGCCTCCGAGATTGCAAATCCACGTTAGTTCGTCGTTACCTTGAAGACGAAACGTAATCGCCTTGATCTTCGCACATGGGATGTATGGTATGGTATCGCTATGAGCCAAGCGAGCAATTTTCTTTCCTTGTTACGTCTTCTCTGTGCCCGTGCACGTTTTGCTTAGCATAGAAGCAATTGCATCCAATCAAAGTCTACAAAGCACGGAGGTTTCACTTTCGCATCTAGTTCTGGTTCGGGACGTGGATGCGGACATTAACGAACTTGGCTTGCCTACCGCGGGAGTTAACATCGACTGGGCAGAAGACGGGTTATTCTCCTCCGACGTATACCCTTGCACG
The DNA here is from genome assembly GCA_029817715.1 of Melastoma dodecandrum. NCBI lineage: Eukaryota > Viridiplantae > Streptophyta > Magnoliopsida > Myrtales > Melastomataceae > Melastoma > Melastoma dodecandrum. Next base: position 4,345,297 of record JARUPY010000606.1, read on the forward strand.
ACACGTCGTTTCCCGTTTCCGGGACGCGTGTGCGGTTGGAAGTCTGTCCTGAAAGAGAGACGCGACGAGCGTGCCCTCTTTTAGTACCTTTCCGACCAATTGAAAATTTATATTCCGGATGGGGGTTTTAGACAAATGATGAGAGTATACCCCTCTCTTAAAGGCCATCATTGCGTTTGTTCCACGTTCATGCTTATGATTAGCAATATAATCTTTCTTAGGTTAATATATCGTTGTTTATAATATAAACCTTGATTTAGTGGCGAAATTGGACGTATCAGAAAATATAATCCTCCCAAGTCAGCGTAGTTGGACAATATCTGAAAGTTAAAAAAACATCTTCTGAATTGAATTAGAGATATTTTATTCGTCGTTTTCTTCCCCTCCATACTAAATGCAAGAATCACTTCCCATGAAAAATATTTTTCTCTGTTTAAAAGAACTTGAATATCTATCTATCTATCTACTTATTTATATCTTTACGCATATTAAAAAGGGTTCCAACATTACTTTGATGTAAGTTCATGCTCGTTCAAATTCAAATATTTAACAGGAATGTTTTAGTTTTTCCCAAATGAGATGGTACAATAGTAAGAGAAAACAGGCCAGAGTTGGTGGTGGACTAGTGGATGGATTGTGGCGCGCCATGATCATCTTCAGCCCTCGGATTGAGGGAAGGCGGATCCAATCCTGTCGCCAAGCCGGTAACACTTGATGTTCACCTGGTATGGACCCAGCTCAACGTGGTTCTCCTCCCGCCCCACGAAGAAACACAAGGTGTAAAGGGAGACTTCGAACTCGGGGCTCACGCCGATCAGCGTGCTCGACACGGCCTTGAGGACTCCGTTCCATTTGAACTGGATGGTAAGCAACTGCGTCTCCGCATCTGGCTGCAAGAATACCTCGTGTGAGACATGAAGTCCCAAACTATTGACCTGAGCCTTATGCTGATGCAACCGGCCATTTATATACACCAACTAGTTTTAAGATTGACGAGTTTGAAAAGTGTATAGCTAACAGCTCACCAGTTCTCCCCGACGTCGAGGGAATATATAACCTTGATAGTCGACGCTCCCCTTCGCCTCCTCGAGGTAAAACTAAAGCACCAGACAGAGAGATCCTCAAATCAGTGCCGTGGCTAATAAGTCAAAGAAAATGCGAGTAGCGTGACCATAACTGCTGAGTAGAGCTGTTTATGCACCTGAAGCCAGTTATGGAAGCCCGAAACTTCTTCGTCTCCACACTGCTTAATCTCCCCGACAAATACATGCTCAAATGCGGACGAGGAACCACGCGTGCCCCCTCTCCCATACAGCTCAAACCAAAGCTTCACTAGCATTCTTTTGAATTCTTCGTAGTCATCAGACACAACCCCCTTCCGGGTCAAATATCTGTGGAGATACTTTATTGGAGCAGTTCTGCTGATTTCTTCCACGAAAGCAACTTGCTCCTGCCTCTCTTCGGGTGTGACAACTTCCTTCGACCCCTCATTCGGATTATAATTATCGAGAAGAGAACAAAAGCGGGAATAAGTTGGCCTCCTCAGGACGTCCTCACTCAGCCAGCTGTATAGGCTTCCTTCAGCCATGTCGTCTCTCCCATAGACCTTCTTTCCTTCTCCACAGTCGATTTGGTAGTCCCTCCCAGGTACCAAACGGTTCAAATCTAGATCCCAGAGTTTGCCACAAGCTAGGGATAGGTCAGACAGTTCATCCTGTGTTGGCTCTATGTCTGAGCCAATTTGGACATGGTCAGAGTACTCTTGCTCGCTTGCAGGCCTTTTATATCCTTGCCAATGATCCATTTGAACCTGTTAATGAAGCAACAACTAAAAGTCACTCACGAGGAAGCAGAAGCCAAACTACTTTTCTGAGAGACTTAAAGAAATGAGGACCTTGTGATGTTTCGGAGGTCTCTTAACAGTTTCCCAGCCCTCATTTTGATCTTGGATTTCCTCCGGCTAAAGCCACGTACAAAACAGAGTAGGTGACGATTCTTCATTTACTCTTAAGGGGTGTATGGTCGTAGAATGAGGGAGGAAATGGAATGGAATAGCGATTCTATTCCGTACGATTTAAGGTCAACCAGACAAAACAATGGAATTAAAATAATTTCATTACATTCATTTTGAAAGGAATGGCCATTTCCTTAGGCAGGGAAAGGGAATGGTCACTCCCTTCCTGATTCCATTCATTCCCTCTTTCTTGAAACCGAACATCCCATGAAGTTACTTTCCTACAAGATGAGAAACAAAGACAGACCTTTCTATTCCAGCGTGATGCTTCATACTCCTGCTTTCGACCACCTCCATCCATTCGGTACCCTTCATTAACATCCTGCAGCAAGAGGCAACCCGATGACGACTTCTGCAGTAGGCCTCCAGCATAGAAATTCAAGCTTCTAGGCCACATGACTTGCAAAAATAGCAAAAAGGTATGGATGGAGGAACACAGTTTTCAGTTCAGATACCGTTCCCGAGAACAACAAGCCCGCATCAGCAGACCATATTTTCTCTTGAAAAATCATGGAGGAATTAGCCTACCATCCAGAGTCATAATGCAGCCAGACATTGAAAGCATTATCAGTATGAGAACCACGAGTTAGATGTGGGTAATCACTTCCTCCACAGGACAGGCGACCTATTGGCTAATTTTTAGACATCATTAAGCTTAATATATTATCCTTCTCGATCTCTTTCAAAATGCATTTGAAGTCATTGGTAACCCTCTTATCATGCTTGTCGAGTATTGCCTTGCAGGAAGATGGCTCCCATAGAGATCGAATGACCCAATTTGGCAGGGAATCGAAATCAGCAATCATATTGCGAAAATGGACATAATACTGGTTTCCCAACTCACACCTTCACGTTGACTCCCCTAGGATAACCACCCTTCAGGACTTATAATCTACTGGACCCGAGAACAGCCACCACGACAACCTCAACCCACTGGACACAATATAAGGACAGCCCTATGCCTAATTCTCACAAATCACAATCCAACAGCCACACATAAATCACCACCAAGAGAATGTCAATAGCAAAATCCTTTTCTCCACATTCATTTAAAATTGTCTGCAACGAATAAAGAAAAAGAACCCTATTTCTGCTAAACTAAATCATATAACTTGCTGAAGAGATGCTTAATGACGGCTAAACGAACCACTCAAACAGAGTTTCAGAGACCGGGAAGTTACCGCGGCAGGAAGCCTCGCAGGCCTTGAGCCCTGGCCTCCCCATCCCTCTTCGCTCTTCCTCCGACAAAACAAATCCAAAATTAACCCCCCATTCCCTAAACAGAGAGTCAAAACCGATCGATCCCCCCAAAAGAGTAAATAAATCCTAACCCAAACCTGATCGTTGTTCCAGGAAGCGTGATCCTGCTGCTGCTTCCGGTTCCTCCCTCGGCCTCCCTCTTCCTCCTCCGGATCCTCCGACACCACCTGCAGGGGAACACCCACTCACCATATCAACCAACTCGATAGACCTCGTAGGGAACCCTCATCCCATCGAACGCAAACACATGGACAACAAACCTCAGCCCAGGTGGATCTGGGCCGTTCCTCGTCCCGGCGATCCCGATTCCTATCCCTATCCGTATCTCCGCCGCTGCCGCGATTGTCGTCACGGCCACGATCCTCGAGGGCGCCGAGGGCTACGTCCATCAGTCCCTTGATCAGACCATCCATCGTCGATCCCGATCTCGAGCGATTGGCGGAAGGGACGTTTGACTAAACAGAAGGGTGAGTTAGTTGGATAGGATTTTGATAATGGCGCGTAACGGCTTTCCCTTTTTCTTTCAGTTTTTTATTACACGACGGCTGTCATTTCGCCGACAGTTTCGTGGGCCGTTGTCTGTAAACGGGCCTGTCTGAGCCCAAAAAAGTATGTCGGCCCATAAACCAAACATACGTAACCAGCGTTCAAAATACGATATTTTTTTTTCCCTTAAACGTTTTCGTTCGGATTGAACTGATCTTTCGGGCAGAGTAATGTATACTTTTCATTTCTAATACAAAATTTAATATTAGTTGGCTCGATTAGGTAAAAAGCGAATGAATTCCATCTCGCCTTTGAGAAAAATATCTAGCAAAATTGAATGATTTGGTTGGGAAAGGGAAACAATTGATAGTACTACGAGTAGAGGTTGACTCTTAGAGTTTTATTGGGGGGCCCGTCTTTCCAATTCTATGTAAATTAATTTAATGTTCTGAAATCCTCTAGGGAAAACAATGTCTTTACGAAGTCAAACAAGGGAGGATTGATTTCCCCTTACATTAAATTTATATTTTGTTGACAAACCCCTTATTTTAATAAAGCAACAAGATACGTCAATCGAGTTAAATGAAAATTTCAAACATACATAAAGTGATTGAGAAAGCAAAAGGGTGTTGATCTTTGGCCAATTCCTCCCAATAACAAGGGAGGAGACAAATATCTATCTAATCACGTACTCAATCCCCACTTCACTATCAAAACCAGCTGTTCGAGGGTGTCGTTTTCTTTTAAAGATGTGGTAAAAATTAGTACCTTAGCTTCAAGAGTAAAATACATAACCTTGTGAGCTAAGTAATAATACGAATTTTAGTCCCTCATTTCATGTGTACAAAAGTCAAACAAACCCCAAATCACTCATTTCAAGTTTACCCAAACCAAAAAATAAAAGAAAGAAAAATTAGACACAGAGAAAGGGAGGAGAGATCAAAGAGAGAAGAGACCTTCTTCCTCGTTAACTAATAAAAGTAACACTACCCCCAACTTAAAGGAGGAGGAGGAGGTTTTGTTTATGCATGCGAATTGATCCTTTCCTTAAGCGACCGCTACCGTATCCGTATGCAACCTCGGGTCGGGGGATCCCGATGGCGAGGTTGCCCCTCTCATGGACGACGAGGAAGACAGGCTCATACCCCTCTCTCTCTGCTCCTCCAGCTCTATCCTCTCTTGCCTGCATTCCTCGCTGCAGAACGCGGTGTCCCCTCTGCAAACAAAAGTACGGCTCCCAACAAAAAATGAAGGGATCATTGGCAGCAACCCTAACTCAATCTCCGACAAGAGAGTCGGGATGGTTTTGTGGCATGTATGAGTATACCTGTACATGTAGATGTCCTTGTTTTTCCTCAGGGGTTGCTTGCAGTGGCAGCAAGTATCCAAGAAATGAGGCTCCCTGTCCCCATACTCGGCGGCCACCCACCTGCCGAAAGACCCCGTCCTCCGGGGAGAACTGGCCAAATCCCTCCGGAACAAGAAGTCCAGGGAAGGACGGCGATGTTTATGGGACAACCCTGCTTCCATGTCGTCGAGGCAGCGATCGAAACACTCGGCATATCCATCAGGACGATCGTCGTCGTCGTCTGCTATGTAGCAACATGAGGGCTTCCGGGACAGAGCAGCCGTCGCAGGCGGTCGTTCCATGGAGGGGGGGGGGGTCGCGGGTGGTTTTGGCTAGAAGGGGAGAGAAAGGGATGAAAAGAAAGGAAATCCCGTGGTAGGATTCGTCAAATAAAGAAGTAGAAGAATAAAAACTTTGAGTTAATTTGGAATTTTGTGTAATATTTTTGAGGGGATTGTTGGGAATGAATATAAATTATTACATTAAAAGTCCAGAGGATTCAATAAATTGGGATATGGTCGCGAGAGAGTGTTCTGAAAGTTTTTTAATTATTTTCTTTTTAAAATGAGATTTTAAATAAAGTAAATCGAAAACCAAGTCTTGGGGCTTCCAAATTTTCGTTGCACTCGACACCATAAAGTCATGGTGGCACTATCCTTTTTATGTCATGGACTTTAGGGTAAGTGGAAGGAAAGAGAAAAAAGAACGCAATAATGATTGTTTTCCCCTTTATTATCAATCAAATCAATGTCCTTTGAGTCCCAAACCCAGTTGGTTTTGGTTTGGTTTGGTTGCATTAAATTACAGGTACATGGGGAACACCTTTTTTTCTCATCAAATGAGAAACATCGCTTGCGTCGAATCTCTTTCAGGGACCAACTCATGTATCGAGCCAAACATACAAATTTAATTGAGTTTCTCTCTATAACCAATTGGTTAGAAAGAGTAGTTCGTTTAGACTTGGATACAAAACTGAACTATTTTACATTTTTGATGTTGGGACTTGGGTTTGCCCCATTTAGGTATCAGCCCTTTTGCACACGCCCCCTCAAACTCAAGCCCATATACTGGGCTCCCAAGCCGACACCCTTTTTGGATTGAATTGGGCCATACACACGGGCACCCTTTTTGGGTTGCACCGTAAACTAGCGAGGGGAGCCCATCATCGATTTTACTGGACTTAATCAGGTTCTGATACAATGTTAGAATATCGGACCGGCCCATATGCCGAGCCCATCATACAAGCCCAATGAGGTTCCTCTTTAAAATCAATTGGCTATAGAAAGAGTAGTCCGCTTAGGCTTATATACAAGGCCAAACTCTTTTACATTTCCAATGTTGTGAGTTAGGTTTGTCTCATTTAGGTGGCAAATCTTTTTCACGTAAATATCTGAATCGATAAGTCAAGCTATTGTGTTGTTTGATCCAATGCGCCTATGCATTTCTTTCATGGCCTCCAAGTACTGCCCTCATCGTTTACGGTTTGATACAATTTGCCTCGCAAGTCGCACGCCTCAAACCTTTGTGCCTTCTTCTAACAAGGGGCTGCTCTCGGAGTTGTATTTTCACCGGCTCGCCAGTTTCAACCCAATTTCCTTTTTTAAGGTGGCGAAGACAGAATAGCCGAGCCAGCCAGCAGGATGAAAATGAGCACAACCCGTGGACAAACCAGTAGCCGAATGACTATCTCGACTGTTGTTGTAGGGCTTTTGGGTTCTGTTGGTTTGCGTCATTGCCAGGACTGCAGTTGAGACACCGGCTCAAAAGGCCGCATTGGGTGCTCCATGGAGGGATGAGAATATAGACTCACCAACCCCTTCGTATGCATATTTCTTATACGAGTTCCGTAGAGGCAAAAATTATGCTTAATAAGGGTTAAATTACGTGTTAAATTTTGATTAGAGTTGTTGTGTTATAAAAGATGTAATGGTTATATATATTACCATGAATTGGAAATCCATAACAAAATTAGTTTTTTGTAAGGAGCCGAAGGTACCCCCCAACCCATTTTATGTTAATCGGCTTACTTTAACAGTAGGAACTGGAATATGATTGAAGTGGATTATTTTACTACAATGGGCTCGAGTTCAAATGATATTATGTTTAGTCGAGTGATTTTAAGTGCCGACCAATTTGTCTGGGCTTTGTACAGTTCCTGTAGTTGACAATTAACATCAATCCCCCAATTATAGTTGGCAGGAACGTGTGTAGAAGAGAACCATACGAATTATTAAAACAGATTTCATTTCATTGTTAGTTGCTACGGCTCAACAACGGGCATTATAATGGATAATGGGCAGGGACTAGTCAAAACGACATGGACATTGGAAAAAACAAAAATTAAAGATTCGCAATGAGAAAACCCAAGATTACATTGAAAGCTAAGCGAGTTAATAAATAATATGTAAAAAGAAGAAGAAAAAGGCAAAAGGTGAAGAGGACAAATGGAAGCGAAAGAGTCTCCAAACATCCGATAGTTTGTTGTCCACATGCATTTTGAGCCAGCAAACCATCCTCCTCGGCAGGCTTTACTTCAACAGGGGCGGCAACAGCAAGTGGATGTCGACCCTTGTCCAGTCTATCGGGTTCCCGGTCCTTATACCGATCCTGTTGTACTTCGGTAGGTCCGGAGGCGGCCCGAAGAGGTACTCTCCCTTGCTGTTCGGGATTTATGCCGCGTTTGGCTTCCTCATGATGGGCGACAACATGATGTACACGTATGGGCTGCTTTACCTGCCAGTTCCACCTACTTCTCTGCGCCACACAGTTCGCTTTCAACGCTGTGTTCTCGTACTTCCTTAACACGCAGAGGTTCACGCCTTACATCCTCAACTCGCTCGTCCTGCTCACGGTGTCCGCAACCCTCCTTGCGTTCCACTCCGACTCCCGGTCCGCTGCGTCCTCGAGGATGCACTTTGCAGTCAGGTTCCTCCTGACTGTGTTGGCGTCCGCTACACACTCCCTATATCTTTCCCTGGTCCAGGTCTCGTTCGAGAAAATTGTGAGGAAACCGACGTTCTCGTCTGTGCTCGACATGTTGTGCTACCCGCGCTGTTCGCGACATGCGGGAGCACGGTACGGCTCCTCGCAAGAGGTCAATGGAGAGGGATCGGGAAAGAGATAGCCGAATTCCAGCTAGGCAAGGTCTCGTTGCTCATGACGCTGATGTGGATCGGGGTGTGCAGGCAGCCAGCATCGGTCGAGCTTCTTGGGCTTGTGTTTGAGGCGGGGTCACTGTTCTCGAATGTGATCAGCACCATGGCATTGCCAGTCGTCCCCATCCTAGCTGTGATGCTGTTCCACGACAAGATGGACGGGATCAAGGCCATGGCCATGATCATCACGATCTGGGGATTTGTGTCTTACGTCTATCAGCATTACCTCGATGATTTCGAGTCAAAGGCCGCTTGAAGACGTGGTTGCCGTGGCAATGCTCCTGCCGGGGTATGTTCCAAAGAGGTGTTGATATAATCTGGTTTTGGTATTTAAGTATACAGAAGAACAGGTCTTCGGGTGTAGAAGCTGGTCTCTGTTATCTGTGCAATACGTAAAAGAGTTATATGGAGAACTTTAATGGGGGAAACGATCTAGCCATCAGAAATGGTGTTCTGAGGACGATCTACTATCGAGTCCACTATCTCTGTTATAGAGATGAGCATCTGTGTCACAGTTGCTATAACTCTCCTTTCTGGAGTACTTGCTACGGTTTACAGAATGATATTTCTGTGAGTGACGATTTCCTTATTGGAGATTGTTCAATATGCGAGCACGTGAGATATTTATCTCATACGTCCTTATTGGAATCACGTCTAGGTTAATCATTGAACCTTGAGTTGTTTTGGAAAGATTTATTTCCTTAACTAACGTGATCATATAATTATGGAATTTGGCAATGACCTTATCAAGTTAAGATCTCCCTATATGGTGAGAATATTTTACGATGGGAATGTTTTCATATTATGGTTGTGCAGGTTAGTCACACAGGTTGTGTGCAAGGGCAGGTGATAGCCGTTATGCCACGAGGGCAGATGGTAGTCGTCAAGCCACGGGCTCAGTGAGGAGCTGGAGTCAGATGCGTGCGTACGGGTTGAGTTAGTCACGCGTGTACGTGCAACTTGTTAGTCACATTTCCGACAGAAGTGTGCATCTGTAAAGTCCCTTGTTCTAAACATAGTGAATACGCCCTAATTGAGGTGAGCGTTGGGAGAGTGGACGTAGACATTGTTTGTCGAACCACTATAAATCTTTGTATTACACACATAAGATAACCAATCTCAGAACTGGGAATCTGTCCAGCAGATCCAGTCTGACATATGACAGAACCACGCTTCTGTGGTCGAAAAAATGTCAAAACTCTTAAGGCACTAATTCAACCCCCCTTCTTAGTGCATTGCTATACCAACAAGAGGAGTAATGAACTCTCCGCTCTATGCAGGAATCCCCGATATCCCAGTACGGGACTTTACTGGCAAGGCGACATCGCGGTGAGACCGTCACTCCTACGCCACAACTATTCCGGATTCCGATCAGTGATTATAACATTTCATGTCACTCTTCCACGATCAAATCGAACTATAGTATTGAAAAACGAATGACTCCAAAGTGAAAGGGTCAGAAATCTGATTGACCTCTTCCTCCTTCAAAAGTTCTCGCTGAGACATTCTACTCCAAAATCCACGTTCATCGGGACGGCATCGTCCCCTGTATATGAGACATTGTTGTACGTTAAACAATACGCATAAGATGACTTCTCTATCTTCATCAGCACATTTTCAATATGTCATGAAAATTAGTTGATAAAATGTTTGAATATGACTTTTTCTTTCCTTCTGAGGACAACGTTTTGACGGTTTTTCCTTTTTTTTCCCTAATGTTAATATCTTTATTTGCTTAACGTATTTTGATTTGAAGCCCATATTATTTCGTAATTAAACCTTTCATATAAAAAATGCCTTAAAATTATGATTTTAAAGAAAGCGTGGTAATTATTTACTTAGAGACATAATTGTTACTAATAATTTTTTTTGGAGCAATTAATAGTTCCAAGTGAAATTATTGTAATATAAATGCAGCTAATAATTTTTTTGACATTGAAATTATATTGTGTCAATCATTTCTATTAATTAGACCACATAATTACAATGTAATGAAGGAGGAAGTTTTACCTACCATTATGGCCAAAATTAAGGGACCAAGGAAAAAAAATGGTCTAAATTACACACATTCGTTTAATTTTTCTGTCGCCTACTATTATTTCTATTGAGAAGCCAAACTGAGTAAAACCTTATAATTTAAAATTTTAGTTGAATTTTTATATTCTTTTATGAAGTTTTGAACATAAATCTTTACCCCACCAAAAACGTTTCTAAAGAGACGTTTTTTTCTAAAAATAATTGTTATTTTTAATGCGGAATTACGTAACCGCTACGCTACATTTATCTTTCTTTCCCATCCTGCAGTTAACAAATTAAGATAGTTAAGATAAATTATTATTTTTATCTGACGGTGATTATTATCATACCATTTTAAAGTTACTATAATACTTTTAATGCATTAATAAATAAATATATTATTAATATTTATAAGTTATTGTTTAATAATTTAGATTTATATTTTATGGTTCATGATTTATAAATTTACGTTTCTTAATGTTTAGGATATATGTTTTAGATTTTAGGAGTTTATAGTTTAACTAAAGGTTTTATTGAATATGATTTAGTATGATTTATTAAGTAATTAATTAAAAATTGTTTTTCCTCTGAAAAATTAAAAGTATGATAAAACACAAGAATATTAAAAAATCTAAATTTGGTTGAAAAAACATACTAAAAATAATTTTATCCTTATCATTTATAAGGAAATAATTACAAGGAAATAAAATATAGAAATTAACAAAAAAAAATGGAGTAATTTGGGGTATTATAATAAGGTGTCAAGCTTTCTTTTGGTCAGAATACATTCGAACCCCGGAATCGTAAAGAGAGAGCGAAAGAAAAAGAACCGGATGGAGCATCGTGATTCTTCCCTGCGGACCATCGGAGTGATTCTCCTGTTCATTACAGGTACGCTCTGAGGCGATCATGAGGGCAACATTGTGTGATCGAGCTCGACTTGTATATCTTTGTAATGGTTCTTTGTTTTTTTTCTTCTAGGCGTGCCGCTTTTATTTGCTGGTGTTGGACTCGCTTGTGACGTCGATAAGTGCAAGCTCGACTGTCCGCCCAATACCTATCCGACATGCGTCTTTGGAACTTGCGGATGCGATACCTACCCCCCAACGAAGCAAGAGGTGGGCGCCGAGGATCTTCCGATTCCCAAAGTACCTTGATGCCCTCAACTCCAGAGATGTTGGCTTGTCTTTGAATAACAAACTACATACTTACTTTTCCAATAAGAATCGTGAAAAACTCCAATGGTGAATATCATCATAGGAATTTCATCATGGGATTAAGCATAAGAGATTTCGTATTTACGATTGAGGAGTAGAAGAGCGAATTTCTCGAAGGAATTTTTTTTTTTTTCAATTTCTCGCATCATTTCCTTGTTCTAAACATCTAAGGGGACCCGTTAATATCCAATATGGAATGGCTAGATTTACCTTTAATTCACCAGAGCGGGGTGGATTTGATCACTTCATTCCATTTCAAATACCATACTGGACACAAAGAGAACCTAAGGAGTGAATCGTTCGAGTCCGTCACTTGTGGTTCGAGCAATTTCGCAAAAAGTATAGCGGTCGCTAATGGATAATTCAGCGAATTCCAGTTTCCGGAATATGGTTACAATGGAGAAAAATATCGATTCGATTTTCATTGCAGCAGAGGCATTCCTTTTCCCCTTGGCTTCTCCTAACAATATTCACAAAAACAGAGGTTATCGCTACAATGCCCGCAATCTGGGTCCACGGGATTGTTGCACACTGGGGCACAGTCCGCCGCGACGTCGCACTGGTTCTTGAGGTCGAGACAATATCCATCAATGCAAACCCCTCTGCCATGCAGGAAAGGGCAGTCTGCATCCGACTTGCATTCTTTGCCAGAAGCAGGCACAAAAACGAAACCTACACGGTGTGAAATCACAAGAACACAAGAGCATGGCGTCAACCAAGGACATTCATGAGTAAAGAAGTCGAAACGAGATGGTTTTGATCGGAGCTGCTACTTACAAAACCCGACGAGGAGGAGAAGGGCGACGCAAACTGTTACTCTGGAACGACGACTCCCCATTACTCGATCTCTTATCTTAGCAAGGGTTAGGGTTAAATCAAGAGAAGATGCATTCAACAAAACGGTAGCCCCTACTCTTTTATATTAGAACACTTAATCCGTGCAGGAGAACTTTTTCTAACGAAACATCATAATCAATTAATCGTCACCATTCAATTATTTAATCAGTAACAATCCAATCTCGCCATTTCAAGTATTTTGAATTCAAGATAAAAAATGGTTATTATTGTTAGTGTGTGCACATATGTGCCAAGACACTTTGTAATATATGTGAATAGTTGTTAATAAAGGCAAATATTTACTGTTTATTAATTACTTTTTTGCTCGTAATTAACTTCACGGTAAAGTCACATAGATTGATTATTTGTCAATCTAAAATTGTCCTGATAGATGTTTAGATGTGACATAAACATATAGATCAACGCCGAGTATAACTTAGGTCAAGTTAGACCAAGGGATGGATGTTCAAGTTATACTCGGGGGTGCCTAAGTTTAGGGTACACTGGACACGACCCGTTTATAGAGAATACCACATATTAAGCGTCATTGGTCACTTCTCTTGTTGAACGAGTGTAACTGATCTCCTGACTTGAGACCTCCATTTATTTTATGCGTGGAGTTGTTCACTTTGATGCCGTTAACAGCAGTCTTTAATCGGATTGTGAGTAATACGGTTATTGGGTATGCAGCGAAGCGTAGAGAGGATAGTGTTGTGTCAATATAGGATTCATCACTCTCTTGGATTAGAGAGTTGACATCCTGGCCTCTTGATGGAGATATTAGTGATTTTAATCACACGGCCGTGGAAGAATGTTTATTATTCAAGTTAAGATCTATTATATCTCAGAAATCAAGTAAAACGATTAATTCAGTGACGACGCTTGATGAACTGAATTAATCAGGATGTCGGTGAGATGAAGAGATTGAATTACATAGAAATCGGTTCATAGTGGTTTTGGTTCATGACCAATATTCTATTACGTTGGGTGGTTGAAAACTGTTGCTAGACGGTTACCTCAGTCAAGGTATGGATGTACAATGCCTTCATATATAGAACCTAGAGGGTCGCACGCAAAAGCACGTGGACACGGACATTGATTATTTAATTCTAATGGATTAAAATTAAAAATATAAACTTTCAGAATAAGAATTTGTTGAACTACAAATTTATTCTGAAATATCGGAAGCAATAAATTCTAATTTTTGGATTTAATATAGCCTAAGTTTTAAGACTAAGGATTTTATAATAATATAATAAGGAAAAGGTGCCACTGGAGATGTAAGCCCCGTTCTGTTAAGCCGTTCTTATTTTAAAGAAGAGGGCCCAAGTGAGTAACTGTGATATAGTCGGCCAGAATAACTTCGGTAGAGGGCCCAATGGGGATCCACGCGTGTCTCAGCCCTCTCCAGGGTAGATGGAACCCCAACACAAAGCATAATCCATCTCTGGGCCCGCATCTCTGCGGATATTATAGACTAGCCTAGCTGGTGAAAAAAGATAGCTTTGCTACAGGCTATTAGGAAATTAAAAATAATTGTTTAATACTATTGATTTGACAAAGGCGGTATCGGTGGGTTACGAAACCCATGTCATGCCAAAGTGAACTGGCTATTTAAGAATGACATTCAACAGAAAAAGAAATGACATTCAGTCGAAAAAGAATTGAGGCTTCCGAGAGTTTTAGCAAAAGTTTAGAGGGCCAGCACCCGATATTGAACCTGAGGCATCCGTCGAACGTGTGCATTGATACTTCTAGAGGAGTTATGTTTGGAACTCTTAAAGACGGTCACGTTCGTAAACGTTTCCGAATAGTAAGGTACGAGTTATTAAACTCATTTTACTATTCGATTTATACGTATCTTGAAGATCTAAGGTGTGTTTCGGATTGTATTTTTCGAAACGAGCTTCCGCTGCGTCCAGTGGAAACCCGTTAATTATATCATACGCACAAATTCAAAATTAAAGTAAACACCCCCTGCAAATAATCATACATCTTAGGAATCAATATTTGCAATGAACTTTCTTAAACTATATATATATAAAAAAAAGAACAATCGCACCTATGGAGGCTTGATTTTATTAACCTTAAGAATCCTGCGCAAAATTTCTATTTTGTATGAGTTTAATCTCTACCGATCAATGAAAAAAATGATATTTTATTTTAAACGTAAAAGTATATTTAAATTAATTAAAATTTTCTCAAAACACGAAGATGATCATTTGAATAATTTTACTACACTTTTTTTTTATCAATGTATAAAATTTCGCTGCTACTCTTTACTCAAAATGTCATCATCATCACGCCTAACTCTATTCGTCTTTGCTTTCATAAATTCATGTAACTTGGTACAGCAAGTTGATGTCCGCCGTGTTTCTCCTTGTCTTGGTCTCGGGGACGTGTTGACCTGGTTTTGATGATGAACTTAAGCGACATGTTACTGGTGGTAAGCGACATGTTACTGGTGGTCAGTAATAATGTTTCACAAGTTATGTGTTCATTCTTAGTGATGAGCTTGAGCAATACGTTGCTGAACCACAGCTAGTAGCAGTTATATATTATTGCGTTCCAGTACACTGTTACTGTGATATTACGCATAGAAGTTGAAAATATGGAAACATATTTTTAATAATCATGATTTATTCCAAGATTTATTTTAATCTATCTCAGATAATTATTCTGAGTGTCTAGGTTCGTTTAACGTAGCCTAATGATCTTATTATAAACTATTAGGCAACAAAATATATTGAGATTATCTTTCCAATTGTTATTTTTGGAAACAAAATATATCTCTGATTCCCTGCAGCAACATCTCGCTGTAATGGGAGAAAATATCAAGACAAATATTGTTGATTATCACAATCGATCAGATAAGATAATATAGATTGGAAATAAATTATCTAATTGATACGAATGGAGGAAGTTACCGTTGGATCTTTCCTTCTATGGGACAGCGAACGTTGAGCAGACCGTTGCTGTGTCCTCACGGCCAGTTTTGGCAATAAATCTTGTTGATTGCCTAGACGATTTCCGTCCTCCTTCTTCTTTATAATTAGACCAAGGACGACATTTTCTCTCCGCCTTTGTGCATCTGTGTGGTCTGTGTGGTCTGTGTGAGCTTTGTGCGTCGACGGAGAGCGGAAGGTGCTAAGTGTCTCCTGGTTCTTTCTCTTGCAAGCTGCGTGTGAGAGTGTCAAGGGGCTGAGGTCAGATCCCTTGAATCGTCTGAGAGGGACTAGGTGTCCTCGGTGCGTTCAACGAGCAGCCGGCGAATCGTCTGAGGGAAGCTAAGTGAATACCTGCTCTGAATTCAGTAACCGGTTGCTGACCCATCGGCAAGAAGCCGTTCTTGTCGTGTCTTTTCGCAGGGAAGTCTCGAGCCTACGGAGTTTGAGCAGTTAGACACGCACTTGCGGGTGCGCGCCAAAAGTCTCGTGCCTGCAGGGTAGAGCAGGAGTTGGGAACGCCATCGGAGTGGAAAGAGTTCCTCCTGAGCACAGGGGTGCTGTGCAGAAGTCTTGAACGCCTGATACAGAAGGTTAGTAAAGCAGGTTGCGTGGAAGCCAACGGATCGGAAAATTCCACCCTAGGCACTGGGTGTGCAGTGCAGCGAGTCACGGCTGTGGTAACCTTGCACGTCCGAACTGAGTGTAGGACGGATACCTTCTAAGTGGCTTTGTGGTTTTCTTTGTGATCTTTGTGGTTCCTATCTTCGTGATCTTTGTGGTTCAACTTTGTGGTTGTCTCTTAAGCAAGTGCAGACTTATCTTAAGGAGAGACAAGATCTGTGTGGAAATCCTCTGCTGAACGATAAAGTGCTGAAGCAATCCTTCGCTGTGAAGCAGAAACGAGCTGTTCTCTGAGAATACATTCTTCACCGTAAGGAATTATCTGTGAGGATTTATACTCTAACATAACGTTGTCTGTGTTCTTTGATAAGTCAGGTTTATATTAAGCGACAACGAGCTGTGTGGAATCCATTGAGCTACCAACTGCTGAGGATAAGCATCATTCTGCTGGAAACGAGAAGACGTCCACTGTGTGAGGAGCTGACCGTTGCCAGGAGTGATCATCTATTGTACGGGATTCTAAATCTCACTTTGTGAGAGGAACATGAGCCTAGTGCAAGGGCTTTTTGCACCCATTATTTTATATAGTGCAATCACCTTGTTGGTGGAAAGTGGACGTAGGTCAATTAAGGCCGAACCACTATAAATCACTGTGTCCATTACGATCGCGCAACACTCGTACGAAAAACTACTCGACAAAATCGTAACAGTTACAGTAAGGTATTTCTCATTCTGAGAAACGCTCTGCTGTGATACAGTACGCTTCCGCTTACACCGAGAAAGGGCGAAAAAGTGATAAACACTAATTCACCCCCCTCTTAGTGTACATAAACGATCCAACGGGACGTTTTTGGTTCTTACATCTTTCTTTTTTTCTTTTTTTTTTTTCAATTTCAAGACCTCCAATCTTCTTTATCATCGTCAATGATTAATGATTTCCCTACTTTTGTTTCTTCCTGTGTTGGCTTACAAAGTCGCGAGCTTGCATGCTGTAGAAGTGAGGAAAGGCCCGGAGCCAGCTGCTCGTTCCTCTGACCCCTCCGTCTTCGAGGACTCCAAGAGCGAGATTGGCATCCAGAAGAGTTGTTTCCATGACCTGCACTGCAGAAAGTACTGTCGCTCGCCCGATCCCTCATGCGAAGTCTGCGACGCTTTCAGCGAATGCACTTGCAGGTGTTAGGGGACGAGGTTTCAGGACCACGTTCCTTGTCTCCACACCTGGCCATCCTTGATTGTGATAACAAGGAAACTCTTTTTAGGAAAACAATCTGCTCATTAGGACGTCTACATTGCACAATATCTCACTATGAGATCATCCATAGCCACCGACCAATCCAATAGAGAGATCGCAATAAAGATGTCTTCTGTCTCGCCGCCAATGCAGTGGCTCCTCATCACGCCCCTACCGGCTGCTTTCGACTGGTTTGGAGCTCCATCTATGTATGTCTTCCTGCTAAACTAGCTAAAATGCTTTTTAATCTTCCATATTCTCAAGATTCGGAAATGATTTACTCATCGACACCCATCGCCTAAATCCACATGTACATGCCCCACAACATGATTCGATCGAAAAAGAAATGCCAATTCTACGGGCAAGGCATTGAATTTATTATATATTGTGAATCCTAAGCAGCAATCCAAAGCAAACAACAATTAACTAACTAATATCCATGATTTCCTATATTTTGATAATAGGGCCGGTTTCACGCTTTCAAGATTATGATAGAAAGGTCACAATCGCAATGGAAGAAGCACGTGAAGAGAACATAACATACATATCTATCAGCTACGAAACATTATAAAGCGGGATTCTTTTCTTTTGTAGAATAACAATTTTAGCAATGCCAAATTTCGACAAACTTTGTTTATTACTCCTCCAATAAATAAATAACATGGAAAGACCAGTATTTTGGGATAAAGTACCCTCAATCGCCCGACCCGTCGTGTGGACACTGCGACGCCTTCGGGACGAGGGATTCTTCCCATTGTCGGGCCATGCTTCCGTAGTTCTTGTCGCGGAAAGAAATTCACACAATCACAGAAATCATGAACAAAGAAAATAGTGAAAGACTGGATCGATTACGCGGGTTTACGGTCACCGAGAAAGATTAAGGGAAAAGAAAACGTATTCGCCATGTTCGCCGTACCGTAAACTTGTTGAAACCTGAGCGACTAGATCTTCTTCCCCTTTTTCTTCCTGTACGGCTGCTCTAGATGAAGGAGGTCAAAGAAACTGATGATCTGACTGTCTGAGTGACTAACCCAGATACATGAATGCCCTTTAATAAACAAAAGTATGAAGGATAGGGAAGAGACATAATCGTATGTACGCAGCCTTCCAGCCTAGCACGCGCGTGGCGGTTCGAACTACCCGAGGATTCGGGCCCGCTCCCCAAGGCCCAATCGGTCGACGTCACGACTCGAGCGTCGGACGCTGTGGAAGGGAATTAGGTGATCTCTCCCTGGGTTCCTAACTGAGCCTGCTCGGGCCCTCACCGACCGTCTCAGTTTTCCTAAGAGGCGGCGGGCGAAAGGCGGAGCATGACCCGAAGGAGGAACAATCGGAAGAAATCAAGAGCAGCTCGCGTCGTCAGTTTCTCATCCAAAATAGCTCCGTAAAAAGGTTGTTGTTGTTTAACCTAGGTAAACTATACGGAGTCGCTACCGACTTTATTTATAAAATCTGTTTTAAGTCAGAAAAAAACAGTGGTTCGAAGATCCTTAATTACTGACTCTTATACTTAGACATGCGAAAAGGTGACGTTTGCTCCAAAAATTTGTTTCTGATTAACGGTCGTTGGACCCGATCCGGGCATCACTTCGGACTCATGTCTCTGTCTTACGGGCATTGGACCCAATTCGGGCTTTTTTTTTTGGGCCCGAATCTGTTTTACAAATAACATGCGACGATAAACCTATGGGCCTAAGGCATGCGGACAGACACAGATAATTATGGAGATCAAAGGGAGCGGGGAAGGGTGGTGATCGTGGGCATATGCGCTTGGGCCAACGACCCGTTACATATGGAAATAAAGAAAAACAGGAGGCCCGCACCTCACTCATGTACCCGAGGCCCGCCGGAATGACATGTCATCGGCTAAGGCATCATCAGTTGGGGCCGCTTCGATGAAGCCTTCCCCCCCACATCTTGTCTTGTGCTCCGCCTCCTCTGGCCTTCAGAATTCGTCATGTCGAATCCCACGATGAACAAAAATTGATGGTCAGAAAGCTCAAAATCATAATAATAATGATAATAACGTAATTCGTCATCCATTGCATGACGTCCTAGATTGATATAATAATAATAAGATAGGATGTGAATTAGG
The DNA here is from genome assembly GCA_029817715.1 of Melastoma dodecandrum. Taxonomy (NCBI): domain Eukaryota; kingdom Viridiplantae; phylum Streptophyta; class Magnoliopsida; order Myrtales; family Melastomataceae; genus Melastoma; species Melastoma dodecandrum. The sequence goes on from JARUPY010000606.1 coordinate 4,364,525, forward strand.
GGATTAAAAAAATGATTTAATTGATAATAAAAATCAAATCCATTTAAAAATAATTGATTTAAAAAAAACGTTAACGAAATTTGCATCAAGATTGTTGGCATAAAAAACGTAATTTTTAATAATGATAAAAATTTGATTTTTTTTCAAGACCAATATTGTGTGGATATCGTACACCTGAGTTGAATAAACGTTTCAGTCATTAGTTTGCAAAGATTTGATTTTATCAAAACGTGATAATCGCCAAGACTAAAAAAAATGAAATTTCATTTTAAGGAAGAAGAAAAAAAAAGTGTTGAATAAAGAAAATTAGAATAATTATTCTGTCGGATGTTTCACAAGTCTAAAACAGATTCACAAAAAGCCAAAATAAAATAAATAAATAATAATAATAAAAAAATGAAAAGACGAAACCTAAAAAAAATGAATCGTTACCTTTGAGGACAGGGAATTCGACCGGCAGAGGACCCTTGTCCCACTTGAGTCGTCGCCATCGAGATTTGGGTGCCAATCGCCCATGCCAGGAGATGTGGTCGAGGAGATCTATGGATCATTGAGATCGAGGGGCGCCGATGGTGAGGGGCTAGGTTCGCCTTGCCGGATGTTGAGGAGAAGCCGATCTCCTTGATGCCATAGTCGTGAAACTAGGGATTCATCCGAAGCTGCCACAGGAGGAGGCCGTGGGAACACCGCCTAGGGTGTCGGCGAATCGGGATCTGCGAGGGGGATTGGGCGTCCCCTGGGGAGTCGAAGGAGCCCGATCTGCGAGGGGACGAGTGAATACCCCTATGGTGTGCGGAGGGGCGAGGGCGAGACAACCGGCGTCAGGAGAGGAGGAGCTGTCGCCAAGAAGCAAGTCGTCCGGGGAGTCTTTGGCTCGTCGCGAGGAACCTAGTCGGCGAAAAGCCAGGATCTGACGGGGGCTGATCGTTTGGAGTTCGAGAAACGCCGGTGTTGGGGGGGTAGTCTTTGACGATGACTGCGGGATTGAGGCGCCGCTGTCTGAAACTGGGAAGAGGCGGAGCGTTCGGAATCGTTGCGACTGGGTCCTGGGTGTTGGTCACCGATAGAAGAACTCGTTGACGAGGGGTGCCTTCCCGCGTGGGTGAGTCCGATCATGACAGAATGGCGAGAGGGGATGCTGGATTTGAGGCGTCGCCGCCGACTTTGGAATCGAGTGCAGTGGGTTGGGTTGCTTTGATTCCTGTTTGTTCTGCATGATAAGTAAACAAGTTAGAATAAAAGATGACCTCTCGCGGTGCTAATTCGTACCCGCGAGAGGTTTCGGCCACCCATCCTAACCGACGATATGATCAGCTATGGGTAGATGAATCTGCTGCTTCGGTTGAAAAGACCGTTATCTGAATAAGTAGCCTGGGCGTCATATCGGATATTGCTCCCTGTTGTTGGTTGTCGTAGGAGCTTTGGTCGTTCGCAGTTGCCATCGGGAAGGAAATCCGAACGGCTGGTCGAGTTCAGGTTGATAGCGGGGGTTCCTTCCAGTTTTGGTTGTTGGACCTACCTTGGGGTCGCTGGAGATGGTTGCTGCGAGTGGCAGAAGGAATGCCTGAAGGCAGGATCATGTATCTGTCTCGTGTGTGTGTTTATTATATAATTGAAGTATGGGGAGAAGGGAATTGACAGAATGTGAAGATTACGATCCCTTAATCTATCCCAAAAAATCTGCAGTTGCCTTCCCTTGGGCGAATGGATATCTGATTGAAGAATTGTGGGAATGTGATCATATTTCTAGGTAGAGGCTGCATTTGTCATTTCGAACGAATGAGTCTAAGGATCTCAATGGAAGCTGTTGTACCATAAGGGTTCCATCGTCCAAGCGAATTCTCCATTTACCTGACAGGAGGTCCGTTGAGATGTACCGTTGGAGACATGACCGATCTACTAGAATTTTGGAAATATGTTTTGGGGAATATCTTCTCCTCGTTTTGTCCGGGAGATAGCACCTTTGCTTTTGCAACCGTTCATGTCGGCCCTGGTGCTTTAATTTGCTCTTTTGTTCGTTTTGCTTTGCTTTTGATCACTGCGCTAATTTTGCCTCTATTTTTTTTTGTCTTGCCCTCTTTTCTTTTGTTGGAGATGCTTTGGACTCTTTAGGGATTTTTGTTGTGTTGATGAAGACGACCATCTTTGGAAACGTCTCACCTGTACATGTCTGTTGACGGTGCTTCTTCACTTGGACCTTTAGGAAGTGTCGCCTCTGTGGTCCATTGCTTCCGGTTTCTTACTACAGGATCTCCATTTACCTCAATGTGAGGCGGTCCTTAGACTCGGAAGACGTAGTGTATACAGAAAACTTCAAATTTGGCTCGAAAAGGGTTAGCAATGGTCAATTTTTGTGTTTGGGGTAGAGAAGAAATGCTCAATCTCATCCCGGTTTGAGCATCTTTTGTCAAAGGATTCGTTGTCCGCCCGAATGTTTACATGTGAACCCTCATAGTGTTTGCACTCATCACTCTGGGGTATGTGTCTAGGAATGGGTTTGCCTTCTCCACTTCCGCTCAGAAGCTATCTTATTATCAAAAATCTTTTCAAATTGTATGCAAATGGGCACACAAAAGCCGAAGGAATAAATAGGTTCAGATACACAAGCCTCTTTGGAGATATCATACTGAGGTGGTGCTCCTGCGTAAGCTTCGTGAGGAAGGTGTTCGCATTTTCATGTCCCAGTCATGTACCATACTGTGCGAATGTCCATGTGCCTACACAGTTGACAACGGACGGGGACAAAGTTAGCTCATGTACTTCACCTCTCGCTTGGGGAGATAAAGTATCTGCTGGGGAAATGAGATGAATATGCCCATCTCGATGGTCGTCCTAGAAGAATGTGTTTATATATTCGACTCTTGATGAGGAATGTGGTGTATGTAACCGACCCCAGGTGGGGAATATGACTCCGTCTGGGAAATGACAAGAAATTTTGTTAGAGAGTAGTGTAAATGATACTCCCTTTCGATATGAACATCTTTGGTGACAACAAAGGCAACTCCGAAACTTTGGTTCAAAATTTTCACCCGACCGCCCGCGCCTTTGTCTGTAATGTAGGATGCTCATGTACCTACACAAGGCAAAAGACAGATAACAAGTAAGCTCATGTAACTTGTTTCTCGTAAAATAATAATGAAGTTTGCTCATGTAACTCCATTTATATGAAAGATGAAGTAGAGCTTTGATACTTCCCTTTTTTTTTGTTTCGTCATTGCATCTTCGTCCGATGGAATCGAAGGATTAATGAAGATTACTCCTGCCCGATGTCTATTTTGTAAGGAAGCTCATGTACCTATCAAATAGATAGCGAGAAAAAAGTAAGTTCATGTGACTTGTTTCTGTTGAAGTTTGTTCATGTAACTTCATTGATAAAAATAGGGGTGAGCAAAATATCCGAAATCCGATATCCGAATCCAATATCCAAATTTTTTTTCGGACTCGGGTTCGGATATTTATAATTTCGGACTCGGATTCGGATATATTTGAAATGTACATTTCGGAAACGGATTCGGATTCGGAATTTTAAAACAATATTTCGGATATCCGAATATCCGAAATCTATACAACCCGAACGAACCAAACACATGGGTAATAGGAAAACGAGGACTTAAACGTGAATAAATGTATTATGGAGGACAAAAGTTAAATTTCATAAAATATAAGAAAACCCTTTTGTTATGCCGATTTTCCAAACCCTTACTTCTCCCAACTCCCCTCCTTCCATCACCGTTGCTCGCCGGTTGCCTCCGGTATGTATAAGTGGTCCCTTCTTTCTCAAATCTTTAATCTTGTCTTTGGCTGGGTGGTCTGATTGTCTCCGATCTTCAAATCTTTGCCTTCGGTATGTGTAGTGAGATTTGTTTTCCTCATTTTTCGGTTATGTGAATGGGGTTACAATCTAGGGTAGGAGAGGACCGAGACAGGTATGGGAGGAGGAGGGAAGGGAGGTGACGGAGTACGACGAGGAGGAGCGGAGAATGGATGTCAGGCATTTAATATGGGAAATATCAGGGAAGAAAGTGACAATCCATCCATCCATTAAGCCAACTCTCCCAAAACGAAAGTAGAGAAATGGATGTATGGCATTTGATCTGGGAGAGGGAATGGATCCTAACCTCAGGGGATCGGAGCCAGGAAGGCAAAAGCCAGAATAAATCCAATCATGGATCCTATGAGCGAGCAATTAATGCTCCGAGTAAATCAATCATCACCCCCACCCCCTTCCCCTCTCCCCTGAAACCTTTTGAATCGCATTTTAAGGAAAGAAAAGAGGGGGTTGCAGTGATCATTTGGTGAACAGGAGATCAAAGTTTAATGCATGTCCCCTTGTAATCCTGTTACAATCATTTTTGTTAATTCGCGTCGATGATTTTGGAATGCATGCCCCCTTATAATCTCTGTTACAATCATTTTTTCTGGAATACCGTTTCTGCTAATGTGTTGCTTGGAAATTTTAATGCCCATGATCTAATGTAAATTTATCAGATTGTTGTGAAAAGTTTATTGCCCATGACCAAAATATCTATTAGATTGTTGTGATAGATATTATAATCTAATGAAAATTTATTTTCTATTTTAGGATTTAGCTATGGAGACAACGAATGTTTCTTCACAAAATGATGCGGACAGGATCGACACTCCTATTGAATCAATTGCTTCTGGGAGTTCTGCTACAAAGAAGAGAAAATCAATTCAGCCAAGATCAGTACATTGGAAGCATTTCGACAGATATTTTAAAGATGATCAAGTCATGGCAAGGTGCCACAATTGTCAAAAGGAAATTCGAGCTGGGTCGCAAAATGGAACTGCCCCATTGAAGAATCATTGAATAGTTGTCGAGGTAAGGCTTCTTCGGATGATAAGCAACTAGAATTGATTGGTTTGAGCTCTACAACTAATGAGAAACTTTTAGGTACTTACAAGTTTGATTCTGAGGCCGTGAGAAAAGCTTTAGTTAAGATGAAAATATTGGATGAATTGCCCTTCAAATTTGTTATGGGTTTAGGATTTAAATCGTTCATGGAAGTTGCTTGCCCGAAGTTTCGCATTCCATCTCGTTGGACCATTCAGAGAGATTGTTTTCAGATGTTTACCAATGAGAAAGCGAAGTTACAAGCATATTTTAGGAAGTCTTCTCAAAGTGTATCCATCACTACTGATACTTGGACTTCAATCCAAAAGATGAACTACATGTGCGTGACAGCTCATTACATTGATGATGATTGGAATCTCCAAAAGAAGTTGTTGAGCTTTGCTCCTATTTTTTCTCATAAAGGAAATGATATTGGGGAGGCTTTGTAAATATGTTTACGTGATTGGGGGATTGATAAGTTGTTCGTAGTGACGATGGATAATGTAAGTGCTAATGAAGTTGCTGTGAATTATTTGAGAGATAAGCATAAGAGCAAGCTTATTTTAGAAGGAAAGTACATTCACATGAGATGCGTTGCTCACATATTAAACCTCATTGTTACCAATGGCATGAGTATGCATGGTGTGTTTGATGCCATTAGAAGAGTTCGAGCTGTTGTTAAGTACATTAAAAATTCATGTGGTCGATATGCTTTATTCAAAAAAGCTGTGATTATGGAAAATGTCACTTATAAAGATTGGTTGAGTTTGGATGTACCCACTAGATGGAACTCCACTTACAAGATGTTGGATGCAGCTCAAAAGTTACAAAAGGCTTTTGTGAGATATGAACAATTGGATCGTTTGATGAAGTTTGATCTTAAAGATGATAATGGATGTGAAGTGTTGCCTACTCAGGAGGATTGGGAGATTGTGAAAAGGTTGGTAAACATTTTGAAGAGATTTTACAACTTGACTTTGAAGGTTTCCGGATCAAAGTCTGTAAGTGCTCATTCTTTCTTTCATGATATTACAAATCTTCATGCTCGTTTTAGAAAATGGAAGGAGAGTGGTGATATAGATTTGTCTATGATGGCATCACAAATGGCAGCGAAGTATGACAAATATTGGGGTGCATTTGGAAAAATGAACATGTTGTTATACTTTGCAGTAGTTCTTGACCCGAGGCAAAAGTTGAAGTTCTTGAGATTTACTTTGATAGATATATATGAAGCTGAAAAAGGTGAGCAACTATTTGAAAATGTGAAGAGTTCACTTTATGGATTGTACAATAATTACAAATACAAGTTTGCACCAGTTCCTTCTCAAGTCGTGACATTAGGAGGTGTTAATGATGTTGATGATGATGATGATGACTCTGATGAGAATATGATGAGACGAAGAAGGAATCGTTTCAAGAAGGCGGAACAAATACATGGTGAAAGTAACAAGTCGGAGTTGGATAAGTATTTGGCTGAGGATCTAGAGGATGATATCGAGTCATTTGACATTTTTGCATGGTGGAAAGTGTTGAGTTATAGACTTCCCATTCTCGGCCGAATGGCTTGTGATATTTTATCAATTCCTATATCTACTGTTGCTTCAGAGCCTTCATTTAGTACTGGAGGTCGAGTGCTTGATGCATTTTGAAGTTCATTATCTCCTAAAATTGTGGAATCTCTCTTATGCACTCAAGATTGGCTTCGAGTTCATTATATAGACGAAATTGAAAAACTCAAAGATGGTAATATTGATTTTTTTAGTTATAATTATTGTGTCAACAAATATAATTTCGAATTTGAATTATAGAGTTTTGGTATTATTTTTGGGACTAACATTACTTAATTTGAATTGTAGATTTTGAAAACATGGGTATGAAAGCGTATTCGAATTTTGAGGACATTTCAAGGATTCAAGAATGAAGACTTATAGAAGATGCTTTCAAGTGGCTTCCCTTGCTCTTTTTTATCTAGCTTTGCAATTATTATCGTTATGAGAATCGTTATTAATCTTACGCGGACATCAAATTTTAGACTAGTTTTAATCTTAAGCTTGGAATATTGTTGCATCTGGGTGGACTGGAAATATGAAAATCAGCTTAGGATGTTGCATCTTTTTGTTGGATGTGTCTGCAAGGTGTCCTTTTTCCAATGCAAAATGTGTAGCACTTATTCACAAATCGAAGTTCGGAAATTTCGGACTTGGGTGAAATTCGGACTCGGATATCCGAGTCCAGTCCGGATGCTCACCCCTGGATAAAAAGGGTGAAGTAGAGTTTTGGTACTCCCATTTTGTATTGTTTCGTCATTGCGTCTTCGTCCGAAGGAATGAAAGGATTGACGAAACTGCCACAAGCCTTGGCTTGAAGCTTTGCCACCCTGCCACCCTCGCCTTCATCACAGGATTTTTGTACCATTCGTGTGAGGAGCTCTTGTACCTGCCCACGACGTAAACGAAATAAGTTCATGTAATCTCGTTTAATTTGATGAACATAGTAGTAATTGTAAGATTCTCCCTTTTTCATGAATACTATTAATTCGAAACCCTAACACCATTTAAGTGTAGTAACGTCGGAGAGCGTCCGCATTGATTGGTTATGACAGTTCTCCTCAATCCATCTTTGTTAGGATGATCGCTCCTCCCGAGAAAGCATGTTTGATGACGAATGGTCCCTCGTAGTTCGGAGCAAAATTTCCCCTAGGATCTTTGACGTTTGGAAAGATCCGTTTGAGGACGAGGTCTCCTGGTTTGTACTTGACCTCTTTGAACTTTTTGTTGAATGCCCTGGACATGTGTTGTTGATAACATTGCATGTGGTCGATTGCGGCAAGTCGTTTCTCATCGATGAAGTCGAGGTGGGCGAGGTGGTGATTGGCCTTCTCTTCTTCGGTCATGTTGCTTTGGGACGAGATCCGGAGAGTAGGTAGCTTGACCTCTACTGGAATGACTGCTTGAGTCCCAGTCGAAGTGCGGATCGTCGTCCGGTAAGTGAGTAATGCGAAAGGATGCTTATCGTGCCAATCCCGATTTGTGATTGTTGTCTTCTAAAGAATCCTTTCATGCCTTTGTTGGCAGCTTCGACTCGCCGTTCATTTGTGGACGATATGGTGAAGAGTTCAGGTGTTTAATTCGAAATTCAGTGCATAGAGTATCTATTTGTTTGCCGTTGAAGTTTGTGCCGTTGTCAGTGACGAGCAGATCTGGAACTCCGTATCTAGCGATGATGTTTGCCCGCGTGAAATGTATGATGTTATTCGCGGTGACTTCCTTGAAAGATTGTGCTTCGATTCATTTAGTAAAGTAGTCGATGGCGACCAGTATGAACCGATGTCCGTTTGATGCCTTGGAATTAATCGGTCCGATGACGTCCATGCCCCACATTGAGAACGGCCAGGGTTCAAACAGTGGGTAGATCCTTGTTGGAGGGACGTGCACCTTGTTGCTGTAGATCTGACATTTGTGGTAGGTTTTGACGTATTTGATGCAGTCGGCCTCGATTGTGAGCCAATAGTATCCCTGACCCATGATCTTCTGAGCGAGAGCATAACCGTTCATGTGTGGTCCACAAACGCCTTCATGGACTTCGATGATGATGACCTGGGCTTCCTGTTCGGTGATGCACCGCATGAGGGCTGTCGTGAAGGACTTCTTGTAGAGCACGTCGCTATTAAGGAAGTAGTTCCTTGCAATCCTTCGGATGAATTTGCATTCCTTTCTTGTGCTGCCTTGGGGAAAAGCGCCCGTTTCTAGGTAAGCTTTGATGTCTGCAAACCACGGTGGTGAGTCCTCAGATTGGCAGGGCTCGACATGCAACTTGGGTCTTCAGCGATGTTGATGCGAAGAGGCTCTATGTCCATTTCTCCTGCTAATGGAATCATTGATGCAAGAACAACAAGAGCGTCAGCGAAACGATTATCTGCTCGTGGGAGGTAATTTAACTCAATATCAACGAATTGGCGGACTAGTGTTTGTAGGTAGTCCTGATATGGGATGAGCTTTGGGTCCCGTGTGCGCCATGCCCCGTTTGTTTGGGAGATGATGAGTGCTAAATCTCCATGAACGTCAAGAAATCGGACTCGCATATCGAGTGCACGTAATAGGCCAAGGATGCATGCTTCGTATTGAGCAATGTTATTTGTGAAGGGGAAAATGACTTTAGCAGCTGTTGGATAGTATTGTCTGTCTGGGGATATCACCACCGCTCCAATACCTGAACCGGAAGAGTCGACTGCCCCGTCGAAATACATTGTCCACCTCTGCTGTGACTCGGTGAGGAAGATGTTTTCGTCTGGTAATTTGATTTCCAAAGGCGAATTGTCTGTCCCTGGATATTTCGCAATCTGATCAGCGATTGTTCTACCTTTGATTGACTTAGTTGAGTGGAATCTAATGTCGAATTCAGCTAGCTGTAACTGCCACTTGGAGACTCTTCCTATCAATGTTGGTTTGTCGAAGAGATACTTGAGGGGATCATTTTCAGATACTAGTAGGATCTCATAGTGAAGAGTGTACTGTCGGAGTCGGTGCAGCCCCCAGACGAGTGCGCAACAGGTACGTTCTGACACAGTGTACCGAGACTCGCAATCCGTGAATTTCTTGCTTAAGTAATACTCCGCATGTTCCATGGTGCCTGGCAGCTATTGGGCAAGCACGGCTCCAAATGACTCTTCTCGAACTGTGAGGTAGACGTGAGAGGGTGCCTCGGCTTTGGCGGGATGAGGACGGGTGGTTTTGTTAAGTAGGCTTTTATCTGCTCGAACGCGGTTTTGCAGTCGTCGTCCCATTCAAATTTGACATCTTTCCTTAGTTTCTTGAACAGGGGTTTGCATGTATCTGCCAAGTTAGGGATGAACCTTCCAATGTAGTTGACGCGACCCACGAAACCCCGAATCTCCTTAACTGACTTTAGTGCTGGGAGATCGCGAATTGCATTGATTTTGTCGGGGTCGATTTCGATGCCTTTGCTGCTGACAACGAACCTTAGAAGTTTGCCTGATGTTGCCCCGAAGACACATTTGGCCGGATTGAGATGAAGCTTGTACTTGCGAAGTCGTTCAAATAGCTTACGGAGAACAATAGTGTGGTCTTCTTCTGCTCTGGATTTTGCAATCATATCGTCGACGTAGACTTCGATTTCTCGGTGCATCATGTCATGAAACAGGACCACCATTGCGCGTTGATAAGTCGCCCCAGCGTTCTTGAGTCCGAAAGGCATGACCCGATAATAAAATGTGCCCCAGGGTGTTGTGATAGTTGTTTTCTCCTTATCTTCTTCAGCCATATGTATTTGGTTATACCCGGAAAATCCATCCATGAAAGAAAACCTGTTAAAACCAGCGGTATTGTCTACTAGCAAGTCGATGTGCGGTAGAGGGAAGCCGTCTTTGGGACTCGCTTTGTTAAGGTCGCGGTAATCGACGCAGACTCGGACTTTCCCGTTTTTCTTGATGACGGGGACGATGTTAGCGACCCATTGTGGGTACTTGGCAACCTCGATGAAGTTGACCATGAGGAGTTTGTCGACCTCTTCCTTGATCGCAAGAGCTAGTTCGGGCTTGTACCGACGTTGTTTCTGCTTAGTGGGACGGATTATTGGATCAGTAGGGATTTTATGCTCCACTATCTCCGGCTCTAGTCCTGGCATATCCGCATACGTCCAGGCGAAGATATCTGAAAATTCCCTAAGTAGGTTGACGATACTCTCGGCCTCATCGTTGGGAGATCAGCCCCGATGTGTAGCTCTTTGGGCTCATCGTCCATTCCAATGTTGATTGATTTTGGTTCTTGCAATGTTACTCCTTTGGTTCTTCATGTCGTTGGAGACCTAGCTCAAGACCATGGTATCCATCGAGGGACTTCAGGTTATCTACAATCACCTCATCTTATTCGGGGTTGTTTTTAGGTATGTCTGAAGCTCCATTTCTTCATGAAAGAAACAAGTCAATGTCATAGTTGTAGCTGAATTACTTGAGATTTGAGGTATTATACTACATGATAACTATGATAAGTCAAGCGTTCTAGAATAAAAAAAAAATAAAACGTTGTGGGATCAGGTCTCAGCGGGGCCCTCTTCGTTTCCTTAGAGTCGCCCTTTATCATCAGCGTCCCGATCCCACAGACACTAACTAGGGTCGCATTACATACGGACGACCTTGCTAGTCCGCGGCCAGAATGTAGCAAGGCAATATATTCTAGACTCAATTATTCTAAGTGCAAAAAGTAAAGTTGGAAAGGTTCACCATTCGAGCGGCATGTCTGACTCAGTTGGGTTCGACGCTTCCATCATGTTGATTTCTTTTTCGGGCTCTTGTGCCTCAATCTTCATTCCCTCCATCTGCTCGGAGAGGATCTCACCTTCCATTGTCGTTGCTAACGAACGAACAAATGGAATGGCTGACTTGCCGCCAGCGCGCATGTCATGAATTGTTGGTTTAGGCCTCCGTGGCTCATTGCCCTTGGATTCGAGAACGCGTGTCCCCAACTGGGTAGATATGTTGATCGGATGCCGGATGCCTTGCCCTTGAGCTCCGAGTCCTTGACCAGGCTGGTATTCGAATTTGATGAACTGTCGAGCAGCGCTGCGGTTGCCCCGGCCCATTAGGGGATCTGACCTGAAGTCCCTCCTGACCATGTTTACCATCTCGAACGCTTGAGCTGTCGATGGTTCGCCAGTTGGTTCTCCGACGTACGGCATGTCAATTTCGTGGTATAATTCCATGGTACACTCCTCTTTAACTGTGATTAGCTTGCCATCTGAAGGAAAACGAACCATCTGATGTAGAGTCGAAGGGATTGCCTCGGCTTGATGGATCCACGGACGTCCTAGTAGCATGTCGAAGGATTCGACAGTCTCAAGAATTTGAAATACATAGGCGAAGAGAGTGGGCCCCACTTTGATCTCTAGGGTCACCTCGTCGTGGGCCTGACGTTTTGCGCCGTCAAAAGCTCGAATGGTTAGGCTGGAAGGTGGGAGTTTCTCCATGTTGATACCGAGCTTATGAGCCACATCGAGTGGGATGATGTTGACTCCGGACCCTCCGTCGATGAGCACCTTGGAAACAATAGTATCGCGGCATTTGAGCGTGATGAACAAAGCGCTGTTGTGGTCCCGCCCTCCTTCCGGGAGGTCATATTCCGAGAAGGTGATGACATTGTTTGCCAGTATGCCGTTCATGTACGAGTCAAGCGCGTTGACTTCAATCTCTTCTGGTATGTGTACTTCGGCCAGAAATTTCTCCAACATCTCCATGTGCTTATCGGAAGAATGGATCAAGTTGAAGAGAGAGATATGGGCGGGTTGCTTCCTCAGCTGCTCCACAATGTTGTAGTCGCGTTCTTTCACTGAGTAGATCACCTTGCGAATTTGTTCATTCGACGGCACCTTGGGCTTTGGAGCTCTGGAGTTCTGGAGCCGGTACCACTCTTCTTGAACGGGTGATGAGCTCGACTTCTGGGCTGGGTGTCACACTACTTGGACCAATGACAATTGGACTCCTTGGTTCCATCTGTATCAGTGCAGGTTCTTGAGGCGGCATTTCCGGTTGCGCTGGACCCAATGGGATGTAGACATATGGTGCTCGAGGGAGTACTTGGGGGAAAATGTCCGGTATAGCGACATGCATCTGTAGAGGGCGTGTATCTCCTCCGTATGATCCACGTCCTCGACCTCGGCCCCGTCCTCGACCACGATTACACTTGACCATATTGACAAATTCCTCTCCTTCTGACTCATGCATCTTAAATTCCTTATCATCTACCTTCTCAACATCAGACTTTTTTCGTACTTCAGTTCTCGGAGGAACAATTGGAACGCGGAATTGTGGTTTCTTAGCTCGTTTAAAATATGCTGGCAAGAGGTTTAGGGGTATGGCCACATTGGGTGGTATGTAGTGAGTGCGCATGCGGGGACGGCGTCTTAGCCTCGTCCCCGATTGGGCTCCGTTACATCGCCCCACTTCATGTAAATGCACCTCTTCTTCATGATCAATTAGCGGCGCGAAGGGATTTGTCCTGACATAGTTGACATGGGCGGGCAATGGGTTGCTCATGACATTTGGAGTCGTAGCCGGTGTCGCGAACGTAATGACGTCGTCGTCCAGCAAGTTCTGAATTTTAAATTTGAGCGCGTTGCAGTCCTTGGTGTCATGTCCCAATGCTCCAGAGTGATATTGACAACTCGCCTTGGTGTTGTAGCCTAAAGAGGAAGGGTTGGTTGGTTTGGGGTCCACGGTTGAGATGAAGCCCATGTCTCTCAGTCGGGTGAACATGACATCTAATGGATCAGGAGTCGGAACCAGGTCCTTCAATCTGCGTCGGGGACGCTCTTCTCGTGCAGGGCTTGGCTGCTGGTGCATCATCACGGGAGCGGGCGGTCTAGAATTGGCCGCCACAGGCACGGGGGGTCTAATGGTAACTGCGGCGTATGACCTCGGTGCATATGAAGTCGGCGGTGACGCTCCCTTATTGTGTTCCGCTACCGCGACGAGCTCCTTGGGCTTTGGTTTGACGGCTGGCTTTACTGAAGGGGAGGGAATAAGTCCTTCTCGGTTCACCTCGTCGAATTTATTGGCATTGATGACCGCTTGGGCAAAGGTTATGATGGTCTGACCAATCATGTAAGGTAAGTACTCACGCGGGAGAAGTTGGAAGAACTCATCTATCAGCTCCTTTTCTTTCAAAGCTGGCTTAATCTGCGAAGCCATCTCCCTGAACCGATAAGCAAATTGTTTGATGTCCTCGGAGCGGTACCTTTTCAGTTTCCGCAAGTCTGATATCGTGGGTGCCATTTCTACATTGAAACTGTAGTAATTGAGAAAGTCGAGGGCCAACTCCCTGAATGTTGTGTACCGGCTCACATCCTTGGTGTAGTACCAGTGCAGCGCCGACTCCGATAAGCTCTCCTGGAACATGGCGATGCGAAACTTGTCATCCACCGGGTATACAGCCATCTTGTGGCAGAAGTGCTTTAGATGTAATTCCGGGCAGCCGTTTCCATGGAACTTCTCAAATTCAGGCATTTTAATCTTCGGCGGGACTTGGATTTGTGGGACATGGTAGTTGGAATACTCCCAGTTGTGAGCTTGGTGTCCCTGAATGGCATTGAGGCGCTCTTCCATCCTCGCCATACGACGCGCCTCTTCTTCTTGCATAGAGGCAATCTTATCCTCGAGTCTTGTCTCAAAGGCGTCGGCTTGCTGCTGTTCGCTAAATAGTTTATTCACGATAGCCGCGTTACGGTTTCTTAGGTTTGACACGGCCGTTCCCGTATGTGCTGCTGAGGGCGTTGTGATAGGTATGGGGATCCCGAAGCCGGCAGTTGTAGGGGCGACAGGAAGATAGGGCGATGGCCCAAGTGGTGCTGATTGATAGGGAGTTGGCCTTGGTACGGATGGTTGAGGGTAGTATGGTGGAAGGTATGATGGTGTTGTGGTTGACGGAAAAGGCGGTCCACGCATGTATGGGTTATAGAAGGGTGCTGTACTTGCGGAGATAGCGGATCCGGGGATGGCATGGTTATAGGGGGACGAAAAGCTTGATGAAGCGATTAGACTTGGTTGAAAATGTGGGTAATAAGGTGGCATTGTAGATGTGGAGATCTAGACATGATAGGAGGAAGATGGGGGGTTTTGGGTGACAACAGGAGCAGTTATGGCTGCAGTCTGTCGTTGGAGTAGCTCGGTCATCATCGTCTTCAAAGATGACAACTCTGCGGTGACTGATTCGACTTTGTTTCCCAGGGAATTGTCATCGGCGCTTTGTGCCGGTGCAGGTGGTGCCGGAGGGGATGACGCAGGATTGGCACCGTTGATCTCTGTATTGCCGGTGCGGTGAAAGTTATCGGTGGGATGTATGTCGGAGAAGCATTTCCTCCTGATGACCTCCCGATGGTGAAGACCGTGGCTTGGGAAGACAATGGTGGAAAAGTTTCCAGGGCAGTTGAAGTAGCGGTCGCTGCACGACGACGATGGGAGTTGAAGTAGCGGTCGCTGCAGTTGATCCTATGTTGGGCATCATCATATCAGTCGAGGAAACTCCTGAGCTAGCCATGCGTATCGTCCGGCTTCGCAGCTCGAACGGACATGTCCTTGGAAAATTAATTTTGGTACCTTGAAGATGAAATGAGAATTGAATCAGGCTCAATTGTGAATTCATCTTTGATGCGTGATATGTAGGGATGCATGATCGCGTATAATATAAGGATTGGATTATCGTCACAACGAAATTGGCCCAAGGAAAATGAAGCGAATTAGATAAATTCTGTTATGTCATAGAAAGTAAAATTCATCAAAGGAAAAGATAGGATGGGCTTGCTGGCCCAATAAAAGTGTCCATAATCAAACGCGATCCCACGGGGTGTGGCGCTTCCTCCAAAAACGGTGAGACTGAGCCACACGGTCGTCTGCCTTGGGCTCCGGGGGAAGCTCACATGGCTCTTCTGTGAGGGTCATCCATACTCGAGAAATGTGCACGATTGTTCTTTGAATTGATGTCTTTGATTCCTTGTCATCGAGGCTGACTGGAAGCCGTTGCGGAGACGATATGATCCTTGGGATTCTTCCAAGCTGATGTCGGACTCGAGTTGGGGCATAGTACGAAGTGTCCCCAATCCCCATAATTGGAATAAAGTCTCCGTCTGTGGAGGTGATGATGGCGTAGTATCTGTCAAAGCACGGGGCCCTCTGATAGAAGTTAGTGGGTTCTAGTGAACGAAAAAGTGCATTGACTCCGGCGAATGTGCGTACTGGTAAATGGACGCGCTCCACGATACGGGCAAGTAGCCTCGGGCTATGTTCCCTTGTGAATGCCTCTCCTATGATTCCAAGATGTGTGTAAAACCAAACTTGTAATAATGGAGGGCTAAAAGTTACCCGATGTTGTTGGATTCCTCGTCTGGCTCTCCGAACGATATTAGTGAGACTGAAGTTAATTTCTCCAATCAAATTTGGTAGGAAAGGGCCCTCTTCCAGTATGACTTTGGTGATGTAAACCGCCCGCTGATGTATCGTCTTCTTTTTGAATGGATACAAAATCGTCCCGAATAGCAGGATGAATGACCGTGCCGACCCTTGTCCTTCACCCATGCGGGGGATGTACGGTACTATCTGAAGATCAATGAGGTCGTTGATGCTGATATCACCTTGGGAAGTGAACAAGTTAGGTACACTTGCTGAGGAAATTCGGAGGAGTTTTGCTATGTATTCATTTGGTTTGTCATGTCGGGGAAGAGGCAGTATCCCGGTGCGATGATGCATCTTGGCCAAATGCTCATACTCTTCATACAATGGCGCCAATTCTAGGTCTCCGAAGTGAAAGGTGTAAGAATCCGGATTCCATCGTGCAACAAGGTTCTGAAGTAGGGCCAATCCAGCTCGAGGTAGATGAGATGAAACAATCCTTTGAGTTTGGACTGGACATATTCTTTCTCTGAGGGCCTTAGAAGTGAGCCAATCGCGAAGATCGTGGAGATCCAGAACTTCTGGGCGTAAAGAAATCGACTCCATGAAGCTAACCTGCATACTTGGGTGTCATTCGAAAGTGACGACATTCCAATCCCTGACCCTAGCATGATATGATGTCACACACTTTTGAAAAGGGAACAAAATAGTATATTTGGGGTGTAAAAGCAGTAATGAATGCATGTAGATGCAATAAAGCGGTAAAAGGAAGTAGGGAGAGGAGAAAAGTGTTGAGAAAAACCCCCGCAACCAACCCAAACCGCTGCAAAACAAACAAAGTTAGTATTACAACTTATCACATAAAAGTCATACCTGAACCTGCCCCTGCACATGTAGCAGTCACTAAGTAACAAACAAATGCACGTGCGACGTCTGGTACCCGTAGTGTGCAATCAATTCTAGACTCGGAAGATGTTTCTAAGACCTCCCTCAAACAAAGGGGAGGCGGGCCCCGGTCCATAGCCTACTAGTCGCAGAAAGCAGCGAGGCCGTGCCGTTCGGTGACCTCCTAAAATCCTAGTCCCGGGTATAGGGACTCACCTAGACATGTCTAGGAAAGCTGTAAACAAACACAATCATGAGGGAAAACAAAGGGCACCGAGCCAAGCAGTACATGCGCAAACAAGAACTCTTCTCCGCATGTGGGTTAAAAATGTAAGAGCGTTCGAAAAGAATCCACATGCAGAGTCCCCAGCGGAGTCGCCATCCAGGATATACGCACGCCTTCCGGCCTAGCACGCGCGTGGCGATTCGAACGACCTGAGGATCCGGGTCCGCTCCCCAAGGCCCAACCGGTCGACGTCACGACTCGAGTGTCGGATGCTGCGGAAGGGAATTGGGTGATCTCTCCCTAGGTTCCTAGTTGGGCCTGCTCGGGCCCACGCCGACCGTCTCAGTTTTCCTAATAGGCGGCGGGCGAAAGGCGGTGCATGATCCGAAGGACGAACTTTCGGGAGAAATCGGGAGTAGCTCGCGTCGTCAGTTCATCATCCAAAATAGCTCCGTAAAAAGGTTGTTATTGTTTAACCTCGGTAAACTATACGGAGTCGCCACCGACTTTATTTATAAATTTGTTTTAAGTCGGAAAAAAACAGTGGTTCGATGATCCTTAATTATTGACTCTTACACTTACACATGCGAAAGGGTGGCATTTGCTCCAAAAATTTGTTTCTGATTAACGGGTGTTGGACCCGATCCGGGCATCACTCCGGACTCATGTCTCTGTTTTACGGGTGTTGGACCCGATTTGGGCTTTTTTTTTTTGCCTAAGGCACGCGGACAGGCACAGACAATTATGGAGATCAAAGGGAGCGGGGAAGGGTGGTGATCGTGGGCCTATGCGCTTGAGCCAACGACCCGTTACATATGGAAATAAAAAAAAACGGGAGGCCCGCACCTCCCTCATGTACTTGAGGCCCGCCGGGATGACATGTCATCGGCTAAGGCATCATCAGTTGGGGCCGCTTCGATGAAGCCTTCCACCGCACATCTTGTCTTGTGCTTCGATGAAGCCTTCCACCGCACATCTTGGCATAAAAAACGTAATTTTTAATAATGATAAAATTTGATTTTTTATCAAGACCAATATTGTGTGGATATCATACACCTGAGTTGAATAAACGTTTCAGTCATCTTTGCAAAGATTTGATTTTATCAAAACGTGATAATCGCCAAAACTAAAAAAGAAAATAAAATTTAATTTTAAGGAAGAAGAAAAAAAAACGTGTTGAATAAAGAAAATTAGAATAATTGTTCTGTCGAATGTTTCACAAGTCTAAAACAGATTCACAAAAAGCCAAAATAAAATAAATAAATAATAATAAAAAAAATGAAAAGAGGAAACCTAAAAAAATGAATCGTTACCTTTGAGGACGGGGAATTCGACCGGCAGAGGACCCTTCTCCCACTTGAGTCGTCGCCATCGAGATTTGGGTGCGAACCGCCCATGCCAGGTGATGTGGCCGAGGAGATCTATGGATCGAGGGGCGCCGATGGTGAGGGGCTAGGTTCGTCTTGCCGGATGTTGAGGAGAAGCCAATCTCCTTGATGCCACAGTCGTGAAACTGGGGATTCATCCGAAGCTGCCACAGGAGGAGGCCGTGGGAACACCGCCTGGGGTATCGGTGGAGCGGGATCTGCGAGGGGGCTTGGGCGTCCCCTGGGGAGTCGAAGGAGCCCGATCTGCGAGGGGACGAGTGAGTACCCCTATTGGTGCACGGAGAGGCGAGGGCGAGACAGCCGGCGTCGGGAGAGGAGCTGTCGCCAAGAAGCAAGTCGTCCAGGGAGTCTTTGGCTCGTCGCGAGGAACCTGGTCGGCGAAAAGCCTGGGTCTGACGGGGGTTGATCGTTTGGAGTTCGAGAAACGCCGGTGTTGGGGGGTAGTGTAATGACCCGAGGAGGAACCTTTCAGGTAGTCTTTGACGATGACAGCGGGATTGAGGCGCCGCTGTCTGAAACTGGGAAGAGGCAGAGCGCTCGGAATCGCTGTGACTGGGTCTTGGGTGTTGGTCACCGGTAGAAGAACTCGATGACGAGGGGTGCCTTCCCGCGTGGGTGAGTCCGATCAGCCCGGCCGGCCATAAGTATATATATATATTATATTTTGCATGACATTATGCATATTTCCATAATTCAATAACAACATAAAGAGATGACGAAGAGCAGCCGATCCCTCCTCATCCTTCTGCTAGTCCTGACAGTGTGTAAATAGTGTCTTCGTCTTCAGTCACATAAAACCTAATCATTTGGCATCGAGAACACTGATCTAGTTGTTTATATTCATTCAGGTATGGCTTTCAGAGTATGTGAATGCCTCAATCCGGCCCCAAACTCGGCTCCTCTCACGAAGTCTTGTTCTTACTCTGGTGACTGTATCGGTATCTGCAGGGATCCGAAACTATATGGGTGCGAGCAGTGCTTTGGGTTCGTGTGCATTTGCCATTGTAACTGATCCCATCAAGAGGACTCTGGATTGAATAAGTGTAACCTAGCAGCTCTAGGGACTGCCAATGTAACCTGAATGTTTGTGAGATCTTTCATGGTTGTCCAAACTCGATGAGTGAGATCATTTCATGAGATTAGACTGCAAAAATCTGCTCATCATCGTCCCTGTTGTCTGCCTCGACAGCTACTAAAAGCATTTCTCGAGCTTCTGCCGGGAGTTTGTCTCTGGACAAGAACGTGCGAACCTGTCCTTGTAAGGATACCCCACTACATCCCAGGAACTTCCTCACACCCTTGAGTCCCATCTCCCTTCTGAGCAGTTTTTCCTCGGAAGGTAGTCCATTTGCAGCATATATGTTGCAGAGTGTAGTGTGGCCTGGCGCATTCATGGGATCTAGCTGAACAGCGTCTTGGGCGCCCTGCTGCCGATCTCAAAGTTCTTGCTTAATCCACAGAGGCCAGGCAGAGTGCCTTATTCAGCGGGATTTGGCGCTATGGACAATCGGGGGACGAAGTATTCCAATTCCTGAATTTGCCTTGTCCGGCCTAGTAGATCCACCATGCAGGTGTAATGCTCAGGTCCTAAACAAATCCCGTGCGTGCAAATCATGGCCCTGAATGTAGCGAGACCTCCTTGGACGAGTCCTGCATGGCTGCATGCGGACATAACTAACAAGAACGTAGTTGCATTGGAATGACAATAGGACTCCTTCATTTCTTGCAAAACATGATCACGGAATTCCACGATACTGTGTCGGGAACGGTCGTCCTTGAGAAAATCTCGCGTGCTTCATTTATCTTTCCACACTTTGCGTACATTGAGATGTGCAAGTTCTGGACAATTGGGTCATGGACCAGATCAGATTTCATCAGCAGGGAATGAAACTGTCGTCCCTGGTCAATATACGCCACTGCTCCTGCAACTCCGAGCAGACAAGAATATGTGTGGTTTAGGGGAACAATCTCTTGATTCCACAACATGCCCGAGAATAAAACAATAGCCTTGGATATCAGCTCATTATGCACATATCCCAATATCATTGTTGTCCATGCAATGGTTCGACATCTTGTTGAAAAGATTGTTAGCATTGGATGTTCGTCCAACGCTCAAATAAGCACTGATCAATGACGTCCGATATTTTATCTCGAAAAGGTGCTGCGTCAAAGAATTTTTGTGCACTTTCCAACTGTCAATATAGCCGTTGATTATCAGATTACAACACGAAACATAGCAGCTCCTCGAGCTCTTAGAGAAGATGTAGTGCGAACACTCCATCATGTTGAACAAGGCATACATGTTAATCAAGCTTCTGGGCAATTTTCCAGCGAGATCATCTGATTCCATCCCGCTTATGACCAACATCCTGCTTGCCCAAAAGAATGATTCTGCATATAGAATAGAGATAGAAGTCTCTTTATTTGGTCTCAGATTGGTGTCTCTCTACATCTTAAGCAAGAGCCGAAGCGCCTCATCATGCATCCCGTTCCAGGCGAAGCAGCTGATCATCGTCATCCAAGATACGACACTCTTCTCGGGCATCTCTCCCTAAACAAGTTATAACCTCTTTGACATTCCGGTTCTTACAATAACCAGCAACCACCACAGTCCAAGTAACCTCGTTTCTCTCGTCCATCTCCTGGAACAACTCTCTTGCTTCCTCCGTCCTTTGCTCCCAACGTACCCAGAAATCATAGCATTCCAAGAAACAACACTCTTTGCCTCCATCTTGCCAAACAACGGTCTCGCTTCCTCCAACACGCCATTCCTGATCAACCCAATCGTCATCACATTCCAAGAAACCACGTTCCTCTCCGACATGACTCCAAAAACCTGCCACGCCTCGTCCATTAACCTCTCATTTGTGTACCTATACATCATTGTTGTCCACATCACCGCATTCCTCCACTGCCCTATCTCATCGAACAGCAGGCGAGCATCTCCAAGCCTTCCGTTCCTAACAAACCCCGTGATCATAGTAGCATTACAAGTTACGACATTCGCCCACTGCATGACCCTAAACAGGTACTCCGCCTCGCGGACGAATCCGCACCTGCATAGCTTCAAGACCAGAGAGGTGTGGTGGCCGACCTAACCGTGACAGCCCGTGTCGGGAATTTCGTCGAGCTGGTTCAATGTATCCCAGAACCTCTCCGAGGGGAGTCAATCGCCTCCCCGGGATTCATGGGAAGATAGATACACGGGGGGGCCACCAATCGTCGCGAAGCAAAGGAGAAGTCGAGGGAGACGTGAATGCAGGGATGCAGATCGAATTCCATCGCGGAACATTTAACGGAAGAAGATGGAGGACGAGATAATTTTGGGGCTCTGACTTTGCTTCTTAAAGAAATCAAAATCCGATTTTTTGTCACTTAAATTCGGAGTCACGAAATCCAATTTTGAGTACGATGAAATGAGAGAGATGAATATCCACAACCTGTACACCTTCCAATCGAGTTTTGAGTTCAACTTCAATGAAGTCGAACTCTAAGACCCTAGAAATGTGTTTCAATTTTCTGTTTTCAATTTTTAAAATTTATAAAAAACATCTTTATTTATTATAACATTGAAAATTAGTTTTGTTTTCATGAAAAATCAATGTCCACGTTTTCCTTTTCTTCTTTAATAAATGAAACTCACCAAAAATTATTTTTTCCGTTTCCATTTTTTGATTTGATTGGACGGGAGCACTTCCCGGTCTTTCTTTTCTTTGAGGATAAGCAAGAAGTCATCATCTTTCCTTGTCTCTTCCCTCCTTCCTTCCCCCCTGCTCGCAGTCATCTTCTTGCTTATCTGAAACCGATCTAATATTACCTTTTGAGAGTAACACCTAGAGGCCCTTCCCCCTTTACTACTGGCTCAAAATCGTCTTCTTATCCTCGGTAAAAAGCTTTTGCTTGCTCTTATGTTCTGAGTAGTTTCTGGGTTCGATTTGTTTTTTGAGATTTATGATGGTTGGGCATGGAATTTATGGATGCCGATTGGTGTTTATGTGATGTTTGTGTCTGCCGATGATGATTTGTTGTTATGGGTTTTGTGGGTGGTTTTTGCTTTGATTATTGTTGAATGTGCCTGCTTCGATTGAGTGGATCAAGCCTAATTTGTTATTTCATTTTGTTCCCATATACCAGTAGGTCCAAATCCGGGGAAGGTGTTGCAAAAGCTTCTCTGCCCCTTATCGATCCTCCTGATTGCTACCAGATTCTTCCCACTTATGTTTTTTCTCCCCAATCTTGTTGTTAATATTCATGTTCGATTTAGGAAGTTTGATTATCCTTTGTGTGTATTCCTGATTAATTGCTATAGATGGGTGAATATGATAATGAAGCGGAAGATTCGAAAGAGTAGCCACCGAAGAATACCCTTACATTTATTCAGTTACTTCTCGAGAAAATTAAACAAACGGGAGATGGTTCGATCAAAGGAACAATTTGGCATGAAATAGATAATGCACTAGTAGCAGAAGTAAGAGGACAATCTTATGGGGAGAAGCGTCTTAAGGGTAAATTTAATCGTCTACGTCGATTACATTGTGAATTCTCCGAATTACTTAACCACACCGATGTAGGTTGGGATCCAAACACAAATACAATGACAACCCCAGAAGATGTATGGCAGGAATTCTTTAAGGTAATTTAGTTGTTTATCTTTTTCTATAGTAAGTTTCTTTCCTAGTTAATTTCTAATAAAATTTTTAAAAGTTATTATGCATTTGTAGAGGGGCAAAAATTATCGAGCTTTTAAGCAAAAAGGGATGTGAATATTACACCTTACTTGGAGAAATTTTCAACAAGACCACCGTAATCGGAGTCATGCAACACGCTTCAAACAAAGATCCCTTAGAGTCCGATGATGAACGTATCTTGGAGGAGGAATTTTTACAATCATGGCTTCGTAAAGACTTGCACACTTTTGAAGTAGACGGACAAGTGATTAATGAAAATATTTCAAAGAAACGGCCCGCCGAATATGTCCATCTTGGTGGTCATCACAAGAATCAAGAAAATTTGGTTGATTATGAGTTTCGTCAATGTATTAAGGCCGTGACATCTTTTTACAAAGAGAAGCAATCTAGTAATGAAAATTGTGAAAGAGAATCTCACATCTCAAGTTGATACTTCAGAGAGCTCATCAACTAACCCTTACTCAATTACTTCTTGTATGAATGTCTTAAAGGCAATGAAAGACGTGGAGGTAGATGCTATGAACAATGCCTACCATTTTTTTTTACAACCGGAATGGAGAAATATTTTCATGGAGATGACCGATGAAATGCGCACTAGTTGGATTAATAGACTTTAGGTGTATGTTTTTATTTTAGTTAATTTTTGATGTTTTTTGATTGTCGGTTATGTAACAGCTTTTTGAGAATGCTTTCATCCGTTAATCAAAGGAATGAAATATTATTATTATTATTATTATTATGTGCTAGTAATGCCATTTCTTTATGGGTTAACTAAACACTGTTATGTTTTCTCTTGTCTTAAAATCTTTGTGGTGATTTTTACATTTTCACAGAATCCATTAAATCATCCTCATGTTAGGCTTCTCTTATGAATGACTTGAGCATTGATGGCTTATCGAATGACCGAGATGATCAATTAAGATTTTACTTTTGTTAAGACTATTATTAGCATATCGCAAGACAATGAGAAGAAAAATGCCTCATAGAACATCTATCTTGTCAGGAAGGATGTATACTCTTGAATTCTTAGCGAATGATACACGATGCTTCGAAAGCTTTCGAATGGAGGTGCATTTAAAAACTTATGCGATAAGCTCAGGATGATGCACCTTCTAGCGGATGGTAAAAAAGTGGCAGTTGAAGAAGGGATGGCCATGTTTTATTGGTAGTGTGTCATAACACCCGTCATAGGGTGGTGGCGGAAAGGTTTCAATACTCTACACAAACAGTTCATCAATGGTTCAAGAAAGTTCTTCGGGCCGTGTGTCAACTAGAAACTCATACAATTAAACCTCGAAGCCCCGCAACCATTCAAGATGAAATCATGGCTAATCCAAAGTGGTTTCCTTACTTTCAGGATTATTGTTGTTTTTATTATTTTCAAATAATGATAAGTTTATGCTATTTGGTTATTGTAGCATTGTGTTGGGGCACTAGATGGTACTATGGGGTCTCTGCTTGGGCACCTGTATGCAAACAAGGTAGTTATCGAAGTAGTCACTCAAAATGTGATGGTAGCATGTTCGAACAATATGATGTTCACCTTTGTATGTTCTTGTTGGGAGGGTACTGCAAATGATTCACGAATTTTCATGGATGCAATATGTAGAACCCCTGATTTTCCAATGCCAGTCGGTGGTATGTATGATGCGTTTTTTTGTCAAATACAATATTTAACATCTCATCCTCTTCATTAAATTTTGATTGTCCTTTTGCTATGAGTATTATGTTGTTGATGCTGGCTATCCAAATAAGTTTGGTTTTCTTGCTCATTACTGTGGTGAACGCTATCATTGAAGTGATTTTCGAAGTGAATGACGTCCAAAAAAAAAAGAGCTATTTAATTAGAGACACTCCTCGGTACGTAATGTGATAAAGTGTTGTTTTGGAGTGTTGAAGGCAAGGTTTCCTATTTTAAGGTTATACCAAACTATTCGTTAAGAAGGCAACGTTTGATCTCACAAGCATGTTGCACCCTTCATAATTTCATCCGTGTGGAAGCTCGTCTAAATGCCTTGTTTCAAGAGTACGATAATCCAGATGTGTGCATGATGAATGACCAGGGCGTAGATGACAACAAGTCATTGTTCCAAGAGTTGATTTGTCCGAATCTAGACATATGACAATACTTCGAAACTCTAGTGCTGATAAAATGTGGTCTGATTATTGTGCGACACATGGAATTGCTATTCCGAGTGAATAGTTCGTCGGAGATCATTGCCTCGATTATCTTATAAGGTATTGCATTAATACTATATTTTAGTATATTTCTCAAATTAAATTATAATATGTATCTTTTATAGTTGCTAATATATAATATAATAAACTAACTTGCAGGTCATCCATTTTGGGAGCAGGATTTTCAATGCATCTATTATGCTAATGCTATTTTATTTTAATAATAATTTGTGTATATGTTTATGACGTTAAACTATTAAGTCTTTTGTAAATTAGTTATGTATGTTGTTCATAATAATTCAGAAACCTTATATTAAGGAATTGGGGTCTCCTATTATTAGTCACTTTCTTTAGCAAAGACAAAATTAATACTATAATAATGAGTTAATCAATTAAAAAAAATATAAAATAGATATATAATTTCTCAAAATATACATAAAGTTATTAAAAATATATTTATAATATGAAGACAACACTAACATACAAAGTTTTCTAAAAACTAAAAATAGAAAACAGAAAATGTTTTCATTTTCATTTTCCCCGAGAATGAAAAGTGGATCACTTTTCTTATAGCAAACCGAGCCTAAGAGTTCGAGTTCGGGAAAGGTAAGGCGACTTAATGCTGATGAGGCGATTCCACATAAAATCAAATTCTAAGAGTTCGACTTCCTCAGTCCTCAAAGAACTCGAACTATACTATGATCGAACATTTAGAAATTTTTTAAGTGTTAGAACGAAGAAGGTTTTCCAATGAAACTCGTACTCTTCGTGCATTAAATTAAAATCAATTTTTTTTTATCAACTCCCCCTCCCCTCCCCCTTATCCTCGTCTCCTCTCTCACCCTGCTCCCTGCCTTTTTTTAATAAAGCAAATAGGTCAAACTCATGGGTTTGACTTCCTTAAAGTACTAAAAAAATTAAACTGTATGAGTTCGATTTTACGTGGAATAGTCTCATTCATGAAAGGTCGAACTCATTTTTAGAGTTCAACTTCTTCGTATATTGAAGTCGAATTTTAGAGTTCGAGTTCGAGATTATAAACTATGAATTTTAAAAGTTTTGACCGTAAATTCAAAAATATTTTTCGGACTCTTGGGAACAAAGCTCAAATATGAAATCTTGCAGGGAAATGTGACATTCCCATCGGACATATTAAATAAAATTGAATTTTTTAATTTCGACTTTATTTTGGCTAGAAAATAAAAAAAAACTTCGATCTGGAGAGATAAAGTTGAAGTTCTAAAATCCGATTTTAAGACAATATTTAATAAAAATTAAAATTTTGAAATATTTTCACGACTAAATAACAGTACTTATGCATTAATTACTTCTTTAACGACACTAGTTAACAAAATCCCTTTTAATAATATTACAAACACCCGCCGAAACGGCAAGTGGAGACTGCCGTTTCGTTGGTCTACTCAAATTCCCGGGAGACGGACTGACACAAGTCTCTCTTCCTCTCTCCTCATTCTTCCATGCAAAAAAGGGAAAAGACTCTCCCGCCCTCGGTTTTCTCCCCAAAACCCCACTCGGACCCTCGTCTCCGCTGCAGTACTGCTTTTTCAGCCGCTCCCGCCGCGTCCTGGCGGTTCCAATCACCCCCGGCGCTCGTTATTTTGACTCGAGCTGCTTAGGTCCAGGCGATGTGGCTGCGATCGTTGATTTGCTACCGCGCCGGTTGAGTTTTGCGATAATGCGGTTCGGATTCCACCCGATTCTAATCTGTTGTTGGTGGGGATGTTGTGGTCGTTGTTAAGTTATAGTGTAGTGGAGCAGGCAAGTGTCGGTGATGTGGTTTAGGTTGATCGGAGGATTTTTGTTGTTGTTGTAGTAGTAGTAGTAGTAGTAGTAGTAGTAGTAGTAGTAGTAGTAGTAGTAGTAGTAAATAATGCCCGCGTTGGAGTGTGCGAGTGATGCTGTCCCGACTTCCATCTTTTCCCTGTTTTTCCGGCAGGATGCTTTCTTTTGTCTGCGGAGTCTTCATTGTCGACAGGTGTTGTTTTACTGGTATGTGCTGGAGTGTTCCAGGAGTGCACTTTGGATTTTGACTTCTGATTTCTTTAATGCGAGGATAGCATGGTTGAGATGGAGCGGGGGGATGAAGTTGTGGCGAGGCGTACTCGGCAGCAGACAAGTATGCAGCACAACAGAGTTTCTGGCAGGGGGAAGAGGAAATCAGTCGTTCATAAGGTCGTGCGTGGAGTTGCTCAGAAGGCCGGGGATTTCTCAGGAAGTCGAGCAACTTCAACCGTGAGTCGTCAAACTAGAATGCGGTTTGTGAGATCGGATTGCAGTATTGCAGAGGATGGAGATGATAGGAGCATAGCTTTGGAGAAGTGTGTTAAGAAGAAGATTGGAGCGATTCGTCACAGTGGGGAAAAAAGGAATTCATGTGGCAACTCTGAGCCTGCTTTTCCAAGAAAGACACCAGATGTTGGTGATTGTGAAGTCGAGTATGATAGTACCAGGGAGAAGAAGGTGACTGATGAAGTTGAGGAAGAAACTGGAGTAGTGCCAGGAACTCGAGCACCTTCATGTGTGGCACATCGTACTAGATCACAATTTCGGAAGTTGACTTCGGGTGTTATGAAGGCTGGTGGAAAAGAACCCGAGGATTACATTCTTATTGTTGACACTGATGAGAATAGCAATGGTGTGGAAGAAGAGATAGATGGGGAAGATATCATGAAAGATGTTGAGGTTCTGGACAATTCCATATTTGTAAGGAACAGAAAAGACAAAGGCAATGAAGATGATTTATGTCAGAACTTACCTCTTGGTGATGAGGTGATTGAAATCCGCAGAAGTATGCCTGTGGCATCGCGTATTTCTCGACAGATAAGAATACGGTGTGATGAAGTTTCCAGTAAGAGGAGAAAGTTGGGAGATGGAAGTGCTAAGTATGATTCTATCAGGGATAAGGGGGTAAGTGAAGTTCAGGAGATGGCCCGAGATTCCTCAGGTATCCTAGATACTTCATGTGTTGCACATCGAACAAGATCACAGCTCGCAGAGTCAAAATGTAGTTGGACAAGGGCCGGACATAATAGTTCGGGGAATGTGATTCAGATTGATGATGAGGATGATGAAGACAATGCCGAGGAGGAGGAAGACAAAGATGAAGACAACATGGGAGATGTGATAAAAGGTGATGAAGCTAAGGAGGAATCTATTGATGGAGGGAGCAGACAGGCTGAAGATAAAGACGATGATTTGAATAAGTATATGTCGGAGGAGGAGCTGCTGATGTCCTGTAGTAAGAAAGAGAATGATGTCTTGAAAAACAAAGACTTGGTCGAAAAATTCAAGAGTCAACTATGTAAAGGTGAGGCTTATATATTTGTCGAAAGGGGAGAGAAGTGTAAAACGGTGATGCTGGATATTGAAGATGTTTCATCTTATCCCCGAGTACGTCAACTGCCGATGTGCGTTGCACGGCTGATAAAGTCGCACGATATGAAGCAAAGGAGTGATTTTTCAATGGGTGAAAACAATAGACTAGAGGATTCAATTCATATTGTGGATGATGGTGATGATGATGAGGAGGAGATGGAGAAAGAAGAGGATGATGGGGAGGAGGAAGATAGGGTAAAAGTTTGTAACGTGATGGAGGATTCTATTAAAGAAGACATCAGTGACAATGCATCTAGTGAAGATGATTTGACTGATATTTATGTAGAAGAAGAAAGCAGTGCAGACAAGTATGGTGAAGTTGATTTGATGGATGATTCTGTAACAGAAGAAAGCAGTGAAGGTGAGTATGATGAAGATGGTCTAAAGGAGTATAAGTCTGTTGATGGTAAGGAGGGAAATGATTCTGAAGAGAACGATCCCCATTCATCTGACTTGGAGAACGAGTTTAGCATGGACGCCTCTGCTGATATCTTGAGCAGTCAAATGCCTGCCTGTATAGCACGTCGAACCAGATCACATTTCAAAGCATTGAGAAGTGATGTCATGAATGATGGAACATTCAGTAATCCTTGCTGTCTAGATAATGATGGGGATGATCAAAACATTGCTTTACAATACAATAATAGCAGTGGCCTGCACAAGGATCTTTTTGGTGGTAAATCTAGAAGTTTTGAAGTTAATAAGACAAAGGTTACCAATGCAATTGAAGGTAGAGTTGAGAGCAGTGATGAGGAGGATCAAAATATTGGTTTACATGATAACAATAGTTGTGCCATTCACAAGGATCTTTTGGTTGGTAAATGTGGAAGTTCTGAATTTTGTGAGAGAGAGCTTACTTCTACAAGTGAAGGTGGGGTCGATCACATTCAGATACCAAAGAGCAATGGTGGAGAGAGTAGGCCACCTGACAAGAGGCTTATCAAGCATCCAAATGATGCCAGGAAAATTCAACCAGCTGATTCTGCTCTGGAAAATATAGAGGAGTGCAGGCAGAAACCAAATGGGCATTCCAAGAGGAAGCATATTCGACAAGCTTATGATGCGAGGAAAGTTTTACTTGAAGCAATCTGGGGCCAACGTGATTCATTGCGAGAAAGTATTGGAATTGTCATTTCCAAAGTTGGAAGAATTACGAATTGGAAATTTACTTTTGAAGAAGACTCACAGCCACTTGAAAAATCAGACTCCGAATTGGAATTCGACAAACTTTGGATGGAATTTGAGTTTTGTCTTAGATCTTGTGAGATAGAATCGGGAAATACAGATACGGTAAGTAGCAAAGTACTGATAAAGTTAAGTTATAGATACTACCCTGTTTCTGCTGTATGTGGACTTGTTTAATAGGAATACGGCCATCTGCATTGTGGAATATATGGAAATTTTCTTAGTTGTTTAGGTAGATGCAGGAAAAAAAATATACAATTTTTGCTATCTACTATGAGTAATTTAAAACAGCCGTGCCTACTTCGCTGCTATTCTGACTTCATGGTGTTTTTTTTCTGTATTTTACTTGGAGATGTAAAGGTCAAGAACTTATTTTTCAAGTGAAGACTCCATATATTTTTAGAACCATCAAGACTGCTGCATACTCTGAACACCTCATTTCGTAGTTTTTAAGAACAAGACTACCGGCATGATATATATTTTGTTATTTTAGCTGTTATGAAGTTAAAGAATAGGGCCTAATGGACAACAACTTTCCCTTCTTCTGTGGATCATGCAATTACTTGAATAATAATTATTTTAATGTGCACTTAACAGAAAACACAGTTGAACTTTGTGGTGAGCTCAGGTTGAAAATGGAGATCCGCTTCAGCCAAGACTTGATCCTTGCATGTGGGGGAGCCATGATGCTATTCTTGATGAGGAGATTGGATTTAAATGCAGGAATTGCTCCATCATCATACAAGAAATTCGCGATGTTGTCGCTCCATTTGTGAGTTCTTTAAACGTCTTAGCATCGAGTTTTCCATTTGATTCCATACCAGATTCACTTTGGTCCTAGCGTCAGATTTACATCTGCCACTTTGACATCTTCATCTGCATTGCTGTTGTTCTTTTTTAAGGTTAAATTTCTTTCTAATCTAAAGAATTCCTTTCTAACGTTGGTTCTGCACAGCTACAAGGGACATTGTTTATTTACTGTTCTGTCAGGGTAGCATTTGAAATGTACAACTTGAGTGATGCTTTGATATATTTTGACAGAACCTGTTTGACATTTGGTAGACGTTCATGGCTTTGTATCAATTCTCTTCATTTGCCATGGTCGAATGAGTAGATACTTCGAGGAAGAGTTGCGTTTGGGATCTTCATGATCTATTGGAGAACTTTTAAGTCTCATACAAAAGCTTCAATCCATGTTGTTATACACGATCATTGTTTTGCATTAGAAAATGACCAAATACAGTTTGAGTTTCCTTTACTTTTAGTTGCTTTATTGGCTTGTTGATGCAATCGTATGGATTCATAACTTGTTTGGGTGATATTGCTTTTTCTTCTGACTTGCAGCGTAAAGATCCAGTTGAAAGATATGTGAAGAGAGACTTCAGAAGCTTGGATGATGACTTTTTCCGTATGCTGCCGACTGAAAGCATAACCAATGATCTTAACAGTAGCTTTCCTTCTGCCCTGGATGGCACAGTCTGGGATTTGATTCCAGGGACTAAATACACCTTATACCCACATCAGCGAGAGGGTTTCGAATTTATATGGAAGAACATTGCTGGGACGATTGATCTTTCCAAAGCACGGAGTTTGAAGGAATCTAATGATGGGAGTGGATGCATTATCTCTCATGCTCCTGGAACCGGTAAAAGCCGTTTGACCATCGTTTTCCTTCAGGCTTATCTTAGATTTTTTCCACATTGCCGCCCGGTGATAATTGCTCCCAAGAGTATGCTACTTACGTGGGAAGACGAGTTCAAAAAGTGGAATGTGGACTTCCCCTTCCACAATGTAAATAACAATGAGTTATCTGGGAAAGAGGACTCGGATGCTCTGGCAATCCTCGCAAGGTTACAATGCTGGAGCCCATATAAAGATATTTTAAGAATGGTGAAGCTTTATTCCTGGAAATGTCAAAGCAGCGTGCTTGGTATAAGTTACACCCTTTTTGAGAAACTAACATTGGGCCGGACAACGGGGGAAGATGACTGGTCAGAAGGGAATGTTCTTTTGAAGCTTCCTGGTGTGTTAGTGCTGGATGAAGGCCATACACCCCGGAACAATGACACCCTTATATGGCAGGCTCTGTCAAGCGTCAGGACTCAGAAACGCATCTGTCTCTCAGGAACTCCATTCCAGAATAATTTCAATGAGCTCTTCAATACATTCTGCATGGCAAGGCCGGGATTTGCTTCCACGATGGCAAATGTGAATAAGGGCAACAGTATGAAGAGGCGAGGACGCAAACCAAGTGCAGTCAAATCCAATTGGGCGAACTTGACCAACTCCATTTGTGAAAATAATGTTAATGAGCTGGAAAACCTGAAAGCCATTATCTCACCGTTCGTCCATGTCTATACGGGTAATGTCCTTCGGGACACTCTTCCTGGACTGAGCCACAAGATTATTTATCTAAGGCCAGGGCCCTTGCAGAAGAGCCTTCTTCAGAGTACTGATGGGATTGCGAATATAATGGAAAGAAGGCACATCACTTCCTTGATATCGGTCCATCCATCATTACTGCTGCAGCACTCGTCCTCTGTGATTGGACAATCCTTCCCCATGGTAGCGGAGCTTCGAGGGATGCAACTCACACTGCAGGATGGTGTCAAAACGAAATTTCTGGTAGAGTTCCTCCGACTAACGGAAGCATTGAAGGAGAAGGTCTTGGTGTTTAGTGATTACATTGACCCCTTGGTGTTCCTCAAGGACCAGCTCAAATCCTGTTTCTGCTGGACTGAAGGAGTGGAGGTACTATACATGGATGGGAAACTTGATGTAAAGCAACGCCAGGCAAGCATAAGCGTGTTCAACGAAGAAGGTGGCAACGCGAAAGTGTTGTTGGCTTCGAAGAAAGCTTGTTGCGAAGGTATAAGCTTGGTCGGCGCTTCAAGGGTAGTCTTCCTTGATGCAGCCTGGAATCCATCGGTGCAAAGGCAGGCCATCAGTCGGGCTTATAGGCTAGGCCAGAAGAAGTTTGTCTACGTCTACCATCTGATCACATTTGCCACGATCGAGGAGGATGTTTACCGTCTACAGATGAGGAAGGACAGGATTTCCAATATGATATTCCCTTCTGCCAAGGGAAACGACATCGACTGCCCTCAGAGTTCGATGGACGGGCCGGAAGATAAAATCCTGCTGGAAATGCTAGAGCACTCTACTATCACAAATTTCATCGAGAAAGTTGTGTAGCAGCCTTGAGAAATGAGGTAACCTGATCACCACTGAGTCGAGCATCGAGAGCAGTAACACGCCTCATTTATCGAAAGTTGTGAAGTAGCCCAGGTTGTAAGTCTTAACGCGAATCGGAGTTAATGAAATTTAGAGGGTTGTACGGACTCACCGCATGTTAGAAAAAGGACTCAAAATTTCGCTTCTATATTGTCATTTTAAATAGAGAGTTAGGTGTGATTTTCATAAGACACTAAAAATTCTCACGTTCAATATATTTTTTTAATTAAGTTAAAATCTAATATAAATTTTATTAAAATTACTTTTTCAAAAAGCAACTTTTTTATAGAATGAAACGTACATAATAAAAATAAAAATATATTATATATTATATTTTTACCCGTAAATTTTACTGTTGTACGGCACTTACCAAAAAAAATACATATTTTTATTTAGATTAACGATAAATCCTCGTAAACCTCATGAATGAAGTATGTATCTATTCCTATTCGAACGTCATCGCAAATCAATTGGGGCCAATGTCATCCTCGTACGCCTACGTCACCCCACCGAAGAAGCGGCCGAAACCTCCGAAGCCCACAGCCTCTTCTTCCCCTGCCGCCGGCGGCTTGCAACCTCCCCTGCACTTGCTTCCGTCGAAACACGACCTTCTCAGGCTTCTGGCCGTCGTCCTCATCGCCTCCACGATCGCAGCCTCCCTGAACCTCCTGGCCGGGTTATTCAACCCTGGGCAGAAACCTTTCTGCGACCCCGTCTCGGATGCTGCTGAGGATTGGGTTGAGGACGGTGAGTTGGGTCTTCGGTAAATGGAAACGGTTGCCCTTTTGAGGTTTTTTGTGAGATTCTGTGATTTGGGTATTGGATAGAACAGCGGAAAGCCTGTGGTGATGTTGGTTTTTTGCTGTAAATGGAAGGGTTTGGAGTTTACTGTTCTTCTCTTTGCCTGAAAGGTGCCAAATCTGAGACGAAAGCGATTTTGTGTGTTGGATTTCAGCAGCTGGACAAGTTGTGTTTCGGTTGCTGGAGGGGGGGGGGGGGGGGGGGGGGGCAGTTGATGTGATTGATGATGGTGTTGGGTTGGATTAGATTCAGCCTGTATTCTGAGGATTCCCATTTTATGTTTCTGTATAGCGGGATTTGTTCGTGAGGCTTCATTATACGGGTAGTTACCATAGTATGGAGTGAAATGAAATGATTATATGCTAAATACGGAGCTATGATGATAACGTTGTTATCCATGCTTTAGTCATGTTGAAGCTGTCAATGTGGCTTTGAACAATTACTTGTATGAGATAGTTGATTGAAACCAATTGGAGAGGCTGTCGATGACGACAAATGTATTATCATTGATCAGATTCTTGTGAGCCATGTCCAGCTTATGGGGAATGTCATGATGGAAAGCTGGAATGCATCCGTGGGTACAAGAGGCAAGGGAGAATATGTGTCGAAGATGGGGATGTTAGTGAAACGGCCAGGAATCTTGTGCGTACTTTTGGTCACAACTGATTTTCTTTTCTCTGGGTTATATGCTTTAATAAGATGGGAGTTACAGTCCATGATATGCATCTTATCACCTGTGTTGGTGTATCTGCAGGCACAGTGGGCTGAAAGTCGTCTTTGTGACGGATATGTTCGTTTTTTGTGTTATGGAACAGGAACTTCTTGGGTAGGTTTTCCTCTAGCTTCTCTTCTGTAATCTTTAGGATAAATTATGTTGGCTTCCTTAAAGTACTTGTTTTGATTGCTCTAGTGACATTTTTTCAGGTCTCCGCAGAAGACATATTTAAAAACATGGACGGACATCCTGCAAGGGACAATTTTCTGGAAGACACTGCTCTGTATATTTTTGCTAAGCAAAAAGCTATGGAGGCCATCGAAAAGTCTTCTGAAAACCGGAGAAATTCTTTGGGGTATGTCACTTGCCTTTTCTGAAATTAGAAAGGCGCCTGGGGTAGCTAGTGCCTTGGGGTGACGCCTCAAGAAAGGCGCCAAGTGCTCGCCTCACCTCTGCGCCTAGGCGAGTGCCTTTGTCACTTTTAATAACACTGGTGTTCGTAAGTACTTTGCAAGGATGAATCTTTTTGAATGTGATGTAGGTTGAAGGAACTTAAGTGCCCTGATGCTATTGCAGAACATTTCAAGCCATACACGTGTCGCCTCCGTCAATGGATTGTTGAGCATATTTTGCTCGTCCTACCTTCTTGCCTTATGGTAGTTAAATAGACTTTTATGGATAATTATGTATGTTACTGGTGACAACTCTGTATTAGATCTTTGATGGTTCAATAGTTTGCAGCTCGTGGGTTCTTTGATCTTCCTTCAGAAAATCCGGAGGAGACATTATCTATCATCTCGAGTAGAAGAAATATACGATCAGGTAGGTGGATTGATTTCCTATGCAACAATAATTTTTCCGGCTTTGGAAGATTTTGACTGAGACTTTATAACCTTTGTCTTTAACTAAATAATTAAAGTTAGAACCTGTCTCTAACATTTACTTGAGCCCAGCAAAGTTGAACACGATTATATTTTGTCTTCCTTCTCAATTGTTTGCAAACCCTGTTAGGTTTGTGACATACTCGAGGAGAATGCCTTGATGTCAAAAGAGAGTATTGATCGACTTGAGCCCTGGGTTGTTGCGGCTAGATTACGTGATCACGTTCTTTTGCCCAAAGAGAGGAAAGATCCTGTTCTCTGGAAAAAGGTAAATGCTGATGGCCCACCTATTATCGAATAACAATGCCAGTTCCGTTTCACCTTTGTCTTTCCTTCCATTAGTTTCCTTGTTATTGCATCTGAGTGATGGTGACACATGAGCTTGGTTTAAACTTCCCATTCATTGTAAATTGTCAATTAGCTAGTAATTTTTCTGTATGTGGGTTTGTCTTACAGGTCGAGGAGTTGGTTCAAGAGGACTCGCGAGTAGATAGGTATCCAAAGTTAGTCAAGGGGGAACAGAAGGAGGTCTGGGAATGGCAAGGTACATATTGACTCGACAGATATTCGGTAGAATATGCTCTATGCTTTTCTTGAAGGCACTTTTACCGGGCAGGATGGTTGTGATGTACACAAAGAGTAAAAGTTAGCTCACACGTAAAGTGCTCTCTTGTTTTCGTGATTTCTTGATCTCCAATACCCTTGGAAAATGGTATGGGGACAGTGATGATAGAAAATAGATGTATAACTTGTGTAAGAATTCTTCCCAATGAATGACTTTTGGCAAATTCCTGTAGTGGAAGGCAATTTGAGCTCGTCGAGGAAGTGGAAGAAGGGAGAAACCAGCGCAGCAAAGTCTAGTCCTGGCAGCAATAGGACGAACTTTGGCGTAGCAACTGGTCAATCCACAGGGAGCGGTAAGCTTTCTCTTATCTGCTCTGCTTTCGATTCTTTAAGAACTGGACAACCCTCGACCTGCATAGGTGAAGAACGACGGCTCTGTCAATTGGCATGCAACTCTCCCCAATTCAGTTCTGTTCGTAGCGCCCCTGTAGTTAATATTCCTTTTATTATAGGTAGTGCATTGTCGAAGAAGCAAGCATCTCACTAGGAGAAGTGCTCTCGATGGAGGGTGACGATACAACATCGTGGGTTTGTGCGCCAGAACCCACTCGAAACACACTTCCTCCCGGCACACATCATCATGCCAGAAAATCGTGTTTTTGTTAAGTGGCGTCCTGGTTCATTGCCTTTTCGTTCAGTGGCTCGATGAATCGTACAGGGGGCCCTTTCATTGATCCGACAATACCGGAAAACATGTTTGCCGGTGCAACTTTATTCTTACTAATGTCTTCCAGAAGGGATGGATGACATGGAGATGCGGTGACGTTCCCAGATGTGTGTCCGAAATGTGTGGTATGAGAAAGAGATTGATGTGCTGTCGGGATGTGTGAAAGTCATTAACAATTATTATTATCATTCCGTAACTCAATGCATTAATTTTGTAAATTAAACTAATTAATAATTGCTTCCCCAACGGAAAGGTGATGCCATCCCTTTACCAAGTAGTTTGACATTTTTAATTGGTAAGAATTAAGAATTCAGAGCAAATTTGACGAGACATCTAAAAAATATAACTTCGTGGGTGAAACTTTACAAAATTTAAGAAATTCAACTTTTAAAAAGTAGTAAATTTTATAAAAATTAAATTTATGACAAAAATCTATAAAATTTAAAAAATAAATATCTTAAAATACGAAATAAAGTAGCTTTATTGCCGCTGCATATATATGTTACTCGCATGATATTTCTTCCCTCCATCGACAACATTTACCCCGGTCTACCCCATAAATTACCATCTTGCCATTCAACGCCCCCGGGCCACGCCCAAACAAATCGATCTCTCCTTCCCTCCGCCCTCCCCCGAGAACGACGACGAAGAAGACTTGATCCTCCTCTTCCCCTTCTTCTGCGACCGTCGAACCCGACGAAGATTCCAGTTCGGACCGGCCCGGTTCGCCAAATGATCAGGGGATGGCATCTCCGCGCCGTCGTTGCCTCCTCCCTCTTCGCCCTCCTCTTCTTCATCGCCCTATCATCCGCTCGCGGCTCCGATTCGGGCCGGCCCACCTGCTCGAACGCCACCGTGGTCGGGGGTTTCCGATTCGAATTCAAGATGGTGCAGCACCAGCTGCGCGGCTACTTCAGGGTCATCGATAATTGCTCCTTCGAGGTTTCACAGTTTGATATGCTCCCCGGGGCGGATGTACGCTGGTGGGGTTCCGCGTCTACCGCATTAGATAACATTACGGCCGGGTTCGTCATATCCGATCGGAGATTAAACGGGACGTATAGAAATGATAGTTTTGTTGTGAGGCTGAGGGATAATGTTAGTTTGGATACGATTGGGGTTGTTTCAATTTGGGACGCGCCTACCTGGTCAGATTTTGGGTACGTGATCTTGCCGAATGTCTCGGAGCTGAGCCCCGCACCGAGCCCAGGTGGGGAGACGGAGGGGATTAAGGTTTATGATGAGCCCACGACGTTTGAGAACTGTAAGGTATTGTCGCCCGGTTACCGGGTCAGGTGGACTTTAGATGTGGATCGGGATTCTATTGATATTGGACTGGAGGCGGCAACAGGAACACAGAATTACATGGCGTTTGGGTGGGCGAAACCAGATGCCTCATTTGATTTCATGATGGGGGCTGATGTGGTGGTTGCTGGTTTTACGGAGGACGCCCTGCCATTTGCGGATGATTATTACATCACGAGGTATAGCGAGTGCATGGTAAATAAGGATGGGAGTGCTCGAGGCGTATGCCCCGACACGATATACGAGCCAAGTGATCCGATAGGGTCAGTAAATAATACTGAATTGTTGTTTGGGCAGAGGAGAGATGGAGTGTCTTTTATCCGATATAGGCGAAAGTTGAGTGCTGTTGATAACAAGTA
Source organism: Melastoma dodecandrum (assembly GCA_029817715.1). Lineage (NCBI taxonomy): Eukaryota > Viridiplantae > Streptophyta > Magnoliopsida > Myrtales > Melastomataceae > Melastoma > Melastoma dodecandrum. Next base: position 4,402,806 of record JARUPY010000606.1, read on the forward strand.
CGATTTGCCCGTGAAGTATAAGGAAAACACGACGGTGATCTGGGCATTAGGGTTGATGAGTCCGCCTGATACACTCAGGCCGTACTATCTGCCTCAGAATCACGGAGGTGAGGAGTCTGTGAACTTTGGTCATCTGGTGTTGAATGTGTCAGAGCAGATAAATGACTGTTTAGGCCCAATGGATGCAGAAGATAAAGAGGATCAGGATTTGATCATCGTCGACGCCAATATACCCCTTGTCGTGACATCTGCCGAGGCAAGGCATTACCCAAATCCCCCCAACCCGGCTAAGGTGCTTTATATCAACAAGAAGGAAGCGCCTGTCCTGAGGGTTGAGAGGGGGGTTCCTGTCAAATTCTCTATACAGGCCGGGCATGATGTTGCTTTCTATATTACTTCAGATCCTCTTGGGGGCAATGCCACTTTGAGGAATATGAGTGAGACTGTGTATGCTGGCGGGCCTGATTCCCAAGGGGTTCTGGCTAGTCCGGTGGAGTTGAAGTGGTCGCCCGATAGGAACACACCAGATATGGTCTATTATCAATCATTGTATCAGGAAAAGATGGGGTGGAGAATCCAGGTGGTGGATGGGGGCCTATCCGACATGTACAATAACAGTGTGGTCCTGGATGATCAGCAGGTTAACTTCTACTGGACTTTATCTGAGACGTCGATCTCGATAGCAGCCCGGGGAGAGAAGAAAAGTAATTATCTGGCCATCGGATTTGGCAGCGGAATGATAGATAGCTATGCTTATGTTGGTTGGGTTGATCTTAATGGCACTGCTCATGTCAGCACATATTGGATCGATGGACAGGATGCATCCAGTGTGCATCCGACGAGCGAGAACCTCACGTATGTCCGCTGCAGGTCAGAGAATGGGATCATCACCATGGAGTTCACCCGTCCTTTAAATCCCTCATGTAGTCACAGTGATAAGCCAGAATGCAAGAACATTATTGATCCGACAACACCGCTTCGGGTTATTTGGGCAATGGGCGCGAAGTGGACAGATGGGCATTTGACTGAGAGTAACATGCATTCTGCTACCAGTCAGAGGCCAGTTAGGGTACTGCTCATGCGAGGATCTGCTGAGGCCGAGCAAGACCTGAGGCCAGTTTTGGCTGTTCATGGCTTCATGATGTTCCTCGCCTGGGGAATCTTACTCCCGGGTGGGATATTGGCCGCTCGGTACTTGAAGCATGTAAAGGGCGATGGATGGTACAAAATCCATGTTTACTTGCAGTACTCGGGCCTGTCAATAATCTTTCTGGCACTGCTATTTGCCGTGGCGGAACTCCGTGGGTTTCACACAGCGTCCTTGCATGTGAAGTTTGGCATGACTGCCATCGTGTTTGCCTTTGTACAGCCATTGAATGCGTACTTCAGACCCAAACCGTCAGCTGCCGGAGAAGAACCGTCCTCAGCGAGGGTTACTTGGGAATATTTCCACGTGATTGTCGGGAGGTGCGGTATCATCATTGGTGTAGTCGCGCTTTTCACCGGGTTGAGACATTTAGGGGATAGATATGGTGGGGAGAACGTGCACGGGCTAGACTGGGCATTGATATTCTGGTTCTTGATAGTTGCATTATCCGTCATGTACCTAGAGTTCCGGGAAAGGCGGCGGCAGAGGGAGAGGATATTGGGGAGGAGCGATTGGGTGTTGGGCAATTCAGACGACGATGAGATGGATCCCTTAAGCCCCGCAGGGGATGATGAGAAGGATTCCCAGTCATTGATGCTGATGGGGAGGATGGAAGTCCAACTCGAACCGTTCAACAGATAGGATTCCTCAATATGGAATTGCTCTTGGCCATATTCATTCGACGCGTACCTATGGTGCGAAACATAGCTGCCCCGGTTTCTCTCTACACGAGATGATTCCTCCGTCAGGTTTTGCTGAATCCGCTCGGCGTAAGCATACGGTATGGCCTCGTGGCATTTTGGTTTCGTCATTCTAGTTATTCTTTCCCTCATTCGTTCTCATCCCTTCTTTTTTAACTTCGAGAGGCAACAATTATACAGTTAGTGTAAATAACACGAGGTAACATTCCCATACGGAAAATGAATTTGCGATCTTTCTTTGCATGCTTTGTGTATACTCATACTTAGCGTTGAATGTTGGAGGACGCACGTTAATCTCGCATCTTGTGCGTGTTTCTGGGATTGTCTGATCATGTGTAAGCTCGAGGTTGCCTTGGGAATCTATCTCCATGTTGTTTTGGGGTGCCGGATGGTTGCCATGCTGTTCGGTCTGAATTCAGGAGATCGTTCGGCGTTGCGTAGACGGTTTAGGACCACTGGGAGGGTAATTGTTGCAAGATATCGGGAGTCAGAGAGGCAGAGCCAGCCGCAAGGAAGAACGATGTCACGAAAGAGCTCGCGATACACGATTAACGTGGTGATTATCTCTAATAAGATAACTCAACAAACGTGTAGGTGGACTTCCCCCGAACTCGTCGTCATTCGTCGCAGTCCTTATCAAACCCAGGAAAAAAGAACGAATGAAAACGACACCATGAGGTTGTTTTTTCCAACATCTCGATGTTTCGTCCTTACGAGAACCGCCCCCCGTCCACCAGCTTCACCGTGACAGAGTTTCGTAAAATATTTTGCTTGATAGAATAATAATTTTCAAAATTCTTTATATAAGATTGATAAATCTCAATCGAGAACAATAATTGATTATGAACTTAACTCATTTTGAGCTATTTTAAAAATTTTAAGATTTAAATAATATTTTGCGTAATAACTCGAATAACTTGTACCTAAAGAATTGAATGTAATAGCTACAACTGATTGAGAGATTAGCTAAACAAAGAATGTAATATAAAATAGTAATTGAGAGATTAGCTAAACAAAGAATGTAATATAAAATAGTAATAACCGAATCATCTACAAAATATGTTATGATATTATATCGCATTGATATTAATTTATAAAATATGTAAAAAAGAATATTAAAATGAATAGAGAGATCCCGTGGTTTTCAAAGTCGGGGAATATGGATATACGTAAGCGGACCAAATACATAAAAATAATAATTACAACTAAATTTTTATAATTAAGAAGTTTTTTGAATAGATTCAAAGCTTTATTCGGCTTAGACGTTCAAGACAAAAATTCGAACATGAAATTAACTTTTGGGTAGTATATTATTATTATTCATGTATTGTCTGTCCTGTTATAAACCCGGAATTCGTGGTTGGGTGGTGGTGTTCCACTCGAATTCTGTGTGCCATGAATAGACAAGGGACATGGGAATCCCATCAGTTGTTAGGCAAGGAAAGGTTGGTGCGATGGCACTGATTTTCCTACAATATTCTCTTTTTACTAATTAAAGTTTATCCAGACATATAAACTGATATAATATCGTAATTATAATATAAAGTCTGAACTTACTCTTATAGCGAATAGCATTTGGGAATATTGCGATACGTTTGAGGCTTGAATTTTTGACGAGTTACTATTTATTTTGGTGTAAAGCGTGGATGATTTCTCTTAATGAAAACCCAAAGCGCTCTTAGTAAATGTCCTCATTGATTTCTCGATTGACCTTTTCTCATCTGGCGGAAATATTACTCCACAAATCCCCAAAAATTTCAACACATCTATTTATTTTGAAATTATTATTTTTTTTTTTAAAGGAAGGGCATTAAAAGTAAAAAAGGAAAAGAAAAACAATATAAAAATGAGATCTAATCATAATCGCATCATGATCAAAATTTATCGAAATGATCGATCAATTTGTCATGAACGTGGACTCCTCTCAACCTCACGTTTTGATGCTAAAACTAACACTAATTTTACTAAAAGACCAAACAAATATATGACAGAAAACAAAAGGAGGAAATATAATATTAAAAAGGTGGTTTAAAAAAATCAATGATCATGTTGGAGGTGAAAAAGCAAAACAAAACAAACCCTCAATTATTCATTCATTCATTCATCCTCATCATGCGACAACGATTTCTTTTCTCTTTTTTTTTTTATGTTTAAACTGAAGGCACGTAAAGTTTGGAGACTTTTTTTTTAATTATTTGTTTAATTTTAGAAAGTCGGGGTGTTGATTTTAAGAGGCAAAAGGCAAAGCTAAGCATTAGACACGTGCATGACTTAAGTAGGGATGATTTTGTCATACACGTTTCGATGGTAAACAATAATGCTTTCTTTTGTGGGGGCAAAACTCATTCCACCATTCCAAATAACCAAGTAGGAGGTGGAGGATGAGGATGGAGAAGAAGAATAACACGGTTCTCGAGGCATTCCACCACCCCATTCAAAAAGGGCAAAAAGACAAAGGAAACGGATTACAAATAGTGAAGGGGGTATGTTTCCCAATGTTATGATAAGCCAAAGAAAGAACCTTGTGAAGTTAAAAGACTTACTCGGCTATCTTCTTCTTCTTCTTCTTCTCATAGGAGGATGAGATGTCACGGCGAAATAATGTTTGATTTTGTACGAAGGAAAAAAGAAACAAAAAGTTTTTAAGAGGGGGGCAGAGTTTCTGAAGGCAATTAATGAGAAGGGTGGGAAAGAAAAGAGGAAGAAGCTTAGGGTTGGCTGGTATGGACATCGTGTAGTGTTCTAGGGGAGTAGTAAGTAGTTCGTCCGTATCATTTTGGACATTCACTCCAAACCCTATTCAACTTAAAAAAAAAAGGACCTAATTTTTAGCTGTGGTATACATATCCCTGTTTCCCGTGTAAGTTTGAGGACGATCGGCTCTTGTTTTATCCTTTCGTTCTTTTAATTTTTAGAAATTTTGTTTGATAATTATATTATGTTTTCTTTTTCAAATAGGCCTAATTACCGTTCCATCTTAATGCAGGAAGCCTTGAATCGTTCCTTGGTTCTTCCCGTCAACAACACCCACTTCGCTTCTCGCCGACTTCGTCCTTACGAAAGCCATAACGAAGTCGTGTAGCTCATTTAACAATGAGGTTCTTTAACTCCTAGATCTGTTTAGTATTTGATGTATTCGTCATTTTCTTTTCTTCTTCGACCTTCCCCGTGAAGGACGGAAGCTGAACCGGTTCTGCTTTAGCTTCTGGTAACGTGTTCTCGCCTTCTAACGGGGCTTTAACTCATGTTTAATGAAATTTATATAAGTTATTCCATGACAACAAGATATTTTAGTTTAAGTCTCAATTTCTACGTGCACCAAACTTACAACGTACTTCCCACTTCCACGTACAACCTCAAATAACTCTCTTATGTACGGTTTCAGACCATTTATCTACATTGATTTTTATCCGCTCAATCTTACTCATAATATCCGGATATAAGTTGTAATTTTTACTATTAAATATTTTTTTATCTTTTGGTGCATCCTTTGCATCAAAGAAGACCTAATGTCATCAAGCATTTTTACGATTGGCTTTGTCTTGGATAAAGTAATATAGCTATTGGAGGCTTCACACATTATTATCATTTTGCATAGCATTAATAGTTGTGTCAAAGAAAACCTGCTCGAGCCTAATCTACTAATTCAACTCACTTAAGATTGGTAATGAATGCTTAACTTACATAAATGCTCAGAACCATGCTTTATAAATTCTTCCGGCAACATTGTTGGACAAGAGAAAGCTTGCTTGCTTGTATCATGTGTGCTCTTTCCAACAGTAATTTTTTAACATTTGTCCTCGATGTGTACTTTTGCGGTTGATGTACACGTGTCAATTACAGTTTTGTGTTCTGCAAGTGGTGTAAATAGTGCAACGACATGAATTAGTCCATGCAATCCAATTTAAAATAAAATGTAAGCCAGCAACAAGCATAAACCACAAACTTAAAAAGTATGAAAAGACTATACCTTTTTATTTTTCTTTTTTGTCGCTAATGAAGATTCAACCACGACCATCGTTAACAGCCCAAAGTCCTCGAATAATATAGATAGAAACAACATCCATGAAAACATGTTCTGTACTTCAAAAACCGTCTAATGAACATGTAATTGTTTCTCTCTCGACCAACAACATAATTCATAGTTGATAGATGAGATAAACAAGACTTCTGCATCGAGAATGTTGGCCTTGAACACGACGGGGTAGAGACTTTGGAAAAGAGTTTGTTCGGAGGACGATTCTTCTCTACCGACCTCTTCTGGGAAGTATTGAAATTATTTGAAACCGGGTAGAGATAGGGACGACTCTATTATTAGTGTGCGAGGGTAACATAGGACATATTTGATTTAGGCAAATTATCGATTTATGGCACAAACTATAGGCCAACTTTCTTCTGTAGCCTATGGTTAAAAAAGTTTTCGATGTGGCCCAATCTACATTAATTTTTTTGATAAGGCCTAATTCCTGACGTCCGTTAACCTGTGCGGACGTGGCTTTGACGGACTTTTATAATCACCTGCGTGGCTCTGTTTTTTTTCAGGGAAACGCTACGTGGCCAACAGGGAAACGCTACGTGGCCAAAATTGATTACCAGACGAAATAAATCAACAAAAGGGGCTTAGGGTTAGGGTTCGTGGGTTCGTGGTCATTTCGATTTTGGGAACAATCGCAGGAAGTCCGATTTCAGGAGGGGTTTGTCCGCATTGCTTGATTAACTCCCTTTGCATCATCCAGGTAAGTTTATTCTGTTTGATTTTTTCTTTATTGTGCTTCTTCCCGACGAACTTCATACCTGAGGGTTCTGATTTGGGGGATCGTTTGTTTCTGCGATTCCGTATGTACCTGCTGTTGTCATTGTCGATTAAGTCGTTTTTCTTCCTACCAGTTACTTGATTTTGCTTGTTTTTAACCATTTTTTGAGTCGTCCCGGCTTAGTGGATACCTGGGTTCGTACGGGTTGATAATAGGGGTTCTTGCGCATATAGGTGGGCAGGTCAGAATGAAGAGGCTTTCCTTCGACATGCATATAGGTGGTGTAGTCTCTGAGGGGAATAATTTTGAGTATGTGGGTGGTAAGGACCTGAAGTACACTGATGTAGACTGTGATTTGATGGGATATTTCACGTTGGTTGCTTTCGCCCAAGATGCTGATTGCTCTGTGAGGAAGTTGTGGTATACTGTTGGGACTGAGGCTGTTAAGGAAATTTTCACTGACAAGGAGGTGGTAGAGATGTGTGATCGGTGCCCTGATGGTTGTACTGTGAAGGTATTTTGTGAAGGTACTATGATAGATAATAGATCTGAAAATGAGGATACTAGTCTGGACATTTCTTTAAGTTTGTCTGATAGTGAAGTGGATAGTTCAGAGGCTGAGCATGACTTAGAATTGCATGAGATAAATGTCCAGGAGGGGGTTGGTGGAGAGTCCCAGGAAATTAAAGTTGAAGCTGTTAGTGGTCCTATTACTGTTGAAGTAGAAGGAGTTGCTAGTAATGTGGATGATAATGATGACGCCGAAGAATCGGAGTATGAGAAGTCAGACGATGATATTCTTCCAGACGATGGAACATCCACCATTGGAGTAAAGAGGAAGCATATGAAATCTCAACTTAGCATGTATGATCCACGTTGTGATCATAAGGTGATAAAGTTAATACCTGGATTGTGTTTTGAGACTCCACGGCAGATGCATAATTAGAAGCTGGGAATTACATGGCATTCCATGTACGCATGCATTGTCTTCTATTCTGTATATGAAGCGGAGGATAGAAGATGGACACATATCGCCAAGCCTACATGCATGTTCTGGAGCCATTGGAAGGCAGCAAATTCTAGCCAGAGGTAGAGGGTGATCCAATAAGGCCACCACCTTATAAGAAGTTGCCTGGAAGACCAAGAAAACAAAACAGGAAGAGGACCCGAAGACACCTCAAACTCAGTTGAATAGGAAGGGCCTGCAGATGACATGCAAACTTTGTGGCAACATTGGACACAACAGGAGAACCTGTAGAAGACAACCTTCATCACAGCCATCATCATCTCAACCATCTTCACAGCCCACAGAACATGCGTCGGAACCTGAACAAGCCGCAGACGCAGAATCTGCAGAAGAATCATACACATATCATGATTATGGTATGGAGTAACGACCCTAATTACATCTTCTTAATATTCTCATATCGAAAACTTGACTTTAGGTGTTATTACAGGTTCTGGTATTCACTGGAGAGTGAAATGCAAGTTATGTGGCAAGGCAGGGCATAACAAGAGGACTTGCTTAAAGAGAAGGGCTGAAGGTTCTGGTGGTTCCGGTGGTTCTGCTGGTTCCGGTCCTAGTGCAGCAGGTGAAACAGGACACACCATCCCTGACCTTGGACAAAGTTGAACTTAAGTTATACACAAATGTTCTACCCTTTTTGGTTTACTTGGATATCTGGAGTTTCTTTATTTAGCAGCATTTGAACATAAGTTGTATGGATATTATGGTGTATGGAGCTTATGTATGGATCTTATGAATTGGAGGTAACCTGGAGGGATGCTTATGTCTATATATGTAAATTCTGGTGTTTTGCAGCTTATGGTGTATTGGAGACCATTTTCTACCATTCTCTGCCAACATTATATGATTTCATAAAAATCTGACTTACATACAAGAAAGGCAACTGACTGACGAAGGTAATCAAATGGCTCCATCAATTTCTGCCATTCACGGCTACAAAGACAATCATCAACTCTGGGCCACATATATAACAAAGCTAACTAAAACTAATACAAGAAAGGTCATCAACTTCAAATTTCTATCTAATTTCTTCATCATCGCTTGATTTGCACGTTCTTCTAGCTGATGGGATGACTGGACCATCTTATGCTTCAACACCTGTGCCTCGAGATGCTTGATAACTTCTTCCATTGCAGCTTGGCTCTTGTGCATCAGCTCGACCTTACTTTCCAACAACTTCTTAGTCTCAACAAGGTGTGATATAATTTCCTTTTCTCGAGGAGGTATCATATCGTCATACCAGCTGAAGAAACCACAATCATCATCCTGTACACATGGTCAGAACACACAGCAAAATTCAGATAATAACACAAAGCATAAAAGTATACCCGGATCAGCTCAGAAATTCAGATCAGAACACAACGAAATCACCTTCCACACTGGACAACGAAAGAAACGTCTCCCCGGATTGCTTCTACTCCAGGAGATGTACAGTACAGCTCGCATCCCATGTTTGCACCTCCTTTCACAAGTAACAGAGGTGGAGTTGGCAGATTTTGCACCCTCGATACAACTCATACTACTGAACCTCTATATTTAACAAAATAATTTTTCGAAAACATTAACCCAACACCATACAGACTTCCATTTACAAAACCCGACCCAAAATCCCAACCCAGAATCCCGTACCAGAAGCACAAGGGAACAACAATAAAAAAGTGAGGAACCTCAATAACCAAGACAAGAAAGAGCGACTAACCTGATGAACTTACGCAACAATAAGCAAGGAACCCCAGATGAACACGGCCAAGAACAACCCAGATAAACACGAGGAGGACAAAAATTAGAACACAAACCCTAATTTCCCAATTTCTTTCCTTACGTTATAATAGATCCCACGTGTATAAACGAACGTTTCCCACTTTCTGCCACGTAGCGTTTCCCTAAAAAAAATAGAGCTACGTAGGTGATTATAAAAGTCCGTCAAAGCCACGTCCGCATAGGTTAACGGACGTCAGAAATTAGGCCTTATCAAAAAAATTAATGTAGATTGGGCCACATCGAAAACTTTTTTAACCATATGCCACAGAAGAAAGTTGGCCTATAATTTGGACCATAAATCGATAATTTGCCTATGATTTAAGTTAAAACATTAAGATAATAGGTTTTAAACGTTATGACATATCGCAAAAGATTTGGGAAAGAATTTCAGTGCACTTTAGAAAACTAACATGAAGGCATTCATTTTTACTATTGGTTTCCCAATTTACATTTCTTTTATTGGCCAAAGGGGTTTATTACTACTACAAAGCACAGCACCCGTGATAATAATAAACTTTGATATTTGGCATACTTATCTGAGTTGGTGTTATATTTTTGTGTTTGCAGAAAGTTTTTGGGAGGAGACATTGATGAGTGGTCCAGGACCCCACCAGTCATATTGCCTTTTTTCTTGAGTAAGTTGAAATTTACAAGAGAAAACAATAACATAAATAGTAAAAATTGGCACCCCCTCTCCCAATCTATTGTATGTAGATTTTTTTTTTTAAAAAGAAAGGTGGCAAAAGTCCTGTTTAATTGAAAGTTTGAGTTCCACAAAATAAAATCAAAGTTAATTTTAATGGTATAATATTTTTATATCTCAACTTCACGTGAAAACTAGACGCCAACAATTAATAATTTTTAAGATGATTTTTTAAAAAATACATATTTTTTTTGTATATGGATTGGTATTGGTATATATGGGTTTGCGATTTTGTTAGTTTAAAGGACACTCTAAACTTCTCTTTTAAGAAAAGAAATTATAAAAGTAAAGGAGGAGACAAGTTATCATCCTCTCTATTTATTTCAGAACCCTAGATCTTGTGAAGGTTTTAATAGCATAGTCACAAGAGGACCGTGACTTTGAAAGTCAAAAAACAAAAAAACAAAAGAAAGAAAATAAATAAATAAACGTTTTTATAAATGGGGTGGAGTGGGGGGGGGGGGTTGCTGTTGCTCTGCTATCATCAGTCTTGTCTTGTCAATTGCCGACCCCTAGTAGTAGTAATAAAAACAAATAATAATAATAATAATAATCTCATAAAATATTTATAAAAGCATTTTCATTTGTATTACTCAAAAAGGAAACGAGGGTAAAAAACTGATAATCATAAGTTTTATATTAGGAGGAGCATTAGTTCTCCATTCCTAATCTCACCTTTTTTATTTTCATTTTCTTAATTAAAAAAATGAAATCAAATTGCTATTAATACTCTCTATCCGCGCATGTTTTTCTTATATATATTTTTTTAAACACAGCGTGATGATCACTGTTTTACTTTTTCTCCTTTTTTTCTTCTTTCTTCTCGTTCTCATGAAAGTCAGTCCATCTGCAGGCAAGAATTTACTCAAAAACTAAAGGATTAAACACTTATGTTTCTTGCCCTCCTCCAATTTTCCTCTCCCCTGCAAAATCCTCAGTTTCATTTTTGTGCTTTGAGTTGGGAAGCCTTTTTCATATATACTCTCCTTCTCCTTCTTCAGAAACCTTTCGCTCTATCTTTCGTGCTTTGAAATCATCATCGTCCTCATCAACAACAACGGCAACAACAATAACAAGGTGGAGGAGTTTCATAGGGATTCGACCCATCCCCCTTGTTTATTATTTTTTTTTTGGCTGTTGTTGTTGTTCTATCTTACACTGCAAATCATGTGTTTTTGTATTGTCTACTTCTTGATGTTTTGTTTCCCTTTTCCCTCTTTTTTGGGCATTCCGTAGGACAAGCTCTGTGTTTTCATGAGATCCTGAGATTAAGTGCGGGTACAAACCAAGATCAACCCTTGTCTCCCATAGCAGATCTTGATCCCGGGTGGGGGGGGGGGGGAGTTCTTGATCCAGTTGTCAGTTTGAAAGGAGATAAAGAAGGAGACCAGAAGTTTATAAGCTTTTCATGGGATGTTGTAATAGAAGGGATTGCCTTAGTTAGGTGAAGCCGTGTGAAGTTTGTCCGTCAAAAGATGCTAAGCGAGCTATGATTCACACCGTGAACGATCTTCTTCAACCATGGAAGGACTTCCCTAAAGGCCTCCGTGTCCTCCTCCTCGACGAGGACGGGGATTCTTCCTCCGATATGAGGTCGAGGCTCCAGGCCATGGACTATGTCGGTAAGATTAAAAGTTGGAATCTCAAACTTTTTCTCAACGTTTGGACATCAGTATCGGTCCCAGCTTTCTCCTTTTCCATGGCATCTGCAGGATATCCACCTTTTATGTATGTTGAATTCCTTATTTTCCTGTGGTCTGGGATCTATTCTCCGTTGCCAGATCTTTTAACCTGCGGAATGACGATATTGGAAGTAGCTCGCATCGTCTTAACTGATGTTGCTTTGGTGGCCCCTATTTTTGTAACTTAAGCGTGCAATAGGTGACAGAATTGTTGGAATTCAGCTGGATGAGATTTTGACTGTGTTCTGATGTGGCCTTTGTAGTTTCGGCATTCTCGGACAAGGATGCGGCATTGTCCGCAGTGGCCAACAAGCCCGGAGGTTTCCATGTGGCAATCGTCGGGGTGAGTTGAGGTGGAATTCACGTAGGAGTATTCTTCGCGATGGATCTTCATTATATGCCAGTTTGCGTAATAACCCTGTGAATTCATCAGGTCAGTGAAACGAATGGCCACTGGGGGAAGAGTTTTCTAGAGGCAGCGAGAGACTTGCCAACTATCAGTACGTAATAGGTTTCAGTATTATTTCAAGTGCACGGGGGCTTTGCCTAGATTGTCGCAGCCAGTTGATCCGTTTTCCATCTTGCAGTGATTTCGAGTAATCAATGCCTCGACACGACGATGAAGTACATTGCGGTGAGAATAAGTTCCACTATAGTTACAGTCCAGCCTTCTCATATCTTCAATCTTTTATGACGACTAACTCCCCTTTCGATGAGTTTCAGCACGGTGCAGTCGAGTTCCTCCACAAGCCGATCTCCGAAGAAAAGCTCCAGAACATTTGGCAGCACGTGGTTCATAAGGTGGCTTGCGAACTCTTCTTATGGTGGAGTATTCAATCGAAACGAGCTCAAGATTTAACTGGCGATCACTGTATGAGCAGGCTTTCAATGCTGGAGCTGGTCCTTTAGCAGAGTCGTTGCGGCCGGTTAAAGAGACGTTGATTTCCTGGCTACACCTGCCAGAGGAAGAAAACCAAGCTGAGAGGAGCGGAAGTGAATCAGCTAAAGAAATCGATTGCGAGAAGTTGATAGGCAATGATAAGTATCCGGCACCTTCAACCCCTCAGTTGAAGCAGGGGGCTTGGCTAGTCGATGATAGCATGGACTGCCAGCAAGATGGAGAAGAGTCTAAATTTGTCGAAACGACTTGCAAGGATGCGTTGGCAGCTGGAAATGTGAATGAAGGCGAGCCGGCGGAGGTAAAGGAAGAGGACGAGTCGGGGGAGAGCAATGCATCTACTCCACCACAAGTTAAGGACAACAATGATGAAAGTCTGGGTAAAGGGGACCGTGGTCAAGCTTCGGCTCGGACACGGGCAAATCGGAAGAAGATGAAGGTAATGAATGAATGGTGTTATTTTCTTGCATAGTGTACTATGATGTGAGCTCGTCGTGACAGGAACCTTGGTGTAATGACTCTTTCAGGTGGATTGGACGCCAGAACTGCATAAGAGGTTCGTGCAGGCGGTTGAGCAGCTTGGACTCGATCAAGCGATACCCTCGCGTATATTAGAGCTAATGAAAGTTGATGGCCTCACTCGACACAACATAGCGAGCCACCTCCAGGTAAGACAGGCAGTTCTTCCATATATATTGAAAGTCATCGTGTCAAACATGCTCTCATCATCCAGTTCGTCATCGAGCAGAAGTATCGAATACAGAGGCGGCACATCTTACCCAAGGACGATGAAAGGATGTGGTCGCGATCGAAGAACAACCATGTCAGTTCAATGAGGATTTATAATCACCCGCATCGGCCGATCGTGTCATTTCCGCCGTACCAGCCCGGTGAGGACGGGCGTAACTCGTTTCCTGCCAATCAGGATATCCCCAATCTAAGTACTCACAGTCTGCGTTGGTTCTGCAGTGTACCCAATCTGGAGTAACCATCCGGCCGCCGTCATGCCAATGTGGGCTGCGCCTGGCTATCTGCCTCCAGCATGGCATCATCCCCCCGAGTACTGGCAGTGGAAGCCATATCCCGGTGTAAGCTCCTCTCTTCACGTAAATTGCCACCTCCGGCAATCACATAACATATCGTTTGGCCGATCTCTGACCTCGTCGATGTTCCAGCTCCGAGCCGATACGTGGGGTTGTCCCGTGGCGCCTCCTTCGCCTCACTATCCTCTTCTCACATACCCTCAGGTGAAAGAATTATCCTATCCAACCACACGATCTATCATTAACCTCCCCCTTACACGAACACCGTGTCCTTTCGCCTATACAGAATCTCCCGGGCAAGTATGTCAACGGCAGCACGTTTGGAGCCGGCTCGCCGCAGAGCACGCTGGAGTATCACCCGGTAACAAGAGTAAACGATCCGTTTCGTTGGGTCATATTAGCTTGCGAAACATGAACTCACATTGCATTCAATTCCTTATGCTTAGTGGTTCACAAAATGCATTCCGTGTGTTGCAGGCAGAGGAGGTAATAGACAGGATCGTGAAGGAGGCGATGGGCAACACGAGGTTACCACTTCCGATAGGGCTAAAACCACCATCTCCGGACACAGTCTTAGAAGAGCTGTCCAAGCAAGGGATCAGCATAGGCTACACCTCAAACCCACCATAAGACTCTCCCATTGGATGCACAGCACAAAAGGAACAAACCAAATAAATGGGCGCTGTTACTGCATCCCACCAGGAAATCTGATATTTGACAGGATAGTGGGGCGGTGGGGGGGTGCGCTGTCACATGCAGACAGAGCAGAGGCAGAGGGAGGACAGAAACCAGACGTAAGAGCGGCCACCACCACATTTTGTTGTTGTAAGAGTCAAAACCCCCACGCCCAATGAAAATGATTCGACGGTCTGAACTTTTCATCCACACAATCTTCTGAAAACTTTTGCAAAGTTAGGTTTTTCATGTGTGGCTTGTAAATATTTTTAGGACAATCAACTGGTATTATGTACATTTGGGGGCCTTCTGAAAATTGGGTCTTTTCAATCATGTCTTGCTCGAGAGGAGGAGACTTAAATTTAACGAATTTAAGCTCATTAATACTTGTGTGTTGGATTAGAATAGGCTTAAAAAAAAATACAGTATTTATGAGATTTTAGACTGGGGTTGGAGGGAGTGATGGAATCATACATATCTATCCATAGAAATTTAATTCGAATTGAACTGCTGTTACTATTTTTTGTTTTTTGTGTTTTGACAGGTAGCTTTATTTGTGTGGTCTTTTGAACGACGGTTGTTTGTCCTTTTAACCACCCACCAAACATTATATTATTCCACGACTCAATCATTCAATCCAGACAATCGCCCTTTTTCTCTTTTTGTCCTTTCCCACCCATATCTTTCTTATCTCATGAGATCTCAGATCATAATCATGCAATGGTCATATAGTCCATCATTGACAGGTACACGTTGCCCTCTAAAAAGTTCTTGATTCCAGCCAATCAATTAAAGCTCTAGCCGGGTTCCCATTGATTTTATTTTTGAATTAGGAAAGCATTACAGATTGGGATCCTAAATCAAATTTATTTTTCTAACAACAAAAAGAAAAAGGGATGAACAACGTTTTAAATTGCGGAGGGTAGTTAGGTCATTTCACGGACAGCCGTTCCGACCAGCCGGGGGAGTTCGCCACGAACTCCTTCCCCGCCGAACGGAAACAAAGAGTTAATGTTCGGTCGGTTCGAGTTTTGTCCGAACGAACGGAAACGGATAAGCCGTCGTCAATGTAACGATCCGCGATCAACGATCAAGTGATAAATAGAGGATAAATTTGATAAATCGGGAAGTCTCCCGATCCATTGTTTCCGATTCCCTGCT
Organism: Melastoma dodecandrum; assembly: GCA_029817715.1. Lineage (NCBI taxonomy): Eukaryota > Viridiplantae > Streptophyta > Magnoliopsida > Myrtales > Melastomataceae > Melastoma > Melastoma dodecandrum. The sequence continues at coordinate 4,418,358 of JARUPY010000606.1, forward strand.
TTTGTGGGGAGGATTTGCAGGTGGGTTCTCGGCCCCGTTGAGCGTGGGATTAGGGTTGCCCCGTAAAGGTTGGAAATTTGGTAGTGAATTTTTGTGGGTGGTGATTATGATTGGGGAAATGGATGAATATCATCGGCTTGAAATCTGAGATTTGATAAGTCTGATGGCGTTTAGAGGTTGTGACTCGTGACTGATTAGGCTGAATTTATTTGGTTTAGAGGGAATTAGGGCATCTCTGGTTGGGGTGTCGATTTATGTATGAATCACTGTCGGTGTATCTGATAATTTAGGCGTTGCATGCACAGAAGGCGTAACGTTCGTCAACCGATCGGCGGAGATAGAAGATGGCGTGCAAGGGGTTCTTTGAGTGCTTGCTGAAGCTCTTGAATTTCCTGATGACTCTTGCGGGACTGACCATGATTGGTTACGGGATTTATTTGTTTGTGGAGTACGAGAAATCGTCCGGTGCTGGCATGGACTTGCTTGAGCTCGGGCGGCCAATGCTCCTGGCAGTTCCTCTGTCCTCAAGCATTTTGGATGACTTGCTGAAAGCCTGGTAAGCTGCTCTGTCCGCCTTGCTGCAATCTCGATGCGTATAGCTGTTCCCGAGCTCAAATTCGTAGATGTGTCACTGCATTTAATGTGCTTCTTCCTTGGCGGTCCTAAATTGCCCTTAGATTTTCAGATATCATAAGAACACTTCTATTGATCCATGCTTCCATTTTTGCAGGTTTATATGTGTTGTCATTGGGATAGGATTGGTTCTTTTCATCATATCCTTATTTGGATGCATCGGGAGCTGCTCACGGAACGGATGTTGTTTGTCTTTCGTATCCTTGATCCATCTCTCTTTTATGTACATTATTGTTGGTTATGCGAGTCATTCTCTTGAGTCTTGAGAATGTTTCCTCTTAAGTTAAAACAGTATGCTATGCTGGTATTCCTGTTGATACTGGTGGAGTTGGGATGTGCCGCATTCATATATTTCGACAAGAGCTGTGAAGATGTGAGTATGGATGTCCACATACCTTCTCTTTGGATGCTCTCACGGAATTATGTTTGCTTAAACACAATTCCCTTTCTGTTCAGGATATTCCGACCGATAAAACTGGAGATTTTAGCATGATATACGAGTTCCTGAAGGAAAATTGGAAGATAGTCAGATGGGTCGCCCTAGGCATAGTTGTGTTGGAGGTGTCATCGAGTCCTCCCTCTGCACTTCCTTCTTCTGAGATAGCTTACTTTGACTGCAATAAGTCTGATTCCCCTCTTCCGTCGCAGGCACTTATCTTTGTCCTGGCTGTTTTAGTTAGAGCAGCAAACCGAAATCCAGATTATGACAGCGATGAGGAGTTCATCGCCCCGAGACAACAGATTCGACAACCATTAATGGGCAGGCCGCCACTGCCGCCGGCTACCGGCATACCCATTGCTGGACCCCTTGATCATCGGCCAAGTAGAAATGACGCCTGGAGTACACGAATGAGGGAAAAGGTTGTAGGTTTCCTGGTTGCTTTTCTTTCTTTTTTTTTTTGATGAATTGTCCGGATTCAACCTCAAATGCTAATGTTGTGTTGCCTTCTGTTCTCCAGTATGGATTGGATACTGCAGAGTTCACTTATAACCCAGCCGAGTCCGGAAGGTATCAGCCCGTCACTGCTCCGCCAGCCGAAGACAAGGGCCGCTGCACTATCATGTAGTCAATCGTTTTAGCAAGGTATTAAGTCCAGGTTGACACAGATATGCCATTCAATCAATTTTTTCGACATCTGCTTGTTGCTAAGCTTGAGTTCGGATTTAAGCATTTCCTTTCCAAATTAAATGTCCAAAACATGTTCATGTAGTTGCATATTCCAGCTGCAAATCTGTTTATTGATTAAATCAATTCACCCAAATGATACATAAACTAAAAAAAGGGAAACCGCTGGGATATATAGAGTTTGGGGGGGATGGCATCAGTTCTCCAAGGTGATTAAGCATCAAAGCGATTATTCAGACGCAAATTACCCATTTGTTTATAACATGAGATTCATCACCTGCCACCACACCCAATTAAAAACCTAACCCTAGAAATTCAAAATTATTTCAAATAAAAAAACCGGTGAACTTCGAAGTGGGGGGATACTAGCGCGATCAGAACCTGTCGGGATTCACAAGCGACATCACCAAAGAGATTTTCAGTGGATTGACAGACCATTTGTGAACTTCTATCGTCACCTCGGCCAGTTGTTTACCCCCCCACCTTCGATTCATTTTAAGTAATCCATATAAAGTGTTAGGAAAGAAAGAAAGGAATCAAGCTCAGGACTTCTTAGAGGTATTGTGCAAAGCCATCAAGGGACGGAATCCGAGGACTCCGAATTCTCCGGCACACAGAAATGGTTCATCGACGCAAGAGGAACGAATAAAAATAGAAAAAAACCCGAGAAGAAAATCAGGAACGAGGAGGAGAAAGAAACCCTAATTTCGCGCCGAGGAGAGAACAAAATGTGGCAAAGAAGCGATGTAGAGAGGGGGGGGGGGGGGATTATAAAGGGACGGGCGACGATTGCGTCGGCGGGAGGGAGAGGATGAAGTAAACCCTACAAGGGTTTTTTTTGGGGGATTAGGGTTTGATACAATTGGGCCGGGCCCCCAACTCATCGTTTGCAACTAATTTTGTTAGAAGTCGGGTTTTTTAACGATATCCTCTCCCACGTACTGTCGAGGTTTCCCCGTGAAGACCTTCCTCGTGGGGACTCCATCCACGAAAGTGCTCACTCCCAATCCATTCAAGTCCACAGAATGCGAAGCGCTCGAGGAGATCTGTTTAGCAACAGAAATTTTGGGCTACAGATCTTAGCCCAATCTGTAGATCGACGAATCAGAACACAGGTCTAAGGAAGGAAAATCCAGAAAGGAGGTGATCACGGATACACACAAGGCGAAGGGATCACCAAGTGACGGGATTACTAGGCGACATGCGACAACAGATTGGCGAAGCGACAAGCGATAACAGGTCGGCGAAGCGACAAGCGACAGTCAGACTGGGCGAGCGAGGAAACTCTACGACGAAAGCCAATGGGCGATACGGTCGATCAGTCAGCTCTTAAGCAAGGCTCCAGAAGATCTCGGGATCCGGAAGGAGATTTGTGGCAAGTTTACTCATATGGAAGGGAGATATTCCATGGAGACTGACGACAAAGGAAGCGTAATATATGTGCAATATTACATTACCGTATATACGTAGATCTAGCTTAGTATAAATAGTTGTTCTTAGGCATTGTACACAGACATCAACAGACCTCTCTACAGACGGACATATATTGTCATTTTATTATCATTTCAAGCATTCGAGCGTTCAAGCTCTCTTTGCGTTCCAGCATTCTTGCTCACTTTCGAAGGAATCGTCGATGGCATCCGTAAGTGCTTCCGCTTAGGGGTGTTCGTCCGCTGTCTTCTCCTTTTCTTTACTTTCATTTCATACGGCGACCACACATTTAACGAATCCTTCGGGCACCAGTTGACCCGTAGTGCCAGAGATCTCCGACGTGTTCGGATCCGGCTTGCCCGCGGTCACTTCCGTAGCGAACACGCCTTTGGCTACCACAGTAGGAGGAACTAGGCTAACACAATGCCAAGGACTCGATCTGGTGGTAATCCAAACAATACCGGAGACAACAGCTCCGATGGAGAAAAGACTAACGATGGACGTGGCTCAAACCCAACATTGACTGAAGAATTATCAGCCATCATGAGTACTCTCCAACTCTTGATGGAGAAGGTCGGAGCCATCGACCAGAAACATGATGCCTTCAAGGAGACAATCGACTCTAAGATGGAGGCTGTTTTTCAAAACCTTGGGACTGTGTCAGGGGTACCGTCAGGCAGCCCCATAAACAGAAGGGTCGAATCCGCAACCAGACCTAAGCATGGTCACTTTCGGAGCGAACAAGATCATCGATCTCGACATGGGTCTCCGAATTGGGGATGGCGAATGGGTTGTTCTTTCGGCTTCCTATGATGGGTTGATTGCTTTGGCTGTCATGAAAGACGTCGTGCTTGCGGAGGATGGGGACATTTATCTGTGGAATCTTGCAACCGGGTTGTTCAGACAGTTGCCGAAGCCAGCTACGGACTTGCCACTACAAAGTACTTCGGCACTGTTGCTGTTTCAATGGCTTTGGATAATGTGTCAATGCCAGCACCCCCGGCTACCTCCGTCGCTCATCTTACCAGAGAAGAAAAACAGAAAAGAGAGAGAAGAAAACTTTTTGTGTTTGTTATTTATGTTGTTGTCTGTCACATAGTGTGCAGTGTTTGTTATAGCCCCCACATTGTATCTATCAGCCTTTTGTCACACATTTACAAAATATAAGACTGCTGCCATTTTACTTGGGCCCATTCTTCAATTCTCCTTCTTGTGTACAAGCATCAATGACAAGCTCCTTTCCTTCCCCCATCTCTTCTTCTATTTTTTCTGTTTCAATTGAATGAAAGTTCTTCCTTTCTTGACACTCCCCTCCAAAGGAGCATAGATATCCTTCATGCTCATCTTGCCTTTTAACCAATTATACCTGGGACCCGGTAACGCCTTTGTAAATATGTCATCCACTTGTTGCTTTGTGGCTACATACTCCAACCTCACTTTCCCATTTTGTATCTTCTCCCGAACAAAATGGCAATCCATTTCAATACGCTTTGTTCTCTCATAGAATATCGGATTCTTCGATACGTGAATTGCCGACTGATTATTACACCAAATATCAACTGGTTTTTCAACTTGAACTCCATATTCATCCGATAAGGACAATAGCAAAATCACTTCACATGTCACCATTCCCAGTGCACTGTACTCAACCTCTGCTGATCTTCTAGACACGGTGGATTGTTTCTTCGCTTTCCAGCTAACTATTGAACCTCCATAATACACACAATAGCCTGTTAATGATCTCCTTGTATCCAAACAACTACCCCAGTCACTATCTACAAATGCAGTAAACCGGTGTGCCTTATCCAAGCTGAAAAACACACCAGCACCCGGACATCCTTTCTGATACCTTAAAACCTGATAAGCAGCTGTCAAATGTACATATCTGGGATGTGCCATGAACTGCGACAGTACTTGCACAGCATAACTGATATCAAGACACGCGAGGGTAAGGTACAACAACTTCCCAACCAGTTGTCTGTACTCCATGGGATCCTTCAGCTCTTCTCCCCCTTCTTTAGGCAACTTGTGATTAGGTGATATTGACACTACAGCTGATTTGCTTCCCAACAGTCTATGGTTCTGTAACATTTCCAAAGTATAATTTTTTTGAGAAAGTACAATACCTTTCTTTGACCTGGTTGCTTCAAGACCAAGGAAGGACTTAAGACTTCCTAGATCTTTCGACTTGAACACACTGCTTAAATATTGTTTGAACTTCTCAATTTCAACCAAATTCGGTCCTCCAACTGCTATATCATTGACATACACAAGTAATGCTATGAAATCAGGTCCTCCTTTCCCTTTGATGAACAAGAAATAATCTGATTTTGATTGCACAAACCCATTATTCTGCAGGGCAGCTACAAACTTAGAATTCCATTGTCTTGAAGCCTGTTTCAAGCCATATAACGCCTTTTGCAGTTTACACACAACCCTTCTCTTCCCCTTAAACTGCAAAGGATTGACTTGAAGACCAGGAGGAAGCGACATGTACACTTCTTCATCCAAATCACCATTGAGAAAAGCATTATTGATGTCCATTTGACAAAGATGCCAATTGAAACGTGCAGCTAATGCTAGAAACATTCTAACTGTTGTGTGTTTGGCCACTGGACTGAATGTATCTGTATAATCAATCCCTTCACGTTGCGTATACCCTTTAGCTACTAACCTGGCTTTATACTTGCTAACACTCCCATTAGCATTGTATTTGGTTTTGAAAATCCACTTGCAGCCAATAGGGATCTTGCCATCTGGTAGCTCAGTCAAAACCCTTGTTTGATTTTCAGCCAATGCATCTAGCTCTACAGTTATAGCTTTGCGCCAATGTTCAGAACAAGCAGCCTCGAAGAAAGAAAGAGGATCATGAGGTTAATAGCCAGTGTTTTATAACCATCAGAAAGATAAGAATAGGAAAGAACATTGCAAATGTCATATTTAGTAGAAGAGGTTGGAAAAGTGACAGACCCGGGAGGAGAATGATTTAAACCACCTAAAGTCATGGCAAGGAAACAATGGTAATCTTGCAGGTAAGTAGGAGGTTTCCTCTGTCTACCACTTGTTCTTAAAGAGATGGAACTATCATGATGTGTGTCAGATGCACCGGATGATGGAGATGCTAATGTAATATCATGATGTAAAGAGGTGATATGTTCTGGTATTATGGTAGAAGGTTCAGAATGAGGTAAAGAGATGCTAGAAGTAGGATGAGGTATGTCAGAAGAACCCAATGTGTTATCTGTACATTTGAAAGGAAACACATGTTCATAGAATATGACATCCCGAGAAACAAAGATTCTGTTTTTTTTTCATATCATAAAGTTTATAGCCTTTTGTCCCTACTTAATATTAATATCCAATAAAAACATATTTTACTGCCCTAGCTTCAAATTTTGACCTACCATGTTGTAATGTAGAGGCAAAACACAAGCATCCAAACACTTTGAGATGTGTGTAGTGTGGTTTAGTGCCAAGTAATAACTCAATAAGTCTTTTGTTCTGCAAGATAGGAGTTGGTAATCGATTAATGATATGTACAACTTTTTGTATTGCATCTGCCCAAAATTTTAAAGGCAAGTTAGATTGAAATAAGAGTGCCCTTGTAACATTGAGAATGTGCTAATGTTTTCTTTCTACAATGCCATTTTGTTGAGGAGTTGCTACACAAGTTGTATGATGTAGAATACCTTTGCTTTTATAGAATTGTGTCATCATAAACTCTTTCCCATTGTCACTCCTAATTATTTTAATACATGAATGATATTGTGTTTCCACTAATGTGCAAAATTGTTATATATATGTGGAAGCCTCTGATTTAGTTTGCCGCAGATATACCCAAGTCACTCTACTATAGTCATCCACAATTGTTAAAAAATACTTATGTCCACCTATTGATAAGTCAGAAACAGGGCCCTATATATCACAATAGATGAGATCAAATGTGTGTTTGGAGGATTGTATATGTACTGGAAATGGCAATTTCTTTTGTTTTGCATAATGACAAACTGAGCATAAAGTTTGATCACTCGATGCAGGTTGTAATCCATTACAAGAGTGAATGTACTTCAGTTTTTCAAAAGATGGGTGTCCAATTCTAAAATGCCAAACATCAAAAGTATCTAAAGTGGTGTCATGTACTGCAGTAGATGCAACATGTTGGTCGACGAGATGATCTCTCCAACTTTCCTGCAAGATGTACAGTCCTCCCACTTCCTTAGCAAGTACAATCATCCTCCATGTGGATAAGGCCTGTATGAAACATAAGTGTTTGAGGAAAAGAACAACACTGGCTGGATTTCATCAACTGACTTACAGAGATCTAGTTCATATGAAAGGTTGGTATGTATAGGACATTCTTGAGAAACAAATTAGTGTGAATTGTCACTTCGCCAACATGAGTGACTTGAGCTTTCTGTCCATTTGGCAAGTAAACAGACAGATTTTGAACAGAGAGATGTTTTGAAAAGAAATGTAAACTGCTAACAATGTGGTTTGTTACTCCAGTATCAACAATCCACTTTGCGGAAAGAACAAGATTGTTTGAGTTACCTGCTGCATTAGAAAAAGAGTTTAGAGTTTCTGGTTCAACATAAGATGAAGAAGGTGCAGAAAATGAGGTTGCAGCAAGTTTAGGCTGCTCATTCTGAACACTGAGCATTGCCATTAGCTGTTGAACTTGCATCGTTACTTCATCAAGATCTTGATGGCTTGAAGACTTGACTAAGCTCCCATTAGACATCACTACTGCTGTTCTATGAGCTGCAAATCTCCCTCTTCTAATTCCAGTAGCACCTGGATATCTAATAAGTTGAAAGCACTTATCCTTAACATGTCATCTCTTACCACAATGCTCAAAAAAAATTTGTCCACGCCTCTGTTACTGCTTCTTCTTAAATTCAAATTGTGTGCTGTTAGGTGTCACAAAAGCCATTGACTCCACCTTCAAATCTGGCTTTGCTTCTCTACCTTCTCTTTCATTCTTATACGACTCCTCCTACAGTGCTAGACTGTAAACTTCATCCAAACCAGGAAACGGTTTCATTGCTAGTATCCTCATTTTAAAGGAATGATAACAGTCATTTAGCCCATATAAAAATCTGTATATATGATATTCCATCTGATTCACAATAAACTTTTCATCACACTTCCCACACTCACAATGGGGTAACGGCCTTGCATGCTTTAATTCTTCCCATAAACCATTCAGTTCAGTATAGTATTCATCAACTGACTTTGTTCCTTGTGTTACCGCTGTTAAAGTGGCTTGCAGCTTCCACACCTTAGTTCTATCAGGTTGTGCATACCTTCTTTTCAAGGTTTTCCAGATTTCAACAGCAGTATTAATATAGAAAACATTGATGGCTATGGTCTCATTTACAGACTTAAGCAGCCAAGCAGTGACAAGCGTATTGCAGCGTTTCCAGGCTGCATATATCTCCTGATCCTCACACGACACATGTATACTTCCATCAACGAAAGTCAACTCGTTTCGGAAAACTAACGCCATTACGAAAGATTTACTCCAAGTGTAACAATTAAGACCATTAAACAGTGGGGTTACGATTACGGACCCAAGATTGTCAGTCTGTTGTATATAGTAAGGCGAGGTCTGGTCTTCCACAAATCCAGCACCTCGAGCCACCCCTGCTCCCTGCATCTCAACTATTTCTTCTGAGCTTGAAATTTCTCCTCTCGATTGTTGGTGCCTTCGTTCTCCCGCAATAACTGCAGCAAACGAGTGTCGCTCTGATACCATATCAACGTCAACACCCCCGGCCACCTCCGTCGCTCATCTCACCGGAGAAGAAAAACAGAAAAGAGAGAGAAGAAAACTTTTGTGTTTGTTATTTCTGTTGTTGTCTGTCACATGGTGTGCAGTGTTTGTTATAGCCCCCACATTGTATCTATCGGGCTTTTGTCACATATTTACAAAATATAAGACTGTGGCCATTTTACTTGGGCCCATTCTTCAATTCTCCTTTTTGTGTACCAGCATCAATGACAAGGTCCTTTCCTTCCCGCAACTCTTCTTCTATTTCTTCTGTTTTAATTGAATGAAAGTTCTTCCTTTCTTGACATAATGTATAACTCGTCTTTGAGATCCTGCCAATGAGAACTCAATGCCTGGAGACAGGTTTTGAGGGAGCCCCTCTTCGATGGACCTGTGAGGGCAAGGCCATCCACTGGATCAATACCACAGGCCGGGTAGTTTGCTTTAGACTTTGAGAATGAGAACTCCATGGGATTCCCTCCTCTGCCTGTGAACGGCATAAGTGTATTTTATCACGGGCTGAGCAATCATCGGGGATGCCTGGTTACTTGTCATCGTTACATGGACACCCCCATCCAGGGTTGGATTATGGAAGAATACAGGGTGGGTGTGGGGTCTTCGTCGACCAAACTGTTCAACATCGGTCTCGACAACTTCCCGATCCACGATTACTTCCCATACAGATGTGCAGAAAGAGACACACGAGCAACTCCCGGTTGAGGGGCATTAGGTTCGGCCAGAACCAAAGGCTTATGTACAGACTCTAGTCTCGCCATTAACAGATCTTTCCTAGGATTGCACGCATAAGGTCGAAACTATTTTTAAAGCTGCAACTCTTGAGCGAAACCCCCAAACTGTTGTCCGATCTTTACTACGGAACATAAATGTCATTAAGTACGGAACATAAATGTCATTAAATTATTAATGGCCCTATATAGACAGAGATCTCATCAAAGCAGAATTACACGGAAGGAACGAAAAGAAGATACAATGAGATCGGTTCAATCCCTCCTTGTTGTCTTCCTGGCAATTGCTTTGGTCGTCACAATGATCCCAGTTGGAGACCAGCCCCGACTTCTTTCTGGATCGTTTCCCGGTCCCGTTCCCCTTTCTGTCCAAATGTCTGGAGGCGATTGACAAGGTAGAGGATTGCCAGGAAGAGGTCCTCTGGGCGCTCCTGCAAGGGAAGCTGAAGTTCTCCCCTAAGTGTTGCAAGGCCATAGGTGGGCTGTCCAACTCGTGCTTCAGACAGCTTTTCCTGGGACCGTTCACTAAGGCCATCGGCGAACAGGTCAAAGGCTTCTGCCACCAATTCTTGGCGCCAATTGGCTTGCCCTGAAGAGGACAGACAGAACACCATCTCCCCAACAAGGATGCCGACCGATTCCTTGGTTTTCATCTATGTGCTAGCTAATATAAAAGGCCAAATAATAAGAATGATCCATATGCGAGGAACATGGAAACCACGGCATGTTAGTGAAAATGCTTCTACCAACTCAACAACAGGAGATTCACTATATAAGCATTGAGAAGAAGTTTCTAAGAACCATGGGCAAATGCAACGGATACATGATCACTAGAATCCATGCTGAACAAGATTTCTGTAAGTTCCGTATATATAACTGCACAACATGCCCGTACAATGTTATTTGGCTACCAGATTCACGGCAGAAAGCCAGACCATCACAAACAAAATATCACAACCATATGAAACATGTGAGTGTCCACAGTACAGAACACCTGTAAGGCAACCCCGTTGGTGGGTGTCTATGTCAGAAGGCTGTCCTATGGATTACCAACGACCGGCAAGCCTTTCGGTTCGGGTGACTGGAACGAGAGAGATATAAGCTCAGACCTGTACTTCTCAGCACTGTCCCCATTCAGTAGCGGTGAGCCCTTCAGTTCCGGTGACTGCAGCGAGATAGACATAAGCTCGGATCTGTACTTTTCAGCAAAGTCACCATTCAGTAGCAGTGCGGCAGTAGCTGTCTTTGGGCTTTCCGGTCGAGCTCCAGCAACATCCTCTGGGACGGAGCTGGATATGGCGATGAGCGACTCCCGTGCCAGCTCCATCTGTAGCTTTTTGGATGGTGACGCCTTCTCCATTTATCAACACAACTGCAACTAAAAAGGAACATATTCATCTGACGCTCGTAAGATCAGACTTTAGGCATTCCAACAGTAAACTCAGAATCGACTCAATCGATTGACAGAGATTCTTCTTCAGGCCTTCTCTAGAGCCAAAAACATACCATTTGAAGTCACGTGACATGATCTCATTCTCCAGAAGGCCGATCAACGTACTAACAACATCAACCGTCATCTGGACTCCATCTCTACTTGAGACACTAAACCTTCCTACCGAACAAGCTAACTGATTTTCTCTTTCCACCTCGGGCGCAAACAATTAAAACGTCAATCCCTTCCTAAAGCAATCATGACCAAACTATCTTGCCGGAAAAATGGTAAAGCTGAACGACAACAACAACCATCATCGACTCCAAATCAAGCCCGAGCCGAACCCTAAACTAAAATCCCTGAAAAGTAGAAACAACAGGATCGAACCCTAATCAATCCCAAACCAAACTAAGCAAACCAACCAGAGCACTAAGAAATCAACAACAGAACGGAGAAAAAAAATCCAGAGAAATCGATTCGAGGAAAAACAAGAAACGAGGAAATCGGATCCCGATCGGATAACTCTCCAGACAAAGAGATCATTGAACGGGAACAGATAACGGATTCGGCGATTCTGCCGCAACCGATTACGAGATTAAGTGGGAAAAAAATTAGGAACTGGATTCAACAGAAACACCGGGGTAAAATCGCTTCCGGATAAAATCCGTTTTACCTTTTCCTTCGGCGGTGGTGGGATTTTTGTCCGGAATTGCGCGCTGTCGGGCGATTTGGTCCGAAAGCGTCGGTCCGAAAAAGGCAGGGTATTTATACTAGTACGGAAGGAGGGAAACATCGCTTGGTTTCCTTCGCCCAGATTTTACATTTTTTGGACGTAGCCAATCTAAATTCAACGTATAAATCACATTTTGAATCTCATATCCAACCAACAACAAAATCTTGTTAGATGTATACGTCAGATATGGTTCCAATCGAGGAACGTTAACAGACCATGACGCAAACCGAACTCATTGGCGGCGGCAAAACCAGTGCGAACCAGAGATGTCACCGCGGATCCAGCAGGTCCCTGATTTGCTTCTCGACTTTCTTCTGAGTCAAGGCATCTGGGAGCTGAGATATTACCTCGGCCCCGAAGGAGAACACGAGGGCTTTCCTCGCTGTCTTCAGGTCGATCCCCCGTGCTTGTAAGTAGAACAGCTGGCTCTCTTCCAGGTCGCTTATGGCTGCCCCATGGGAGCACTTTACGTCATCCGCGATGATCTGGAGGTTGGGTTTCACATTCATGGTCGCACGCGGTTCCAGCAGGAGGCTCCTCGTTAGCTGGCCTGCATCTGTTTGCTGTGCGCACCTGAAAAAACTCGCAGCCAGGGTTGGTCAGGGATGGCTGCAGAACATGGACATGGGCATGAATGTGCGACTTCCACGGTTACCTGTTGACCTTAATGTTTCCATCGAATACCACCTGTCCTTGGGAGTGTGCCACGATGCACTTGTGGAGTTGGCGCGAGTAACCCCGCGGATGGTCCAAGACAAGCCTACTGTGTAGGTCCTGAGTCTGCTCGCCTACTGCCAAGTGTAGAGTGGATAGTTCGGTCTGGGTGTCGGGGCCTAACTGCTGTACATGAAGATTATGTCTGCTTAACCTTCCGCCGGTACTGACCTCCACAAGTTGGTAGCTGCTTTCTGATTCCTACAGCAATTAAATAAAACAACCGTAACTTCTTTTTCACCACGACTTGGGATACCGTCGAATCGAAAAGGAAAAATGAGTTTTTCCAACTGACTTAGCTTAAAGATACCTCACTTGAAAGAAACAGTTGAAAGTACTGCAAGGATCTCAATCTACTCTTGATTCTAAAATTTGATCCTGCTGAACCTAACATTCACAAATATATCCTACTACAATCCCATCAAGTCCTTGCTCAAACATCAGCCATAATGCCAAACTAAATTATCTAAATTGGAGAAAATGTAAAGGTTTCTTCCAGTAATTCAAAGCTGAGATCTCCTAATAGTAGTCAGGGGACACCAATCAGAATGATTAACAAGACACGAGCAGATCATACTCATGTAGTTCTAAATAACAGTTCCCAAATCACAAAAGCGTAGCTCAGGATGTGGATTCTTCCACTACAAGTATAACAACCAAATAGGAGTGACGGATTTCATCCCGACAAACCCAAGAACTCAGAGAACAACTCTTGACTGCCTTAAAGTCCATACCTGCCGAACCGAAGTCCACTTTATATGCGCAGAAGACAATGACTGGTTCTGCACATACGAATGCCGAACCTTCCCACCTTCGCTAATGACAATCTCCAAGGCAGTGTTCACCCAACAACACTTGCCCTCCTCTGCGTCCACAAACTCCTCCACAATATCCACCTCCCCTCCTTTCTCCACCAGCACAAACACCCTAGGGTTCGAAATCGCCAACTTGCCGGACTCACCATCACCACCCTCAGCACAAAAGTACCTCAACCGAATTGGGTTCTTGACCTGACACCCTGAAGGCACATATACAATACCCAAATCCGGGGCGCCAACACCATTCACACTCCAAAACAAGTCACCACATTCGAAATCACTCACGAGCTCGAGAATCCTCTCACAAATCGTCCCCGAACCAACCTCCGCCAAACTACCCACGACCACCCCTTCTGAAAAATCCCTGCAGGAACTAACGACATATCCATCGACGATCCCAAGGTCCCCCAATCCAAACTCCCCTCCCTCGACGGACGGGCGCAGGGCGGGGTAAATGCTGGAGCTTCGGAGGAAGGAAGTATCCGTGAAGCGGAAGGCCTCGTCTTTCCTCGACGGCCAAGGGGTCGACAGGAGGCGCTCGGAGGAAGCCTCCCGGATTCTCCTCAGGGGGGAGAGGGTGGAGGGGGAGAGGGAGTCCTCGAGGGTTTCGGCGAGGTCCAGTACAAAAGGGTCGGAGAAGCCCAACTGGGGGGGCGGCGCCAGGGATGAACGGATGGCGGGGATGGATGACTTCCTCCCGGCAAGCTGCCTGGGAGGCTTACTGGGTGGTTTGAATTGGGGGTTGATTGGATGAAGCAGCAACAAAGATGACATCTTTTCCGTGCGTTCCTCTCCTCCTCCTCCTCCTCCTCCTCCTCCTCCTCCTCCTTACGTTCGCTTCCCCTCCAATTCCTAGGACGACGCCTTATTGATGGGTTGCCGGGGGTTTGACTTCGACTTCCAGTGGAACCAGCTTCAGCGGTTAATTTGTCTCCATTAGTCCCCCCCCGTTCAGCTCGATGGTCGGAGTTCCAATGTCAGATTAACTCAAATTCGATCAGGGCAGGGCATTGGTGACGAACTCGAAATCATTCAAAGAGGGATCTGATTAAATTGATGGCTAGTTGTTTGGAGAGATTTCAGTTTCATTTGTCACCTCATTATTCATTCGATTTTCCCCTTCTAACACTGTTGTACCAAACACCCCTTTTTAAAGGATGTAATTAGGCCAAATCTTAGTTCTCCGTTTCGTACTCGGATAAATTATCATCAAGTAGCCGCTAAATCTCAATCAGGTAAACCTCGGCTTATGAGAAACTTGAAATTTACTTAAACTAATTTTATAAATTTTTTTTTATCCGTTGATTTTCAAACTTAGTAAATGTACACGAGAAGCTTGAGTTTTGTTCCAAACTACGTTAATCGAAAAACATCTCATAAAATAAAATAATAATTTTTAAAATTTATTGAATAATTTTTAACAATTTGTAACAATATTATTTAATAAATTTTAAAATAACACATGTTCGAGAAGAAAGATAGATAAAATTTCAAAAACTATTCCATATTGGACTCGTGGTTGATTTGAGAGGTCAAGATCAATAATTTCACATGGGAAAGTGAAGCAATTGTTGGGGAAGCGGCCAACGGTACGTGTACGAAACCGTTACGTTGTTTACTAAGATCGACTTTTTTTTTAGTAAACTTTACCAAAAATCGACCTTTTTTAGTAAAATATTTAGTAAAAAGTTGTATCGGGTTTAGTAAAGTTTATTAATTTTTCTCTGTTCACAGTTAGTAAAGTTTACTAATTCGCGTTTAGTAAAGTTATCCGGCAATTTTCAAATTATTTTAGTAACCGTTTACGAAAAATATCGGTGATTTCCACATTTTTTTAGTAACTTTTACTAAAATATCACTGTTCAAGTTTAGTAACTGGTTACTAAACTTTTTAGTAAATTTGTCCTCCGATTTACTAAATGTAGTTTAGTAACTTTTACTAATTTATCACTGGTCATTTTTAGTAAACTTTACAAATTTGATTTAGTAAAATTTCAAAGTTTCGTAATCTTTCCGGTTCGCTGTCGAACGAAATTAGTAATAATTTACTAATTTTTTAAGGAAAATTAGTAAATTACTCTTGAACATAGTAAAATCGTTAGTAAATTACTAAAAATGACTTTTTTTTCGTAATCTTTTACTAATTTTTGAGCGAAATTTTCTGAAAATTTAGTAAATAATTACTAAACTTTTTAGTAATTTACTTACCAAAACAGTACATTCCGAACCTAACTATAAACCTATTTTCATTGTGAAATTACTATTTTACCCCTGCGGTAAAATAGTAAACGTTTTTGTAAATAGGTTTTTGTAAATTTACCGCTGGGTAAAATGGTAATTTCACAATGAAAATAGGTTTGTAGTTAGGTTCGGAATGTACTGTTTTGGTTAGTAATTACTAAAAAGTTTAGTAACTGTTTACTAAATTTTCAGAAAATTTCGCTCAAAAATTAGTAAAAGATTACAAAAAAAAAAGTCATTTTTAGTAATTTACTAACGATTTTACTATGTTCAACACTAATTTACTATTTTTCCTTAAAAAATTAGTAAATCATTACTAATTTCGAAGGAAAAATTACTAAACTTTGAAATTTTACTAAATCAAATTAGTAAAGTTTACTAAAAATGAACAGTGATAAATTAGTAAAAGTTACTAAACTACATTTAGTAAATCGGAGGACAAATTTACTAAAAAGTTTAGTAACCAGTTATCTTTCAATTTTTTATATTTTGATATATTACTATTCAATCGACATTAAACCACATATTTAGGAAAGTTTATATCGAACTTTCATGTAATGATTATAAATGAAGTTCGTACCACGAAAAATCCGTGAAATTCCTTCTATTCAAAAATATTCGTATCAAAACCTCGATATAAACTTTCTTGTGATGATTAAAGCGAATTATGTACTACAGTAATTTCGTCATGTTTAAGAAAGTTCATACCGGTCGACAGCCCAATGAATATCGTTGCATTTACCATGTGTTGCATTTTAGCAAATCACGCTGGCATAAATTTATTTTCTATTTAGGAAATTTGCATAAGTTCATAAAGTTATTTTCTTTTTAACTTAGCGATCATATTCACATAACCTTCAAATCCTTTGTTATTCATGTCAAGCACCGTCGACATGTACAAACATTGTTTTATTTTTTTAAGACCTAATGGAGTCCGAGCAATATAATCCCGAAAGGAGCCTCTATGCATAAGGGGTTGTTCAACCGGTCTACAATACATATGCATGAACGACGAGCAATTTGAGAAATCCTGCCTGTCACGAAGTGCCTGGCGAGCAAACCTTCTCGTCCCGACGGCGGAAGGGCCACGTTATACGTAAAACCTACCCACAGTCTATCTTCAATGATGATTATATGTTCAACCCAGATGGGCAGAAGAGAAATGTGTGTGAGCACATGTTTCACGCTGGTTGAATCGATCATCACCGTTACCGAGTTTACTTAGACCCTGATACGATGTTAATAATATTAGATAGGCCCAAATAAAGAGCTTAACGAGTTTCCACTCAAAGCCAATTGACAATAAAGTGTGTACATAACTAGCTTATTTTTTTTTCTCGACTTTGGATTTTGGGTTTGCCTAAATTAGGTTGCACCCTTTTCCAACATTGTTGTTGTATTAATTTGAGGATCCGATTTGGGGTTCCAAGGAAAGTGAACGACCTGAAAAAAATTGTACAAACTTTAGTCGACGACCATGGCCTCGTCACCTCCATTTATTTTCTTTTTTCCCTTATCTTGCTTAATCTTGACCGGGACTTATTTTGGACCAGGTGAGAAAAGCCTGGTCAAAAGGTTATTACAGTTACCGCCCTGTTTTGTTTTCCATCAAACCGGAAAAGCTTGTATGATGATGAGGGTCGGATCAGACACATTGGATGTCATAATCATTGGAACTCTCAAATTGCATGCCATCTTTGAACAGAAAAAACCTTCAAAAAGCAAAAGGGGATGGTGGGGGGGGGGGGGGGGGGGCGGGGCGAAGATCTAGCAAATATTTGGAATAACAATATGTACAAACCAAAAACCACAGTGCCAAACCCATCACAATACCCAATCATCTAGATTCTAGGCTATGTGTCATGGCCCTACCTAACCAGTTCTCTCCCCTATTGAAAGCTTTCCCAAGTGTGAAAGGAGAAAAGGTTTGCCCCAAGTCACCAAAATCTAATTTTGTTTTTTGTCCAATCCAGATGGGGGAAATCCTTGGATCACATATAAAGATTTGGAACATCTAAAGGTCTATCCAAGAGACATGAATTACAACACTGGCCAGGAGATAAAAAAGCAAAGGAATGTCCCCCCCACTATCAACTTTTGCAATTGCCTTCCTAATTGGGATACCTAAAAAAACAAAAGAAAAGTGCACAAATGATCTTCTTCTTGCTTATGTAATCCTAGGAGTGCACAAATGATCTTGTTCTTGCTTATGTAATCCTAGGTAAGATCCTATGTTACAAACTTTTGAACGGACAAAAAATCGAAATAATCCCATTTAGGATTTAAGAAGAAGTAATGTGATTGAGGAAGGTTTTGTGTTGTGAAACAAAATCAATTGTAGTTTGATTGAGTGCCCTTGTTTGAAGCTGAGGGGGTAAGATCTTGTATGTGGAATGTGAATCCATCAGTTCAAAAAGTCATGAACATAATGCAAGCAAGCAATTGAGCACATTCTAAAGGGGGAGCCTTTGTTGAAAGTGTATGGGGGGGAGGGGGGCCCATTGGGTGATGAAATCGCAATATTAAAAAGTGGATTTCCTGACATGATGTTGGGGAGGAAGATGGAAGCTTTTTGAACTCAAACATCACGAAACAATCAAAGAATCCATACCACATACACACACATTCGATATGGGAATGACATCTTCGATTAAATTTACATTATTGTTTTAATCTTTTGTTAAATGTTACGATCACGAAGTTCGTAAGAGTTATTACATGCATTTTATTGTTATGTTAAGTCAGGGGTTTTGTCAGAGTAATTACATGAACCCGCCGATCTTCTCTTTGGCTTCATATTTTGGCTTCAGTCTTCCATAGAAAAATGGGAGTACAGCACGATTAATGATATGGCTTCGTTCCGATTCAATCTCTTCATCATACATCAGGACGAAATGAATGACAATGGCCCTAGTGACGACAGCCGGACGGGAGACAACGATCTGAGTGCCGATGACCTGAATCGCAAGACCAGGGGTGACCAAAAGCACAGTTTCACACGACGAGACAAGAGAACTTCTGTTCCAAAGAGGCAATGGTCAAATGGAAAACAATGGCGGGAACCAAACTGCTGTTAGGTGTGAACACAATCACAAAACAGAGAGTTTTGAGGTTTTGGCCCCACCGACGTTTCGGGAATTTCTTCAGATGGAGGATTAGGACAAGCACTTTCGGTTCCGTGTCTTCCTTTTCCTCCCTATTCCCCCATCCTTTACCTTTTCCAGTTGTGCTAGTCCGAAAACGTTCCGCGCATCACGAACATGCAGTTTGCCTTGTATAAATAGAGGGATTTCGGCCGCCATCCATACTCTTACTGACCTACAACTACTTCCCCACTTCGTCCTTCCAACTGCAGACGGTGATAAAGAGTTGTGCCACCATGATGATTCCGTTCCTAAACTAAGGGTTTACGAATTCTGAGACGCGCCTCCCCACATTGTGATTTTCTTTTGTGAGTGAGTTTCCGGGGTTTTTGTCCACGGTAGAGAACATTGTCTGGTGATTGCAAGGGACGATGGCGGGAGGAGGATCATTGCCTCCTGGGTTCCGGTTCCACCCGACTGACGTGGAACTTGTTGGGTATTACCTGAAAAGAAAACTCGAGGGGCTAGAATTCGAGCTCGAAGTGATCCCCGTGATCGACCTGTACAAATTCGACCCGTGGGAACTGCCGGGTACAAATAACGCGATACGAACTACTGATCATGGCTATCAGTTTCGAACTTATAGTCTGAATATTTTGTGTGCTTTTTTATAGAGAAGTCATTTCTTCCGAGAAAGGATATGGAATGGTTCTTCTTCTGTCCCCGGGACAAGAAGTACCCCAATGGGACAAGAACAAATCGGGCTACCAAGGCTGGTTACTGGAAGGCCACAGGGAAGGACCGGAAGATCGCCTGCCAGTCTTCGGTGACAGGTTATAGGAAGACGCTAGTCTTCTATCGGGGACGAGCACCAGTTGGGGATCGGACTGAGTGGGTAATGCACGAGTACCGCCTCTGCTCCAACGTCTCTGCGGGACCTTCAATCGTTCAGGTTTCCACTCAGTTTGGGTAATTTTGGCTTTTGAAAATAGGTGGATGATCTGATTTCCCCTGTTTTCTGGTTCAGGGCGAATTTGTATTGTGCCGTGTCGTCCAGAAGAGTGAGCAGATGCGGAAGACCGGCGAATGCAGGGGAGAACCAAAAGAAAAAGGCATTGGGAGCTGCTCGAGTGATCAGGATTATGGCATAAAGGGTAATACAAGCGATGTCTCTCGCCATGGAAGCTATTCTAGTGACGGCAGTGGATACTCGAGCCCTGTTCCACGATATGATGCCATGCCTGCGCCAACGGCAGAATTCCAGCATTTTTCTCTCGGTTCCCAGAACCCTAATGTAACGAGGCCCAGACACCTGTGATTCATTGACAATCGCCAAGTGACTTTCTCGGAATCCTGACTACTATTCTCCCTTCGCAGGAATTTGTGCACGGACAAGGACTATTGCCTGAACCCTACTTGCCATGTGACGTCCCAAGTCCAATGGATTCGTGGCGACCCTTTTACGGAAACGAGGGTTCCTCAAGTTCATCCTATCCAAACGTACCGGCGAACAGCTTTGATCATGGAGGCTACATACCATCATACCCTGCCCAAGAAAGTAGCATGGGATTCTTCGGTGAATTCCCATCGGGTGGTTATGTGCACCCGAACTCACCTGACAATCCAAAACCATTTTGAGGACACGACATGATGGACCACCCTCAGGAACTTAGGTTCAAGTTTGACGACATCGAGTCTGCTTATCGTTTCCGCTATTGTTCTTTCTTTTCTCCTTTTCATTTTATCGATCTTCCGGGACCACACATTTTTTAGTGTTGGTTGCCATGGTTACTGTCTCAGTTATTCCTAGTCCTCATTTTTCTCTGTCATTTGGTCATGTCTAAGGACTTTGGCCGGCCTCAAGGATTTCATGTAATCTTATCTCCAAGCGATTAGAAACCGACTCCAACCTCGTCCATCACTACGATGGAATAACCAATGAATATTTTGCTGGTTTCCAGTTATTACGCAGTACACGGAGGAAATAGCTATTTATTCTGAGTCCTGTCTGAATGTTAATGTCGTTATCTATGCGGAAATAACAAAGTTTGAGAATCCTTGTTCAGTGATGCTTTCTTCATCTTTTGCTAGAATTCCCACGGAAGAGGATACAAAGTGTATTACCTCGGCTGGATGTCGTTATAATTGCAGGCGTCTGTTTCATCTCCAAATAGTAAAACAAGCGGATTAGGAAGGAGTAGGAGATGAAAGAGGTGCTCAACGCCCATGGCGGCCTCAAATTCCGGCGTTCTTTCTATTCTTCTCATGACCACGTGCATTATGTTCTTTCTATGCTGCTTGTACACTTCAAAGGGTGCCAACTATGCCAATGTAGACCTAATCTGCAACACCGAATCATTCGAGACAATGGTCCAGCTGCGAGCAACGTGGTGCATCTCCTTGATGATTTAGTCGACATGAAGCCAGTGGGTTGTCCCAGTCTCGTATGCGGGTACCCAATCACTGAAATAGAGATGCTTCCTTTGGTTGTGCATTATCCGCCGACCATGTTTCCGAACTTGATTGCTACAACTGCCTCGGAGCCGGAGCCAGCGCCATGATCGTCGACTGCACTAATCGAATTGGACACAAGCTGCTGTTATAAGTTGTTGAATACGTTAAGAAGACCAAAGTTTCACATTTCGATGCACCCATTTCGTGCTTTCGATGGGCTGATCCCCACTCATCGCTTGTCATTATAACAAGAGTCTTATTGGAACAAAAGTACGTAAAAACTGTTAACATGCCTTTTGATGATGAGCCCTGTAAAATGTTAAGCGCTTGTGCAACTTTACGCCTTTTACTATCATAATTACATAATTAATCGTTTACTTTAATCGAAAAGTTTATGTGTGGGATTCTGAATAGACAAAAAGAAATTAAATTTATTTTAGCTCTTTCACTTGTACATGATAATACTGACTAAATATGAATGTTATGTATACCGGTCTGTCAATCAATTATGAAAACTAATTTTAATAGTTTCTATGTACAAAAGAGACCGACAATTAAGTTCTT
Source organism: Melastoma dodecandrum (assembly GCA_029817715.1). Taxonomy (NCBI): domain Eukaryota; kingdom Viridiplantae; phylum Streptophyta; class Magnoliopsida; order Myrtales; family Melastomataceae; genus Melastoma; species Melastoma dodecandrum. The sequence goes on from JARUPY010000606.1 coordinate 4,440,106, forward strand.
TGTTCAAGGTATATAGTCGTTTGAGCTTTTAGAAATACAACTAGGTTAATATATTTACACAACAATTTGGACATATGATAAAAATAGTTTAATGAAAGATATTTGTAAAATATCGATAAAAAAAAGATAGAATAGTTTCCTAAAACATATATAAGATAAAAAATTATGAAATGAGAAACAATTGCAGTTCCATGACAATTTTAGGAATCCTTGTTTTACTGATGCCCTTTTCATTTTAGCCCTTGGAATATTCGATGATAGGATCTACGTATCTGCTTACGGACAAACTACGACAGTTAATATAAGCTTACCCATTCGTAATTTGTTGAGATTGTTATCTATGAGTTAACGAGGCATTCTAATTGCTTCCGGGGTGGACACGCCGAGTATCGGACCTCAAGGGCGTGGTTAAGGGACCCCCAACTGCGGTCATGGCAGCTTCCGCGGCTAGTATTCTCCATGTCCATCTGGCCATGATCTGCGTGGTGTTTATAAGTGGCATCGGCATCCGAAATTGCATCGATCCTGTCGAGGTTGACACGATTTGCAACACGGAGACGTAACCGAGCCCTAGTTCTTGGGAGATACACTTGCAAGGCTTGGTTGACGATTTAGTCAAACTGACGCCGCAGCTGAGGTTCCATTTCTGCGAGAGGAACCCCTTTTGGAGTAGCCCAGATCCTTTCTTCGGATGCGCGTCGTGTGACGGCCATGTTTCGGAAGAAAGGTTGCAGAAACTGCCTTGAAAACCAGGCCAACATCTTGAAGAGCCAGTGCCCTAATCGATTCGAAGGACAATCCGCTTCTCCGGATTGTCGGAAGCGTTATGAAAACTATACGTTTGAGTATGGTGCTATATTTGCCTGATTTTGATAGATGGAACAACACGGAACGTTGCCCGATGGAAAGGTACTCGTTGGACGAGAGCTTTCGCTTTCAATGAATTACCACACAAATCTCCCAGTTGATTTGGGATCAAACTTCGAGTGATCAAAATGTGTTTTAGATAGTGCGATCACGGTTCCATTCAATAAACAATCGTCAAGTTCCACCTGTTGGATCGTCCAGGCACACTAAGACGGGGTGAATTAGTGATTGTAATTTTTTCGCCCTTTCTCAGTGTAAGCGGAAGCGTACAATATCACAGCAGAGCGTTTCTCAGAAGTGAGATAAGCTTCGCTGTAACCGTTACGATTTGATCGAGTAGATTTTCGTACGAGTGTTTGCGCGATCGTAAGGGACACAGTAGTTTATAGTGGTTCGGCCTTAATCGAACTACGTCCACTTTCCACCAACGAGGTGATTCCACTATATAATATAATGGGTGCAAAGAGCCCTTGCACTAGGCTTTTGGTTTCTCACAAGTGAGATTTAGAATCCTTTAAAAAGGGAGACCACTACTGGGCAACGGTCAACTCCTCACACAGTGGATGTCTTCTCGTTTCCAGCAGAATGATGCTCATGCTCAGCAGTTGATTAGTTAAAGGATTTGCACAGCTCGTTGTCGCTTAGGCGTAAGCCTGTCTATCAAAGTACAAAGACAACGTTGTATTTAGAATATAAATCCTCACAAATAATTTCTTACAGTAATCAACGACTTCTCTGAGAGCAGTCTGTTTCTGATTCACAGCAGAGGAATGTTTCAGCACTTAATAGCTCAGCAGATGATTTCCACACAGTTTCTGTCTCTTCTCAAGATGAGCCTGTAAGTACTCAAGAGACAACCACAAAGCAAGTTACTTAGAACAGAAAAGAAACAGAACAGAGATTGGTTCCTCACACAGCAGAATCTGACTTCTCACTCAGTGAAGTCGCGGTATCCGTCCTACACTCAGTTCGGACGTGCACGGTTACCACAACCGTGACTCACTGCACTCCACACCTAGTGCCTAGGGTGGAATTTTCAGCTCCGGCGGCTTCCACGCAACCTCCTCTACTGTCCATCTATATCAGGAGGTCGAGGCTTCTACACAGCACCCCTGTGCTCGGGAGGACCTCTTTCCACTCTGGCGGCGTTCCCAACTCCTGCTCTATCCTACAGGCACGAAACTTTTGGCGCGCACCCGCAAGTGCGTGTCTAACTGCTCAGACTTCGTAGGTTCCAGAGTTCCCTGCGAAAAGACATGACAACAACAGCTTCTTGCCGATAGGTCAGCAACTGGTTACTGCAATCAGCACAACTATTCACTTAGCTTCTTCCTTTAGATGATTCGCCAGCCGCTCGTTGAACGCACCGAGGACACACAGTCCCTCTCACGACGATCAAGGTCGCACTTAGCCCTTGACATTCTCACACGCAGACTGCAAGAGATAAGAACCAGGCGATCACTTAGCACCTTTCGCTCTCCGCCGATCCTCAAAGCTTCACTCAGATCATACAGGCTTTGGACAACTACTCAGACCATACATATTAGTTTTTTTATGTATGAATGTCGTCTGGTATTAATAGAGAGTGAATCAGATAATTCGTTTTCCAAAAATCAGCCTTCAGCAAGCTATAATCAGGATCGGCGAAGAGTTGCTCAACGGTCACAATGACCAAGAAGGAAGGAAATCATTGTCGACTTTCCTTATGCGCACAATCTGATCCAATCATTATCAGAATGATGTCTGAATGTTATCCTAATCATTATCAAAGATAAAATATAAATATCAATATTCCTTCATGGTCGTAAAGATAACGTGGGATATGAAATGTTGCTATAATTAGAGATTTCATTTTCAAATAACTCCAAACATATCCATCTCATTCCCAAGCGTAATCATTTGATTACAATAATATAATTATCATTAAATATGATAAATTCACAAAAATCAATTCGAAATAATAATAATTTCTTCATTTAGATAATTGTAGTGCAGTAATGCAGTACAACTTTCTTGTAGTACATCAACATATTTCTCAAGCATAGCAATACACTTCTCAAGCGATACAGCAACTCATTTCTCATCATCAAAACTAAGGTCAACACTACCCTTCCTCTTATTCATGATCAAATGATCAACAACAATAAGAACAAAACTGGAAAACAATGTTAAATAAAATTGGTTACACCAATCCGACAAATTCGACAAACCTCCTAAGTAGTCATAACACCCCATTGAATACTTTGATATGATTGGAAATAACTTATGATTATCTTGTTGGTTAACTTTATTATAGAGGTACTCGAAATATGCTAGGAAAATAAACATTACTAGTGCCTTCTTCTCAATGTCAATCTGGTGTTCTTTGTGTTCCTCAGACGATCACGTGTGTTGTGTTCCTTGAATGCTGCATGTATATTGCAAAGGGCGTTGACTCGATGGACATAAAACTAATTTGCAACGCCAAACAACCGTACGAGACCAATAATCCATCTCCGATCATGCTGCATATATATTGCAATGGTATTTCGTAATGTTATATGAGGAGGTATTTTTATATCACGCTGTTATTGTTGCTGGGAGTGTTGCCGAACGTTTAAAAATCGATAAACTCAAACTGTCCTATGTGTTGGGTAGTGGTCGTTGATTGATCTAAACCAAATAAAACGAGAAAAATTAAATCTATTATTACGTTTCGAACTCTCTGTCTAGGTAGAGATAAGTTTTATGATATAAAGTCGGGTAACTGTCAAGTTTCGGAATCCTTGTTTTCATTCCATCCTTTGGAGTTTTCGGGTGGGGAAAGGATAAACGCGTGATCTGCGAATAAGTTTCACCCGGTGAAAGAACAACTGTTTCCTCGTTCATAATTGTCGTATCTTGCGATATATGAATTTACGAGGCATATCCTAATGGCAGCTGCGGAAGAAACAGTCGTGGTCATGTCCAAAGGGGTGTTAATGAGTCGGGACAGCCCGGCCGTCCGGTTTGGCAAAAGTCAAACTTTAGCGGGCTCGAGCCTTACTTTTTACAGTCAAGTCGGGTTCGGGCAGACTTTTCGGCCCGACAAGCTGTCCGACCCGGCTTGATAAATTTTATAAATAATTAAATAATTAAAAAAAAATAAAAAAAATAACATTTAAAATTTGAAATTTACTTATAAGTGTAAGTGGGAGGGAAATGAGCAATCAAAGGAATATGAATTTATGAGGCATATCCTAATGGCAGCTGCGGCAGATACAACCGTGGTCATGGCAGCTTCCAAGGGGTGTTAATGAGCCAGCAGGCCCGGCCGCCCGGCTTGACAAAAGTCAAATTTTAGTCGGGCTCGAGCCTTACTTTTTACAGTCAAGTCGGGTTCGGGCCAACTTTTCGGCCGGACAGCAAGCTTGATAAATTTTATAAATAATTAAATATTTAAAATAAAATATAAAAAAAAAAAATTAAAAAAATAACATTTAAAATTTGAAATTTACCTCTAAATATAAGTATGAGGGAAATTGGCAAAGAGCTCGGGCCGAGCTCAGGCTGAAATTTTTTTACCGGACTCGAGCTCGAGCTAGATTATCCGAGCCCGGTCAGGCTCGTACTCGTACTCGGGCCAATACATTTTTATCCGGGGCCCAAGCTCGGATAAGGGGTATCCGAGCCCGGTCCGACTCATTAACATCGTTAATTTTCTCAATGTACATCTAACAGTCATGTGTCCGGTGTGAAGAGTCACCGCGCCAATCGATTAGGAGCACAATCTGATTGTCGGATGCTTTTTATGAAAGCTTTATATTTGAATTCGATGATTCATTTGCCTGATTTTGGTCAAAGAGATCCACAACCATCCCACGACGAAGAAATGATTCGGTCTTTTATATTAGGGCTTCGATCGATAACATTGGACACGACCCGGGGGGGGGGGCGCATATTTACATGGGCCTATAATTGAGCCAATAGGAGGCCCAAAACTTCCTAAGTTGGGCCCGGTCTTTGTTCTTCCTCGACCGGAACTGATAGTTCGGTTTTTCTCGAAGGTGGTCGGATTGAGTAGTAGAACGGGAGACCTCACCGGAGCCCGAAGGATGTCTTCGACGGAGGCGACAGAGGCGGCAGCGACGACGACGACGACGAACTGCGCCGAGAGTTACGAGCAGCAAGGTCTGTGTGGCGTTGGACCCCTATTTTTTTCTTGTGGGTAATGGAAAAAAATTGGGAATTTCTAGCGAGTTTTTGAGAGAATCCTTCGTGCTTTGTTTGTTGCGCTAGGAGGGAGCAGTTCGGATGATGTTGGAACGATACAGGGAGAAGGTTGGTTTGTGCTCGGAGAAGATCAGCAGAATTTGGGGCCTTATAGTTCGGAAGAACTGCGGGGTAGATGTTTGTTGGATTTCCCCAGTGAATATTTCGTGTGGAAGTGGAAGTTGAAATGGGAGAGTCATGATTATCGTTTTATTTTTTAAAAAATAAATTAACAGGGCATTTATCGAATGGGTATGTTTCGGAGAGCACACTGGTTTGGACGCAGGGGAGGGGGCAATGGGAGCCAATATCCTCCATTCCAGAGCTCATGGTCGGGAGTTCCTCCGGTGAGGTTTAGATAATTTTCCACCTTTGGTTATGCTTTTTGAGGTTTTTGATTGTCGTTGTATTCTGGAATTTGATTTAAGAATTGGTGGTGGAATGTTGTAGTGACGTCAAATGGAGATGATGACTTTGAGCAATGGCAACGGGAAGTGAGGCAAGCTGAGGTTGAGGCTGTAGTTGAGACAGAAGCTGAGGCCGAGGAAGAATTTGTGGATGATGATGGTACTTTGTACAAGTGGGACCATGCGCTAAAAGTTTGGGTTCCTCAGGTACTTTTAGTTATGTTTGTTATTACTGTTGAGAATATATGTATATGGGCAATTAGGATTTTTTAAGAGGTTGCATATGGATTCAAACATCGGTTATTTTTTGTAGGATGATGCTCTGTTATGTGTGATTTCCTGTTTGACAGATGTTGAGGGCCATTGTTATATTGATTCGCAATTTCATACAGAATGTCTGTCTTCCTAGTGGCCAGAGTGATTGTTTATTGTGTCGGCTAATGCCTTAATATGTACAGGAAAATGTTACAGGGGAGAGTAGACCTGCAGGAGGTAACGACTACGGGTTAAATGATATGACCTTTCAGCATTTAGAGGAAGTTTTCCCTTCTCTGCAACATGAGGATTCCTCGAAGGATGAGGTTACTGAATTTAGTGAGGAGGTTGGAGCACAGAGTGTCAGTGGAATGGATGCTATTAAACCAAATGCCAAGAGAAAACAACCTGAGAAGGAGGCTGCTAAAAAGGTTTAAATTGACCCCTTTGCTCCGTGTCTTTACTTTAGGAATAACATTTTTTCAGTAAGATATATGTGCAAAGAGAACAGATATCTTCATATTCTGCAGGTTTGCATTTATTGTTCCATAAGCTTGACCTGAACAGTTCCGTTTTCTTCTAACCTTGTTTATTAGGAAGCAAATAAGCCTCCAGACAGCTGGTTTGAGTTGAAGGTCAATACACATGTCTATATAAATGGCTTGCCTGATGACGTCACAATGGAGGAAGTAAGCTATTTACTTGTTTGTCTTGTGTGAATTGACCATTAGACAAACAGATTTATCTTAAATTACTTTTCAGGTGGTAGAAGTTTTCTCAAAGTGCGGGATCATAAAGGAGGTAGGTTAAATGACTACTTGATTGCATGTGTATCTCATCTTAATGATGTCTATCCCTCTATTTGTTTCTTTCCAGTAATCTTAGAAGATATTTACTGTGCTTTGTTGTTTCAATATCACGTAGTTGCAAGTAGACAGGCGATTCATTTCTGTGAGTAGCTGAAGAAACTTATGTATCCATCATATTATGCTGGCACTGGTCTTGTTTGCTTCACCAATGTAACATTTTCCAGGACCCGGAGACCAAGAAGCCTCGTGTAAAGATCTATTTTGACAGAGAAACCGGGAGAAAAAAGGGGGATGCGCTTGTGACTTATTTGAAGGTGATCAGCCATCCGAGTGACTGCATGTCGAATTTTAAAGAGATCCAGACACTTACCAAAGTCAAGTTACTAATGCTATATGAATTAACATTGTGTGAAATTAACTGTTGAAATTTCCTCGTAGGAGCCTTCAGTTGCCCTTGCTATTCAAATATTAGATGGAACACCTCTGCGTCCTGGTGGCAAGATACCAATGTCTGTCTCTCAGGCTAAATTTGAACAGAAAGGTAAGAGATGACGATATTATATGATTTTTTTCGTCTATCATTTATATATATTTGTTGCTGGTGTTGCAGGGGAGAGGTTCATCTCTAAACAAGTGGATAACAAGAAGAAAAAGAAACTAAAGAAGGTCGAGGACAAAATACTGGGATGGGGTAAGCACTCTGGCATTTCAATGGTTTTGAGTTCTTATAATTACTTGAAACCGGCTATTTCCAATTAATATTGAAAAATTTCTCTAACTTTTGGGTAACCTGGTTAAGATGCATCGTGTGATCTTATATGTCGTCCTTTGCCAAGTTGTTGCTGATATAGACTAAGCTGCAAATGATAAAGTAATTACTTTCATAATGAACTAGAAGTGATAGGCAATCTTGATATTCTAGTATTTTATGAATAACCTTTTCTAAAGCGTCTTGCTCAAGTGAATGCTTTTAGTGGTCGTTTTCTTTGAATCAAAATGTTTTCTTTCTAGTTTTTACCCATGTTTTGGCATGGATATACATTATAGTCCCTTTTTGTTGGTATAAGCAGATTGAGCTCATACTAACCCCCTTGTTAGTTGGTCTGTCTCTGCGCTTCTTTTTTCCCATTGCGGGTTTTTATCCTGCACTTTGGATCATGAACAAACTATGAAGACTTTTGCTTTATGATATCCATTGTTCTTGACTAAACCTGGAAATGGACAGTTGTCGAAGTCCGCGCATTATGATTTCTTTTTTGGTTGCTCTCCCGGTTTCCGGAGCTATGCTCCGACTAATCCGGACTCGACCCGAGTAGGACACCTGGCTAAGCTGGGTGAGTCTTCCAACAGGGGTGGCTGTGTACGGTAGGTTTTGAACCCGAGACCTCCTTAAGCGAATCCAAGCTCCTTACCACTTGGACCAACCATGTTGGTGCATTATGATTTCTTGATTAGTCACAGTTGCTCATATGAATAATATAGAATTTCCCACATGGCACATCCCCTGCACTTGAAATTGTATTGAGGAACTCCATTACTGAATACCCAGTCTTCTGTTCTTGCCAAATATCCAGCCATTGCATTTTAAAACATGATGCAGGTGGAAAGGATGACGCTAAGCTTGCAATCCCTGCTACCGTTATTCTTCGGTACATGTTTACTCCAGCCGAAATAAGGGTGAGTTAACATGTTTTAATATGATTGCTGCATATAAATGCATTTCCTTTTCTTGATTGTTGAGACATGTTTCTTTTTATTGGAATTCTGTTGATGGTGGCTGAGATTTTGTCGTTTCTGGCCATTAATGCAGGCAGATGAGAATTTAAAGCCTGAGCTTGAAGCTGATGTTGCGGAGGAATGCGTGAAACTTGGCCCAATAGACTCTGTGAAGGTAATTGTATTTGTAGCTTTACATTTGTAAGAGAGATTTCTCTCCTTGTGTTGCTTTATGAATAAAGAGCGATGTCTATAAAATTCTTCTCGTGGAGGATAAGTTTGAACCAAAATTGCAGCATTCTTCATGCTGGTTACATCGATGTTGAAATAAATTTTCTACATGCTAAAAAATATATAAATGTTACCTTTTCTTCTGGTGGTTTCTTTGGCTGAGTGAAGCGTCAGCTTCAATTTTGCGCTACTGGTTCAGTTTTGTTCTTCTAGCCAAGCAATTTTGCAAAAGCACTCTGGACTTACATCAAGCAATTTGGGTTGACCCTGTTGTTGTTTAAGCAGGTCTGTGAGAATCACCCTCAAGGGGTTGTTCTGGTGAAGTTCAAAGACAGGAAGGACGCTGAGAAATGCATCCAGTTGATGAATGGAAGATGGTAATTTACTGCAGAAATCCTACCTATTTTCGCCAATTTAGATGGCCCGGAACTTCACTGCCTGCCATATTATTTTCCCCTGCGTTACTGCCTTTCCTATCCGCGGTTGCTAGATTTAGGGGGTGTGATAATAGCCCTGAGTTTGTGCTTTGTGATGTCCAGGTTTGCTGGTCGCCAAGTACATGCATCCGAGGACGATGGCAGTGTGAACCATGCACTGGTTCGTGATTTGGAAGCAGAGGTATCTCGGTTGGAGCAATTCGGTGCGGAACTAGAGGCCGATTGAGTCAGTCGTATCCATTTTCAAAGGGTCAAATCTGGATTACATCCGTTGAAAAAATACATGTTCTCAATGTCTGAAGGGTTCCTGTTTATCGGATGCAGTTTTTCCATGTCCTAACACCGTCATCGATGAGCATAGAACTCATCTTGGAAAATGTCAAAATACTGTTATGTAAGAACGATCATGCCCAGAGATATTGTTCTATTCTGTTCCGTGTAGGAATATTGATGAGTGCTATTGATCTCATCGTCTGCCATCTGTTGTTACATATGAATTTTTGGGCTTTGTCTCTAGTGGGCGAAACAGCGAAGTCCAGGAGATGTGCCGCTCGAGAGACTGCTCAAGTGCTGAGGAACAATTTTGCTCGGGAGGTAGTTCTTGAGCACTCAAAGCCAACCTTACTTGAGAAGTAGTTGTCCGAGTTCGAGAAGCAGTATCAACCATTACTCAAGAACGTAACGGAGTCGCGACCAAGGAGTGCCCTCAATAGCACAACCAAGCTACGATTCAGGAAAAGGACACGTGACAGGCTCAGAAAGAGTAGCAGAGATACGATGTGCATGTCCCATATAAAATAAGAGGCAGATCGTGCATACGATCGAGATCCTGAGCTATAAAAGGATCACTACAGACAACACACAAAGAAACAACCAACCCAACAATTCAAACAATTTTTTAGATTTTATGTTCGGTCCTTTATCCTCCATCCTCAGCGCTGTCGATTATGTCCGGTGTTGTTGACGCTTCTTCGCTTAGCCTCAACGTCGTTGATCCTGTCTGGCGTTGCAGTCCATCCTCCCTGCTGTTGATCCTGTCCTGTACCGTTGACCTACCACCACTTCGACACCATCCCTCGACGCCGTTGATTATGTCTGGTGTCGTGCTCGGTGCTGTTGATCATGTCCGGTGCCATTGACTTCCTCGCCGCTCCACAAGGTTGAATTCTACGAAAGGAGTTCGCCTCGACTGCCTCTCATCTGCCACCTCTCGTCGTGAAGAGTTCGTCGTGAAGTGTCACCAGGCATTTTCTGATGTTTTCCGGTCGAGTGATGTCTGTAAGTGTCACACAATAAGCTTGATTTCGTCGCATTAAATTCCAGTGTCGTGTTTACTTGTTTTATTTGCATTCGTTTACTTTGCGGTGTACAAAACCAAACGCTGTAAATTCAGCACTGTTGTATTAAATTTCGGTATTACGTTTACTTTCACCCTATGACGACCACATTCACTGTAAAATTCGATACGTGTTGCGGGAAACAACTTTTCCGCGCCAACGGCATCGTACACTGAACTTCTGATCCTTGACTTTGTATTCCTTGAAGTGATAGATCTTTCCTAGTTCTTTTGGCCTCCTTGATAACACGCTCAAGCCTAGCAACGGCCTCGACCAGCAAAGACAAATACTGCAAAAGGGAGTGCTTCTGGGAATCCCAGATGGTTGATAACGAGTCCACTAGGTTGTGGCAGCAGCACCTTCTGATCATCTGGTTGTTTCCGGTTATTTCACTTCAAGTAGCATCGGCTGTGACTGGCTGTGACTGGTGTAAGGTGTTGAGTTCTTGGAAGACTAGGTGCAGGTCTCTGCAGAGTGTTTCGATGTGAAACTGACGACGGCTTCTCACGGCAGCAGCGAGGTCCATGAGGACTCGAGGAAACTTCCCTGTCCAATTGGACACGTTCATCTCTGAAGAGACCAAGGATGGACGGTGGGGCCTGGTAATGAGAATACGAGAGAGCAGATTAACGAGATTGGTGCGCAGGAATAGTGTCTTTGACTAGATAAACAAAGCAAGTAGCATTATTTCTCTGTGGAGACATCCGTTCAAGGCGACGACCACAGAGTATCCGAAACGCCTCAAAGTAGCCGCGAGATTCACATACTGCCACCATGGCGATCGGTGACCGCGGCACAGATTCCCAACTCCCATGGAGAGCTTGCAATACATGGGTTTAGCAAAACCCAACAGCGTTAACTACAGCCATTATGGTCGTTGCAACTTGCAACATTACAAATCAGGGTCTCGTCAAAGGATTTCGAGTCCTTTGCGGCAATTCTCGTCGACAGAGTCGCTCGAGCTTCGCAGTGACTTCTCTTCTGGTGCTAGATTATCGTTGTTTGGCAACAGAAATTCTAGGCCACAGATCTCAGTCCAATTTGTAGATCGACGGTCCAGATCACAGGCCCAAGGAAGGAAAATCCAGGAAGGAGGTGACCACGGATACACACCAGGTGAACACTTACTAAGCGACGGGATTACCAGGCGACGGACGACAACAAGTCGGTGAAGCGACAAGTGACAGTCAGACTTATTTGGATCCGGCTTATCCGCAGTCACTTCCGAAGCGAACAGTCGTCAAAGTACAATGACGACGTCCCCATTAAAGCCCAGATGGCATTCTGGCCAATCCGTGATACAATGACACAAGCAGGCAAGAGTAGGGAGGCCAGGGTCAAGCCGAGTCCGACCTTCACCACAACAAGCGCGGGAGTCTGGCCACGGAACCCTTCATCCTCATCGTCACTTATGGTCGCCGGCGCCTATTATTTCTCACATAAGCGTGTTAGAAACTGCTAAAACAGCATGAATACATGGAATCCATCTATTTATATTAGGGGTATAATAAATTCACTCGTTATTACAAATAGATAGATCAATCTGGTGAAATTGAACAAGGTTCTTGCAACATTCGCCCCCCCCAATGTCTCCAAAAGAAAATATAAATTAAAATGCCAACTTTTACCAGTACTAAACAAGGGCAATTGATCAAATTGGCATGCCTCTGAACAAACGCACTCGCACATGATGATATACAGTGAAAGACTGGCTGGAAACGTAGGGAAGAAGAAAACCTTACCCAGGTCTACGGAGAGAAGAAGAAGAAGAAGAAGGGGGGTCGAAGGAAGAGAGAGAGAAACAAGAGAAGGGAAAAACCCAGTAACTAATTCATTGATTAAAAAACCCAGTATGCGTCCCTGTACTGTCCTTTATAACCACACTAACAGAGTAACAGAATGCTTGCAGTAGGAATTTACTGTACGCGCGCCCTCCGGCCTAGCATGCGCGCGGCGGTTCGGACGACCCGAGGATCCGGGTCCGCTCCCCTAGAGTCTTCCAGTCGGCGTCGCGACTCGAGCGTCGAACGCTGCGGAAAGGACAAGGGTGGTCCCTCCTTCGATTCCTGATCGGGTCTGCCCAGACTTTTCGTTAATCGTCTCCATGCTCCTTAAGAGGCGACGAGTGAAAAGAAGCGCATGACCCGAAGAGGAAGCTTCGGGAGATTCCAGGAGCGGCTCGTGTCGCCGTTACCCATCCAAAATGACTTCGTAAAAAGGGTGTTTGTTTAACTTAGGTAAACTATTACGGAGTCGCCACCGACTTAGTTATAAAAGCTTGGTTTAAGTCGGAAAACCAGAGTAGATTCGGGGATTCCTATTTATTAACTCTTACATTCTAACATGCGAAAAAGGAGGTGGCGTTTGCTCCAAAAGATTTGCTATTGTTTAACGGGTGTTGGACCCGATCCGGGTATGATTCCGGACTCATGTCAATGTTTTACGGGCGTTGGACCCGATTCGAGTTTTTGGACCCGAACTCAAGTTTGTTTGGAAAACAACATGCGATGATAAGCCTATGAACCTAAGGCATGCGGCCAAGCACAAATAATTATTGAGATCAAAGGGAGCGGGGAATGGTGGTGATCGTGGGCCAATGCACTTGGCCCACGACCCGTTGATATCGATCATCCCGCATGTCAAAAGATGCCCCCTGGGTTGTCGAATCCTCGGTTGTTTACATGCAAAATAGACGAAACAATATGATAGAGACATGAGTAGTATTAATTATATCTGAACTAAATATAATTAATAACAAGATTTATCTCACAAATTTGAAATGCTTAAGCCGTTCTATGCTTAAAAAAAATCCATGTCTCTCGTCATGTTTTCATGCAAACAAATGGCATATTTTGGGTTGACAAAAATTCACAAGCATTCAATCCTCAGGGAATTTATTGGATTAAATAATCGTGCATGATAAAATGTAACGTGCATGAATGATGAAACATTTAATCTCAAGTAAATTAATTTGAAAGAATTAAACATATTAAAAAGTTACGATGGCAATAATAATAAACATGCAAAATAATAATAGTAATAATAATAAAATAATAATAATAATAAACATCAATCCCTACCCATCAGATTATACGATGGCAAAAAGAGAGAACGATTTCACCTTTTGCAGCCACGGGGTTGCGGTGGTCGGATCCGGGAGATACCAACAAGCGATTGGCAAGGCGTAGAGGATGGCCGTCCGGATTTGGTCGGTGTTAGCCGGTTGTGGCTGCGACCACGTCTAGAGAGGGGGTCGGGGCGTCCAGGAGCCGCGCATCAGGGTTCTCTATGACTGGGTTGTCGAAGACGCCGGAGGTGATGGGAGCCCGTCGCCACAACACTGTGGGAGTTGGTGGTCGCGGGCGCCGACGCTAGTGTTTGCAGATCCGTCTGGAACAGGATGGGAGAAGTATGCCGAGGGAAAGAGAATAGGTAGAGACGGGATTCCGTCACCGGATCTAGGTCAGTCTTTGCTGGGGCCGAGCAGTCGAGGGAACCACCGTGGTCGGGGTTGAGGAAGATGCTGGGAAATGGGGCTTGCCAGGGAGAGCCGCTGATGGAATGGAAGTCAGGGTGGACGGTCGCCACTTGAAGGGACGTCGGGGTCGGAGGAGGCGTCACTAGTCCAGGGACGCTAGGAAGCATGTGGGCTCGCTGTTACTGGATCTGGGGATGCCGGGTTGTGGTCTCTGAGGACGTAGCCGAATCTAACGATGTCAGGCTGATTGTTAATAACGGGAGGAACCACCTTGGGGTTTGCTTGAGCCGAACAACAAAAGGGACGTCGTCTTGATGTCGTTGCAGTCGGCCAGCGATGTTGATGGAGGAGCTGAAGTCGTCGCCTAGCATGTCGGGACGTCAGGGCGGATGTCGTTCGCCGAGGACTGACGGCTAGAATCGTCTCTGGAATCAATAGGAGACTCATCGGGGCTAGGTCTCATAGCTGGACGTTGGTCGCGGTCGCCTTGGGACGATGCTATCGGATTTAGAGACACTGATGGGAATGTTGTGCTGCTGTTCACGAAGGTCAGGGGTGAGAACAATTCGACAATAAAAAGAAAAAAAAAACCCTCTCCAACGGAAGAATACATGGCGGCGTTATATAATGCCTTTGAACACAATTAAATGTAATGTAAATACGGAGCGTCACGACTGTTGAGATATGAGACATTGAGAAGACAATTACCAAGACTTAATGATCGTATTAAATGATGGTTTTCAAGGGGGATCCCTCTGCCATAATCATGTCTCAACTTGGGAGTCCCCTGGAGAAGTGGATGAGAGAAGCTTCTTGTCCCATGTTTTTGTGTTTCGTTGTCTTCTAGAGGTGGTGAAACTTTTTGCTCGTCGGAAAAAGAAACTTTTTTTTTTTGTACAATGGTGGGTTAAAAATGATTTTTCTTCTTTGCTACACTTATTTAAGCTTGGAGATGATTTTTATATTAGTTTTATATATAATTTGAGGTATTACAGTTTGCCCCTCATTGGGAGGGAATCTGAGAAGATTCTCTCGCAAGGATATCGTAAATACCTCAAATTATGCTTTGAGGCTATCTTTTGGTTAACATGTATCCTGAGAGCTCATCAAGAAAATCATTAGTCATGACGATGACTTTAATAGCTAAATGCACATGCACATTATGATTCGTTTTGCTTCCAAGCGAGAGCAGAGAAGGTTTGTTGGTTCTCTCGTGTTTCGCTCTCATTTCTGATAGCCATTTCAGTTGAATTTCAGAATTCCTTTGACTTGGATGCTCATGTACTAGTCGAAGGAGTCTTTGTTTGGGTCGTAATGCGGCTTTGGCATAAGGCCTTTAGATTGAAGGTTTAAATTCATCGTTTGAAAGGAGTCTAAGGACCTCATCGGAAGCTACTTGACCATAGAGTTTTCACCATTCAAGCAAATTCTCCATCCTCCGAACAGCTCGCCAGTTTAGGCATTCCGTTAGGGATGAATAATTGGCCTAGTGTTAGGTGCTGATGGTCCGCATTGAGGAATGTTTTCATTTGACTTGTTGAAAAAATGTCACCTTTGCTCTTGCGACCGTCAATGTCGGTCCTGGTGCTTTATGTTGCTCTTTTGACTTTCAGCTCGCGCTTTGCTTTTGAAGACTTTGGTCTTTGCGCTGATTTTGCTTTTTCTTTACTAGACCATTAGGATTTGCCCTATTTTCTTTTCCTGATAGTCTTCTTTGGAAATGCTTTGGACTTCTTGGGAATTCGTACTTGTTGTAGTATTGTTGGAGAAGTTCCTTCCTTGGGAACGACTTAACTGGCAAGCTTGACTGTTGATGATGCTTCTTCGCTTGAACCTTGAGGAAGTGTTGCCTCTACGGTCCGTTGCTTCCGGATTCTAGCTACAAGATCTCCCTTTTAACCTCGATATGAGGCGGTCCTTAGACTTGTTAGGTGTAGTGTATATGAAAACTTCAACTTTGGCTCGGAAGGGGCTAGCAATGGTTGATGTTTCGTGTTTGGGATAGAGAAGAAATGCTCGATCTCATCCCGGTATAGAGCATCTTTTGTCAAAGGATTCGTTATCCGTCTGAATGCTCGTGTATGAATCCTCATAGTATTTGCGCTCATCATTCTGGGTAAGTGTTTAGGAATAGGTTTGCCTTCTCCATTCTCGCTCAGAAACATTTTTATTAAAGATGATTTCGAATTATATGTAGATGAGCACACAAATGCTTAATAAATAAGCAGGTTTAGGTACCCAAACTTCTGTAGTGCTCTTGTGCACTTTCGTAAATTTGGAACGGCTTCCACCCGACCACCTGCGCCGTTGCCTTGGAGTTTGTACCATACTATATGGATGTCCATGCGCCTACACAGTTGACAACGGACAGAGACGAAGTTAGCTCATGTACTTCGACTCTCGTTTAGGGAGATAATAATGAAATAAAGTATCCGCTGGGGAGATGAGATGGATATGTCCGTCTCGATGATAGTTCTGGAAAAATATGCTTGTATCCTTGTTGAGGAATGCGACGTATGTAATCAACTCCAGCTTGAATGAAGACAGGACTCCAGCTGGGGACATGGAGATATGACTCCATCTGGGGAATTATGAAAAGTTTTGTTAGAGAGCAGTGTAGATGATACTCCCTTATAGTGTGGTCATCCATGGTGACAACAAAGGCAATTTCGAAGCTTCGGTTCGAAATTTTCCACCCAACCGCCCACGCCTTTGTCTGTAAAGTAGGATGTTAGTGTACCTACCCCAAGCAAAGGACAGACAACAAGTGAGCTCATGTAACTTGTTTCTTTTAAAGTAAGAATGAAGTCTGTTCATGTTACTTCATTTATATGAAAGGCGAAGTAGAGTTTTGATACTTCCCTTTTCTATGTGTTTCGTCATTGCGTCTTTGTCCGTAGGAATCAAATGATTGACGAAATTGTTACTCTTGCTTGATGTTTGTTGTGTAAGGAAGTTCATGTACCTATCAAACAGATGGCGAGAAACAAGTGAGTTCATGCGACTTGTTTCTGTGAGAATGAAGTTTTCTCATATAACTTCATTTGTAAGAAAGGATGAAGTAGAGTTTTGGTACTTCCCTTGTGTATGTTTTCGTCATTGCGTCTTCGTCCGATGGAGTCGAAGGTTTGACGAAATTGCTGCAAGACTTTGGCTTGAAGCTTTGCCGCCCTACCACCCTCGCCTTTGCCATAGGAGTTTTGTACCATTCGTGTGAGGAGCTCTTGTACCTGCCCACGAGACAAAGGACGTAAATAAAATGAGCTCATGTAATTTCACTTAGCTCGATGAAGAGAGTAATATTTGTATGATTATCCCTTTTTATGTTTATTGTCAGTGTTCTTTGCCCAGTTGACTCCCTGGGGATATAAAGAAGTTTGCTGACGAAGATTGTTCTAAAGCTTTGGTTTGAAACTTCATCGTTTGTCTTTGTTGTCTGCCTAGGGCGCTCATGTACCCCTTTCACGTAATTTGTGGTGTTGTTGATGACATATTGCTCCGAATATTTGGTTTGAAATTTATTGATTGTCTGTCTAGGATGTTCATGTACTCCCAAGATTGCTCTGTCTTGTCCCTGGATAGCTTGGAGGTATGCCCCAGGATCGCTTGGAGACGTCCACGATCACTCGGAGATTTGCCCCTGGATCGGTCGGGGTTTTGCCCTAAGATTGCTTATAGATTTGTCCATGATTACTCGGAGATTTGCCCCAGGATTGTTCGAAGATCTGTCCCATGATCGCTTAGAGATTTGCCCATGGATCACATGGAGATTTGCCCTGGATTGTTCACGTAGTGTCTTCTTCGTTGTTTTGCCAATGAAGGCTGTTTTGAAACTTTGGCTCGAAACTTTTTCATCTTGCCACCTTCGCCTTCTTGTCTACTTAGGTTGTTTATGTACCTATGAGACAAGTCAGAGTACAAAACAAGTAAGTTCATGTAACCTGTTTTGCGAAGAAAGCATTTGTTAAGAAACAAATACTCCCTTTCATGTGATTCGTTGACACCGAAGGTTTCTCCAAGATTACTTGGGATTTTGCCCCAATATTGCTTGGAGTTTTACCACCCTGCCGCCCTCGCCTATTGTTGTCTGCTTAGGTTGTTCCTGTACCTATGAGACGAACATAGGGCAAGAAACATGTGAGCTCATGTAACATGTTTTTCTGCAAAGAAAGTATTTACTTGGCAACAAATACTTCCTTCCATATTATTCCGTTGTTTTGTTGACAACGATGAATATTACAAAGCTTTGGCTCGAAATTGTTTCAAGGCTTTGGCTCGAAACTTTACCACCATGCCACCCACGCCTTCGTCAACATGCGACAAGGGCTAATATAAGTGAGCTTATGTAACTTATTTTCATAAATAGGGAAGTATTGATCATGGAACGAATACTCCCTTTCATGTGTAGTAACATTGAAGATTGTCTACGTTGAGTGCTTGTGGCAATTTTTCTCCGTTAATATGGTTGTTTTCTTGAAAGGGCATGCCAAGTCGATTATCCTTGGATGTGCATTGTTGATTGCCCATTGAGGTGGGGTTGGGAGGGTAACTAGCCTCTCATGTGGTGGGCCTTCTCCTTGGGATGAGCTTCAGAGAATCAGTAGTTGAATTTCTGCTGGATTGATTGCTTAGGTACCGTGGATGAGCTTGATGGGAGTTGCCCGGGTCGAGTACACGTCATTGTTAGGTAGATCGCATGTTCTTTGGTGTAGGGGGAAGCTGTTATGCAAGCGTTGCCCCAAACGATTCATCTTGGTGGTTTGAGTATCGGTGGCCCCGCCAGACATGTAATGAATTGTTGAAAGGCGGGTAACGCAAATGGGAGTTTCAGATACCGGTCACGCTATGTATTTGCCGTCTCTTGAAGAATCTGGTCCATGTTGTTCATGTTTTAGTCATGGGGATGCTTTGGATATGGCGTTCGTCCAGTTCTTGTTATCAAAGAAACAATGAGGCTGAATCTCTGTAAACATCGAGTGATCGTATTTGAAGGTTGATTGATTGCAGGTGTCCTGATATCGTGATGTCATTGTGAAGGTTGATGTTTGCCCCTTGTGCTAAAATGTATTGCTGGCATGGTGAAGAAAATCGACGATGGGATGCATGTAAAAGGATTTGCCCCTTGTCTGATTGCTTGATGTTGAGGATCAGGGCTTAACACGTAAATTGGAGGATTGCCTCTTGTCGATCCTGGTCAGGTTGCCTGATGTTGAGAATCAAGGCTTGAGTTATAAAAGGGATTGCCCTTGTCTGAGTCGATCGATGTTGAGGATCGGGGCTTGGGATGAGCGGAAGAATATAGCTTCGACGAAAAAGCTAAGAAGGACGTTCTTGTTGGTGCCGAAGTTGTGGTAGCTGATGATGTAATAGAGTTGCTTCTGCTTCCTTGGAGCGGTGGTTGATTAGTGGGGGATGACGTTACACGATAGTGACATGTCAGTGGATAATTCTTTGGTTTGTCATTAGTCTTGATGTCGATTTTTGAAATATAACCTCCTTGGGGTTTTGATATTGTTGTAGATTCGGTTTTGAACCTTGGTAGTCGTTGGGTGATCTTTGGTTTTCGTGTTTTGCTTTGGGCCTTAGCAGTTGTCAGGATTGCTTTGGCCTTTATGTCGTTGGATATACGGCTTTAGACCTTGGTTGCCTTGGTATTCTTGTGCTTGTAGATTTGTAATGTCATGCCTTATCCCTAGTCCCGTTCGAGGAGCCATGTTGGAGAATTAAACCTCGAAAAGAAAGTAGAAAGAAGGATTGGATTAGTATCATGCAACAGTGTAATCGATGAATGATAAGTTTATATTGTTGCTTAATCGCACTCGTATATGTGTATGCATTTACAAATGAAATGCAAAAATGTCATGAAACAATTATTGTAAATGATTTGTTAATTTGAAAACTGTTATTAGACAGACACTCATTTGGTTGCCCAAATGTATGATATGCAATAAGCAGTAATAGTAAGTAGGGTAATAAGAGAAAAGATGTTTCTTGGAGCCGGCTGTAATAAGCTTGACCTAACTGCAAAATGAGCATTGTTAACTTTACAGTTATAGTGGACAAAGCGTACCTGACACCTGTCCCTGCACAAGTAGCAGTCACTTAGTAACATGCAAATGCACGTGCAGCGTCTGGCACCTGTAGTGGGCACGCAATTCTAGACTCGGATGGAGGTTTCTAAACCTCCCTCGGACTGAGGGAGGCGGGGCCCCGGCCAAAAACCATACTGCAAATAGCAGCAGGCTGAGCCTCTCGGTGACCCTCCTAAAAATCCTAGCTCCGGGTTCGGGCACACCTAGATATGCCTATGAAAGCAGTAAATGAACACAACCATGAGAATGAACAAAATGCACCGAGCCAAGCAAGTACATGCGCAAACAAAAACTCCTCTCCGTATGTGGATTAAAAATGTAAGAGTGTTCGAAAGGAATCCACATGCAGATTTCTTATCATTCCCCAGCGGAGTCGCCATCGGGGATGTACGCGCGCCCTCCGGCCTAGCACGCGCGCGGCGGTTCGGACGACCCGATGGCATTCTGGCCATTAAAGCCCAGATGGCATTCTGGCCAATCCGTGATACAATGACACAAGCAGGCAAGAGTAGGGAGGCCAGGGTCAAGCCGAGTCCGACCTTCACCACAACAAGCGCGGGAGTCTGGCCACAGAACCCTTCATCCTCACCGTCACTTATGGTCGCCGGCGCCTATTATTTCTCACATAAGCGTGTTAGAAACTGCTAAAACAGCATGAATACATGGAATCCATCTATTTATATTAGGGGTATAATAAATTCACTCGTTATTACAAATAGATAGATCAATCTGGTGAAATTGAAGAAGGTTCTTGCAACATTCGCCCTCCCCCCCAATGTCTCCAAAAGAAAATATAAATTAAAATGCCAACTTTTACCAGTACTAAACGAGGGCAATTGATCAAATTGGCATGCCTTTGAACAAACGCACTTGCACATGATGATATATAGTGAAAGACTGGCTGGAAACGTAGGGAAGAAGAAAACCTTACCCAGGTCTACGGAGAGAGGAAGAAGGGGGGTCGGAGGAAGAGAGAGAAACAAGAGAAGGGAAAAACCCAGTAACCAATTCATTGATTAAAAAACCCAGTAACCAATTCATTGATTAAAAAACCCAGTATGCGTCCCTGTACTGTCCTTTATAACCACACTAACAGAGTAACAGAATGCTTGCAGTAGTAATTTACTCTACGCGCGCCCTCCGGCCTAGCACGCGCGCGGCGGTTCGGACGACCCGAGGATCCGGGTCCGCTCCCCTAGAGTCTTCCAGTCGGCGTCGCGACTCGAGCATCGAACGCTGCGGAAAAGACAAGGGTGGTCCCTCCTTCGATTCCTGATCGGGTCTGCCCAGACTTTTCGCTAATCGTCTCCATGCTCCTTAAGAGGCGACGAGTGAAAAGAAGCGCATGACCCGAAGAGGAAGCTTCGGGAGATTCCAGGAGCGGCTCGTGTCGCCGTTACCCATCCAAAATGACTTCGTAAAAAGGGTGTTTGTTTAACTTAGGTAAACTATTACGGAGTCGCCACCGACTTAGTTATAAAAGCTTGGTTTAAGTCGGAAAACCAGAGTAGATTCGAGGATTCCTATTTATTAACTCTTACATTCTAACATGCGAAAAAGGAGGTGGCGTTTGCTCCAAAAGATTTGCTATTGTTTAACGGGTGTTGGACCCGAT
This sequence comes from Melastoma dodecandrum, assembly GCA_029817715.1. NCBI lineage: Eukaryota > Viridiplantae > Streptophyta > Magnoliopsida > Myrtales > Melastomataceae > Melastoma > Melastoma dodecandrum. Next base: position 4,461,580 of record JARUPY010000606.1, read on the forward strand.
CCGGGTATGATTCCGGACTCATGTTAATGTTTTACGGGCGTTGGACCCGATTCGAGTTTTTGGACCCGAACTCAAGTTTGTTTGGAAAACAGCATGCGATGATAAGCCTATGAACCTAAGGCATGCGGCCAAGCACAAATAATTATTGAGATCAAAGGGAGCGGGGAATGGTGGTGATCGTGGGCCTATGCACTTGGCCCACGACCCGTTATATGTGGAAATAACAAAATATCGGGAGGCCCGCACCTCCCTCATGTACCTGAGATGACGGTCGGGGCTGCCTTCGAGATGTGCTTCCACCATGGGTTTACTCGCACGCCTCTAATCTTCGAACTTCGTTTTGTCGAACTCCCGTGAAGCTCGATTGATTTTCATGCAAGTCAAACCAGAATGCGATGGTCAGAAAATTCTAATTGAGTATTTGAAACAATTAAAATTAACTATTGTAAGTCGAAGTGAGACTTACGGGGCGTCTTGTGGTCCGTTGATGTCGATTTTCCGTGATGTCGGAAGATAACGGGGCGTTGTGTGGCCCGTTGATATTGATCTTTTGTGATGTCGAAAAATGATGTACCTTAATAATGAATTCCCGTTGATATCGATCATCCCGCATGTCAAAAGATGCCTCCTGGGTTGTCGAATCATCGGTTGTTTACATGCAAAATAGACGAAACAATATGATAGAGACATGAGTAGTATTAATTATATCTGAACTAAATATAATTAATAACAAGATTTATCTCACAAATTTGAAATGCTTAAGCCGATTTTCTATGCTTAAAAAAAATCCATGTCTCTAGTCATGTTTTCATGCAAACAAATGGCATATTTTGGGTTGACAAAAATTCACAAGCATTCAATCCTCAGGGAATTAATTTATTGGATTAAATAATCGTGCATGATAAAATGTAACGTGCATGAATGACGAAACATTTAATCTCAAGTAAATTAATTTGAAAGAATTAAACATATTGAAAAGTTACGAAGACCATCAAAATGCAAAATAATAATAATAATAATAATAAAATAATAATAATAATAAACATCAATCCCTACCCATCAGATTATACCAAGGCAAAAAGAGAGAACGATTTCACCTTTTGCAGCCACGGGGTTGCGGAGGTCGGATCCGGGAGATACCAACAAGCGATTGGCAAGGCGTCGAGGATGGCCATCCGGATTTGGTCGGTGTTAGCCGGTTGTGGCTGCGACCACGTCTAGAGAGGGGGTCGGGGCGTCCAGGAGCCGCGCATCAGGGTTCTCTGTGACTGGGTTGTCGAAGACGCCGGAGGTGATGGGAGCCCGTCGCCACAACACTGTGGGAGTTGGTGGTCGAGGGCGCCGACGCTAGTGTTTGCAGATCCGTCTGGAACAGGATGGGAGAAGTATGCCGAGGGAAAGAGAATAGGTAGAGACGGGATTCCGTCACCGGATCTGGGTCAGTCTTTGCTGGGGCCGAGCAGTCGAGGGAACCACCGTGGTCGGGGTTGAGGAAGATGCTGGGAAATGGGGCTTGCCAGGGAGAGCCTCCGGGAAGTCGTTCGCCGCCAGTCGATCTGGATCGACGGGGTTGCCGTAGCTAGAGATGTCGCCACTAGGGATGCGTCACTACTTGGGGGTGTTGTTGTTTGAAGGTCGCCAATGATAGGAGGGTGCCGCTGATGGAAGGGAAGTCAGGGTAGAAGGTCGCCACTTGAAGGGACGTCGGGGTCGGAGCAGGCGTCACTAATCCAGGGACGCTAGGAAGCATGTGGGCTCGCTGTTACTGGATCTGGGGATGCCGGGTTGTGGTCTCTGAGGACGTAGCCGAATCTAACGATGTCAGGCTGATTGTTAATAACGGGAGGAACCACCTTGGGGTTTGCTTGAGCCGAACAACAAAAGGGACGTCGTCTTGATGTCGTTGCAGTCGGCCAGCGATGTTGATGGAGGAGCTGAAGTCGTCGCCTAGCATGTCGGGACGTCAGGGAGGATGTCGTTCGCCGAGGACTGACGGCTAGAATCGTCTCTGGAATCAACAGGAGACTCATCGGGGCTAGGTCTCATAGCTGGACGTTGGTCGCGGTCGCCTTGGGACGATGCTATCGGATTTAGAGACACTGATGGGAATGTTGTGCCACTGTTCACGAAGGTCAGGGGTGAGAACAATTCGACAATAAAAAAGAAAAAAAAAACCCTCTCCAACGGAAGAATACATGGCGGCGTTATATAATGCCTTTGAACACAATTAAATGTAATGTAAATACGGAGCGTCAAGACTGTTGAGATATGAGGCATTGAGAAGACAATAACCAAGACTTAATGATCGTATTAAATGATGGATTTCAAGGGGATCCCTCTGCCATAATCATGTCTCAACTTGGGAGTCCCCTGGAGAAGTGGACGAGAGAAGCTTCTTGTCCCATGTTTTTGTGTTTCGTCTTCTAGAGGTGGTGAAACTTTTTGCTCGTCGGAAAAAGAAACTTTTTTTTTTTTACAATGGTGGGTTAAAAATGATTTTTCTTCTTTGCTACACTTATTTAAGCTTGGAGATGATTTTTATATTAGTTTTATATATAATTTGGGGTATTACATTTACTAAACTCTCCTCCTCTGCACTTCTGTTTAATTCAGCTGTGGTGAATTATAGGCTTGACGAGCAGTGTCCAACTTTAAGCCTTGATAAATTAAGCCTGGCCTTGAGTCGTTCCTGCTGAATTCGGTCCAACATACAGTATTAACAAGAATGGTGGAAGAACATGTTCATTTTGTCCTTACATTTACCCCGAATGATCGCTGATCTCGTATTAAGAATTGAATGATCTAATCCTCGGCATGTGATGGCAAGTGATTGTCATGGACTGCCCGCCCTCGGCTGTGGCTGCGGCTGCGGCTGCGGCTGCTCACACTTGATGCTGATATTGCCATCCTCCGGCTGGTACTCCTTGAAGCACGCCAGCTTTCCGAGCTCCAATACCTCCTCTATCACGAGGTTCAGCCTCGCCACCGTCTCTACCATCAGTGACGCGAACGCTGCGAATGGCAGCGCCTCCGAGAACTCCAGGCTCGTTGATGCAATCTTTCTCAGCTGCTGCCTGAGCACCTTCCTCTCGCTCTCCCTGTCCCTTATCGGGTGCTGCTGCTGTTCAGCCGCTTCCCTCTTCGTCTTCCACTCGATCTGCGCCGACGTGTCAGTCTTCACTCTCGAGAGCGACACCCCTCCCTCGTGGCCCTGGCCCTTCTTCTCTCCGCAGCTGCTTGCCTCTGCGAAGGCGAGCATGTTGGACGACTTGCTGTCGTTGGAACCAAGGAAGAGCTTCGGTGTCTTGATCGCGTTGTTGAGATCGTGCAGGGATTCGTGGAGGTGATCTAAGAGAAGCTCGGGTGAGCAGTGTCGACGGTTCCTCACGCTGTTAGCGAGTTCCAGGAGAATCTTGGCAACTTCTCTGGCTACGCGAGTACACGGATCTTTGAGCAGTGCACGGACAGCCAAAGGAGTCTGTAGTTCAACAGGGCAGCCGTTACGCTGTTGTAACAACAATGGGAACTGACTCGCTCGAAACAATTCAGAAGTCATGGGTACGGGTTTGATACCTGTATTTCGGTTCGCAGGCATCCATGTAGAGCCACAACATTGTATCCAAAGTGCCGAAGGACTGCTCCCAACTTCACATACTGATGCCATGGTGACACGCAGCAGTTCCGTTTGTACCTCGGTTCCCAACTAGCGTACAATGCCTGCTAGCCAAATCCTGGGATGAGAAGACGAGAAAACGAGGCCTGTTTTCAAGACACGAGCAGTTCACGGAGAACAGGACTTACCTGAGCCTTGTCGTTAGCTTTGGAGTGCAATACAATATTCAAACCTTTGTATATTGGATCCTCTGATGTTTCGTCCCTACCATCTCCACCTATCCTCACCTCGCTGAAGTATTCGGTGACGCATGCTGTAATGTTAATGTCCCGAGGCATTAGTGCTTGATTATCAAAATCCTTTCGGCTAGCAAAAAAGGCTTTACCTTCGAATGATCTGGCTAGTCCTTCGAGCTTGGCTACCGTGGCATTGTGAAGTTCATCGCTCGACCAAAGGGGAAAGATCACGATGCTCATGACGAGACAAACGGCACACCCAAACGCGATCATGCAGAACCGTTGGTGGGCGACGTTAATTATGTTCTCGATGCGGTAGCTCGATACTGTGATCAGGTTGAAGTTCAGGAGGAAGATCACGACTCCGTAGTCGTAGTTCTTCTTTATGGCAGGGAAGAACCTCGTGTATGTTGATAAGGCCCCTATAAGACGAAAAACCAAGGCGGATCTCTTAACTCGTCTGGACTCATTTCGTTACGGTACAAGCAATCATAAATGAACGAGAGCTCACCGATCAGGAAGACGGCTGATCCAATGAACACGGCCCGGGCCACCTTGCTGGTTTCGTGAGAGACATACTCGACGAAGAACGCCAAGGCTCCCGCCAGCAGCGTGCCGAGACCCCGGTTGAGCCCCCTGCACAGTGTCGCCCCTGCAGTGGACTCAAAGACCAAGACGACCGTCACGATGGTCCATATCGCTCTCCCTTCAGTCCTTTCGTACAAAGGCTCGATCAAGTACAGGAGGGAGACGAGCACCAACGAGACGCCGACCTTGATGGAATGTATGGCCCTCCTGGGGTCTTCTCTACCAACCCCTGACACCATCCGCCATGCTACCCCGGGGGCCCTTTTCAGCTTGTGGGTAAACGTCGATGTACGGGCCTTGCATTCCCTCTTTCGCTCGTTGGCGGTCATCTTGCCGTCGGATGCGGCATTGGCGGCACCGGAGTCATTCCCTGCATGGACTTTAGCAGCCATCCTATCCAAAAGGGTGCGACTTCAAAACTGCCCCAAAACATAAGCATATATAAACTGAGCATCGAATATATTCGACTTTTTTGTTACAATTATCATCTTTTTAATTAATTCACTTACATTTTTCTTTATTCATCCTTAATCGTCACGGAATCAAATCCAACTGAACATATTAAAAAAAATGTATATACACAAAAGAATTAAGTATCAACGGATCCCACCAAACCGTTTCATTAAAAATCGAATCCAGCTGTGGACATTAAATTGGTTCCTTTTTCATGTTGGACTAAAGTTGAGATTTTTTATTAATTTATGAGACTCTATGCACAAAATCTTTCTTTTTAACGATATTATGAATAAGATTTGTTTTTACTGTCTTTGTGAGCTACTTTTTGTTTTTACTTTAACTTAGTTTCTTAAATAACTTTATCACTAAAATTTTGTTTTTATATTAATTTTATTCAATCTTGAATTTTATAAAAACCAATACTTAATTGTCATTATCTACTAAAAAGAAAATTATTGAAAAAATGGATATAATATTAAATCCTACTTTTCTAATTTATGATTGGGTTGAATGCGAAACTCTCCAACAAAGTTGTTGATGCTGCCAAGAATGTGTAAAAGTCAGCTGATGGGTAGACCGTGGGTGTTGTTGGTATGAGGGAAGGCCGAGGATGAGGTAGAGGAACACGAGAAGGAAATGTTGGATGTCCAGCGCATGTCGGAATAAAGTCTCACAAAAACAAAATTCCACGATAAAATCGTATAACAATATGCCAAAATAGAGTGGTGACCAAAAGAGCTATTTTTGCCTAATACTATATACTAAATATAGAGCCAGATGAATTAGTCTTAAACTACAAAAAGGGGGATGAGCTTATTTATTAGGACGTCAGATCGACTACTTACAAGTTTCACATGTCGTCCCAGCCCAAACCAAGAAAGTCTGAATTTTTGTATTGTTCTCACTTCAAATCAGCATGTTGTGAGGTAGTTCCCGCGCTGAACGCAAGTTGAAATTTTCACATTTGATCCCGTACTGGCTCGGAGGAAAAGAAAAAGGAAGAGAAGAAGAACAAAGATAGTGATCTCGTCTTTGCACATCGCTAACCTAACACCTCGATGCTCCGAGCTACTTTCACAGGCCAAGTCGAGTGCCTTGTGTTGTGTGGCACTTTCAGTCACGTGCATCGCTCATACCCCCAAGATCTCTTGGCGCCTCCCGGCTTGTGAGAAATGATGTTCCCCCGAAGATCTTGTGCCGCTTCCGGAGGAGGGGTAACATTGCCGCTTCGCAGGAGGTGCTTACTAGTTTAGGCCTGAACGGACGAATCATCATCACCAGATATATCAATGGAACTTCTCCATGAAATGTGGAGGGAAAAGTACCCAAACAAACAACACTTAGGAGCTAAATCATGTTTAACTGTTAATGAAATTTTTCTCGACATAAACTTTGTAAATCACGTACGCCAATCAGTAGTAATTATACAATTCTTACAAAAGAGAAGCTAAAGATATATTGTCAACATAGTAATTCTTACAAAAATTCATGCAAAATCGAACTATAAAATACGAGGTTTTCTTCCCCATCCACCGCAAAGTTTTGGGTGGCAAAAACCCTAATTTGCATTTGGCCGATTTTCCCGTCTTCCTCTTTTTCTCTCTCGACTTTCATTCTGGATGTTATAAGCCATCATTTTTTTTGTTTCTAATCACCAGAATCCAGATTTTTCTTCATTCACAACAAGAAAAGGTTACGGGTCGAGGGCCTAGAAAGACCGGGCCCTGAGGTGAAGTGGTTAAGGGGCTTTACAGTAATAAAAGCCCAACCCAGGAGCGTGCCGTTCGTTTAAACTGTAAAGACAAGGGATGGGTAATGATATATTTAGCATGTCAAGGAAATACAATGTTCTCTGTGGTGAGGAGAGAGTAAAATGGGGGAATTGTGCTCGTAGGGAGCATAGTGGTGGAGAATTGGGTTGTTAGTTTTGGTTGAACGCATCCATGTATCGACTACCACCCTTTCTAATACAATGTGCGACGCGGAAGATGACTCCGACAAGTTGTGTGGCCAGCCAAAGAAGCCAATAATGACTGACGAAGTGAGTGTCAAGCTAGGTGAAGGTAGCGCCTAGTCTGCCTGCGTAACTGCTTACATGAAAAGTAGTTTGTATGTGACTCTCCGATGTGGTAGATAAGGACGAAGAATTCTCCGGCCCTTCGGGCTAGCTTTTGGATGATGATTCGGAATCCTTATATCTGATGTGCTATATGGGATTTTGATTGGTTTGTGGAGACTTGATTTGTTAGAAACCAAATGTTGATTTGCCTCTGCACCTGTGCAGTGTTATTAAAAGCGACAAAGGCGCTCGCCTAGGTGCAGAGGCACGGCAAGCCCTTGGCGCTTTTCTTGAGGCGGCACCCAAGGCGCTGCCCAAGCGCTACAGCAGCCTTTCAAGAAAGCAAAAAGCAATAACACTCTAGCTACCTTATATTGCTAACAACAGCTTCCTCTTCATGTTGTTGCTGATGTGTCTGCCTAAGGAAGGCAGGCAGGCAGCAACTACACAAGCAATATGCAATTGCTTCTCTCTTTGTTGACGTCCTTTCCTGCGTGAGAGTTAGATACATTGTCCTGGCCGCATTTGTTTCCAGTAGATTCTTCTTAGGTATGATGCGTGGGAAAAGTGTCCCACACCGGTTGTATGGGCGACCGGTGTGGGGTATATATGGGCCTTGGGCACTCCCCTCCTTTGAGTCGACTTTTGGGAAGGGTTCTCCCAAGTAACCCGTATCAAGGGTATCAGAGCCCACCCACCCGCGCAGTGCAAGTGAGCGGCGCAGGCAAGCTACGCAGACTGAGCCTCTGGCTTGGCCCGCGTGGGCGCCGGGCTGCGGAGCGTGGTGGTATGATGCGTGGGAAAGTGTCCCACACCGGTTGTATGGGCGACCGGTGTGGGGTATATATGGGCCTTGGGCACTCCCCTCCTTTGAGTCGACTTTTGGGAAGGGTTCTCCCAAGTAACCCGTATCAAGGAACCTTCTCCTTGATGTGGAACTATTTATTTTTTAATTGTTACTAATGTATCAATTGGATCAAATTAGACTGTCACACTCAATAGATTTCCGAATCTTCTCTTCATCTTCATTCGATAAAGTCCTTAGGTGGTGAATTGTTTGTCTTTCCTCATGAATGCCTCAATTGTGAAGGATCCTTGTCATGTGGCTATCCTCTGTACATGGCGCTTAGATCGCCTTTTTTTAACAACACTGTTTGTGTCGGGGCTTAGTTCGTTTTTGACGATGTTTATGTGAAGTTTAGAGCCTAGGTCTGTGGAGGTTTGAATTGTTTGCTGGGTACTCATGCATTTCTTGGTGCGTGAGTGTTTTTAGGGGAGCTGTGAGGTGGTTCGTGGTTTGTCTGTCTAGTGGATGAAGTAATGGATGAAACTGCAAGCATACCAAACAAGAGGGCAAAGTGCTCGGGAGATGATGCTGCTGCCACTGATGAGAAAGCTAATGTGTATGTATGGGACATGGATGAGACACTCGTACTGTTCAAGTCCTTGTTGGATGGGATGTATGTGAAGGCACATGATGGCGTGAAGGACGCGCAAAGGAGTGCAGAAATCGGGGTGATGTGGGAAAACCTCATTCTTGATTTATGCAACCAGCATTTCTTCTATGACCAGGTAGGTAGGTGGAACTTTTTCATTCTGTTCGACATTTTCATTTTGGCACATCTTTTTGTGATAAAATGGAATGGGGATGAGAGTTTACAGATTGAGGACCATAATGAGCCTTCTCTTGGATCATTGAGCAAATTCGACGATGGATGTGATCTTGCCAAGTATAACTTTGATCAAGATGAATTCACCTCTTCTGTCGATGATTCCAAAAAAGGAAAACTCGCTTACAGATACCAGGCAATATCCAGCATGTATGATAAGGTAGTTCAGTCAGTGAAAACTTCCCACCGTGACAATCTGAATGTATCCATACGATCTCAACAATTCTGAATATCACCTCACATCATGATTTACCAGTATACATTGCTCTGGACGTCGGTAAGCTTCAGTTCTTCGAGTGGATCAGCGAGCGGTTCAGTGGACCAAATTTCTGGTTTTGTGTCGTCGGCGACGGCTGGGAAGAATGTGCAGCTGCAAAATCCAAGGGGTGGCCGTTCGTTCAAGTCAATTTCCAGCCTGGTACTTGTCCCAAGTTTCCAGGACTAACACTGAGGACATCGGGGCAGTCGGTGGTGTAAGACGAACATCTACCTGCGGATGAAGAAGCCTGAAAGGAAGTGGATAACAACCATTTGCTCATAACATAGTAGATGACATTTGATTCTAGGATGGATTAGTTTTACGCTCAGATGGGTCACGAATGCCACGTAGCCTCGGCTCCTTCGTTGGGCCATAGCGTAGCTCGAGACCATGCTCTTACCTTTCCTGCAACTTAGGGCTATGATGAGGTGGCTTATCGAGGGCTTAAACAAGTGACACCTGCCTGTTACGTGTTTGGGGTAGTGGGCATTTTCGGCTATTCTTTTCGGTCGGTGATTCTTTGCCGTATAAGTAAAGATGTAAGAGCTCGGTCTATAGTTTGATTTCAGACACAGGAGAGTAGATAACTGGGTAAAAGAGGAAATCGTCAAGGATCAAGCAGAAAGATGAGAGCTGCGGAAGAGAAGGTTAAGAACATGGCCAGCGCTGCCAAGGAGCACATCGACATCGCCAAGGCGAAATCGGAAGAGAAGGTTTAACCCAATTCATCCGTAGGAAGAAAGTTGTTCTTCTTCTTCTTATAGTTTGGTAAGAGTTGTGTAACCAGGATGGGTTTTTGTAGGCCGAGAAGGCGATGGCGAGGACCCACGATGAGAAGGTGATGGCGGAGGAGCGGCGGAAGGTCAAAGAGGCCCAAGCCAAGATGGAGCTTCACCAGGACAAGGCTAGACACGCTGCCGAGAAGCACCAGACGAGTCATCTCATGCCTGGCGCTGCCGTGGATCCCGTGACAGGATCTACAGTTCCAAGCTATCCCTTAGGAGGCCATCCTCCGGGACATCACCATCATCACCAGTATTAGTATGTCTTGCTGTCTACTGGGTTTGTAATAAGCAGTGAGTATTGTGATTGTAATATGAATAATAAGACTTCTGCGTTATTGTAATAACAATAGGGTGTGTTTGTGCTTGCCGTCAAATTGTCAAAAGCCCTACGAACAAACATATTGAAACAATACAGATACTGACTAATGTCATCTTTGAACTAGTACATAATTTACAAAATTTTCGCCAGTGATCAAGACTCAACAATGCATAAGATATCAAGAACATATATTTGTAGCACGGTTTTAGCAAAGAGTAGTAGTGAATCAGATCCATTGTAGCCTGCCTTGGTGTTCCACACAGAACTGTAGCTTGCCGTCGTCAACATCCATAGCCTGGTTCTTCACCATTGCTGGCCTTGTCCGGCGACGGACTTGGAACCTCGGGAGTGGAGGCTTCTCTACTTGTTCTAAGGCGGTGGCTGGAGATGGGGACAGGGACGGGTCAGAATCTACCACTTCGTCGAGGAATTCATGGGCTACGTCTCCGTCTTCGTCCATCCTCATACGCCTGGTACACCATTTGAGACCCTGAAAGAGTATGTAGGCAATGAAAAGGCATCTTCAAATCCATTCCCCATTGCCAGGAACACTAACGTTTATGGTGCAGATTCTACTCATAATACTTCAACAAGCGCAACTTTATTCTTAACTATCGGAAATCACTGCATAGTAGTGTTAATATAACCTAATATTCTTAGCATATAAACACTCCTTTATTGTATAGATAGAAAGCAAATCCCGACAGTGTTTAGCACACATTACTCTTCAGATTTCTCAAAGCACAAATGCACACAACGAGTTTCACAAAACCTTTTGGTCATAGTCATTAGACAGAAGACTAGTCTAAGACAGTATATTGCGATTGAAGATCGAACGGCCCCATGGTTACAGCATCTCAGTTGGTTGCTTCCCATTATTGACACAGCCAAGCCACACAGTAAGATTTCAGGCAATGACAGTAACATTAGGAAGTAGCATTCATGTCCTGTATCTTCTTTGCAAAGTTGCTAAAAAAATACACAAAGAAAGGTCATGACGGCAAAATCTATCCTAAGACCCGAGGGGCAGCCTTGATTATGACAAACTAACTCTAGGTTTGGACATTTAATCTGTATGAGGAGATTCACCATCACATTTGTTCTATCAGCATTATTATGTATGGACTGTATGGAGCTAATCCTTAAAGATGCGACTATCAATTTCAATTTCATGTAAAACTTACTATGCACATGCTGTTGCCTCTTCAATTCAGATTCTACCGGATGTTTTCAACAGTACTCATGCATCAACAATACTAACTAATCGAACTGAACCATCTATGGATCATGATCCTTCTTCTAACATGGACTCCACCAGGATGCTCCAGAACCCATAATCCATCAACTCCAAAAGACCACAAATTCACTAAAGTCCCCGTTCAACCAAACAGTCTTAATTCATATCCTGATCATCAAACACATCAGGTAAAACAGTCGTAGCCCATCAACAAATTTCGAGAGAAATAGTACCGCGCCACCGGTAGTACCCAGTAGGCTTATCCAACACGAGACCCACAAGAATTACTGTTCCACGAAGTAATCGGTAGGCGTCCCTTTAACTACACAAAAACAATCCAACCTTTCCGGGACTAAATACCAAATTCCATATAGCACAAGAAAGCCCATCTCACCAATCATACAGAACGAACCAGAGAAAATCAGAAACTAGGAACAAGAAAAATAAATTCGGAAAGCAGACCTGAATACCGCCGTCGCCAGAGTTGCACGGTGCGAAGATTGGCCCAAGACCCGGCCTTTCTACCGCGACCTGGATGCTGAACCCGCGACGAGGGACACCGGTCTCCCTGAAGTTCTCGTCACGGTCATCCGAGCCGTCTCCTGGCCCTCCCAGCTGGTGGCGATCGTGGTCCCCCGGGTTGTCATCGTGGTCGTCGCCGCCGTCCCTGGGGTTGCGGAACCCGAAGAAACCCGTCACTTTGCTGAAGATCCCCATGGCAACCCCGATCAAATGATCATACAGAAGAAGAGGGAAGAATCCGCGAAGAAGCTGACACGTGGAAATAGTCCCTCGTTGGTAGGTAGCATGGGATGACGGAGTAATTTTAAAAGAAATTTGTGAGAAATATTGTCTGAATTTTGTAAAATAGTGTAACGCGTCCCTCGAAATACAACTTGTACTTCAGCTAAAATCCGCCCCATGGATATTCTAATAACGAGCATGAAGGCGCGTTTTGAGAACTCGCCTTCATGTTGAGGCAGGTTCTTAAAACGCGTCTTTCAGGGCCGAATTTTTAAAATGCGTTTTACGGAAAAACCCACCCCCAAATACTTAGTAAAAAAATTTTGGCTTTAACCTGCCCCTTCAAGAAATGCAAAAACTCGCCCCTCCAACACTTGGAGAATATTTCGCCAAAGGGGTAGGACGATTTAGCATCTGAAGGGGGACGTGTTTTCAAAACCCGCTCCCTTTAGTGATCAACAAGGGACGGGTTCCTATCCTTTTTCAAAACTCGCCCCTACCCCCGACTTAAGTCGGTTACCCTCCCGACTTCATTTTGTTCAAAGCCCTAACCCGCCTCCCGACCCCCGACGGCCTGTCGCCCAACGTCTGACCCCTCGACGCCCAACGGCCGACTTCCTCCACCTCCGAGTCCCCTCCGACAAGCTCCGATGCCTCCCACGCCCTAGCCCCATCAAGTCCCGACCCCCTCCAACGCCTGATTGCCCTCCTCTGACGTCTGACCCTCCACCCGACCGCGTCCTCGTAACGTCTTGCTCGTTTCGTTCACGGTAATTAATTCACAATTAGGTGATTTTGCCGCGAAGTTAGGAAAAATTAGGGTTCTGGTTGAAATTAGGTAAAGATTGAAATTTTGTTTGAAACTAGGTGAAATTAGTGTTTTTGTTTGAAATTAGGTCAATTTAGGATTTTTGGTTGAAATTAGCTCAAATTAGAGTTTTTTGTTGAAATTAGGTTAAATCAAGAAATTTTCTTGAAATTAGGTCAAATTAGGATAAGGTTGTCAAAATTAGGATTTATTTGAAATTATGTCAAATTAGGATTAAGTTGATTTGAAAGTTGAAATTATGTTAAATTTGTGATATTAGGGCTAGGTTTGTCAAAAATTCTTTATAATTTTGTAATTATGTATAATCAGGTTCATAGTTATATAATTCTCATTTAATTACGTATATTTACTTATCAATATTGATTGTTAATGTTTTGTTGTTTAAATTTTTTGTAGGTATTTGAAAGTTCGAAGAAGCTATTCACTAAATCGTAAGTATTATTTTACGTTTCTAATGTCGCACGTTTATTTGTCGTTATATGAAAATGGGAGGGTTATTCATGGTAGTGAATGAGTTGGTTATAATAGGGGTCCAATTAAACGAATAAAGGTATCTGTTGATGTCGATTATGTGTAATTTGAAAGGGTCATTGCTCATGCAATGGGATTAAATGAAGGCAGTAAGTTGGAGATATATCATAGATATCCCGTTCCTTCACATGGTCCTTCTGTATAAAGTTTGTTCTAGTACATATTGGTGATGATGAGGACGCGAGGTTGTTGTGTGAGTTTGCTACGTCAAATGGTGACCGCATTTAAGAAGTGTATGTGATATCAATTTTTGGCACTTCTAGCAATGAAGGGAGGCTTGCAAATTCAAGAAGTAAGCACGATAGTAACATGCAGGTCGTAGGAGTGAATGTGAATGAGGGGTTAAATGTTGTGCAAGAAAGAATGGAAAATATTGAAGTTAATAGAAATATTGGTCATTTGGTACCATTGAATGAAGGGTGTAGCGATTATGGTAGTATTATGGGGAATGATTTGGATTGTGAAAACGACGGAGATGGAATGGATGGTGGCAATGACGAAGATGATTATGAAGAGGGTGACCCATTTGAAGATTTAGAACGTGATTTGGGCGATCAAGGAGTTCTAGATGAAGGTATATATAGGCAGTATGAGAATCATATTGTTGATTCAATATTGAAATTCCGATAATGACGTCAATACTGATGATGAAATATTCAAAGGTGTTGATTTGTGGGAGGATGAACATGTAATGAATGTAGGGGGTTAATGAGGCTGGTCCGTTGTGCGCGCGCCCTTCCGGCCTTGCGGCGCGCGGCGGCGGTTCTGGCTAGCCCGAGGATCCGGGCCCGCTCCCCCGAGGCCCAATCCGGTCGTCATTCCGGCTCGAACGCCAGACGCTGCGGAAAGGGGCCCCGGGTTGGGCCTTCCCTTGATTCGCGAACGGGTCTGCGGGGCGTTTCGCCACCCGTCTCCAGTTCCCTGGAGGCGGCAGGCGAAAGGCTGCGTTAAGGCCTCGCTCGCGAATTTCGGGGAGGGCCCAGGAGCGGCTCGAGTAGCCGTCACCTCACCCCAAATGGCTCCGAAAAAAGGGTAGTGGTTTAGTTTTAGCTTTGGAAAACTGTTGTTCGGAGTCGCCACCGACTTAGTTTAAAAATGTGATTTTAAGTCGGAAAAATCAGAGTCTGGGTTCGGGGATTCCTATTTACTAACCTTAATATCCTACCACATGCGAAAAGGGTGGCGATTTGTCCAAAAAAGAGTTAGCTTTTGATTGACGGGTGTTGGACCCGATCCGGGAGTGGGCCGGACTCGTATCGACGTTTTAACGGGTGTTGGACCCGAATTTAGGTTTGTTTGATTAAAAATCAACACACGACATAAACCTAAAGCCTAAATCATGCGTGCAATCACAAACAATAAACGAGATGAAAGAGAGCGGGGAAGGGCGGTGGTTGCGGGCCTATGCACTTGGGCCCGCAACCCGTTACATATGGGCTTAAAGTAAAATTCGGGGAGGCCCGCACCTCCCCTTTGTACCTTTGGTGAAGGTTGGGGCCGCTTTATCTTCAAGCCCGCGGTTTTTAGGCCGGGGTAGAACCACGCGGTTTGATACACGCGTCTTCGTGTTAGTCTTCGGAAGCTTGGATTTGATTTTCCGAAGTTGCATGCTCGGTGTACATGCAAGGAAATGTGAAAGTGGTTAGTATTAATCAAGTTTGAACGAAATTCGATTGAGTAAACAAAGTAAGACTTGTCTTATAGTTTTGACCGATGCTCAATTAATATATATATATATGACCAAGAATATCCGCAAAATGCCGTCGTGTTTTTCATGCAAAAACACGAAGAAAATGAACAGATGATAGGAGGTGACATATGCAAATTCAAATGTCAAGACAGAACAATGCAAATGTTATTTTTTTAATTAATTTTAAAAAAAACGTCAGATTCATCAAGCACTTAAGATCACGTTAATCAAAACAATTTGGAAATATGGACAAAATTTTAGTGCACGTTCAGACAAGACTCAATGTTAAAATTAATAACTAATAAATAAACATTAAACAATTGAAATGACTTTACCCATTTGTCGGCACTTCTGTTTGCCAATCCCACCTGAAGAAATCCGAATCGTGACCAGCAGGAGCACGCCTTGCTGGGAGCATGGGTTGCTGTCGCCAGGCTTGGGTGCGCCGGAGGAAGCCGTGGCCGTTGTGGGGGACATTGGGACTCTGAGTCCGAGGCGGGGACAGTCGGGGAAGTCTAGATCCAGGGGGCGCCGTCGTCGGGAAGCTGGTGCAGTCGGGAAGTCGTGGGTCTGGAGGTGCTGGACGGTGGCGGCGAAGTGGATTCCACTGTCGCTGGAGGAGGTTCGCCCGGGGAAAGATGGATAGACGTCGCTGGGCTTGCGGCGGGTCTCGGGGCACCTGAATCTGCCGCCGGGGACGTCGGGGGAGAAGTGGTCCTGGCTGGGGACGCCGGGGAGGCGCGGGCTGCCGCTGCCGAGGGGCTGGAACTTCAGATCCGGGGGGGGATGGTCGCCATGGCTGCTGCCGGTCCGAGGGCTTCGGGAGATATGATGGGGAACCGCCTTGGGGTTGGTTGATCTGGGCACCGCGGGGTACAGGAACGCCGGAGGGAGGTCCGCCGTGGAACACGGGCACAGCCGGGTGGGGCTTCGTCGTGGGTCGCTGCCGCCAGGCTTGGACACGCCGGGGGAGGCTATGGTTCGCTGCTGCTGGCTCAGGCGAAGCACTGGAGGATGAGTTGTCGTCGTTGTGGAGGCATGGTGCAAGAGCCGTCATCGCTGGATTTGAAGACCAACTTCCGCATGAGGAAGTATCACTACAAGAGGAAACGTCGAGAAGACAAGAGAGCGAAGAAGACTTAGCTGTGAGCCTTCAAAGGGGGTGCTGCTGGTGCGACTTTGGCGTTACTTGAAGGGGTGCTTTACTCTGCGACTTGAGGTATGACACATCCCTTGCTGTCTCGGCTGCATATTTGGCCTGGGTTGGTCTTTAGGGGGGGGTTCCCGGGGCTAACTTCCTCCTTACCTTGGTGGAGGAGACGGCTGAAGAGCTGGGGGGGGGGGCCGGAGAGAGGCGACTATCCGGGTCCTTGGCTAGCGGATGCAGGAGGGTCCTTGTAATGGAGGTGGCTGATCACCCGAGAGGAGATGGAGATTCCTGGTTGTTGCAAGACGCAGAGAGATGAGGAAGAGAGACGATGGCTTCGTCAATTCCCTCCACCCCTCTTCTGGAGAAAGAAAGAATTTTCCCCGTAAGCTGGTTTCTTACTGTTTGATTCAACCTCTCCCCAGAGAAATGGTAAGAAAGAAAAGAAAATTTTTTGATCCCCTCCCTCTCCCTAGTTAACGGTGAGTTCCCTCTCTTTTATATCCCCCGATCCCTTTTGGTTACTCCCTTTTGTTCCGTTCATCTGGTTCCCTCCTCTGTTTCCTTCTTCTCTCCCCCAAGAAACTTGTTTTCATCCCATTATGTTATGGTTGATTTCTGGTCGAGAAACCAAACCGTTAGGGGGCAGGATCGTGTTTGGACGTGCAAAGGGGATTCACTGCAGTCGACAAAGCAAGGGGCTCAGGATTCAGGGGAGGTGCGTTGGGATCGTCCTTCTGCAAGATCCTGTCGGGGATTGCAGGTAAGTCTTTTAATTGTTGCTTTGATCTGGGCTGGGCTTTGTTTCCCTTGTGGGCTAGCCTTGGTCCTTGGGCAACTTGTTGCGGGTTTGTCATTTGGCCTAGTTTCCTTGGGTTGGCCTTGTGTTATGGGGCTGAGCTTCCTTGGGCTCTGTGGATTGGGTTTGACAAATGATTTGGCCTCTTTCTTTCTTTTGTTTTGGGCCGTTGCTGTGTGTTAAGTGTCCCCTTAGATATATCCCATGAAATGTCCCTGCAGAACAAAATTCTGAAGGTCATCCGGAAGAACTTAGTCAAGAAGTGCATTGAGCTCTTCCCAGATATTGCTGAGAACAGGGAGGACTGCAACAAGTTCTAGAGGTTTTCTCTAAGAATTTCAGGCTGGAAATCAATGGGGATCCTCAGAACAGGAATCAAACTGCTGAGTGGCTGAGGTATTGGCCGCATGTGGTGAGGTGGAAGCTGTCCATGAGTGGGTTTTTTCAGTCCGCGATCAGTTAAGGTGCCCAAAACCTGCTTCCTATAAGGACCCAGCTCGTCTTTGTAAGTGATTGGTATCTCACTTTTCAGAGCTTGCATAAATGTTATAATGCGCCCCGTCGTAGCTTTGAACACTTTAGGCTTCTTAATTCTTTCGGATTTGAGCTGCCGTGGAAGAGAGCTCTGCTGCTGTGATTTAGAAATACTTCCTGGTACATTTCGCTCACCTTCACGCGATGATTCTCCTTCATGTCTTGAAGTTTTTGATGAGCTTCCTTTTACCGATTACCACCATTTGCATTTCCTGCTTGACTTGTGTTTGTGTCTGAAGTTGGGTGGGCGATTGTCGCTGTCGGGAGAACCACCATCACTTGTCGCCGAGTAGGCCACTACGACTGCTTTGGAGTCATCGATGTGTTTCGCCCTGCCGGGAGGGGATGCTCTCTGATCTGCTGTAAGAGGAGATTGTTGTATGATTCTCGGTTGTAGATGTTGTTGCCTGATTGATGAAGGCGGTTGTTGGGTTGTTAATCCCATAAAAGACTGAGCATGTCATGTGGTGGTGAGCCTTTTGTTGGTTATTAGGATTTCAGGAAAGCTGCTGCTGATGTCTTTGAGACTGGAGCTATTGCATCTGTAAGAACCAACGGTACTGTAACAAGAGCTGGCTTGCTTCGAGCGGCACGCGTCGCAGCCGCAGGAGATCGTTGCTGCTTCTGAAGCTACGACCACGTCTAAGGATGTAATTATAGTCGCTGCATCCGCGTGGACACAGGGGCTGAGGCTGAAGTTGTGCCTATGATCAAGGTTGTCGATGGGGCTGCATGGTAGCTTGCCTCTCTTCCTCTTTTCTTTTCCCTTTTGGGGAGGGCATGGCTCCTGAAAAGATCAAACCGTCTATACAAAGACGGCGTTTATATAGATTGGGATACAATTGTTGTATTGAATGGGATTGTTGTATTGAATGTCGTTGAACAAAGCAGCTTCATATCTTTTAAGCGAATATGGCTGGTTTCATTCATTCGAGACCTCTGTTATTGGTGCATTCATCGAGGTTCAAATAATTTGCGGCTCATTTGAGGTATTACATCCGTCTAGGAAACAGTTGGAGAAACCTCTACCATTTTATCTAGACAGTGGAGATATTGGGAAAGTGATTTTCGAGGAGGAAGAGGATGTAATGATGACAGACGATACAGACTCTGCGGTTGAATTTCGTAAAGGGATGTAGTTCAAACATAAGAACCATCTCATTCATACGTTAACTTCCATATTAAGAATCATTATAATTATGAAATTCTCGAGTCATATAAGAGGTTGTGGTCTGTGTTTTGTTCTGAGTTTGGAGCTGGTTGCAAGTGGAGATTACGCGCGGTTCAACATGCTTTTGATGATAAGTTCGCATACATGTTTAAATGCAATGCTTTCGCAAGATCATGTTAGGCTTGACTATAACTTTATGGTTTCCTACTTTCGTACTTTTGTAAGAGAATCTCCCGAAGTGAAAGTATTATATCTACGAAATGTAATAAATGAGATATTTGGGTACGAAGTAACCAGGAGACGTGTATGGGAAGCAAAGAGGAAGGCAATTTCAATTAAATACGGAGATTGGGATGAATCTTATAATGAGTTGTCGAATCTTCTCAATGCAATTAAAATTGCCAACCCCGGAACAATTGTTGATTGGGCTGCATCTTACAATGTTGGCGACGTGAAAGTATTCCAATTTCAGAAGGTGTATTGGGCGTTCGGACAGTGTATTCAGGCATTCAAACATTGTCGGACAGTTGTAAGTATAGATGGTACATTTTTACATGGGAAATATAGGCATAAACTCTTAATTGCATGTTGTACGGACGGAGAGATTCATATTGTGCCGCTTGCATTTGCACTGGTTGATGAAGAAATCTATGATTCATGGAGTTAGTTCTTGAGATGCCTTAAGGGATATGTTGTCGGTGAAAGGATAGGAGGAGTATGTTTGATTTCTGATAGACATGCCGACATTCAAGCGGCTGTGTCTGCAAGTTTGTTGGACCCCGCCATTTGCGCATTAGCGTTCTGTCTTAGACATGTGGCAAACAATTACAATACCAGATATAAGAATGTTGTTTGTAAAAGGAAGCGAATTCCCACAACGAGGAAATCGATTTGTGAGGAAGTACAAGAACATAATGAGAAGCTTGTTTGAATCAATGCCAGAGGCTGGCGAGTTTTTCGCCGAGATGAATGAAGAGCATTGGTGCTTGTCCCACGATGGTTTTTATAGATATGGGCTTATGACTACGAATTTAAGCAAGAGTTACAATTCCGTTGTAAGAGCTGCAAGAAATCTTCCTATTTCCGTTCTTGTTAGGAAAATATGGTATAACTGCACGTCATATTGGATAGCTAGAACAGATGATGCGGCCGATGCGTTGAAAGTGGGCGAAAGTTTTACAGGTGTTTGTACAAATCAGTTATTCAAATTGATGGAGAAAGCCAAATGGTACGAAGTAGTGCTTCTCAATCGACGGGAGGGTAGATTTGACATAAAACTAGAGGAAAACATCGACTCAAGTATATTCTTCAAGCACGGAAATGCAGCTGCAAGAAGTGGAAATCCATCGCATTCCTTGTTCGCATGTTTTGGCATGTCATGCACAAATGCATTTAGATCATACGGCAGCCATTAGTAATTTCTACTCATTCGAGTGTCAGAAGGTCGTATATGCATCGAGATGGAATTCTTTTGATTGTAAAGAAGAATGGCCGGATTATCGTTTTCCTAGAGTCAATTCCGACCCTATAAGAGTCATACCACAAGGGCGTCCAAGGTCGACTTCGATCATGAAAGAAGCGAAATCGTCTAAGTTTGGAAATACCTTGACTAAGGTAGCGAAATCGGCCTTCGACTTCGATCATGAAGGAAGTCGACATTTTGTAAGGCTGATTTCATAATCCTCAAACCGAAATCGGCCTTACATGTCAACCGTCCCACTCGCATGAAGTCCGCCTTTGTAAGGCCGACTTCTCAACACTTAAACAAAAAGACAGTATTTCACCAAAGTCGGCCTTTCATAAGGTACTAAGGAAGACCGCCTTACAAAGGCCGACTTCCTCGTACTCCCCTCCATCCTCCTCTCAATCCCTTCCCCCTTCTACCTCCCCTTACTTTTCTTTTTTCTTTTTTTTCTTAAATCACGCTCTCCTACCCCCTCTCTGTCCCCCTTTCATTCCCCTTACTTTTCTTTTTTTTTTAAATCACATTCTCCTACCCCCTTTATGTCCCCCTCTCCTTCCCTTTACTCTTTTTTAAATCACGTTCTCCTAATTAAATGCCCACCTCACCCCGCCACCCATTGTTTAATTTTTCTTTCACTTTAGGAATTCGTGGGACGCGTAAGGGGAGAGGGTTGTTGGGTGAGAGGGAGGAGGACATGGGGGAGGGGGAGGACAGAGGGTAGGGGGACAGGGAGGGGGGAGGGATTTGAGAGGAAGAGGGTTATTCCACCGAGAAAGTCGGCCTTTGTTCCAATGCAATCAATTTGTTTTTACAAGTTTCATGTAGTCCGGCCTTTGTAAGGCCGACTTCCATGAGGCACCAAGGGAGTCGGCCTTTGTAAGGCCGACTTCGCTTCGAGTAGGATGAAATCAGCCTTACAAAGGCGGACTTCCTTCATGATCGAAGTCGGCCTTTGTAAGATCGATTTTGCTACCTTAGTCAAAGAATTTTCAAAATTCCGATCTTATTTGACGAATTAGATTTCGAACCAACGTTATTTAATAACAAAACTCCTTAGTTTTTTGGGTTGGGCTCAAGAAAGTCCATAACAAGTGATATCAGAGTCAGTTAATTACTCTTCGCATGGTGCACGCATCGATAGTATGGGATGCGAATGTAGACTATATAAGGGCTAACGGAGATTCACTACTCTTACGCTAGTTTTGGAGCTCAGTGTTTCGAGTTGGGGATTGAATTGACCATGACAACATAGGATGCCGATGAATTATTTAGTCTTTAAATAGAAGGCAAAATATACGTTTATAGCCCATGTCAACTTTCTTTTATAGCCCGATCTTTCAAAACTTTTTTTATAGCCTTAAAATAAAATTTCTATTCTTTTGTAGCTTTAATGAAACGGAAAGCTAACCCGTTACTTGGAATTCTAATACCTTTATTATAAATGGAAACGACGTTCATATTTTGTTAATTTTTAGATTTAAAAAAATAAATAATTTTATTTAAACTAAAAAATAACCAGACTCATAGATCATTCCTTCAAACTTCCAAGTGAAAATTTTGGGCAGGATCGACGTCCTTACCCGCCTCTGTGTCCGCCACCGTCCACCTTGCCCTTTCTTGCTTTCCGTCGTCCTTTCCTCTCCCGCTTTCCGTACCAGAGGTCGACCCACCTTCCCCCCCTCCACCACCGTCTACCCTACCCTTTTCCGCTTTCGGTCATCCTTCCCTCTCCCGCTTTCCGTCACCAGAGGTCGACCCACCCTCCCTCGCCTCCACCTCCGTCCACCCTGCCCTTTCCCGCTTTCCGTCACCCTGCCCTTTCCCGACCCACCCTCCTCCGCCTTCGCGTCTGCCAATCTGATTCCTCGTTCGTTCCTCCTTTCGATAATTCAATACGTTCGGATTTTATGGGTTTGTTAAGGCTGGCGTGTGGGTGAGGGTGTTGTAGGTTTCAATGTTTGTGTTGCCGGTGATTTCTGCGTCAAGGAGCAACCTTTGGGATATGAAGTGGATGCTTGGAGGAGCAGATATTATTTGGGATTCTATACTTGAGAAAAAAACAGTGTTTGCAAATACTTCTGGTGATACCCAAATCTTGCAGTAGGTGGGGAATGATATTTCGACTGTGTGTGTGATCTATGGATGGTTGGAATGGAAATTTTATTTCTTTAAAGATCATGTATCATCTCTAGGCATCGTTTTGTTTTTTTTTCTTTCGTATGAGGAGAGATCATGTGTCATGTCCGAATGGAGTGATCCACAAACTCTTAAAAAAAATGATTGATGACCCAGCAAGGAGATGGAGGATACTGTTGATTGTATGTTGGGACCTTCTCTTATTGCATGGGGATTTATGCTCTGTATGGACGTGGTAAAAACAACGGAAAACGAAAGAAAACACGCGTCCCGAGACAATAATCTCTCCCGTCGGTCAAACTTTTCTTTTCTTTTTCTTTTCCGTCCTATTCATTCTCATTCAAACACAGCGTTAGTGTCCGATTTAATGGAATCGATAAAATTGTACAATATTTGATAGGTAAGTATTGGAAGATGAAATTCAATGCGTCGTTTTAACGGTGAAAATAAATCAGGTTAGCTTTCCGTTTCATCAAAACTATAAAAGAATAGAAGTTTAGGCTATAAATTTGAACCACAAGCGTATATTTACCTGAATAAAAAGGCAATTTCATATTTTTTTCTTCCGAGAGCATTTATTTTTTATCTTAGAGGCGAGTTCGTACATTTTGACGAATTTCCACTTCCGCTTGGGACGATTCCGTTAAGCTCCCCCCCGACTTGGAACCACAAGATCCCACATCTGGAGCCTCCAACTGACCGATCGTGACCTCCTCCGACGCTACAGGGGCAGAGATCCCATCCTTACAGATGCCGTTGGCCGCCTCCGCCATCTACTTCCTCAACCTCCGGGGCGATGTCCTCATCAATCGCCTCTACCGCGATGACGTCGGGTGAGATTATTTGACGATGATCTGATATTGCCTGGCTTTGTTCTTTCTTTATATATAATGGCTGGATTTGGATTAGATTCTAGGTTTTTCCGTATTTATTCTCTGGTTTATTTCAATTGGTCTATGGGCGCGATTGCTGCTGTAGGATGATCCCGTAGGGTTCGAATGTCGTGGTCGCTGGAATGTCTGCTAGGATTTTGCTATGTCCTCTGGAATTGTTGCCTGAGGAAGTTAATGGGTGACCCTTTGTCTGGTGTGTTTGTGTAGTATTTTGGAGGGTAGGTAGTGTGCTTGTTGGAGGGCTGAATATTAAGTTAACGATGACCTGAGCTGCTTATCTCGAAAGGTGTTCTGAAAATCGGGTTGAATAAGATCCTGGGTTTGTTGTCAAACATGTAGATTGAATTTTCGGTCAATGGGCTGGTGGAATAACAACCGTACAGGATGATCCTGAAGGGGTCAAATTGCCTGTGTTCTTGGGTAGGTTCTTACATTTAACATGTATTAATACCATACCTAAGTTAATAAGCTAGTGTCGGGTGCTTCTGTTATGTGTTTCAGAACTTGGTTATTGTTTGTATGAAGAAAGAATAAATGGTTAACTATGGAGTTGAGGTATAGTTGTATGATGGATCACAGAGGTTTGATTCCAGTTCTACTGGTCGATACTGTCTTGTCAAGAGAGGTTGGAGAGTACCCTGTGTGTGAGCATGTCTTTGGACTAGGAGTCTGATAGGCGGATTAGTTAACTTCAAGAGACTGAGCCACCCAGTATCAGTTGATTTTTCTTTCAAGATATTGTGCTTTGAGGTAATTTAACTAAAGATACTGTAGTTTTCAAAAGAAATTGGAAACTTCCCATCTTATGTTTGTAGTTTAAGATTGTACAGTTGGCTCTACTTTCAGAGGGATTGTTATTTTTTGCCTAGTCTTATGGATGAATGTTTTGTAGGGGAAATATGGTAGATGCATTCCGAATGCATATCATGCAAACCAAAGAACTCGGTACATGTCCTGTGCGCCAAATTGGAGGTTGCTCATTCTTTTACATGAGAATAAGCAATGTCTACATAGTTATTGTCGTCAGCAGCAATGCCAATGTAGCCTGTGCATTCAAGTTCGTTGTTGAGGTAACATTCCTGCATGCTATTATAAGATATGGTTCGAGATTCCTCAGTTCTGTTTGCTATGTTGGTACTTAGTACCCGAAGATCTTACATGAGATGCTCGGTATAATGACATATAGAATTTTTTTATCAATGCTGTTGACATTTCGTGGCCTTTTTTATATATTTTTCAGGCTGTTGCACTCTTCAAGTCGTATTTTGGAGGAGCTTTTGACGAGGATGCTATCCGGAACAATTTTGTACTAATTTATGAGCTTTTAGATGGTATGAATGCAGAGTTAGAAAAAGTTATCATGGTTTGTTTGTGAGAGTTAACAAGATGAACTAGCGTCTAAATTTTCTGATCATACTGCTGACACTGAAATTCCCTAATGACTGCACTGTACAATAATTTTTAAATGGGATTGAAGAACAATCTAGTTTTGGTGTTTTTCGGAATTACAATCCTATATACTAGAACTATTTTCAAGAGTTACTAGTAATAGAAAACCCTGTCATGTAAAGGCTGCTCATTAATCCATTAATGTCAGTTTCTCAGTGGATCCACATTGCGTTATGAAGTTCTGTTCATGTTAATCGATGTCCATATCTATGTTAATACACATGATTTCATCTTTGATAACTCCCCTTCAACTGTTTGTGATACAAAAGAAAGCACAGGATAATGTTGTGAGGCTTGTTGAATCAAATGACATTCTTGTCCCATCTTATGCCCCTGCTTTTTTTCCCTATGAATTATCAAACAACTCAATAAGACTGTTTTTTGCAGAAATTATGGATTTTGGATATCCTCAAAATCTTTCGCCAGAGATCCTTAAGCTTTACATTACCCAAGAGGGGGTGCGCTCACCCTTTTCATCTAAGGTAGGGTCTTGATATTCCATCGTAGCATTGATGTCTCAGCACTATCTTTAAAGAGTCATCAAGTATTTGCATATATAGTTGCCTCTAACTGAGACTTAATCAACATCTCAAATTATGGTTCATTTTAATTAAATAGTTTAAATCCTTCTTATTGACTATTTAGAGCGCTTGAAATGGATTTTTTTTTTTTTTGAAATAATTAGCCTACAGACAAACCTATTCCAAATGCAACATTACAAGTCACTGGTGCTGTTGGTTGGAGGAGGGAAGGCCTTGTCTATAAGAAGAATGAGGTGATTGAATCCTTATCGTCCCACATTATCCAAAATATAGGTTTTTATCTAATTATAAGTTTACATTAACAGGTTTTTCTTGATATTGTGGAAAGTGTAAATCTTTTGATGTCTTCAAAAGGTAGGTGGGCAAGTTATTCTTATATTCAGTGCCCTAGGATAGGATATTGTTTCATATGAATCTTACAATTTGGCTATCCTAGGAAGCGTATTGCGATGCGATGTCACGGGGAAGATTCTAATGAAGTGTTTCCTCTCTGGAATGCCTGATTTGAAGTTGGGTTTGAATGATAAAATTGGCCTTGAGAAAGAATCGCAGATAAAGTCCCGGCCCATTAAGAGGTAACTTTTATCCCCTGTTATCTAGCAAGTGATATTTGGCATCTTGGTTATGTTACTTGCCACTGTTTTGTGTAATTGCAGTTTTAAATTGTTCTCTTTTTAATCGGCGAAAGTTAGAATTTTGAAGGCATGGCACTTTTATTCAGATATGGATTACTACTTTTTCTGACTTTCAAACAATTGTACATTTCAAATTGTTTAATACTGATTAGGCAGCCATGACAGTGAGAATCTGAAGCTATTGCTCTTCACCTTGAATTTCCATACTTCTCCTTGCCAAACCAATCTTTTAAAGAGTGTGCTTTTTATGTCTTCCATCATGAAGTCTGTGGCTGCATCTTACATTGGTGCACGATTGTAATTTGTATAGGTGCCATTTTCTTATCCGTAGTCTGTTCTTGCAGTGGTAAAACTATTGAGCTTGATGATGTCACGTTTCATCAGTGTGTGAACCTGACAAGATTTAATTCAGAGAAAACCGTTAGCTTTGTCCCTCCAGATGGTGAATTTGAACTGATGAAGTAAGCTTCTCATCTCTTTGTTGGTTATTGGTTCATTTCTGGAGAAACAAAGAACTTCAAGTGAAAATGAACCAAAGTATCTGATTGTCATACCAATAAGTTGCTGCCCTTTCAACTTTTTCATCTGAAATTCTTTTACCTGTTCTTTTATTAGATGATTGTTGACTCAATTTTTTTTTTCTTTTAGCTTTCATTTTGTGCATTAATCCGTTTCTTGACCCTATCAATAATAATGTTTTTCTTTTTTCCATCTCTCATAGCAGACCTAGGCATTGTCTCCCAGCTTAGTCATTTAGTCACCTCAGCTAGATTTCTGACATTGATATATTTGTTGATTATTTGCAGGTATCGAATTACAGATGGTGTTAATTTACCCTTCCGGGTTCTTCCAACAATCAAGGAGCTTGGTCGAACTCGCATGGAAGTAAATGTTAAGGTTGTTGTGAAGTTCAATTAGGACATTTTTATGGCTTCTCCAGCACGTAAATAATTATGGTCCATCTTGAATTATTTTGTTATCATCGGTCCTGCAAACGTCATCGTTTGTCTTGTGGATCTGGAAGTTTTGTTGGTTTTTTTCTTCGTAATGACATAGCTTGCCCTACTAATTAAACAATCTGGGCAAAAAACGCAACGTACTTTCTGCATAATTGTTTCTCCCTTCACCTCATCATGCAAGCCTTTTTATGCAATTATCTTTGACCTCCATCTTGTAATCAAGCACATAACTCATCTTTGTTCCTTTTGACGTGATTATTTGACAACGTCTATGTTTGCTTTATTATTCAGGTTAAGAGTGTTTTTGGTCCAAAGATGTTTGCTTTGGGGGTCGTTATTAAAGTTCCAGTCCCAAAGCAAACTGCCAAGACGAGTTTCCAAGTGACTTCTGGACGTGCTAAGTATAATGCTTCGATTGACTGTTTGGTTTGGAAGTGAGTATATTCCCTTGCTGTTCCTTAACGCCTCTGATTCCTTGTTAAATAGTGGCTTCATTACATACACCATAACTCATTTGAATATCTTTTTGTGACTTACTTAAGTATATGGAATTTGATGTCATTCCTCGGTACTGAAATAACGAAAAATCTGGAAAGTCTGTTGCATTGGTCATTGAGATCCATAGATGGTGATGTTGCCTGCGGCTGCCTTCCACAATGGTTTAAAATTTTCAGTCGACAATTTGCCTTTGTGTTCTGTGTTTACCTAAGGATTCATTAATGTGCTGTTTGCAGCTAAGAGATGGCGAAACATGACTATTCAAGTTAATGTTTTTAGCTTCCACTTACTTCAAGCACTCTTTTCTAAAGCTGATCATCACTGCTACTTTTCAGGATTAGAAAGTTCCCCGGACAAACTGAACCTTCCATGAGTGCAGATGTTGAGTTGATATCCACGATCACTGAGAAGAAATCCTGGACAAGGCCGCCAATACAAATGGAGTTCCAGGTAATCAACAAATTTTCCTCTTTGGCGGCATTTCTAATATAACGGGTATATGCTTACATGCATCTGTAATGTCGGGTCATTGTAATTGGTCATCAACATTATTTTCAGGTTCCAATGTTTACCGCCTCGGGGTTACGTGTCCGATTCCTGAAGGTGCCAATACTCTGCGTCTCTTCATCTCATAATCAGTTAGTTACACTAACTCCGGGTTTCAATGACCATCCTACATTTTCAGGTGTGGGAGAAGAGCGGATATAACACCATCGAATGGGTTCGCTACATAACGAAAGCTGGATCGTACGAGATTAGATGCTGAAAACTTCATTGTTGCCATCCAGATAAACAATGATGAAGTGACTAGGAGACGAGATATGCACGATTATATCACCTAAAACAACGTGGAGATGGCAACGGCCTAACACTGTATTGCCGATTGCTCTGGTTGAAAACAAGCTAAGCTACTCAAGGTTTGCGCAGGTGTCGATGTGTGTCTATATGGCTGTTAGAGCGCTGGAATCATAAAATTTTCTTCTCCTAAATGGAGGGAACTTTCTCCTTTATTTTACTGTAAAGGCTTCAGTATGAATTTTAAGCTTCCCAGCGTGTGGAGTTGATTATTCAGGGGAAAGAGAAACTCAATCGTGTTTCTTTTCTTGGGTCCTTTATATTGGCTTACGGGTTGAGATTAAATAGTGTCCTTGGGTGCCTTTTTTTTCTTGGTGGTCCTTTTCTTATTGGTGGCAGATGAGGAGAGAAGAGGTGGAGCATGTGCAAAGCAGAGGACCAGCTGCACCCCCCTTGTACGAGTTACTTGGGTTTGATTTGAATAGTATTGTTTTTCCCCCTTATCCTCAACAACTGCTCCCCTCTTTGGCAGAAGAATGTTGTGGCAGGTGAGAGGTGAGGCCATTTTGGTGTAGTGTGGGCCCTGAGTAGCTAAGTTTTTCTTCTCTGCAGCTGCTGTTGCGTCCACAGGAAGAGTCGGCCGGTTAGTGGTTCTAAGACACCTCCTACGACCCAAAACCCAAACCCCTCTGTTTTCCCTTTTTTCTTAATTGACTGCTGGCCATTAGCCCCTTCTGCATCTTCCCTGGCCCCACCCCCCCACCTTGCTGAAAGCTGTTTGGTTGCCCGTCTCATTGGCTTTCTCTTTTTTCCTTTTTTGTTTTTTTTGCTAACCAATTGGGATTTGTTTGTGGGGGGTTGGTTTTGAGCCTGTGATTTTGGTTCCTCATTTTTTTGGTTAAAAAAGTCTGGGAAGAATGGTTGGTTGGCCTGCCCCGCCAACCGAGGAAATGCTTTTCTGTTGGTTTGTCTCTAGACTTTTAAGATTTTAGCCGAAGGGAAACCCAGAAAAGAAAGAGGAGATGGGTAGCAGTAGCATAATCATGATCGCTTCTTCTTCTTCTTCTTTTGTTTTGTTTTGTTTTGAGTAGTAATATTTTCTTTTGTTTGTTTATTCTAAAGCAATAAAAGCTTTCGGCTTTGTTTGGTTGAAGAGCAGCATAGTGGTGTTAATATTATTATTTTTTATTTTGATTTTC
Organism: Melastoma dodecandrum; assembly: GCA_029817715.1. Taxonomy (NCBI): domain Eukaryota; kingdom Viridiplantae; phylum Streptophyta; class Magnoliopsida; order Myrtales; family Melastomataceae; genus Melastoma; species Melastoma dodecandrum. Next base: position 4,490,818 of record JARUPY010000606.1, read on the forward strand.
TTTTTCTTTTTTTTTTTTGGTTATAACAGACAGTAGTCAAAATGAGTTTTGACTTGTACGAATCTGACCAATCCCCCACACTTTGGATTTCAGTTTCAAAGTTCACGTGTCAGGCTTTATGGGAATTAAAAGTTAGCTCCGCTTCCAACCAGTGGAAAAATGATAATTTTATATAAATAAAAACGGGTACGCGCCAAATCCAACAAAAAAAATTGATTAAACTTGCTAATAGAGACAAAAATGGTGGGGTCGTATCTCGTTTGTGTTTTTAATGAAGAAGTATCTGGAAATGGATTAGTCTACTCCTTAATCTGTCCCGTGTTTAGTAATTAATAATAATCTCGGACAACCCAATTCCACAAGATTCATTAAACCACTCGTTCTCTATACTCTTGACCAGAGTCCATAAATGGGAGGATGTGGGGATTCTCTCTCTATATATATGTATCAATCTCTCTCTTACCAAAAAGAAGAAGCCGAAAAGTACATCCATCCATCCACTCACCCAAAAACCCAGCTCCAACTCCCCCACCCCACTCCCAAATCCCCACACCCCCTCAAAGTTCGGATCTTTACCACCACCACCACTGCCCCACCTCTTCTACCTCTTCTTCTTCTTCTTCTTACATGGATTCGAGGGAAGCGATGCACCCCCACCAACCCCCTCCCCCTCACCACCTCCACCACCACCATCATCATCACCACCATCACGGGATGGTTGTCGGCTCCTCCCCCGCCCCTCCTCCCCCGTACTTGTCCTCCCATGGCGGCGCTATGGGTGGCTCCGCACCCGCCTCCGGTCCGAGTTCCGGGGGCTTGATGCAACCCAGGTTCTCCTTCAACTCCCTGTCCTCTTCTCCGTCCCACGCAGATCAGCACACCCACCACCCGGGTTTGGACGCCGGGGTTTTCGAGGGCCCCGGGGGTGGTTCTGGGTTCTCCATCGATTCCGGGAAGAAAAAGCGGGGTCGACCCAGGAAGTATACTCCCGAGGGGAACATTGCGCTGGGGCTTGGTCCGACGGGGTCGGTTGGTGCTGGCGGAGGAGGGGGAGGAAGTGGGGGTGGCCATTTTGATGGGATCGGCACGCCTGGGTCCATCGATATGCCCGTAAAGAAGCACCGGGGACGTCCTCCCGGGGTCGGGAAGAGACAGATGGATGCGTTGGGTGAGGTCTTGTTTCGCTCTGTACCATGTTGGCTTTGATCGTTCTTTCTTTGGTGATCTTTTTGTTTGATGATATTGATTTCGAAGATTAAGATAATCACTTGGTTGTTATGATATTTGGTCGATCTGCATCTTGATGGAATGGAATGGCAAAGGTGATATGTTCTTTCTGGGTTTTGGTCTTAGCTTCTTGTCTTTGCAGTAGTGATGTCCCATTATGTGACAATGTCATGTAGTTGAGGTGCTAATTTTGTGGGGAAACCTCGGCAGTGTAGTATTTGCCGATTTACTGAGGAGTTTGCGGTTGGTGGTTTCAATTGGGTCTTATGCCCTTACATTATAGGTCATCATTCTAGTCATGTGTTTTTCCATTGAGCATTATTATGTGATAATAGTTGTGATCAACAGGGGCTGGTGGAATTGGGTTTACTCCCCATGTGATTTTCGTGAAGGCTGGCGAGGTAAGCAATATCTTTTCTTGGACGGCTTTGGGGGAAGTTTCATTCCAATGACTGGTCTGTTTGTCTAGGCATATTGGGCGTCATGGTTCTTGATAAAGTGTTTAGCTCTTCTCTTAGACAGTTTTGGCTATTGTAGAAGTGATGTGGTAATTGGTTGTTCTTGTCAGGGCAATTGAAATAAGAAATATAGATTGGATCCATTCGCTCCGTTGGTTTTTGCTTTTGGTTATGTGTAAGTTGTTACGTTCTTGAGCTCTTTTCACCAATGGATGTAAATTCAGAGTTACGTTTTTGGTAATCACGAATATGACAAGTTTCCAATTAAATGGCCTGCTTTAATTCTAGGTAATCTATCATTGATGAATGTTACTCTCGCTGCTCCTCTTGAGTATGAAAAACAGATTCTGGTTTCACTTCGGCCACATGTTAAAGGCTACTCAGCTGCTGCCTTGCAGTGGACAGCATTTGATACGTTTGATTTTACTCGAGGAAAAGTATAACGCAATGGTGAAGCTCCTAACTTGTGGCTACCGTCAGGGAGCGAGCAAGCAATTGTAGTTCTTGCATGTCTTAGTAGAAATGAAATCCTAGATGAACCAACGAGACTTCCATGATTTGGATGTGTAAGAAATCTGTAGTCATGCTAGAATAAATTAGTTGTGATTTGTGAAGTAATTTTACCATCTTAGGGTTTCAACATTAATCCACATAAACAACTTATTTTCTTGTTTTTGTTGAAATTTTTTTGTTTCTGTACACTTTCATTGGTGTCCAAATTATTTTATTTGGTTGTTTGAGTTAATGGTCATGGGGCAGAAACTAGTGTAAATGCATGTGTTCTTTTCTTCAAACTCTTTTTTCTCCTATTGGCTCATACATATTGGTGTAGTTTTGGACATGCATATGCGTTTGGAGACTTGGCTGATATATCAGATTTGTCCTCCTTACTCTCCAGGATATAGCATCGAAAATTATGTCCTTTACCCAACAAGGGCCTCGTACGGTTTGCATTCTTTCTGCAAATGGAGCTGTCTCAAATGTGAACCTCCGGCAACCATCAATGTCTGTTGGAACCGTGAGTTATGAGGTAATGTCAGTGTTCCTTTGATGGTACTGATTCACATTGATAAGTCTAACTGAATTGCAGATATGTAATAGGAAAACGTACTATTCTAATGTTACCCTTGGTTTTGCTGAAATATCTAGTGCTTTGATTCTACATTCCCGTCTGCTCCTGATGTTTCAGGGACGCTTTGAGATCATTTCCATATCTGGCTCCTTCATATTCTCAGAAGATGATGGTGGACAAAATATAAATGACAATTTAAGCGTGTCTCTGGCTGGATCGGATGGTCGAGTGCTAGGTGGAATCGTTGCTGGACTGCTGATAGCAGCTGGACCCGTTCAGGTATGATAGTTAATAATATGAGTTTGCATATGAAATGAAATTATCATAGCATCGCTTATTATGCCATGTCTTAATATTGCGACATCTTGCGCCGGATGCCCCCCGCCCCGCCTTTCTTAGTGGCTCCTCGAATATTCAGGTAATAGTTGGTAGCTTTATTGCCAATGGGAGGAAACCCAAATCGAGCGCCATAAAATCCGAGCCAGCTTCTTTGGCTGCTCAAGGTCAAGGCCCACACTCCCAGATGCTGAACTTCAGTGCAGCGGCCGCCGCAGCGGCAGTGAGCCCTTCCTCTCAGGGAGGCTCCGGCGAGTCTACCGATGAAAACGGCGACAGTCCCGTGAACCGGCATCCTCCCAGGCTCTTCAATGATCCGAGGCAACCGGGTGGTCATGGTATACAGATGTACCACTTGTGGGCTGGACGGGCTTCCCAGTGACAAGGACCAAATGGATGGTTTGACTTGTTATGGCCCTTTAGTTTGTCCCTGAGTTACTCAGCGGCTAGGGCAGGAATAGATCGGGCTAAATTTCACCGGTGGATGGCAGATAACATGGCTTTCAGTAGTTCCGGTTGTAGGCTTATAATCTTATGTTTCACTTCTTAAGCCTCTTTTGATCCGGCTCTTTCTTACCCGTGTTCCTTGGCATGGTTAGCTCAGCCCCTTTTGATCTGGTTTTGTGATCTTGCCTGGAACAGTTAGTTCCTTAACCTGGTTGGTGGTAACATGGACGATATAGGTGACATGTTCAAGTAGGACTTTTTTTACTTTGTTTGAGGAGACTCACTTCATTGGATGTTTGATTCGATTCATGTTTTGTTTGTCAATTTTGACGTTCCCAAAGAGCCAGTCTACTAAAACACTCAACGATGGCTTCTGTTTTACAGTGGTTCGCCTTGCGAATGATGAGACTGTTTCCGATTTATTGTGAGCACGTAAATTTGACTGTAATTAAATGATTTGTAAGGTCTCGTCGGTTTTTGACAAACTCAGAAGTAAAACCGTAGCCGGAGGGGTCGTTAATCATGGCCGGAGGATTTCGTGGGTCCTTCCTTCTGGGCATCGAATTTACCCCGCCGATGTCATCAAGAGTGTAGGAGCTCGCATCGCATCGTTAATAATTCTAGTAGACATGGGTCCAAAATGCGTAGGAGCTCGCGTCCCTGCCTTCTACAGCAATGAAAGGCGGGACGCAAGTCCTACTGTTCTCACTGGCGCGGCACCAATCATAAACAGAAAACGCTTCGGCCACCATCTGCAACCCCAGATTGGAATCATCCCGGCGGACGATCACCACCACAATGTAACAACTGATCGGCCCGCAGCAATACTGACCCAACCACAGTTCAAGTCCGTCGTCCCCTCGTCACACCACCCTCGCCGGCTAGGAAGAGGCAGACCTCCTCCTCCTCCGTTCACGTCCAGCCAATATCCGCGGACTTATGGGATCCGACATGCTACCCAATCCCACGTACCAAAACATCATAATATTTGACGCATCACATTCATTCGAGATCCTCGTTAAGTCGAGAGTTGGGGATCCTCTCCATTCAATACCAAAAGAGAAGAGACAGCCAAAATCCATGCTCCATGATTAAAAAAGCAGCGAAAATAAAATTTAAAGAAAAAAAGTGATTTGAGTAAAAAAAACATCCTTTTGATAATAATAACTTTTCCCCAAAGTCGTATCAATCATAAACACCGAGTTGAAAGGGAAAGATACCCAACCCAACCCCATTCATTCATTGCCCATAATGTTTGGTCGCTTTTGGGCCCAACCAACAAATAATGATGAATAATTCTCTTTCGATGGATATTTAAAATATTCTATAAAAAGGTTTTGGATTTTGCATCACATTTGTACAAACATGAAATTGTATCGGAAAAAAATGTGTGATTTCTAATTACGTCAGGGTAATTTAAGGTTAAATAGAGAGGTGACTGTTTAGAAGACCCTCGGCTGTTGTTGCTTAGCAAGATGACTTCGCATCGCATCTCTCGTTCCTACCATCTCTGCCAGCGGCCTGCAACTCCTTCAAACTCCAATCCCGACGAATCCCCGTGCTACACACCGATTTCGGCTCTCCCACGAGTCCGACTAATTCTTAAACTATATACAACGTATAATCAAAGCTTACCTAATAATATAAATCTCTTATTTTTTTAGTTGCCTCGTATGTAATTAAATATTTACATTAAAGAAAGTTCATCTAAAACAAAAAAGAAAATGAACCTTGAAATCTCATTAATAAACATTAATATCGTTTTGTTGACTAAACTAAGAGACGAATCCAAAACATCTCAATCTAATTAATTACGTGAAGAATAATAAATACACGAATCGATCCAAACTTCTGCCGGTTCAATGAACCCCCAATGTTACAAATCCACGTATAAAAAAAAATAAAATAAAACTTTTATTTTATTTTTTTTACTTTAGGGATAATGAATGGCCGGTCCTTTTTATGGTCCCAGGTGGGGGGTCACCCTTAACATTCATCCATCCATTGGTCACGTGTAAAACGCTTGAACCTTTTTCATTCCCCCACCACACCACACCGACAAGGGAATAACAAGTCGCCATCCAATAATGTAAACAAAATAATAATAATAATCATTTTATGCCTCGATAATTCGGAAAATCATGTAATAGTGTTGCTGGGGAATCAAATAGTGTTTCATTTTCCCAAAGATTTCCCATAAAAGTAACTAGTGTTCCAACGAAAACCCGACACACCGTCCATCCCATGATGTAAGAATGGAGAGAGCTCGACTCTAACCCACTTCACGTGAAGTCGATCATGTCCTGCAATGACAAAGAACTGCGAGGTAAAACCTCGGAGAGGTGGGAATAGAAGATGGTGGATATTTTTACATGTACATGGATGGAACACCACTTTCAGAAGGCAGGACGATCAGGAAAGATTGGGATCAGAATACCCAAAAATTGCAGTCAACTTTCTCTTATGATCTACTACTTACCACTCCAAAGACAGATCAACACCAAGGCTTCTGACCACTAAGATACAAACCTAGGATTGTAGACTATATTTTAACTAAGCTACATACATTTTCCACCTCGGACAGGAGGTGTGCGGGATTCTCCCTATTAGCGATTGATTACCCGGGGAAGGTTGAATCCGGATGCGAATCGGAGAAGGCAGATGGTACTTTCAACGGGGTAGTGTCCGTCTCAGCCAATCTTGGATACCAACACGGCCTTGAGCTGCTCCTGGGTGTAGTACCGGCTGCCCATCTTCACCGTGGCCTGCTGTATCGTCAGGTCATCCATCACAGATACGCTGGCGTGGTTCACCTCGAGGTCGAGGTCCTTGAGGGCCTGCATTAGCCTCGCGACCGGGTGGTTCTTCTTGCTGCTTTGTACTTTTATTATCACGTCCACGCCGATGATCTTTACTTCCACATTCAGCTCAATCAGCTTGCTACCCCCGAGGTGACTATTGCTCGAGTATCCGGAGTCCGAGGGCCGAGGACCGTTGGTGCTTGCCAAGCCCTTCTTTAGTCCATCTAGTTGCTTCTGCAATGCCTCCTTGTCCGATTCCGCTTTCTGGAGCTTCGAACCAAGTTCCTTGATGTAGGATATTGCGTCCCCTAGGAGCGAGGCCTTGTCCATCTTCGAGACATTGGGGACAACGGCCCTGAGAGCATAAAACCTCTGGTTGAGCTTCTCCCTCCTCTGCCTCTCTGCCTCGACGTGGTTCAGTGGCTCCTCCCTTCCGTTCGCAGGTTTCCTACCCCGTTTCCGTGGTCGTTTCTCCGGTTCCACAACTCTACTGCTGTCTGCTTCCTTCACCACAGAGGCTTCCAGATCAGAATGGTCAGAATCGGCCCCACCACCTCCGCTAGATTTCATGGCCCCGGAGGATGGAAGTACCACTCCGGAAGTGAAGGAGAGCATCCCTTCCTCATTACTCCCACGGGAAGTGGGTGATCTCCGTTTCCTGTTCTCATCGACAGCTGAAGCCGCTGCCGTCTGCGAATGACTTGCGTACATATTCGGGTTCGGATTGCCTGAGAGCCCCTTGCTCTCTCCGAAACTCAGTATCTCCCCCGATTCTGCTTTCATGGACAGCAAATTCCCGACCCTCCCGGGGTTTCCGTCGCTCCCATCATATGCGAATTCCCCAAAATTCAACTCCCTGCCATAGAATGCCTGCTGACTAGATACCGGCGGAGTTTCAAACTGAATCCCCTTGCCTGACCTTAAATTGCCGCCCGCCGGAGCCGAATCATCATTAATTTCGACAGTTCCTGCTGTCGGATCGCCGATCCAGAGAGCAGACGGATCGTTCTCACCCCCCTGATCATTTCCGACCCCGTTCAGACTGCAGCCTGAGCCGATTTCTCCTCCGCCGTGCCTGTTCTCACCAAAGCTGAACAAGGTTTGGACTTTATTCATCAGCTCGGAGTTCTGGTAAACCATCTCAGTCGACCCAAGCTCGACGACCCCGACACCATTCCCGACCGGGATGCAGACCATGGTCTGGAGCCCGAACAACTTACCCTGCTTCGCCCGGTCACAGCCGCACTCGTCAAGCCTCTCCGCTCCGGAGAGCCACACCGCACTCGATCCCATGAAGGCCCGCCCGGGGAGCCCCGAACCAGGGGGGAAGCTCTGCGTCATCGATACAAGGAAGAACCACTCGGTGTCGGTGACCTCATCGTCGATGGCCTCGTCCGACGGGCCCGCAATCAAGGAATTGAGCTCGCGGAGGACCTTCTTCCTGTGCTCCTGCTCGGCGGCGGACCTGACCCCCTTCCCGGCCTTGGGGGAGTTCCCCGATTTCGTATCCCCTCTGTAGTAGCCGTCGCCCCAGCCGAGAAGGGTGCCGAGGGAGTAATCGTAGGAGGACTGCCAGAAGATGGCGTAGGTCCAATTGATGGCGGCAGCGGAGTCGATCAGAGATTGGAGCCTCCGCTGTAGGGTTTCCTGGTTCAGGGTTTTGACGGCGGGGTCAAATGGATTGGGAGCGGAAGCCCCCGGCTGGGGCGGTGGCTGATGCTGATGGGACGGGGTGAAATCCGGGAAGGAAGGCTGGTGGGTGGGCTGGGGGGGAAGGGCGGAGGAGGAGGTGGTGGTGGAGGACCAGAAGGAGGAGAGGTCGGAGGTCATGAAGGCCTCCATCATGGAGGCGTTGTATTCGGACCAAAGATTCATCCTCTTTAGCTCTTCTTCTTCTTCTTTTTTTTTTTTTTGGGGGGTGGTGGGGAGAGGGTTTGTTTTGTTACAATTATACTCGTTTCCTTCTTAATCTCTCTTCTCGCCTTTCCAAAGGGAACTGCTTTAAAAAAAAAATGGAACTGACTTTCGGGGAAAACGAGGTTACTTCAACATGGGTTTTGGGTTACGTTGGGGGCGGGCGGGGGGGAGGAGATGAGATCGAGGCGAGATGAGATGAGAGAGTTTGAGCTCCTTGCGTTTTGTGTTTTTGGTAGCCGTAGGTAGGTTCATCGATAAAATTTAATATTATAGACATAATTCTCATCATCACGTAATCAAATCGTCTTATGGGATTCCCTGCCCGCTGCGTGATTTTTTTTTTAATATTATTTAAATTTAATTTAAAACAAAATCCTTTCTATATTCATATCCTTCCGGAGGCCTACAAAAAAGGAAACACTACGACTCCCACTTTATTTTACTTAAAGTAAGTAGAGAGGAAAATCAAAAAACAAGAAGAAAAAAAGAAATAAATGGATGGACTTGCCATGCCATCATCGTTGGATAGAAAAAAAATTGAGCCCGTGACAATAAAAGAAATGCTGAACTCCACACGTGATGATTGTCCCCACCTCGTCCCCATCCGTAAAAAAAAAAAAAGATAAATCGAGTCTGGTGTCATTTTTATTGAACTTCACGAACAGTCAGTTAGGTCCAAAATACATACTACTCGACGTGTCCACAACACTTGCTTGGACAAGGGCCATCGTCCGGACATTCCCACCCAAAAGTTGAACAAAGGATTGAACGATGGAATTAGTTATATTGGGATTATATTATAGCTCTTTTAACCTCGTGCTATGTGGGGGGGGGGGGGGGGTTAAGTCAAACTGTTAGCCGAGCAAAGTAGTAAGCAATCAATCATTGATAGAAGACGTTGCTACACCTACATGGGTTTAATCGCCTGGGATAGAAAAGACACGAATCGCATGGGTTTGGAAAAGATGTCACAATGTTTTTCCCCGACTTCATCGAACGAAGGCGAGAGAACAAGGCTCCGGTAGAAAAATGACCACGACTGATAGTATCAAGGGCAACAAAGATTAACCCTTGCCTTTTTCCCCTTGTCCGGTTTTTAATACCATCCTAGTAGAGCAAAACAAAAGGGGTTTACTGTTCTTGGGGACAGTGAATGAACGAATGAAACAGGAGATGAGAGAAGAAAAGGAATCCCCCCTCACCAATCAACGATGATTGATAATGAATGATGACATGACTGGAGAGACGAGGAGTAACCACAAAGTCAATTAAGGTGGGCTTGATTTCATTTCACACCCCCTTTTCTTTTTTAATTATTTTATTGAACAAAATTGTTAGAAAGAGAGTAATAATATCATTGGGGTTTTGGGATTATCAAGATTAAGAGTGAGTGAGTGAGTGTGTGTGTGTGTGGGTGGGGTGAAAACAACGTTCCATTTTGGTTTTATTTTATTTTTACACACTCGCTCCTCTTTTTGTAATGCACGTGTCCCACGTGGCTTTCTCTAAAAATAAAATAAAATTTGGACAACAACAACACTTGGTTGTCCTTCATTTGGACAAGAGTTTCTATCTCCTTCAATGAAGACAGCCCTTTCTTTTCTTGAACACCGGGCAGGCTTTTTTACTAACCCACGCCCCACATGCGACGTGTCCTCCCGAACCAAAGAAAAAAAAAAGGAAAGGACAGGAAAAATCAATTTTTTTTTTTTACATCAACAAGAGTATGTAATTTTTGCGACAACCACCGAAGAACACAACTGGCAACAACAACAACAACAACATCGACGATACTTGAATTGGAAGCGAGGAGTGAGTGTGAGGGTGCTTTGATTGATAAGACCAAAATTTTATGGCCTTGATTTTACTAATAATAATAAAAGCGACCAACCAACTTAAAATAGGCGAATAATTGCGAGAAAAAGTTACGAAAAGAGAGGCCCCCCCCCCCCTCCTAAATTCCTCCCCAGACAAGATTGGTGAATTTTGGCAAGCACAAAAAACGTGTCCTCCTCCTCATCCATGCAACTACGTGAACTAATCGTACGACTTTGTTGTGAAATTAATGTGAGATTGACGTCATAAATAAATGGTTTGTTCTCTCCTTAGGATTTGTTAAAAGAAACAATTCCAGAAAAGAAAGGAGATAATCTATAAAGAATCGTGTTTTGTTTAATTGATGCATTCAGGAGGAATTGAAGTGTTATTTTTTTTTTTATATAGGAGGGAAAGAGCTCTTGTTGTTGTTGATGGCGGCTCCCAAGCTGCACGTGAAATCACATGCCACGGGCGAGCCACTCCCCTTGGATTTTGTTGATCTACTCCTCTAAAATATAGAAAAGGAAAGGACAATTATGAGAAGAAGAAGACCAAAAAAAAAAAAACAAAAGCAAACGACTATTAATCAAATGGTCGACGCTTCTTCACTTTGGTCTATTCCATATATTGAAAGGCGGATCGTATTCGTATCGATCTATCTCTCGCACCCACCTTTCGATTTCGAGGCACTTGGAGAGGGCTTAGTCCTAGAAACCCACCATTCATCCCCTTATCATCCTGTTTTGGGTGGGACATTAGATCCCCCACCAAAAAAAAAAAAACTTTATTTGCACCAGACAAGCCCATCTTCAACTTGGGCTTGGTCCTTGTGGGCCCATTAGGAGCCCATAAGAGCCCATGGACCCCCCTACCTATTTTGTCACAATCTAACAGTCTGTGAGGCTCGCTCGTTTGGCGAGGACGGTACCCAATCAGGGTTTAGTTTAAAAAAAAGAAAAGAAAAATTGGTCAAATACGATAATAATTTGAGAATCGTGGATTTATAAGTCACTAAATTTCGGTTTTAGACAGTCACCTAAAATTCCTCTTAGTCTTAACGTAAAATACTTTTTTTTTTTTGTAAAGTCGAATTGATCAAGTGGGACGGTGTAAGTAGGAATATTCAGAAGGTGTGGTATCGTTGAACTGAAGTCGATCATGCGGGGGTGGGGGGGGAATATGTCTGTTCTGATCTTCCCTTTTGCTGGGGGGGGTGTTGTTGTGACCCATCAATCCATTTCCCCCTTTCACAAAACAATACTTTATAACAAACCACGAGTTAGGTTTGGCTCCACCTTGCCTTTCTTCCTTCTTTATTTTCCTTTCCCCCCCTCTCGCAATAACAAACCGAAGCTTTATTATTTGTCGTTTCTTTCTTTGCTTTTGTATAGTAGTGGTTTTGGGAATCATTCCTCATTATTTGGTCTACATGTTCTTGTTGGGTTTTGAAAATTGATAAGCACCAAACCCATCTCCACATCCCCCCACTAATACCGATTCCTTCTTTTAGTTATTCGCAGCGATCCTGCACAGACTCCCAATTCTAACTTTGGAGAACGAACTTAATGTGTCTCGTCTCGTCTTACGAGGGATATTGACTGTCTGCCTCGCCTTACACTCTCTCACTCAAGTCATTCATTATATAATCAAGTGGGTACTTGTTATTGGTAACTTTTTATCCCCCCCCCCCCCATGAAATCAAATTTTCTCCTAGCCTCTGACCAAGTATCTCTCGTCCCAGAGAACTTAAGTTCGATGACCCAAAATAAGTACTAGACCAGAAGGAAAAAAGAAAGGGAAAAGTTGGAACTCCCTAATCATGACATTGAGTCGGAGTAGACTAAAAACATGTCCTTAACCTCGAACTTATTTTGGCTTTACACAAATACATGCATGCTTACCAAAACAGCAGCCTTTTAGAGAGACTTGTTTTGAGTACTAATAATCCATCTCGATATAAATTTGGCCCTTGTTCAACCATTCTAAAATGAGATGTAAAAAAAAAGGAAAATTAGGGTCGAGCTCTATCGCCATGTTTCTTATTCAAATCCCATTCCATTGATATTACAGTACTCTAGCAATCGGGGCATACGGGTCATTCCTCCTCTGGTTGCTTTCGTTGTTTGAAAGAGTCAAGTGAACTTCATCTGACTTCACTGTAGTAGACTAATTTGTGTATTCTCCCATTTGGGATTATTACACATTATGTGTAAAGGTGACAATGAGGTATTGGCATTATTAAATAATTCAAACAGATCCATTTAAAAAAAACATTTTTTTCAAAATACAAGACAAATGAACGAAGAGAGCAACAGCAAACACTAACTCGGTCTAAGCACTCTTTGAACACGTCTGACAGGTTAAATGATGGTTAGAACATGTCCAAGAAAAAGTTAACAAGACAAATAACACGGTCGAACTCCCCGATCGGACCATCCGTTGGATAGGTTCATGTCCCCCGTCGCGTTGCTTATTGGGTGGTGGTTAGTGCAATGCCTTAATGGACACAACATCTTCATCGTGTGCGAAGAAAGCCATTGAAATCTAATCCACACATGGTTGTGCACTTAATCGTCGATGTCTGACATGGATGAAAGTTTGTGGAAGTTCTAGGTTTAGTCCACTCAAAAAGGAAGGCTACTCTACTCTACAAAGTGGGATACACCAACAGGTTGATTCGGAAGATGTCACGCCGCATCTGACATGTATATAATCAATCCACTAAATATTTATGCGGGGTAGAAAAAATTCTCAATAAATTATTTTATTAGAAAAACTAATTTTTACTTAGAAGAAAGTTACCCTTTTATATAAAAAAAACAAATTAATTGAACAGAAAAAGGAATAAAAATGAAAAAGAAAAACGGGACGGGAGACAATTAATGGTGGGCGCAAATGGTGACAAAAATGTATGGATCGGACTATTGTCCACTTGCAGGGGAACTTCATGCGGAGATCTTTTCAGGTCTGGCCGGCACGAAAGAAAGAAGTGGTTGAAGTGCCTCCCTCCCCTCCTACCAGATCAAACGTTGTAAGGTTTTCATCTTCATATCCAGCTAACACTATGGTTAGTATAAACATCCAAACCAAAGGCTCGGTATGATCCCGCGAGTCCCGACGTTTGCCAGGATAATTAGAAATGTGTTGATGCGGAATTGTGTTTCCCGCGATACGTATCGAATTTTACAGAGAAAATGTGGTCGCCGAATACAAATTGAAAGGGAAAACAATTAAACAATATTGAATTACAGGGCAATACTTACAGACATAATGCGAATTGAAATACAACAAACAGGGACTTGAAAACAATGACGGGGTGCTCCAAACGAACGACGGCGGCTACAACAGATCCCTTTGATGAAACGGGGTGCTCCAAACGAACGGCGGCTACGGCGGACGGTGGTCGGATGTAGTGAAGTAAAGGTGGTTTCAGGATGCTGAGGAAGAGAGCAAAGGTTGTTGATCAACTTAGACAAAATTTGGATTTGTGTTGAGTTGATCATGTCTTTTCCTTGTCTTTTATGTTTTCAGAATCTTGCGGTTACGATTATTCAGCTTAGGGTGACCCTCCCAGATCGTGCACACGATTAAATCCCTATTTAGGGACGTGATCCTCCCATATCATGCTTTGGTCGACCTCTCTGAGTTTATCACGTGTCTTGAGCTGGACGTGATTTAATGGGAATCCCCTCGAGATATTACAGGCTCTCGAGTAGTGGGAGGCTGCTCGGGTCTCTCGCTGTATAGGATTATCTGTGACGTGCTCAAGAAGTACTTCTCGGATGACGTTAATCTTTTGTCCATGTTCGAAAGGTACTCCTCTAATAGTGTTCATACGGAGTTTTTCCTGTTCGGCCATGACAAAACCACAGTTAATGTGAAGAAACCAAAATTACTATTATGGGAAGAAACCATCCTCCCATTCCCATACTATTGTCGCTTTATTTTCCATTTTAAAATAATACAAAGTTAACTATTTCATTTGTCAAAAATTTGGCGAAGGAGGAGTAATGGGTGGAATTTATTGGGGGGGCGGGGGAGCAATAATTGAATTTGCGGGACCCGAAAATGGGCACAATAGTTTGGGGGTCAGTGGTCAAAACTCCACACACTCAAACACACGGATTATGAAAGTCAGGGAACGCGTCAAATTACGGCCTCTATTTTATTTAATTTATTATTATTATTATTATATAAAATAAATTCTTTCCTTCTAATATTTTTCTTGGTCAAGAATGGCGTGCGGTCATCCCAACCCTTTACTTGGGTTTTCTTTATTTTTTTTTAAATTACTTAGATTCCAGATTTTTATTATTTATATATTTAATTTTTTTTAGTTCCATCATATCCCACTTCTCAACTTTTTCTTGTTCGCTGCTGCTAGCCATTTTCTTAACAAGGGGGGTTTCATGCAATTACTTCTGTTAGGAGCAAATCGACTAATACTCGTAATTTTACCTAAAATGTTTTTTTTAAATGCTTTAAAAATAATTCAAACTAACAATTTTATAAGATTTGCCCTTTGGGACCCAATTTGTCCTATATTTCTATTTCGTTTGATATTTGCTCGAGTATTTAGTTTTGACAAGTCGTATTTATATTATTCTTTTTTGTCAAAATAGGCTTGCCGTAAATGCGTAATAACCACATAAATTGAAGTAGCCCAGATCACGATTTAATATGGCGTCACAAATGACAAAAGATTAAATGCAGTGAAGAGAATCGGAATAAATTAATGTAGAAGATGAAAACCGGCATGTTAAATGCCTACGCCATAAACAAATCGTGTAGAATTAATTATTACGAGAGTCGCACTGTATTAATCAACAAAAATAAATAAAAGATAATTTTCTAGAAACAAAAAAAAAAAAAAAGGAAAGGAAGTGGCAGGTTCATCACCCCCGAAGCAAAAAGATTTTTGGCTCGGCAGGAGGTTGGGAGGCAGCCTCGGATGGACTTTGGAAGACTTTTTTTTTTTTTTTTTGAGAGAGAGAGAGAGACGATAAGAACGACTCATTCCCTTCCCCCCCTTCCTTCCTTTTCCCACCACTTGCAATTCCCACGCCATCACCTCAACAAGCGAGCCGACCCCCTTTTTTGTTTCATTGAGGGGGAGTGTTTGAGTTTGATGCTTGTTCCCCGTCACCCCTTTATCAATCTGGCGATCGAGGGTATGGATAATTCCACCGGAGTCGTTCGGGAAATCAATCCCAAGAACCGAAGAATCATGGTCTGTTCTGCTTCCCCTGCTGTTCATCTTCTCCTCCCTGCTTTGCTTTGATCGTTTAAAAGCTGGGGGAATGGGATGTTTGGGGATTTCCTACTTGTTTTCTGAGCAGAACCGGGTCGAACCCGTTTTGGGCTTTCAGTGTTCGGACCATCGATTTCTGGCACCGGCTTACTCTGTTTCCCCTGTTTTCGCGATCGGTGAATTTGGTTCATTGCCGGGGTGATATGTCCTGTTTCTTCTGTTTGGCTGTTGATTGATTTTGGGGTTCTTTATGTGGTAGGGCGGCGGAGGTCCGGACGATGACGACAACCGTTGGCCGCCGTGGCTGAAGCCGCTGCTTCGGGAGAGATTCTTCGTGCAGTGCAAGGCCCACGTGGACTCCCACAAGAGCGAATGCAACATGTACTGCCTCGACTGCATGAACGGCGCCCTTTGCTCTCTCTGCCTCTCCCACCACAAAGACCACCGCGCCATTCAGGTAAAGCTCGCCCAATCCA
This sequence comes from Melastoma dodecandrum, assembly GCA_029817715.1. Lineage (NCBI taxonomy): Eukaryota > Viridiplantae > Streptophyta > Magnoliopsida > Myrtales > Melastomataceae > Melastoma > Melastoma dodecandrum. The sequence continues at coordinate 4,506,621 of JARUPY010000606.1, forward strand.
TCTCGGTTCCATTCGTTAATGTTGAAAATGTGTGGTTTCCTCATCCTCACATTCTTCCCGCTATTTGCAATGGCAGATAAGGAGGTCGTCTTACCACGATGTTATAAGGGTGTCGGAGATACAGAAGGTTTTGGACATCGCTGGCGTCCAGACCTACATCATCAACAGTGCCAGGGTTGTGTTCCTCAACGAGCGGCCGCAGCCTAGGCCCGGCAAGGGAGTCACCAACACGTGTGAGGCCTGCGAGCGTAGCCTCCTCGACACCTTCCGCTTCTGCTCCCTCGGCTGCAAGGTAGTGGAATGAACTATCCTCGATCATTGAGAAGAACTCGATTGCATTCCCCAAACTTTTCGAAGCACCCGATCGGGCTAACTTTGGTCAATCGGTTGACTCTCTCTGGATTTGATGTGATCGTAGGACAAAACTTTTCCAACATGCATTTGTTGATTTTGTACTTGAATTTGACTTTGATTGATTCAAACTCGAGTTGATTCGAGGCATTGATCCTCCCTTTTTTTCTTATTTCAAAGATTGCGGGCACATCGAAGAACTTCGCGAGGAATCCCAAGAAGAAGCGAATCCCGTCCATGGCTTCAGACTCGGAGGGTTCATCAGGCAGCAGCAGCCGCGGTCAAAACAAGAGGGCCGGGATCCATAGCTTCACGCCTTCCACGCCGCCTCCCACGGGAACGAGCTACCGCATCGCCAAGCGTAGGAAGGGTATCCCTCACCGTTCGCCAATGGGAGGGTTGATGATCGAGTACTAGCGCTGCGTGATGGGATCACGGGTACAATGCCGGCCAGCAGGGGCGATGCCCGAGCTTCCGTCACCGGAGGCCGGCATCTGGAGACCACTTCTAGAAGCATATAGGGAATATGGAGGAGGAAAAAGAAAACACAATAATGTGGGGGAATAAAAATAAGGTAATTTTGACAAATAGGGTTTGCTTACTATGTATACATACGGGGGTGAGGTGGGTGGGGGGGGGGGATAGTTTGTTTTCTTTCTTTGTCTTCATATTATAGCATGGTCTTAATGTCGGGATAAAGTTTTAGTACATGAAAAATGTGAATAGTGGGGCTCTTGTTGGAATGTTTTAGCATCACGATGACAATGTGATAAACGTGTGTGGGGGTGTTTTGATATAGGAAATAAGAATGTATCGTCTTTCTATTGTATCATCATCATCACCATCACCATCTTCTTCTTCTGTGAATGTTGGGCTGTTGCATGTGGTGATAAAATAATAATAAGCATTCAAGCAAGTACTTAAAAACCAAATGGAATTTTAATACTAATAAACTCGAAACAGGGAAACCTCGATGTTGCGGCCGGCATGTCGGAAACTGAGGTGGGGACAGGAATTTTGAAGTGTCGGGAAGCGATTGGTGATCTCGGGAAAAAGCCAAGTAAATCGTCTCGGATGGGACACAGGGATCGGGCTAACTTTTCAAAACCCAACATTGTAGCAAAGTTAGGCGGCATATACTTATCCCCGATCCCTGTGTCCCATCCGTCGATGGAATGGACGGACGGATGGGGTTGGATTCTCAATTTTCTTTTTTCATTACATGTTGTTTAATGAATAGGCAGCCGCCAATGGTTCGGTTGGTTGGTGCCTTAGTGAAAAAAGACGAGGAAGAAATCGGAGGCCTGTGGTGGTTCTTAGAACGTGGCCACCAAGCCGAAAGCCAACTCTACTTCCCACCATATTAATTGGTTCTCATCCCACTGTTTTACCTTAACACTTTTTGTAATGGCTGCAATCATAAATTGATTAATTTTCTATCATGGCCATGTGACCATGTAGTAGTAGCACCAAGGGCTACATAACGAATTGGAGGACTGACGAAGGCTTCGACATCAATTGGGAGGACGCCGATGGGATGGATGACACCGACACGTGTCCATGCTGCTGTCTTAGTTTCAGGAAAGCGACTGAACGACAAAAACCCTTCGGGAAGAAGGGACCCGGAGAACTCTCTTTCACGGAAATACATCCCCGAGTTACTCATCTCTTCTCCGCATGCATGTAATGCGGACTCAGTCCAAACCGTTTGTCCGGGGGTGGGGTTTCGGGATAGGATGGCACGTCGGCCGCCACGTGTCGCCAGACGTTCCCAACGAGAAAACACGACCTGCGGTTTCTCTTAAAAAAGTTTCGCTCCGGGGGGGTCACCACCACGCAACAAATTACGTGTCCCCAGTTTGGGTCACGCGGCCGACTCTTCTCCAACACGTACGACGGTCTTGCAGCCAATGTCGTGAGAAATGATGCTTCTGGTTTAGATGATTCTCGAGTTAAAGGGCAACCCGGACAGAGTTGGAGATGTCAGTGGAATATGAATATTTCTTTTCTTTTCTTTTAGGAGGTACACGAAGCATACCGTCGTTTCGATGCCTCCCTTTCCTATTTATGTATAAATAAGGGAAGCGGACAAGGAAAGTGATGTCCAGAAATTATCGGCAATTCCTAGGCCGGGGGTGGGGTCATACAGTTTGGTGTTATGATCTTATCCGGTCGAGCCAATTCATTTTCATTCGTCCTTTTGTGCGAGATGGCTCAGACGCACCCCCCAGGGCAACTTCCTTTTGCATTTCTTTTTTAAATCTTAATGGTGAGTAGTAGGGATAAGTTCCATGTCAAGTGGACATGGCCACACTGTGCGTGTGATGTGATCAATCCCTAAGGGAAACTTACATGGTTATTTGCCAACGTTATCCGTAACCGGTGCGACTTACATATTGAGAAGTGAAAGGAGGGAATGAAAGAGAGTCAAAATGCATATAGGACAGAGTGTGATATTCTTACAGGAGAATATTAGGGAAAGCAAAAACTGATGGGTGTCCATTATTCTATTGAAATAACACAAAAAGGCATTTCAATGGTCCGGGGGTTGTAGCCAAAAATCATTCACAAATCTTAAACATGGGTCATATCTTTGGGCCCAAAGATCAATAACGAACCGAGTTCGATGGATCTAATTCTTTCAGTCCGATAGGAGAGCAACCCACCTTATTTATTAATCAGTTCGATGAGCAGCAAGCTGGCAGGTGGTTCACCATCGAACTCTGCCCTTGGCATCACTGGCATCCCCCGCCTTGCTGGATTCACAGCCGTAGCAGAGCTGGCTCCGCTCTGCATTCATGCCCACGGGTTTACCCGCATGTGCGAGAAGGTATCGAGGGGAGTTTCATAGTAAAATTCAAAAGATAATTACCTGATGATGCACGTGTTGTTAAAAATAAAAATATAAAGTATGTCACGCCTTCACCTCCTAACGGTTCGAGATTATAGTATTTCAAATATAGGATGACCACAATTTTTCCATAGGAAGTCTAAAGTCTACCCCAAGTGGACAAACATTAGGTCCATGTGATGAATTGGGCTTAGGCCTAGTACAATTCGGGCTCCATTCAGAGGACGAAACAACTAAAAAATTCCAAGAAGATGAGATGAGATGAGATATATAGATATGGATGGATGGATGGATGGACCACCTAAATTACGTGTACCAAAGTGGAATACACGAAAACACGCAAACACACGGCCTCTATTTTGGGTATCCCGATGTTTTGGAAGGGGGCGTCTGCGTCTCATGTGTTGTGGGTATTCTGCTTTGGACGAGTTCACGAGGGGGGGTGTTCTGCAGAGGACAGTGGGGACTAAGAAAAGGGGGGTCGCATTTCTTAATGTCTAGGTGACCCACATGGAGACAATTACTCCTAACATTTAAGGGGAGGGGGGACCGAAAAGCACTAAGCAACAAAAGATGGACACTGATTAGTCTCCTTCACACACACGAAGCCCGATCCAAAGAAGATTGCCCCGGGTGATGCATCGTTATTTTACATGTGGAAAGGTGAAGTATGAGCTAATACAAACAAACTTAACACATCATGTCCAAGGGTGAAGGGCTCAGTTTGACAAAGAAAACATTGGCATTTGAGGTGGGCAATTTAAAAGGGACAGGACGAAACACATGAAGTTGGTTTGGAGGGGGAGGTTAAGATTATTTACTGAGGATGAAAAGAATATTAAGGAAATAAGAGGAAATAAATATAGGGGTGTGATCTGGTATTATATGTTCAACTTCTGCCTTATCTACCTTACAAATCACCTTATCCCCAAAAACATTATCCCTCCCCTCCTCCTCAAAGGACTCGCAAAAAGTAAATCCACCACGAACGATATCAAAAAAAAAAAACTAAAATAATGTCTGAATCCCCCGTTCCTTGAATCTACCTGAGTAATGGGAAATCTTTTACTGAAGTGATTGATAAATTACACGGTAAGAAAAACTGGGACGAGATTAATTGACCCAACCGTCGAACACCTTGGATTCTCTCCAAGACAGAAGAACAAGATGATGAATAACCGATAAAGATTCTATTATAAAAGTTGAAGATAATTGAAGAGACAAAATAACGTGTAATAGAAAATTTTATTCGAGTTTGAGTTTCCAGCTGCTCACGATAATTCGAGTTCAAGAATGTATTGTGGGAGTCGAGTTCAATAATCCACTACAACTCAACGTTAAGAAGTATTTCCAGCGAGTCAAGTTCGACCACAACAATTCGATATCGAGAAATATCTCGGACAACTCGAGTCCCATCAATCTCAACGAATCATCTCCGACAAATCGAATTCCATCAACCTCAACGATTCAAGTTCGAGACCACTATCAGTGGTTGGAGTTCATGACATCTTCAACAATTCTAGTTCGAACGCCCAAACATTAACCCACGATATAAAGCAGAAGCTCTACCTACGACCTCTGATGGTTTCCTTCACGAAGTCTTTATAGTTATGATTAATCTAGTTTCCTTTGTAAAAGACACGGACAGTTAACCGAGAAACTTCTGGCCCTTTTTTTTTATCTCTCCCTCTCTCTCTCTCTCTTTCCCTCCACCATATTTCCCATGTATTTTGCTTTCTCAAGACAATTATTGTAAGTTAAAGTTCTAGTAAAGGAAAGTGTTCATGCTTCTTGTTTGTGTTTGTAAATTACTTGGAATTTTGCACAATAGGAAGAAACAGACTAAATGGAAAGTAAGCGGACGCAACATTTTACTCCATATGGCCAAGCAACCGATTTAATTAGTGGCGGAAAGGGACAAATACACTTTTTCTCTTGGACAATGCATGTACAATTAAAGATTGCACACACAAGTTGGAGTGATTCCAATTGTTTCCAGTTCCATGGTGTTTTTTAACTTTTGTTCTGGTAGTACTTGTTTGGGGGGGGGGGGGGGCGCACATGGTTGGGACTCGCCATTTCCTTTTTTGTTTTTCTCTTCAAACTCGACGATGAATCAACCAACACGGCTCTTTATTCGTACCTCTCTCCCTTTTTTATGTTTCTTCCCCTTTCTCTGTGACCCGAATCCCCGGAAAGGAAATCGTACATCAATCCATGTATTTATTTTTGGCATTTAGATTCCTTCGTGAATGAATTATGAAACTGACCTTCTCCACCATAATTATTAGAAGAAAAAAAAAAACGAAGCGAAGAAAAAGGCCGGGGGTGGGTGGCATTCCGGGGATTTCACGTGAAGAGGAGGGCATCACTTCTTCCTTCCTCAATAATTCTGAGCATGTGGTGGACAGCCCCTGCGATGTCATCCACCGTGCTCAGCTTGCACCCTTCCTCCACCTTCATCAAGACGACAAAACAAATCATTAAACACCTCCCATTTGAAAACTATTCCGACACTTGCTAAAACAATGGGGCTCGGGGGATTTGTTCCCATTGCATGGGATGCAACTACACTTTTGTGCAACATTTTCTTGATGTTTCACTGTATTCCATATCCGACCCGGAAATAGATTCCCCCTCAGGCGCCTCCTTTGTGTACGGCTACTGTTTACACTAAGGTAGGTCTTTTGGGGTTTGAAGGAGGAAGGAGAGTTTGTGTACCTTGGCGCTGATCGAGTATAGGACCAGAGGGTCCAAAGTCGTGACGCTAAGGTGGAGGATGGAAAGGCGGAGGGAGTGGAACCCCACGACCAGCTTCGACAAGTGCCTGGGGTTCCTCCGCCAGAGTATCCTGAGGTTCGCGTGGGTCTCTATCAGGGTGACCTCGATGTCCGCGATCGAGGCTGTCAACGGTGACCGACCCGAGTTGTTGTTGTTGTTGCTGCTGCTGCTGTTGGGGAATTGGGACCACGTGATCTGGGGGTAGAGGAAGAACTGCGAGAATGGGGGCCGCGGGAAAATGGTAGACACGGCACCCCGATGATCTTCTTGCTGTTTCTGGCCGTCTTCAGTGTCATCATCGCCAATGTCATCACCTTCGTGGTGGTCGTGGCCATCCTTGCAGTCCTGGTTTCGGGATTTGTGGTTTCTTCCACCTCGGGACAACTGCAATTTCTGGGCTTCAAGGTTTTGGAGGAGGTGCTCCAGCTCCTTCACGAATTCCACTGCCCCTCCGACTATGGAAGCTTGGTCACCCTAATAAAATGTTAAAAACCAAAACAAGAACAAAATCAACAAGCAAAATAAAATGATTCTTATGCATGGGGATGTTTTCAGAGCGGCTTCGATTGAAGCATTTTGAATAAAAGGCTATGGATGAAGCCCCCCGCCATCAATTGCCAATGATTGTCCGATTTATAATAATTCAATGGCATGTTACCCCACAAGATCTTCTTCTCCCTTTGCATGGGGAGTTTCATAACAATTAATAAAGAAGAACTAAAATAAATTCAGATGCTTGAGTCGAATCTATCAACGACGCCAACCACAAGAGAAAAAAAATATATATTCCCTCATTGTCAGTCCACTTCCATTAATGAAACATTCAAAGGAAGGTGTATGCAACGAGGATATGTTGTAATAAATGTCCCAAATTTTCAGAAGATAGGCGTTGTAAATACCCTTTGAACGTAGGAGTCGGGCATGAGCGACCGGAGGACCGCGAGGTGCTCGTTCATCTGCTTCCTCCTGTTGCGCTCCACCGCAATGTGGGTCATCCTCTGGTTCTCCGCCTCCTCCTTGTTCTTGCAAACCCTCGGCCTCCTCTTCCTCTTCTTTCTCGCCCCCTGTTGAGCCCTCAGCGCGTTCCTTTCCCCGGCCCCCCTCGTCGCGGCCTTGTCCACGCGGGTCCCCCGCCTCTGGGCCCGCTTCCGTCCCTGGGTCTCCGGCTTCGCCCCTGCGCCCTTGCCTCCTCCCGGTTCAGATAGCTGTTTGCGTCCGGGGCAGTTCTCTAGGACTAGGGCCTCATCGGGGCGTGCGAGGGTGGTGGCGTCGCACGCTAGGAAGTTGAGGAGGTCGGCCGAGGAGAGTGCTTCTAGCAACGCCATCTCTTTTGTTTCTTCTCTGTCTGTCTTGGGGGAGAGGAAATTCTAGGGATGAAAGGATTTCGGAAATTTTTGGGAGTTGTGTTTTGGTGATGGCTTTTTCTTATGCTTACGGGAGAGAGGAATATTATTTTATATGTGGGGGGGAATTACATTTTCTTGTATTCATCTGTCTTTATATATTAGCTTGTTGTGGGCTATGAAGTAAAATTTCATTTCGTGTAAGAACCATCGATATATATATATATATATAGCACTTAGATTCATGCGTATTATATATACATCTTACGATTAAAATAAACCTACTATTAAATGAGAATGTGGTTTTATCTCCTTGTTCGAAAAGGAGATTTTCGAAGGTAGAAGCTATTTAAGGGTAATTAGTCCCGTCAACGTAGTTTCCTTTTGGGATTCGATGGTCAAACCACTCTCGGCCGATCGGGGTGGATGGATGATGGAAAGTCAAAAGGCCCGAAAAGGGATCCTTTTCTTCAGGTCTTTTCGATTCATTCGGGGTTTTTCTCTTTTATTATTATTGTTGGTTAGAAAAGTGTAGTTTAGGATCGAGACAACAACATAAAAATAATCCGAGTATTAGTCACTACTTTCCACGACACACTGTAAGGAAAAGAAAATCAAATATATCATCACGCCTCGTTGCACGTGAGAGAAGGGGGGCGACAGAGGAAAAGGCTGGCGTGTTCCTTTCTTTTCTTCGAAAACTGCATTGGAATAGATACCCCCATCACCACACACACAGAGAAAAACTAGATAAATAAAAAGAGCCTTAAACAATAGTTTCTACCTCACTAAAAAGAAATAGAAAAAATATTTTATACGTTCGATATTTTATACTTTTGAGTGCTTTTTTTTTTGTGTTCTGTGGTTTTGAAGGATGATAAATCCATGTGCACCTCTGAGAGAAGTTTTTTTTCCCTGTTTATTACTCCCTTTCTTTTGCCCTAAGGAGACGATTCTCCTTAGAGGGGCTGTCGTCGTCGTCTGTCGCTGTGATGTCTTGTAAACGGAGAAGAGATAAAAGCAGAGACAATCGATGAAGGCATGGAAAAGGGAATAGGGAAAATTCTTTTTTTTTTTTGGGGGGGGGGGGGGGGACCCCTAAGAAACAAATAGTAATCTCTTTTGCTAACACCCCTTCCGAGAACAATGACCACTCGATTCAGACCAACACTTCATTTTTTTTACCCCTAAAGCTGCTCTTTTTTTCTTTTCCCCATTTTTACTCAATATAAGAGGGGAAGTGATCTTTTTCTTTTAGTATTTTGGTTTTGTGTATATGAGTTTCATAACTTGGGGTTGACCCCGGACGGAATGGCATATTTGTGTCTCGACGCCGAACCCTTACGTCTCTCGCTTGCTCGAGATTACTCCAAATGGCGGGGATTATACTACGTTCGTTCGTTGGTTCGATCGGTTTGGATTCGACAAGGTAAGCATTATTAACTAGCGACTCTCGCGAGACAACACTTCCTTTTTCGTGTATCAAAATCCAATATGTTTCATTTCTTTTTTCTCTTCTTCTTTTCTCGCCTTTGCAGTGCACTACATGACCGGGAAGTGGCAAAGGAATAGAAAGCCCTCACCATATGGTTTTCAGTGTACAAAACCGTACTAAATACATCCAATCTATCATTTCCCACGACTCTGAGATCGTGAATGAGAAAAACAAATGTGCGGATGCGATGTCAGTCACCAAATAGTATGGAGCTGTTATTATGTCATGGGGCACTCTTTTTGGTCGTGATTAACCCCTGTCCGGAATCTATCATGCTTTGGAGCTAAATTTGGCCACATCCTCTCGGTTTTTAGGACAAACCCAACTCAACCTTTTGGGTTGGTAAGTAGCAAGGGAGCAGGAGGAATCATGCATTCGACCTTTTTACACACAAGGAGAAGGGCTCGTGCTAGCGTTCTGTACTAAGGGGTTGTCGTTACTTTTTATGGGGTATTGAGGAGGGAGGGAGGGAGTCAACCTGGGGCCATATTGTGTTGCAATTATACATATCATGAAAAGTAAAATGGCGATGCTTGAAGGCCATTATGTTAGGTGTGAGAGGGTGGCACTTGATCGTCCTTTATCGTGGGAAGAATAAAGAATGAAATCCGAATTGTGGTGTGTGGTGTGTGGTGTGTGGTGTGTGTTGGGGGGGGGGGGGGGGGGGGGTGGGGGTCAGGCCAGACAGGGGGGGCAGAGGAGGACAGACCGCCTTCGGAAAAAGAAGAAAGGGATAGGTTTTGGGTCCAAAGACAGAGGTGGTCCAGAGGGAGGGGAGGTGTGTTGTCAGAAAGAACCCCTATGAGACCCTCACTCCCTCCATCTCCATTGTTTCACATTCTCCTTCACCACCACCTTCATATAGGATATATGATAGGGATAGGACTACCTTCCCAGTTCCCTCGACCCTGCAAATCCAATCTAATCTAAAATTTCCATCCAATTCCCCCCCCCCCCCCAAACACCACCAAAACAGATTAATTAGAACATAAAAACAAATAAAAATTGCTACCCAGATAATAATATACGATATGAAATTGATAAAACATGACAGATTGATTTGGGTCTTCGTCGGCGGCGCCCCCAGTTAGGATTTTGTCATTTTGACTTTCCTCCTCCCCCTAGCTTTTTATACTCGAAGAAGGGTTGATTCAGATTGGCCCAAAGAGGTCGTTTTGTTAGCATCTTTTTAGGGAATTCAGTTTAGAGGACATTTATAAGTATCCCGGTACTACCTTTTTGTAAACTACTACTTAGTATAATATATCTTACATTGCTAATGTTAGCTTTTCTCTTTTAGAAAGTAAGAAAGAAATGATGAGTGGAGAAAGGATCCCTTGGTCGTGGCACTGTCCATCTGCAGCTGCAATTTGTCAATATCAACGGAATTGGAAATTTGGGGTTGGATCTGGGTCTCTGGATGTGATCATACATTGCGTGGCATTGTTGGAATTTTTTTTTTTGGGGGGTGGGGGGGAGAGGAGAGGATGGTGGGGTCGCCATCATCATCAACAACAACAATAGCATGGCGGATGTGGTGATAAGAATTGGGAGTCATTCGCCATCCGGAGGGATGATCCAAAAGTTTCCCCGAGTGACAATGGACAACACACACACATTCATGTTACTAGGCAATAAAAAACAAATGGTAGTTGGCTGTGCTTTCCTATGGTACAAAAAGCAAAAGCTTTTGGATCGTTACACATTCGAAGTGTGTGTCGTCATCGTTAGCGGTATAAAGCAGCGGAAAAAGGACAGACAAAAAACGATTTAGTTCCCCATTTCATAAAGAAGGTCTTGCCTAATGGTCATTGCAAGCGGAGCATACATCCACATATGATGATCACGAGCATACGTCGAACCATGTCCACGATGACCCTATGCTCCATTCGACGGTCATCTAGATAAAGATTAATTTCTATGCCCTTTAGATATACGCTCCCTCCGGTCCTAAACTTCTTGGAAAACTCACTATAAAAATTGTACGAAGATGAGGCAGGATTGCTTTTCTGCCCACAAAAAAAAAAAAAAAAGAAGATCGAGGCCGAAGCTAGTGGGCCAAGGGCTCAAGTTGGAACGTAAGCTTGTCGTGGACGTGTAATGATTCTTGAGGTGGAGAGAGGCCCAAGTATCGTTCCCAAAGCCCTCCCCCATTGCTTTTGCCGACATGCAACTATAATCATCATTCGTGTCCTTGTCCGTATGAAGACGTGTGATAAATGGACGTGCTACTCAAAAGGCATTGGCCCGGTTTCTTAAAGTCTTTTTCTTTTTCTTTTCTTTTTTTTGGAAATCATAAAAAAGTGGAGAAAATATATCTCGAAAAGCAAAGGGAAAGAAAAACTTTTCGGTAAAGATTTAATCGAGTTTATTTTTTTTCCCTTATATGTAAATCCCATTTTTTAAAAAGTGTCTCCATTCAGAATCATAAATAAATAATGGTAATCATAAATAAAGAGTTATAATATACGGTTAAGACGTGACAGCGTTAATATCCAGATCCATAACGTTTGAGGTTGTAACGGTAAGAAAGGAAAGCGTGGGATCCCAATCCCTTGGATCACGGATAGACGCGCTTTCCGGTCTCTTCTTTAACAGAAGAAGGCCACACTGCTCCTCATCGATCCCCACCCTCTTTTTCGATCTTAAGTTCCGCTTTTCCCTCCCCCCTCCAAGATCGCCATCTTTTCTCTGCTTATTTCGAGGTGCGGGATCCACCAAATCGAGTTCCTTTCTTTTTATTTCTTTCTCGATCAGGCGACTCCTTTTTTGGCTTTTGGGTTTTTGGGGGTTTCATCTGGATTGATCGCTTGTGGGTTTTGTTTTCCCCGACTCCTTTTAGGTTTAATTGATCTGGGTTAGGCAGATATCCGGGAATGATCGCTTCAAATGTCATGGGCAGTTGTCGATTCTGTTCCCTTTTGTCTTAAATCATAATTGAACTGGGTTTAGGCCGATCGATCGGCGGAATTGATCGGGTTATTTTTTCGTCGGATCTCTTGATTCGGCTCCTTTTAGGCTTAATTGAACCGGGCTAGGTTGCTGGAGAGTATTTTTTGTTTGCATTTTGTCGTTGGTTTGGCTCCGCTCGACTCCTTTTATGGTGGCTTGTACTTGGTTAGTTTGATGATCGAGAGCATAGCATCCTTCTCATCATTGGCGGTGCTTGAATGGACCACCTTTCAGGGTCAACTGACCTGGGTTAGGTTGATCATCGTGAGCAATTGCTTCATGTTGCTGTGGAATTCAACTCTGTGATTTGTTTTTTTGTCTTCAGTCATAAATTGGGGTCTGGGGATAGTTGTCAGCTGCTTGCATTGATTTGTGGCTGTGCATATAATTCTTCTGGCAGTTTTTTGTGGATTGGAATACTTCTCTCTGCCTTCCTTAGTTTTCAACTCTCTACGTGAAATTTAGTCTCAGTTTATGGTCTTTGTCTTCCTGTGATCTTGTTCAGGTATCTAGCTTGTCAGGAAACTATTCGTCTTGCATTTAAGGAATGGCGTCTTCTGATAGGGCCGTGAAGGGAGAGAGGGCGGACGAGAGAGAAGCGGAGAAAGGTGGGTTCATAGAGAAGGTCAAGGATTTCATCCAGGACATCGGCGAGAAGATCGAAGAAGCTATTGGATTTGGAAAGCCTACCGCAGATGTCACTGGGATTCATATCCCCTCGATTAATCTGAATAAAGCGGAGTTGGTCGTTGATGTCCTCATCAAGAACCCCAATCCAGTCCCGATCCCTCTCGTGGACATCAACTACTTGATTGACAGCGATGGGAGGAAGCTTGTTTCTGGATCGATTCCTGATGCTGGAACCATCCACGCCCATGGAGAGGAGACGATTAATATTCCGGTCACATTGATATATGATGACATCAAGAGCACCTACGACGACATTAAGCCCGGAAGCATCATTCCCTACAAGATCAGGGTTGAGCTCCTCATTGATGTGCCAGTTTTCGGAAGGTTGACTTTACCATTGGAGAAAACTGGAGAGATTCCCGTCCCATATAAGCCCGACATAGATGTTGAGAAGATCCGCTTCGAGAGGTTCTCATTTGAGGAAACCGTCGCGATCCTCCATCTGAAGTTGGAAAACAAGAACGACTTCGATTTGGGACTTAAGGCGCTCGATTATGAGGTTTGGTTGGCCAATGTGAGCGTTGGGGGTGCCGAGCTCGCTAAATCCACCACTATCGACAAGAATGGCATCACTTACATGGACCTCCCCATCACGTTCCGGCCAAAAGATTTTGGGTCTGCATTATGGGATATGATTCGAGGGAGAGGAACTGGTTATAGCATGAAAGGGAATATCGATGTGGACACCCCCTTCGGAGCAATGAAGCTGCCAATTAGCAAGGAGGGCGGAACCACCCGCCTCAAGAAGAACAAAGAAGATGACGACAATGACGACGACGATGATGACGAGGTATATCCGTTTCCTTCAAACATAGAAAAGCATGTCTACAATCCCTTATGAATAGAGCAGTGTTTATCAGTGATGTCAAGTCACACCTAACTTATTGCTCACAGGAGTAAATCAAGGACCGATGAGTTGTTCTTTACCGGCGGTAGGCTGATATGTACCAGAAGATACAAGGGATCTTGAGCCCGGGGGCTACTTTCCCGGTAATAAGTCGGGTTGTTGTTAAACCTTGTTGTATCGCAAATTGAATCGAGGATGATGCCTCCTCTGCCCAGGCATAGAGCACGTGAGACTGAGGGCAGACGATGAGTCGCTTTGTTCTTGTCGGGCGAGCAGGGATGCTCGTGTTTGTGACATTTTGTTGTGGTGTTGTGAAATGTGGTGGGTTTCGGGCAAAGCTTTTAAGGAGTTCTGAGCATCCGGAGGTCAACATATTTCATGGAGTCATTAACAGTTCCGGTTAGAATTTAAGCACGATTGGTACAGTAGTGTGATAAATCACTATTCCATATGCCATCATCCATCACATGGGAAGTCTGAAAGATTTAAGAAATTCACAAACAAATAAACAACATTTCATATCAATTATTTAAAAAAAAAATGAGATAAAACGAATATATTATTACACATAGGGGACCGACCTCGACCAACCAGATCCTTCCAAGGCGGCAACTTTTTCTCCTCCACTCATCTCTCCCTCTTCGCCGCCTTTCTCTTTGTCCATCTCTCCCCCCCGTCACCAAGGGCCTCGTCCTCCACCGTACTGCATCCCGGTTCCAAAGACCGCCCCTTTTATTATTCCCCTTGTTACGAGGCAAGAGATTCATCCGAGTTACTTTTCTTTTTTTTTTTTTTTCTCTCTCTTGGGATCAGAAATGTTACGGGCAGTGCTCAATCCGACTCGTTTTAGGGGTACTCAAACTAGGTAGGTTAGGTGGAAAATTAGGAACTTCTGATTGGCGGACTGTGATTCTGATTTGTGGAATCGGCTTCTTTGCGGGGTTCCTTGTGTTAGTTTTGATTATTAGGAACGGTGAGCTTCGTCTGTTGAATCATTTTTGGGGGATCACAAATTGGGTTTATACCGATTGGTGCCTGCGATGAACTTCTGAAATTTTTTGCAGATGGGGGCTCGATTCATCTCACTTTAGGTTTAAGCGGACTGTGGTGTTGCAATAGTTTTGTTTTTGGGATGATCCGCTACTTTTTTATTGATAAGAATTAACTTTCAGGTGGCGTCGGGAATTAGTAAGATGTCAGTGGTGGCCTCGAGAACTATCCCTTCTATCCCTCAGTTGCCGTTAGGTATGTTGTTGATATTGAAGCAAATGACTTTTTTCATTTGATCTGTTGACATTTTGGTGCCCTCATCTGCCCTATCGCAAAATTTGGCTGCAGTTTTGTCAACCTCTTTTGATTGTTTTGTTGTGGATATGTTACTATCGAATTATTTCTCAGTTGCAGTTCCTTATCATTTGAATGGCTCGATGCAGCTAGATCGAAGACCAGGCAGGCGGAGCAAACAAGGGCTACGAGCTGTCTCCATCGGGGAAATTGTCTGTTGCCTTCACCTCTGAGCTTGAGCAATGTAGCAGGGCATCTCAGTGCTTTGAATCCTAGAGGTTTTGGCACACAATTACGTCCTAAGAGAGGAGGCGGGTTATTGTTTGTCCAAAGACAATCTGCTGTGGCAATATGCTTTGCTGCTATGGTGTGTTTTTTCTGTCCATTCATCCTGTTCTCATTTAAATGTGTCATCGTTGTCTCTAAATGGTTGGAGATTCTTATAATTGAGTTTCTGTGTTTATATGCAGAATGCAAGATGTAGTGCGGAGCAGACCCAAACCATCACTCACAAGGCGCCCACAATTACACAAGCACCCACTCACAGTAATATCTTCTCGAACATACACTAAATTACGGTTTCCTTTCCTGAATATTTCTTGCCTGATTTAAAAGATCAGAAAGGTTGGCGAGTTTTTCATGCGTAATGGAACATGTTTTCATACGATAAGTCATTTTGATGTATCAAACTTGTTCGATGCCCGCATTACAATTTTATCACTTATTTCTTCAGTTAGTTGTCTGAATGACTTGATTATTGCAGTTCAGGAGAAATCTCCACAGCTTGATGACGGCGGGACTGGATTCCCGCCCCGTGATGATGGTGATGGTGGGGATGGTGGCGGTGGAGGTGGGGGAAACTGGTCTGGTGGGTTTTTCTTTTTTGGCTTTCTGGCCTTCCTTGGCTTCTTGAAGGACAAAGAGGGCGACGGCGACTACAGGGAGGGTAGAAGGAGATGATTGAGGTCAGTATTAGTGATGTTATTTCCTTTATGACTTAAATGGTCATCCCTTTTTACAATATGATGTCATGAGATTTCAGATTTTACAAACGGCAATTCAATAGTCGTATGCATTTTTACTTTTTAAGATTCATCACCATCCCAGTTGCTCTTTCCCTTCGGGCCGGTCGGTCCTCCTCCATGCACTTCTTTCGGCAAACTCTTCACGACCTTCTCCAACACTGCCCTAAGCTTCCCAGACCTTTTGGATCTCCCTGTTAATGTTGTAATCCACCTTTGGGCCCCACTCCCGGTAGTAATTCTGCCACGACGCCGGTGTTACTATCTCCGACTTGATGTCGGCCGCAACTATTTAGCAGTTGGCACCAATATCGACAAATGTCTTGCTCTTTGCAGTGTTGTTCCTGATTACTATCTTCCTACTGCCCTGAAGCACTAGCCCAGGTTTCGGGTAACTCGCATGGGCATGCAAGGATGAGTATGCCACAAACCTATTCTGGTACTCCAAGTCCTGGCCCTCCTGGGCCTTCCAGGTGCTGCCCCACATTGCGAGAAGAACACAGCCAAGTGCTCCCCGTCAAAGTTGCTTATCCCTGGGGTGACACGCTCCCAGTCTACCTTCGCCTTTGCGGGGCTGCTGAATGGGTAGAACAGCCAGACGGCTATGTCTGTGAATGTCATCCCATACATTGGCTCAATGTATGGGTAAGCTTGGGAACGTGTTAGGTCCCCTCTTGACTCATTCTTTCTCCCTGGGATCAGTTGGGAGGTCCAGCCAGTTGGCGTGGTCATTTGAGCCACCCTGTGGGAGGTTCGAGCCCATTGGGTCGAACGCCACAGGCCTCGACTCTTCTCCCTTGTGGAAGACAAGTGCTCCGCTGGCGAAAAACAAATTGATCGAGGAGGACGGCAGGTATTGCTTGTCCGGATGGAAGTGCACAATCGGGGAGTAGGACCGGAACAACGTGTCAATCTGGTTCAACTTGGCATGAAGGATTCATAAAAAGGATTTCTGTTCTTCAAGCACGCAAGATTTGGGATCCCAAGTGTTCCTGTAGCCCCTTGGTCTCATGCGGAAAACATTGAAACCGCTCGAATTCGAACCCCAAATCCATTGGTCTGTTTCACCAATCTCCAAGAAATTGGACCCCATACGCTGCACTTTCTCGATGCTCTATTTCTCGCGAGTAGCAGTCACTACAAGCCTTACAGCCGCGTATCCCTCCGGCGGGACAGGCATCCAGAAGTAACCATCACCATCCTTCTTTATTCATGCAGATTTGCTGTTCCACGCTGGAGAATAGTCCAGTGGCACCTTTAACAAGTCACCCGCACTCTCGTCCCTTGCAAAGAAGACACAACCTGGGGACTTGGTTGTGCCTTGGTTGTCCGGTCCAACGCGGACCAATGAAGACACAACCTTCCTCGATCCCAAAAAAAAGAAGACTGGAAGATGAATACGAATCTAGAGTGACAGGGGGGGGGGGAATCAGATCTGGCCTACGTAACGACTAATACGACAAACGATGGTGGAGTTCCCTACGTTTGATGGGAGTCAGGTGCAGGAATGAATATTCAAAAGTTGAGCGTTTATTTGAGTTCCTGCCAAATTTAAGGTGAGCATTGTCTCGGTGTATCTGTCTGATTTAGCTATAGAATGACATTATGCTTTCTTGCGGAGTTGAGGGATGTCGGGTGCAGTAAGCTGGTAAGAGTATTCCACCGCCATGATGGTCAAGTTTGGTCCTCATGAGATGACGCACCGGATTGTTTTACTGAAAGAATTGTGAGAGGGAAATAGTTTTTCGAATTACGTCGATGAGTTTGTGTCTCTGATTACTAAGGTCGAGCTATCCAATGAGGATCATGTGGCTTTATTTGTTGGAGGCCTCAAGAAGGAAAATCGGAAGTTGATTACAGTGTTGAATCCTCGCACTCTGCAACAGGCTATCACAATTGGCAAGACCTTATCTAATGAAGGAGATTCGTTCCAGGGAAAGCATAGCGAAAGTGGTTCAGGAAGTCGAGTGGGATCTTGGTCGGGACAGAGGAGCGGGATCTTGGTCGGAACATGAAACCAAAGGATAGTGGCACTAAAAATTCTGGTAATGTGGGAGTGAGATCGCTGCCATACCAACCACCACATAGGAGACTATCAAGGGCTGAGATGGAGGAGAAGAGGTCAAAAGGGTTGTGTTTTTTATGTGAAGAAAAATATACCTTCAATCATGAATGCAATAATATGAAGTTGTTTTCCATTGTGCTGGAAGAGGATGTAGTGGAGGAGTCAGGGGAAGAAGAAGTATCACAGGAAGAAGACAATGTTTCATCTGTTGTTTCCTTACACGCATTACACGGTGTAGAAATGCCCTTTAAAAACCAGACGATGAGGTGGTGGGGTATTACAAAAAAAGGGAAGTTGACGATATTGGTGGATTTAGGTAGTACAAATAACTTTTTGGATTTAATGGTGGCCAAGCGAATTGATTGTAAAACCAAGGCGATTCCAGGGAGAAGAGTTATGGTTGCTAATGGAGAGAAGATGTAATGTGCGTCCATGGTAAAGGGGTTCTCGTGGACGATGCAAGGGGAGCAATATGAAGCCGATGTGCTGCTCATGGCAATTTAGGGGTGTGAAATGATTCTGGGTATGGAGTGGCTCAATTCACTTGGAGTGGTCTTGTGGGATTTTCCAAATTTGACCATGCAGTTTTGTCGCAATGAGAAGTCAATTAACTTAAAAGGCTGGGAAAGAAGAAATTATTACCACATCTGCTGGAGCTTTTCTATGGCCAATGATGAAATGGGTTTGATGTTGATTCTGGGAAAGGAGTAGGTCATAACAAATGAATCACCCTCTGAGGGCATACAACAATTACTTAAAGCATTCACAGGGGTCTTTGCGGAACCAACATGATTACCTCCCAACCGAAAGCATGATCACTCCATTCCCTTGGTAGAAGGAACCTTTGGTTTGAGCTTGCGATCATATGGGTATTCTAGCTCTCAGAAGGACATTATTGAAAGGCTTATTCAAGAAATGCTAATATCCGGAGTGATAAGGCACAACACAAGCCCTTTGTCTTCTCCGTGGTTCTCATCAAGAAGAAAGATGGTTCATGGCGACTTTGTCGATTACAGAGAGTTGAATAAACGAACTATCAAGGACAAATTTATCATTCCGATCATCGAAGAGCTACTTGATGAATTGCATGGCTCAAATTAGTTTTCTAAATTGGATTTACGGTTGGGTTACCGTCAAATTCAGGCGATGGAGCAAGATATTTCCAAGACGGCATTTCGCACTCACGAAGGACACTATGAGTTTTTAGTTATGTCGTTTGGCTTAACTAACGCACCTTCCACCATCCAAAACCTTATGAATGAGGTATTTAGACCTTACCTAAGAAGGTTTGTGCTGGTTTCTTTGATGATATATTGATATATAGTAAAACGTTGGATAGCCACATGGATCACTTGTCTGAAGTGTTGAAAGTGCTGCAGCAACACCACTTGTTTGCAAAACTGTCCAAATGTTCTTTTGCTAAACAAAAAATTGATACTTGGGCCATTTCATTGAAGGGATGGGTTGATTTTACTGATCCTAAGAAGATTATTGCAGTCCAAGAGTGGCATGTTCCAACTTCTATCAAGCAACTTCGGGGGTTTTAGGCTTGATAGGGTATTATCGCCGATTTGTTAGAGGGTATGGCCAGATTAGTAAGCCCTTAACCCAGTTGCTCAAGAAGGATTCTTTCATCTGGACACATCAGGCAAATGAAGTGTTTCATAGGTTGAAAGAGGCAATGACGTCCACCCCTACGTTGGCATTACCGGATATCTCCAGAGACTTCGTAGTTGAAACCGATACGAGTTTGACAGGTATAGGGGCTGTCCTCACGCAAGAGGGACATCCCATTGCATTTTTCGGTAAAGCATTGACTCTAAAGCATTTAAGTTTATCGGTTTATGTGAAGGAGCTCGTCTCTATAGTGTACGCAGTGGGAAAATGGCGACATTACCTATTGGGGCAGCATTTCTTAATCAAGACCGATCATCAGAGTCTTAAATATTTGCTTGAGCAGCGGCTGCACAACGACATGCAATTTAAGTGGCTGTTGAAGTTGGTCGAGTATTATTATGAAATAAGTTATAAAAAGGGGAAGGAGAACGTCATTACGGATGCCCTCTCGAGGGTACCAAAATCCGAAGTGATGGAAATTATGATTGCGTTACATCAAGGGACGTTGTTAGATGATATTATTGCCAGTTGGCAGAAGGATTTGCACTTGGTGTTGGTTTTACAACAGATTGTAGATGGTCAACAATCCAAATTTAAGTACAAGCAGGGCTTGTTGAAGAGGAAAGGCAAATTGGTAGTAGGGGCAGACCCTGTATTACGGGAAACTATCATGCAAACGTTCCATGCTTCGGCGGTTGGAGGACACTCGGGAGTTCATGCGACTTCGAAACGTATTTCCCTTTTTTGTTATTGGAAAGGTCTGGAAAAATATGTGAGGATGTTTATACGGGACTGCGAAGTTTGCTAGCGCTGTAAATACGATTCGGCTGCTTACAGCCGTTGTCGATTCCGACAAAAGTGTGGTTGGAAATCAGCATGGACTTTATAACGGGGTTGCCGAAATCGCAAGGGAAGGAAGTCATTATGATTGTGGTGGATCGGTTGACAAAGTACATGCATTTGTTTAGCTCTTCGGCACCCCT
Organism: Melastoma dodecandrum; assembly: GCA_029817715.1. Taxonomy (NCBI): domain Eukaryota; kingdom Viridiplantae; phylum Streptophyta; class Magnoliopsida; order Myrtales; family Melastomataceae; genus Melastoma; species Melastoma dodecandrum. Next base: position 4,526,902 of record JARUPY010000606.1, read on the forward strand.
TTACACGGCTTGCCGAACAGCATTGTCAGCGACCTTGATGCTGTTTTCTTGAGCGATTTTTGGCAGTCTCTGTTCAGGTTGCAAGGGGTTGAATTGAAGATGTCCACTGCTTATCATCCTCAAACGGACGGTCAATCAGAAGTCGTCAATAGATGTCTTGAGACTTACCTCCGTTGTATGTCTGCAGATTCCCCAGCAACTTGGGGAAAATGGTTGGCTTTGGCAGAATGGTGGTATAACACCACCTACCACTCCTCCATTCGAATGACCCCATTTGAAACTTTGTACGGGTACGCTCCGTCATTACCATATTAACGGCACGACTGTTAATAAGGCGGTAGATAGAGAACTGCAAGATAAGAAGGAAATGATCAGTCTGCTTAGGTTCCAACTCCATAGAGCTCGACACAGGATGACACACATGGCCAATAAGAAAAGATCTGAGAGGAGTTTTCAGGTGGGAGACATGGTTTTTGTCAAGATGCAGCCGTATCGACAAACTTCGGTGGAGAGAAGAGGGAATAACAAGTTGCCACCTCTTTACTATGGTCCGTACAAGGTGTTGGACAAGATCAAGGAGGTGGCGTACAAGGTAGAATTGCCGGGGTATGCCCAAATTCATTCGACATTTCATGTTTCTCGTCATAAAAAGTTTCTGGGAGCAAATGACCTCAGTTCATCAACGTTGCCGAAGGACGTTATGGGATTGGATCTTCCTAAATACATTATGCAACGGAAGATTGTGCGGAGAGGCAACAGAGCAGCGATGCAAGTTCTGATTAAATGGACAAATCAAATAAGAAGAAGAAGCGACGTGGAAGTTCTTATATGATTTACGGAACAAGTTTCTACATATCACCCTTGAGGACAAAGGGTGTTCTTGAGGAGGTGGCATTATTGCAGGAAATACGAGAGGAGGAAGGAAGACAAATGCAAGAGGAGCTGGGGAGCTGTGGTGGGCCGGGACCATCAAGTGCAGAGGGCTTCGGACAAATTGGAGGAAGGGCCAGAAGAGGCTGAAGGGAATGGGGACGGTCAATTGAAGAAGGAAGAAAGATAAAAGGGACCTAATAAGACAATGAAAAGGAGATTCCACCAACAGAAAATGAATCACCCGAGAGCATATACAGGGGTAGCGCGTCCCTGCCAGAGGTAAATAGTAAAACGGAATGGGGAAACAGGGTGTAAGTTGAGAGAGAGAGCGGGGTTGAGTTTTTGTGTTAATTTGGGAAGACGCTATGTGATATTTGGCTGTGAGGTGTCACCGGAGGAGGAGGCGGAGGGATGTAATCTCGTTTTCTGGAAGTAAAGAGAAGTCCCTGCGATCCTGTGGTAATAAAAACATTCCTCCCATTAGTTACGGGAAACACTATTCTGACCTTAAAAGATAGAACCCCCACCTCGATCAGCAATGTCGGTGAGTCCGCCCCACGAAACGTCCCGTTCGATCTTTTCTTGGGATTTTTTATCCGTGTGCGAAATCGGGTTCTGGGTCGGTGCGAGGGTCTGCTCGAATTGCCTTGTTATTAAAAAGATTGGATCTTTTTTTTTTTTTTTTTTTGTTGTTGTTTTGCTCGCTTTGAGATTGTTGAAGGTCGCTCAATAGTTGATCATTGTCGGATGAATCGCGTGCGGGGAGTTTTTGTCGATGGATGAATGATGGGTGGCGGTAAAGCTTCTTCATGATTGGACTTCTTGAGTGGCAGGAACGATACAAGGACCGGATTGAGGATGCCACATGGGAATCTTTTACATGCATGCTTTCGAACGCGGGTAGGTTGGGCGCTCACTTAACCTAGTCCGGCATTCTTCTCGTCCGCCATTACTGCCTCTCCGGCTGGCCAGACCTCTTGCCGGTGTCACCTGCCACGTCGCACGATTGCATTCGATCCCAAAAGTTAGTCGCACTGATAGCCATTCATCTCTTTTATGTCGCAACTTAATAGGCGCTCGGCATCATGTTACAGAGCCCCTGACCGTGTTAAATATCTTGGATTTTGCAGTCACATGATTTGTTCTCGAGTGATGGAGCTTGTTTTCGAGCTTTGCTCCCTTCTGTTAGACATCTTACAGATTGTTTGCTTAACCTAATTCCTTCCTTTGCGGTGTTAGGGTCAGCAATGTCTCCTTGGGAGCGACTGAAGGGGACATCAAGGAGTTCTTTTCCTTTTTCTGGGGATATCACATACGTTGAGATGCACATGTCGTTTCTTGCTCTCGTTTCTTTCGCCCGTATATGCAGTGACCCAGAACGAAAGCTTATGTCACGTTCAAGGATTCACAAGGAGCGGAAACTGCAGTCCTTCTTTCGGTGTTTTACTTAAAGATATTTGATACCTCTTGGTTTTTGTTATGCTTTAGTGGGATTCGTTCTCAGGAACAGTTGCCTGTCTGCTTTTTTGTTGGGGAGCGACAATAGTTGACATGGCTATGAAAATCTCTGGCTCCTGATTACTTACTAATCGCACCACCAGTAAGATCCCTTACAGGGAAAGTTTTATTAATGTAATTGATTAGCTTGAAGGGAACTGTATAAGCCGTTTCTTATTCCTCCAGGTTGTTGAAAGCAGAATCCGGAGCAGTCCAGAGTCAGCTGTCCGGATGGCTAAGGGATGATTCATCTTAGGCAAGGATGCTGTCTGTCCACAAGGCACAAAATCCTTTAATGAGAAGCACCAGATGACTTCATCCAAGGTGGCTTCCCTTAGATAAGAAGATAGGGCTGACGAAAACGATCAGCGTCGGCCCGGCCGTGGTCGGGGACAAGGACGTGGGCCAGAAGACGACGGAGGAGAAATTGGGGATGGAGGAGGAGGAGCAGAAACGGTGGGATGATTTCTCCCGGGTTCGATTCACCCAAATGTCCCAGATTAGGGAAGACGGCGATGTAGTAAGGAAGGGGTGGCGTGAGGAGTTGGTTTGAGGTGGGGACTCCGATGATGTTGATGATGATGATCAAATTACGTGGTCTTTTTTTTTTTTGGTCTTTCTTCTCTTCCACCATCCCAACCAGCCCTTATCCATTTTGAGACCGAGCCAGGCAGAAGGATGGTGGGGAATATCCAAGAAACAATAATTGATGAAACATCCAATTTCTCTCAAGTCTCCTCCTCCTCCTCCTCCCCATCCCACCCAGAATGAGTCAATAACCCCGCAGTGGGAGTGATAGTGTGGCTAGAAAGATTTAAAAAAAAAAAAAGAAGAGACGCTTCCCCCTCCCTGCCCCCTGGCAGCTGGCCCGGCCGGCTCCATCATATGTCATCCCACAATTTAACATTCGATACCGTCGTAGTCGTACCCATTTCCAGCTGTTTCCCAATCCATCAATCCCCACCCCCCACCACCACCACCATCATCTAATCCAACGTCTCTCTCTCTCTATCTCTCTGTTTAATTCCCAAATCAATCATTTAATATAATCATCCAAATAAAAAACTTAATCCCCGCCAATATTTACTACCAGCTGCTCCGGTCAACAAAAGATTCCTCCTCCCCCTCTTTCCTTAACCAAAAGAAAAAAAAAAAAAGAGGAAACACATCAATGGAATCCGACGTTGATCGACAGGCTGTAAAAATGTCTTCTTTTTTAAAGAAAAAAAATGGACAGAAGAATAAACATAAGGCAGAAGAAACAAGCCTCCCGAAATCAATCAAATCCCCCCCCGCCCCCCCCCCCCTAGTTGTATAACATTATTGTTGTTTTGTGCATTACTTGCTTAAAAATCAGCAAACTTCCTGTTAATCCGGGACTTATTGCTCTCCTGCAGGTTCCTCCAGCTCCCCACCCCCACCACCTCCCCTACCCGGAATCCCCCGCGTCCGCCGTCGCCCCCATCCCCCGGACCTGAATCCATGCCGGAATCCCGTAAACACTAACAATCGTGACCAGAAACCGTTATATATGGACTCGCATTGCATCGTAGTTACCTATGATGTCGGAATCCCGCTTAAACCCTTTGAACTGCGCCAGATCTGGTTGGTGAAACATTCACAGATTGACAAATGAGATACGGAGAAGATCGAATTAGGGGGACGACAGACGACGGTAGTCATCATGGCGGTCTCGGTGCGTACCTGAGGGCGAGGGGTCGTGGGAGAAGAGGAAGAGCACGAGGAAGCACAGGAGGGTGAGGAGGGGGATGGCGTGGACGAACCTCTGGTGCTGCGGTAGCGGCGACGAGGGAGACGGGGGGGAGAGCAGCGACGAGGACGAGGAAGTGGAGAAGCGGCGGGGCTTGGAGGGGGATTTGGCTGCCTTCTCGTCGTCAAGCAGGTCGATGTCGCGGTTGTGGGGGAGGTGTAGGGAAGGGGAAGAGGAAGAGGAGGGAGGCGGTTGGGGAAGCCGGGACGACGGGGAGCCGCCGATGGATTGCCTCTGCATGGCCGGAGGAGCTAGATAACGAAGACCGCAGTAGAGAGAGAGGGATTGGTTATGGTTTTGTTTTCGAGGTCTGTGTAATAAAAATAACGTGGTCCTTTTTCATTTCGGCCCGTGAGAGTAACGGCTAACCGTGCGTTCGAAAGGCTCCCCCCCGGTCCGACCGTCCGTGTCCTAAACAGGGTCCCGACCGGCGACGATATTCTTATATATATATCCTTCCATCTCATTCGCCTGGATATTCTCCCTTTCCGAGGGGCCGCGTTCCAGGGCTTTCACAGGCCCGAATTATATGCCCCATATCAAAGCGAAGTAAAGAGGGTAGCCCAGTGGAACGGCCAATCCGGTCGAACGATTCGACGGCTGAGATCGATCCTTCATCGTGCGCTAACCCGGTAAACCAACGGCCATTATTAGAGACTACTCTGCGATCGGCGGCGCGGAAAAGATAGCGAAATTTGACGTCATTGCGATCGTAATCCTCAGCCGGCCCCCAAAACCCTTGAAAAAGGGGTTACCGAGGCGGCGGAAGAACGCGGTGGTGGCGGAGGAGAAGGGGGAGCAGAGGCGTTGGTCGTGTCGGCAGCGGAGGAGCGGGCAGGTAGGAGATGGTCCTCTGGGAGATCACATTGGCGACGGCCTACTTCTTGGGGCTGAAGCGGACTTACAAGCTCGCTTTGCGGATCCAGAGGAGGCTGATCGGGCCTAATCACCCCAAGATCCGTGAATTCGTCCAGAGGTAATCGTTGGATTCGGGATCGAATTGGTGGTTTTTGCGGCTTGTCATCGGACTTGTTGGCTGTGATGTGGTTGGTCTGTTAGTGTTTAGTTTCGGTAGAATTTGCTCAGGTTATTGAGCTATTTTGTTCTGATCCGTGATTTCGAGGAATGATTCCATGCTCATCAACCTGGTCGTCTTTCTGATATTAGCGGATCACGTCATACCCGAGTTGCTCAAACTTTGCTGGACATTGGAATGTTAGCAGATAGTCGTTCTTGTTTGGTTTGGATCTTAAAGTCTTGTTCCTACGTTGATTAATTCATGATGAATCTCGGTAGATGGCTTGGCTGTTACTTCATCTGGATAGTTCTTCAGATTAGTGTGAAATCTGCTGTTATTGCATCTGTTCTTGAGACATTATGCTTGCTGAAATGAATACCTAGTGATGCTGGAGAATTTCAGCAGGAGACTCTCTATCAATGACTAGCTTGTCGGCTTTCTTGAAGTTTGTGGAGGAAGTATAATTAGCCGGTTACGGATTCATTCACCTCCTTTATTGGATTTTTCTTGTTCTTTGTTTGCTTTTCTTAAAGTCTCCTAATGCATGGATACTGAAATAATTATCGGCTTCCGACTCGAAATCTATGCAGACGTATTCGTATGGTATTCGATGTGGCAATATCGGTGCACCAGAACATACAAGCGAGAGACATAGAAGTGGGCCGCAACATAGGAAACTGGATTCTACGGTATCTCGATCGGATGAAACCGTCGGCGCGGATTCGTGGTCCTCCATCCGCGAAATCCCATGGCAACATAAATTCTAGCATGACCACATCAAATCAGGCAAAGAAGCCCTCATACTGGAAATCTCCAGGAAGCATCGAGACATACAAGAACGAGGATTCTGGCAGGCGAATGTTTACGTCGTCCAGATTGATGTGGTCAAGGCGTTTCCCCACCATTTCCATGATGATGCGATCTGCTAAGCCTGCCGGTAACATGACTCAATATAGGCATGTCACAAGCACCTGCAGGCTCGAAGGCCCAAGCTCAGGGTATCCTGGCGAAAGATACGGCGGTGTTATCCGCAAGGATATAATGCAGTGGATGCAAAACTAGCAGACCTTTGATCTCTCCATTAAGATTATCACTCGTCCCTTTTTCCGTTGCCGCAGAGTGGTTGCTGCGGGCGCTGCTGCTCTATCTGAACCCCGGACACTTCCGTTTCTCGTCTTTTTCTGTGTCGTTGGTGCTGTACATAGTTCGGGTTTTGATCATAGTTGAATAAAACAAGAGAAAACCCAGTTGGGGGAGAACTCTTGAAAGTTAGTTGATTAAGTTGGAAAGCAGGGAGTCCCCATGATGTTTCCCTTTTCCTTCTTAGGTCTTGTCATAGTCCGGGGCAGTTGATGTTGTGTGTTGGGCATGTCGGGAGAAGCTGTTGGTAGTCAAAATTGCAGGGCGAATGATGATTCCCGGCGTTTGTTCCCTTCCCTTTTGTCCTCCCAGGAACACGATTCTTTGCCCAAAGTGAAAAAGTGGGTTTTATTCTTTTGCCCTTTTTTGGTTCCTTCTTCCCTTTTTTCCCTTGATTTAGGGGTTTTGGAAAACCAAATCTGCCTCTTAAAAAGAAAACCACGTCTTTTTCCTCCTTTTCTTAATCAGTGACGTCATCCTCCCTCGTTTTTGGACCGGGCAGGGAAAGTGCCGACAATGGCCCTAATGTTTTGGGCCGTAATTGGGCCGCTCGTCGAGGTTATCACATTACATTTACTTAATGCGATTGTCATGTCGTGTGACTTTACGGTATTCCAAAACCTATATTATTATTTTTTTTTTTGTTCTTTTTACAATTTAATAAAGAACCATTAAATTTGGTTTGCTTGAACTTCACTCGATTCCATTTAAGCTCCCAATTGGAGAGATACATTCGAGGCGAGTCTTTCAAAAGAAGAAAAGAAAGAAAAAACATGTTGGGAAGAACACTGCCCCATGATCATCATATAATGACGACTCCTTTCTTCCCTATGCATATGTATTAAATCTAAAGCCATTCGCGATCTCCGATGAAATTTTTATTCATGTCTTACACACAAAGAAAAACAAAACCCAACACTCTTTCTTTGTGGTAAGAAAAAAAAATACGATCAAAGAGAAGAAAAATCCACTTAATGACTTGTTTGTTTGCGTCCATCCATGCAAAGACATTAAATGATCATCACGTGATGATCTCACGAGAGCTGCGAAATTAGATTTGATGTTAACCCTTCCCTTCCTAGTTATCGACTCGATCTATATGATCCACCCTTTACTTACTAAAGTTTTCGTCTTATTTTGAGCATAACCCACCTTTCGTGGCGAGCATATCGGGTGCATGTTTTCCAAGGTTAAATCAAACGATACAAAAGTAATATCGCCCAATTGGAATATTTTACTTATTTTTTTTATTCATTATAGTCAATAAAAAGGAATGGGGAACGTGCTACTGATTAAGGGAGGTGATTTCCTTTGGGCATAATAAATCTTGGTCAAACTGTGATTTCTGCAGATACTGAAGGAGTCAAGTCAAGAGTATATGAATACAACCCCCTCTCCCTTTCGAATTAATTGTAGAGAGTGGGTCGTGAAGATGAGTTTTCTTTTTTTTTTTTTTTTGAAGGGGTTATTTTATTTTTATTTTAGAACACACTATTCAGCCGACGAAATCTTAAATATATCAAGAGAGTAGTCACACCCATGCTGGATGCTTCACCGAAACCCTCTACCCCATACATTTTTATATAATGAACAAATCTGATTGACGTACTCCTCCTTGTAATCAAAATAATGACACGGACACAGTCGCGCGCTATGTAAGAAGATTCGAATGATATGAGCTCTTAAGTGGGGCGATGTGCAGGAATGGTTCGTTCGAGATGGGAGGGATGGAGGGGTGGATCTTCATTATCTGTTTAAAAAAAACGACTTTGCCAACTAATTATAATAACATGATTGATTATTACCTCGAGAGAGAGTCTTTATTACTCGAATAACTAAAACTACTTTATTACTCGAATAACTAAAACTATGTTTCTGTCAGTCCTCTTTTTTTTTTTTAATTTCCCGTGTTTCATTTTGCTTCTGTTCTGCAAGGATCAAACCAGCAATTGGACAAGACAACCCCCCTTGTTTAACTAATAATCCGCCGCACACTCCCCGAGAAAAATTGATATACAATATATATAAATCAATCAGTTAGTCAATGCTATGTCTTTCCAATGGTTGTCAGAGGGATTTGGAATTCCAATTCCCTCCCACAGGCAGGAAAGAAAATTAGGGAGGGATTTATTCCCCGGGAGCATTGATTGCAATGCAACAGGCTCATTTCCGACGCAACCCACCTCATAATTAATATAATTATATAAAATCTAAACCCGACCACATTCTCTCCTTTCGAAGTTTCCTTCTCTGCCCGAATTGTTTCTTGTTGGTAAAACAGAACATGTCGAGTGATGTAATTATTTAGATACAACATTTTTTATGGTTGTGAGGAACTTCATTATATCGATCCACAAGCAAAATACATCATCCCTTTTAATATGATGGTAGCCAAAGGTCGCCCGCCCCTCCCCCACACCACAATTATAAAAGAAAAGAGCATTTATTCCTTTTCTTTAGATACATAGGAGGAACATCACACCCTCCCAATTCAATTTGAGATGCAAACAACAACTTATCTAGACAATAAATATTTCCAATGCTTATACAGTGGCGAAGTTATTGTTTCTACTTACCAATTCCAGTAATGATTGGCCATTTTCCTTTTCCTTTTCCTTTTCTCTGGTAAGAAGCTGTGCTTGATTTACCGACAACCAAGTAATCGGGATCCAGGATTTGACCGAAACAGCCCAAAACTTGCTTACAGTTTGACTACAATTATTACATTTGTTACTATGAGTGTCCTGCCCTAATTTAATTGCTCTATGTCTAATAATTTTATCACATAAGTAACATCATCTAATGATTAGACGAATTTAGAAACCATTGTACGTATTTCTTTCGTGGGACTCACTAAAAAAAAAATCCTCATTTGAATAGAAGAATTTCACCCCAAAGGATAAGTAGCTCGATTGGATGAAATTCCCAGTTACTTGTGCTAATGAGAGAAGAGGTTTGTGGGTGGTGGGGGATGATGGACCTTTCGTTTGGTGTGTGACACAAAAAATGGGTGGCATTGATAATACCAAGACCATGAACAAGCACTTAAACCAGTGCTCTGGGATCAATTAATAGAACAACCCAATATATATATTTTTTACATTAAAAAAAAATCAACATGTGAAATGAACCAAGTACATGATGGTTTCAAAAGATTTCATGGCGCCCTATTAAACATGGGAAAATTTTGAAAAAAAAAAAATAGACCTTTGTTGGGAAATCCGGAGCATTTTTCTCTGATTGCAGCAGGCTTTTCCTTCAATTAAAAAAAAGAAAAATCATCTGTCCATCTCTGTCTTTTTATATATTTCTCTAAAGGCTTTTGAAGAAAGAGGCCTTCTTTTCTTTGCGAACAGTGCGTGAATTTCAGGAGGTGTCGCCATCCTAAAATAAAATCCATCCCTTACTTTTTTTTATTTTCATTCCAGTCAATAGAATCAATCACCTTTCTTTATTCATGCCTGACATAAATTTAAAACTGTCTTACTTAGACTAAATCCAACTACTTTCGCATAAATTTTGATCTTTCATTCTCCCTCGCATCATACAAGGGTTATTGCTGTATTTAGCGCTTTGATCTCACTCTTTCTTCGACGTTAAGTCATTTACCGCTCGGCCGATCGTTCGCGTCGAAACGGATCATGTTGGGAATATTTGGCACGATTATTTACAAGGATTCAGATGTGGTTACTAGTAAAGAAAAATATGAATTGAATTGATCAAACAATATCAAATGATGTCTTACAATAAAACTGAAAAGCTTACAGCCATAAAAACAAATAAAAGTTGCTGGTGCAGATGGTGGTGACGCCGTAGACTTGTTGCTGGCGCCGTAGACTTGCTAACTGGAGTGGTGGAAATCGGCTTCTGGAGGGATGGCAGACAGAGTATGGTTAAAGGTAGTGACGGATGTGGATGCCGGACGATGGAACGAAAGCGGAGCTTTAGTGTCGAGGCTCCGGTTGCTCACCAAGACGATGGAGTGAAGGCGGGGATCGGCTGTCAGGGTTACGGTTGCTCGCCCCGACGGTGAAATGATGGCGGAGATTGGTTACCAGAGCTACGGTTGCTCACTCTGATGGTAGAAGTGAAGACCAAGAACCCTTGCGAGTTCACCGAGGTCGGGGTCTGGACGCCTATTTAACCTAAGGTTGACGATCGATGCAAACTGTGCCTGATTTGATTGTCGTCCCCTTATTATGGAGGATGACCTCCTTCTCTTTTATACTGAATCTGGTCGTGCTTGGGGTGCTTGATACGTTCCCATAGTATCTTTCCGGATCGTGTTCTCTCTAACTGAACCCCGGAAATCTCGACAACAAACTGATCTGAGAAATCATGGCCCTTATCCATGTCATTTATCAATTTAGACTCATGTAGACTTAACGATTGCCCTCATAGATGGGCCTTTTCTTCCCTTTTGGTCATAGCGAATATCTTCTTGGGCAAAAGTTTATTTTAGGCCCAAAATAGTTTGTCATGTGAACACCGATGCAACCAAAATCTCCATACCCATGTCTCGGCCGTAACACGGTGCAATTTTTTTCGAGGGAACCTGATCACATAAGAGGAATCACACCCAACCTGCTTAATTATCGAAGCTCAAAAGGGCTTGAATAATTGAATATCCGGTCCCCTCTGGGATTTTCTTTCTTCATGTGATGGGGATGATGAGATCATTTTGTTGACCTTTGTGTCTCGGAGGGGTCAATAGTCTTGTCTCTCACTTTTCGATCTGAGGGGAGAGTAAACCAAAATCCAACCATCAAAGTTCGCTTGTTTGGGCTTCCTCATCATTTTCTGTAATGAAAACTCATCTAGTTTGTGCATCTTGTTCAGGGAACACTTTGCCGTATCACAGTAAAACACGCAAAAAGGTGTTTCTGGTTTGATCTATACTGAGCAACCCAATAAACAAGCGTTGAACAATTGCTACATTTCTTGGTCCCAGTAAAAGAAATTCGTTGTAGCCAAACACTTCTCAAAGAAATCGTTGATGAATTAAAAAAAAAAAACAGTGTGAATTATTGCGAAAGAAAAGCACCAGATGCAAGAAGAAATTGAAGTGATAAAACTAAGAAAATTAAAAATTAAAACACAAAAAAGGTGAAACCCTGACCAGACTGACTCTGATTCAAACTTTTTCCTCCTCCCTCGCGCACGTCCTTTTTCTCCTCCCCCAACATTTTGGCCCTTCTTTTTCCTATTTGCGGCATTCACATTCACGTCCTTCTGTATGTATAAATACATATACATAATGCATATATACATCTTGGAATGTCGTCGGCGGACCCAAAACGTGACGTACCATACTCATGGACGAGAGACGCCGTCGATTACACGGCGTTTCTCGCCCGCAAAGGTGTTTTTTGGCCACCGCCGTGGATGCGCAATAATTCATTGTTTTGTTTTAGGGCGTCCACACAATAAAGAAGGGAAAGAAACCATTCGATTGATGGAAATCGGTCCCTCATAATTTCTCCTCTTCCTCCTCCTCCTTATTCCTCTCAAGTGTCATTTTCTCACTTATACTTCACACAAAAGGAAGAACACACACAGAAAACTAAAAGCTCACCTCTTTCTTATCTTCCTCTTTTCCCCTTCTTCGTCTTCCCTCGATAACCTAACTACTCCCACGAGGGGTTTCGTCCGTTAGATGGAGCTCTTCCCCGTGCACCCAGACCTCTCCCTCCAGATCAGCCCTCCTAGCTCCAAGACCTCGGAATCTCCACCGTGGAGGTCAGTGAGCGGACTCACGCAAGTCGACGATGTGGCAGCCGCCGACGCGAGCCTTGGGTTTTGGAAGAGGGCACTGAAGATGCCATCGGAGGGGGGAGCCACTGCCTCCTGGCAAGGGTTTGAGCCGTCGTCGAATGCCCCGGCTGTGACCCCTGTGGGGAGCATCGCTGGCGGAAACAGCATGGAGGCCCACTGCAATTACCTTAACCAAGGTTACACCCAACACAATTATATCCCCCATCACAGCCAGGACCTCGGTGGATTCTTGAGACCCATCCGAGGGATCCCGCTGTACCAGAACCCTAGTAATAACTTCCCCCTAGCACACCTCGACGCAGCGACCACCCCTCCCAGTCCCATGTCCGGCAACAACAACGGCAGTAACAGTGGAGGATCAGTTCATCACCACCACCACCACCAACATCTTTACCATTCTCACAACATAATGAGGTCGAGATTCCTTTCTCGGTTCCCGGCCAAAAGGAACATGAGGGCCCCTCGGATGCGGTGGACAACCACGCTCCATGCCCGTTTCATCCACGCCGTCGAGCTCCTGGGCGGCCACGAAAGTAAGCCCTTGCTAAGATTCACCTATTTTTCGTGCACTTACTCGCTGCACTTCAACATGACAGGCAAATATTGAAATCATTCTGGATCTAACATATCTAATCATCCAAACCTAATCAATCAACAGATTACGGGGAATAGATTAATGCTGGGTCCCTTCATCTAGGATTGATGGTTTGTTTGCTTTGTGATGGCAGGAGCAACGCCGAAATCGGTGCTCGAGCTAATGGACGTCAAGGATCTAACATTAGCCCATGTTAAGTCTCACTTACAGGTCAGGATCTCCACCTCTATACTCTTCCTACTAATCACTTATCACAACTTCAACAATCACCATGAAAAAAATTGTTTTTGCTTAAGATTCTAAAACTACTACTAGATCCGATGGCCTGCCTTGGTTAGCAAGCAGGTTTTTCTGGGAGACAGAAGATTGCATCCCCCCCCAAAAAAAAAATAAAAAAAAAATGAATTAATTTTTTTTTAGCTTCTGTCAAACTAGAGTGGGGGGGAAGAAGATGAACAAGACAGGGAGACAGAGAAAGGGATGGAGTGTGTGTATTTAGTGAAATGTTATCGATTTCAGAGAATCAAGTAAGGACAAAACACTCGGAATTTAAAAAAAATACCCAAATTAAATAATTCGATCTTGGAAGATTGAGGGTTCTTCTTCTTTCTCCTTCCTTTGGTTTAGAAATGTGTGTGTGAGAGAGAGTTGAGACAGAGAGAGGGGAAAGATGGGAGGGAGTTGATTTTAGTACAGAAAACATAATCATTTCCCAATGATATTACATTCCCCCCTTCTTTCTTACACACACACACACCCAACACTCTCTGATACTCCCGAGAATTCCCCACATGTGAACTCTTTTGGTAATATGTGATTTTCTTTTTGGGTTCATCCCATTTTTCATTTAAAAAAAAACAAAGAATTCCAATTCTTCATGTGGTTGTGGACCTTGCATTCTTTTAGGGGGTTAGATCGGGTTACTTTATTTCGGTTGGTACAAGTCATTCTTTCAATTCGATATCCACAGATGTATAGGACCGTGAAGACGACGGACAGGGCTGCTGCATCCTCAGGTTTTCCCTTCGACGTCTCGATCCCTTAAACCCTATGAAGTGATCTCGTGAGATGGATCTGTTATTGACAGCTGATTTCGATGCTGAATAACCAAAAACATCAGGGCAGCAGGATGGCTATGAAAATGGGTCGTCAGGGGAGACATCGGACGACTTTGTCTTGGAAATACAAAACCCGAGAAGACACGACAAGCCCTCGTCATTTGTTCGACAAGGGAGGAAGGGTAACATTCAAGATAAGGGAGGCTACTTTGGCCTTTGGAGCAATTCCTCCAGGTAAAAGATAATGCCAAACCACTCGAACCTCGCGTGTCGTTTTTACTTCGCCGAAACATTTGTTGTGCCCTGATGCAGGGGTCGTCCGATTATCGAAGGCATTGTGGGTGTGTTTCGTTGATGTTTATCATAGGGGGAAAAGAGTCCTAAACCAAGAGTCGGGTGTTTTCTTTATATATATTTCAATAAAAAGGCATAAAGACTTTGGGAGAAGAGGGATAACAATATGACAAAAGGAGATCTGAATTTAGTTTCTTCTTCTTCTTCTTTTTTTCTTGTCAGAAGTCACGTGCCTAAACGTAGACATACACGAAGATGAATGAGGGTGGTCAACGGTGCATTAATTAATACGGAACGTCGATTGAATTTCCAGACACAGAGAATATCGATTATTTCAAAATGGGTTATTACTTCTGTGTCCGAGTTTTTGTTACCTTTTGCTTTTCCACTAATGGCATGTGAGTAGGGAAGTGCCATTTCGTATAGTGCCAGAAAATATAAAGTTAGGGCAACATTATACTTAAACCAGTACACCCTTTAGTTGTTACGGCCTTAGCTAGTGATCATAGTCCTAAACATTGACATTCATGGAAACGAGTCTCGATGCAATAGAAAGGTTCCTCCGCGTCCATGACTTGAAATAACATCTTTTTAGGTTACAAGAATAAGGTTGTGCGTAGTCAGTCATTCGTCCTGCGTGAACTCCCGTGTACGTCCTGATTGCATATCCAAGCCATTGGACATGATCATCCGTTAATGTTGGAGACATCTCTTTCATAGGAAATTGTTTTTTGGAGGGTTTCTAAAGACAAAGGGCATTTCCACTCGTGGGGACCTACATGTTAGAAAATCTAAGATATGGAGTCTTTGAGAAAAACATCACGATGATAAAAAGAGCCTAGATTGATTATCATCCCCATTTTATGAAATCTTTCCTCCACCCAAAACATAATAATTGACATAGCTTCCTTAGAATTTTATACATTATGTTTCTATCACTTCAATTGGGGGGTTATGTATGATGGGCCATCACATGCATGGATTTTCCCAATCAGTTTTTGTTCATTCTTTTAAAGTTATGAGTGAGGATGGGGAGAAAAAGTAGAGAACTATGATGAAAGACAACTAAAAGATGTGATGCCTTTTCTTTGTTGCTTGGGGGTTGTAATATATATTATGTATATTTAGCTTCTTCTTCTTTTTTAAAATTTTCTTGCATGGATTCCACTTTGATTGGGGAAAAAGAAATTATTCCCATATCAATCAATCACCACGTTTGTCTTGTCTTGTGTAGGGAAGCTTGGTTGCATGGAAGAAAGTCAAGAGATCCAATAGAAATCACAAGCTCCGTTGAGGTACTCTCTTTAAACTTGTTATATTATTAATATTAATATACAATAGAATGCTCAAAACTAGAGTAATGTAACAAACATAAACCTGCACGTGTTTCAACTCAAAACTAGAGTTTTGTCTTCTTCTTATAATTATTGACTTGCCATTTGTGTTGTCTGAGTAAACCTTTGGAATCGTTAATCTTGCAGGATACAGATCCAAAGATGTCGAGCCACGAGAGGACATCAGAAATAACATCACCAGCCAGCCCAATGAGCCTCAACTTGAACATTTCTTTGGGAATGTCACTTTAAATTCTTTCTCAATAATCTTAATATTTTTCTGATCTTTCGTGTTTTTCTTCTTCGTTTCAACTTGTGATGTCGAGAGATCAAAGCAAGGGAAAAGCAACGCAGTACTATATATAAAAATATATAACATTATATATAGATGAGAACCAGGTTCCCTGCTGGGAAAATCAGAGTAAATAGTGGAAAAGGTGTCAAAAAGAAAGGGAAAGAAAAGGTGTGGAGAGATAAAAAGACAAGTCAAGCAGACATGAATGAACGTAACGAAAGGGGAGGTTAACTAATAAGGAAATTAGAATAATACTAATGATGATGGTAGATATAATGGGGGAAGGTCATTTGAATTGATTGGTAACTTTAACTGGGTTTTTAGAAAAAAAAAGAAAAAGGTTGTATCATTGGGAGCACTAAGAAGTTAATTCATAAAACAATTGTTCTCCATGCCTTTTGGGAAAGGGGAGAATAGGGTGGGTTTTTCTTTTGCCTTTCCTCCCAACTTTTTTTGAAAAGAGAAAGCATTAAAGAGCAGAAATTCCAACCATAAAAGGATGTAAGAAAAGGAACCATTTCATTTTAGCATGTGTTTGTTGCCTAAATACATATTAATCTTTATGTTTGTTGCCTACAATTTATGCCACAATTAATTAGGTTCGCTGTTCCTGGTCGAGTTTTTGTTGGAAATGATAATTGAGATCCATTCCTTTTTAACTAAGAAAAGAAGGAAGATGCCAGATGTGATTTGAGCACAAACCTTCGAACTCGCTCGATAATTCTGGGTTGTTTGATTACTTTACGGTTCAGCTGATCTCGTCCCATTTTTCGTCTCCCGTCGCAAAATGTTAAAATCGAGAACATAAGTTTTTCTCATCATATTTGCAGAGATTTTGAGAAACGGGTCATCGCTGTATGCAAAGATGACACGCTATTTTCAGCGACAGACCATCTTGGACGATTTAAGACAACCCTTTTGAAGAGGGAACTTGACACATGACATGTCTTAACCCCTCTCCATAATTCTCCAGCTCAGCGAGCAACATGGACCACAGTCGAGTGTAAGACTTGTGGTGGTGTATGAACCTAGCGAGAGACCATTTTCGGATCGGACTGCAGTGTGAAAAGGGTTTAAAAAATTAAGAAGAGAGGCCTGCCTACAACAATTATTAGTCAAGTAAAAAAGGCATAACCAGGCTACTCACTTAATTGTAGACAGAGACTCGATTATCATGAGATGAATGAGTGGGAATAGAATTAGTGAGTGATTCGAGGACTGATACTTCTTTCATTTGGCCAGCAAAAGACAACAAAAACAAAATCCTCCTTGTAAAAGGACAAAGAGCAAACTGAAAATAATCAAATATTTGTAATTCAAATCCACTCAATTGGCACAGCCACACGTAAAGAGAAGATAGAGTCGCACTGTACACATTAGTTCAATTGTTGGGGTGGGATGGGGGGGTGAGAACAGAGGGTTTTCCAGAAAGTGAAGAAAAGGAAGGGGGTGTTTAACGACAGAAACTCTGGGACACAGATCTTAGTCTAGAATGCAGGCCCAAGGGACGGGAATCCAGTAAGGAAGTGGCAACAGAAACACACCAGGCGAAGACTTGCTGGGCGAAGTAGCTACCGAGCGACAGGGATACCAGGCGACGGGCAACAAGAGGAAGCAACAAGCGATGGTTGAGCGAGCGAGGAAATTATACGGCGAATACCAATGGGCGATGCGATTGATCAACTTAGCTGTTAAGGAAGACTCCAGAATATCTCAGGATTCGGAACGAGATTATGGCCAAGATTGCTCGTATGGAAATGAGATATTCCATGGAGACCGACAGCAAATGACGCGTAATATATGTGCAATATTTCTTTACCGTGTATACGTAGGTCTAACTTATTATAAATACATGTTCTTAGGCATTGTATAAAGACACCTCTCTACAGACGGACATATTGTCAATTTATCTTTTCAAGCATTCCAGTGTTCAAGCTCTCTTTGTGCTCCTGCGTTCTTGCTTACTTCCGAAGGCATCGTCGATGGTGTCCGTAAGTGCTTTCGCTTAAGGCTGCCAATCCGCTGTCTTCCCTCTCTTCTTTTATTTCATACGGCGACCACATATTCAACGAATCCTCCGGGCACCAGTTGTCCGTAGTGCCAGAGATTTCCGACGTGTTTGGATCCGGCTTGTCCGCGGTCACTTCCGGAGCGAACACGCCTTTCACGACCACAGTGGGAGTTTAGGGCTAACACAATACCATCGACTCGATCTGGTGGTAATTCAGATAACCTCGGAGGCAATAACCCCGAAGGAGAGAATACCAACGATGGACATGGGTCAAACCCGGCCTTAGCTGGAGAACTGTCAGCCATCATGAGCACTCTCCAGCTCTTAATGGAGAAAGTCGACGCTATCGACCAGAAGCACGACGCCTTCAAGGAAATAATCCACTCCAAGATGTAGGCCGTCTTTCAGAACCTTGGAACTATGTCAGAGGAACCATTGAGCAGCCCCGTTGACAGAAGGGTCGAATCGGCTACCAGGTATCAGCCTGAATATTCTTCCCATAGGGCAGTAATTGTCGAAGGTAAAAGAAAGGTTGATACTGAGGATGTCCATATCTATGCAAATCCCGGGAGGATGACTTATAACAACCCACCACTCGTGATAAATGAAGGCAAAAGGGTTGTGCAACCAGTCCACCAAGCTACATATCAACCTCTGTTCCGGAGAAGGGAAAAGTTCGTCAAGCCTGTAAAAAGCAAATTCATTCGCCCAACAGAGGATCAACGACATTCTGAATATATTCCCCAGCCAGTACATAGGAGAAAGACGGCATTGCCTGAAGTAATCGCGCCACCAGAGATTATGCCTGAGATTAGATACTACGTTGCTCAACTAGTTGACAGGGCAATCCCTAGGGCATACGAGGCAAACGAAATTCAACTATACCGGGCTCCGTATCCTGACAATATTGATCAAGACTACCCTTTTCCTAAGGGATATCGCGTTCCTGAATTTGCCCTTTTTTTAGGCAAAGAAGGGATTTCGCCTGCGGAACATATCACCCTCTTCAGTCATCAAGCTGGAGAGGCCACTACTAATGGTTTCTGGAAACTTCGTTTGTTTCCGAGCTCCCTTATTGGAGCCGCCTTTACGTGGTATATAAACCTGCCTCCTAATTCAGTGAGGAATTGGGATAACATGCAAGTCCAATTCACGCTGGCGTTTTGCACAAACTGACCCAGCCGTGACTTTGCCAGATCTCACTCACATGAAATAACAATCTGGTGAACCTGTAGCCGGCCTTTTGAATAAGTTTCGAAAAGCACGACTCAGACGTAAAACCTCTGCGTCCAAGACCGAGCTCATCCCCATCGCACATGACTCCCTTCTTCTTCGACTCAGAAAGAAATTAGATGGAAAAGTCTTCAGGGATTGGAACGAGTTGGTCAGGAGAGCTATCCGGTATGAAAATCTCCTTAGAGAGAAAAGCCAGGCGAAAGGAAATTTAATAACGGGACCAATGGTAATCTATCAAGCAGAACCAATCGTCGACGTCGACATCGCAGAATACGTGAAGGGATAAACCCTAACATACGAGGAGTTGACAAAGAAAAACTTCCGAGCCAAGGCGTCTCCAAAAACTCAAGAAAAAAGAAAATATTCCTTTGACGAGTCGAAGGCTAACGAAATCTATGAATTCATGCTCCAAAACGGGCAAATTCGATTAAAGTCGGGTCATCGAGTTCTTCGTACTGATAGAGAGAAGTCAAGGAATTTCTGTAAGTGGCTTGGGTCATTCACCCACGCCACTAAAGACTGCATCGCATTTAGAAACTTGGTGCAAGATCTTATTGAATCAAAAGAAATACGCTTCCCATATTCACAGGATCCAGCGTTAACAGAGTCCCATCCTTTTGATGATTTGGTTGATGTGAACACCTTCAACGTCAATTGCCTTACTACTTCTCTTTCGTCGATGCAGGGTGACAGAGATCGGCAAATTCGATTAAAGTCGGGTCATCGAGTTCTTCGTACTGATAAAGAGAAGTCAAGGAATTTCTGTAAGTGGCTTGGGTCATTCACCCACACCACTAAAGACTGCATCACGTTTAGAAACTTGGTGCAAGATCTTGTTGAATCAAAAGAAATACGCTTCCCATATTCACAATATCTAGCGTTAACAGAGTCTCATCCTTTTGATGATTTGGTTGATGTGAACACCTTCGACGTCAATTGCCTTACTACTTCTCTTTCGCCGATGCATGGTGATAGAGATCAATCGCTTGAGACTAGAGAGACGCTCCTTGCCAACATGTTGTTCAAGCGCCTTGTAAGCAAAGGAATCCTTCAGTGCCCTGCTGACCTCGAAAGAATGCAGTATAATCGTTGTCGCTGGCATATAGATCAGTCACATACCCCCTATCATTGTCATACTTTCAAGAAGTACCTTCTCGGTGAGAGAAAGACAGAGTGATATTACCTTAACCGCCTCGAAGAGATGGCGATGGGAATCAACAGTGGCTCCAGAGCATTCCAGTGCACAGAGAAACGTCTAGAGTGGAACAATACTCCACCCAATGGAAATAAAGGGCTCTACACCCCTGAGGAACTCATGAGACAAGGACTCACAGGCGAGAGGAGTATAGTTAAAAAGGGGCTTATGCCAAAAAGGCTTCCAGGCGATGTGCTGCAGATCACCTCGGACCTCAGCAGGCGGGAGAAAATATAGAGGAACAGGATTACCCTCAGGTTAATGAGGATGCAATGAAAAAATGAACATCTATAGCCCAGTTTCTAATAGCTGACATGCTCTGTTACAGGTGCAAACCAATAGCAGCCCACAAGTTACTCATCACCCAGATGTGCCAGTTCTGTTGTAATCAATACTTCTTGCTTCTAGCGGGATTGGCATCTGAAGGGAAGATCAGACTAGAAAAGGTAAACCTCCGACAGGTAATCAATCTGAATATGAGTTTACAAGTTTCCCAGAAGTTTCGCCTGGAGGGAAACCTAAAAAGGGCTATGACCCACACCAAAGGGAGTTTGTTCAGGTTAATAATCGCCTACAACCTCTCATAAACTCACGCTTCATTCGTGTACCCGTCCTCCCAAATAAAGGGACATGGCAGAAAGTAGGCATGGGAGCACAACCCCAGATACCTACCGAGAAAACCAAGAAGCGAAAAGAGAGGAGGGCTCGACGTGTTGCAGAAAAGTGCACTAAAACAGCAATCTCAGATGTTAAGAAGGCGAAGGAGTCAAGCGAAAGTGACTTTGCGTCTAACTCGCTGAGCGACTACAACCCAATTCGATCCGGGACTCCACCCGAGGCGAAAGAAGTTGCATGCAACGTTCTCATGCTACCAGCTGAGTTCACTAAAAAGGAAAGTGGTCAGACGAAAGGTAGGCTAGCTCTACCCTTCAATCTTAATATCTCAACTGATATACCTCAGAATTTTCCGAGTAGATGGTTTAAAGAACCACCTACAACGTTATGGAAACACACGTTTCCCCTCCATATCTAAGGACGATCAACAACGTAGCAATACGTCGTGTCATTGTAGACAATGGAGCGACTATCAACTTGCTCCCCCTCGAAGCTTATAAGAGCCTTGGGGATGACATAGCCGAACTCGGGAAAACTGACGTAAGAGTCAGTGGATTCAATGCGATTACTTCCTTCTGTGTAGGCGTGGTTTCTGTTAAACTCCGAGTAGGCACGCATGAAAAGAGGACGGCTTTCTTCGTAATTGACATAAAGCCATCTTTCAATGCTTTACTCGGGAGAGATTGGCTTCACAAAGCTGGAGTCATACCTTCCACTCTTCACTAGGAACTCTTATTATGGGGGAGACATGGTTTAGAGGTTGTTATGGGACAAGCAAATGAAGATGCCGACTTACCTTATGTCTGCGCAGGGGCAGTCAAACAAGTCAAAGATATGATGCTAAAGTAGAGGTACGCTATGGGGGAACCCAAATGTTGGCACTCTGGGCGAAGTAGGCTACGAGTTCCTAGTTTCATACGATGAACCACCGTTGGCGCCGCCTCAAAACCCGATCATCCCAACTGGATGGGGAAATGAGCTGTAGGTCGAGGTCAAAGAAGATCTAACTCCACTCAAGAAGGACATGCACGAAGCTGGAATACGAGACGATAGCAGCATCCAACAAACTGAGACGGACTTGGAGCCCAATAGACTCCTCAACCCATCCTCGTCTAATGGAGAGTGAACAACCTGATCCAATACTGGATGTCCTAGAAAGATTAGCTAGATACATGACATCCAGAATAAGTAAGGCACAGTGTAATGCGTCTCCTCAAGCATCCCGAGACATGCTAACTATCGTTCCCAACATTTCTATCGTTCCTTGCGATCCCTTGAGGGAAATAAACCTGCGGACTACTGAATTCCCACGTATTACTTACCTTAGTTCGCTAATGAACAAAGGCGAAACTCGGGACATAAGTGAAGTCCTACACGCTTATAAGGATTGCTTCGTTTGGGACTGCACCGAAATGCCTGGTCTCAATCGAGAATTTCAAACGAGCACAAACTCCCGACATACAAGAATTTCAAACCCATAAAACAAATTCCAAGGAGGATGTCGGGGGAAGTAGCCCAAATGGTCTACGACGAAATTAAGAAATAGTTCAAAGCTGGATATATAAGGACGGCTAAGTATGTTGACTAGATTTCCAGCATAGCGCATGTTGTCAAGAAAAATGACAAGATTAGGGTGTGCATAGATTTTCGCAATTTGAATAAAGCGACACCTAAAGACGAATACCCTATGCTTATCGCGGACGATCTTATAGATAAGTCAGCAGGCCACGAGCTAATGTCCTTTATGGACGGGTATTCTGGGTATAACCATATCTTCATTGCCGAAGAAGATTTGCACAAGACAGCATTCAGATTCCCAATAGAGATCTTCGAGTAAGTTGTTATGCCTTTCGGATTGAAAAATGTTGGAGCCACATATCAAAGAGCAATGAACCTAATCTTCACCTAGTTAATATGAAAGATAGTCGAGGTATATATCGACGATGTGGTGGTAAAGTCCAAGAAGAGACAAGATCACTATCATCATCTAAGCGAAGCATTTGAGAAGATGCGAAAACACAACCTTAAGCTTAATCCGCTGAATTGCGCCTTTGTAGTACAGAAAGGGCAATTCCTTGGGTTCCTTGTACACCAATGAGGAATCGAAGTGGACTCTCTAAAAACTCGCGCTGTTCAAAACCTTCCAGCGCCACAGAGCAAAAAGGAACTCCAAGCCTTTCTCGGTAGGGTAAATTACATTCGCCGATTCATAGGCAACGTGGCATCTAAGACAAGCGCCTTCTCAACAATTCTTAAAGGGAAGGAAAAAGGTCAAATAGAATGGATATCGAAGCATGAGCGAGCGTTCCAGAAATTAAAAAATTATCTAACCAAACCCCTTGTGTTGGCACCGCCAAACGTAAATGCTCCATACATTCTTTATGTGGCAGCATCCCAGTTTACTATCGGGTTAATGCTAGCACAGGAACAAGACGGAGTATAAAGAGCGATCTATTATTAACAGAACAGGGGTATACCTCAACAGAGAAGATTTGCCTAGCAGTATATTACTCTGTCATGAAACTTAGGCACTACATCAGGTGTAACGATGTGTACATCATCTCTAGGACCCCTGTAACCAAAGTATTCTTTGACAATCCCTTGCTCACCGGGAGAATAGGTAAATGGAGTCTAGTGCTATCAGCCTATAACATTTACCACAAACCGCAAGCCTCAGTCAAAAGCTATGCCTTAGCCGAGTTCGTCGCCCATTATGGTGAAGGCAATCCCGATGCCACTCATGAGGAAGTTCAAACAAACGAACGATGGACCATCTGGTTCGACGGGTCCTCTAACAAGTTTGGAATTGGTGTGGGCGTCTTTATTGAGACATCATGGAAAGCAGAAACCAGAGTGGCTTGCCGCATCAATGGAAAAGTAACCAACAACGAAGCAGAGTATGAGGCCTTAATCTTGGCCCTACGAATTACTCTATACTAGAAGTTGGATAACGTAAAAATATGCGGTGACTCCCAACTAGTGATTCAACAACTCCTTGACCAAAGTGAATGCCACGCACCTCATCTTGATAAATACTTACGCAGAACAAAAGAACTCTTCGCCAAACTACGAGGGGCTGAAATCGCTCATGTAAAACGAGATGACAATCAAGAGGCCAACTGTTTAGCACAATGGGCCTCAGGGTTGATCAGCGACTCAGAAATATCCAGAAGCGATATGACTTTGTTCGTGAGCAAAAAGCCAGAGTTCTGCAAAGACGGGATAAAAACTAAAGAAGTTCGCACCGCCAACCTATTCGAGTAGAAAGAGGATTGGCGAGAACCAATACGACAATTCCTCAAGGATACTAGTGCAAAAGTAGAAAGAACGATCTGAGTAGTCGCCAGGCATTACGTAATCCATGACGGTGTCCTATATAGAAAGACTAGTGAAGATGTCCTACTAAGATGCGTTGATCTGGACGAAGTCATCCCAATCATGATGGAAACACATGAACGGCTGTGCAGAGCACACCAGGCTGGTATCAAAATGAGCTGGGCGATTAAGCGACACAGTTTTTACTGCCTTCAATGGTTAAAAATTGCATTGAAATGGCTCGAGCCTGCCAGGCTTGCCAGCAATGCGGGCCAATGAAGCAAACCCCCGCAACAGACATGAGCGTCATAATAAAGTCATGGCCTTTCAGGACATGAGAATTAGATATCATGGGAGAATTCCATCCTCACTCTAGCAGACGGGATGTTTACATACTCGTCTCTACAGACTACTTCACCAAAATGGGTCGAGGCGGCGGCGTATAAATCAATTGATCAGAAAGACGTAATGCAGTTCATCAAGAACTTCATTATGTACCGATACGGAGTACCCTAGAGTATCGTGGTAGACAATGCAAGAGTATTCAACGGCGAACTCATGGAAGAATTCGCCGAAGACTTTGGTTTTAAAGTGCTTAACTCAACTCCGTACCATGCTCAGTCAAACGGGCAAGCAGAAGCCTCTAATAAACTCATCAAGCATACCCTCCTCCAGGAGACGTTATGGGTCTTACGGGTTACCAAGAGAGAAAGCACAGGTGTCACCCCGTACAACCTCGTTTACGGGCATGATGTTATGCTCCCGATAGAGGTGCGTTATCGCTCGTTTAGATTCCTCAGCCACCTCGACGAACACGAGGGATACGGGGAAGACGTGCGCCTCGAGCAAGAGGGTCTAGAGACCACCAGGATTAACGTGCTAAACCATTTGGAAGCACACAAGAGGAAAATTGCCCGCTACTATAACAAGAAGGTGGTCCCTCCGTCATTTAAAAATGGGGACCTAGTCTGGAAACTCAGGTTGCTTGAGGGAGTCCGAGACTACTTCTAAGGGAAATGGACACCAAATTGGGAAGGGCTATCCGGGGTAATTGAATCCCATCTCGGGAATTCATATCGCCTAGGGGGGCTCGATGGATCTACGCATGACCTCAAAATCAACGGCATGTACCTAAAGAGGTATAAACCTACGATGTGGGAAATGCACAAAAATAACATCTCAAAACGTTTCCCCACAATCTAGGGACATATACAAACGTAGCAAGTCAAACAAGAGGCAAGGGACACGATAAGCGTTTCATCCGGTCCTTTATACCAGTTACCATGGTTTCCTTCGCGTCAAAATCGAGGGTCTTATCCCAATCGCGCTCATACGCCTCCCTCGTATGGTCAAGGGCGGCACGCTCGGCCGTCTCAGTCGTGCGGGCAGCAACCAAACTTGGACCAACCGCAGCAAGGTCCGCAGAAGTGGCGTCCAGCTCCACTTGAAGACGCTGGATAGCAACCTGCAACTCCTCCCTCAACTTCAGAAGGGCAGCCTCTTTGCCAGAGAGCTCAGCTATCTGAGCAGAAGAAGGAAGTGATTGCGATAGAACGAGCTCCCTCTCCTCTTGTTTCGCCTTAGGAGCAAGAGCCTCACATCGCTCGCCCCACGAGTGCCAGAAGGACTGCCGAATGAGGGAGACTATAATTGCAAACTCCGGACGACTGGCACTCGCTTGGTCAATCTCGGCCACCACAGACAGCAGCTGGTTGAAATCCTCCTCAGAGGTGACCCCGTGTTCGAGGATGACGGTGGCAGAGGCAAGCAGAGAATACAAAGACTGCCACAAAGGCACCTAACTCAGATAATAATCCAAGGAAGAGACAAGCAACACGAGTCACGGAATACTCACCAAGGGAGCACGTACTTGCGGGCTTGGGGGGCTGCCATTGCTTCGCCTAAGGGGGCTCATGTCGCCTCATCCCTGTGCACTTCTCTCACTTCCCTCGAGGGCGGTTCCATTGTTCGTTCCGGGGAGGTCTCTGTCGCCTGACCCCGAAGAACATATGTCGCCTCGCCTGAAAGCTCCTGAGCGACGTAAACACTACCTGAGGAGGCCCCAACCTCGAGACTCAGAGGAGGCAAAACCCCACGTTTAACTTCACTGTGGGGCTGTCTCGATTCTGGCTTGGCCGAGCGACCTCCACCTCTTAGCCATGAGGAGATAGGGATGTCATCGGAGACATCATCTACATCAATCGGGCAAAAAGCAGCAGCACCTTGACAGAGGAAAAAGCATGTCAAGGTTAAGACTTCTACTAGGAAGTAGAACTTAGGCTGGAGGCAATACCTGACACAGTCCCAGGCGACACTTGCTCGATGGGACGGTCAGAAGGAATGCTTGGCAACAACGGGGGAATAGGACCTTGAAATGTTTTCCTTTTCAAGTGGGCTCATTGTGATAAGGAGCCCACGCGGGAGGACCTACTCTTCATGATGCCTGTTGCCAACAGCAATGATTACCAATCGGACACGGATACGGTAGAAGTCTAACTACTCTAGCACACCTGAGGAGAACGTGTCATCGCCTGATGATCGCTTCTTGGAAGACGCCTCACTCGGACCAGAAAGCGCCAGGGAAGGGGCTAACTTCTCCCTCTCAATCAGCTTTCTCAATTGAGAGGTAACCTGCATCCGCTCCCAGGTCCTGAACCAGGTAACAGAAAACTCCAGCGATCGACCAGTTGAGAGTTTAGACCCGACCTCCATCGAATGAAGGTGCGGCGGCTGAGACTGTTCGGCCAGTCCAAGCCCTGAAAGCAATACACTACGAGTGTCCAGAGGCTGATTCTTGGATTGAAAGAAAGGAACACCCACACACTGGGTGAAACCCAGCTAACGGGCACAGAGGTGAGGGTTGTACACCTCGAAGATCAGACCCTCAGGGTCCACAGCTACCAGGTCCCTTGCACAGAAAGCCGGCTGAAAGCATTCAGCCATCTCTAAACGCAGGCTCTGCCACTCTTCAGAAAAGGGACGCCAAGAAACGATTGTACCCATAGTGCCGTCAACGCAACTGTTAACTAAGGCTTCAATCCAACCTACAACACCATGGGTACCTCGGTAATTAGATGAGCCCGCTTCGATAACATCGTCACGGGTACGCATGGCGGCAGGATAACAGGTAAAACCCGGGAAATACAACACGATCCACAGAGGGCCATCTGTCTGGCACCCAGGAAAGGTGGCCGGATCATTGGTCGCCTGAAAAAGGCCACGGTAGATGAGGCTCAGCAGAGACGGAACGAAGGCCACAGGCTCTAGCCTGTCAGCATTGGCAGCTTCAACAAGGCTGGTGGCCAAGCCAACCATAAATTGACCAGGGTGCTTGCCCCGGTTATAGAAAATATACTTGGACAACCACTCTAAGTAAAACTCAAACTCCTCTTGGAGCCCCCACTTGTCATCCCTTAGGTGACGCTTAGCGACTTCGCTGACGCGCTCCGAAGGATCAAACTGAAGGTATGCACGCTTGCTGTCAAAGCACAAAGGAATGCCAGAAAGACTACAGCCCGTCAGGAAATCAATATCCTCTAGGGTGACCGTCATCGACCCCTTCGAGAGGTAGAAGCAGTTGACAATAGGGTTCCAGAATGAAAGAAACCATGCAAGAACAGAAAGGTTGGGCTCAACCGAGGAGTGGCATTCTTCGATTAGGGTTTTGATCCCCATCGCTTCCCACGCGGCGCCTTTCTTCTCCATCATTCGGGGTACCCAATAAGGACTAACCTTGCTCCTGGGAGAAGGAAAGCAACGGAGGCTCGCCCGAACGGACGGCCCCAATCCTGACGGGTCGAACTCGCCAAAGGAGAATATAACGGGCAACTTGTTAGTGTAAAGGAACAAACTGTCCCAATCCCGGATGTATGGACTAATGGTTTGTTGATCCGGAATTGGGAGGCCATACTCTGACACCGCCTCATAACAAGGGAAGACATGAAACTGCTTGGCTTTAGCAAAGGCATGTCGAAACTGGGTCGTGTCACCAACTATACGGGACGCAGAGTCCGAGGACGACGAAGATGAGGTATCATAATCCATGGGAGCCGGAGAACGAGGGTTTCTGGAGAAATATGAAAAGACAGGAAGGGAGTTTGTTGAAAGCGTGAGCGGGAAATCCTTACCCCTCAGGGACTTTATATCCCCAGAAATCGGCAAAGGACTGGGCTCAAGTGAAACGTCGCTTGACATACTATGCCCAATAAGGAAACGTCGCCTCACTTACAAACCAGCGACATACAGAACGTCGCTTCGCTTGGAAACTGGTGACACCCCAAAGGTCATGAGTGGAAAGTAAAGAGCACATTTATTCTCATTCAAATATGTTTTCATTACATGGATTTGATTAATGATAAATGTACAACAAATGAAACATAAGCGATTCAGTAGATGACGTTTCCGTTTATCAAGAAATGCGCTATTGATGATCATACAAACATTTAAGGGTTTATCCACAGGAACCAGGCAGACATTAGGTTCTTCTCTATGATAAAGAAAACCCTACAAGCTTCCCAGGAGAATCAAGGGTTAATCCCCAGAAGACGGTCAGATGTCACACCGAGTTCTTCCCTCTGACGAAGAAGATCCTTAGCTGCAAATGGAAACTCCATCACTCTGTGGAGATATTAATGTAGCAGCACGAGGAGAACACGCGATGCCGCGGAGTTGAAGACCCACTGTTGGGTCGGATCTCCCAAGAGCCGTTAGGCTGACGAACCGAGGATGGATGGCTCCTTCGTGGTTTCACCGACCCTGGAAGCCCGATGTCTTCGGAGAGCGGCAAAGGCTGGCTTAAACGAACGCCACCCAGGATGCCGCGCCAAGGAATTGTGCAGGCCCTATCCCCTTCCAGAAAGAGGAAAGTGGTGATTTTAGATGGTATCACAAAGAAAGAAGGAGACCATCCTCATAAGGTGATGGACATAGGCTCTCAAGCAAACTAAGGTGATGGACAAAGTCCCTAGGCGGGGTTTTGAGATGAAAGAAAGAGATTCATGGCTTGGTTACTTTCAGAAGCAATGTTTGCGATTTGGAAGACGAACTGAGCACCGCCTTTTATAGCGAAATCATGAAGGGCAAAGGACTCTGATTGGAGATATCATAGCAGAGATTTCGGGGATTTCAACAGTTACCCTAGGATATCTCAACCGATATGCTTAGGGGATATCGACGGTCAGGGATTTATTACTCGCCTGCACACGTTACCGAGTTGCAGGGGAATGATTACTTGCTCTTTTTCAAGGCGAGACAGATCACTCAGTCTGCCTTGAGGGGGGCTTATATGTTTAACAACAGAAATTTTGGGCCACAGATCTTAGTCTCATCTATAGCTCAACGGTCCAGAATGCAGGCCCAAAGGACGGGAATCTAGTAAGGAGGTGGTGACGGAAACACACCAGGCGAAGGCTTGCTCGTCGAAGTAGTTACCAAGCGACAGGGATACCAGGCGACGGGCGACAAGAAGCGACAAGCGACAGTTGTTTGAGCGAGCGAAGAAACTCTATGGCGAAGGCCAATGGGCGATGCGATTGATCAACTTAGCTATTAAGGAAGACTCCAGAAGATCTCAGAATTCGGAATGAGATTGTTGCCATGATTGCTCGTATGGAAAGGATATATTCTATGGAGACCGACAGCAAATGAAGCGTAATATATGTGCAATATTTCTTTACCGTGTATACGTAGGTTTAGCATAATATAAATACTTGTTCTTAGGCATTGTACAAAGACATCTCTCTACGGACGGACATATTATCAATTTTTTTTCAAGCATTCCAGCGTTCAAGCTCTCTTTGTACTTTTGCGTTCTTGCTCACTTCCGAACGCATCGTCGATGGCGTCAGTAAGTGTTTCCGCTTAAGGCTGCCCATCCGCTATCTTCCCTCTCTTCTTTCATTTCATACGGCGACCACACATTCAACGAATCCTCCGGGCACCAGTTGTCCGTAGTGTCAGAGATTTCCAACGTGTTTGGATCTGATTTGTCCGCGGTCACTTCCGGAGCGAACAGGGGGATCATTACCCCGTGATTTTTGGTCCAAAGTAAACTAAGGGTGAGCACGGAATACCGAAATACCGAATTTCAAATACCTTAAAATTTTAGATCCCGATTCCGATCTCGAATTTGAAATTCGGTATTTCGGTAAATACCAAATTATCGAATATTTTCTTATCGAGGTTTTATTAACATAGGCTTTGAGAAAACTTTGTTGGTTTTGACACTATAAGACGGCATCAAGTCCACAATTAGAACAAGAAAAAGAGAGTGTATCTGCTTCCACTAATACTTCATTCGAAATAGTTGGTTTTGACACTTCAATTCAACAATGATAGGCAAAGATTCATATTCAATGCTCTAGAGAAATAGAAATCACAAGCTATTTTCTTCATGCGTATCCCACTCATAGGTTATTTTTTATCGGTCCAAACAAAAATTTGGTAATTCGGTAAATACCGAATTTTTTTAAAATTCCCGATCACAATCCCGATTACCGTTTTAATAAATTCTTACTTTCAGTCCCGATTCCAAATACCAGAATATCGATCTCAAAATCTCGAAATTTTAAAATTTCGGAAGTAGAATTGGTATACCGAAATTTTTCTTTCCCCGAGTAAAGTCCCCACCTGCTTTATACGTGTCGAGATCCTGGTGATGACGTGTGTCTGCTAATTCGGACCGTCCGATCTTCAAGCCAAAACCCCGATTGTTCATAATAAGAGAAAAACTCCGGTTGATGGCGACGGGGGAGTTTTTTGAAGCTCTCCATACCACTTTTCGGGCGTTGTCATATAGTTTAATTTCGTTACGTATTATTATTATTATTCAATTGTAATCGATGGTTTCAAAAATCACATATTTTTTAATACTTACGGATAATTTTTTTAAAATTCGGCAGTGTAACAACGTCTTTTTTAAGTCGAAGATAAAATGGAAAATGTTTTAAAGCGGATGTATTAAAAAGGTCAAAAAAGCAAGCCAGCTGCCCAACGCTGTGAACCCTAAAACTTAAACATTCTGAACTCTTATTCTTCTTCTTTTCTTAAAGATCTTATTCAAACCCTCTTTATTTCTTCTTTTTTATTATTATTCATTAAAAGTATGTAGCTTTTCATTCATCTAATACTAATAACTCCAAATTGGGGTCACAAGAAACCAAATAGTGGGTTGTTCTCTCTCTTTTCTTTTCTCATATCTGATCCCCAAAAATATTTCTTGTTTGACCCCTTTTTTGGCTTTTGTTTTCTCCCGCCCTGTATTCCTTTACCTTTTTAAAAAAAAAATAAAAAAAAATAACGAGATAGCAAAAGGAAGAGGAGGACGAGAAGCCGAAGAAGCCGAAGAAGAAGAAGAAGAAGAGGGAGGACGGAATATAAGGCGA
This sequence comes from Melastoma dodecandrum, assembly GCA_029817715.1. NCBI lineage: Eukaryota > Viridiplantae > Streptophyta > Magnoliopsida > Myrtales > Melastomataceae > Melastoma > Melastoma dodecandrum. The sequence continues at coordinate 4,558,306 of JARUPY010000606.1, forward strand.
AATTCTCGCGGGAGTGAAAAACAATAAGAGAGGATAAGGAAGGGATGATGGGTTAAGATAGAAAAATCAGACCCAGAAATAACATCTGAATAAAATAAAAAATATTATTATGACATCCTCGACCTCACACACGTGTCAATTGTGACAACGACGCTTCGGCTGTCGTAAGAAGACTAAAAAACGTAATAAAATAATACTAAATAAAGGACAGCGGGCGTGGGTGATAAATAATGGGTAAAAATAAAAAAACGTCTTTTTTTTTTTTTGGTTGTTTAGGAGGACGAGGGTGGGTGGAGGAGATGGATGACAGGGACAATGGATGGATGGATGGATGGATGGTGGTGGGGTCTTGGTCTTGTCATTGTCAAACACCCCCCCCGGCATTCAAGGGAGGAGGAGGAGGAGGAGGAGACAAACCACAAATGAGAATCAACAAACACTACGTATTGGATGATGAAACCCCCCCGCACCTTCTGATATGAACTTATGTTACATTGTTACATTAGATAGAATGCCCTGTGTCAAACTAAGTATTGTTTCCTCTTTTTTCAAATAAACATTTATTTTGTCTTTTGTCCTTTTTTCTCCCCCTCGCGTGTCGTTTCGGGTCAAATAGTATATAGCTTGTTGCTGTCGTCGTCGTTTAATTTATAATAGGATCCAACCCTACTAAGGGCTATATATAACCAAGTTTTTGTGCTTTGGTTGGTGTGTTGACGACCTTGGAGTAGTGTCATGCTGATATAATCAAAGGTTATTATTGGCCTTTTCATTTTATGGGGTGCCTTTATCTTCCTTTTGTGAAAAATATATACGTAAATTGAAATAATAGGAGTTACTAAATGAAATGACATCTTTCGTCCACGTGGGGGGTTTCCTTCCAAAGAGGCTCTCTGATTGACGGATAATTTCAACGTGTTTGTTCTTCTTTTTGTCTTATTATTTTTTGAGGACTGAAATCATTCAGTAATTATTACACACTTTTTCACCCTCCGGGTGCGTGACGTTGACGTGTCCGAAGGAAGAGAAAGCATTTTCATTTCGGAATTTTGTTCTCAAAGTGGCCAAAGCAAATCCTTTCGAGAGAGAGAGAGAGAGAGAACATGCTCTCCTCCTATATTTGTCCTTCTTCCTTTTTCCTTTTGCAATCAGTTGTTGATTATATTATTCATCGTTATAAAAAAGTTCACGGATGGAAGGAGGGGGGGGGGGGGGGGGGGGGGGGGGGGCCGGTTTGTCCTCCCCCCTAAATCTCCTGTCATTTGACACTCGTCAAATGGATCTTGTGCACTAGAGGCAAAACTTATTCGACCCCCGTTGAATGGATCTTGCACTAAAGCCCAAATTACGCCCTAGCCCCAGTTCTCTTATGGGCCTCTAGTTTGGGGCAATGGGATTGATTCGGCCCAAGTCTAACCTACCCGAGAGGGCCTTTCCTTGATTTATTTACCAAGATAAAGAACAAGTAACATTTTTCTATTTTACAAACGGCCGGTAAAATATATATTTGGGGCCTAAACCTTACCCCAACTTTCTTTTATGACATGGTCTTTTAAAAATTTTCTTTTATAACTTTAAAATGAAACTTATTTTTTTTTTTGGTGGCCTTACTGAAATTGCAAGCAAACGCCAAAGGACGTCATTAGTAGAAAACCAAATGTCTTCTTATTTTATTAATGTCATAAATGAAGTCTTGAAAAATCGAACCATACAAAAAGGCATTAAATTTGAGCCACAATCTAATATTTAAGTTTGAAAAATAATAAAACGGTATTTAATTAACGGTGTTTACTTGCCATTTACGCCATAAAAGAAAAATGGCCTATGGACGCTACATACACTTAGAAGGACAAATCTCCTACCTTGAGGAGCTGATGGAGACCAGCTGAAACTTAATTTTTCATAAACTCAGAATTTTCTCACCAAGTTTGGCCTGGAGCTTCTGGGAGAACAACAGTTAACAATACATTGCCCGGCAAGGGTAGTCGGAACAAAAGTCAGACGTCAGGAAAGAGGGCGCCTCGCTCCTCCCCACGATCAACAAACCATCAAGCCAGACATATTCGCACTAAATCCGGAGAAGATTTTTCCACGCTGCTTGGCACTCACAATATCCTTCCGCACAAGCTTTAATCATCCAAAATCCAACAAGAGATGACCGAAATGTTGATTCTTCTTAACAACAACGCCGAGATACTATCGACGGGTCTCAAACCAAAAGCATTGTTGGTTCAAAGCTAGAGAAAGAAAGCAACGTCATTATTCAATCCTTGCAGCACATAGATATAATCATAAAGACACGAAACCAAATGCAATACGGTTCTTGCAGCTCCTTTTGAACCTTCATGTTGCGGTGGCTCCATGAGGTGGTATTTGGCTGCGGCCATGTTACAAAATGTCAAAAAGTTAACAGGAAAACCAAGATATCGTGAGAACGCAATGCAGTAATGGAGTCATGTATTCTAGTGCATGTGTAAAGAAGGTAAAAATGGGCAAGTACTTTCATAAACATAGAAAATGCTAAGAAAAAAACAGTACCTTCTGTAACTTTTTATAGTAGTCCTCAATAATTCATCGCCGACAACCATTCTTAATCTCTTTATGAACTCCATTCGAGTAATTTTCTTGCTCTGATAAAAGCAGCATGAGCTGACTATCAAACCAAAGAGATTGGAAGAATAACATAATCAAGGCTTGATAATGACATATAGCTTACACACCCGGAAACACTTGTAGTCAGCATTGATAGCCTTCATATCATTGGGACGAACTTCAGTTGAGATGGCATTTAATAATGACGGGAAAGGCATCCAAGGGGATTTCTGGGACTTCACAGTGCTAGAAGTGTCCATAAGATCCTTTCCAAGATTTTTCTTTTTAAAGTGATTTTAAAGCCAAGAGAACATTAGAAAAATCGCAAGTGGAGAAAAAGAAAAATAATCATTTAACTCCCAGTAACAAAATGTCCCATTAAAAGCCATAAATAAAGTTAATCCCCTTTTCTGAACTATACTTGCAGATAAAAAAGCATTAGGTTTTCAAAACCAAAAGAATCACATCATTTTAGAAGTCAAGGACATGATATTGCAACCAAAGAACAATATATTGTCACAATAAAACCACATGGTTCATATGTATAAAAAGAAAAAATGAACAAAAGTCACACGTGTTCATCATTGAGGAAAGAGAACGGGGTTTACAAAACCAAAAGAATCAAATGATTTTATAAGTCACACAGTGTTATCAATGGTGCAAGGCGCACCTGAGGCACAAGGGTGTGCCTTGCGCCTTACCGTGAGGCGTCCATTTAAGGCGACGATGTACATAATTTTAAATTTTGTAAATTTTCCTAGAAACATGACAAATCCTAGGTAAGTAAAAAAAAATTGTCATTGGCATCCTTACATATCCCTTACTTTATGTCTTTCTGACCTAAATGTTGTCCCCATTTGGTGTAGGTGGAGTCAAGCTAAACCCATCCTTGAAAAAGAGAAAGATGAAAATAATACAGAATACAAAATGTTGTTTGGTATACAAAACAATACATAGACGGAAAACCATTTTCATGCCAGAACTCTAAATCGAGAGTTGTTAGGGGAAAAAATACTAATTCAAGCCAGAAACTTTCATCTATTGATCAAACCCACTATAGAAATCTAAATCGGGAGAAAAGTGTGTACCGTCGCCAAAACAGTGGAAGTGTTTCTCCAAACCAGTAAATCTAGAACCCTGATGGAACCGAAGCCCTATTTCTTTCTCCGACCCAGTAAAGCTCGAAGCCAACCCAGTGGACAAGGACCGCACTGGTTGGGCTGTCTAGGGTTTCAGCTCGGTTCGGACATGGGGGAGGGATCTTCTGGACATAATTTTTATTTTTTTTCCTTTGATTTGAATAGTTTTTACAGATAGGTCCTAAACCAAGATTAATTTACATCACAATTAAGAAAACGCCTCGATTAGGTGAGGCGAGAAAAGCGCTCGCCTCGTCGCCCTGTTGCCTTTCTCTGAGGCGCAGTCAAGGCACACGCCTCACTGTTTGCGCCTCGCCTTGGCAGATTTGAGGCGCTAGACCCTTGCCTCATCGCCTAGGCGAGCGAGGCGAGCGACTTTAATAACACTGAAGTCACATATACACTACCGCAGCCAAAGAAAAAGAACATAAATTGTCATGATACAAACAAACATGGCTCATATATATAAATATAAAGCGAAGAAATGACATACCTGTTCCTCATTGAGAAACTTTTGGGTAACCGTAGCATCTGATGCACTTATCCTAGCTTGCCGTCCAATAACATTTCCTAAATATAAATAACATTTCCTACATAATAAGACTCCTATGGAGATGATATTTATTCTCCACAACGTGGCAATCGTCACAATGAATCTTTACGTCGTGTAGCAACAAACCTTCTGGATGCATCCTATAACTGATCACATACTCAGGAAAGATGTGGGAGTTCTTATTCATCTCCCAGACAAAATAATGTTTGGGATTTTCAATGTTATCAACGCCGCTGTCAAATCTCTCATCACTTGGTTGGAAACGCTTTGATCCAATGTCAACAACTTCAACACTTCCAAGTACGACCCGGCAAAGCACAATGTACTTTACCCCGTTTTTATCATCATCACAAAACCTAGCACTGTCAAAAAACATAAAGCATAAGCTTCAGAATGATTGTTAAAAAAAAAAAAAAAAACATAATACGCTAATATGTAGTGGCAATACTTCCAAACACACTGTACCTCAACTATAATACGACACTACATGCTAAAGAAGGGACAACTAGAGTATAATGCAATATGAAAATTAAACTAACCTTAGGTGTGGATTATTTACAGATGTTAGATGAACTCCGGAACCAGAAATTGGCAAAGTTTTGAATCCGCCAGCACCCAGGCCGTACATCATAATCTTCGAAGAAGCATCTCCATTCACTGCAAGCCAAGCATAGTTAATGTTTGGGTTGCCACGACAGTTTCGTGTAATTTCAATCTGCTTCTCAAAGAGTCCCAACCGAGTTCGCATCAAATGGTCGGTGCAACGGCCAATAGTGAGCACATTTGTCAGCCCAACAAAGATCACAGACATTCTAGAAAGAAAAAATTCTCTAACAGCATCGAGACTACGAAGATGAGGCTCTGCACATTCTTCTCCAAATCGACCAAGCCAATTGCAAGACGGATTTACAGCCAATGTGTCCTTGGCATGGCCAATGGCTCCCACATGTTCCTTGTCATAAGGACCACTATCTTTTGCTTTAAGCCTCTTCCTATGACGGTTTGACTCGGTAACATGCTCTTCAGAATCGCAACCATTTAACCCATTTATTTGGATGTCCAACTGCAGGTTGATCTCGTTGTTGTCTAAAGACGCAGACGCCTTCGGAGGAGAATTGCAGCTAGAAGGGCGTGAATAAGGGCCAGGGAAAAAGCATTTACCTGCATCATCTATCCAGGCAATACTCTTTTTTTCGCAGGTATTGAAATCCAACTGGACCATGTCCAAGATATCCAATAACAAGTGGTAATTATCGAACATCAACTCAATTACAGCATTTTTGCGCTGAAAATTTTCCCTTATCAACTCAAGCATAGGAGGGGGGAAGTCAGTCCATTCACCTTCTTGAAGGAACAAGACGCGTTGTGGTAGACCACTCTTCATAAAATCACCATATCTCCTCAAGATAGACTTCGTATCAGGACAACCATATTTAACCGTGCCTTCATCCAAGCGTTTGCGTTTCTGAAGAGGCGAAACCTGCACAGCACATGATCTACCTTTGGCGGCAATGTCCTCAGGACCGAGCTTAACAACAACTTTCTTCCCACTATTCTCCGCTTTAGCCCACTTGCCTTCCATTTACAAACAAAACAACTACTATTTAGCCCCACCTAGGACCTAAATCCAACCGATCTGAGATCTGTGCACATCGCCATCTTGTAACTCATGCACATACTGAACCATGTCCAAAAGCATATGACGAGTACCTAGACATAAGAGAAAAGGAAACCATTGTCAGTCAAAAAAGCTGGCTGACCATGTGATCCAAAATGGAAAGAAACACTTACTGATGATTTCAGAGCCGATCCGCGGTGAGATGTTAGCTTCTTCGCCCGGGAACATTTTTGTGGCGTTCTTATCACAAAAAAAAAGAGTCACGCACGCCAGATAACCAGTTGTCTTCACAGTCGCTCAAAATCTTCAAACCCCTCATACAAACACCTCACCTGGACAGAAATCAAAACACGATCTCAATAATTGTAACACGAATCGAAACAAAAAAATCAAGCCAAAAACAAGAAAGTAGAGAAGTTGACCAAAACCCATATCGTCCATGTCCAAGATCCCTCTGATTTTAAAAAAGCAAAAAGACCAGAAATCATTTGACGGGTAAATCAAATCAAAACCCCAACTTGTCGTAGATAGATCCAGATCGTAATTTTTTCTCTCTCTCAAAACCCATAAGCCTAAACATCATAACATCAACGAAAGCATAAAATCCAACAAACACCAAAAGACCCAAAAAAACAAACACACACACACGTGATAAACAAGATGTACATATAGATCGGGACAGCGCCAGGGTTAGTCAACGCATCCAGAAAACCCCCAGCACCCAAAACACCTCGGAGCAGTATATCTCACCCAAAGATTTACAGGCAGCAGAGACGATCGGGAGGATTACTAATTCCTCTAACAACGATTTCCTGGGATTCTTTACTTTATCGAAAAGAGGGAAAAGGGTAAAGGGGGGGAACTTGATAACATTGCCCTTCGGCGTTGGATTCCAATTTGTGTGATTGATTGCTCCGCCCCACGACAAAACGATGACAGCGAACCCTACTACCCTAATAAACCGACAAGTAGGGCCCTTCCGATTTTTTTTAGAAGTCCGCCTTTTACGCCTTTGTTCCGTGTTGGTCTACAAAATAATTTCATGATTAAAATTTTAAGTTTGTAAATTTTTCGATTAAGGTAAGAAAATTTCTCTTATAAGGCGAATTTTGGTTTAAAAAAAATTTATCTTAAAAAAGACAATTTTCAAATTTAAATAATTGACTCTGGTGTTTGAAACACCCACTTTCAATAAAATCGAACTTATAAAAGCTGATTTCTTGACATTAATCAAAAAATTTCAAAATTTGATATTACAAAATAATTTATAAATTAACATTATTTAAAAATAAAACTCACTTCTTTTATATTGCACGTGGGTGAGTACAAATAGCCCCTTGTACGATAGAGGTTTGTACCCGATTTAAAAAAAAAAAATTATAAAATAGAATTCGTGTTTCAAAAATTACTAAAATATTGTCACTCTCCCTAACTCATTTTTTAAAATAAGATAAGGTGATATTTTAAATAGGGACTTTGTTATAATTTTGCAAAGTTGCAAAATCATTAACCATCAAATAATGTAGGGCTTCACAAGAATGTTTGCCAAGAAGAGAAGTATCACAAAACATTTATAATACAAGGCAAGGCAAAGAGGAGAATCGGATAAAAGTTACGAAGACGCGGAATAAAGAGAATGTTTAATTAAATTTTGAAAACGGTGAACCGAACGTTAAGTTAGGATAGGAGAAGGCGGAACCTGGGTAGCACTAGAAGATCTAGTCATTTTCCATATGTTTGAAAATTATGAAAAGGACCAATTCCCCGTCCAATAAGTAAAATATAGGGCGGCCCACGTAACGAGGAGGAAAGATGAATTTTCCAAGTAATTGAGGCAGACCTTGACTTGAGCGATCCGGACAAACTTGCGCCAAACTAGTCCGTTCACAAGACGTGAATGTCGCTTTCAGACTTTTTGTTCAAGTCGTCCCGAGACGCTCTCATCCTTGGAAATCCCTTGCTCATTTCCTTGACTTGTGCTCCACTCGAGAGTTTTTCTTTGTTTATCACAATGATTGCCCCCTCCATACCTGCTCTCTGAAATTTAAGTCATCAGGATAACAACATCATGATGATGATCAGGACAACTGGCCGGTCATTTCGATAAATACACTGGCAGAAAGAAAAAAGACAAGGCAAGCGTTCTTAACCATTCTGGAAGTCGACAACTAATACATTTGACAGGATAAGAACCCCCCCACCATGCCTAAGGAGGAGACTCCTCAGTGGCGTGTTGGAAAAACGAAAAACTGAACGGCGACTGCATACAAACACAATTGTGACCCGAAATGAATATTAGGTAAACAACCATTAAGTAAAGGCAACCGCTCTAAAGAAGAAACAGGGATTTGCTAAAAGCAAAGTTTAGTTTTAGACGCTAATCGAAATGCCCGCGTTTCATCGATTCCAGTCGAATCAAAAACCCAAAAGGGAAGGCAAATGGCGCTGACACTTGAGTTTTTTCGAGTGAGGCTCAGGCTAGTAGAGAGGAGAGGAATGAGTGAGTGGAAACGGATTTAGGAAAGTATACCGGTTCGTAGAAAGCCTTGAATCTTTTTCTACAACGAAACCACCGATCGGAGTTAGATAAGGAGCCTGCAATATGCATTGAATCCCCCCGCTATCCGACAAATTTTGTCACGTCAGGATGATCTCTATCGGCAAACTACTAGTTCATACACTTGTCAGAAACCGTGGCTTGGCGCAGCGAAGGTTTGGATGAACTCCAGACGTGGTTAGCGCCTGTTGCTTAGCTGCTCCATGTGACATTCCAGCGAATTTTGTTTGTTCCCCTTCTCACTTTTTACCAACTTAAAATTTTAATGGAACTTCTTCATACTTAAAAACAAATATTGCGGGGAACAGTTCACAATCCCATCAAGGAAAAGATAACTAGAACAATGCTCAAAGTAGTTCTCGTGGACACAGATATCCAGGAATTTAAGCAGAAAGCTGTTCAAACCCCAGGAAGCATACCCATAGATATTATGGGATCAATGCTCAGAGAAGTCCTCGAAATGTCAGCATCGGCTGGCGAAGTGCCTTCAGTTTTTCTACATCCAGTAAGGCTCTAGACCCGTTAGCGCGGCAGCAGCAGCTCTTCAACTGATTTCGCAACAACAATGGCCGGATAAGATTAATGAGCGTGATGTAAAGCATTTGAATTCAAGAAAATAGTCCTCAGTAATCCCAAAGGAAAATACTCAATGATCGGAAGAGTATAATAACCTGACGGTAATGATGCTGATTGCTTAAGAAGTGGAAAGATCCCTGTGTTCTTCCGGGGAGTCTTCTCTCCCCTCTTCCTGAGAGTCCTGCCTTCCAGTAAGTTCTGCCTCCCGTCGTCGAGGTGTCCGGTTTGCTCGCCTGATTGAACTTGTGTTCATACTCCAAGTAGTAGTAGGATCCAGCTGCCTTCTGCTCCTTATCCTTAGTGGAGTCCAATTTGTTTTTCCTCGGACAGAAATTAGTCGGGTCCCGTCTGAAAGTGATATCCAAATGCTGCACACAGAATAAAGGCGAGCCAACAGATATTCTCCAAGCTGAGAATGCCAGTTCAGTTTATTGTTATTTTCTAATAATTCCAATATAAACAATCATAAAATTAAGCTACATGCGTTGCCATAGAGTAAATGAGAAGAATCAAGAGTGGCAAGATTATGTTACACTTACCGATAAGAAAAGATTCATTCCTGAAAGCAGCGACTGCGGAGGATTTGCAGTACATTCAATTGAGGGCTTCCCCTCAAACACGGCCACTCTATCCGCTAGATATGTTGCCATTATGAAATCATGTTCAACCACAAATGCAGTTTTCTTCGAGTGGAGAATAACCTCTTTATAACTTTGCAAGCCCGAATTCGCTGTTCGGAATCGAGATATGCACTTGGTTCATCTATGAGATAGATATCTGCTGGCTGCAACATCAATAATCCACATCCCACACATAGAGGCAGGTGTCCAAGTAATTAATTGAAAATGCTTCTGCAAACATTCTTTCTCAGGCATGTTCATGTCGCATGATGTACCAACTTTCAGATAAGTAGAAGACAGGGTTCATGGAAAAGAGGAGAGCAGAAGATTTAAGATGAATCAGAGAATTCTCTAGTGTTCAAGTTAGCTTCCAATGACTCAAGCCAAAGCACCAAACCTCGGCTTCTCCAGCGGGTGCAAATCCAAAACAGATATCATTGAAGAAAGAAGACAAACAACCTCGAGCAAAATAAGATCCAACTCTCCAAGAATAGGAGTGGCCGAAAGAAGATGATGTTTCGAGAAAACATCTGTCACAATGCAACCAAGGACTACCAAGAGGTTACCTGCGAAATCTAAGAATTGATGCAACTGAAGAAAACACATAGGAAAAAACCATGCTCACTTTTCCAAGGCAAAGGCATATTGTGTAGAAGGAGAAGGAAAGGCAGAGAAGACAGGAGAGCAGAGAAGGAAGAAGTAGCAGAAAGAAGAAGCAGAAGAAGAAGAAGAAGACGGAGAAAAAGAAGAAGATGCAGAAAGCAGAGGAAGGGAAGAAGGTCAGAGAGAAGGAGGCAGGAAAACCAATTTTTGTTATAACAGAAAGAACTGACTACATTGTCTACTGTATAGCCAACACTTTATAACAACCTTCACGTCCTCTATGTAAATTACAGAAAGCACCCTTCACAGCTACCCCTCACAGCTTGGCTTCCGATGGGCTGATTTCCTGGACTGGATTGAGTTCCTGAATTCCATCACCATTCTGGGCTTCGTTACCGTCCAACACTTCCCCGCAAACTAAGCCATCTCGACCACTATCTTCGGGTTCATCTTGACCTGCATTGTTTCCTCTGGTTCTGTACTTCACCTCTGGGCCTTTGCCACCCACATTTGGTTTGCCCATCACAGTGAGTCTGTGTCTGAAATGAATAAACTTTTGTACTGGAACAACCTTTGTTAAGGGATCAGCCAGCTGATGCTCAGAACTAATATGCAGAATCTGTATCCTCCCTTCCATTACCTTCTCCCTTATAAAGTGGAAATCAATTTCCACATCATGTAGCACCGGATTGGCCGCCAGCTGAATAGTGCTCATATTATCACAAAACAAAATTGGAACTGGCTGAACTGTCGAACAGATGGTGTTCTGCTCTGGTAAGACCTGCAACTCCTCAAGTAAGCGTTGCACCCACACTACCTCGGCCACACCATCAGCAAGGGCACGGAACTCAGCCTCGGTACTGGACCGAGAAACAACTCTTTGTTTATGTGATGTCCAGGACACTAAATTCGGTCCAAGGAATGTACAATAGCCACTTGTACTCTTCCTGTCGTCGGGGCAACTAGCCCAATCAGCGTCGGAGAAACAAGCTACCTCCAGTGAGCCTCCAGCAGAAAACACAATCCCATAATGCGACGTTCCCTTCAAATAACGGAGGATTCTCTTTACAGCTTGAAAATGAGCCGTAGTAGGACGACGGAGGAACTGACAGACCTTATTCACCGCAAAGCAAATATCAGGTCTCGTATTTGTGCAGTATTGAAGGGCACCAACTAGGCTGCAAAACAGCGTGGGATCAGGTAGCTCATCCCCTTCATACTTAGACAGAACACCGGTTGTGGCCATGGGGGTAGGGACTGGTTTACAGTCAGACATATCAGCCTTCTCCAACAAGTCTGTAATATATTTTTCCTGGCAAACATGAAGACACCCATCATGTTTTGTAACCTGAAAGCCCAAGAAAAACGACAGATCCCCAAGATCCTTTAGAGCGAACTTGTTGTGAAGCTGAGGCAATAACGCTGTAATACCAAGAGTATTAGAACCAGTGATAACAATGTCATCAACGTAGACAAGAAGAATGATAACACCCGCAGCCGAATGCTGATAGAATAAAGAAGCATCCGCTTTGGAATTCACAAAACCCCATTTCAACAAGCAACTACTGAGCTTTAGATACCACGCTCTAGGACTCTGCTTTAGGCCGTACAAAGCTTTCTTCAGCAAGCACACATGAGATGGAAAACGGGCATCCCCAAACCCTGGTGGCTGTTGCATAAAAACCATTTCAGACAAATCGCCATTCAAGAACGCATTATGGACATCTAACTGACGTAGATTCCAACCAAAAGTAACCGCCAGGCCTAGAATCATCCGAATGGTTTGATGTTTAACCACCGGGCTAAACGTCTCCTTGTAATCAATGCCCGGAGTTTGATGGAAGCCCTTTGCAACAAGCCGAGCTTTACACCTCTCGAGAGTTCCATTGGAATGCACCTTCACCTTAAATACCCACTTGCAGCCAACTATTTTCTGATCTGGAGTGCGAGGGACAAGAATCCAAGTGTTGTTTCGCTGCAGTGCCTCAAGCTCAACTCCCATTGCTTTATTCCAGATTGGAGAGGTGAGAGCCTCAAAAACTGTGGTGGGTTCAGTAGGGAGAGAGGTGAAGGTAGTCTGGGTGGGGTGGAAACTGGTATAGTGTGTTTTTGGGCAGAAAATGACAGCCTTAGATCTGGTTACCATGGGATGGACGTTTTCGGCGGGAGTAGGAAGAGAAGGATTGACAGTGACAGGAGCTATAGGAGTAGGTCGTTGATCTGTTACTATTGGCAATGAAACAGCTTGGTCCGAGATGTGACTGACACGAGTGTCACCTGCCAACTCAGGGGAGGGTCCAGAAACCAGAGATGGAGAGGGAGAACACATATAGGGAATTGGGTGTATAACAACAGGGAGACAAGGACTAGAGTGGGATATGTTTGACAGAGACAGAGTGAGATTTTTGAAGGGAAAAATGGTCTCGTCAAAGATAACATCCCGGGATATATAACGCTTACCAGAGGACGGATCAAAGCAGACATAGCCCTTATGAGATGAGCTTCTGCCCAAGAGAACACACGAGACAGATCGAGCTTCAAGTTTATGAGTATTATAAGGACGAGATAAAGGAAAACAAAGGCATCCGAAGATGCGCAAAGAAGTATAGTCGGGTGCAGATTTATACAAAAGAGAAAAGGGAGTCTGATAGTTCAGGATTCGGGAAGGAAGCATGTTAATCAAATTAACAGCTTCATTGAACGCATAGGGCCAGAATTTCGTAGGAACTGCGGCATGGGTCAGAAGAGCAAGTCCCACCTCAACCACATGTCTGTTTTTCCGTTCAACGCGACCGTTCTGCTGAGGTGTGTAGGGGCAGGAGATCTGATGTAAGATGCCCCGACGACCAAGATAGGAATGGAGGGAGCGAAACTCCCCTCCCCAATCAGATCTTACACTAGAAATGGTTGTTTTGAACTGATTTGTAACCATAGTAGAAAACTGGATAAATGCGGTAAGGGCTTGAGATTTAGTGCGAAGAAGGTAGAGCCATGTAAACCGAGTAGCATCGTCAACCAGGAGCATAAAGTAACAGTTTCCAGTCACAGATCGCACAGGGGAGGGACCCCAGAGATCTGTGTGAATTAATTGGAAGGGGGATGATGCATGAGACAAGGATGAGGAGTAAGGTAACCGGTGATGTTTGCTTAAAACACAAGTTTGACAGACAGACAACGGAAGAGACGAGGAAGAGACAGTCAAGTCAACACAGGAATGAAGAACTTTAGACAAAGTTTCTGAGTTTGGGTGGCCTAGACGAGCATGCCATGTGGCTCTATCGACGGGAGGAGACTGAGCTGTCACTAAAGCCTGTATAGACGATGGAGATGGTATAGGGGAGGAAGATGGTGAAGAATATGGTTGGACAAGCGTATCAAGCGGACTCTGAGGTGGAAGTTTGTAGAGGCCCCGATCCATGTGCCCCATGATGAGAACCTGATGAGTCTTCTTGTCCTTGACAAAACAGACATCAGAATGAAATTCAACATAGACGTCATTATCCCGGCACAGTCGAGACACACTAATGAGATGTTTGGACAGAGCTGGAGTATGAAGAATCTGAGAGAGATGAAGACGACTCACCCCAGTTGACAGTGAACTAGTACCAGTATGAGCAATACCGAGACAAGAACCATTGCCAATAGTAACAGAAGAATTACCCAAGTATGGGGAGATGTTTTGAAGACCTGTGGTGGTAGGAGTAACATGATGCGTGGCCCCAGAATCAACAAGCCACTCATCACCAGTGGAAGCAGTTGGAAGGGAAGGCAGGGGAGGCCGTTGCGGTGAAGAGGAGGAATAAAGAAGGTAGGACTGGGGAATAGGGTGAGGAGAAAAATTAGTGAAGTGGGCTTCTGGGTACATAGGCTGAGGAGGAGACGAATTAGAATAAGGCTGGGAAATAGGGTAAGACTGAAAGGAGGTGTTCAACTTATGATAACAAGCAAGAGCAGTATGCCCTACTTTAAAACAGATTTGGCAACGTGGTTTGGGTTTAAGGAAGGGTCTGGGAAAACCTCTTTGAGAGATATCTGCAGGGGGAATAGGCGGCCGTCCCAGTAAACCGGGTTGAGGTTGTGGGTATGAAGAGAGATGAGCAGGTGGTCGAGGAGGTCTGTAAACGGAACGGGAGGAGGGTCTGACAGAAGCAGGGCGAGAATAGTTCTGAGGCGTCCCATCACTGGAACGGAAAGAGGAGAGGTGTACCTGAGGCAACGAGCTATCCAACACTTGTCTTCTCTCCAGGCACAAATCGAAGCTTAGCAGGAGATTTTGCACTTCTTCCAGAGAGGGTTGATCAGACCTGCTATATATGGACGTGACCACAGCATCATACTCCGCTGGCAAGCCTTCAAGCATATACCACATATAATCCCTCTGTCTGACCGGCTCGCCTACAGCGCTGAGTTGCTCGGACAGATTTTTCAGAGCATTGAGATATTGTTGCATTGACTGCCCATCTTTCTTCAACTGCTGCATCTGCATCCGGAGATTCATGATCCTGGAGGGAGAGATGGACTCATACCTGTTTCGCAATGTATCCCAGACCTCACTCGAAGTCTTGCAGCCCACAACCAGACTCAGAGATTCCTGAGTCAAGGCAGAGAATAGGAGGCTCATAACCGATTTGTCGGTCCGCTGCCAGGTTCTGTAGTCTGGGTTGAGAATCTGGCGCTCCACATCCAGGAATTGTGGTGGAGACACTGTCTGGCCGAAGATAAATTCCTCGAGCCCCGCGGCCATCACCTGTCCCTTCCAGAGCAGATAGTTTGAGTCCCCCAGTTTGACTAGAGAGGCAAACACACTAGTGGGAAGCTGCATTTGTTGCAGACTTTGTAAGTTGTGTTGCCCCGAGAGCCCAGAATCTTGAGCTGCAGGAGTTGCAGAGGAGGAGAACTGTTCCGTCATTTCGTTGATACAGCTTCACGCCTACAGAAGCTCTGATACCATGTAGAAGGAGAAGGAAAGGCAGAGAAGACAGGAGAGCAGAGAAGGAAGAAGTAGCAGAAAGAAGAAGAAGAAGAAGAAGAAGAAGACGAAGAAAAAGAAGAAGATGCAGAAAGCAGCAGAGAAAGGGAAGAAGTTCAGAGAGAAGGAGGCAGGAAAACCAATTTTTGTTATAACAGAAAGAACTGACTACATTGTCCACTGTATAGCCAACACTTTATAACAACCTTCACGTCCTCTATGTAAATTACAGAAAGCACCCTTCACAGTTACCCCTCACAGCTTGGCTTCCGATGGGCTGATTTCCTGGACTGGATTGAGTTCCTGATTTTATCACCATTCTGGGCTTCGTTACCGTCCAACATATTGCAACTCTTTGCAGTTCTCCTCCAGAAAGTTTTGAAACTTGTTGATCCATCAGTTCTTCTATCTGCATTGGTTTCATCACATCGGAGACAAACTGGGGATGTGTATATGAATCCGGAATCTGTTGATGAAGCAGATGCTAACAGAAGATTGAAATTTGGAACTGAGTTCCTGGCGCTTGTAAGCGACATTGAATTCCGGAATCTCCGTGTCATCTCCTTCGATAGAATCAGGTTTGACTAACCCAACCTTCAGGAGAGAGTAAAAGGACATAAGAGATCCACCCAATATGTATAAACAATATCTAGAAATAGACTCTGAAGCAATTAATGCCGTCCCTAAAGGCAACCGATTGCCAAACCAAGGAAATAAGTGCCCACCAGAGTTCTAATGAATGTTGTCTTCCCTGTTCCATTCTCTCCAAGCATGAAAATAATCTGAGAATCCGTAAACTCGCCCCCAACAACCTTAAGCTTGAACTCTCCTTGGACAACTGTCATTGTCGGATACTTGTAGCGTGCATATGTCTGTATATTCTCAGTCGCTTCCTCTGGAGTCTCGGCAACCTAACATAGAATATGGATGATTAGATGGATAACTGACTGAGGTTCATGACAGAATCAATGGATCTCGTTTTACCTTGAATGTAAGAGCCTCATCCCGAAATCGCAGATTTTCGGTTGGGACATTTCCAGCGAGGAATACATTTGTTCCCTCTCTAACTGAGAAGGGAAGGGTCACAACACCATATGCACCAGGCTTCCCATATAAGCAGCAAATGAAGTCCGACAAGTAATCTAGGACACTAATGCTCCACTACAATTACGTAGCTGAGATGTCCGTGAGGAAATGAAACTCAAAATCTCATACTACCAGCTCATTCAGAGACCAACCTGTCCAGCCTTAACAATGACCGTATTACTTGGGCTGCTTTGAGCTTCTGCTTCACATCAAGATAGCTTGAAGGTTCATCGAACATATAAATGTCAGCATTTTGCATCACAACTATCGCAATGGAAAACCTTTGAAGTTCTCCTTCTGAAAGATCACTGATGTTCCTGTCTAGGACTTGATTCAACTCTAAATCCACACAGAGCTGTTCTTTCATCCCTCTCTCGTCTATACGGTCAAGTTCCGTCCCCACCTTACCCAGACATGATTTGGCGACATGATCTACTGGGGCTTAATTATAGCCTACAAGATCAAACAGATTATTCTGTTACTAAAAACAAGGTATAATTTCTTCCAAAAAAGGCATGACATAGGCATGTAAGCACCTCGTAGAACATATTCCTCCATGAGACATCTACTTACAGAGAAAGCATCGAGATTTAGTACATTATTGCAAAGACAAATATGCAGTTTTCATATAAGTGTGAAGAAAGTATAATGATATGATTTGAACTAGAAAATGTCCATCCCTCCATGCAGAAGGCAAGCATGCCTAGGAAATATTTTCTTTCATGTTTTCGTATATGGGGTCTCACATTAATAGTCTTAAGGACAAGAAATGGAGTCAACCATGGCATTTGGTTTTAAATTAACCGATTAATGAAGAATGTCATGAACAATATAAAAGCATAGGCGTATAGTATGATTGCATAGTCCCTTGACAAATGCATTCCACAAATGATTTGCAGGCCACGGACCACAAATGTGACATTAAGAAAAAAGCTTGTAAAAAAAGTCCTTGACTCGAGAAAGGACTCTTGAATGACTAAATCCAACAATACCTTTAAATTGTCTTCCAGCATCCGTGTGAAATAATTTTGGAGTTCAGATCCACGAAAGTAAGTAAAAATTTCTTGCCAGTCAGGCCTGAAATGAGACCTAAAGGTGAAGGACATAGCTAACTGATAACATCTCTAGGATAAGTAGCTCAAAAACAAATATGTAACAACACATCATATCGGCCCAAATTTGGCTTCAGTTTTCCTGCTAAGATTTTGAGGGCGGTGGACTTCCCAATGCCATTAGTTCCAACCAAACCAAGAACTTGTCCTGGCCTCGGGACCGGCAGCCTGTAGTAAACACAGAAGATTAGGGTAGATGACAAGCAATTTTAAGGAAATGGAAGCTGCCAGCGATATTTGAACACCAACCTACGCAATTTAAACAAGTTGGCTCCATATCGATGAGTGGTATCCTTATCCAGATCTTTTGGCAGGTTAATGATTTGGATTGCATCAAAAGGGCATTTCTGTATTGATAAAAATGGATCTCGGATATTATAAATAAACCCAAAATCCGTAAACAAAAAGGAGCGAATTACAAATACAAACCTTAACACATATACCACATCCTATGCACAATTCCTCAGAAATAGAAGCAATCCTGGACTGTGGAGCGACCTCGATGCACAAATTACCTGCAGATACACAAAAAAAAAAGCATAGTTGCGAGATAGAAGCATTCAAAGTAGCTGGTACTAACTTCAAGGTCATCAACAGTGCCAAAATATCCCCCTTTTTTACGAGGGGAAGCATGGCAAAAGAGAAACTAACACCCCTCAGGGTCTCCTCTGGGGGCAGGACTACTGAAACTACACACTGATCAAAGACACCATCTCCAGTCTGGTATTTTAGGAAGGTGGCAACGCATGTGCATGAACTATAAATATAAAGTGATCAGGAGCAAGCCGCCTCTAGGCCTGGTTATGGCTTTGGATTGAAAATCCCCCACTATTCGCGGCAGAACTTCCCCGCCACAATTTTCTTTCATAATCAATTAGCTCCGATCCGACGCAAAGCAATGTGATTCGCCCTGATACAAGAAGTTGGGGCGGAAGAGGTTAACAAGCCGATGGGCCGGGAAAGTGGAGTTGCAACTACCCACGAAGGGCTGGAAACGAAGGAGCTGGGAATACGGGGGCCTTCCGGGGAAGCTGGGCTGGAGGTAGCTGCCGGGGAAGCTGGACTGGAGGAAGTTGGGCCGGAGAAAGTCGGGTTGGCTCTAAACATGAGGGACGGAAATGAAAAGAAGAAGATAAGTCGGGGGTCGGGAAGAGAAGTAGCCAACAGAATGGGTAACGGCCACGAGGGTACTGTGTGCGGAGAGGTTACAACGGACAGGGGAGAAGAAGAGAAGGCGGAAGGGAAAAAGAGGAGAAATTGGAAGAATGCTGAGGAGGAGCGGAGGATGCGTGATTGTGCTGAGGAAGAAGATCGTCGGAAAATATGGGTAGCTAGCGTATGACTTCGGAGTGTTATTTTTCTGTTGTGTGGATGTACTGGTGTTTGGGACTGTTTATGGACTGTTGACTCAGTTTTCGCAAGAGAAAACTATAAACAGCGTATCAAGTGGTATCAGAGCGCGCGAGCTTGGCCAACGGTGGTGTATGTCAGTTGCTGATCGGACTAGATCAAAGGTGGTGCAGATGGAGGTGGATTCAGTTTGCTACAGGAGTTGGCTCGTCAGATGGAGGGCATGAATGCCCGGATTTCGTCAATCGAAGACCAAGTTAAAGGGAGGAGGTTGGAAGGGTAAGAAGAGGGGGCTGAGTCGGACAATCGGAGAGAGACACGGTCTCAGTGGCCTACAGATAGAGTCACCCGACAAACCAAGGTGGAGTTTCCGTCCTTCGATGGAAGTGAGGTCCAGGAGTGGATCTTCAGGAGCGAACGGTTCTTCGAGCTGGATGGCACGCCTGACGAGCTGAAGGTGAGCATCGCCTCGGTACACCTCTTCGGGTTAGCAGTAGAATGGCACTACGCTTTTTTGAAAGGCAAAGTGCTCAAGGGGCCGGTGAGTTGGGAAGAGTACGCAGCCGCCATGGTCATGAGGTTTGGACCCAACGAGCTGACGCGGCCGATTGTTTTACTTAAAGAACTGAGGGAGGAAGGTAGCTTTTCATACTATGTGAATGAATTTGTGTCTCTGTCTACCAAGGTGGAATTGTCGAACGAAGACTTTGTTGCTCTGTTCATTGGGGGCTTGCGGAAGGAGAATCGACGATTGGTGACTGTGTTGAATCCAAGGTCGCTGCAACAGGCTATCTCTCTGGGCAAGACTCTGTCTCATGAGGAGATACCCAGTGGCAGAAACAGAGATGGGTTCGCTGGGGGATTTAGAACAGAGACACTCATGGGACAAAAAGCCATCACAGCAGCTCCCGTTAACAGGGTTCCACCTAAATGGTCGACAGGAGGAAGGGTGATAGAAGGCTTTGGGCGTGGTCAGAATTTAGGAGGACAGAAGGCGTTGTCTTACCAATCCCCACATAGACGACTATCAGCAGCAGAGATGGAGGAGAAACGACAGAAGGGGATTTGTTTTTTGTGCGATGAGAAGTACACCATGAGCCACAAATACACTAATAGGCGGATGCATTCTATCACATTAGAAGCAGATGATAAAGAAGGAGCAATGGATCAACTGGAGCTTACGGAGGATGACTTAACAGCAGAGGATTCTCTAATAGTCTCCCTTCATGCTCTACACGGGGTTGCGTTGTCATTCAAGAATCGCACCATGAAGGTTATAGGATTGTATAAAAAACGGAAGTTGACTATTTTGGTGGACTCGGGCAGCACACATAATTTCCTGGATGCAGAAGTCGCCAGGCAGCTAGGGGGGATCGTTCAGATTGTTGCGAGTAGAAGTGTCATGGTGGCTAACGGAGAGAGGCTATTCTGCAATTCTATGTTGAAATCATTCCACTGGTCAATGCAGGGCGAGGATTATGAAGCCGACATGTAGATAATGCCCCTGAAGGGCTGTGAGGTAATATTGGGGATGGAGTGGTTGAATTCCTTGGGTAGGGTGATGTGGGATTTCCCTAGTCTCACCATGCAGTATCAAAAAAATGGGAAGACGGTGCACTCATAGCAGGAACAGGGGAGTTCTCCAGGATTACTACAGGGTCTTTTGCATTAACAGGCAAAGAAATGGGACTAGTGCTGATTCCGACATCGACTGAGGGACAGGAGTCACAGAAAACACAGCCAATGCCTGCAGAAATTCAGCAGCTAGTGGATAAGTTTCAAGGGGTGTTCGTGGAACCATCTGGCTTACCACCCAAGAGGAGACAGGACCATGCCATACCTCTCGTAGATGGAATTCAAGGGCTGAGTATCAGGCCTTACAGATATTCCAGCGGGCAAAAAGACATAATTGAGAAGTTAGTTCAGGAGATGTTGCAGTCTGGCATCATCCAGCCAAGCACCAGCCCGTTCTCCTCTCCGGTAATGCTTGTCAAGAAGAAAGACAGTAGCTGGCGCCTTTGCATCGACTATAGGGAGCTAAATAGCAAAACAGTGAAGGATAAGTTCCCAATTCCCATAATCGAGAGCTGTTGGATGAGTTACACGGTGCCAGTTGGTTTTCTAAGCT
The DNA here is from genome assembly GCA_029817715.1 of Melastoma dodecandrum. Lineage (NCBI taxonomy): Eukaryota > Viridiplantae > Streptophyta > Magnoliopsida > Myrtales > Melastomataceae > Melastoma > Melastoma dodecandrum. Next base: position 4,579,209 of record JARUPY010000606.1, read on the forward strand.
TGATCTACGCTCGGGGTATTACCAGATCAGGGTGAGGGAGAATGACATCCACAAGATAGCTTTCTGCACGCATGAGGGCCACTATGAGTTCATCGTCATGCCGTTTGGGCTGACTAACGCCCCGTCTACGTTTCAATGCCTGATGAATGATGTCTTCAGACCCTATTTACGGAAGTTTGTACTGGTTTTCTTTGACGACATCCTAATCTACAGCGACACCTTGACTACACACGCAAGGCATTTGGCAGAGGTGTTAACCGTGCTACAGCAGAACTGTCTATATGCTAAATTCAGCGTTCGTTCGTGAGGAGAAAAGTGGAGTATTTAGGCCATTTCATCCAGAAGGAAGGAGTCTCGACTGATCCTGCTAAGGTCGAGGCGGTGCAAGCTTGGCCGGTACCAAAGAACCTCAAGCAATTACGTGGCTTCTTGGGATTGACAGGTTACTATCGTCATTTCGTCCGAGGTTATGGGGTTATTAGTAAGCCACTCACGCAGCTCTTAAAAAGGATGCTTTCCAGTGGGGGTCACCAGCACAGGAAGCATTTTTGTAGCTAAATGAAGCCATGACAACAACCCCGGTGCTTGCTTTACCCGATTTCTCGAAAGAATTTGTAGTGGAAACAGACACAAGTTCGGCAGGAATTGGTGCAGTGTTGATGCAAGGGGGTCACCCTATATCTTTTATTAGCAAGGCACTAGCCCCGCGACACCTCGCCTCGTCAGTGTATGAGAATGAGCTGTTGTCAATCGTGTATGCAATAGACAAATGGCATCACTACCTGATGGGTCGACGTTTTGTAATCAAGACGGATCACCAGAGTCTCAAGTTCTTATTGGAGCAACGTATGCACAATTCGATGCAGATTACATGGTTGGCCAAGTTAGCCGGTTTTGACTACGTAATCAGCTATAAGAAAGGGAAGGACAATGTGGTCGCAGACGCCTTGTCCCGCATCCCAGGTGCTGAAGTCATGTCCTTGGTGCTTGGTCTTCAGCCGGGCACCATGCTGGATGAAATAGCTACAAGTTGGCAGGCTAATAAAGCTCTGCAAACGATCATACAGCAGACACGGAGTGGACAGAACACCAACTTTGAGTGGAAAAATGAGCAGCTTCTAAGGAAGGGGAAGTTGGTGGTTGGAGCTTACCCTCACCTCATCTCAGGAGAAGGATAATCAAGATGTTTCATGCTTCAGCAGTTGGGGGCCATTCGGGAACCAGTGCCACACTGAAACGCATCGCCAGTTTTTGTTACTGGAAGGGAATGCTGAAGGACATTGAGACATTTATCAAATCCTGTGACATCTGTCAGCATTGTAAGTATGATCGAGCTGCTTCTCCGGGGCTGCTGCAGCCTCTGCCCATACCTGCAGCCGTCTGGTTGGACATAAGCATGGACTTCATTGTTGGGTTGCCAAAGTCTCAAGGTAAAGAAGTCATAATGGTAATTGTGGATAGGCTCACTAAGTTCGCTCATTTTATAGCTTTGAAGTATCCCTACACGGCTTCGATGGTGGACGAAGCTTTCCTTACCAACGTCTACAAATTGCACGGGCTGCCACACACCATCATTAGTGACAGGGACACCATTTTTTTGAGCGAGTTCTGGCAGCAACTATTCAAGTTACAGGGTGTAAAGCTATGTTTATCATCGGCCTACCACCCACAAACAGATGGGCAATCGAAGGTAGTCAACCGCAGTTTGGAGACGTTCCTGCGTTGCTTCTGTGTGGACTGTCCGCATCTCTGGAGTAGATGGCTGGCATTGGCAGAGTGGTGGTACAATACCACCTACCATTCTGCAATTCGAACGACCCCATTCCAAGCGCTGTATGGATATGAGCCGCCTATCTAATTGCCGTATATCAGAGGAACAGCTGCTAATGCACAGGTCGACAGAGAGTTATCCGATCGGGAGGAGATGGTTCAACTTCTGCGATTTCACATTCACAGGGCTCAGAACAGAATGAAGCAGATTGCGGATAGGAAACGATCTGAGCGCAGCTTCCAGATAGGTGATTATATGTACGTTAAGCTTCAGCTCCATAAACAGTATTTGGGAGACGGTCAGCACAGCCACAAGCTCAGTCCGTTGTAATATGGACCTTATAGAGTGGTTGACAGGCTGGGCGCAGTGGCGTACAAACTGGAGCTGCCCAATGCATCCAAGATTCACCCGACCTTCCATGTTTCAAGACTGAAGAAGTTCTTGGGAGCAACCGATTCTTACTCTTCCGAATTACCTACTGCTGTTGATGTAGCTGCAGTGCCTGAATACATCCTACAAAGGAAACTGGTGAAGCGGAGGCGTCAAGCTACCACCATGGTGTTAGTGAAGTGGCGCAATCAACCAGAGCAGCAGGCTACATGGGAGTTTTTATTTGACCTCCAACAAAGGTTCCCACATATCACCCTTGGGGACAAGGGTGTTGCTGCGGGGGAGGTATTGATACGAGAAGTTGGGGCGGAAGAGGTTAACAAGCCGATGGGCCGGGAAAGTGGAGTTGCAGCACCCACGAAGGGCTGGAAACGAAGGAGCTGGGAATACGGGGGCCTTCCGGGGAAGCTGGGCTGGAGGTAGCTGCCGGGGAAGCTGGACTGGAGGAAGTTGGGCCGGAGAAAGTCGGGTTGGCTCTAAACATGAGGGACGGAAATGAAAAGAAGAAGATAAGTCGTGGGTCGGGAAGAGAAGTAGCCAACAGAATGGGTAACGGCCACGAGGGTACTGTGCGCGGAGAGGTTGCAACGGACAGGGGAGAAGAAAGAGAAGGCGGAAGGGAAAAAGAGGAGAAAATGGAAGAAGGCCGAGGAGGAGGGGAGGATGCGTGATTGTGCTGAGGAAGAAGATCGTCGGAAAATATGGGTAGCTAGCGTATGACTTCGGAGTGTTATTTTTCTGTTGTTGTGTGGATGTACTGGTGTTTGGGACTGTTTGTGGACTGTTGGCTCAGTTTTCGCCGGAGCAAACAATCACTTGTCGGGATTAACCACGGCGATACGCGTCAACCGATCCGCCATCTCTAGATGCGTCGGAGTCCAAGCGAAACGCACCGCGCCTTCGGTTAATCGACTCACTGGTGGGGGTGCGGGAGAGGACGGGGGGACAGGGGTTGACGTGTGAGGGGTGGGGGATTTATAAGCGTTTCCAGCGTCCGTGTTTCTCAAGCCAAATATTACGAAAGATTTCATCATTTTGTTGAAAAATTGACTCACCCTCCTCCTCTTCACTTTTGTTCCTGATCTTCTTAAATTTATAGGAAAGGAAAGGGTTTTGTTCCTCTTCACTTTTGTTCCTTGATCATATTTCTGTTTCTATTTTGAAGTTCTCTTCCTCATTTCAGTAGCTGTACAACATAGCTGATCATCTAATGAAACGTTCAGAGTCACAACGTTGTTCTAACAGATATGTCCTAATCTTCTGCCTGATCAGGTGTGATGTAATGTAGTGCTGATATATGTGGCTGGAGATAGAGTTCTAACAGATCCCCTCAGCAAACCCTTTTAGTTTGGGAAGGTGATCGCTGCAACCCTGCTTCTGCATTGTCTAATTGAGGAAATGACCAATCACGACAATTGTTCACATTTATACTCATCAATCTCTTCAGGAATCTTTTTTGCGTTTACTCCAAAAAGCTCATTTTTTATTTGCTTTAGCTGGCTGAAATGAAAAAAGAAGGCTAATATTCGAAGCTTGAATGAAATGGCCTTGGTTTTTTAAGGTACTTTCTGCAGACATCTTGGGACTTGCAGTGTGCATAGATTTCCAAACTTGCTTTTCAATGACTAAACGCTAAGGAATCAGGATAACTATTGGACCTCAAAATAGGATATAGTTTTTGGTTATTCTGATAACAGCCTATCCCGCCGCCTTGTTTCATGCAATCTCAGAAGTTGAGATTGTGCTTTCACCAATCACATTTAGTTTTTTTCCAATGTTCCTTTCGTTGGAATATTTTGTTCATACTCTCCCCTCAATGCGTTTACTTTTCTGAAGAATATTTTGGTTATACTCTCCCTTCAACAAGTTGCATTCCTAAGTAGGTATTGGTCATTTAGCTGATGTCATACCATGCCGAAGGACATGCAAATCCTCTGAATATTCTTTATTGCTTATGTTCCCTTTGTTTTTGCATTACACACCCGAAACCCCTAATCCTCCCAGTCATGTCTGAATGCTTTGCTAGCTTATTAGATTATTGCCTTACTTTAACCCTTTAATTTGTTCAGCTCAGGGGAGGCTCCCAAATTGTCTGGATAGCTCCTAGTGGTGGTCGAGATTGAGCAGATCCTATAACCGGTGAATGGAATCCAGTAAGTTCCCATACTCTTGGCTAAGTGTTCCTGATGTATTTTTTTTTTTTTTGAATTTGCCATTTTGTTAGTAGTTTTTCGTTGTTCTATTTCTTAACACAAATCAGGGTATGTCAATCTTCCTTTTGATTGGTCTTAACTCAAACTTGGTTGTATTCTTTAGTACTAATATAATGAGGGTCAGGCACCCTTTGATCCTTCAGCCTTTTTGTACAATAACTGCTCTGTAAATTTTGTGTGTTTGAAACGAGCTAATTGCAGGTAGAGAAAGAAATTGGCGAAATGAGAGTGCTTTCATTTAACGGTGCAGGTTTATCTGTTGTCCAAGAGAAGAGATCAATTATGGTGAAGTAACTGCAAATTGCAAGAACCCTGAAGAAGTTAGTATCTGATTCTCGTTTCATTCATTCACTGGACGCTCAATTTCGGGAACATGAGTTTGCAAGTTCAATTTTTTTTGTTTTTTAGTGAGAGCTATTTAATTATTATCTTCCCATTCAGACTTTAGGGGGTCTTTCCTCTTTAGATCACTGATTGCCTAATTACGGTATATTAATTTTGTGTCATGACAGAAATATTGTTGACCCAAAAAGTAAACCCAGTTCTTGTCAGGCCATCAGGATCAGCCCGACTGAAATAGCAGAGGGTTTGGGTAACAGGCCAAAAAGAAGCATACACCCGGGGGGCCGTCTAACTTAAATAAAGGAATACCTGAAATATAATCAAATTCATTTCATTGCATGAAGGGATTGATGATTCATTTGCCTTGTTCCATTGCTCTCTGTCATTCCATTCCATATCTTCTTGTGTGGTTTCCTTAAAAAACAAACACCCGTTCCTGTACAAAGCTGCTATGAATCCTACCTAGTATGAGGAGGAGGAGGAGGAGGAGAAATTTACTTGCTACACAGGGCGTTAGGCATAGTCAATTGGGAGAGGCAGTGGTAGTTTGTTGTGTTCCTTTGAGATAGCTGCTCCTCCTCCTTTTGTCCTCGTGTTTGAGGGTGGCTTGGGTTGGGGTTGGTGGATTTGCTTTGGTTCGTGTGCTCTCTTTCTTTCCTTTTGTTTTCTTTCTCCATTATATTATTAATGGCTGCTGTGCTGAGCTGAGCTGTGTCAGCAGGGATCCAATCGCACCCTATTATTATTTTTTATTATTAGTTGTAACGTTCACCCAACGATCTCGCACTCTCCCTTCACACGTTGGTTTCTTTCCGAAATTGAGAACGTGGGAGTGGAGTACTTGCAACATCGCAGCTTCCAGACGTGGCAGCATCTGATTGGACCAACCAGCAGGAATTAATTACGTGATAGATTATTCCCATATCATCCATATGTTGAGATCAATCTATCCTCCAAGGTGTCGCGTGTTCTTCCAAGTTTGTTTTCTTGGTAATCAACGTTGAGACACCGGGGAAAAAGAGTCAAGACGAAGAATGAGACAGACGGGAGGACCAAAGGGAGAGAGAGAGAGGGTGTGAGTGATGGGACCACCATCAAAATCCAATTTGAAAACTCCCCCCTCCTCCTACACTGACCGACTGTCCAATCCCCAAAACTCATGTGACTTTGTCTCAGTCCTTCCCCCCACCCCCCAAAAAAAAATATCGGCCTCTCCCCTTCAACATCATTATTATTATTCACTCCACTCTCCTTCTCCGTCTTCTTTCTTCTTCTCCTCCTTTTTTTCCAAATTTAGTCAAAGCGATCGATTTAACCATGGTAACACGCAACCCATCATGCCCCCCCCCCTCTCCCCCAACAGAGATTTTGGATGTTTTTAGATCTCTCTCTATTCATAAGGCCCCGAGAATTCTCGACTAATAAACAAGGAATGAACAGGGGGAAACATCAATCTTGGAAATCGAAATGAATTGATGATGTTTTGATATAATGATATAATGGATACATCTGATGCAGGCATTTGAGAAGTGATTAATTCATTCACATTTCCTTTTTGCCCGACCAAGGCCATCATAGTTTTCATGGTAACCCATGCCCCCCCTTCTTTCATGTAATATCATGGGAGAGGTGTCGGTGTTCATTTTTACGATTTTTACTTAATTTCTTTCATGTTTTTTTTTAAATAAAATAAATAAATGAAGTCCATGGGTTTTTCTGGTCTCTTGTTGTCTTCATTGCTAACCCTCTTGCACTACAACTCAACACCCTTCCACTAATCTTCCGACAACCTCTGCCACCATCCTCCTCAGACAAACCTCGTCCTCATGCCCCCAAGTTCCAACCTTTACCCTCTCAACCGCTTCCTCTCCTACCGAACCCTCCCGGGTCGTCCTTGATTTCCCCACCCTCGAGATGGGTTGCTCCGTCTCCCGCCTCGCCTCCAAGCTCGCCTTCTTCCCTCCCACCCCTCCCACCTACAGGATCGAGCCCCTCGACGACGGGCGTCTCTCTGCTCCCCCGGCGGCCCCCGTCAACGACGACTCGCTCGACGTGAGGCTCGTCGAGACCCGGAGAGGGAACAAGATCGTCGCGTTCTACTTGCGTAACCCCCTCGCTAGGCTCACATTGTTGTACTCCCACGGGAATGCGGCTGACTTGGGGCATATGTACGAGTTATTCGTCCAGCTCAGGGTTAACCTCAGGGTCAACGTCATTGGGTGGGTCGTCGGCATTCATTGGCTTAGTCAGTGAATCTGAATGGTTGATTAAATCTTTTTTTTAATTTATTTACGGGATTAATTAGGCAGATTGTGTTACGCAGTGTTGGGTTCTGTGTTCTTGATAGTTCGGTCTTCATATTACTCTTTTTGTAGATAGTTCATGTAGGAAAAATGAAAACATGGGATGATTTTGTGGGGGAGGACACTTTAGGAAGAAAAGGTTGTCGATTTCAGTTGAAAATTGGGTGTTGGGTAATGTCACTTTTGCCTTAAGCCTTTCAGATCTGCATGGCGTGCTTGTTCTGTGGGTGGGACTTTTGCAGCTCGGATTAAAAAGAAGAAAAGGAAAAGAGAAATCTATTCTTCAGTGATTCATTTGCAACTTTTTGTATTTTTTTTTCCTGAGAGGGTTGTTCAAGTCACAAAAGGGATTCGGTTCAATGAATGTGGATGTGCTAGGATGTTGCTCATGGGTGAGTAAATCTGAAATGTTTGTCGACTATTGTTTCGAGTTACTGTCGCGAAGAGCTGTTGTAGGATGGGATCATGTTTTGTGTTGTATGCTGCCGCTGTTTTCAGACGCCTTCCCATTTTTTGTTTCGTTACAATGGAAGAAACTCGATCGTGGTTGATTATGTGTTCTTTTGGCTTTTGCAGATATGATTACTCAGGCTACGGTGCCTCCACCGGTAAGGTAAGCCCATTGATTTATGACCAATGGACTTTTTGATGTTTGGAGGGAGGGTGGGTGATGTTTTCTTTTGAACATTTCTTCCAGCCGAGCGAATCCAACACGTATGCCGACATTGAGGCGATATATAGTTTTTTGGAGACGGAATACGGTGTAAGTCAGGAGGACGTGATCTTGTATGGGCAATCAGTCGGAAGCGGTCCGACATTACACCTCGCGGCGAAGTTGCCGAGGTTAAGAGGCGTTGTCCTGCACAGCGCAATCCTTTCTGGCCTCCGTGTTCTCTGCCACGTCAAGTTCAACTTCTGTTTTGACATATACAAGGCAAGTTGGATGTCGCCTCAAAGAACAGGTTGCAAGTATAAGACGTGTGTGGTATATTCTAGCTCTGAAATTCTGAAATTTGCAGAACATACATAAGATTCGGAAGGTGAAGTGCCCTGTATTGGTGATACATGGAACTGACGATGACGTTGTGAATTGGTTGCACGGACACGGACTGTGGAAGAAGTCGAAGGACCCATACGACCCTTTATGGATCAAAGGAGGTGGCCACAGTGATCTCGAATTCTACCCAGATTACATCCGCCACATGCGCAAGTTTGCCCGTGAAATGGAAAGCATTACCACCAAAACCCGCTTGAAAAAGATGCGGCAGCACATACATCTCCGTCGCAGGCGTTTTAGGATCAGACTATGGAGACCTGGCTGTACGTCTCGGTGTCAGTTTCCCTGCTGCACGGGCTGTGTGCTCTGGCCTAAGTGTTGCAGGTTGCCGAAGTACCCCTGCTCGTGTGTTTGTTCTTGCAGGGATTGTTGTCCCAGTTCATGTTGTGATGCTAAGGCTGGCAACAGGAACAGGAAGTAAGACCATGCTGGTCTTCCGTGAAATGACTTACTTCCTAATCAAGTTTTACAAGATGATAAATACTCATGACACAACGAGATCCTAAACCTCGTACTGCTGCTGTCGCTCATCCGACCCAGGGGAATCATCTGACACACTGGAATCCTCCAACCCAGTGGAATCGTCCAACCTGCTGGACTCATCCTGCATTGGCTCCCGACCCTTTCTTCGGGATCGCCTCCGGTGGCTGCCACCGAACTTCAATCTCCCTGTGACCTTGAACCGCTCCTTCTCTGACTGGATGGTGACACACTCTGGCAAAGCCACTGGGTACCTCACAGAATCGTAACAGTATGAATAGTACATGTGCCTCTGCCTAAACCGCATCATTGCCACACGGTTCTTGTAAGAGATGGTAGCGTAGTCCTGTGACTCGAGCTCTAGGCTCTTCTCGTAGCAGTTGTTGGTGACCGACTGGAAGGGCTGGAGAGGGTCGACGGGGCATCCCTCCAGTGCCAGGTCCTTGAATTCTGCCACGAATGGTGCATACTTGTAGTTGACCTTGTACCTTCCGCCAGAGGTCGCCCAGTTGGACGCATCCCATATTGTTGCGTAGAGGGCCATTGGTTTGGCAGGGAAGTCGCCGCCCATTTCTTCATTCCGGATGATCTCTCTTATCGGGACATCGTCCACGTAAAATCTGAGGAACTTAGCTATTCAATGCAAAAGTATTCGAGTAAAACAAGGACTCGGAGGTTGGAGACGGACGAAACTGGAACTCACATGATGTTCACGGCAGTCCAGAGGATGCTGTAGCGATGGAAGTCACGGGTGGGATCGAACCAGAGAGTGTACCTCTCCTCGCGGCCGCGGCTCGTGCTACCATTGCCATACGCATTCGTCTGGAATCTCCACCTCCTCCCCCTTATGTTACCCAGGAACTCGATATCAAGCTCGTCATGGTTCTTCTCGAACACGTCTCCATTCGACGTCTAAGACCGGTTACGATCAGAAACAAATAATTGTAAATATTAACATCGAGATTTATTCCTTTCGAGACCTTTCTCTCGTGCTTTCTGGCGCAAAAAAGTTCACATGGCAACAGAGCCAAAACTCACATAAAACGCAACGACGATGCCGGCCGTGTAATCAGCCGGCAACTTGATCTTCGCAGTGAAGAATCCATGCTGGTACATATTCGAAGAAATGAAACCAGCGCCTGAAATTGACGAAGCCAAACAAAACCAACGATGCGGTATCAATCCCTCCATTGCAATCTCACAAATCACAGTAAAACAGAGGGGCTGATCCAACAACATTACCGGTGAACCTGTCGAGGAGGATCTTGACGCTGTAATCATCATCCGAACGGACAAGGTTGCCCTCTCCGAAAAGATGACTGTATCCATCCTCGAAGGTGATCGCGGGGACATCGACAACGGAGCCGTTTACAATATGCAACAGCAGCGAGGAAAGGACGATAACGCCAGAAACTACAAGAAGATGAAGGGAGGAGGCTCTTGTGATTTTATTACCGGAAGGGAATGGAAGATGATTTTCCATGTTTGTAGGGGAGGGGAGTTGAGGGCAGTTTGGTTAATATTTCACGAGGCAGCTTATAAATATCATTGGTGGGGAAGCAACGCATTTCAGAGAGGAGGAACTTTTCATCTTACCAGTTACAGCGAGAAGACAAGAATAATAAAGACCGGAGGCGTTTTGGATAAACTGACTGTGTCATAAGAATGGAACATACATTCTTTTTCCCTTTTCAAATTCTCCAAGCAAAGGACCCAAAAAAGAGAAGAAGATAAGGGTTTTCTTTTCTGCACATAAAGGCTAATGGTGGGCCGATTGATTCAGTCATAAATTATATTTGATTCCCACTCTCTCATGAGATCAATGGTGGATTGAATGCCATGGTTAACATAATCATCGACCATTAACTGTTGATGATTGTTGGGGTGTGCTGAATTTGAAGTAGCAAGCACAACAAGAATCATCCTTTTGAAGAAGATTCGACCAAAAGAGAACGCCACGAATGAGTCACAAATGGAAGAATTAATTACAATCAGATCAACAAACTCCACTCCCTAAAAGAATTACAATCAGATCACACAGTACTTGATACATATAAACGAGTTTCAAGTACTAACACAACCCCCCCCCTTTCTTGAACAGATAAAACATTATCAAGGGTAGGATATTACAATAGTATTCAGGTCCATCCCTCTGTGGCTACAATGGGATCTGGACACTAAACACTAAACTGATGGAAGCACAAACCCAAGGCAGACGGGATAATGAGAATCTCATCATTCCATCATCACCCTAGAGCAATTTTCGAAAAGGGTGGTTCCGCTTCTTCTTAGCAAATTATTAATTATATTTTTTTAAAAAAGCTACAGGCTAACTAAAATTGAGCCCTTCCTGTTTCATGTCTGCAAGTCCGGTTCTGTTAGGTTACAGTAGCAGGGTCGAGAGAACTTTACCCGGAATCTCAGGGTGTGCTCTGGCCATTCTCGTTCTGATTCTGAGCTGTGTGGGGTGAGTCGTTGCCCACTGGCTTCTCCCCTGAGCTTAAATTGTCGTGTCCAGAAATCTCAAGCCTCTCCTGCATAAGAAAGAGGTGTTTCTCGGCAATCACTGAATGTTTCTTCCTTCTGGAGACATTTTATTCATGTCCAAAGAGGAAGCAAAAAGGAAGATAATTTGTAATATCAATGTCATTCTCTCCGAATAGTGCCTGAAATTCTACTCAAATTAAAACATCGGAGCATAGTCGACCATCCATGTACAAATCCAATGCCTTAAACTGAGATTATATACCTTCAAGGAGACATGCTCAGCAAGAAGCTGTTCGTACTCTCCCCTAATGCGACTCACTTCAGCTCTGAGGGATGCATTTTCTTCTTTCAATACTTCAGCTCGCTGTGCAAGTTCATCGCATTCTGCCTGCATTGAATGAACATGTACCACTATTATAGAGAAACTCCTTCACAACCTAGATTTGTCCCATAGAATTTACAGATGCACGCACATGATTTAACAAGATGGCGATAACAGAACATGCCTAGTGTCACATGCCTGAGGGCATGGGCGGTGAAGGCACAACTCACGGAAAGCTCCATGAGCATAGTTCCTGACAAGGCACGGACACGCACGCGCGAACGTGGACAGGACGTTTCGTGAAGAGGCATGATCACAAGGAGACACAAGCAGGCCCAAGAGGGATTAGAGGTGCAGCCCTCAAGGAGGCACCATGAGCTGACACGCCCCTTGGAGGGGGCATTGCTTAGGAAGGGACATGATCCTTAGATGGGTCCCAACCCCGGGGAGGATGCTTCATACCCGAAGGGGCATCTATGGGCGGTTAAGGGGCGATTACTTATGGTAATCCTGGAAATCATTGTATTCTTTCATGAAAGGCCATGACCCCTATATACAAGAGGGCTAGTAAAGGAGGCTGGCCAAATGGTTGTAATTCAGGAACGCTAGATAATAAACACTTTGGTGTCCTTCACCTAAATACTTTGTGTGCTTCCGTTGTGCAAGTAGGTTGGTCGTGCTCGAGAGCGAGTTATGACGCCCACATGAGTGATTACGTGATGATGGGTTTTACCCCTGCGACACCTAGCATGATAGACCACTATCAGAAAGGGAGAAATACCTGCTTACGTAGCCGAGATCGCCGTGCAGATTCTCGATTAGACTGCTTTCTCCTCTGTCTCTTAACCTCTCTGTCATCCTGAGTCAAATGCAGGCATAAAGTTGATGGTGGACCATTGGATTATCAGCCAAACTTGAGATCCAACAAATCCACACTAATAAAAGCTTCTAAAAGAGGAGTTATGAGAAAAGTCTGTGAAAAATCTGGGGGCATCCAAATAATTCTCCTAATATCATACATCAAAGGCTTCTACTAGTGGGCTTTTATCATATTGGAAATTGCAGATTTACATTGTTTTCATTTGGAGATCAACAAGACAAAAAGCTTTCTCATTATCAACTCAATGCTTTGGAGAAGAGATTTGAATGATGAACTAGTAAAACGTATTGATTAAGAGGTTACCTGTAGCCACATATGAGATTGCATACTATCTCTATTGGCAGCAGAAGCCATTCCAGCTGCAACTGGAGCAGCAGGAACTTTACCCTGTATAGCAGGAACCACAGGCGCAGCAGGTGTACCCCAATAATCCATCCCAATATTCAAGTTTGTAGTAGGACCAGGGACCCCTCCAGCAGTAAATGGCGCAATAGGCATTGACTGATTGACCGTTCCTTGAGGAGTGCTTGCTCCTCCATTCTGATGAGCACTTTCGGCACTCCCATTCTGAGAAACTTCTGCAGCACAGAACATGACATGCCCCGTCAGATATGAAAATCAGAAAATGTAGCACTGACAACCATAAACCTCTAATGTTGACCAGCGTCCTTACCTTCCATGGAATGACCTGATTTAGGCTGAGAATGCTGTAAAGGAAACAGCCCATATGTTGATTGGCAAGATACAATTCCACATCATAATATTAAGAGGGAAATAAAATCAAAATAGAAATTATTGTAATGTCTGCTTTCCCAAGGCCAAGTGAAATTGACATGAATTTCAATAACATATAACCAAACATTCTATTTAAAATTGGGCTAAAACTCACATTTGGAGAATTTTCGTCACTTCCTTCGCTACTGCCTTCACTTCCTGTTTCAGCACTGCAGGAAGACTTAAAAGTGAACATTCACATTGACGACTGAAGACAATAAATAACTTCTAAAAAGGAACTTCATTCCTTCAGCGAAGAAAATGAAAGATTTGGCCTTTCAGTTGAAAAGAGAGTCAAGGCTAATTGGTTGTAACCCACTCACTATTTAGATTGGACGCTAGTTACAAGAATTGCTATACCTTTTGGAATTGACCCCATTAGCAGATGTTCCAGAAGTTTTACCCTGATTATTGTTATTTCTTGTAATCATATTCAAACTGCCCAAACTTCCTTTAGATCTTTTGACAGGCAATTTTTCCTTTGCTTCAGGTTGCTTGGCCTCGGCTTCTGTGGAGCCAGGTGTAGTCGCCTACAAAAAGAATTTAACCAATCAATGACATAAAACAAATCTTTGAAAAAGGAACTAGTAATGAACTTTCTGAGACCTCCACTATTCCGTTTGGAGAAGGCATGGCAAAAGGACTGAAAGGATAAGAACCCTGATCAAGATAAAACATAAAAGTATTATCGCATGGCTACTGGAACACTTCAAATAAAAAAAGTTAAAATTTTAACATACTGGAGGAATAGATGGATGGGCATATATTCCACCATGGGGATACATCGCAACGTAGGGATGAGGCGCTGCACCGTAGGGAGGCATTATATGCTGCGCCATTTGCAAAAAAGGATAGAAATGCAAGTTGATAAGACAGGAGTAGAATCAAACAGATATCATAATAGAAGATACGAATGATAAAAGATCACATTCAATTGATATAACTAAAATTTAGAACAACAAAAAACGAGGCAAAAATCATTGAAACACTCAGAATTCACAACCTTTTATATCTTGATAGTTCCATTACAGTTGAAAATCGTCAATAGAACTCATATCAGCATTCTTACACTAAGGTACTTCGCGTTAACCTACCAGATAAGGATACAAATACTTCTGCATCTAGGAACAATTCAGTACATAAAACATCGGAGGTGCCAAATCATCCACGATACGGTATGCATTCTATATTAGCCATAGCTTAGTGTATCACAAGATCAAAAGAAAGAGCACCTGAACACCCCACATGTATGGTTGACCATGAGGACTTGATGCTAGAAACCCAGGCGGAGGAGGGATAGGTGAATATGCCTATAAATCAAACAGTGACCATAAAAAAGGATATAAATTGCCAGAACTACATGTATGTACATTAAAAGAAATGGCTTGAAGCATCCAAAATCAAACCTGGAAACCAGACCAGTCTGGAGCGACGGCAGGGGTAGGGGTATTGGTAGTGGCAGATGGCTCCTGAAAGTAAGATCACACAACATTCCCTAAGTTTGAGATCGACCACTATCAAAACCGACATAGAACAAAAATCCTAAGCCATACCTGCGCAGTGGAAGGAGCGACCTTCGGTTCTTTCTCCTTTATGGGTTTATCTGATTCACTGCCACCCATAATTATAAAAAGCCACCTTCCAAAAGCTCCTCAAAGCATCCTCCTGGTACAGGACCCAAAAAACTCATGAATCCCCTAATTGCATAACCACACTAACAGCTCAATAAAGTTAGAGATAAAAACATCACTACATCATTATTGATCATGGGAAAGATATCTGCCTCCGTTGCCCACAGAAAAATGTGATGATTACTACATGCATCACTAATTATAACTAGTGACAACAACTTCGGAGTGCGAAAAACAAAGTCAACACATCAGCATTCGACAAGAAACCTGGCGACTCGCAGCATGCCACGAAAAACAAACTGCAATGAAATCAACAGTATCCTACACCTAAAAAACGACACCAAACCAGCTCCAAACACGTCTCGGCGACCTCGCGGGCCGACTTAAAAAAGCACCAAACGCAGAATCAACTGCACTATCTATCCCAACAACAATCCGTCACAAAATCCAGCCCAAGACAAGAAATTGACCCCAAATTCGAGGGTCACGACGACAATACACCAGCGATCGGGGGATCACACCGGGGGATTCCAAGCCGAGTAGAGATCAAATCGGATCGATTAGGGTTTGGTTTTTTTTTTGGGGGGGGGGGCGACAAGATGATATGGACGAACAGTTCAGCTGGTGCCTGATGACGTGGTTTTCCTTGTTCCCCTTTTGCCCCCTGAGAATTCTCCTAATCATGGTCTTGCCCTCGTATCAGAACCTCGACCGATAATCCCCATCCGACCAATGTTTACTAAACACCACATCTATTATTACCTAAATATACTAATTCCGTGTAATAACATCAATCCAATTCGATCTCGTGTGCTTTTTCATGCCAATACGGATGTGGTTTTGATTAATTTGAAAAGACAGAACCAAACAGGCCCTTGCTTTTCGGGACTGCTCTCCCCCCCCCCCCCCCCCCCCCATCTCTCTCGGTGGCTGAGGCCGGTGTTCGCGTGGCACGTGGCGGGCTGACGTGTGATGTTGGTCGTCGCTTCAGTTAACACGTGACTCCGGGGGTAACGATCCACTGGAAGGTTTTTTCATTGGATGGTGGGAAAGCTGACGGAGTTAGATGGCGACCTTTCTGGGCCTAAATCAACGAAACCCTAACCCTAATTTTCTCCCAATCCACAATCCCAACTGCAGGATCACTTCCTCGAAGATATCGTAGAGGACGATATTGAGGAGAGGAATGGCCGTTGGAATGATAATTGGAGGGACATGGTGAATTCGAGGGGAGTCTGAGGTTTGGGGTCTTCATTTGATCTTAATGTTTTATCTTTATTTGTACGTCGACAATTTTTCTGGTTGATGTTGTTTTACTAGCTTGTTCGGTTGGGACAATGTCAGGATGACCGAGGGTGATAACTTCATGGACGGCAGTGGTGTTGATCCAGCTGGGCATTATTACAGCGACGAACCTCGATCTCCTGGTCCTCAGGTGAATAAGATAAGATTAGTTATTGAATGTGTTTGTGAAAGGTAGATAAATTACCATAATTTGAAAGGAGATATATTGTTATTTTTGGCGGTATCCTCCAAAGCTGTCCATATATTTCTGACAGAGAGATATTTCCAGGCAGAGGAGGGTGAAGAGGATACGTAAATCAAGAAATTGCTCTGGATGGGTAAGAAAAAGAACAAGAGTGAAAGGAATCCAGCAGAAATGGCTTTCCTGGTTGAGAAGATTATAGCCAAGCTTGAGCTTGGAGCGACTTAGATTTTGATGCGAACGGACAAGGAAAACATGTGCTTAATAAACTGAGAAAGTTGCCGTTGCTTGCCGATGTGCTATCAAAGTGGGTTCTGTCTTGAATATTATGTTTGTTTGTTTGCTTGCTTGCTTGCTTACAACATAGTCGTGCTTATTATTCTCCTGGACTTGATAGGTGCAGGAGGTAGCTTCAGCAAGAATCCTCCTCCTCGATGACAGAGTTCTGTTGCTGATAAAGACCTGGTTGGAGCCACTTCCAGATAAAGGCTTGCCCGACATAACTACTCGAGCAGCCATTCTGCAGATTTTATCCAATTTACATACTGGAATCCTGGCTAAACTTACTGTAATTGCTGTTGCTTGGCATTGTCGTCTTTAGTGACTCAAAAGGCAGTGGTTTTCTTCCAGTTATCGATTGACATAGAGTAATACGACGGGAGATAACAGCTGAAGTGGTATAGGAAAGTTTTTCAATTTATGTGTCCTTCCAAACAATGAAAAATCTTCCTCCAACAGATGGGTTGCACTGACCTTCATCATTCATGACAGTCAAATAGGAAGCTCACTAAAGATTTGCACGCACTCTGGCCGCAGTGAAATTCGGCTTCATGTGAATGAGACTAATAATAGAGATTTGACTCCAACAC
Source organism: Melastoma dodecandrum (assembly GCA_029817715.1). NCBI lineage: Eukaryota > Viridiplantae > Streptophyta > Magnoliopsida > Myrtales > Melastomataceae > Melastoma > Melastoma dodecandrum. Next base: position 4,596,214 of record JARUPY010000606.1, read on the forward strand.
AACGTGATTGAAGCAGCGCTCGAGAAAAGAACATACAATTGGAATTGTATCATTCTATCTTTTTCACGAGGAATTATTATTATTTTCACGGGGGAGAGTAAATGACGTGCTCTATAGTCGATGGGAATTTAACCACGAGGCCCATTATATCAGCCCATAGGCCCAATTCTCAAAAGCGACGTCATTTCGTGTACCCCCCCAATCCACCAGGTACGCACGGACGCCCCGAGTTCGGCTCTCGGCTCTCGCTCCGAGCATGGCGATGGCCACCCCTTCCCCGCCTGCGCTGTCCCGTTTCCCCGTCGTGTCCGCTCGCGGAGCTTCCTAAACCTCTCGGAGTGGCGTCTTTGGCCCGTCCAGACGCGATTCCGGCCGGTTCAGGTGCTCGGCGAGCCAGACCGGGTTCTTCACCAGGCTGGGGAGGCTGATCAAGGAGAAGGCCAAGAGCGACGTCGGGAAGATATTCTCGGGATTCACGAAGACTAGGGACAACCTCGCCGTGGTGGACGAGCTCCTTCTTTACTGGAACTTGGCCGAGACTGATAGAATCCTCGACGAGCTCGAAGAGGTGCTGCGAAAATGATGTTGAATTTTTTTTTTTTTTTGTGGTCACGATCCTTTTGACTGTTCTGATCAAATGACCGTTGGTGACGGTTATATTTGGTTGTGTTCCAAATGCTAGATTACTCATTAGTCTGATCTAATCCTTGTTCGATGGTTAATTTGCTGTTCTGTCGGTGGGTGACTGAGGTGCAGGTTTTGTTGGTGGCCGACTTCGGTCCAAAGATCACATTCAGGATTGTCGACAAATTAAGGGAAGATATTCTGTCGGGGAAGCTTAAATCTGGAACCGAGATTAAGGTCAGTTTGCACATTTCCTTGTTGCTAATAATTTCCGTTTTATGGTGTCATAACATTTGCAACTTCAAATTTGGATGACCGAAAATGGTTTGATGTCTTCCCATCGAAAATGATCAGTACAAGGTTTACACTTCGATAATGTTTTTGGTAGGAAGCTTTGAAGACTATTGTTTTGGAGTTCTTGATGAAGAAAGGGAACAAAACTGAATTGCAGCTTGGTTTCAGGTATATCACGGATGAAAGTATTGAATTTCATTTCTTGACAAAGATAATGAGTCGATACTGTTTCAAATCAGTCTTCGCTCTGCCTCTTTTTTTTTTCATTCAGGAAGCCAGCTGTTATTATGATTGTGGGTGTCAATGGTGGTGGAAAAACAATATCTCTTGGTAACTCATAATGCTTCCTGTGGTTCTAGCAAGTATTTAGCTCATGCAGTGGTTTTATTGTTAGATAGCATTTCAAATAAAGATTATGCATCTGTCTAATTCAAGCAATGACAAATTTGTCCAGAATGGATGAGAAGATCTCTTCCCTGCTATCCTGTGTTACTCGGTCATTAGTAATTCCTTGATTGTTTCTCTGCAGGTAAGCTAGCTTACATATTGAAGAATGAAGGAGCCAAGGTGTGTGCTGCATTTGAAAATGGTTCTGAAATAGACATATTCCAAGAGTATATGTAGTGGGCGGATATATCTTCATCGTTTTTTTATCCTGATCCAGTTTCTGGGTTTCTACTTGATAAGCATCTATGTAACCTAAGAATGAACTACTGGAACTAGGTGTTAATGGCTGCAGGTGACACCTTCCGTGCAGCTGCCAGTGACCAGCTAGAAATATGGGCTGAGAGCAGTGATTTCAAGGCGAGGCGCCTTGAGCGCCTAGGCGCCAGGGCGAGGCGAGGCGAGGCCTCGTCGCCCATTTTTGCTCCGGGCGGGCGACACGGCCTAGGCGCTGCCTAGGCGAGCGCCCGACACCAGGCGCCAATAAGGCGCTGGCGCCTCCCCCGGGTTTTCCCCTTCCCCTGCCTTCTTGGTTGGAATCTCGGTTTGACTGGTAAAAAATAAAAAAAATTAAAGTACCAAAAAAGAATTACAAATTTAATTAAACCTATCTCCCCCCTCACCTCCTATCGCACCCTCGTTTCTCGTCCTCCATTGCAAATCAGAAACTTCGATCATAGGCTCCCGGGACCCTTTTAATCGTCATAGTAGGGCGCCGGAAGAAGACTGCTTGTTAGGGCATTTGATCGTCGGGCAGGTTTGTTCTCCTTCTCGCTTGCCTCGTTCTTGAAAATTATTGCCTCGTACAGTGATATGGTTTGATTGTGGAAGGTTTTGATTGGGCATGTGGTCTGTTCTCGTACAAATGATATGGTTTGAGTGAGTGGTCTGTCGGATTGGATGGCCTTGTCTTTAGTTTTGAGTAGGCGTGTTCATGTTGGCTGTGTGTACCCCTGGGGATGTATGTGGATACACATACATCAGGATGTATGTGTCGACCCCGATGTTGAAGATGACGATGAACCACAACTTGACAATGATAATTTGCTAGAAAAGGACGTTGACTTGGATGATGATGATTGTGGTGATTTCGATCTTGATATGTAGATGCGGATGGCGTGAATTTGGAACTGATGTGGATTGTGATTGTGGATGCTGATGCTTTTTTATGTGGATTGAGGATGATGATGCCTTTTATGGATGAGGATTGTAGATTGTGGAACTTGAAATTGTCTTTTTGATTTATGAAGACATTTACATTTGGCATTTCAATTACAAAAAATTGTTCTATGTTCTATACATTGATGCATTAAAGCCTAGCGCCTAGCGCCTCGGGCGATGAGAGCCTTCTCGCCTTGGTGGCGCCTTGGCGCCTTGAAATCACTGGCTGAGAGAACTGGCTGCGACATTGTTGTCAGCGAAGGAGAGAAACCTAAAGCATCTTCAGGTTACCCAGCTAGAGTACATAAAGAATAAGTGCTATCTGAATCATTAGGAGGATTCCGTAGTCAACTTGTTTGCAGAATCTGCTCTTTGAAGTGCTTCCTGAATAGTGCTCTCGCTGGCTGTGAAGAAAGGAAAAGAGCAAGGATATGATATTGTTATGTGTGACTGATAACTCTATGAAAGTAGGGTTATTTCGTATCCCTAATGATGTTTTATGTGGTTAGTCGTACGAGTATTGATAGGAATTTGGTAGGATTTGAGTGATTTTTAGTTTAGTTCTATTTTAAGTCGATTTTGTTATTTTCTTAGGTTTTGAACCTATTTTGATTTGAATCGTTTATCTTATTGATGACTCTTGGTTTGTCATGAGTTAATGCAGGAAAATGAGGGAGATCTTGAAGCTTGGACAAAGTAAAGTGAAGATGAGCGCAAAAGTTACATAGAGCAGAAGGACGTGTCCCTCTGCTCTCAGGGACGCGTCCTTGGGAGTTCTGCAGAGTAAAGCACGCCATCTTCGAAATTATGATCAATTCGGAGTTCTTCAAGTCTTCCTGAGAATCTTTTATGAAGAAATAGAGGATCAACTAGTCACTTATTTGATAGTTTTAGGTTATTTTATTTTATTCTCCCTAGAAATCTTATTTAGATTTGGAGAATCTTAGGAAATATTTTTAGAGGGGAACTATATATTCTATTTTAGAGGCAACCCTAGGAGTCTTTTTTTGGGGGAGAAAGAGGGAGGAGACATTCGACTCGAGAACGGAGAAAGAGGCAGTGGAGATCGGGACAAGGCTACTACTTCTCGGATCGGAAGATCGGGAGGGCGTTTCTCTTTTCTTTCCCTTTGATTGCTATGTCGCTATCGTTTTCTCTTGAACATGGATTGAATTTCTTTTACGTTATGAACTAATTCCGTTTTCTCGGACTTCAATGGAACTTAACGACTTTATTTAACCAGTGAATTCATTTTTTCCGTGTTTTTCGAATTCGTATGGTTACTTATTCATATCTTGATCTTAATGCGATTAATTGACTGATCACCAATTAATTTGATCTGGAAATCTATTCGGGTTTGGAAAAGTTGTTTGGGTTAAGCCGTGGATTGAATGGCCTAAGTTAGCGTCACGTTGGAAAACGAAGCTAATTCGCAAGAAGGATAAGAATATACCAATCACCTTAGGTAGCCATTTAGAGTTGTTGCATAATGGATTCCCACTAGTTAATTGCCTAGGAATAGAGTGATTAGCTCGATACAGGGAATACGTCCTTAGAGCACTCGGGAGAGGCGTAAGGAGATAATCAAACCCTAGGCTAGTAACTTGAGAATTTAATAATTGGAGAAAGGAAGGAACGAGTTAGAAAATTCGCTAGGTGAAGTTGATAGTCCTAGGCTTTTACTATTTGATTGAATTATCATTTATTTGAATTCTATTTTTCTGTTTTACTCTCATTCCATCTTTTTCGACTTGACCTCCATATCGTTAAACGTGCAACCGTTAGGAATTTTTCTCTATTGATTCTCTGTGGGAACGACCTCTACTTACCCTATCTACAAATTAGTTAGGTTTGTTAGAGTATTTAATTTGTCGCATTCGACAAGCGTGATCAGTGACACATCGGGACGTAAGCATATTTAGTTGTCTGTTGACATCCTGTGTTATTCGTTTCAAATCCCACATGGCCCAGTTATTTTTTCTTGGTAAATGCAGGTTTGCATACAAATTACAGTTTGATGGAAGAAATAATAGCATGTAAGAAAGCTGCGGCCAAAGTGGTTTCTGGCGCCCCCAGTGTAAGCCTAATTATCTCACGAATCACTTCAATGTTTTCTTATGCATTCTCGTTGCAAAATGTTAACTATTGATTATTAGCATGGACTTCTGATTCTTGAGACTTGTTTCTTGATGTGTCCCAGGAAATCTTGTTAGTTCTGGATGGAACAACTGGACTGAACATGCTTCCGTAGGCTAGAGAGTTCAATGATGTATTGTTTCATCTTTACAACCCTTCTCGCATTAAATCTGTCACCACACCACATTCTTCTGACTGTTAATCTGAAACCGTTAGAATGATATAATGCTCGCAACATGGCCTTTTTATTAACAGGTTGTTGGAATAACTGGCTTAGTATTGACAAAACTCGACGGCTCAGCTAGGGGTGGATGTGTGGTAGGTCCGCTATACTTTCTTTCATAGTTGTCTTAGTGAATATCCCAGCTTAGACTATGGGTGCCTATGTCGACTGCATTGTAGGTGAGCGTGGTGCATGAGCTCGGCATCCCAGTGAAATTCGTTGGTGTAGGTGAAGGTGTTGAAGATCTGCAGCCATTTGATGCAGAAGCAATTGTGAATGCGATTTTCTCACGAAAACAGTAGGCGTCTTTTCCATACTTTTTCCCCTAGTTATTTCCTTCTCAAGCTTTGATTAGTATTTTATATCTTCATTTGGCCTCTATCTGCTGTTCGGTCAGAGACACATCCCGGTATGCAGAACATTCCTCAGCTAGCGCAAGCGCATTTGGTAGTTGGGACTGGGAGGATGAAAACTGGAGGGTTGAAGTGAATCTCTGGCTCGGACAAAAACATAGCCAACATCATTTAGGTTAGGACAATGAAATGATGTATGGCGCGCCTGGAAATGCTTGTGATATACCAAAGATTCTCAGGTTGACTAATGAGCTGAGTGTAGCTGGAGAGAAGAGGTGAAGGGAACCCTGTGATCTCCTGTAAACGAAAACAATATTTCCATCATCAGCGTTGTAAGGTTTGCCGAAGAACTGTATCGTCTCATCCGGAAACCAGCCATCCGTGATTGCCTTTGACTATAATGATGTTGTACATCCCGAACGATCGATAATGAACTTCGAGACCCACTGATGGGTAGTCGATATGAGTAGTTCTTAACTGCCTTCACAAATCATAACTTTGCCATGTAGAAAGTAGCACTTGTAGGGTTCACAAGCTTTCCAGTGTCTCTGATCTTGAAATCTACTTCAACCATTGTTGCTTTCCTTCCGCTCCCCATGATTGATCGATCCATCGACTGTTCACTCTATCTGCAAGGTGTTGTAATTCAAAATTCCACCATTTCACTGGGATAAGAAAGTGGACATTATCGATCCGCCGAGGAAGAGATCCCCGTCAACTATGATCCAGGCGCAGGCGGTCAACACTCTCTCTGCTAATGCTGTCATTGCACCACCATGTAATCTTCCAAATGTATTCTGGAAATCGCCAAGCCATCATCCCGTCGTCAAACACGATGGCATTGGAACTGACACAAAATCAAGGGAAAAGGGTTTGTTATGAGGAGGGAAGGCTCGACCGTGAGGGAGCAGGTGTTGTTCCGGTAGCTCGACATGGATTCCCACATTTTGCATGAATGTGGCAACCACGGACTGCCGGCATACCGTCTGCGTCTCTCATTGGTGATGTTTCCGTTGGCATCTTTCTTGTTTAGTTTTGAATCCAGACGGAGAAGAACAAATACAAGGACAGGCATGACGTTAGGCTGTCGCAGCTTGGTAGGTTTCCGCAATGGTGCGGTGACACCTTGCCCAGGCCATTCTCTAGCCGACTCTATGAAATAAAACTTAAGAACATCACGAGATAGAAAAACTCAAATAAAGAAAACAGTCGACCGAATAATAAAACAGGCTCGCAAGATGCGCGACTTCTCAACTAGCGATGTGAGGACCGACGAATGAGGAAGATGGCTATATCATGTCTACCCCTGAGCTATTATCATCGTTAGAGTTTGTGGATCGATCTAGCTCATCTGCAACAATGTCGAGCTCACACTTGAGGCGTTTCCCGAACAGCCTTATGCCTGAAACATTGACCCTCTTCTTGGACAATGTGGGAGAAGACCCGGAAACCTGCATTGTTACACAACCGTCCTTCTTGCTGTCATCAGCAGCGGCGGCGGCGGCATCTGGCAACTTGTGCTTCCTTCTGATCGATGGTAACTCCGGGAACCTTTTGGCTGCACTCTTAAATGTGGATTCTGGGCAGGAAACCTCTAGGGACTGCCCAGTATTGTGTAGCGGGGTGGACAGAAAAGCTGAGCTTTTCGTAATGGCCCTGGAGGCGAAATTGAGGCTGAGGCCTGAAGAACTGTCGGCAGGGGCTGTCTCAGACCGTTTGGGTGCCTCAAGTAAGTCCCTATTCGGACTCAAAGAAGATTCTTCAACTGGGACAGTGAATTCGGCTCCTTCACCTAGACAATCCCGTGAAACGCTGTAATGGTAATTGAATACCGAAACACTTAGAACTATGAATGAAAGGTAGGAAATCCGAGAGAAGAAAATGAATAACCGATGAAATTGTCCGCAAACCTCTTGGTAGTTGGCTCGCAAATGGCTATGCCAGCATCTTCATGTGTAGCTCCGAATGAAGAAGGGTAGTCGCCAACCTGCGGCTGAGCCAGCTCTTCCAAGTCTTTCATGTCTGAATTTCCGGAATTTGAAGGCTCGCTTGCCGGCCTTCTTCCGGCAACATTTTCGCTGTTCACTCTCTTACTCAAAGTTTGGTTCCAATGACTCTTTATTGCGTTCTTGCTCCTGAAGCCGAAACGTATTTGAAATTCTGAGTGCTCAAATAGAAACAAAGAAATTGCACGGGAAAATCTCGTCTTAGCCGATTATGAACTACAAGAAAGCAACCAAGTTACCTCCCTGGCAATAGCTTCACGAGTTCGGCCCACTTGTTGCCGCATTGCGCATGAGCTTCCATGAGAACCGAATCTTCTTGCTCTGTCCATGGTGTTCTTACTATCCCAGGCCTTAAATAGTTATACCACCTGAAATTAAGAGGTAGTTGAGAATACCATTCAGCCTCGAATCAGAAGTTTGGCAATTGAAATACTTTGCCAGGATTTAACTGATTGTGGTTTTGTACCTTTGTCGGCATTGCTTGCCGATGCGACCTGGCAAGCTCTTTGCTATCAAAGCCCATTGCTTTTCTCCATGTTCTTCAACCAGATCTACAATGAGGTTGTCTTCCTGCACGTTTCGTGGAATGTTTAAATGGGAAAAAGCAAAATGTGCCGAAGCATTCGAAAAAAGGGTGGTGTTTTTAATCATATTGAACCTCCTTGGTCCACTGTCCCTTGATGTGATTCGGATCAAGAACGCTTTTCCATCGGAATTTGCATTGAACAGCAGTACGACCTGGGAGGTTTGTAGCTGCAAAAGTTGCAAACATTGCATTGGTTAGTTTCACGAGGATGAGCAGTAAATGCTAACAATGTAATGGACTCGTGGGAGGCAGTGATGAACTCACCAATCATCTTCCAGTTCTTGCCTTTATGCTGGCGCACGGCTTCTCCTAGCTTTGCATCCTGCGACCACAAACTTTAAACATCAGATTCTACCAAGATCCACTATTATGGTACAAGAAGCAATCAATGTGCGATGTGTTCCTTGGGAATCAACTGAGAAATAAGTAAAAGATTTATCCAAGCAGTCACGAACCTCCTCCTCTGTCCAGCATCCGACTGAGTTCCTCCTAGTGCCGCTGTTCCTCCTGATACTCAAACCAAAAGATTCGTTTGTAGCACACAAAACGGAAGTAGCATCATGTTTCGACAAGAAAAAACCCAAGAACCAAAGAGAATATTATGCTAAAATCACCCAAACTAAAGCGGAAAGCGAAAAGAAAGAACGCAGGCTCACCATTCGGCAGACAGGGGGTGGACGGCTTGACATTGATGATCTTGAACGCGGTCGATGTCGGGAACCGATGGCAAGACGGCCTCTTTTACTTGGGCGATCTCAAGGGCTTTTTCTGCGGGGACACCTGAAACAAAAAAAAAAAAATGACCAGTGAGCTTCCTGACTATATGGACTCCGTGCGTAAAAGAAGCAAAACGAAAAACCTCCAAGACACAATCCAAAGCAACAACAAAGGCGATGGCAACAAACACGAACCATGGAGGAGGGGTGGATCCATGTGTACTGAGAAGGGGTATCCTTCTTCTTCTTGTTGTTGTTGATCTTGTTTTCCCGGGGGATGATTATTGGTCGGTAAGTAAATTAAAGTGAAAGAGAGGCAAAGGCAGAGTGGATGAGTGTGAACCGTTTCTCTTTGGGAGGGAGAAGTGTTTGTCGTATTAAATACGATCTTATTTACCCCCCCCACACAACGTCTCACACATTCCCAACTCCCATCCCAAACAGCCTCGGATTTTATTCTTGGAACATTCCATCCAACCACTCATCATTTATCGACTCTTACGTGTTATTTAATCCACATAGTACAAAAGTAAAATGGACATGAATTACAAGTTGCCTTATTATATTCTCCAGTTACACATTTTAGACTATAGGACAGACCATTTAGATTGACTTCTACAACCAACGGATACCTACAAGAATCTTGGAGATCAGTAATTTTTTGTTTACGTTTTATGATGCGGTAAAGACGGCGGGCTTCTTTGAGGGTTTCTTCGTCAAAGGGCTTGGTAGTCCCAGGTCCTTGCGTAATTCTTCGTCTGGTTGCAAACTTCCCGGTACGGCGCCAAACACCCTCCGTGACGCTTCGGAACCAGAAGCCACCTGGTGGATGAACGCTGACACTTCATCCATGCTCTTCTTCATGCTCAGGGACGTGGACAGGAAATTCTTGGGAGGTCTTGTCGTCGTCGTCTTCGTCGGGGTTCTTTGTGGGGATCGATTCAACTGAGCCGATTCGAGAAACCGTCCCGTGGCGGACTCCCATGACATCTGGTGCCTCAGTTCATCGGTCATCTGATCCGGTTCTTCGGACAATGCCTTTACTGTGGCTTCAACGAAGCCTTTGCTGGTGTTGTACATCCGGCAGTTTGGGAATTGCTTGAAGAACTCGTTTGATGGGTGGTTGGCACAGACTACTAGCTTCCCCATTGCCAGTGCTTCGGCTGTCGTCGTGCAGACCACATCGGTGGTGCTTGGATTGAGAAACAGTTTATAGCTGGAAAACGGAAGAAAGTATTCTTGAGGTCTGAACATTGGAAATGCCCTAACATCCCTGCAAGAGTAAGGGAAAAGTCGACGTCATCTACTCACTCGTGAAATATTGGATCCGCATGATCACGACCTGGGTGAACTCTGACTTTCAGTAGCAACTTCTCCGCGGCTTCACGAATCTGATCTGAGTCCTCACCGTTCCCATATAAATCGATCTCGAAGCCCTCCAATTCTTGCTGGTTATCACCCAATAATTTCAGTAGCTCCTTGTAGCCTTTGCTCCAAACCATCTTTCCAATATAGTAGGCACCTTTTGTGAAGGCCTTCCCTCCTGAACATTGCTCCTCCACCTTCCTTGCACCAATCTCGAGGAATTTGGGGTTCACTCCATGCACATTGCAGACTACAGAATTGTCATAATCTTGAGTGGCAGCAGATAATCTGATAACCTAGATCAATCCCAATTGATACCGGGTCAGTCAATCCACGGTCTACAAGATAATTCAAGCATTTGCAAAGCATCCTCTTAAATGAATAAAGAAGCCATCATAGTTTCCACAAAGGTTATGATAGACAAATTAAGATAGACCAAGAGTGGAGCACCTGAGGGGCTTGCCGTATAAAAACCACATTCTAAGTTGTGACAGTTTCAGCATAAGAAGTCCCATGGAACAGGATAGTCATCATCACACTAACTTTGAGATGGTTCCACTCATTTACAAAGGCATTAACAAACCAAACAAGAAATGGCAGCAAACAACGGCAAGGTCATAACTCCATGCTGACAGTAAAAAACTACGACAATGCTTTTTACTGGGGTATTATGTCAACAACTCAAGAAGAAATATATAGCATTCTGTTATACCCTTCATAAGATGGAGCATTTGTGTAAGTGTAAAAGTTCTTCAATCGATCAAATAAACATACCTTGTGACAGTATAAGTTAACAACCCAGGCGTTTATGAATTTGAGAATAAAAGCCGATAACCGACCATTCTTTTCTCTTCTCACATAAGCCAAATAATTCGTGTGAATAATTCCCACCACCAGGCGAAATTTGACTTTCCATTTCTTCCCATGGTGATACCATGTCAAATGTTCAGGCTCCTCAAGGACAGCGATGTCTGCCACATCATCCGGAATTACTTCCGCAACATCACCCACAGGAAGGATGCTCCTTTTATCTGTGGAAAACTGCAAAGAGAATGATCAGCACATTGATTCTGACCTTGTAGAGTAATCAAATGAGAAGGGGCAACATTAAATGTCCAAGAATTGAGAAGAGCCAAAAAAGGACAAAATGATCCTTCCTTGTCAAGTCAGAGCTAGAGCTATGAGTAGTTTTACTCCAAATTGATAAAAATATAAGACTGAAAAGACCTGATTGTATTCATCTACCACAGAAAATATGGTAATTCCAAGGACATAGTAATTAAATTAGCAGCAGCTCCAACGTACATTGCTGAAGAAAGACATGAGCAGCAATTGCAACTACAAGTACCTTCGCAGGATAGAACTTTATCTTGAAAGTCGATTTGAACCCAGTTCTCTCCTCGAGCCACTGGCGAACATAAGATTCTTGATCTGTGGGAGATTTGAATGTGATATTGTTCGGATAAACCAAGGCTTGGTCCTTCAAGGATAACCAAGGAATCCCCAAAGTGACATCTATCTCTCCAGCTTTGGTCAGATATGCAGCACGAAAAAGAGGGTTGACAGCAGTTCCAGTCATCCATGGTAAACTTGCAGTTGTGAATATGGAAATATGCTGCTTATTAGCCATAAATTTATCAGCTTCAACTGTGAGAAGAACCAAAAAGGAATATTATTATCTTGAAACGGGGTATATCACCCGTATGAAGCCAGAAGTCACTGGAAATGATCACATATCTTTTGAACGAGAAACACAAAGAATGACAATTAATAGGAATGGCCTAAATTCCCACAAAATGGATAGGTCCAAGCTTGAAACTAAATTTGGTTGTCTCCGCATCTCTATTGTTAGATATCTTTTGAGCATCAATCACCCTAACCCAAACTAAATGCCACAGCAGGCTCATCAACCGTACACAGGACAGGACATGTAGAAGGCATATGCTAAGAATCTCTAACATTCCATGCACAAGTACTTCCTAAAACTCAAACTAATTCAGAAACACCACTGTTTAAAGAATCCAAAATCCAAAAGAAAATTAACAATCTCCTCAAAAGCAACGCAAATCAAAGAGGACTATCACCACTGTCCCACGAAAACGAAATCAGGCAATCAGCTTTACTTGCACTGGACCAATAAACCTACACGAGCCAACAATCCCGCGAAAACTCGAACACAGGAACCTCAATCACGACACGCATCATCCCAACACAACAAATTGCCAACCAATGATAGCAACCATAACATTTAACTTCACCCTCCATCGCAACGCTTCTCGGAAACAGATCGCATCGAATCAAACAACCAATCAATATTCCTCATATATACACGCGAAAAACAAACCTCGAGACGGTATTACTCCAGAACCACAACGCCAACGTAACGGGAACCAGAACCTGAGGAAACCGAGTCCCACCCAAACGGGACCGACGAAGCGGACGGAATCGATCGAGAAGTCGAACCTCAACGTCAAGGGAAAAGGAATCGAATCGAGAAAATTTTCCTCGGTTCTTCCTTCAAACCCGTTGGCGTGTGGGGAATTTTGCATTCATCAACGAAGCATTGGAATATGGGGGGTTCATGGAAGGGATAAAAGTCCTGTGCAACGGATCCAACGGTGTCGTTTCTACTAAGCCGAATGAAAGTACGATTTTACCCCGGGTAAGAGAATGGAGGGTTCGCGCGGTGGCAAGAGAAGCCAAACGACAGGGTAGATTTGGTAATTCACATAAAGACGAGGGACTGACCGGTAGTTCCCAAGAAAAGGACGATGTAAGAAGAACGGAAGACCCGACAACGGCGCCACCGTCTACTTCGATCGATCCCGCTCTCACCAACCGCTTTCCACCGAGCGAAGACCCCCCCCCCCACCCGCTCCTCCCCAGAGATCGAGAAAGATTCGGTGACTTCCGGTGAAAGGTCTGTCTCCTGGGACATGGTTGGTCTGCCTCGATGGTTAATCCTAGTCAACGAGCTCAGCTACCCAGCTCTTTGTTGGAATGTTTCGGGTTTTTCTAGATTGGAGCTCCCATCTCGGTATTTCATTGGGTGGAATGAACTGGGTTTTGTTCTAAGTTCGTGTTGTGGTTGCTTGGTATGGGGATTTGGAATTGGAAATGTTTTCTGGAATGAGATTGGCGATGAGTTTGAGGCGAATCTTTAGTTGTAGGGAGTGGGAATGGATGATTGCGGCTCACCAAAATGTGAGATTGAGCAGTCTCTTTCACCCATTTGGCATTTTGAAGATTGAGTATCCGAGAGGGTGTTCCGTGAGTAATGGACCTGGTGCTAATTGAGTGTAGTCCGCATCATGTTCTCGATTTTAGTCGGTGGACATGATGATAGATTTTAGTGGAAGGGAAGGAACTTAGTTTTGAATTTGGTTTATTTTCCTTGAGATGCATATTGTCTGCGATGGTGAGACCTTATTATGCTTTGTGTTATCCTCAGCTGCCACAGTAGTTTGAGAAGATGTTAATGGGTCACACAGACGGTCTATCAGAAAGAAGTATGTCAAAGGACCCGTTGCTAACCGGTCCTATATCTGAATTAGATGATGGGGAAGATTCAGATATGGCTGAAGAAGTGGTCTATGCAGCTTCGTTTGAAGAACTTACTGCTAACCATGTCAAGTATGACACCATAATCTGGCTATCCATATCGTTGCTCCTCATTTTAGCTTGGGGAGTCGGCATTATCATGTTGATATACCTTCCCATCAGAAGATACGTGCTTCTGAGGGATCTTTCTTCACGAAATTTGTATGTCACGCCCAGCAGAATAGTATACAAGGTTTGTTTGCTGCTGATTTGAGTTTCACCAATTCTTAGTACCCAATCGGTGATCTTGTTCCTGACATAGTTATATCTCTTTCCAAGATATCAAGGCCGTCCTTCATACCCTTTTGGCGGCCTGTAACAATCGAGAAGCAGGTGCCTCTTTCTTTGGTTATCGACATCATAATCGAGCAAGGTAAGACATGAAGTCAGTTACTCATGGTTCCGCTAAATGCTGAGCAGTATGACATCATACTGGTGTCTTTATTGGAGAAGATGTTCTAGTGCTGATACGACGTGCATTGTGAGTATAGGTTGGCTTCAGTCCATATTTGGGATGCATACTTTCCGGATCGAGAGCATAGCACATGGAAAGGCTGCACCGGTAGATGAGATTCAAGTTCATGGAATATCAAACCCCAGTTTACTTAGAAAGGTCCCATATTCATCATGTACTGTATTGTCGACATGTTAAATCTTCACTCGCAGGCCAGTATTTGATTTCTTATAGAATTCTGCAGGTCATCATAACAGAAGCTTCCAAAGCTATACAAGATTCTGGAAGAATGCATAATAAACCTTCCGCTCCTGCAGCCGATGGGGATAATGTGGGTCGTGCAACATCAGTAACCGATGGATCGACGGTAACAGCTTTTAAGTCCCCATCCAAAAGTTGGAAGGTATTCCTTATCTGCTTATTAAAAGTTACCCGCCAGAAACAGGAGTAGCTCATGCTGAGTCGGAACTTGCAGATAACTGGTTCTCCACGCGTTGCTTCAGTGGAACACAGGAATATAGTGCCTAATGAGGTGGTACTGCATAAACTGGAGGAAGTCCGCAAGTCGGTCCGGGTATGGACGGACATTACACATTCTGTTTTTAATTGCATGAGGATGAGGGAGCTTATATACGTTTTACTACAACTCATTTTGATGTGCCTCTGCAAATTTACCCAGAAACTTGAATTCCTGGTCGAGAAGTCCCAGGGTTCAGAGGGCAGTTAGTTCAGGGGCAGCGAACGTCCGGACAAAGGAATAGAGAATCATTCCCAGATTGGGTTTTAGCTCACGGAGAAAGACCCCAAAAGCTTAAAGGCATCATTATCTTCCTCAATCGGCCTTTGCTTGGTTATGTAATGGCAGCTATTAGGCCATGGGACTGAATTCAAATCTGACTTTTTGTTCATATACTCACATCATCCCTTTCATCACGCCCAGGTTAGGCGAGCGAATAATGGAAGTAATATTGAGTCTGGTTTATCTTGAATAATCCCAAATTACGTTAAATCTGGGGGTTTTTATGCATGACAAGGGGCATCCTCCCACAAGAATCAGATTCAAAAAAAAAAAAATCAGAAATAGACTGGAACGGAAGGAAGATCAGAGATTGCTGTAAAAGAATTTTATCAGTCACGGTTTGAATTCAGAAACACGGACCAATTCTGCATCTCATCATATCTTCCTTCCCAAAATCCAAAAAACAAGAGAACAAAAAGAACAAGGATTTGAACGGGGGAGAAGCCGAAGGAGGAGGAGGAGGGGGGATGAAGTCGTCAGAGACTTAAATACGAAAGTAATCACGGGGAATCGATTCGTAAGATCATCTTGTTGCAGTTTTAACTCTCATCACACGACATCATCCCTCGACTCGCCTTCACCAATGACGAAATCCCAAAACAAAACCGAGCGTAGGACAACAACAGACACAGAAGCAAGGACGGTAGAGAGAGAGAGAGAGAGAAAGGAATCTGCCGCGACTTGGCGGTGATGGAGACGCGAGACGGAGGTTGAAGACGAGCAGGGGACGACGGGGGGTATTTATAGCCATCGTGGAGGGGAGGAAAGATCGAAGCTGGAGAAAAACCCTAGTTTAGGGTTGGGATTGGGCTTTTATGGGTCAGATGAACCATCCAATTGGGCCTCTAGTTGGCCCATGTAATTAATGGGCTTATTCAGGAGCCCATCTCTCGGGAACGATCTGATAATTTCGGACAAAATTCCTCTTCCCCTCTTCTCGGCCTTAGCTCTCGTTCACCTTCCGTGCAGCTCGTCGGTTCCCGAGGATCGGATCAGGTCACTAACCTGTTTACGTGAAGGATGTTGTGAGAGTGATACAATCTTTGATGACTAATCGGTTATGAGGTGAATTTTATTTTATGCTTGCCAACAACATAATATATGTACGTTATGTCTATTCGAAACTTCGTTGGCCAGAATTGAAGGAATTTTTATGTATACGCTGCTTGTTTCTTCTAGAGGGGAAGCAAATGCGAGTGCTGCGGAATGTCGAAGATCCAGATAGAGCCTCCCGTGCCAAAATGGCAGAAGCCGCTGCTCGTGTCAGGGAATACAACACTTTTTTAATTAAGAAAGTGCCAACTGTATCAGTAAGTTTATTAGTTTCTCCTACACCTTCATTTCATAAGAACCCATCATTGTCTCCAATATTTCCGATCTGGGTGATCAACAGGTGAACTGAGGCGTGAAGTCGCTGGCAGATATCTCCGCATTGGACATCACGAAACTTGTCGAGACGGTGAAGTTTTCCCCCATCCCTTTCGAAGGAGGTGTCAAGTTGACCCTAGAGAATCCAACGAGATCCCGACGCAATACCATCGTCTCCTATTCCAAATCGCAGTTCTTCTGCTTATCCGGTGCTCGAGCTATCCGACCATTCATGCCGTCTTGGCTTAATGATTTACATACAGGTAGGTGAAGCTCAGCTCCTGCTGCTGCTGATCAGTTTTCCCCTGGGAATCTCCCCGAGGCAAAGTTTATTTGTATTTGTGTAATGATGAGTTGCCAAGCCATTTGTATTGCTACTAAGTGTCTTAAATATTATTCATTTGATAACATTCTCGCTGTAAATAGTTTAAATAATAATTTACTGTTCTCTGGCATAAGAATTTGATGGACCGAGAAGGCCCGGCCCAATAGGCCCAATAGGCTTTGCAATGAGCCAGCTGGCTCTCCCGAGTCTCTGCTGCTTCTCGGCTCAGCTCAGTGTCGTCCGTCGCCGTCTTCTTCGTTCCTGCTCGATTTCACAAAGGTGATCCTCCTCCGATTGATCGGACCTACGTCTCCGATTTGATGGATTTCTAATTTAGGGATTTTGTGGGCTTTGGTTTTAGGATCGAAAGCGATGGGTGGTGGGGGAGATCACGGGGGTCACCATGGCGAGGGCGATTTCAGGGCCAAGGTTTGGAGCATGTCCGGCGGTCCTCACTGTCGTCCCAAGCACTGGAAGCGGAACACCGCCATCGCCATGTTCGGGGTGTTCCTCGCCTGCATCCCCATCGCCATGCTCTCCGCCAAGCTCGAGGTACCTGTACCTGCTTTTTGTGTTTCTCCTGTTCCGAATTTAGTTAGGGAGACGAGGTGATGAGGGTTTTGGCGTTGGAGATGTCGGTGAGTTTCGCTCGTGCGATTGAGTCTTCAGGTCGTTCTGTCGTCGGATTTGAATCGAACGGTGGACTTATGTGTAAATAGTCCCACTGACCTGGAGTTTAAGGTAGTTCTGGCTGAGGTGATTTTGAGACTCTTGAGTTGTGCTGATTTTGATCGGTTGTGTTGTTGTAGCGTAGTTGGAGTTGTAAATAGGCAATGCTTGAGTCGTGAATTGGGATTTCTTTAACCTACTGTACATTAGCATGAGTCGTATGTGCTTCTTATCATGTGAATCAGAACTGGTATACCTTGTTTCCCATTAGTTTTTCGAAGGCAAATTTTTCATCCTCTGTTTTTTGCTAGCCTATAATCACTGCAAGGATGATATGTCAAGGTTCATTTTTGCTTAGGGCTTATCCCCTCTGGGCTTTCCCCAAATTTATTGTTTCGGGGAGGCTGATCATTGGCCAGTAGATAGATGATGTGAACGTTCAAAATATCAACTTGGAAATGCAATAGTCATTTCTGTATATGACAATTGTAGTGAGTAGAATATCTTTCTGACATTGCTTTGTTGTTAGAAGTAAGTAGGGTGTCTGTTTGATTTGTGATATTCACCAGCTCAGGGGAATTTTATTTGCTCCAACTTATTGTGCAGAGTTCTTTGGTTGTTTTCTTTTTAAGGCCCCTTCTCCTTTTTGTTACAAGTTAATAGGCTGGAGTTAGTTTTCTGACATTTCTTGTCTGATAATAAGCGTGAGTTCACGATGCTTTTTTGTTTTTGCCTTTGTTCTGTTGGCAGCAAAGACCTCACCAGCCAGTTCGCCCGATTCCATCTCAGCTCTGGTGCAAGAACTTTGGTAACCAAGAGTACGAGAAGCGTTGATAGCAGTCGGACTTTTACATGGCTGATATTAAGTTTTTCGTGCGAAACTTTCCTGGCCTTTTGTTTGTATCATCATCTCCTTGGCCCCCCTCCTCTCGCTATGCCCCGGTGACTCTTCCTTGGTTTCGGGAGCCATTTCGATGAGAATAAAAGCCGCTCCCTCATGATCGTTTTTACTTTTTTTTTTTCCCATGACAGAGATCTCCCCTTGAAACAGAGCATCCAATAAAGTAATTGAAATTCAAGCCTCGAAATTCCCCTTTTGTGGTGGAGTATTTGGTAGCTTGGCCATTTCTTGCTGGTGGTTGGTTAATGTTAATTTCCGCTGCTTCCGGGTTAGGGAATAACATGTGCTTTTCACACGTATTTGATGCGATGACATCCCGATGATGTTTGGAGTGAATTTTTATTTTATTCCCTTTTCTTTTTCACAAGAGTTACAAGCAAACTGAAATTTTTGCCTCCGAAACAAGTCGGGCCCTTGCTTCCCCTCCTCTTGACCAAATGGGTCTCTTTCACAAAAACTCACATTTGTAATAATACATAAAAAAAATGGGTCCATAGATATTTTAGCGTCCCAATTTTTTATTTAGGAAGTGGACAAAGGGAACATGTAATAAAAAAATTGGCAACATTGAGGAGGTCAAAGAATTACTATCTCTTTATTCTTGTCTATTTGGAATCTTTAATAGCTAGGGTAAAAATTATAAAATAAAAAAACACACCCCATCCATCTTTACTAAATTCGACTCCATTACAGCATAAACTCTACCTTCTACAATCTCACTGTGTACAATTATGAGGATATTAATATCAATTCCTGGTCAACATTTCTTAACATAGTTAGAATGACAATGCCATGGGCCTACTCCTATCTAATTTATATCATCACATCCAAAAATGAAGTCATTTCAATTACAAGCGGCTACATCCACAATCTCTAGTTGGTAGGGAAGGGTTGAGATAACACACAATGAAATGGAGATATTGCTCGTCGCCTTGGTTATTGTGGATCTGGATGATATTAAACAAGAAGAAAGGATAGAAGATAGGGAAGAAGACGAAGAAGAAGAAGAGGAAGAAGACAAGAAAACCAGAGAAGAGCAGACGAAGGAATTTTCATTTCTGTTTTAAGAGCTGCAATACATTGTACTACAAAACACTTTACTATTTATAAAGAACCCAGATGCATCCTTATGTTGCAACAACCACTCGATTCTTCGATGCATGAGCCTCGCAGCGTCTGCGTCCCGTTCTCCAATGACTCAACAACCTCCACATACTGCAGCAACCCAATAACGGCCATACCGAGCTTTTGTCCTCACTGGGTAAGTAACATAAGTTTCAGCTGCAGCCTTCTTCAGAATACTTCAATACTTCATGGGCTCCAATGCACCGGGTCCATCATGAGCTGCTCGACCCAACACAACACAACACCAATAGTCCCACACTTCCCGTCAATTCGAACCTCCTACACTGCTCCTCCTACCTTCTACACTGCTCCTCCTACACTACTCCTTCTTCTACTGCTATTTATTCTGTTCTGTTCCTTCCTCCAACTCTTCTGTCATCTTCTCTTCTTTCTTACTATCATCACTTCCCATCAAGACTAGTCCTCCTCCAGTTGTCTGCTCCTCCTTGTTTCTCTCTGTCACAGTCAACTGGCTTCTGAAATCTAAGAACTTGTGCAAGGGTATAAGTTTTGTTAAAGGGTCGGCCAACTGATGATCAGAGTGAACATGTTGTAACAGAATAGAGCCATCCAATACCTTTTCACGAATAAAGTGAAAATCTATTTCAACATGCTTAGTTCGAGCGTGGAAAACCGGATGTGTTGCTAACTGTAATGTGCTCAGATTGTCACAAAACAGCAGAGAAGGCTGCGGAATATCTGTCTTTAATTCAAAGAGAAGTTTCTTAATCCATATTACCTCAGCTGCCCCATTCGTCAATGCTCGAAATTCAGCTTCAGTACTAGAGCGAGAGACCACCTTTTGTTTTTGTGACGACCAAGAAACAAGATTCCTCCCAACGAATGCACAATACACCTCAGTGCTCCTCCTATCATCCGGGCAGCTAGCCTAATCCGCATCTGTAAAACACGAAATACTAAGAGAATCTCCAGCTGCAAATGTGATGCCATGCCGAGGTGTCCCTCTAAGATAACGGAGAATCCGCTTAACAGCTTTGAGATGGAGATCAGTCGGACTTTGAAGAAATTGGCAAACCTTATTAACCGCATAACTAATATCAGGTCGAGTGTTTGTGCAGTATTGCAAAGCACCTACCAAACTCCTGTATTAAGTCGGGTCAGCCAACGTAACACCTTCAAATTTGGAAAGCTGCTGCGAGGTAGACATTGGAGAGGGAACAGGCTTGCAATCTAGCATCCCTGCTTTGCTCAACAAATCCTTAACGTATTTCTCCTGACAGAGATGCAAAGAGGAGTGATGCCTTGTTACTTCAAAACCAAGGAAGTAAGACAAGTTACCCAGATCTTTAAGAGCAAATTGAGAATTAAGTTGAGGAAGAAGAGCTTTAATCGCAGTATGATCAGACCCGGTAACCACAATGTCATCAACATAGATCAAAAGGAGGACCACCCCACAATCTGTGTGCCGAAAGAACAGAGAGGCATCTGAAATCGACTGTTGAAACCCCCATTGAAAAAGACAGCCACTAAGCTTCATGTTCCAGGCTCTTGGACTCTGTTTGAGACCATAAAGAGCCTTCTTGAGCCTGCACACATGGTGTGGAAACTGCTCTGCGATATGGGGGTTGATCCATAAAAACTGTTTCCTGAAGATCTCCATTAAGGAAAGCATTATGCACATCAAGTTGAATCAATTGCCAGCCAAATTGGACAGCCAAACTCAATATGACCCGTATAGTTTGGTGCTTCACCACTGGGCTGAAGGTTTCCTTGTAATCCAGGCCAGGAGTTTGGTGATGCCCTTTAGCAACCAGGCGAGCTTTACACCTCTCAAGTTCACCATTTGCTTTCAGCTTGACTTTGTAAACCCACTTACAACCTATCACCTTTTCAGTCCCAGTAAAAGGAACAAGCTCCCACGTTCCATTCCTCTGTAAAGCCTCCAGTTCAGCCTCCATTGTATCTCTCCAGTAAGGTTTAGAAAGAGCCTCAGTCAAGGTCTGTGGTTCAGTCGGTAGGGTGTGAGGAGAAGGTAAGGTAGTATGAGGGGGAACAAGAAGAGGTACTGATTCTGTTAAAAGAACCTTGGGTTTTGTAATGCCTGACTTTGATCTGGTTACCATAGGATGTATGTTCTTAACTCCAGGAAATGGAAGTTTCTCAGTCATGGTAGGCCTAACTGGCGAGTCCGCAACTGTAGGCTCAGAAAGAGTCACTGACAGTGGAGTAGAATGTGAAGTATGACTTGTAGTAGGAAGAACAGGATTAAGACAAAATGTTGGACCTGAAGTGAATTGGGAAGAAATAGAGTGAGTGGATTGAGAGAGGGTTTGGAAAGGAAAACTGTCCTCAACAAAATGAACATCCCTGGACACATAAATCTTTTGTGAGAGTGGTTCATAACAGATTGAACCTTTATGAAAGAAACTAATTCCTAAATAAACACAAGCCACAGAACGAGGTTGAAGTTTGTGTAAGTTGTGAGGTCGAAGACAAGGAAAACATAAACAACCAAAAACCTTGAAGGAGTTGTAATTAGGAGTAGTGTGATGAAGAGATTCAAAAGGAGACTTAAAGTTTAGCACTTTAGAAGGTAGCTGATTGATAAGTTGTACAGCAAAGTGGAAAGCATAAGGCCAGAACTGTAGAGGGACTTTGGCATGAGTTAGTAGAGATAAACCAACCTCTACCACATGCCTATTCTTTCTTTCCACTCTCCCATTCTGCTGTGGGGTATATGGACACGAAATCTGATGTTGGATCCCTTTCTCTAGAAAGAACTTATGCAGAGAACGAAATTCACCTCCCCAATCTGATCTTACTGCTTTTATTGAAGATTGGAACTGGGTTTGAATCATTTTGTGAAAGTGACTAAAGGCTGTAAAGGCTTGAGACTTAGTGTTTAACAGATATATCCATGTAAAACGAGAGGCATCATCTATTAGTAAAAGAAAATAGCGAGCTCCTGTAAGTGATTGTACCGGGGAAGGACCCCAAATGTCAGTATGAATAAGATCAAACGGAGTAAGACTATTGGACTTGGATAAAGGAAAAGGAAGTCTGTGGTGTTTACTTAGGACACAGGACTGACAGAAATCGAGAGAGGCTGGAGATTTTTTATTACAGGAGGACAGGACTCTTTGTAGAACTTCATGACTTGGATGACCTAATCGGCAATGCCACTGGAGAGTATCTGCTGCAGATAGAGTAGCATGAAAGGCTGTAGACAGCTTGATAGGACTGCATTTATGTGTCTGAAGTTGTAGTGGGAGTTTGTACAGCCCGTGGTGAGTGGGACCTTGGAGGATTGGCCGATTGGTCTTCTTGTCCTTAATAAGAAAACCATGAGAATGAAATTCCACCGAAACATTATTATCACGACATAGTTTAGAAATACTAACTAGACGTTGTGATATGCACGGAGTATGAAGCATATGGTCCAAAGAAAGAGGTTTTTCAGAAGAGAAAAGGGTTGTTCTGCCAGTGTGAGCAATACGAAGTCGATGACCGTTACCTACCATGACTGAGGACTTACCAAGGTATGGAGCAGCGGTTGTGAAGTCACTAAGGACAGGAGAAACATGGTGGGTTGCGCCAGAATCAAACAACCAGTCACCTGGGTCGAGAGGTTGGTGAGGGTGAGCTGTATCAGGGGAAGGATGCAGGGTAGTAGGGAATGGGGGAGCACATCCATGACAGGTAGGTGAATTGTACACGCTAGTATAATGGGTCTGAGGTGAGTTTAGTGTATGTGCTCGATGATAACAGTTTAAGGCTGTGTGACCCAGTTTAAAACAGATCTGGCATCTAGGAGGTGGTGGGCGTGGTCTGAAAGATGGCCTGTATCCCCACCTGGGTGTAAAAGGTCTTGTAGGTGGCTTGCCCAGTACTCCTGTCTGATAATAGGGCGATGGCTGGCTGAAGGTTCTAGGTTCAGACCGGTGTGGTGTATAAGTAGGGCTGTATTTGGTAGAGTTATAGGAATTGGGTTCAGTAGAGGGTCGTTGTCGGTTTAGTGGGTGTGAAAACCTTGGCTGAGACGAACCTGCACTAGAAGAGAGCGAGGAAAACTGTACCTGGAGCAGCACAGACTCTGGAACATGGCACTTTTCCACCCTCATATCAAACGTAAGGAGGAGCTGGTGCACTTCATCTAGAGAAGGCTGGTCTGGTCTGCTGTAAACTGCAGTAACAATTGGGTCATACTCGGCTGAGAGCCCTTCGAGTAAGTACCAGACATAATCTCGATATGGTACAGGTTCGCCGATTGCACCAAGCTGATCTGACAGCATCTTTATAGTATTCAAGTAATGCTGCATCGTCTTCCCCTCCTTCTTAACCTGCTGCATTTGCATTCGCAGGTTTATGACCCTAGTCGTAGAGTGTGACTCGAAGCGCAACTTCAAGCTCTCCCACACCTCGTGCGATGTATTACAGCATACCACTTGACTCAAAGGCTCTTGAGTGAGTGAGGAAAACAAAAAACTCATAACAGATTTGTCAGTTCTTTGCCATAGCTTGTAATTCGGGTTTATCTCACTCATTGTGGTATCCAAGAATTTCACAGGTGGCTGTGTTGTCCCATGCACGAAATCTTCATAACCCCCTGCCACAATTGCCGCAAGAACCTGACCTTTCCACAGCGCATAATTCCCTTCATCAAGCTTCAACGTCGTGGAGAAGAATCCCGCAGGAATCTGGATTGGAGAGGGAATCTGTCCCAAGCCCCCTCTTATGCTGTGGACTCCAGAAACAGAAACTGGTGTGGCCGGTTGCTCAGATTCGTGCGACGTCGCTTGATTTGCCATTGTTTTGTTTCTGTAGTCTCTACCCTTGTCGCAGGACGACGGGCTCTGATACCATGTGGATCTGGATGATATTAAACAAGAAGAAAGGATAGAAGATAGGGAAGAAGACGAAGAAGAAGAAGAAGAAGAGGAAGAAGACAAGAAAACCAGAGAAGAGCAGACGAAGGAATTTTCATTTCTGTTTTAAGAGCTGCAATACATTGTACTACAAAACACTTTACTATTTATAAAGAACCCAGATGCATCCTTCTGTTGCAACAACCACTCGATTCTTCGATGCATGAGCCTCGCAGCGTCTGCGTCCCGTTCTCCAATGACTCAACAACCTCCACATGCTGCAGCAACCCAGTAACGACCATACCGAGCTTTTGTCCTCACTGGGTAAGTAACATAAGTTTCAGCTGCAGCCTTCTTCAGAATACTTCAATACTTCATGGGCTCCAATGTACCGGGTCCATCATGAGCTGCTCGACCCAACACAACACAACACCAATAGTCCCACAGTTATGCTGTGTGTCGAAGCATCTATCTACACAGGACAGTCGCTTAGCCTTTCCTCGAGGCAAGGTGACTCAAGAGAATGGGACTATCGGATTGATCGGAAAGGGGGAGGGAGCTCTTGTATGCAAAGCACCTGAGCTCCGGAAAATCCTACAAGAAAGCAAGCAGAAAGTTATCGCACTAACAAGCAATGTTAAATATGACACATCAATGAGCAAGCAGTCAAAACATTCAATGTAGAAGCTGGAAAAGGAAACCACAATCAGGTGATAAGGCATAGAAAATCTCACACATTACATGATAAAATACTTGAGCACTACAGCCACAAAAAGAATACCATCATAAAAAAGCTAATGAGTACCTCAAACGTTTGTTCATTGAATTGCAATAAGAGAATCCACAAACCACCTATGCACAAACAGCAGCAGTATGCTCTAAGAAGCCACTCAATGGCAACAAAAAACTACCAAAGAAAGAAAGATTTCCATGGCCCCACACATGCCACAACAGAAGGAAATCGGTATATTCACCACTGATTGAGTTCAATGGGTTTATGGGTATTAAGCTCGATCCAAGCATCATACCATCACAAACGCAAACATAAATAAGTATTTAGATAAAAGCATATGGGGATGGATGTTTACCACGAGCCTATACAATTGGGTCTCTAGCTCGTCATATGTGGATAAAATAAAGATTGGGAAGCCATGCACCTCCCTTTTGTACCTTATGCCCGACCGAAATGACTATACATTGACAGGACATCGTCGATTGGGGCCGCTCTAGTAAAACTATCCATCGCGGTTTGTCACCCACACTTTATCCATTTTTGAATTCTTTTTTTTTTTTGGGAAGAAGAGGCCAACGACCCGTGCACGTGTCGTCATGCACAATGTATTAAATTTCGACCAATTTTAGTAAAAATGTACTAAAAATTGTCGTCTTTTAGTAATGTACTAATGAAACAATGTTATAGAATTGTACATTGTACAATGTTTCAATAGTGTTTTGTTTGTACATTTCAATATTTTGTGCATTACTAATAAATCATTGTTTAAACAATCTATATTGAACAACGTTAAAACATTGTTTACGTTGTACAATGTACAACATTAATGTTTTGTTTGTACATAATGTTAGAACATTGTTTCATTCGTACATTACTTAAAAAAAATGACAATTTTTAAATATATTTATACTAAAATCGGCCAAAATTTAGTATATTGTGCATAATGACCGTACACGGGTCGTTAGTCGGTTCCCGTCTCGGGGACGTTAAGACTTTGTTACCCACACGTCATCCGTTTTTTAATTGTCTTCGGGACGTCAAGACAGAAAAGGGGGCGAGTGCGGAGGTCATCGTGAGTCGCCTAAGTCGTCGTTTGAGGGTTAGGAGTTGGGCTTTTGGTCACAGAGCGATAATCTGTTTGAGTATTACCCGATTGTTATTATTTATTTATTTTTTGGCCAAATTGACAAATATATCCTGTACTATTTCAAAATTGACAGATCTATCCTATCGTCTAAAATTACACCTCCCACAACCCCATCTGACGCCGTTATTGCAAATCCATCCTCCGTTATCGGACTCACTAACGGAATCCTACGTGGATTAACACGTGACGTAACGCCGTTTATTCGTTGCCGTTATAGTGGTGAATTTCCCAAATTACCCACGTTGTTCACTGAAAAATCGATAATACCCCCACCCCTAAGACAAGTCACCCCCTTGATGAAATCACCTTCTGAACCCAAATCCCCCATAAGAACCCTAATCGCCTTCGCATTCACCCAATTTTTACGAATCTTCAAGAGCCCATCCACTATTCGTGCTTGCCGGTCTTCCTGAATCAGTCTGGAAACACTATTCGTGCTACCCGAGTTCGTCTGGTAAGCGTTTCCCTCTATTTGATGTCATAAAGCTGCGAAATTTTCACCCACGCATCCAACTTAGCGAACTCGCAGCACCTAGACTGGCAGTCATTGGGCGGCAGAGTCATTGTTTTCCTTCTTCATTTTTCTGCTAAGTATTGGTTCCTAGGTCTAGTAAAACTGATTTTGTATAGTGTTTAGGTTGTGATGGATGTACTAAGGGGAGATCTGATTTTCCATGTGGGAGGGAAGCTAAGTCGGTCAGGCCGTGTTAGGTATATTGGGGGAAAATTAAGCAAGTTTGAGGATGTTGATGTTGATAAGATTGGGTATTTTACGATATTGAACTTGGCTAGAAAGTCTGGGTACGAACCTAGTAAAATGTGGTTTGTCAAGCCTCGCCATAGTTTATCTAAAGGTTTGACAGAAATGTACACAGATAGTGAAGTAGGTGAAATGGTCTCATTCTTGTTAGAAGCGAAATATATCCATATATATATTGAGGGTGATGAGAGAAGTGTTCCTGATATGGAGGAAATAGATGAGGATTTGGATAATGAGCATTTGGAAACTTACAATTTGGAAAATGAGCATCTGGGAAATGAAGAGCCATCGGTTGAGAATGAGGTGCCCGAGGGATTACAGAGTGAGATGGACTTGGATGTTGATTTAGACAGTGAAAAAAATTCAGATTATGCTGGGTCTCAGGATGAGTTGTCCGATGATGGGTTGATTGAGAATCAAGGACAATTAGCAGCCAGTGGGGTGAAGTCAAGGATGTATGATCCAGGTTGTGATCATAGGGAGTTAGTGTTTGATATTGGATTGACATTTGACAGCTTAGAGCAATTTAGATATGGTGTCCAGGATTATGCCATTTATAATGGTGTGAACATTCATTGGGTTAGAAGTGATAAGAAACGGATGGAGGTGGCATGTTCTGAGGGCTGTCCTTGGCGGGTTTATGTTGGGTGGTTGCAACGGGAGTCAACTGTTGTAGTTAAGTCGTGCAACACCGAACACAAATGTACTAGATCGTTGAAAAATCGTCAGGCTAGTGTTGATTGGTTGGCTCGTGAGTTCATTAAGAATAATCGGCCTCTTGAAACAGTGACAGCGAGTGACATCATGGTGGATTTGATGGAAAAATATTCCATTCAGGTAGACAAATGGCAAGTGTACCGTGCCAAGTGGCATGCTCAGAAGCTATTGCATGGGACACTTGAGGTGCATTACAAGAAATTAAGGAGTTATGTGGCATACCTCAGTAAGATGTCCCCGAACAGTACATTCAAGCTTGAGACAGAATTTACGCCAAGTGCGGGATTATTTAATACTTTCAAGCGTCTGTATGTGGGGTTTGATGAAATTAGGAAGGGGTTCAGAGAAGGATGCAGGAACGTGGTTGGGTTTAATGGGACCTTTCTGAAGCATCTTGCAGGAGGTATTCTTTTGTGTGCTGTGGGTCGTGACGGTAACAATCATATGTTCCCAATAGCATGGGCAGTGGTTGAAGGAGAGAATACTTTATCTTGGATGTGGTTTATGTCAATCCTATTTGCTGATCTAGGAGTGAATGATGGTAATGGGTGGACTTTTATCAGTGACAAGCAGAAGGTTTGCTCTAAACTGGTTTTTCCATTTGCTTCATTCAGTTTACTTAAATATTCAGTTTTGTAACGTAAGGCTGTCATTTTAGGGATTGATGCATGCTGTTACGGAGTTGGCCCCTCTTGCCGAACACCGGAATTGCGCAAGGCACATCTATGCCAACTGGAAATCCACCCATCGTGGTCAGTTCCTGAAGAAGAGTTTTTGGGCTTGTGTTAAGGCAACGCACGAGGCAGCATACCAAAAGGCTCTCTTGAACATGAGACAGTTCTCCGAAGCAGCGGCAGAAGATTTTCTGAAGCAAGGTCCGGAGCATTTTTGCATGGTAATTACTTTCTAATGTGGTCTCTTTTCATTTTAGGCATCTGATTTCATTCAACTTTTCAATCACTGTCAGATTATGAGCTTTATTAGTTTAATTGTTCATTGCAGGTGTATTTTAACACTAATGTCAAATGTGATGCAACGGATAATAACATATGCGAAACGTTTAATAGTTACATTGCATTGCCTAGGAGTAGACCTATTGTGGACATGCTAGATGAAATTAGGTCAGCTCTTATGCAAAGGATGTATACTAAGAGTAGAATGTTTGATGAGAGGACTGATATCCTATGTCCTGAAATTAGATCCAAGGTTGAAAAAATCAAGATAGATGCAGGAAAATGGGTCCCCAAACCATGCGTTGGTCAACTGTTTGAGGTTGTTTATAGGACAGAGAAGTTTGTGGTGAACTTGCTTAGGTCATCTTGTACATGTAGAGCGTGGGACTTGAATGGAATTCCTTGTTCTCATGGAGTTGCATGCATTAACTTCATGAAACATGATATTGAGGCCTATGTGAGTCACTGGTTCAAGAAGGACACTTACCTGAGAGCATACAAGTACCCGCTGAAGCCGTTGGAGGGAGAAGTCGCTTGGCCAGCTCCTGAAGGGGAGCCCATCTTACCTCCACCTTTTAAGGTAAGACCAGGACGACCCAAAAAGGCCAGGAAGAAGGGTCCAGATGAGGAACCGAAGAACCTCAACAAGCTACCAAGGACAGGACTCCAAATGCAATGCAGAAGATGTATGGGATATGGCCACAACAAAAGGTCCTGCAAAGCACGACCTGCAGCCTCCACTTCTGACCAGTCTGTTCGATCGGAGCAACAAGAAAATGCTCTTATACTTTCGGTAAGACAGGGGTAATGTAATATGTCATTCAGGCCATGTTCACATATTTTGGTCATTTATGCTTGTTTATTCATTTACAGGAATATGGAACCACCACTGACACAACAAACAGAGGGAGAGGCAGGGGCAGGAGCAGGGGTAGCAGGGGCAGTGCAGGCAGGAGCAGGGGTAGTGCAGGCAGGAGCAGGGGCAGGGGAAGAATGGACAACAATTTCGAGCCGCCGCAGAGTAGCTACAATCTGGGGACGAGTGCAACCCAAGAATCTGCAATAGCTGGACCAAGTTTCACTTCTGGAAATGCTATCAATGCAGGAAGCATGTGATGAAGTTGGTCTACTGTTGGTGGTCTGCTGTTGGTCTGCAGTTGTGTCTTTTGAAGCGTTGAAGAATTATGTTTTGTTATCAAACCATTGCAAATGTGCTGCTTTTCTGTAGTTGTTTATGTTTAATTTAGTCACTGTTGATGCCTTCAAACCATGGGTTCAGTTATCCAAATCATTTTGAAATTTATTTTCCTATTGTTATCTAGTTATCCAATTCTCCAAATCAGCTGTTTAAAGAACCAAAGAGGTACCCCATCAAATAATGCAAAATGATCCAAATACTTACAACTTCCTCACTGATGCTAAAACATCCAAACAGGTACATCATCCCATAACACTAATTTCACTTAACAACAATTACAAAGGCTAAAATGCATACTATTGAAAATAAACAACAACACATCCAAATATATCTGTTCTCCCCATTCAGCATTTCGATTTTTGCTTTGGCTTTGATTAGTTCAACCTCCGTCTTCCTCAATTTAGCCTCAATATCAGCAATCTTCTCAATCTCCGACGCACCTCCACAACTACCATCTCCACCACCTACGGGATCAATCCA
Source organism: Melastoma dodecandrum (assembly GCA_029817715.1). Lineage (NCBI taxonomy): Eukaryota > Viridiplantae > Streptophyta > Magnoliopsida > Myrtales > Melastomataceae > Melastoma > Melastoma dodecandrum. The sequence goes on from JARUPY010000606.1 coordinate 4,626,177, forward strand.
TTGAAAAAATCCACACCCACCATCTGATTCCTTGTAACGAGGACAACCATAGTATCTCCGACCATAATTCTTTGCATTTGAAGCTGTTTTCAAATGACATTCTACACCACATTGACAAAAAACATGTCGACCACTCAATACAGTATTGTTCGAGCTTCTACACGAAGAACTTCTGGAAAAACCCATTACACTTCTACTGAAAATCACAACACAAAGGGGACACACTATACTGCTTATTCACTGAAAAAAATTAAAACGAGGTGGAACAATAACTGTGTGAGGAAACACCTAACGGGCTGACGAGGAACAATAACTGAAAATCACCGCCAGGGAGCTGACGAGGAACGAAGGGGACAGACGACGGCCTCGGGGAACCATGAGAGGTCGGGGACCGCAGGGGAAAGCACGAAGGGAGGACGGGAGGACGGGGAATGAAGGCCACTCGTTCGGGACGGCCGATGGGAGGACTGGGGAATAAGGGGGAACAGAGGGGACCGGTTAGGGTATGAAACGGGGGGAAATCGATTCTGATCAAAGGGGGTGATCGTCTCCCTGGAAGGCTTAGGGGTGGGGGTATTATCGGTTTTTCAGTGAACAGCGTGGGTAATTTGGGAAATTCACCACTATAACGGCAACGAATAAACGGCGTTACGCCACGTGTTAATCCACGTAGGATTCCGTTAGTGAGTCCGATAACGGAGGATGAATTTGCAATAACGGCGTCAGATGGGGTTGTGGGAGGTGTAATTTTAGACGATAGGATAGAGCTGTCAATTTTGAAATAGTACAGGATATATTTGTCAATTTGGCCTTATTTTTTTGGTTGATTGTTGAGGTGGCGTGGGATTGTGTACAGGTGTCTGTCTATCTTCATCCCCCCTTCGTCAATGTATCTGTCTGTCGTATCATCCTTTTTAGTTTCACATTAAATAAGCTTCGATGTAAGTCAAACTAATAGATGTCAATTTTGTTCTTGGAAGCTTGAAAGATGTGATATACAGTGTAAATTAGTCGTGGTACTCCTTAATCACATATACAAGATGAATGAGAAGCCCTAATATCTTCTGTTGGAATTCTTATGACAGGTTTTCCCTAATGGGTTGTGATAAAACTTCCTGTGTCTGAGTGAGATTCCTTGACGATTTCTGGGAGATCCACTGCTTTTGGCGACAAAACTTAACAAGGTATAATATAATATTTTACCACATCAGCAAACAACTTGCATGCACACGACTCGATCAAGTGGCCATTAGTTTTGTCTGAGGAGCATCGGGTTATCAAATCAAGTTAAACAACGTCAAACTGCTGCCATATTTCTCACGGGGCATCTCTTCGCATGCTTTTGGCTGAATTTGAATCCCTTTCTTGCAGGGTGGGAACGACTAGGAGATTTGCGACTCGGAACGAACAGTTTGCCCACACAGGTCAGTAAAAAAAACACCGCCACCATATGCAGGCAACACCAAATTTATAATCCATGCGTCGCACACAAACGTCGTCACCCACTACCGCAGTCAACTAAGGCATATCTATTTGACGAAAGCCGAGTCTTCGTATGTAACTCTTCCTTTCTTTTGTCGTATGGCAGTTACCAGCCCGGAAGATACAGTTAAGCAATGCAAAGCGCTCTTCCTCTCCTAAATCACAAGCCCGGCTCGCCTAGGCTGCGCATTACGTCCTCGCAGACACACCTCATTCCAGTCACATGAGAATACTTACCACGTACAAGTTTTGTAACATTATGTAAGAAATAAATACTCAGATTTATACTCGAACTGTACTTTAACTCCATCACTCAATGGCCTGGGTTGATCCAGAAACTTCGTTATCCTCAACATAATCTCATAAACTAGCCTGGATTCTTTATGTTGTATGGTCTCACTACCACTTCTAAATAGAGATGGCGATATCTATCTCTGAATTGATCTAAAACTAGGATATTACTACATTGGGAAAAACCTGGGTTGTCATCGAAAATCATGGGCTCGCCTTGCAGATGTAAGGGTGTTTGAGAGGAGCATGGCAATGGTCATGGGTCCGACCCCACCAGGTACAGGAGTAATGGCTGATGCGACCTTACAAGCTTCATCATAGCAAACATCCCCAACAAGCTTGTAACCTTTGGAGTTCTTCGCATCCTAAAACGGATATTGGATAGGACAATGAATGCTACGTACCATGTCGAAGGTGTAACATGCACTGGCTATGATATTAATAATTAACATCGAAGAGAGCAATATAAGTACCTCGACCGGATTGATTCCGACATCAATAATCACTGCACCAGGTTTGACCCAGCTTCCCCTCACCATGTTAGCACGCCCGACAGCAGCGATGATGATATCTGCCTGCCTCGTGATCTCCTCAGCGTTCGGTGTTCTGGAATGGACAATGCTTATAGTAGCATCTTCTCTCTACAGGACACGATGAATAACCAGCTCAGCCAAAAAAACAAGAGCTTCAAGATTTAGATGAGAAAGATTATTACCTGAAGCAGCAACGCGGCAGGCATCCCAACGATATTGCTACGGCCAATCACGACTGCTCTCTTTCCCTTTATATCAATATTGTATCTATGCAGTAGCTCTATACAACCTTTTGGGGTACACGGCACGAATGATGGCTCTCTACCTCTCATGGCAAGCCTACCGATATTTAGAGGGTGAAAGCCGTCCACATCTTTCTCGATGCTCACAGCATTTAGGACAGTCTGTTCATTCATATGCTGTAAAAGAAAAACGACGAGATAAGAACAAAGAAAAAGACTTTGAAAAGCTTATCATAAGGAGATATATATATATATATATATTATAAAGTGGATTGACATAAAAATACGACCGAGAGTTCTTCAATCTTTGAGGAAACTGATATCCTTGATTCACCACCTCCCTTACAACACATCATGAAACCTTGAAAAACAATGCAGGCGAATCACAGGACTGGAGACATAAGGTTGACAATCACAACAGGAGCAAATTTGAAAGGCATGTGAAATTCACAATCAAATAATAGTGCTTGCACAGAACTATCAATGTAAAAGCGATATCAAATCAGATGCATACCGAAGGTAGTGGTAATTGAACAAGGATTCCATGAACGGCAGGATCCTTGTTGAATCCTTCAATGAACTTGAGCACCTCCTCCTCCTGAGTATTCTCAGGTAAATTCACTTCGAAAGACTTGATACCGACAGACTCACAAGCCTTCTTCTTATTTCTTACATAAGTCGCAGAATCCTTCCTGTCTCCAACAAGAATAACCGCTAAACCAGGCACGACGCCGATCGCATCCATCATTCTTGACACCTCAATCGCAATTTCCTCCCGTATCTGCTTCGCAGTGGCCTTTCCATCTATCACTTTGGCGCACGCCTCGGGTTTAACCGAAACTACATGCGCCAGAGAACACAAACAATCAGTACAGGTTACGACGATCTGCAACTTTCATCTCGCACACGACACCTGTGAAATATCACGCATACCAGGCATTCGACGAGATTCCCAGCAGAGCAAAACGCATGCACGAGCGAAAAGACAAAAAGAGACCCGGGGAAAAGCAGGGGGAGCGCACCCGAGGAAACGGAGGAGGACCCCGAACACCGGAGAGGCAACAACTGAGTCCTGAGGGAGGGAAGGGGCAGGGGGTTGAAGCCGGTGGAATAGTAGCGGCGGGCGAGGACGAAGCCAGAGGAGAGGAGGTGGGTGCCGGAGGAGGAGGAGGAGTAGGAGACGGTGGAGCAGTCGGAGGTGGAGATCATCATTGCGGAATTCATACTTGTCTTTCGTCTTCGCCTTCTTCCTATCACTCGCCGAGATCCCTGTGCTGTGCCTACTCGCACTCTCCACGGCAGAAATTCCAAATTAATCCCTTTTTAGAAAAAAACTATTAAAATAATTTTCCTCGTTTCCCTCGTTAAAGCCAAGCCACCCCCATATTAGCTTTCCTTTTTTATTTTTATTTTTTTAACTTTTCTTTATAAAAAATGCTTGCAATTTCTTTTAAAAAATGGCATTATAATGAATTAAAATAATAAGCCTCTTTTCAAGTAAAAGACGATTTTAGGCCGAGTATTCCATTAAATATTTTTGGCGTTCCACTAAACGGGTAAGTTAGAATTTTTCTGCTCTCTCCACCCCTCCGACTTTGAGATTGTCTGGGGGGAGGCGGGCCGCGACATCCCCACGTCCGGCTCACATGATCATTAATCCCTCAACCTGACGTAATAAACAAACCCATTTTTAAGATACAAAATATACTATAAATTTATGAACTTGACTTTTATAAAAGCAAGATTACTCCTAAAAAACTCGACTTTTTATTAATCCCTTAATTACCTAAAAAGCAAAATATTTTAACAATCAACTCTAATTTGGAACAAGCTCCTATTTACTCGACCTTTTTAAGGATTCATGGCAAATTAAATAAATGATTAAATAACAATAACAACAACATGAGTTTTTCAGTTGAATCAGAATATTAGCACAACATGGAAAGGATTTTGTCTTTACGAACACCGCAAAAATGGGCCGGGGTGTGTGTCTTGTGTTAAATGAGAGTAGGAGGACATCATGTCCATCAAAGAGGCAAATACTATGAGATGAACCGGAGGAGTTTCAGGAGTTTGCCCTTCACAACCCCCCCTTAAAAATTCCCTTTGGTAATGATAAAAGAAAGGAGCGGGGAAAGCGAGCGAGCAGTGGCGCACCAGGCTCTTAGTCCTTTCATTCAGCACGTGATTCTGTACATTTTACAAAATCAGTGAAACGGAGATGTTTCTCAGGGCAGCGGAGACGGAAGGTCGTGCAGCTTCACGCCACCATGTTTTATTCTGTATTTGGCTGAGATCATATAGGTAGCATTCCTTCGCAGGTTTCGTTCTCGTCCGAGGAATCCGAGCACTGACCTTTCGGTCGGCTCATGATCCGGGAGAACCCGTAACCTAATGAACTTCCACTCGATTGACATAGCTGCAGAATGATATGGTCGGTTGAGGAGGAATTCGTGCTTTCTGAAGCTGTTCTATGTTAGAAAATTAACAGAGGATGGTTAATTGTACCTCAGTCAGCTCGGATAAATGGCGGGATCTAAATTCGTTTATGGTCGCAGCTATTTCCGAAGTTGGGAGTTTGGCCTTCAAGAAAAGAACGGGCACGTCAAATGGAAGGCTATTAACCCCAGTGACTAGCTAGAAATCGAAGTCCGCTAATGTAGTTTACCTGAGCAAGAACTGCAGCTGCTAACTGCAGACTCGGCTCCAAGGTTTCCGGAACAACCTGTATCGGTTTAGGAGAATGGTCAAGAATATTGCAGTCAAAAAACCACCTTCGAGGAAATATACAAAGAGGAAAAATCTACGAGGGGCGTGATTGGGATGTGACTCATTGAAATGGAAACGACGTGAAAGATTTCAGACTACAGAAACAGGGCGAAACTAACCGCAGTAGCACCGGCTTTTTCCAGGTTGATGCCATGATCGACGTCATGGGCACGTACAAAAGTTTTCACATGGGGGAAATACTTGTTCAGAGCCCAAACAGTCCGATAATTTGCACCGGGAGTATCGAGCGTAATTGCTGCTGCGCAGGCTCTTTCAGCCCCAACTTTATGGAGAACCTGGGGGAGTGGAGTAAAAGAACGGATAAGAAACAGAACACAAAATCACATGACAGTAATATTTATCTCTACTTACCTCACGGCTGCCAGCATCTCCAAAGTACACTGGAAGATCCAGGGCACGCCCGATGGCAACTCTATCGCTGAAATAAACAATTAACAAAAGCAAATAAATACACAGGCCCATTCATTGGGAGCAACTCTTTAAAGCGAAATTAGGATAACCAAACCCTTTTGTTCGACACAAAGCATATGCACACTAGCCAGTTATTCATTACCCTTACCTCCTCACATCAAGAGCAACAAATGGGATCAACCGTTCCGAAAGAAGCTGAGCAATAATCTGGGATGAAAAATTGAGTGTCATAAACATGTGCAGAATCCATGACAATTTCATCAAGACAATTTATTCGATAAGATGCAATTAAAGATAGAAACCTGGCCAACACGACCGAATCCACAGATGATGATGTGGTCTTGCAAATCATCCGTCTGTAACAATCATGATAAAGAACAAAGGATGTTATGTCAAAGAGATGCTGGAAAATAAAATCCAGTTGCAAAGAATAACCCTTTATGAACAAAGATCTTCCAAAAAAATGTGAGCCACTAAAGGACATCAACTGCATGAATTTCTGGTCTCAGGAAAATGGTAGGTCCAAGATATTATCAATGAAAACACCGTTTCAGGGAAAAATTTCCTCTTCACACGGTTAAATTTCATTAATATAGAAGGCTAACCAACTACTCCCATGACCTATTTTTATATTTGTTCAACCAGGATCCTTGATGAGTGTATACAAAATTGAAAGATTCTGACAAAATTATTTGCTGGACCATTGCGTGTCCATAAATGTGCCCTTTATTGCCAATGCAGGCTGCACAAAAGATGCAAAAGCATTTTGAGAATATTACCTCGCTCTCAACAGCCAACAAACTTCTAACATCATGCAACTCAAAACGAGAGGCAATCAATTGGCCTCCAGCAGCTAGCCATGGTGTGAGGGCCATTGAAATACCAACCACAAGGAACAACAGCGACGATAGTTGGGATGACATTATTGCCTGAGACGAGTTGAAGTAATAAAAATTCATGAGAAATAAAGACCGCCTTCTTTCAGAAATAAGCTAATGAAATTATTTTTTTTCTCCTCCGATGCTCCGATGGAAGAACCATCAATAGACTGACACTAAAAGCAAGATAATTGCTCTCATTATGGGTGCCAGACGTCGTTATGATAGCAAGGATAACCTGGTTGACTGCTTCACCAAATGCCACAAAAGCAAACTCTCCGCCTGGAGCAAGAAGAAGACCAACTCTTATGGCAGATATAATTGAGATCCCGAAAAGTCGGCCAATTAAGGCAACCAATATAGTCTTTCCACCAATTAGAAGCGCCAGCATCCCTGTTATCAATGGAAAGTTTGACACTAGAAGCTTTGGGTCAATAGACATTCCCACCTATAAGACAAAATTACGATTCATGAGCATAATATGGAGAAAAAGTGCTGCTTGATCACTAGATTTTTCACATTATTCATATATAGATTATGATTAAACAAGAGAAAAAATTCCTCCGTAGCACCATATGCAATTAGACATGAAATTCGTACCGTCATAAAAAAAAGGCCTAATAGGAGGCCTCGATAAGGAGCAATATCAGATTCGACTTGCAGGGAGAATTCTGTTTCTGCAAGAAGTAAGCCGGCTAAAAACGCACCCAATGCCATGGAAAGTCCAGCCTGTAGGAACAATCAAAGAATTCGCGTAGTAATTATAGTTCATATGACAGCTCCTTATTAATCTTTTTAAAATTCTATTTTTTTTATGTTCAAAACCCAAACTGATATTCTCCACGAGTAAATTATGAGGCACGAAGCAATTCAGCCAACGTATCAAATGCAACTGTAAGATGTTTGCAGTAACAGTATGTGCTTTTCATGAGCATAGACAAGTGCATGCTTGAAAAAAAAAATTACAAAAGAAAAAGTTAAAACAAGGGTTGTGTACATATTGATTGGCCAAAATAAATTCTTCTATGGAAGTAGAAAACAATGGGGGTGAAAAGGAATAAAAGATACCCTGGCTGTAAGAAGACTGGTCCCCAATATAACAAGGAGGGTATTTGCAGAAAATATTTCTGCATTTTGATTTTCAGCAATTTGCTTATAAATTGGCCGCAGAAGCTGCACAACATAACAGAATACAACATAGAAAAGCAGTTATCATTTATATTGTTTGCTGTACAAGGACAAAACAAGCTCATGTAGACGAATCGTTGGAGGAAACTACTCGGGGAATGACAGAAGCCCTCATGAAGAAACAGAAAGGACATAGTATTTTCGCAAAATTTTCAGGCATTTTCATGTGAAACCACGAAAGATCGCCACTGGCATTCATCACATAAGACCGTTTCAGGGAACAAGACAGATTGAGTAGGTTAACAAAGAGCACAATTTGAGAGCTTAAAAAGCATCAAGAAGTACTCAGTACAAACAGATCTTCATTTTCTTCAATCTCAATTCTTTCAGGAAAAATGGCTTCAAAGATTAACAACAATGCCAACGTTACCATCAAATCAGGCAGTAAAAATAACATAGCATGTGCCTTTATTTTTTATAATATTCAAACCAATTTAACTAAAAAAAGGGTTTGCAGCTCAGCATCCTTGCACCATTCCCAAAGGAAAACTTACCAAGCGTCCACCAGCAATGATTGCACTGATGGCAATTACAGCTTTGACAGCAGCCAATCCAAGAGCCTCAGCAATTGCTTGAACACCCACCTAAAATAGTAAGTAGGAGTTTGATTAGCCATCTCATTACTAATAAATGAGAGGCATCTTAGTTTGCAGAGTCCCTCCCAAGTTGCATGGTGCTATGGGAAGGAAGGTCACCTCCCTCCAACAGTAATAAAGTAACTTTTGGAAAAATAATATTAATAGAAATTAATTGCTATACAGCAAGTGAAAGCAGCTCAAAGTACAATTAACAAACGCAAAAACAATAAGGAAATGCAACCAAAAGCAACTGGTTAAGTTGTAGCATATACATTAGTAGCCATCTGTACATATGAACATTACCAGCCAAGGAGACTAGGCTAAGCAAGTAAAGAAGCATTTACCCCTCCCTTCGATGAGTTTGGCGAAATAAGTGGGATGAGTATCAGCAACACTACAACAGCTAAATCCTGGAAAGATTGAAGATGTGTAAGCTATGAACCATATGACACGCTAATTCTTAACAATCATCAGGTTGCCTAACTCTATTTTATACCTGGAAAAGTAGGACAGAAAATGTGGCACGCCCATGACGAGATGTGCTCTCACCTCGCTCCTGGAGCACCTGAAAATCTTGATGACGTCAGTTTCAGGAAATATGATCAGTTGTAATAAGATTATGTATTTTTCAAAGATGTTTCTCAAAAATAGGCCATCCCAACTAAAACTATGATGATGATAGATTGTGGAAAAACAACAAGGTGTTATGGGGGAACAAGTAGTAGCACCTGTAAAACAACTGCCGTCGAAGATAGAGCCAGACCATTCCCAATGACAATTGCAGCGGGACCCGGCTGTCCACAAGCAAAATGAGCAACCAGACCAACAACCACAGCTGTAAGCAATACCTGTAGTATGCATGAAGCTATTTTACATTGAGAAGGGGGCAACTGCATTACATCAGGTGTTTATGGGGGAATACTCACCTGAGCAGTTCCAAGTCCAAAAACATACTTCTTCATGGAACTCAGTCGTTCAACAGAAAGCTGAAAACAACATGAAAGCTTCATTCTTTAATTCCACCTTATGTTTCTTTGGTGGTGCAAGGATAGTATACAGTAATTTGCTGGATAAGTGCAGTAATTTGCTGGATAAGTGCAATAATTTTCATTCCAGAACAAACTTTACCTCCAGACCAATGTTAAACAACAAGAAAACCACTCCAAACTCAGCAATGGCCTTGGTCCCATGTACATGACGAATAATAGAGAGCCCATACGGTCCAATCAATATCCCAGCAGCCAGATATCCCAAAACAGGGCTGCCTAAACATCACAATAGATAAATTAGGTTTTATTTGAAAATTTTAGAGCAGTGCTATCATAAATTAGTAAACGTAAAAACAAACTGTTGGAAGCTGCAAATAATTATTTTCGTCCAAGCTAGAATATTATAACAATGATACAAATACAATATTTCCATTATTCCTTGTTATGATTTTTTACAAAGAAAATCAACAGAGTGGATATTCAAGGAGTCCCACCTCCAGGGATCTTCTGAAACACTGGTACAAAAACCACACTAGCTAGAAGCAACCACAGCATGTCCAATAGAGAAGCTTCTTCTTCATTCACCTGAAAGTATTGACATGGATAAGAGACAATAATTGTTATTGGTTAGCAGATATTATAGCATTCAAGAGTATCCAACCTCAGGTTGAGGTAGCATCGCCATGAGCTTTTTAATTCTTTTAGGAAGCCTCTTCAATTGCCGAACCAGAGATTTTGGATGTGATGAGACTTCTTCAATACTAACAGTAATGACTTCAGGCTGTTGAAGCAGTAGATCACTCCTATCAACACGTTTTGCTGCAAAAGTGACCCTGGTAATATCACACATGAGGCATTACTCGCTAGATGAGAATGATAAGATACAGGGATTAGTGGCATAAGACATTGTATTTATAGAGGAAAATCCCCTCACAAGACTGAGATTTTTCAACCAGACAAAATGATAAATTCTCCACTTTGTTGATTGACTTGAAAACCAATCACGGCGGCCAGATAAAATCGTACTTGCTTTTCGATTTTTATTTTATTTTAACAACACATTCATAAAAAGAATACAAGGTATTTTTTAAAATATGCTGTTTGTGAAGAAGTTAACAAAGTTTTCAAGCTTAAAGTACCAAGTTGCAACTGATCAAGAAATAGTTTGGTAAATATATGGTGAACAGAAACTCTAATACATACCCAGCACCAAATAGCAAACCACCAAGGATCAGTTTTGGCCATTGTTCCTTTACAGATTGCAGAAGTCCCTGAAAAACTGATGCTGGAGTAAACTCTTCTCCATCAACGGTAAAGGAGAAGAATGATGCAGAAAAGAATCTAGAAGATTTCTTCAGTAATGCCTTTGGCGACCCAAAAGAAGAACTTTCTCTGCTTGAGTCCTGCACATCTTGCTTCTTTGTTCTCAACTTTTCAGCTTCAACTTCAGTTTCCCTGTATGTATCTCCTGCTACCTTTGCTGTATCTTGATCGTCCAAATTACCAGGTGTAATTTGTTCCTCGTAGACACCAGTGACTCTATCTGGTTGTTGATCCACTAAAGGTTGACCACCAGCCACACGATCACCACCCATTGTAATCTCCAATTCTCTATCATAGCTAGCAGCACCACCATCCTCCTGAAGAATGCTATCATCTTCAGATGCCTTTTCGTCAACCACAGGCTTCTCCAAAGTGCTACCTGCAGACTTTTCAGCCTTCTGCAGGGCAATCTCTGCATCATTTACACTCTGCAAGGCCTCTATTTCCAAGGCAACTGCTTGCTCTGCTAAAACCATTATATTTGCAACATCTTCCTCTGCCTTTAAGGCCTCATTCTGAGCTTTCAGAGCAACTTCCTTCAGTCTATCCACTTCCCTCAGTAGTTCCTCCTTCTTAAAGATCAATCTCTTCCATTCAGCCTCACACTCTGCTAAATTCGCCTGACAGTCTTTTAGATCTTCCTCAGCAACCAAAAGAGAGCTGTCCTTTTCCCTTATCACCTTTCCTTTATCACTCTCTTCAAAATTAAGAGCATTGTTGTCTCCTTTCCCAGTTTCTAAAGATTCTAGTGCCACCTTAAGCCTTGCTTCAGCTAAGGACAGAGCCATTGTTGCTTTCTGAACGGCCTCTTTAGCAACAGATTCTTCATTCACAATTTGCTGCACAGCATTCAAAGTAATGTCAACGTCATTTAAGGCTTGCTGCGCTTCATCCTTCAAAGCTATAGCCGTTTCAGATATACTTTGTGCTTTTTCTTCAAAGGCCAGACTATTGATTCTTGCAACTTCCAATTCTCTCAATGCTTTTTGCAGCAAGTCCCTCAATTCTTCAATGGTAAGGGCATCAGAGCCATCCCTTTCTCCTCTTCCACCTTCTTTCGCATCACCGTTGTCAGATGAATCCATGGAGTCTGATTTTGCATTTTCCCCATCATCCGCAAGCTCTGTTCTTCCATTGCCATCAACATATGCCAAGGAATCATTGCCTTGGCAATGCAACTTGCCTGCTCTAGAGAGCCTGAAAACGTCGTTGACCCTAAATATTGGCAGACTCTTTCCATGATGATTATGGGAGAGATTTGCAGGTTCCCCCTTAGATTTCCCAACCGAACGGTCACACCCTCGACAGGAAACTATTCTACCCAAATTCTTCTTCACACCAGTCACTCTGAAATAACTCCCACTCCTTAGTGGACATAATCCAAAATTTCTATTCCTAAGAGCCAAACTAGTATTCAAATTCTCCCTAAACCTGCAAGTAGTGCCTTCTCCAGCGAAGAATACATTAGATTGCCGCAAACTACATCGCATCTCCATGTTTCCTCTTCCAGCTCCTACTTGCCAGCAAAAACACACAAGAGTTTCAGCACCACATTCTACATCCCTTCATTTGACCTTCTGTCGAACAACTGGTCAACAAAATAAACCGCAATAGAATACCGTCAATCAACAATACCAACTACATACAATTGAAAAAACATCATTTCACACACTAACTTGATAGAAACCCCATTTCAAAACAGAAATAAGCAATGAACTAAATCTGCAAGTGGAGCAAGCACACATGCATCGCAGTTTCCCACGAGCGCCCGAACTACCAGTCAGTTATTGAACTTGAAAAATAAACGCAAGCAACAACTCCTTAAGATTTTCATTATCAAACACATTTTCTACAACCAAATACCTATCAGTGGACAAAAACTTCAACAAAAAAAAGCCCTCACTTCAGTCATACAAAAGAAGAGGCCACGCACCACCAGCAGTAACGCCTCTACCTGCACAGAAAATACAACAGCAGCACAAAAAAAATGCTGAAGAAATTAAAAAAAAAACACGTCAGAAACAAACGCTAATTCCCTAACCCACCCAAATCGACCACAAATCAACGTCGACGCAGGAATCAGCTCCAATCGACTAAACGCGATTGAAGCAGACACTCAATGGCCCAGCTATTGACTTCCTCAGTCAACAATCGAACAAATCCGGTTACGAGGAAGCACAAATCAAACGGATTCCGAAAAGGATTGAAACTGACCAAATCTACTCCGGAGTCGAAAGCCTCAGCTGCCGCCCCCCCCCCCCCAAAACGAGGCTGCCGTCCCTACACACCGCCGCGAAATAACTATGTCCGTACGAAGAAATTGGCGAAGGCGACGGAGGAGGAAGAGGAACAAAGTGAAGTCTGCTTTTTTATGTTGTGAAAAAAAAGGAAAAGAAAAATCGGTTGGTTTGTATAATTTTTGTTTCAAATTAAAATTATGGATTTTCTTATCTTGTCTTCTTTCGTGATTTTCTTTTAAATAAAGAAATTATCATTTCCTCTTGTCCGTTCGCTTTCGCTGCTGGTTGTGCAATCCTAGCATGGAAGGATCTGGTCACGAAGAACGAAGAGATGGCGGATTTCTGAAGTCACCCACGGTTCCAACCTTGAAGTTGAGTTGGGGACACGTCGCTAGAATCGGCGAAGTTACAGAGAAAACTGTATGGACGGACGGATGGACGAACAGACTGTCGGGATGGTTAACTGCACGGAGAGCTTTCGCTTACCGTCGAGCTCAAAGAATCAACTGCTGAGCCCTTCTGATCATGAACATGGTAAAAATTCTTTATTCATAATGTGGGAGATATATCATAGTAAAAAGAGTGTGGCAAATTCAATCTTAGTACATATTGAACAGAAAAGCAATGAACAAAAATTTGATAACCCAACAAAAAATTTATCAATGGTTGGAACCGCCGCAGTGGCACCTTTGGTCGTGATCTAAGACTGTTCTTCTGAAGGAGCACCATTGTCGTCGGCAGGCTCCTCTTTAACCTCCTCCTTGTCGGTTTCCTGGGGGGCATCCGCCGGTTCCGGAGGAGGCGTGGACGGGACAGAAGAGGAAGCCCGCCTGTGCTGGGTGGACTTGAGGACGTGGTCATAATCACCTTTCTCCATGAATAGACGTGCGAAATGATGCTTGCAGTAGAGGACGCCCTCAAGGGCAGCGTACGAGGACTGAGTGAGGGCGCATCCTCCGTGTGCACAGCGGAAGCAGTTCTTGTGGTAACATTCCCCTTCCAGAGACACCTTCTCCAAGGGGTACACAGTTTTGGTGCAGATGGAGCACTTGTCCTGTGTTCCGGAGAACATTGCAGAAACCTTGCTGGGTTCCTTTGACTGAACATTCACCATTGTCATCAGACATCGGGTGATAGCAAACATCAAGTTATGTAAGATCGTGACAGAAAACACAATACAAAATTGAGTTTATGGGAGGATTGTTATACCGAGTCATTTTGCTTCTCCTGAGGCTTGCCTGCAAAATCGCAACATTATTTCGTAAGCCATTGTATTACTGTATATACGTATTTTAATCCTTTTCCCTATTCCGGACATGATACAGGGACTGAATCTCGAATGGATCTGAGAAAGGTGTTTCCATCACAACCTTGCTGGAAGTTCTTGGTGTAATTGCCAGCTTCCTTGAAGAGCTGCTCATAATGGGGCTTGCAGTAGAGGACGCCATCCATCGCACAGTAGTTGCTCATCTGATAGATGGATCAATGCCACAAGTTTTAGCTTTGTCAAATGCCGGAATCAAAATTGACGAAAAAGATGCTGGAAAATTTTAGACGTGCAGACATACCACGAGGTTTCCATTGCAATGGGTGCATCTGAAGCAATTCTTGTGGTAAGGCATACCTTCAAGCGACATCATGTCGACCACGTAAACTGTCTTGCCACAGGCCTTGCATTTGTCCAGGGTCCCTGTAAACGCCATCTCCAATTGATTATCTTTGGCCTATGTTACCAGGGCCGGCGCCAAAAATGATTCCAAGATCAAACAACACAAACCCCCATCTTTATTCAGATGGCGAAAGTTTGCGGTGCAGGTTGTGGATTATGAATGTCTGCAAATGATGTAAAAGGGCGTGGAAAACAAGGATGGAGGGAGGGAGATCGATCTTCTCCCATCCGTTAATGGCAGCCATTGATGGGATTTGCGTTTAAAGTGGGGCAGAAACAAGGGCTGACATTTCCTACACTGGCAGGGTTTTCTATTAACGTCTGATTCAGATCTGCTCCCGAGGTTGTCCAAATTTGACAGCAATCTCCACTAAAAATGAAAGTCCCAAAATTAAACTGGTCAAGGAAAGGGCAATACAATTTTCTGACATAGTATGAGATCCGATATCGTCTTCCCGTGACGGTCGATTCTCCGAGAGCGATTGACCCCTCCATCTAAGATATTGCGAACAATGACATTGAGAGAAGATATCCCACGTACTTCGTAGACTTCCACAGTTACATTCTCGTCAATCCATCTGTTTCTCCGCATTATGGCGTCAGGATCCGGAAAGGTTGACGGGTTGAGAAGCACGGAGAGGGCTTCTTTAACCCAGCCGGGAGTTATGACCGGTTTCAACCGGTTGATGTCACTTGGACAATGAGGGATGACAGAGAAGTTCAGGTCGTTTCCTTTATCACCGGCTCTGCTATGTGCAATCTCGTAAAGAGGGATCCTTACACCGGCAGGAGCAGGGTGAATCACAGTTGGAAGGCTATTGGCAGCGCTCTCCTTGGTTTCTGACGGATGAATAAATCGATGGGAAAACGAGGATTGCAATGAATGGTATGTGCCACCAAGCTGACCACTAGAGTCAGTCAATGCAGTCGTCTTAGCACCGATTTTCCAGAATACATCTTCACGGTCCACCTGCAATAAAACCTCTCTTTGTCAAACAACCAACATCCTAAAACTATCTGCACCTCCTGCAGTAACATCCCTCACCTACCTCTATCCTCCTGACTATATTTTGAACTCACTACATGGAGACATTCCGTGTAATTGACATTTTGCAACGCTGTACTGAACACAAGATTATTAATCTAATTTCCCTTTCTACCCAAAAAAAAACTATCTGCACAAGCTAAAACGAACAATCTCTCACCAGATTTTTCATAAGGACAATTTCGTTCTTGTAGCCAGTGCTGCAAAACAAGAAAAAAAATGCTAGTAACCTGAGTCCATAGCCGGAACTCAAGGGTAAGTGGAAAAATGGAAAGATACTCATAAAACTCGGCAAAATGGCAGTCTCATCTAACACACTCAAGCAGTCTGAAACTAAAAACCATCCGAATGGTCAAAACCAAGTGACAAGTTATTGATTTCAGAGAAATCCATGAAAGATCATACACCCGAATTAAGATAAAGAGTTGAAAGATGCCATAGAAGTTCAACCTGATACCTCCACCACCAGCAGGGCCATTAGTATATAGAGCAGTAAACTCTTTCACAAACTGGATAGCGTGCTCCTTTACCTCGAATGACCCATCCATCCGCAACCTAATATCTTCAGCAAGATCAGATCCATGAGGTTTGTTGATAACAGTTGCCTTCAAGCTATCAAGACCAATGATATATGAAAGAATGTGATCGTTGAGACCCGGGAATGTTTCTTCCAGCCATGATTTGACCTGGCAGGCGAAATCAGCAAAACAAAAATCTCCAGAAAGAAAATAGAGGACACATTCAAATGAGTCGGCAATATACCAAGAACTCAGCAGCCCGTGCACGAGAGACAGCTTCAAAACCACAATAAGATATTTCTCCCCATCCTTTCCATCCAGCATCCTGCCAAGTATGTATGTTAATAAAAAAACGTGAACAGATGCTTCCCATGGAACGTTGTGTAGCCATTGTAGAATATAATGCTGCAAACCTTGGGTACCAATTGCAGCAATTGAGCAGGTACAGGTTCAGCAGATGGTTTGGCCCCAAGACACAGTACTTTGTTGCCTGACAGAGGATGAAATTTTACATCCCTAACATCTATCACCTAATTAAATCAACAACAGACAGAGACTGATTATATTTCCACCACGCTAAGGGTGGTCAAGTGTAAGCCATTGCGTTATAACAACCTCAACTAAAGAAAACCTACAACATCAGGCATCACATAGGCTTGTGGATCACCAACTTCATAGAGAAGCTGCTGTGCGCAGGTGCTTAAGTTTAAAACTCCACCACTACCGGCTGCCTTTGCCACACATATTTGTCCATCAAAGCTTACTTCGGCATAAGGAAGTGATAGGTCGAGAAGCTGAGGCAAAGTAACGTTCCGATTTTTATCACCTGCAGTCAAAACTCAGTTAAGGTAGATAGGACACACCAAATACCAGAACCTGAATGGATAGCTACACCAGAACGAGCAGAATATGGTGCCACAGAGGTACCTGAATGCATAAAATATCCACCTGTCAGTTGACAGCCACACTCTAAAAGATGACCAGCCACAGAACCCTGTGCTAACAAATCTAAGTCATCCCAGTTCCAGCCCAATTCATACACCTGACACACAAAGAAATTACACAGGCTCACATATTTATTTCCTGACAGAAAATAATGATAAGGTGAGTGAGTATTCACCATTGGGGCCAAGAACAAGGCAGCATCAGCTAGTCTGGAAGTAATTACTACATCTGGTTGGCAGTTTTCTAGACATTCCACGACAGGAGCAGCTCCAAGATATGTGCTAAGGCCCTTAACCAAAGAGACAAAGGGTAAATATGCCCATATAATGGGCTCGATCCACGCAAAAACGATAAATTCAGCATCATGACAAGAACTTTCTGGCAAAAGAAACATTCATTATCAAGACCCGTTTCCAGTAGCTGTTAACATCATGTCATATTGTCATCATGAAGCATATCCTCAGGAAAATGCATATGGGGCAGAATTTAATATGGTTAACTTGGATGACGATGAACGATTAAGGGTAATGACAGAAGTCGTCATGGTGCTTACACCTTCGGTAATGTTTGCATTATCAAGCAAGTGATCAGAACCTGAACAATGAGTAATGAGGATTACACAACAGATAAAAAGAGACAATAACCAAATCAATTTCACCAAACAAGAAAAAAATCGCTTACCTGAGTTTTTGAGAGAAACCTCACGAACAACTGCAACAGTCACCTGAAGACCAAGGCTGTTAGCCGCTTGTAATACTTTTTCCTGTGCACCAAGTGGGTCGACTTTCGACACCAAATCAGCATAGATGGTGAAACCCATCAGATCATAATTTGGGTAATATCAAAACAGAGGTAAGTTGGGGAAGCTATGAAGTTCACACCTGCACCCATGTTTGTAATAATGCAAGTTCCCCTTTCCATGGCCATAGGTAACAGCAGTCTAATCCACTCGGGAACTGCAAATCAACAGAAATCTGCATCACGAATCAGTAATCAGAGGCAAACTGTCATAGATGGGAATCATAAAACATAAAAACAACGAAGAGCATATACTTCGCGGGTCAAAACCGTCGCGACCCGCAGTCATTTCTTGGTAACGATCAGACAGAGTTCTCTCCGCTAGGCACTCGAGCACCAGATAATTAAGCTCATCTACCCTCTGAAGCAACTTTAAAGCCGCCAGCGGCCTGTCGCCCCCGAACCCAGCTCCGCAACCAACATATACCTTGTCCCTCAACCTTTTTGGATTAACTCTCTGCAATGGAAGGCGTGCACAACGTGCACACGCCAATCGTATATCACTGCATTGCCCAAGCATCATAACCAATGATTCCGAACTGAAGAACAGGAGAATAACCTTCTTGATGACACAATTCCGGGTCAAACCTTCACTGTGCCCCTCCATCAAATCCCAGAGAGTTATCACAGGTCAACAATCAAACTGTTCATCGATCATCAGGGAGGCAAACGCATAAGAACACAACAAAGCACTACAATAACGCAAAGTAAAATCAACTAAAATCAGAAAATCTACCCAGTAACGATAAAAAAAAATTCATCACCAGGCACCAGCAGAACTGGGTTCAAATTGATGAAGCAAGCGCGGCTTTTTATCTTCCATCGAAACCCATTTCGACTCGACAACGTACGAGCACAGTGAACTCCGAAAGCTCAAACCTTGGCCCGTCCATCCGACATGGATCCACTGAGGTCCCTACTTGAAACTTTGAGGACTAAACTAGTAAATGTTCAATTATTGAGACTAAATTGGATAGGTATTATAACATCAAGGACTAATTGGAAATTTATTTTCTACGCTTTCCCACGTTCCCCCAAAAACCCCCGACCTCCGTCCTCTGATCGCTGAACCCCAAAACCGCCATTTCTGCCGCCGTCGAGGGATCTTCGCGACCGAGCGGGGGGTTAACGGAAGTTCGATCGGAGTGGGAGGAAGGACTGGGCGTCGGGGTAGGGACGGAGGAGAGAAAGATGGTGAACTCGTCGGTGGTGAACATGTATCCCCTCTCCAGCTACACATTCGGCACTAAGGAGCCGAAGATGGAGAAGGACACCTCCGTCGCCGATCGACTCGCTCGTATGAAAGTCAAGTCAGTAGTCATCTTAGTGAAATTTGCTTCCGTTTGATCAGTTTGATGGTCGCTGTGAGAAAGTTCCTAGTTGGTTTCGTTGTTGTTATGGATTGTTTGGTGATATCATGAGAAGAAATGACCTGGAGTTCCGACGCTCTCTTCAGCACGATGGGTGTAGTTTTTTGCTTGTTAGATTGAGTTTGATGGAGATTAAGTGTTCTAAAGAGTAATGGATTGGATTGGATTTGTTCATTGGCAGTGTCGGAGTTCTTGGTATTTCTCGCTTGCTTGTTTTGTTGCCTGTTCATATCCCGATCATTGTTCGATACATTTACGAAGATAGGTTTGATGGGTTTTTGTTGGTTTGCAGCTACATGAAAGAAGGCATGAGAACGAGCGTGGAAGGCATTCTGCTGGTTTGTTGATTTCTTTTTCTCTAGGCTTGTTCTGATATTTGTGATTTTTCTGGTTTTCTAGTAGTGTGGTTTAGCTTGGGTTTTTCTTTTCAAGCTGCCCAGATGGTTTATTGACAAGTGACAAGGTCGCTTTGTTTTCTCCACTGTCATTTTCCACACGGTCCATGATCCATTTTTATCTACTAATACAGGTGCAGGAGCATAGACATCCTCACATTCTCCTCTTGCAAATAGGCAACACCTTCTGTAAACTTCCTGGGGGACGTCTAAAACCCGGGGAAAATGGTTTGTTTTCCAGTATGGTTCCTTGAATTGCGTTGTCCGAGTGGTCCTGCATTTTGTTCACATGTACTTTTCTTTTTATTGCTTGTAGAGATCGAAGGCCTAAAGAGGAAGCTGTCAAGCAAGCTTGGTGCAAACTCAACCCAACTGGAGCCTGATTGGCAGGTTCGACTTTGAGTGTATAACTTCAATCTAAAGTTTTGTTTGAGTCTCCTGAAGGAAATGTGGTCATGGGAGTGAAATCCGATGGTTCTCGTTGATCTTTATTGTCTGAGTTTGGTTAGAATGTTTTACCATAGCCTAAGGAGAAGGAATCATTATAGCCATATCTCAGATCCTTTGATGGTGCCTCTTTGATAGTTGCTGATCCGGAGAGCCAACAACATATGTCTTCCTCTCTTTAACAGATTGGCGAGTGCGTCGCAATGTGGTGGAGGCCAAACTTTGAAACTGTTATGTATCCTTACTGCCCTCCACACATCACAAAACCAAAGGTACATAGCCTCGTGAAGCAGCAGCTGCAGTATGCGACGCAATTGCCCTACTGACTACAGCTTCTTTTATTCAGGAATGTAAGAAGCTATTCATTGTGCATTTATCTGAGAGGGAGTACTTTGCCGTGCCGAAAAACTTGAAGCTGCTTGCTGTTCCGCTTTTCGAGCTCTATGACAATGTCCATGTGCGGTGGTTTCTCCCTTCAAATTGCCAGGCTTCCTTTCAATCATCTTGTGGCTCGCTTATCCAACACTGATTTGGATTCCACTTGCAGAGATATGGACCTGTTATCTCCACCATCCCTCAGCAACTCTCCAGATTTCAGTTCAACATGATGACAACCTGATGGGAAGTGCCAAGGACGCTGCTCGGCTGAGATCTGGGTCGGAGTACTTAGTCAATCTAACGCGGTTGCATGGATCAGGAAACACCTCTAACGTACTTGAATTGGGGTGTGCGCTTGATTTTCTAGATTTGGATTTGTTATGTTCGACGCTGATTTTGCGGTTGTGGGAAGATGGTTTAGGTGTAGTCTTTTAGCTTGTAGATCATATGTTGTCCACACATTGTCTCATTATGATTCGGATTATGCATCTCGGATGCTTGCCCTGTTGTGTCAATACTGGATCAAGCCTTTGCCTTGAACTCACAGGTTTTGACACACAAGATACAAATCTTTTGGGGCAAAAAGAAACAAGCATTCGGGTCTGGACCATGGCCTTCTTGTTCTTCATTTTCTTGGCGTACTCTGCCTTCCTGTAATAAGCCACAACTAAAATCAACCCGCTAACCACTTTCTACCTCCTTTTTTTCTTCAGTTTTGCTTCGATGGCGGCCTTCTGGCTGTCATCCAAGGACGCTACTTCAGACAACTTCTTTTGTGCCCTGTCGGAAATGTTTCGGTTCCAACAATAGCGGTCCTTGGCTTTCGATTTCTCGCTTTCCTCCCGCGTTGATGAAGAAATTGAGCTTCTCCTTCTCCTTCTCCTTCTTAGTCATAAAGATTCGGACATTCAAGGTAAAAATATCGCTTTTCTATTTGCAAATCCGCCAACTCCTCTGCATCCCAAAAGATGATACCCCAATTCGCAACCTCAGAATATCCTGCCGTATTCCGCAAAAACGAAATCTAATGGACACTCTCCATCAGAGTTGTCGTCAGCAAGACTCGCCTCATTGGGCCAGGCCCAATTATCGCTTCATCGGCTCGAATTACCTCCTGACCTGTGAACGTGATTGACTGGCATCACCGCCACCGTCCCGCTGATCCCTTCGCCGCCATGAACAACGACCACCGCGACGGCGGCGATTTCGCGGACCTCGTGTGCCGGAAGGTTCTCGCTCGGTACCACTCGCTTCCGAAGAAAGGAAAGCCCCAGGGACGCGAGGTTACCGTCCTCGC
The DNA here is from genome assembly GCA_029817715.1 of Melastoma dodecandrum. NCBI lineage: Eukaryota > Viridiplantae > Streptophyta > Magnoliopsida > Myrtales > Melastomataceae > Melastoma > Melastoma dodecandrum. Next base: position 4,647,984 of record JARUPY010000606.1, read on the forward strand.
TGCCTTCCTCCTCTCCTCTCCCTCGCAAGGTCCCGCTGCTTTTTATTTTTAGTTTCTTGTCGGTCGGAGTTGGTCATGTTAGGCTGGATGCTCCCTTTCTTGCGCAGAGTTCGAGGTGGTCGCCATCGGGACGGGCACCAAGTGCATCGGCGGGTCCTCGCGGAGCTGCCGCGGGGACGTCGTCAATGATTCCCATGCCGAGATCATAGCGCGGAGGGCTCTGATGAGGTAGTCGTCTGACGGGACGGGGGACGGTTAATATTTTGTGATTCTGATTTGTGTAATGTCTGCAAGCACATCTGTCAGAGATTCTTGGTTCTGCTTGCTGCAGATTTTCATTTGTTAAGGACACGGTTACTTAGTGCTGTCATTTGGTTAAAAGTTTGAGTTCTCAGAAAGGTTAATGCTCGTGGACGGTGGTCAGGTACTTCTACTCAGAGATTCAACGTCTCAAGAGCTCTATCCCCAAATGCGGCAATGGAGATGCTGGTGTAGCCGAGATCTCGACATGTGGTGGGTGTTCTACTGTTCTGAATTCCCCTATCGAGATGGTTTTAGAAGACGCTGGGAAGGGAAGGTACAGAATGAGGTCGGGTTGGAAACTCCATCTGTACATATCTCAGTTGCCATGTAATTCCTGCGAGATCATTTCCTCTTGTAATTAGTGCAATCAGTATACATCTCTACTTAACGCTATGCTGTGATGAAGTTAAGGAGTTGTGTCTCTAGCATGGATGATTCAGTATCACAAGAGGATTTGAGACCTTTGGTTGTTGATTTTGTTAGGTGGTCTTGCTTCGGGTACGCTTTCCTCATCTTCGGTGTCAGATGAAGGACTGGGAAAAGGTGAAGGTGAGGCAAACGTTACTTGCATACCCAACTAGTGAGACAAGTACAATTTTAAGGGTGATTCTTTTGCCATGTTTATTTCGATGGTGTTCTTATGTATACTGCATTCATGTCATACCCTTTTCAGGGAATGACATTGGTCTCATTTCGTCCGTGCAAAGAAAGCCTGGTCGTGGGGATACCACTTTGTCTGTTAGTTGCTCTGATAAGATAGCAAGGTGGAACGTGGTTGGTGTGCAAGGTTTGCTTATTTGGTCATCATTGTTTGTAATTTGATCCATTTTGTTCAGCTTGGCCTTTCAAGTCTGTGGTGCTGGTATCATTACTAAATTCAAGTAACATTAAATCGACATCTTATAAGCTGTGGATCTTTGGCAGGTGCTTTGCTTTCGTACTTTCTTGAGCCCGTTTACTTGTATTCCTGCACAGTTGGGAAATCTCCGCACAGTCACATGGTCAGTGTTTCTACATGTGAGCATATGTTGAAGTGCGCTTTATACGAGAGGATCTTGTTCTTCCCTGGGGAACTGTTAAGTCCCTTCCGATTAAACAAGGTGTTGTAAATTGTTTATGAACCGGATGTTGCTGTGGACAATATAAGTTATTGCTGAAGCTGTCTAATATCATCACAGCCTCTGTTCTTAATGGCTCAAGTACCCTCACCGGAATTCCAGCACTCTGAGACTGCTACGACTACTTTAACTTGCGGGCAAGCCTTTTTACCATCTCTTTGGCTCTAAATATTGATATTTTGGATGAATCAATTGGCCTTTGATCAAAGAAAATTATGCTGGGATTGTTAGGTACTCGATATGTTGGAATAAATCTGGGTTACATGAAGTTATCCTCGGCACAACTGGAAGAAAACAAGGTACTTCAGCCAAAGGGGCTCTCTACCCATCAACTGAGTCCCTCATTTGCAAGTAAGTTGTCGTACCAAATTATAGAATCAGCCTCGGACCTTATTTTTCTTCTGAACTGATTTATAAAGTTCTCATTATAGGAGGAGATTGCTGGAGTCATTTCTATCCCTGATGCGGGAGGATACGGAAGACCAGCTACGCCAAGAGAACGTCACTTATCTAGGTTGCAAGGTAATAGACACGGCTAATGTGATTATCTCTTCAAAGAGAATCACCCAGCGATATGAATCTAATGTTTCCCCCTAAATTGCATCACCCCGGCTGATTCTGTTCTGGATTGTAATCTCGTCTCCCTCCCGTCTGTCCAAATTTTGATGTCAACACCCCAAAATTCCCCCACTTGTCCAACTGCCGCTGACCGTCGGCACGCCTCTCCTAACTATTGCCCATTTATTCCGAAATAAATCTTTTTAGGGGGACCAATTCAATTCAGTATGGATCTTTCACTCAGATTTTCTTTTTTCCACCAGGAAGGAGCTGGACGGTACAGGTTGATCTCCAAGCTTTTCAAAAGCACGTCCTCCTTCCGCAACTGGCTGCCGAAACAGATTGATCACGAAGCCTTTTCAATTGCGAGGTAGTACGTCAACAATGAAGCAGAATCCGTGGGCACCGGACCTCCTAATATGATCATGTTGCAGCACTGAATGTGGGTGGAATGCAATCTCTTGGTGATGGATGCCTCCTAAAATCTAAACCGTAATTTGATAAAGGGACTATCTTCTTTTAAGGTTGTTTGCCCGGTTTTCGGAGCTTAGCTCCGACTAATCCGGACTCAATCCGGGCAGGACACCTGACTATGGTGAGTGAGTCTTCTAACAAGAGTGTCTGTATATGGTAAGTTTCGAATCCGAGACTTTCTTAAGCAAATACAAGCTTCTTATCACTTGGACCAACTCCATGTTGGTAAAAGGACTATCTTCATGATACTTTTTATGTCGAGACATAAGTGGCGTATCTCCGGCGGACTATTACTGATAAAGGGATTTAACGGACCGGCTAAAATATTTAACGCACTCAAAACGATTTTTGGGAAAAGAAACATCGTAACATACAATAATCTCATAAGGTTCGGGGACTTGCACGCATGCGAGCACCTACCATGTTCAAAAGTGTCGCACAAATCTCACAGTCGAGAGCAGACGAGCCTCCAAACCTACGTCGCCGAGCCGGGACGAGAGAAAACGACATGGTCAACGATCTCGTCGTAAATGTCACGTAAAATTTGGACCACATAAAGTTAAGTACTTGAAGATAGAGTCGATAAGCTCGGTTTGAGCTTTCCTAGTTGTATAGGGTGACATTTGAAGAAAGGATTGTGAAGAGGACGACCGGACAACCGGGTCGTCAATTTTCCTTAAAAGCATTATAATTATAATTATAATTGTGTGGTTTGTGAAATGTCAAAAAACACAAATATTTTTTAAACAAGTGATGCAGAACCATCTCAATGTTCTTTCACTTTTTCTTTTCCGAAAATGTAATCATTTGTAATGGCTGGCTTAACACACCGATTTTTTGCATTCTTATTACTAAGTTCTCTTATTACGAAGTTGGAGATATCGAAACTTTTTTTTTTTCTTTTTTCATCTACTTCTCGTCGTCAAGAGCACTCACTATATTAATATTTAAATATGCCCCGACTACTTCGGAATATATAACTTGTTAAAAAATGCTAAATTTATTTCTTTACATGAATTAACAATTTTTTTTTTAAAAAAAAGAGCTAGACAAAGATGTGATACAATTTGGAATAAGTTTTGTCATGAATATAAAAAATAATCCATCTAAAAGGTATCCTAAACTCAATGATATCAAAAGTTTTTTTTATGAATACAAGTCTTTCTTTTTTATATATAATTTTACTTATCATATTCTTATTTTGGCCAACTATAATTAAAAAAAAAAAAAAAAAGCAATCAGTGGCGCGTAGCACAAGTTCTTACGACCGCCAGTTAAACCAGTAGGGTCAGTCGATCTTTTCTACCATTGTTTTCAATCCTCAGCATAACTTTAGCACGGCAAAAAGTATACTGTAAATCCGTATACCACCAAGTTCGAATCGTTTAACTTCGGCATGACAAGCGTGTGAAATTCCAGCACATTGCGATACGACGACGTGAAGGATGGTGGATTCAAGAAATTTAACGTGATTACCAAAATGTAAAAAGAACAAATAATAAAAATAAAACGCAGATTACAATATGGATGCAAGAACAAAGGAGACATGACCAAGGTAGGCAACCAGATTCCGTCCGTAAGTTGAAATATGATTGTGCTTTACTGCAATCTACTTTCAACCATTTATAAGATAATCTAACTTCGGCCGGACAGGTTTGTCGACTATACATAGAGACTTCTCCAACTTCGTCAACTGGGCAGGTTCCTTCGACTTTGTCGACTGTACAAATTTATTCTAACTTAAATGATTCTTTGTTCCGTCATCAATTCAAATGCTACTCTATTCAAGACAACATCACCCTCTCATATTCAAAAAATAAACAAATAAATAGGTGAAGGGAGGGTTTCAGGTATGAAATTCGTAAGTGTTATTAGTTTAAGGGGATGGATGGATGAAACCACGATGCCCATCAATTAATAGGCTCAGCTTATCTCCATCAAACCACATATCGGCAGTCTTTTAGAATTGTTAAACAATTTAAAAACTTGTATCGATAGAACTGCATGAAATCCGTTGTAGTCTAGTTGGTTAGGATATTCGGCTCTCACCCGAAAGACCCGGGTTCAAGTCCCGGCAACGGAATGCATTTTTTTTTTAATTTTATACAGAACACAAACATATTACCATTCTATCTATAATGACTTTGCCCTTCCGCTCATTTGTTCCTTTATATCATCATCATCATGTCCCTTATTTTGGACTATAATGTCCTTCCCATTTCCTTATAAATTCCATACCTTCGACATCCCCTCTAAACTCATCAGTCGAGTTATCCAGCGATGGAGACGACCGGGCCGATTCCGTTCGCGTTCTTTGTCCTCGCGCTCCTCTCCTCCCACTTCCTAGCCGTTGAAGTTGGTGGCTGCAGCCCCAGCGGATGGATCCGAGGAATGACGCCTCCTCCTGGCCAATGCAACACGGGAGACCAGTCCGAGTGCTGCAAGAATGGGGAGGAGTACCCGATCTTTCGGTGCTCACCCCCTGTGAATTCCCACACCAGGGCCCACCTAACCCTCAACAGCTTCGAGAAGGGCGGGGATGGCGGCGGCCCCTCGGAGTGCGACAACAAGTACCACTCCAACGACACGCCGGTCGTTGCGCTGTCGACGGGCTGGTTCAATCACGAGAGCAGGTGCCTACGGAATATAACCATCCATGGGAACGGGAACACCGTCGTGGCTATGGTTGTAGACGAGTGTGACTCGACCCAGGGGTGCGATGACGAGCATGATTACCAGCCCCCTTGCGACAACGACATAGTCGATGCATCGAGGGCCGTGTGGGAAGCCTTGGGCGTTCCCAAGGATAACTGGGGTTGGCTCGACATTACTTGGACCGATGCCTAGCTCGGGTAATCATCCCCCGGATGCACCGATACCTCATGTGTCTGATCTAGACAATGTATATTTCCCTTGTGTGGATTGTAATGTTAAAGATGGGCAAATGATATTCGATTGCCACAACAGGGGAACTTCGTCAATCATCAACGAGAACATGTAAACACTCAATCGCCCGTCTCTTGCTTCATGATAGGCAGCAGTTCAATACAGTACTCGAAGATGTGCACTTTTACATCCAGCGCGGAACTCACAGAGTTGGTAGTTGAAACTAAAGCCAACAATGTCACATGCCCCTGGAGCCGAACAGGGGCTATAGGCCGTTGGGGTTCAAGGCTAGGCGTTCTTGGGCATACCCGGCAGATCTGATGTCCGACTCGCGCATTGATTCTGGTTGAGGATCGGACAAACTTCCTTTCATCAGCGTAGGTTGTTAGAACAAGTCTGGCTGTGTGTGTCTAATCTTGCCATCGGCTGGGTTTTTGTTTGGCCCAACGAACAAATTATTGGCCTCTCTCTCTCTCTCTCTCTCTCTCTCTCTCTCTCTCAATTGTTAATCTCGGGGGAGAGTCGAGGAAGGGATTTTTAATAAACAAACAAACCATATAAGTGTGTGGGTATTCCCGTGATTCATATATCTTTTTATTTATTAAAATAATAAGATAAATAAAATATTTGTGGGGAAAGGTTCTGCAATGACACAAAATTTAAAACTTCTTTTAAAAAATATTTATAAAAATTTTAGTATTATAATGCCCCCATCTTCTTCACGTGGTGAGCCCAGCAGCCACCCCCATAAAAAATTATAAATAGTTAATAAATTTCTTTTAATACGAGCAGCGCCTGACGATTGAGAAAGAATTTGTGTGGGGGAGATTTTTCTTGTTACATGGCTTTATCCTGTGAGGATAGTTCCCCCTTACCCTCACTTTTAGTCCTTTACGACACTTTCATTATTTTGTTTTTTTTTATATATTTTATTTTGGTCTAAAGTTTTGAAAAGTTTACGATTAAGTCCTCCGAAATATCTCGACAAGAAAATGAATTCCTTATGGAACTTCTTCAAAATTGGAGTTCATCACGTAGTCTAGAATGGCTTCAATATATCTTAATAGAATTAGGTCTGGTAGAATAAACTCCAATTCACCTAGATAATAGAATATTTAATGAGTTGGTTACTGCGAAAATGAAAATTTGCATGCCGGATTATCCCATAGAACCAAACCGGAATTTATTCCAAGGGATAATGTCCTCAAATCAATAATTACTCCTAGTGCTTTTCTGGACAATGATTGTGAAAAGTACGTATCCGAAAGGATAGATGAGTTGCTATCACTGATTCGAATGACTGCGTCTACTGAGATATTATCTCATCAGTTTATGAATTATGTGTATCAGCCATCATGGGCACGACGTAAAAATACTGGAAATCTTTAATAGCTCACACGGACATTAAAGAAAAGATAGATCAAGGGCTGACCGTTGACGGTGTATTGACAATTATTGTGGATGCATTAAAATGAGGGTTCTGTGTTTTTTTATTGTCCATTGAAATAAAGTGGTGCAAGTGAATGACTGATTGTCCAAACCCAGAATTGCTCCATTTATAGGGTTGGCAAAAATTCTACTACTTGACTTTTAAATGCCGTAGTGGATCATTTGGAGAATTTATCCACCAAGATAACTCAATTATCAGGGCTTAGAGAAAATTATTCTGAGAAATTAGAAAAACTAACTCTGATTCAAAGTGAATTTGAGGAATTCTTTCAAATTGGCAGAATATCAACGATAAAGACAATTAAAAAAATCTTCGTATTTTGTTTTGATGAACTAAATTGCAGAAAAAGTAAAACTTGACGCTAAAAATTACATAAAAGAAAAAAGGGAAAAGAAAGAAAATCGTAAAAAAGGAAATAAAAACTTTGCAAAAAAGTTAAAATAAAAAGCAACAAAACTCTTTTATCCTGTCCTGCTATTACATTATTAAAATAACCCACAAGAAAAAAAAAGCAGCTGGCTCATGAAAATTGAAATGTTTGCTGCCGGCGGCTTTTACAATCGAATTGGTTGGATTATATCCGGATTCCTTCCGGCTTTCTTCCTCTGTCTTCTTGGCTGTGTCCTCAGAAATATTGATTTGAACCCAACTTTCTTTACCGGGTCAATATAAAGTGGAGAATGGAAGACCACAAGGTTCAGCCTCAGGCTCAGACTCAGGCTCCGGCTCCGTCTCCGGCTCAGGCTCAGGCTCCACCATGGCTGAGGATCCCTTCTTTCCGACTCCTTAACTTATGGGCTGTCCCGGCAACTTTTTGCTTCCTGCTCCTCCTCTTCGTCATCTCCGGTGGATTCTTCTCTAGAGTCGACGACGTGAGTGATCTGCCACGATCCCCTACACGTTCTTCGCGTAGTTGTTAGCTAGTTAGTTCTCTGCTCATTGCGTTTGTTCATAGGGAGTTCTTTGGTTTTCGCCGGAGGAACGATTCCATTTATATGTGCTTTGGGATTAGTCCGGCTGTCAAAACATGTCGAGCGAATCTCGTTGGAATCAGACTTTGCCTCGACTTGACCGCCCAAAAATTGCGGTTATGTTTGGTTGGAGGTTCCATCGGATTGACCCTTCAAAGTTCGAATATATGCCCTGCAGTTCAACTTCAGCAACTCTTCCTTCTTCACGGGGGAAACTGGGACGAGCTCCTTCGAATCAACTGGGATCCTGGGGCAGCTCAATTGCACGAGCGGAACTGAGCACCAGGCATGCCCTTCGAACTACCCCATGAGGCTCAGTCCCAACCTCACAAGCTCGGGGTCCTGCCCGGAGTACTTCAGGTGGATTCATGAGGACCTCCGGCCGTGGAAGGAGACCAGGATAACGAGGGAGATGCTGGAGCACCCCAAGACTCGGGAATTCAGGCACTTCCGGGTCATCGTGCTTGATGGCAAGGCATACCTCGAGACGTTCAAGAGGGCATTCCAGACGAGGGACGTGTTCACAGTATGGGGGATCCTGCAGCTGCTGAGACTTTTTCCGGGCAAGGTCCCTGACCTCGAGCTCATTTTCTGCTGCGAAGACTTGACAGTGATCCCCAAAAGCGACTACCCGGACAATGAAACCTCGGGTCCCCCGCCGCTGTTCCATTACTGTGGCAAAGAGACGAGCTACGACATCCCATTCCCAGATTGGTCCTTCTGGGGCTGGTGAGTGCCCCATATCCTAAAGTCCTGTTCGATAAACTCCCTAGTTAGCCTGACATAACGCAACTAAATTATCCACGGACATATGTTATGGTAAGGCCAGAGGTGAACATAAAGCCATGGGATGTGGAGATTAGGGCAATAATGCAGAAATCCAACAAGATCAAATGGGATGACAGGCAGCCCTTTGCTTATTGGAAGGGCCACCCATTGAACAAGAACAGGAGGGAGCTGATGAAATGCAACAAGAGATGGATCAGAGACTGGAAAGTCCGGGCATTCTCTCAGGTTTAACACTTTGTTCCATCCCCTTCTCTTAAGTTAACCTCTATCTCCCTTCTGGGAATTCATCGTTCAGACAATGAATCTAACTCAGCATAGTAAGTTTCCAAATTGAGATGTAAGAAAGATTTAGGAATCGACACAGAGAACTTTCCCATTTTAGTGCTGTCTCCCCCAATTCATGTCGTCATTGATCGGTGGTGGTCTACAATATGCATCATTCGTTGTGTCAATAGATTGCTGGTCCACCTACTTTGACCCTACTTTTTTACTTTTTTCTTTCGGCTTAATTTTTGAATCAAAGTCAATAAAAACATGGAAATCGCACCTGGGTTTTCATTCATCTCGACAGTTCTCCACGATCAATGAATGCCCTTTTCCTTTCTATCTCAGAATTGGGTGGAGGAGATCAATAAAGGTTTCAAGACCTCAAACCTAGAGGACCAATGCAAATACAGGTAAAAAGAAGCGAAGCAGAACTTTGGTTTGAGAATGTCAATGTTAAACATGATGAGGATGACTATATGTCTGTGTGTTTTAAATAGGTACAAGATATACGTGGAGGGTCGCGCTTGGTCGGTGAGTGAGAAGTACATCATGGCATGTAATTCGACGACGCTGATGGTGAGGCCGGAGTACTATGATTTCTTCACAAGGGGGATGTACCCGCTGGAGCATTATTGGCCGATTAGGCCTAATAACAAGTGCAGGGACATCAAGTTCGCTGTCGAATGGGGAAACAGACACCCTTCTGAGGTAATGTAATGAAGCTTCTTAGTACCCCCTTGCCCGGCTACCAAATAGATATGGTCGATTGTGTGCTGGCTGTCGCATTGGAGCTGCTAAAGACTCGTTCACTATCCGAATCGCTTTTGAGCTTTATACAGATGTTTGATCGGTCATAATGAAAAAATGCTGAAGGAATACTAAGGGCATGTAAGTTTCTTTTTTTCAGGCGCAGAAGATCGGAGAAACTGGGACGAAGTACGTTGAGGAGAACGTGAAGATCGAATATGTATACCAGTACATGCTGCATATGCTTACGGAATATGCAAAGCTGCTGAGGTTCAAGCCGGAAGTACCCCCAGGGGCGACGGAGATATGCTCGGAGACAATGGCATGCACGGCTGAAGGCCTGACGAAGCGGTACATGCTTGAATCCATGGTGACTACCCCCAGCGACTCGCTTCCGTGCACGTTACCGCCACCATTTGATCCAGTCGACCACAAAGCTATCCGTCGAAGGAAAGCAAACGCCACTAGACAGATTATGATTTGGAAGGCGGAATTATTATATTAGCCGGGTTATAATCGGATAGTTTAGGTTGCATTTTTCTTCTTAGTTACAGATTTTCTTTTGTAACCTAACAATTTGTCGACATGATTACAGAAAAGAAATGACCAGACTAGAGATACCGACCTAATCGACATGTTGAGGCATCGATGCATAACTGGGTGTGGCTCAACGGTTGCGCATACCAATGGTTTAGTTTGGGTAATTTTCGTAGACCCGAACCGCGTTCCACAAATCTCATTTCATGGGATGAAACTATGATGCCCCTGCTTAAAGCCCCACTGATCGGCTCTGCTTGTCCCCGCTGTGGTGTTATCTTCTGGGTAAATCTTTTTTTTTTCAAATGAAAGGGGACGATGGGATCCCTACCTGAAAACAGGCCATGGCCGCCAAGTCATGCGCAGACGTTACACAGTTGGTCTGCAACGACAACATTGTGGATTTGTGCAACAGATTGGAGCCTGCTTATCTTGCCGAAGGGTTATCTGCATCACCTTCTTCAATACAGAAGCGTCTCAGTACCTTCTACTAGTACATCCTTTGTGGAAAATCTGAAGGGCTATCTACAATACCCTCTGCAGTAGTGTCTTATTTCTTCTGTCAGTCTTGTATTTGCTATAAGTGTTCAATAGTGAATTCCATCCTATAAGGTGAAGAGTAGAGTAGGCTATTGCCGGACACTATAAACATTCTGTGTCTTATTTACTTTCTGCCTAAACGGAAAAGCAAATTAACAGACACAACGCGAACGTCTGAGCAGAGACTCCAAAGGTCCTGCATCAAACATCGTACGCTACATAAACCAATTAGGTTATGAAGTTTGTTCCTTCGATCTAGCTCTCGCAAATCATCTATTGATAGTGAAGAAACCTACAAGGTTCTGTAACAAACTTTTGCTACTACAAGTATCTTTCAGATCTTGGAGTAAACGTTGCTGATCATACTTAGGGTGGTCGGATCTGTACAACCTTGATAGCAGAAATATCTACCTTCTGCTACTGCAGAAACCTTCTGAGGACTGCATAATCATATCTTATATCAGACTTCGGCTAGTCGTTCTCTCATCAAATAGTTTACTACGAGATCTGCTGTGTACAAGGGTTCTGTAACCTACAGGAACCTAACCTTCCGCTGTTGGGTTCTATTAGTTGTAAAAATGCTAAAAAGGCCATTACACTAATTCATCCCCCTCTTAGTGCCACTGTTACACTAATAGGGAGCAAGCAGCTGCATCCCATGACAAAATAAAATAAAAAAAGTTTTATTCCCCTAAGCATTTTTTGGTTGAAGAAATTTGTGTAAAATAAGACTTCCAATAAAAATAATTATCAACTTCATTAGTAATAAGCTTGTTCCCATGTGTTTGCTAATAATAAGCACAAAAGAAATTCTTGGCCATAGAGCCGTTTGAATTGTTTATACTACGGGGTAATCGATGTAGCTTTTAGACAAGAAATAATAATAATATAATTTAAAAAATAGATGGAGACAAGATGGTAGTCGTGGGTTCGTTACAAATTAACGTTTGTTTGTCGGGGAAATAATTCTCGGAAGTTTTGAAGTTGGATAAATAATACATAAATTCGATATTTGTAACACCGAGTTCGTTTTCCAAAGGGTTCGATATTTGTGACGCTAAATTCAACTCAATTTTGGCGTTGTTACAAACACTAAGTTTATGGAGGGTGAAAATTCCACATGAATTCGATGGCATCGAGTTTACCAAAATTGAATTCAATTCCGTATTACAAATACCGAGTTTGCTGACAGCCAAGGGAAAGTGAGAGAAAAAAAAAAGCATAAAACTCGGTGTCAATAACACTAAAATTCTATAAATACTAAGAAAAACGCGATGTTGCTAAAATCAAGTTCACCGCTCGGATAATTAAACATCCTCTTTGTGAGGGATCTTTGTATTCAATTATTAATATACGGTATTTGTAAGACCGAGTTATTTGAAAGACAAGCGAAGTTGATGCTGTGATAATTATCTAAGCAAATGTTAGTTTGGAACCTAACTTTGTAGTTGTCACTTCACTTGACTCCATTCTCCCTTGGAGTTTCATGAAAACTGTGAGCCGTAAAAAAAAAAAAAAAAGGTCCGGTTACTTCCGAGCTGTCTCCTCGTCTTCTTCCATGGCGGGCTAACACTCATTCATAGAGGAGAACACTCCCGACATTCTTGACCGGGTCATCATAGAGTGGAAATGGAAAAGCCTCCTGCTCCGGCTCGACCAATATGTCTGAGGATGCTTTCTTTTCGAATCCTCGTCCCTGCAACTGTTTGCTTCCTCCTCCTCCTCCTCCTCATCTCCGGCGGATTCTTCTCTAGGGTCGACGACGTGAGTGATCTACCACGACCCCCCCCCCTATATGTGCTTCGCGTCGTTGTTAGCTAGTTAGTTCTCTCTGCTCGATGTGTTTTGCTCCATGGGGAGTTTTTGGGTCTTTTTGCTCGAGGAATAATTTCGTTTCCATTTATGTCGGGATTAGTCTGGCTGTTGTAACGCGTTGACTTAAGCTAGATCGATCGATCTATTCCTGGACTTGATAAAATTCTCAGTTGTATTTGCTTCGGATTGACGACTGGAAAGTTCGAATTATATGCCCTGCAGTTCAACTTCAGCGACCCTTCCTTCTTCACGGGAGAAACTGAGCCGAGCTCTTTCGAATCAACCGGAATCCTGGAGCGGATCAATTGCACGACAGGAACCGAGCCGTGGACATGCCCTTTGAACTACCCCACGAGGCTCGATCCCAACCTCAATAGCTCGGGGTCGTGCCCCGAGTACTTCCGTTGGATTTACGAGGACCTTCGGCCGTGGAAGGAGACCGGGATAACGAGGGATATGCTCGAGCACCCCAAGACTCGGGAATTCAGGCACTTCAGGGTAATCGTGCTCGATGGCAAGGCCTACCTTGAGACTTTCAAGAGGGCGTACCAGACGAGGGACGTGTTCACGGTATGGGGAATCCTGCAGCTACTGAGGCTTTACCCAGGCAAGGTCCCCGACCTCGAGCTCATTTTCTGCTGCGAGGACGCGACGGTGATCCTGAAAAGCGAATACCCGGATAACGAAACCTCTGGCCCTCCCCCGCTGTTCCATTACTGCGGGAAAGACGCAAGCTTCGACATCCCGTTCCCTGATTGGTCCTTCTGGGGCTGGTAAGTGCCACCAGGTGTTAGCTTGTAGACTCCACTACCTTATAAGCTAATGAGACGCGACTAATCGATAGGAATGGTCGCAATGGGTTTGTTTTGGGTAAGGCCAGAGGTGAACGTAAAGCCATGGGAGGTGATGATTAGGGCAATAAGGGAGAAATCCAACAAGATCAAATGGGAAGACAGGCAGCCCTTTGCTTACTGGAAGGGCAACCTACTGAATGACAACAGGAGGGAGCTGATGAAATGTAACAAGAGATGGATCAGAGACTGGAAAGTCCGGGCATTCTCTCAGGTTTAACACTTTGTTCCATCCCCTTCTCTTAAGTTAACCCCTATCTCCCTTCTGGGAATTCATCGTTCAGACAATGAATCTAACTCAGCATAGTAAGTTTCCAAATTGAGATGTAAGAAAGATTTAGGAATCGACACAGAACTTTCCCATTTTATTGCTTTGCCCCCCATGTATATCATCATTATTGCTTGGTGTACACTGACCTGGTCTGCCACACCTGTTTATGTTTGTGTTATTGATTACTCCCCCGTTGGGTTATCTCAACAGTATTCCTCGATCAATGACCTGAAATCAATTTTTCTTCATCTGTTTCTTTCTTCTCGAAAATCTCTCAGGATTGGGCGGAGGAGATCAACAAAGGTTTCAAGACCTCAAACCTAGAGGAACAATGCAAATACAGGTACAATGCGAAGCCAAGCCAACCGACATTTCTAATGTCCATACTGAAATGATGATAATATGCTTGTGCTTTTCGAAGGTACAAGATATACATGGAGGGTCGCTCTTGGTCGGTGAGTGAGAAGTACATCATGGCATGTAATTCCACGACATTGATGGTGCAGCCAGAATACTACGATTTCTTCACCAGGGGGATGTATCCATTGGAGCATTATTGGCCCATTAGGCCTAATAACAAATGCGGGGACATCAAGTTCGCTGTCGAATGGGGCAACAGACACCCTTCTGAGGTAATGTAATGAAACCTTTTAGTACACCTTTAGCCAGTCATCACCTAGCATATCGATCTTAGAAAGGTAATGGAAAAGTAGATGTTTGGTGATTCTGTTATGACCCGATATGTTATATCGAGCTAATCAGAATATGATTCCTAGTACTAAGTTATAGTTTTGATCGGGTAATCTTGGGCATTAGCTTAAGACATGTTTGCCAAATCCTGTTTGTAGCATAGGACTTGTGAGAAAGTTGGGGTTGCATACGGATTTGTCGCATGGAAAGAATCACTTTGATTTGCTTAGTGAGGGGCTGATCTTTCTTATTCGAAACTGTGGAGGCAACTGTTATAGGGGTATGTGTTAATTATTTTCTCTTTTCAGGCACAGAAGATAGGAGAAACAGGGACAAGGTATGTCGAGGAGAGCGTGAAGATCGAGTATGTCTATCAATACATGCTACATATGCTCACGGAATACGCAAAACTGCTGAGGTTTAAGCCGGAAGTCCCGCCAGGGGCGACGGAGATATGCTCGGAGACGATGGCATGTGCGGCCGAAGGCCTGACGAAGAGGTACATGCTTGAATCCTTGGTGACTGCCCCTAGCAATACACTTCCCTGCACGATGCCGCCACCTTTCGATCCTGTCGACCTTGAAGCGATCCGTAGAAGGAAAGCAAATGCCACTAGACAGATTGAGATTTTGAAGGCCAAATAATTGGATTAGCCCGGTTCTAGAATGATAGTTCAGGTTACATTTTCTTTCTTAGTTAAACCCCATTTTCTTTCCTCAATTTAGTAATTGTTGAAAAATTGCAGAAGAGAAATGACAGAACTAGTTATGACAACATTATCAAGAGGCATCGAAGCATAAGAGGCAGTTTTGCTCAACTATTGCTAAGACGGATGGCATAGTTTGGCTAATTGTCATAGATCCAAACCAAGTTCCACAATCCGTCTTCTCATTAGGGATGAAACCATGATGCCCATACTTAAAGCTCCACTGAAATGATTAGAGTAATTCTATTGTCGGTATAGCAATATGACTAATTAATAAAATTAGTAACCCATTGCATGAAATCCGTTGTAGTCTAGTTGGTTAGGATATTCGGCTCTCACCCGAAAGACCCGGGTTCAAGTCCCGGCAACGGAATGCATTTTTTTTTTAATTTTATACAGAACACAAACATATTACCATTCTATCTATAATGACTTTGCCCTTCCGCTCATTTGTTCCTTTATATCATCATCATCATGTCCCTTATTTTGGACTATAATGTCCTTCCCATTTCCTTATAAATTCCATACCTTCGACATCCCCTCTAAACTCATCAGTCGAGTTATCCAGCGATGGAGACGACCGGGCCGATTCCGTTCGCGTTCTTTGTCCTCGCGCTCCTCTCCTCCCACTTCCTAGCCGTTGAAGTTGGTGGCTGCAGCCCCAGCGGATGGATCCGAGGAATGACGCCTCCTCCTGGCCAATGCAACACGGGAGACCAGTCCGAGTGCTGCAAGAATGGGGAGGAGTACCCGATCTTTCGGTGCTCACCCCCTGTGAATTCCCACACCAGGGCCCACCTAACCCTCAACAGCTTCGAGAAGGGCGGGGATGGCGGCGGCCCCTCGGAGTGCGACAACAAGTACCACTCCAACGACACGCCGGTCGTTGCGCTGTCGACGGGCTGGTTCAATCACGAGAGCAGGTGCCTACGGAATATAACCATCCATGGGAACGGGAACACCGTCGTGGCTATGGTTGTAGACGAGTGTGACTCGACCCAGGGGTGCGATGACGAGCACGATTACCAGCCCCCTTGCGACAACGACATAGTCGATGCATCGAGGGCCGTGTGGGAAGCCTTGGGGGTTCCCAGGGATAACTGGGGTTGGCTCGACATTACTTGGACCGATGCCTAGCTCGGGTAATCATCCCCCGGATGCACCGATACCTCATGTGTCTGATCTAGACAATGTATATTTCCCTTGTGTGGATTGTAATGTTAAAGATGGGCAAATGATATTCGGTTTCCACAACAGGGGAACCTCGTCAATCGTCGACGAGAACATTGGGACATAAATTACCTCATTCCCTTACTTTGGCCTTCAGCGACACGAGTTCTTCACGTTTTCTCCTCAGTTGATCCAGCTTTTCCTTTGGTTCCTTGATTTCAATCTCTAGCTTGGACATTTCTTTGGACAACCTCGATATGGAAGAGTCGGATGCCTTCTTGGCATTTACATTTCGAAGCTGTCAAGCAGAAGAAATAATGTTAGGCTACGTGCAGAGAGATCGGGACATCTAAGAGCTACCTGAAGACATGTTAGTTTACCTCGGGAAGAATACACTCGATGTGAAATGCCCACGGCCGTTCCATCTCGCATAATCCGCACACGTAAACACCCAATCGCCCGTCTCTCCTCTTCTCACACAGATCACAATAGTACTCACCAGAATCATCCTCCATGAAGGTTTCTCGGAGAGTCAATGGATGGAAGTGAGTCTCGTGCTTCACTACTGGTGGCAGTTCCATACACTTCTCATGAAGATTGAAGCCGCAGGGAACACAACGGAAGAGAGGTGAGTCAGTTCTTGTGCCGCATCGGTTGCAATCCAAGGATGGGATCGCCATGAAATATACGAGGTTGTGTTCATGGAAGTAATGCTTCCGAGTGGGACCTCGAGATGCGCACTTGACATCCAGATGGAACTCGCAGAGGTCACAGTAAAAACTAAAGCCAACAATGTCCTCACGACATGCTTCACAACACGGATGAGGCTCATCAGTCTTTGCAATAAGACGGAGCGTATGCTCTGGATGATGGGGGTGATGGATCTCAGGTTTAAGTTCTGTGCACGGCTTGTCGAGTAAAAGCCCACAACTGGATGAGCCTGAAGATCGCATAAGTCTGGTGCTCCTCAAAAAATCTGAGCATCTATAGGCAAGGCCGCGAACGTTTTCTCCGCAGCTGGAGCAGCAAACCGCATCACCTGTTCTGTGACAAAGCTGTATTGAATGTTCGTGCCACGACAACTTAATCTCTGCACTCGCCCCTTCCTTGTAGTAACTAAGCGTTCTGCGGGCACAGTCCTGGTGCAGAGCAAAATCGCAGAAGATGCAATGATAACATATCTCTCCCTCTATTAAGCGAGAGCAGGATTGACATTCTACTTCCGGGTAGAAGAGTGCATAGATGAATAGAACGAGGGTGTGGTTTGGATGCGGAGGGTATTGAAGGATTTCTCGCGACTGAATGCAATGTCGATGATAAAAGAACTTGCACTGCACACATCCGAAGAACTCCCCGGTTGTGTCGGATTTGCAATTCATGCATTTGATCAGATTCCCCTGTTCTGCTGACCAGGTCTCCTGTTGATGCTTGTGATAGACTCGTGGAATCCTCACCCCGTCTTCGGTGTATTGGTCCTGAATGCATCCCTTGTGCACAATGAACCGGCAGTCTGAACGCATGCAGATGTATCCATCACCTTCGACAGATGCGTCACAGAGGACGCAGTACATGAGGGTGACCCATCTTGTGGAGAACAAAGTCAAAGGGTGGTCATGGAGCGCAGTGGAGGCAAGCTCCCCAGCCAGCCTGGGCCAGCCTTCTCTGTCAGCCGGTAGAGTAGCCAAAGCACAATTCAAGTCCAGATCAAAGTCGCAGATCTTGCACCTGAACGTGCTTCTAGTATTGAAAACCCGCTTGCAAGCGTCACATCCGAACGACCACCCGTGGACAAGGGTCAATGGATGAAGAGAGTGAAGTGGATGGTTTTGTATCTGGGGAGGCGCCTCGGCGCATCGCTTGTGGATGTAAAAGCCACAATCCTCGCAGGCGTATGCTTGGTCAGGTATAGTGAAGCTGCATAGTCTGCAGGGCTTACACCGCAACTCTTCCGTCAGGGGGTGTTCGTGGGTCGGATGTCGCAGCGTTGCCATGTTCTGGAATCTAGCAAATGAGAAATGAAACCATCTACTTAAAGTTTTAGATGATATCGAAAAGAAAATTGTTCTCTTTTCTGAAATGGCCGACAAAGACCAAAGACTTGATAATATGTTGTCTGGAAAAGCTCCTTGCTTTTTATCAGAATTGGCATTGGGACAAAAGCTTCATGGGGTCCATATGACTGACTGATGCCTTGCAATTATTGAATGCTCCACCGTGAATGTAATTCCGGCCATCTTCCTAAGGCGAACCTTGGCGACGATGACCGGGACACAAACATGGGGAATCTGAGCACCATACAACATCCATGCCACGATCACTCCCTAACCAAGCTACTTGTTCCGTCATCCCCTTACTCCTTCAAGTGTTACCTCTGCAATGAGAAGCTCAAACACTGGTCTTATCAATGCTACAAGTGCAACTTCCACATCCACGAGCACTGCGCCGAGGCACAACCCACGATTCCCAGCCATCCTCTCCATCCCCAACACCCTCTGGTGCTGTCGCATGGGATACAACATCATTTCGTCTGTGAAGGTTGCCATGTCCACCCCTGGTCAAGAATCGCATACTCCTGCAAGGAGTGCGACTTTTATTTGGACTTCCCCTGTGCCATGTCCACTCTGCCATGGAAGGAGGGGGAGGTAGGGATGCCAGGGCAGGGGTTGGTGCCGGCTAGGGTTCAGTATTTTGTGCACGAGCACCCGTTGATGTGTTTCGATGCGGAATCAGGCACAGGGGACTATTGCTGGGTGTGCAAGGAGGAGATACAAGGAGAGGGTTGCGGCTGCTTTGTCTGCAAGCTATTCCTCCACAGCAGGTGCTTAGCATTGATGAGGCCAAGGACTGAGTATGAAGGCGAATTGCCCATAGAGGAGGCCAGGGAGATGAACGAGTCATCTGTGGTGATCGAACACCCTCTCCATGGCCAACACCGGCTTTATCTCTTTATTGGCAGAGTCCTCCATCACTGTTATGCCTGCAAATCCTTCTGCCGCAGTTCGTGGACTGGTGATGATATTTACTGTTGTTATGTCTGTGACCAATGCCACTTCGGCCTCGACATTAGGTGTGCCATGACGGTAGTCCCTGCATCTGATCCCGTGGTCACAATTCCTCGCATCTCCCACGAGCACCGACTCGTGCACTACTTTGCTAAAGGGGAGGCATTCATCAAATGTGTGGTTTGTAAGGCTTGCGTATCCTGTGAGTTTTCTGGATGTCCAGACTGCTGCGTCTTTTTCCACAATGACTGTGTCATGGGCATGCCTGAAATATTTGAGTATTCATTTCATCCCGAGCACGCTTTGACTTTGAGCTTGTTCTGCGTCAGCAAGAAGTTCCAATGTTGCCCGTCTTGTTCAGGACCCTTGGATGGTCAGCTCTATTTTGGCTGCAAGTGTGGTTTCACTATACATGCAGAATGCGCTCAGAGAATGCAGGCTTATCACGAGGATGGGAACAGTTCTGAGATCAAGTTATCTTGGCACGAGCACTCTGTGCTCCTCTGTCATAGGATGCATAGGTCTCCTTATTGTAGTGCTTGCTTTGAAAGTGCAACCGGCCTCTGCTATGTCTGTCCAGTTGAGAAATGTCAGTTGTTCCTTCACCGGTCATGCACGAGTCTTGATGCAGAGATGCAACATCCTCATCATCCGAACCATGTGCTTTCTCTCATACCTCGTTGTTTGTTCAGACAATACAAGTGCGATGCCTGCCAAGAAGAGGTACGGGGCTTCTGTTATTCGTGCTCAAAATGCAGCTTCTACTTGGATACCGCGTGCGCTTCAGTAACCCCTGATAGAAAACACGTCCTCCACGAGCACAAACTGACACGATTCGAGAAGATCCCATCACTTAAATGCAATGTATGTGGCAACAGCTGTAGTTCTGAGTTTTACCGCTGTGTCGCATGCGACTTCAACATCCACTTGCCGTGCATGGAGCTGCCACGAACAATCAAACCGGAAGCTCATTACCACACGATGGTTCTCTACGACTACTATGTCGATGATGACTCGGGGGAATACTACTGCGACTTCTGCGAGCAGAGAAGGAACCCGAATCTGGGTGTATACCTTTGTGAGCAATGCAAGATGCAAAGCAAATTGGTTGCCCATATCGAATGCGCGCTGTCGAAGGTACGCTGCAGACTTTAAATTCATATACCCCATGTTCGTACCTGGAAACATCTAACTGACGGAGTCCTGAACATTTCATTCAACATTTTGCAGTCGGTTGTTATGAAGAACGATAGATTGGTGGAAAAAGTGGACGAGAGGATTGCGCGTTTACGAAGGGAGGCAGATGAAGCGAAAGCAAAACTTGAAGCAACTATGGCAGAGCTGGAAGAAGCGGAGCGAGAGCGTTCCACGCCTCCTTACTAGTTGTGCTACCTTATTATGATTGTGAGAACAATGACCAGGGGTCTGAGTGTAGTGAAAGCGGGCGAATCCTAAGGGCATTTTGTGTTCCATGTCGAAACTGTGTCAAGAATGTCTTTAGAAACTGATACTGGTTGAATATGTCGAAACAGCGTCAAATACGTCTCCAGAAACTGATACTTGAATTCATTTCCAGGTGGCAGAGATCTTAATGTTGACAGCGGTAGGGAAAACAAATTGGAACCTTCCGTTTTGAAATGGGGAACAGCTATCTAAGGGAATGTACGAAAAGACGGACCTGATAGTTTTATATGACCGAGTGTAGTTGCTTAAGAACCAGAAGAGGAGTCTGGGTCTTCAACTTCAACCACTGGCCGGTTTAGCTGCACTGAGCGAAGAGTATTAAGATTCCTGCAATTCGAGAAATTCTGCACTGTGCCAAAAACGAGAACTTTGTAGAGATTCTGTACATACGAATGAGTATCTGCAAAGTCCATGTGCTTCGAAAGCAAAGGAATAGAATAGAATGTTCGTGTCAGCTTCTGTTTAGGTCTTGACAGGCATACATTTTCTCATGTTTGTGGCCCACCATTTCGTCACAAAAAATGTTGAAAAGAACTTGCAGCCGGGGTGTAACATCACATTCGGATTCTTAACTAAGGTGAGGCAGAAGGAACAAAAGAAAGTAACTGATGATTCTGGGAAGATTGCAGTCTTCTGATGGGTGATGAGGCATGGAGCAACCCAACTCGAGAATTTGGTGGGCTTCGATGGCAAAAGGAGTAGCTGGTGATGCGAGGAATGAAATCGCATTTAATATGACAGAGAGTAAGTTGATTAAGAACCGGAAGAAAAAGTCTGGGTCTTCGACTTTGTCAGCAGGACAATATGCAGAGAAGAATAATGGAGCTAGACAATTGAAAAGTAACTGGAGATGAGAAGCTTTAGATATTTAAAAGGCTTCTCTTTTTTTAAAGGGTAAGAGAAAGAAGTGGGAATAAATTTTTCAGGAACTGATCGATCTTGTTAGAACCTTCTGGAATCTTCGTTTCGTATAATTGAAGTGGTAATAAATTTTGCCATTTAACTGTGATGCCTGCAATGCCAGCTTCCTCTCAGCAAACCGCAACTATTTCGAGAAATCAAGACCGGGAACTTATTTAGCCTTCGGATGCCTTGAAATGTGAGTTTTACTTCGACATTACGTGTGCTGTCAACATAGTACCCCCAACCAATCAAGAACTCAAAGTCACTGCCCACCAGCATGAACTGGCACCCTTTTGTGTGGAGGAGGAGAATTCCATCCCGATCGACTGTGGGCGAGGGTTTCGGTTGCACTACTTGCTGTTTCTTCTTTCGTGTCAATTGCGTGAAAGGACCGGCGAGCCTCGAATAACCAATTGTCGCGGGTGGATCTCGTTTCCGGTTCCATTTAAAATGAATGTCCTCCCTTAATGATAAGACTTCGGATTTTAAAAACGTGTCGGAGTCGCCACTAACCTATTTTAAGTTCAGGTTAGAAAAAATATAGAGATTCGTTTAGGTTCGAGAATTTAGGATTACTAAATCGCATGCATCACAAAGAAAAGGGAGGTGTTAAAATTGTATGTTCCCGGTGTCTAGATTTATTTGAGTTCGGTTTTTTAGAAAAGAAATTGTTTGACACTAAAAAAATGATCTCGAGCTCAATATGCTTAAAATGTTTATGTGAATAATTTTTATGAAAATATTTTTTATAAAAAGTGATTTTGGGCAAACAAGCAACACAGATTTATTAATGCTCTTAACAGTTTCTAAGCCAAAAATAAATTCAAAGAAGAATCGGGTGTTTGTACCATTTCTCGATCTCGATAGAACGTTAGCGTTTATACCTCACGGTGCCGTTTTAGAGTAGGTTTACATAACACAAAGGGGATCTCCCGGGAGAAGGTGTTTTTTGGTTTTGTGATATTTGAGCTGGAACGATACTTTCTTTATCGGTTATCCGAGGTGATTGATCGTTGCCCTAGTTAAAGTATCTGCAAAAAAAGAAAACATTGTTTAGTTTATAATTTAATGCGATTTAAATTAGAACGACACTTGCTTTCACTGATTATTCGACATGGCTTGCAAGCCCCATAGGTTGAGTCTTTTGGGTTGACTTTTCTAGTTTATCGATCCTGAAACAACTTTTTAGAAACGCCAGTAGGAAGAATGAATGTGACATTGTAATTGCTCTAAAAATAAAGAACAAGAATTTGCTAGTTTCATTTTCAGGTATAACAGCGTAACAGTAATAACATCGACCGGTTGGAATGGAACGGCTCCGTCTATCTTTGTTAGGATGAGAGCGCCTCTTGTGCAAGCTTGACGACATATGGGTTGTTGTAGTTGTGGATGGGCTTTTTTCGAGAATCCTTGACATTCTGACTTTTGTTGAAAGCTCTTGACACGCATCTGATGTGCAGCGACTTGTCACTCGATTGGTAAAACTGTTTATGCTCCATTGACCGGTTCGAAAAGAGTTGTCCCAGTTGAAGTGCGAGTTGTCGTTCAGTAAGCAAGTAGCACCTATGGGAGCTTTTCTTGGTTGACTTGACATGGATGCATTGCCCCAGCTTAGTAAGTTAATGAGCTTGAACTTTTGTAGTTCCAAAGCTTAATGACGTGCTTGTTCTGATTTAAGGATCTGGAGATTCTGCAAAGAAACATTATATAATAGTACGAGTCTTTGACAATGAGGTTATTTGAAAGAAAATTGAAATTTCATTCCATTAAGATGACTTTATCATAGTCTTAGCTCTCAATCAATATAATGAAATTGAAATCGTGTGCAATATTCTTTGATTTTGAAATGATTGAAAAGATAATTAAATCGTCAATCCCTTTTAGGGTTTGTGTCGTCTCGGTTCGAGGATCTAACAGCATGCGTCGATGCTCTTGAAGCATGTATGGTTCTTTGAGAATAAGCCTGCCTCAGTAGAATTGACGATCTCCAAATCATAGCTGCCTTTGAGTAAGTCCATTGGGGAATTGTCCTTGGATTGCCCTAGTTCTAGCAAAGAAAGTAAATGCAATAGATGTTCAATTTTGAATGTAAAGAAAAATACTAGAACAATACTTCCTTTGTACTTATTCTTGAAGACATGTCGATTTTGCTTTTTTTTTTTATGAAGCTTGCCCCAGTATATGCTTTGAGATTAGTGTTGCCCCAGTTTTGGATTGACGGGGTCATGCTCTCCTTTTTGAGTTCGATGGTTGGGAGAATATGCTTTGTTGTATTTCTTTGACATTGGTGCTGAACAAACTCCACGATGTAATTTTAGTTGTTGGTGACGATCTTTCCCAGTTTATTCTTCAGATGCTAATGGTGATTGTAAACCTAACATTGGTGTTGTGGATGGTGATAATATGAAATTGGTTGAATGAGTTTTACTTCTTGGACTTTAACATTTGGTTTAATTGAATGTTCATCGTATGCCTTGTTGGAAGAGGGGATGTTCGTTTACCTGCATAAGAAAAACCGAAATCCAGATGGTAGATGACATGCTTGATTGATTTAAATAATAAGCAAGATTGAAAGGAATACACCATAACTAATAAATTGGAAATGAAATGTGAGTGACAAAGTCAAGCTGGAATGATGTTGTTGCACATTTGAACTCTTCGGGGAGAGAGAACATCCAAAGCTTTCGTGGCTGATGAGTAGTCCAACTTTGATAAATACAAGGTACCTCAAACAAAAACAAAAATCATGTATTAGTCTTGATAAAGAAAGTCATGTTCGTGGATGCAAGATATGTGTCAACTCCCAATGAATACTTATACGCCCTTTTACTTAAAAAATAAGGCGAATTTTTTTTTAAAAAAAAAGTTGTCGAAGCCAGATGATTGTAAAATGACGAAAAAAATGAATTCAAAGTCTGGTGAAAATCTATGTGTACCGTCGTAAAGGTCTGGAAAGAATGTTTTTTTTTAGACATGCATCAAAGTTATGCATATGAGTAGGCATTTTTCTAAAGTATCATAACTCGAAAGCTTTGAATGTATGTAGAATGATCAAGTTCGAAAATATGCAAGCATAAGTGACATTATGCGAGCATAAAGAAAACCCAGTGTAGAAATCACTCCCCTTATATTCGCTCATTGAGCAAAAGGCATGTTAGTGAAATTGAAATTAAAAGAAAACGGTGGTCAATGTATAACAAGAAGCATCAATTCAGACCATATGGACAAAAATGTAGATAAGTATAAGATTTTCTATTAACCGTCTTGGATGTGGCTTGGACTCGTTCATTAACCGTAAAAGAAGAAATTCGAGTATGGGTTCATTTTAAATGAAAGGACTCGGATATTCGTCCGGTAGTAAACAGGTGGGTACCCACCTAAAGGTAGAGGCAAACGGCCAATACCCATCAGCATATGGGATACCCGAACTAATCTTATGGTGCCCACGGTGAAGGCTCATGTAACAGGAAAAATCAAGAATTCAAAAATCTCGATCATGTGATATCAAACAATGTATGCACAGAAATAAATAGTTAGAGTTATAACAGTTTGTATGGTTTCAAACACATGCCTATCTAGACTGGCTTTTAACTCACCTTCGGACAAAAGAGTGAGTTGGTATATGCCGCGGGTAAAGAGGTAGACAACCTCTCCCATATAGCAGGTATACTCCTAAACTTAGGTGTCCCTGGGTTTTAGGACGACTCACTGTATGCATGGCAGAGACAATCGGAAAAGTAAAGCGCAAACACACTCCACACAAAGCTTAGGTTGCCCCCAATTTTGTAATCGATTTTTCGACCCTAATTCTCTAGAAAATTACCCAAGTGTCCCCAGCAGAGTCGTCAAATCTGTTGAGGGCGGATCCCGTTTCCGGTTACATTTAAAATGAATATCCTCCCTTGACAATAAAGCTTTGGATTTTGAAAACGTGTCGGAGTCGCCACTAACCTATTTCAATTTCGAATTAGAAAAAATATAGAGATTCGTTTAGGTTCAGGAATTAGGGATTACTAAATCGCATGCATCACAAAGAATAGAGATGCGTTAAAATTGTATGTTTCCGATGTCCAGATTTATTTGAGCTCGGTTTTTTAGAAAAGAGATTGTTTGACACTAAAAAGATGATCTCGAGCTCAATGTGCTTAAAATGTCTATGTGAATAATTTTTATGAAAATATTTTTTATAAAAAATTGATTTCGGGCAAACAAGCAACACAGATTTATTAATGCCCTTAACAGTTTCTAAGCCAAAAATAAATTCAGGGGAGAACCAGGTGTTTGTACCATTTCTCGCTCGTGATAGAACTTTAGCATTTATACCTCACGGTGCCGCTTTAGAATAGGTTTATATAACGCAAAGGGGATCTCCTGGGGAAGCCATGATGGTGTTGTGGGCTACTATCGACGAGCCCAGCTCCAGCAAAGTGATCCACAACAGCGAAAAGAATACGACGAACCTGGTTGTGGAAAAAATAAAAAGAATCAAAGTAGGCAAATTCACCTAATTAAATGGAAGCAAAGGAAAGAGGTTACCGCGTGTCAAGGACGTTTGAACAGAGAAATAATATGAGGCCACCGTGAAGCTCTTGTGAAGGGGGAACGAGAGGATTCGGCCGGCTAGGGAATGAAACCTGATGCAAGATATCATAAATAAAAGAGAACTACCTTTTGCGCTTTTTCTTTAGTGCTTTTTTTCTCTCGTCGTGTGTGTTGTGTTCTTCGGGTCTAGTTATTTATAGGGAGCATGTAGTAACTTTAATATTATTTTTTACTAGATCATTTTTTATGATTTTTCATGATTTTTGTGGATTTTTACTGATTTTCAGTGAATTTTTATTATTTTCAATGATTTTCTACGATTTTTAGTGATCTTATTATTTTTTAGAAAAAATTGGGTTATAACACGGATCCACTCAAAACACCCTCTCACCCTGACATTGCACGCCAAAGAGGGACGATGCCGATCTTGTGATTGTTCCTTGCATCCACTGATTTATGGCGAGTGCGGCTTCAACGTCCATTGCGCTACAAGCTCTAAACTGTCATGAGCAAGGGCAAAATGCTGAAATATGGATGCCGTGGCATGAGCATCGCCTGGTACTCTGTTACAGGAGAGCTCAGTATAACGATGCATGCAATGCTTGTGGGGACATTGTTGAAGGTCTAGGATGCATTTCCTCAAACATATTATGTGGTCTGCTGCATCATAAGTTGTGCACCAGACTGACATCGCAGATCCATCATCCCCATCATCCACTTATTCGGGTGCCTGAAGCATTGGAGAACAAACATCCCTGTGATGCTTGTCTACAGTATATCAGGGTGCTTCAGTTTTTCTTGCAGCAAGTGTTCATTCAACTTAGACACAAAATGTGCTTCCCGACTTCCAGAGCAAAACCATCAGCTCCATCATCACAAGCTAGTATACTTCCAGAAGGTACCATCATTAACCTGCTAAGTTTGCTGTGAGAAGAGTTATTCCGCAATATTCCGTTGTGTGTATTGAAAATTCAATCTTCATGAAGTCTGCATGAAGCTGCCTTTGACAGTGATGAGTGATAAACATCTACATGAACTGAAACTTTGGGATTCATGCCGGTCATATTCCCAAATTCATTAGACTGCATGGGATATTCCCAAATTCAAAGGAAAATTTGACTAGCTAAGCAATAAGATTCCAGGAGAAACGACTCAAGCCTCGATATAGTCATACCGGTCTCCTAGTGTAAATCACCTACTGTACATTCATCTGCAGACTGTGTTGTAGACAAAATTACGGATCAAAAAGATGATAAGATGAGAACCAAAAGGGATCCACACGGTACCTTGGGATTAAATCTCGGGGTATAATAGCATGAGGTTTATTTTGGTGGACATAATTCACGCCTATGCAATTCAAAACTGAAACTGACATTACCGAGATACTGTAAGTTTGTGGAGAAAGAATAGAGAGGAGAGACCAATATATTAGCATAGACTAAAAAGCACTAGAATGGACGATCATATTGATCGCTCTGTTTGTCCGACGTCTCTTTGTGATAGGGTATCAGGGCAGCATCTGCACTTCAGGTGGATTCTTATCCAAAGTATCAGAAGAATGGACAGCATACAGTACCCCCCTTTAGTCCCCATGCCTTGAACCTGAGGCTGCTCCGAAGAAAGTCTAGATCCATGCCCAGAACCCGACTGGGCAGCATGCAGCCAACAAATGGAGAATCTCGCAATATTCCTGTGAGGACTGCCACATATACATCCACAAACATGTGTCGAGCTGGAAATTGCAGATCCAGCGCCATGTTTTCCATCCCGGACACCTTCTGATGTTTGTCTAACTGCCATCCGATTTCAGATGCAGTACCTGGAAGGATTACAATGGGGGCAATCGGCAGATATGGAAGCGGAGAAATCAGTTTCGATCTTGACTTGGACTGCACGTTGCCTATCGTCCCATATTAAGAGGGATATCCGGCCACCCTCCAGGCCATAACGACTGAATCTGTATGCATGGATGTGCACGAGCAACCGTTGACTCCATTTATCACGAAATTGGGAAGTTAAATTTGTCACCTCTGCAAAGAATTCATGATGGGTTAAGGTTACATCTGCGAACTCTTTGCCCACCGGAGAATTGTATTCGCTGCCTTTACTAAGTCGATGGCTCATGGATTCGGCATTTTGGTGTTGAAATCACCCAACTGCTGCGATTCGTCCAACTGTTTGCAGAGGATGCAAGTCGGACAAATTGTCGATGCTCATATCGGGTTCCCTCTCAAAATCAAAACTATAAAATCGATCACGGTACTGTTTGGCCGTTACCCAATGGAAGTGGGGCTGCTAAATATATATAACACTTGAATCATGTGATGTGAGGTTGAGGACGACAGCATTTAAAAAATAATAGAAAGTTGGAAGCACCATCAAAGTCTTGGTCTTCTTCCCAAACTCCCAACTGTAATTTTAGTCCATCTTTGCCAAGGGAAAAACGAAGAGGAAAGAAGAAACCCAGAAAGATGAGCAGCCTGCGGTGCCATTCGACTCACGGCGCCCCCCTGAGGCTTGAGAAGAAGTCCTACGGCGTCTGTGACCTTTGCGACGGAGCCATTATCGGGAGATCCAAAGTCTACCAGTGTGAGGCCTGCCGCTCCTGCATCCACAAACGATGTGTCGATGCACCTGCCACGATCTGCCACCCCTTCCACCCTCGTCACCCCCTCTCCCTTGTCCACAGATCCCATCCGTGCTCTGCTGCCAGTGACGGCGCGCCACTGGACAACGGCACCAGCAGGTACGTTTGCGGCGATTGCGGGTACCATGTTGACTTGGATTGGGCTTTGTGCTCCCTGCCTGACGAAGGGTCAGTCCCCCCTCAACCACTCGAGGGGAAGGAGGAGGACCTGGGGATGGCTCATTTGCATCCTCTAACTCCCTTCTCGGCAAAGTGGGGTTGCAAATACTGCAGTGTCTGCAATTTTCCCATCGAAGGGTACGGTCACGTTTGTCTGTCCCCAGGATGTGAGTTCATCGTCCATGGTGGGTGCCTTCGGTGTCTGCGGTACAACGACGGCACTTGGGTTACTCAGGTGAAGCACGAGCACCAGTTGACAACTCTTGACTGGAAGAAGACGACTGGCCGGAGGGCGTGTAACTTCTGCAAACTCCCTATAGAGGGGGAGTATATTGGGTGCCGACGCTGCCGTTTGTTTTATCACCGGGTCTGCATCAATGTTCCCGGTATCCTCGAGCATCCCATCTATCCGGACAGCCATTTAACCCTGTTTGTTGCTTCTACCGAACAACAGGAGGCATGCCGGTCTTGCGACTGCCCCCTTGGGGGATGTTTGGCTTATGAGAATGAGGGCGAGGGGTTAAATCTTCATACAGATTGTGCCCTTAGGACACTCGACTACCGTAAAAATGGAGAAAGTGAGAAAATCAGGTCATGCTTACATGAGCATGAGATGTTCCTCTGCCACCGAACTGCAGAAGAGGATGTTTGCAGTGCCTGCGAGGACAAAGTAACGGGCCTAGCCTACAGATGTGGGCATCAAGGCTGTTCATGGTTGCTTCATAAGTCATGCTTGGTGGCGGAGCTAGAACAGGTTCTCCATCCTTTCCATCCTAAGCATCCAATCACCCTTGTCCAAGAAAATGCGAACTTCCAGCACAAATGTGATGCTTGCAACGAAGACATCGAGGGGTTGTATTTCTGTTGCACGAGTTGTCCGTTCTACTTGGACTTAAAGTGTGCTCTCCGAGAACGAACAAGACAGCCTTTAAAACATCCCCTCCACGAGCACAAACTCACAATTTTTGACAGGATCTCAAGCCCAATGTGCTATGTCTGTAAGACTTCAGATGAGGCTTCTATCTTCCGTTGTGTCCCTTGCAGCTTCGATATTCACCTAAACTGCCTGGACCTACCTGACACTGTGAAGCATTCTGTTCACTCTCATGCATTGACTCTCCGGGAGTTTTATGTTGAGGATGATTCCGGAGAGTACTATTGCGATTTTTGTGAGAGAAGAAGGGACAGCAGACTGGGTGTTTATGTCTGTGAAAGATGCCCGATACGGTGGACTTTTCACATCGAATGTGCACTGACCGACGTGAGTTAAAAAATTTTGGACGGACTTTCTTTAGCATTCAGTTTAAAACTGCATATAACCTGATTGAAAGTGTCTCCGGCAGCTTTTCAAGGGGGGAGATAAAATCAGGTACGATCAAATCCTTGCGAAATTGGACAAGTTACTGGAGGTAACAAGCACCAAGGTTGTGGATACAGAGACCAAGATCCAGGAACTGAAGGAACAGCATGTCAAGCTTTCGAAACGGCTTACCGAAGTAAGGGAGGAACGGGAAAGGGTGAGGTCTCGGCAGGGAGAGTGTAACTTATTTGAAGAAGATTAGATGATGCTCCTGATAGATACCACCCGATCAGTTGCATATTCCTGTTGTTGTATCTATCCTTTATATTTCAATTGCGACCACCTGGACTGGACATTCGGGGAAAAGGGGTAATAATAATAATAAAATCACTTATAAAGACCGCATGCCCGGAGATTTGAACTTAACGATACAGGGAAGCGGCTAAAGGTACGTGCACGTAACCGTTACGTTGTTTACTAAAATCGATTTTTTTTTAGTAAAATTTATTAAAAATCGATGTTTTTTAGTAAAATCGTTAGTAAATTACTAAAAAACATTAGTAATCCGTTACTAATTTTTCACTGTTTGACCATTAGGAAAGTTATTAAATTAGGTTTAGTAAATCGGCAGAAAAATTTACTAAACTTTTTAGTAAATTAGTAACGGTTACTAATTTTTTGTAGTAAAATTTGTAATACTAGTAATTTTTCAGGTAGGCCGTTCGGAAATTTTAGTAATAATTTACAAATTTTGTAAGAGAAATTAGTAAATTATTGTGTAACATAGTAAAGTCTAAATTACTAAAGTCGTCCTTTTTTTTCGTAATCGTTTACTATTTTTTGAACGAAATTTAGTAATCGATTACTAAACTTTTTAGTAATTTACTAAACTGAACAGTACATTCCGAACCTAAAATTGAACCTGTTTTCAGTGTGAAATTATCATTTTACCCTTACGGTAAAATTATAAATAGGTTCGGTTTTAGGTTCAGACTGAAAATTCGTAAACGATTTTGTAATTTATCACAGGGGTAAAATGGTAATTTCACACTGAAAACAGGTTCAGTTTTATGTTCGGAATGTACTGTTCAGTTTAGTAAATTACTAAAAAGTTTAGCAATCGATTACTGAATTTCGTTCAAAAGGTAGTAAACGATTACGAAAAAAAAATTAAAAATTTAGTAATTTACTAACGACTTTATTATATTAAACAGTAATTTACTAATTTCGGTTACAAAATTAGTAAATAATTACTAAAATCTCCGGACGGCCTACCTGGAAAATTACTAGTATTACAAATTTTACTACAAAAAATTAGTAACCGTTACTAATTTTTCACTGTTTAACCATTCGGAAAGTTACTAAACTAGGTTTAGTAAATCGGCGGAAAAAATTACTAAACTTTTTAGTAACCGATTACTAAAGTTGAACAGTGAAATTTTAGTAACGATTACTAAAAAAACTGTCAAATCACCGTTATTTTTAGTAATCGGTTACTAAAAAGTTTAGTAAATTTTTCCGCCGATTTACTAAACCTAGTTTAGTAACTTTTCGAATGGTCAAACAGTAAAAAATTAGTAACCGATTACTAATGTTTTTTAGTAATTTACTAATCATTTTACTAAAAAAAGTCGATTTTTAGTAAAGATTACTGAAATTTTGATCGAATTTAGTAAACAACGTAACGGTTATGTGCACCCGCTTCCACGATATAGTGGCTGAAATATTATGAATTTCTTTTCTTTTTATTTTAAAAGAAAGACCTGATGATGAACTTAACTTTGGGTCTTGGTCTTTCCTTCTGTGTTGATCCAAACTCTAAATTCAATCAAAGCCGACATCTCCTGCATCCACCACCAGAGGAAATGGACAGCTTGTTGCACCACCCTGTTCACGATGCCCCCCTCGAGCTGTGCGACTGGACCGAGGCGAGCTACCCTCGTCCATGTGATCTCTGCCACCGACCCATCGGACAGGCTCCACAGGCTTACCACTGCAACTTCTGCCAATCCTACATCCACGAGACCTGTGCCGAAGCTCCTCTGGCGATCCGGCATCCTTTCCACCCTCAACACCCCCTTGTCCTCATCCACAGATCTCGCCCGTGCTCGTCCTCTAATGCTCAACGGAACGCTGCCTGCAGTTACGAATGCCACGAGTGTGGCTTCGAGGTCAACTTGGACTGGGCTTTGTGCACCCTTCCTGCCAAGGGCCTTTTTCCAGCTCAGCTGCCGGAGGAGAGTCTGGGGAGAATGGGTCACATCCATCCCTTGACTCCCTTCAACGCCAAGTGGGAGCACGAATACTGCTTAGTCTGCGATGGCTCCGTCGTCGGCAACGGGTACATCTGCCTGTTGTCGGAGTGCGATCTCATCATCCACGCAGCTTGCCTCAAATATCTGCGTTACAGAGATGGCACGGTGCTTCCATTGGTGAAGCACAGGCATCAATTTGTGGCGCTCCATCGTTATAAGAGTGGTCACACAGTATGTAACAATTGTGAGCTTGATATATCGGGGGATTACATTGCTTGCCCAGTCTGCGATGTGTTCTATCACAGGGACTGTGCCAACGTGCCCCATACCCTCGCACATCTCATGTATCCAGGTACATTATTAACATTGAGTGTGGGTTCGGACTATGACATGGAATGTGTATCTTGTGGTAGCAGATTGAGGGATTGCCTGGTTTATGTAAATGAGGAGAATCAGCTGTACCTCCACACTGATTGTGCCCTCCGAACCCAAGAGTACTGTGAGAAGGGAGAGAGATTGGAGATCAAAGCGGACTTACACGAGCATCATCAAATGCTCCTCTGTCATCGAACTGCCGATCATGATACTTGCAATGCTTGCAAGGATAATGTGAGGGGCCTGGGCTATAGATGTGCTGAGCCAGATTGTTCATGGTTGCTTCATAAGTCATGTGCGGAGCTTAAGCTAATACTAGAAGGACATCATCATCACCCAAAGCATCAGTTGACCATCTTCCAACATGATTCGAATCTTCAGTATAGATGTAGTGGGTGCCGTGAGAGGATCACCGGCTTCTATCGTTACTCTTGTGCACAATGTCCATTCCACTTGGACATCCAATGCACTCATCGGACGCCGACTACTAAACATTACCTCCATCAGCACGATTTGGCAGATTTTGGGACATTTGCGACCCTATCCTGCATCATTTGTGGTACAAATGGTGGCTCGACTATATTCCGCTGTGTACAATGCAACTTCAGTATTCACCTCAAATGTATGGAACTACCGCCTAAGGTGAAGAACGAGGGAAAGCATCTTCATGAGATGACTCTGTGGGAATCCCATGTCGAAGAAGACGGAGAATGTGTGTGCTTTTTTTGTGAAAAAGAACGGGATCGTGGCTTGGGTGTTTATGTCTGCGAGCTGTGTAATATGAGCTATAAGTTAGTGGCCGACATATGGTGCGCCTACCCCCAAGTAAGTCTTCTTAAAGTTCACGCATTGATTCAGATCATTTCATTTAGAGCTTCATTCCATTATTTCATCTATTTCCTTTTGCCTGCCGCTATTTAGCTGAAGGAAAGCATGGAAAAGGCACGTGCTGCTGCGATAGCGAATGTGGATGTTGAAATTAAGGATCTAGAGGGCAAGCGTCTTGTTAAACAGAAGGATGTAAATAGAGTAAAGCAACAGTTGATGGCACAAGAGGAGCAACTAAAGGCACTGGAGGAAGATTTGAAGGCGACGAGGGATGAACGTGAGGCCTTATTGTCAAGGGCCCTCTGAGAAGAGTGCGACATATATAATCAATATATGCTGCTGATTCATCTTTGAATGTGGAAAAGTAGTACGTCGTATCCTGCCAGAGGTTCGATTTTGGTGCCACATGTTTATGTTTCTGGTCTAAGTATTGTACCACTCCAATGGCTAACAAAGGCGCCGAAATCATTGTCTACCTCTTGAGAATTAATCTCATAACACCGTGTTGAGGGTTCAAGTTCTACCTGTGCCAAAGTAAATAAATTTGCTTGGGACTTTGTTGTAGCAGTTTTAACATTTTCTTTGGCAAATCAACAGAGAACATATCTTTCTCAATCAAGAACACTTTGGATAAACTTAAAAGAGAAAACACTTTGGATAAGTAAAAGTGGGAATATTTCCATACAAGAACAGAATTAGAAATGGATCATACTGGATCTACGCCACCCATGCCTTCCAGCATTCTACAGATCTCTCTCCATGATTGAAACTTCTATCGTCTGACAGTGGCTGCAATGGGTATTCAAACATCAGGAGCAAAAACGATTAAGGGCCAAACAATGATGACAATGAAGAAGTGAGCAATCGATGGGCTCCTTAAGAAATCTCTACCCTACTTTCAACCAACAACATTATGAAATACACGTGTGATTCAAGAGCTGATCGAATGTGTACTTACTGCGCGACCCCAATGATCGAATGAGTTGATGCCAGCCCCTTTCTCTAGAAGAAGACCGACGACTTCTTTGCATCCTTCAGAAGATGCCAAATGGAGAGCTGTCCGCTTCTCATAATCGGACAAGTTTGGCTCCACACCCTTCTCTGACTCCTGCAGCACCCCGGCCATGTCGTTCTTGCTCGAACAATAAAGCAGTCGGTACGGTCCTTCTGAATCAACCGCATTCTGTATCTGCTCTCTTTGAAAAGGAAAAATAAAATTATAAGAAAGAATCAACACAAGTCAGAATGCGTTCTATCGTCTGACAGAAGAACGATAGTCATACCTTATTATGCGTAAGTTGGAGCCTCGGATCGTCCATTGAGGAAGATCCACGAGCTGAAACTCCCCAGAGACAGGTCGATTACAGCCCAGAAAATGTAGAGCTACTGGACCAGCAGCCACACTGATCACTCCTCAGTTCGATGACTATCACTAGCAAACCGCATCTCCATCATCAGGAGAAAAAAGAGGCAGAAGCATTAACTGTGATACCCGTGACTACACAAACAGTCTATTGCCTCCATTTCGGTCATCGCTAGGCTCAGCAATGTCTAATTCACCTTGTTCCTCTGCATTGGGTGGCCAATCAACTCCCAGTTGTATCACAAGTGATACAACTGGTCGTCCACCATCTCCAATCGACGCAAACAATTGCAGGCACGGGGGGAGCTGCCAAGTCGAACGTTATTCGATGCTTGCCCAACCAACTTTTGATGGCTCTGCCCCTCAGAAGACCATGAAAATGGAAACGACCGGGAGGGCATCATAGATATTTCAAGGAAAATAATGTCGCCATTTGATGCGCTTGTAGTGAACGATTATCCGAAACAACCAAAAAAACAAGACAAAACAGCAAAAGAGAAAGAATCAGATGACACTGTTCAAGCATGGGAACTGCAATCTGTCTCTCAGCTCGTCTGAGGCTACTACCGAGTTTTCCGGGCTTTCGCCAACTTTTCTCTTCTCTTCTTGACAGCCTTGGGAACTTTGTTTTTCCGGGCTTCCCTTTTCTCCTCCTTCACTTTCTTCTTGTTCTCCTTCCTTGCAGCTTTTCGATCGACGGCGGACTGCTTCTCGCTACCGGAGGAGCTCTCGAGTTCTTCTGAATCTTCATCGTCATCAGTTTCGTCAGAATCCTCGTCACCATGAATTCCTGCCCCGCAATCGCTGCGTGCTTTACCCTCCTGCAGATTTGTCTCTTGATCTGTCATCCCGTCTCTTGTAAGAACCTCCTTCAATCCAGTGATTGTCTGATAATATATATCATTTGTGTCTTTTGACGTGTTGGTGCCGGTTATGCGCATCACGTCTTCTTCAACATTCTTCACGTCTTGTAGCGTTTTAGGAATGTATGCCTTAAAAAAGTAAAAACACATCAGATGCTTACGAGGACCCATTCCAATCTCTCCCGCCCACATTGATCGCGTCACCACACCTTAAATGTGGAAACCACATAAAAAAGGACAGCATATGCTACGTACAGGTGTAAACAAACCTGCATAAAAACAGAGTCCGAGATTTCATCTTCCTGGGACAGCAGTCCACCTCTAGCCAAAATCTTTCGCTGAACCTGTGATATAAAGGTTGTTGGAAATAAGCAAGATCGGCATTTTGGAACAATTCATAACTGTCCCAAGATATATAAAGGTAAAAGGTCGAACCTCTTCCAAGTACTTGTCGACAGAATCATCAGTAATGGATGCATCAACGATAAAATCAAAAAGCTCTCTAATAGTCATAACAGCGACACCGTGCTTCCTAAAGAAATCCTGCAAAACAATAATCACACCTTACTCAGATTCGAGATGTAAAAAGGTGCGGAGAAAGAAGGGAACAGCTTTAACTATGACTCACAGCAATATGTCGGCAATCTTCACGTAGAAAATCCTCGGCATGGGGATGATCAAGATCCACTGATTGTGACACATCGATGATGTACAGGTGCCCCTGCCAAAGTGAACAAATTAGATGATGCCAAAATAATGTAATACAAAACCCAAAACTTGAAAAGATGAAGTCATCTGTACCTCAAAATACAATATGTTATATTCACTGAGATCAGCATGCACCAACTTGCATTTTTGGTATAGTCTCCTCATTGCAATAACAATCTAACCAAGAAGTGATTACCCGTGTGAAAGCTCCAACTTAGCCACAACAATGTTAACATAACTACAGAAACTGACCCTTCCGAACAATTATTCTGCTTAGAATTAAAGCATCATCATTAGAAAAGGCATAATGAAGCAGAACTTTGTTTCAGTTTTACTGAGGAAACTCTGGAAAAAGTGAATTCTATAATATCAGAATACCAAGTACAGGAGAAGAAAATGATCAATCCGCATCCTACTATTCACTTTCAAATAGTCTTCCGGCCGAATAAATAATGGAAAATAAAATAGACCTCAAAATAACCTTCCCGCATATTGTCCAAGGATAAAGCAGCATCCTTCAGCCGTGGTGCAGCCCAACCATCCTTTCCTATCACAAAAAACAATTGACAACTTGATGAATAAGAATAAGAACTGGTGTGCTGTAAATGAATAGGCCAGATAGACAAAGGAAAGATAATGGTCCTGCAACATTAAAAAGAAAAACAAACTTCATGGAATGCAAGACAACACTCTGCAAGCAATATCATTTTCATAGAAGGTCGGCATAAATGAGGACAGAACTTCTTGATTGGAAGGTACCTATAAATTCCATCACAAGGACGTGAAGCCTCAATAGATGTGGAACAGGACATCTAATACCAGCTGCCTTTAACCTGAGTATGCATAAACTTAAAAGGTATTACCATTTGCCAAATCCCCCCCCCCCCCAAAGTTCAGATCAACCTGAATGAACATTCGCCTGCATCCGGAACTAAGATTTGATGAATTTTCAGTTGTAAACAGCATGGTAACATATATTCAGCAACTTAACTAGGTGCTATTACCAGTTAGCCAGAGTTACCATTTGGGAAGTCCTCATCTGGTTATTAAACACAGTGGCTGAAGCAAGGAAACCGACATACGTCCTTATTCTGGCATGCAGACAACATCCAAGAAAGGAGGAACTACCACAGTGATCCAGACACTTAGATTTCAAACTGTGTGAGTTCATCTTCCAATTTTTTTTCCACGAAAGCTTTCATCCGTATAAAACAATACATGACTGAGGGAACATTTCCACAAATTTTGTGGGCACATGTCTCTATTCAAGATTTAATCTTTCTCTGCAGATATAACCACGATCCATTTGACACATACAAATTTTACCTCATGAGATTCCTCATCTCTTTTTCAGCCCATGTCTGCACCATTTTTCTAGGGTTGTGCTTGCTGTAAGCATGTCTGAATCTATAATCACCTTGCACGTATCGATCCCGGTCTCTATAATAACAAGCATGAGGAAACCAATTATTTGATCATCGCATATACCACGCTAATGAACATAATCCTAATCTCCTAGCTAGCTTCACTTAGGCATTAGTGATTATATAGCCAAGTGAAACAATGACTCTTTAACTATGAGCAAATTTCTCACTTGAACACCAAAATTGAAGTCTTGTAGACTTTGATTGCCAATTCCTGCCCATCCGATCTTGTTGCATGATAGACATTCGCCTGTGAATGCCGAGAAGGAGAAATAACTCAGAGCCACATTGAATAGTTGCATTCAAAGGTGAAGATTTTACCATACCTCCTTTCCAGTGGAGATGCAACCATTGATATCGTGAAACACTTCACGATTCAGCATTTTGAATAGCACCATCCTTGTCCTATTATCGATGGCCTATACAAGGAAATTTTCAGACAAGCAGTGCCTCAAGAGAATCTTCCAGGAAAAGCACCATAATTTTGTCATCAATAACTTACGAGCTGCTAGCAAGAACACGCCCAGTTCCTTACCTGTTCGACGGTTGCACGGTCAGCCTTCTCGCTGGTCCTAACTCTGCCAATGGCCGTTCTCCTAACACTTTCTTGTATTGACGCAGCCACCGTGCTTGATATCCCTACATTTATCCTACCTTCCCACTCCTGGAAAATTAAGGGCAGTCTAAGTCAAACAAGGAACAAGACCACACTCTCTGATAAAAGCGGAGAACATGGCGGTACCTCCAGGGGAGACGCGCTGATGTGATGGGAGAACTTCTGAGTGCGATTGGACAGAGGCTGGAGGGTGGACGAGTTAGAACGAGAGTGCAGCCCTCCGTGAGCGTTAGGCCTTCTGGCGTTCGGCGCAAAAGCCGAACCAACCGCTTCCCCGTCGTCCTTCAAGTCCAACCAGTCCAACGCATCCTCTATTTCGGAATCGGAAAGCGCCGAAACCTCATCCTCCTCTTCTTCGCCTTCTTCTTCTTCCGTCACCCGTCGCTCATCTTCCTCTTCCTCTCCGCCGACTCCTAATCGCACGGGAATTTCCACACCCGCTCCACCTCCGTTCTCCGCGGCCATGAGTAACAACTAACCCGACGTAATCAAGAACAGCGGCGGGTGGCGGCGGGGGCTTCTTCGCCAGAGGAAGAGGAGGAAAACGGAGGGGAGGAAAGGCGGCTGTTGCTCGGGAACGTTTTGATGGGCTCTCATTGGGCCTACGAAGGAGGCTCTTTGGGCCTATCTGTGTGTGGGCCGTGATATCTAAAACCCTCTCCCATTGAATGGACAAGGCAAGGGCATTATGCAATATTAACGTAGTGGGTGAAAAAAAAATTTCGTGAAATAAGGTAAATGATTTAAAAATTTCAAAAAAAATGTCTTAAAATCGAATTTTATAAGTCCGAATTCACTCATGATGAAATTCAGACTTTCTAGATCAGACTTTCTAAGTCAAGACTTTTTAAGAGTTTTTTTGAAAGTCGACTTATTTATAAAATTTCGAAACTATATAACATATTTTACAATTTTTTTTTCCGCCTACGGACTTTCCTCAGCAAATTTAATGTTATGACTCGTCGTGTGGACTTGTCCGAAAGAAAAATATTGTTTGGCCGCCAGTTCATATCCCATGTGATGATGAGAAGGTGAAGTAAAATATAAGTATAAGAAGACGAGTCAGCGTCGCCGTCACGAAGACGACGACAGTCCGTAGGAGCAGTAAAACGAGATCGGATCGAAGTCGTTTATTTTTTTTATGGAGTCCAGTTCGTTCTTACAAAGGGGATTCCAGGAATCTTTGTGGTATTTCCTAGAGGAAGATTCGGACCAAAGAAGGCCTTTATAAAGTAGGACCCAAAAGACAACAATGGTGGAAGGTCATTGGTTTTGACTCTTTGGTGGTCCATATAAAACTCTCCTGGGGCATTTTATGATTGATGACTCCGATTGAGAAGTTGGGATTGCTTCCTCCTCTTTTTCTGGTATTTGGGTCAGGAATTATTACTTCTCGTGAGGTATTTCCATTTCTGAATACCTTTTGCTTTCTGGGATTCTTTAACTTCACTAACTTTTTTTCTCTTGGGAAATTTGCAGACCTTTCCCTCCTGTTGCTTTGAGGGAAATTGGAGAGAGCCCGCGATTCGCGACGCCCTGCTTCGTAGGACGTTGCTTGTTCGTTGCTATCCGATCCGGGTTTTTGTTGGGATGGATTGGTAGGCAGTGGCAAAGTCATGTCGATCACCTGCTGTGTTCCTGTAATCGAGTCTGTTTACTGCCTGGCTTGCCTGCGGTGGGTGTGGAAGAAATGCGTCTACGCGGCAGGAAGGGAGAGCGAGAACTGGGGCCTCGCGACGTTCGAGGAGTTCGAGCCCGTGCCTCGACTCTGTCGCGTCATGTTGGCTGAGTACGAGGATGATCTGCTAAACCCACTGTGGGAGCCGCCTTGTGGTTACGGTATAGATCCCAACTGGGTAGTCCTTAGGAAGGATCATGAACAGACCCAGGGCCGAGCTCCGCCTTACATGATATACCTCGATCACGATCATCAGGACGTTATTTTGGCGGTCAGGGGACTGAATCTAGGGAAGGAGAGTGACTATGCAGTTCTCCTGGACAACAAACTCGGGCAGACAAAACTGGACGGCGGATACGTTCACAACGGGCTTCTCAAGGCCGCCAAGTGGATTTTCGACGTGGAATCTGAGGTTCTCGGGGATTTACTAGAGAAATATCCC
Organism: Melastoma dodecandrum; assembly: GCA_029817715.1. Classification (NCBI taxonomy): domain Eukaryota; kingdom Viridiplantae; phylum Streptophyta; class Magnoliopsida; order Myrtales; family Melastomataceae; genus Melastoma; species Melastoma dodecandrum. The sequence goes on from JARUPY010000606.1 coordinate 4,688,696, forward strand.
GAGTACACTGTGACTTTCATCGGACACTCGCTGGGTGCGGGCATTGTGGCATTATTGACGATTGTGGCGGCTCAGAATAGGGAGAAGTTGGGCAACATCGAGAGGAAGCGGATCAGGTGTTACGCTGTGGCACCAGCCAGGTGCACATCCCTGAATCTGGCTGTAAGATACGCAGATATCATCAACTCCGTGGTTTTGCAGGTAGAAACGGCCATGGCTATGCTCATCTGTCTAATGTGCTGAGTCTAGAGTTCTTAACCTGTGAAAGAATGTCTGGCTCTGAGTTCGGAGTTTAGGTATGGCAACAGTTTCCATTGTACTTTGGTCTTGAGATTGTTTTGTTGCAGGATGATTTCTTACCCCGGGCAACAGTGGCGCTAGACGAAGTCTTCAAATCCGTATTCTGGTAGGTCGCTTAAACCTTGCTTTTCGAGACTTCCGAGTGATGTAGCTTATCAAGGATTTGATTGTCTTGCCGTAGATTTCAATCCAACCCTCTCGTTCCGTCATACTATGTCTCTACTTAAGATAAATTCCCTTCGAGGAATATAGTGTTGCTGACCTCCTTCTCTATGCTGTCTCAACAGTTTGCCGTGCTTATTGTGCTATATGTGCTTGAAGGACACGTGCACCCTGGAGGAACAAATGCTCCGAGATCCCCGGCGACTCTATGCTCCTGGGCGCCTCTACCACATTGTCGAGCGGAAGCCATTGAGGTATGACCCATTCGTAAGTTTCTGGCTTGGTTTCGGCTGGTTTATGAAAAGGGTCTGATTGGCTTATAATAGATTAGGTACATTTCCTCCGGTTGTTAGAACAGCCGTGCCAGTTGATGGGAGATTCGAGCATATCGCACTCACGTGCAACGCAATAACAGATCACTCGATAATCTATATCGAGAGGGAATCCCAGAAGGCTCTCGAGGTTGGCTTTTCATGGCTTCTCGACTTTTCCGCATAATCTAAGTCGATCAATTCACGACGTCATTCCTTATCCCAACATCGAATCTCCCCTCAAAGTGCAGTTAATGCTGGAGGAAGACAGGGTGATGAAGATCCCAGCCAAACAAAAGATGGAGCGGCAACAATCTGTGGTGAGAGAACACGACGAGGAATACAAAGCCGCGCTCAAAAGGGCTGTCGACTTGGATATACCTCTGGCTTACTCCTCGCCGCCCACTTATGGAACGTTTGATAACACGGAAGGGGAGAATTCGGGCAAATCGGCTGAGGAACGCCGGCCCTTCCGTTCCAAATGGAGGAAGGAGAGTTGGGAGGGCTTTGTGAAGCGTTTGTTTCATGTAGATTCATCTGGACAAATAGTTTTCAAGAATCCCAGCGTTTCCAATTGAATAATAGCTCCTGTCAATAACATTATAATAACAGAACATAGAGATTCATTCTTTTCTCCGTAACCTGACATCAGAAACTTCCTATTTGAGTCGCATCGGACTTAAGGGAAAAAGATCCAACTATGCTAATTGACTCCTGTCAAACAATCTAAATCAACCAACAGCTAGTTGACTCTTTCTAAGACAAGGTTATGCGCCAAAACGTATCCCAAAATTCATTTACTCAATAATAATCAACATCGATCCCCGTTCTTGCTTATACTTCAGCTACTAATTTATTTTTACTATATCAGGTCTGAACATTATTTACAACAATTTATAACAGGTGAATAAATACCTATTGCCTCTGTTCATTTTTGGTAAACCCCAACACTTATTGGGGTTTAAGAGGACTAAAACAATTTGAAATTACATGTACCTGTAGTCTTTTTGCTCTACTGCTGAAAATCGACCACGGCTTCCCCTGCCACAGCATCAAAACGAATAAGCTGAATTGATTGAAACATTCCTCCAGGGTAAAAGCTAAGTGTCTTACCATGCATCCTTTTTATGAATCTTTCAAACTCAGATAAGTTATGTCTTTCCATAAGAAGCGAGTTGAGCCTTTGGTATGTGTATGACCAAAAATGGTTTCCGAATGGATTATTCAGGGGTTTTGCATCCTCCAATATCCTGTTATAGGTGGAGCGATCATGACAAGGAAAAGAATTCTCGCCCGCGATCAGGATGTCGACATCCCAAACAGCATTCACCAGCTAAACGTCAAAAAACAACTCAATAAGCCACATGTATAAAGTAAAACAAAGCTTTAGTTTCTGGCCACAGGCAAACGTGCTTACTTGCCAAGCCAAGCCCTTGGAATCAGCAGCTGCATTAGAGAAATCTGCAGCTGCATTAGAGAAATCTCCTTGCTGATCTGGTAGCCGAGGACATGAGAAATACAAAGCAACTCCATGTTTCTTCAACATTGCAGCGATTGATGCATATCCATCTCGGTTTGACGGGTTGTAGAATCCAGCAGTTAACTCTGCAGCATGACTGGCGGACCTATACCACCAATAGATGCCTGGCAGCTGCTCAGAAGTATCAAGAGATGGTGAATCATAATAAAATCTGCAGTATATTAGCAGAGGGGAAGGATATGGAAAAGCGTAAATCATTGGCATCACAAGCAAAATTAACATATCAAGATAAATGATCTACCATGAAAATTTAGATTTGTCATTGTCCAGTCATAAAAATAAATTAGAAAACAAATAAAATTGTCCAGTCATAAGAGTAAATTAAAAACAAATAAAACTAATTTTATTTTATTTGAGAGAAACTTTTATAGTACTTCCAATGATAGTCAAGAGAAAGCTTGGGAATTGACAGGAGAGCTATCCAAATGCCACTACAGACAGGTTTGCCGTTTCTTTCTGTAGTGAAAGGATAGATAGATTCATTTAACTAGGCGTTCGGGGTCTAAGGTTATGAAAAGTTTACCTTAAATTGCGGTAAGTACGTCCTTTAGGCACTTCACAAGAAGTAACTATCATTTCAAAATTCAAATCTCAGCTGAGTAAAATGCAGGCTCTAAGGCTTCCTCACAAGTCCTCTAATGGCATTGCTTAATGAAATAGATTTGCATAACAGTCTCTGTAAGATATATATGATTGCTTTCCAGACTGCACTGAGTAACCAAGAAAAGGGATTTCCAGAATGGTGCCTCACCTTAGCAGCAATGAATGTTCCCTCGAAAACCAGTTTTGCCAGAGCAAAGACACGGTCGCCATGGTCTATCAACACCTGAGAGTACCATTTCAGGAAGAACCTCCCGAAGTAGCCATCATAATCCCCTCCATCACAGAAGAAACCAGTTTCTTCTGGCCGTGAATTATAGGAACCGGTATTATCAGGGCCTCTCGCCCAAAAGGATTGCCTCTTTGCCTCTGCTGTGTTTCTGAGATTCTTCAGCATGTACTGATCATAACACTAGAACAGAAAATAGTACAACCTTTTTCAGGGAAATAACCTTCTGGCTTTTCTTCATGACCGCAGAAACAGAGCAGCAAAAAATTGAAGATGCTTTTAACCGTGTACTAAGATAAACCAAAGGCATAGCTCTTTCATGCCTTTGGAGACGGTAAAAGAAATAGCACTATGTCATAAACATAAATAATGGCATCATTGCAGGCATGGTTTGGGATTACCTGGAACTCACCGATTCCAGGATATCTCCAACCGTGCTTCACTGGATGAGATGGATACCTCAATTCCGCACATGGCCCTAGTCCAACTACAACCACTGAAAATAATCCTGCCTCAAAGTAGTCACTGAATTCTACCCGGAAGCTTCTCATATAATCGAAGTAGACCTACCATAAGAATCAGGATGGGAACAACCGACTTCTTAGACTGCACAGTTTGCAAAGTCCCTAGAAATGGAGGATTGAGAAAGGAGACGAATTAAGGTTAATGTACCTCGAGAGCAGTCCGGCCACCCAAAATCCGCTCCCTATCCACTCCCCATGAAAGGCATTCCTTGTTGTGCCTTCCCTCCCTATCCGTAAAAAATATGTTTGGATTGCTTCGCCCAATTTCAGTGACCCAGTGGGGCAAAGGGATGCAAACATCATCGCCAACATTACCTCCACACTCATGGAAAGACATAAATACCTGAGCAAACATCAGTTGAGGATGTAATTTACCAACAAACTAGCAGTAAAGAACAATTCAATTCACCGTTCGCTGATAGCAACTTCCAAACAACAGACTCTACAAGGTGGTAAGACAAAAAAGAATTTTTCATAAAAAAATGAATTTGTTTCCATCCACAGAGTTGCACCAATCTACAAATCAGAACCCACATTTGATTAGGATGTGAAGAGATACCTGTAACTTGAAATTCATCTCAGACACCATCTGGAACAGCCTCCTATAGCCATTCCAGTTATACTCCAGAGGATTATGTGCTTCCACTATACCCCACCAACAGTCCACACTTACGCCATCAACATTAATTGCCTTTAAGCTTCTCAATTGCTTCAGCAAACCGTCCGGATCAACCAGCTCGCATTTCACATTAATGACTCCCAACTGTCAAACGAAGTCCACATTAGAAGGTCAAAACTTCTTCCAAATCATGAAAAAAGCGAGCAGCAACTAGAGTTTAGCGCCCAGAAATGTGTCTTCTTGGATAAGGCCAAAGTTTTTTAAATATAAATCTGACGTGTTGAGACACCAGGGTGGAAACTTACTGGCAGCATCACGTAAACAGGAATAAAGGCACTGCCAGTGAAATCATGTTCTGCCTCTGGTAATTTGACGGCCGTGTTAGCAATCTACAAAATGAACATGCACAATTTGAAAATAAAAACAGCAAAAATTTTAAAAGACAGATTATCAAAAAGTATGCTCTTATTCCAAGTTAGATGATGCCTAATCCTGAAAAGAGGAAATTTGGTTATTCCTAAAGGGAAGCAATATCTTTAAAGGTAAATAATACAATACCATAATGATCTGTTTATCGAGGGAGGAAAGAAAGGAAAGGAAGGCTTAAGGGAAACTTTTAGTTGCGTGAGTGGGAAGTTGTTTTGGGAATCTTGCCTTCCGAAGTTATTTTCTTTAGGGCACACTGCTAGTTGGCATGCATATACGTCAATTTAGTACAAGAAATAAACTAAGCCCTTTGTGCTTGAAACCATAGCCATCAAAATGCGGTCCTTCAATAAAGATAATTAACAAAGAATAAAATGTGGATTTTGATTGCCATATAATTCAGGAAACAGAATCACTTACCGGCAGACTATCTGCAGCATCACCCATGCCAGACAGTACATGAGCACTGATCAAGTTTAATCCTCCATCTTCAGCTATGTTAGAAGCGAGCAGACCAGCTTTAGGTAGATCATACAGTGATGCATTCGGCAGGAAGATATTTTTCATTTGAGAAGCATTATAATCTGGCAAATTTTGAGGACAAGATGAGATGCCTTCAACGGGGGTCGGTTGAGTTGCTTGGGGTACCATTTTGGATGGGGATGATGTTACAACAGAGGAACAACCAACAGCGGGTCCAGCACACTGCAAGAATTAGACAAGTGAACCCCATTAGAATCATTCTCACTTGGACCACCCGCAGCAAAATCAAAAGACCCAGCCATTTCAAAAATCCGCATGCAATGCTTCATGTCTTCCTCATCTGGAAAAATAAAAAACGAAGTAAAACGAAGACATTCCATTTGAACATGTTATACAATCACATCATAAAGTGGTATCAATCTCTTGTTCTCGCACTGCACCATATTCCAAAAGATGTATAAGAAAATGCAATGATGAGACACCAGATATGCTCGTCACCCATCATGTGCAGTCGAGAAACATCAACATTAAATTGAAATTATTGAAGAAGAGCCTGCCAGCACATTTGAAAGTTGTAGCAACCTGTGCAGTGTAAGCCAATGCACCGCAGATGGGTACCTGAGATCTGGATGGAAAGGTCGTCCCATCTGGAAGAACAACCCAGCCTGCTTCCCTCGCTAAAGCTGCTATGACGTCATTAATATCGGCTCTCACCCTCAAGTTATAATTCCCATGCCTTCGCAGCCCAGCTAAGATCCTCGCAGTAATTGCTCGTCTATTCCTCTCTCTAAGCTTCGTTCTTTCCTTCTCTTCCAGCGGCCGACACCTCCGACCACCACTTCCAGGAGTCCCTGCTTGTTCTTCCATTTGCAACTTACTTTGCACCCGACTGAAATTCCTACCACAATTAGAACGGATTGCTCCATCCACACCCACAATCGCAGACATCGACATTTGCTTCTCCTCATCCTCCTCGTCGTCATCGTCTTCTTCTTTCACATCTTCCATATCGTCCTCTTCATCTTCCTCACTCGCTCCAATCAGCTTCTGCATTTCCCCGGACATAATCCCGAATACGCCCACACTCCTCGTGCGGTCACCAGATATCCTCTTTTCCTTTATTCAGCATTGTGCTTGGCCTTTTTACTCCTTTCACATGTGAGGGACGCGACTTGAAGTTCGTACCATTGCAGACTTTGCTCTCTTGATCCACTCACAAAATTCACACCCTATAACAGCGCAAACTCCAGACATTACAAAAGCAAATCACTTCGGCAAGGTGCAGGAAAAGGTTAAATCCACAAACACAGTTGAAAAGAGACAAAAACTAAACAGCTACTTCCAGGCTCTTAAACGGGTCAATAACCAAAAGTCAAGTCCAAACTAGTCCCACATTATCAATTCCAAGCTCAATTTTGCAAAATCACGTGGATGCAGTCACCATGAAAGCCTAAACAAGAGCATGACAGTGGACGACGACTAAGAAAGACGCACACAATTAGTAGAAATTGGAAGCTTCAGCTGGGAGTGTAAGCGTGTACCTCCACGTAACCAAGGCAGTCTCTCCTTACATGCTGCCGCTGCTTTCCCGATGATCCGGCCGAGCCAGCGGTAGCGGTGAACGCCGTCGAGATCCCCCGGGCGGGGGAGCGGAGGCGCGTGAGCGAGTGAGGGGTAGGAATCTAGGGTTTTGTATTTTGTTTTCCTTTTTGCTTGATTTGTTGTCCCGACTGATTTTCACACGCGCGCGCGCAAAGAGATGCGTGGGAGGCCTTTCTTTGGGAGTTTTGTTCCAACGGGTTATCAAATTATTTCGCCAATTAATCTTTTAAATTTAAAAATTCCTTAATTAGTGACGAAATTGGCAAGCCACATCAATTACGAAGAAAGTCCAAGGCCGACTTCATGTCATCCGTCTCTTTCGCATGAAATTACCCTTTGTAAGATCGATTTTTGAGTACTTAAATAAAAAATCGTCTATGAGAAAGTCGATCTTACAAAGACCGACTTTCTTAATAACCGAAGTCGGCGTTTGTAAGGCCGATTTTACCAGGTTAGTTAAGTGATTTTCAAACTCATGAGGTTATTTGGTGAAATAATTTAGGAACTAATGTCATATTAGAACAGTCGCGATTTCAAAATAACAGTTCGTTATAAAAATATTTTATAAAATAAATAATTTATTAAATAATTCATTAAAATTCGAAATTCGATTTTAGGAATGAGTTCATTTCTTAAAAAAATTCAGTGAGTTTCGCTATGAAAAATGTTAAACTCTGAACTCGCCTTTGAAAATTTAAGAATTTAGACGTTTTTACTGAGTTCTTAATGTCGTGTTTGGTTATGGGGACACAATCTATTGTCATTTTCGAGTTTTACTTTTAAAATGAACCTTCCTTATTATCAGAACCCAGACAAAGAGGGATACAGAACTATCCGAGCAGACAGATATTGAGGATTGTATGAATTTGTACATAGTTAAAAAAATAAACTTTCAAGAAGCTTGTAATTTAGAAAATTCTCAATTTACTATCTTATATGGTTTTTTGATTTTAATACAACATTCAATCAATCAGCATAAACACTATCATAAGTTATTCGAAATCACGACTTCACTTAATTATCGCGATTTAAAATTGCGATATAAAAAAATATAAAAAATAAATAAATATTAAAATAGCAGACAATTAAAAAATTCGCAATTTGAAATCGCGATTTTATGTTTACTTATAAATATTTTTTATTGATAAAGTGTATGACCATATTTAGTCAATTTTTTTTCTAAACCAAAGGTAAATTCATATAAACCTCAACAGATCTTTGGTCCAAAGTAGATCACGGTGGTGCAGGAAGCAATGCCAGCTGAGTTTGGCATCAATCAAGCCATAACCAAACGAAAGGATGCATCTCAATGTAGACATCGACCAGTTTTACATTCGAGGAATTCAAAAAGACAGGCGGGAAGTCGAAGCAAATCTTCACCTCTTCTGCTGCCCTACACAAGACAACATACTGTGCAGCTAATCGAAGATCTACAAATCTTGCATTCCCGAAGACAAGCAACAAGAATTTCTATTCCCAGCATGCAAAATGGATAGGGCAAAAGTTTCCTATACGTGGCATCAGAAATGAAAGTTCACAAGATGATGCTTGTGCAGACAGTACCAACATGTATATACATAAACTAAGTAAAATAAATGAAAATGGCAACACAGGAGTGAATAGTTAAGCAGAAGCATAAAGGAAAACTATCGAGCCTCTAATCAAATATCAATGCAGAGTATTCGATAACAATCAAGGTGAATGGATTGGTGGAGTTTCACCGAGATAGATATGAGACCAGCACACCCAAGTCCTACACCATTCATGAATCCGAATGCTGGTAACAATTGTCCCCAGACAACCAACCATCAACCTCTGAATTGAGTTTCTGAGTTTCCCATTTTACAAACCAGATAATTTCTATGGAATACCAATGTGAACATCTTGACATGGCGTCTTAAACTAAACTATAAGACCGCGTAAGAGGGAGGAGGGATACAACAAGAATCGATGAGCAAGTGGGGAGCTCAGGGAACATTTCATACATAGGCTCAACAACAATTAGCTTTATATGTACAACAAACCTCAGGAACAGCGCCCTGTAGTTCTCATGCCTAGAACGAAGAGACTAAAATCTAGAGGTTAGCAGCCGAATCAGGCTTCATACCTCACTGGAACGGGCCGCGTACAGAAACTCACCTCCTATTTGTAAAATTGGAACCTGCACCAAATAATTACCACCTTCGAGAGCCCACAGCCAGTCATCTGAAGTAAGACAGAACTCCAGGAAGCCATGGAAAACGAAGAATACATTGACAGAGCACGGTCCACTTGGATCACATGAATAGAGGAGTGGCTAGAGCATTCCAATTCCAAATCAAACCCAAGAATGACTTCAGTCTAACTCAGGTATCATCATCCACTGAGCCGACATAAACAAGATCTGTTCGTCTCACCCTCAAAGCCCCCTTCAACCAATAAGAGGCTCGAAGGTTTGAGCTGTCACCACTGCTAATCACGGAACTGCTGCCCGAAGATGGGGCTGATCCACCACCATCTTCCAACAGAGTCCAAGCATCAACTTCAGGATAAGAGTCCGGCTGCACTGGCGGTGTTGGCTTGGATTTTCCTGACAAACTAGGGGACATACGTGAATTGGTGATAGAGTTCTTCTGATAAGGATTTCCAGTTGGACCTGTACTTGAGATGCTTGATTGCATCAAAGATACAGCTGCGGCTGGAACGGATGGCAGCTGGCAGGAGACAATACATCGAATGGAAGGGAGATAAACTGGCATTGCAGCCTGGATTCGCCACCTTACCTTGTCAGGTAGTTGCATATTCTCCAATTCATTCTGCACCCAGTGAAAATTGGTAAGATTTAACTGGTTTTCAAGTAGCTCCACTGTATTATCATTTATTGCAGGAAAATTAAAGAATATAAGCTAATACAGATAGGTGGATGAAAGATTAAACCTGCAAGTTTTCAGCAGCATCCTTGTCAATTTCAGGGAAATCCTTGACATTTTCATGGTCCATCCTCATTGTGGGTCTTGATTTGAGCCAAGTAGGGGGGTAACTGCTCAGTAACCCATGCAGCACTGACAGTAACCAGTCAAATAGGCTCTCACCAAACAAACATGGACTAGCATGACTAGAGGGTTCCACACGTAATTCACCATCCCTCTTCGATGAATAAGTCTGCACATGACAGAAGGCCCCACCAGCATCATCGTAGATTAATTGATTACCCAAGAGACGGAGAATTACAGATGCAAGCATGTGCCTCAGATTTCGTCCCATGGGCTCCCTGTCAACAAGACTATTGGAATCAGTCGCAGATGCAAATGACATCTCTAATAAGAACCACAAAATTGTACTCCCAGAACCAGTAAAACTTAAAAATCATAACATGCTACACCTCGGACAGAAATGAAGACAAGTAGTGTGCTCAATATCATAAATCGGCACAGCAATAATCATAGAGAGGCAAACACATCCCTGAAATTAACACCATCAGACTTGAAATTTTGCAATTCCATGGGATGGAATTACCTGTCTGCACAGATGACTGGAAGCAATCTTAAGAGAAAATGCAACCGCAGTGATATGGAGCCTCGAAATGCTGCCGCTGAAGGAGGCATAGAATCTGCAGCAGTGGCAGCTGCAGCCGCAGTAGCTTGCCTTCTGGCTAAACCAGGACTGCCACCTCTCATGCCTTTCCGATTGTTAGTCTTGCCTGCAGAACCTTCACTTCCAGAAGGAACAGTCCCAGCACTTTTACTGGTCCCATGTGTAACAGCATTTATTTGTTGCTCAATAGCATTTAACTGCTTAATCAAATCACTAGCAAAAGTTTTTTGTGATTCATCAGAGCTTCGGTTAATGCAAGGTACAACCAGTTCAATCAGAGCTTTCTCTGTCGCATGCTGTTGGCTACTGCTTTCCATGCCAGCAGATTTTACTTTGCGATGCCTCCTGGAGTCGGCACCCTCTTCTAAAACTTCTCCTTCCTCAAGGGAACCCATCTCATGTTTCTTCTTGTCCGAAATGTTCACATGGGTATCACGACCAGGGATAGACCACCCCCAGTTTTTCCAGTACTGCAACTTTGTTGAAAGACCCTTGTGTTCCGCAATATTGATCAGACGTTGCCTAATAGTCTTCCTTCCCAATAGGACATCTTGACCCTCTAGAAACCATTTAGTCAGTAACAACATAGAATCATCCGACGATCGCCCAAAAAGATGAAGGACCTCGGCGAAGAGAGGTGCAGCATCTGGTCTTGTAAGTAACCTAGTCAAAATAATCTCTATGAAATATTTCTCATTCTCGGAAACAGCATCTCTCTCAGTTCCAGGTCCGAGCGTGCGTAGTGCATCTCCGAGAGACATGTCAGGGTTCTCAAGTTTGTCTACAAAAGCCTGTTCATTTAAAAGAAGTCTGAACTCCAGCCACTGCCAATGAAATTTGGCAGGCTGAAGTGTGTTCAAAACATGAACTAGTCTGTCCAAGAGCTTGGTCCCATCTTCAACATTCTTGTCTTTGGACTCGCCCTGTCCCGAACCCCGGTTCCTATCATCTTGTGTGAAAGAAGAAGGCAATCTACAATCAATAATAGCATTCAGAAAAAGTCTAGCCCGGAGAGGGACAAAAGCCCTTGATTTTGAACGCATGTTGGATCCATTCATCTCTAACATGGATGCAAACTCCAAATCAGTTGTATCTGCAGCAATCAGATCATATAATCCCAGGCAGTCTCTCAGGCAAGCATTCCTGAAAGGAAGATGTTTCACCGCATCACCTATGGCAACAATCAAGGACTGATACAACTGATGGATATCTTCACGGCTAGTGAGATTAGAATTCATAATGATGGGCCTCCATATAAGGAATGCAAATATACAGTAAGCTGGAGGAAAGACCAAGGTAAGAGGGAGAGTCTGTTGCATCCTCGAAAGAGCAATCATCGATGGTTCACCCAGAAGTTCTACTATCAGCCCATCACACAAAGTCTTGCAGTTTCCTAGCAGTAATCTAAAAAAGTGAACACTTATTTCAAGTGAAATTTCTGCCTTGAATGCGGGTGATCTAATGTTACCATTTGATGTTGACCTCGTGCTCTTTAGAAACTGAACTACATCCAAGCCTTCTTTCAATCTGAAGACAGAAATCATTCTCTCCAAGCTAGTAATACCCTGAGTAATTGCACCAATTAGCAGAGCAGATACAGAAGCAGCAACTTTGGTCGCTCTAACTACTGCACTGTATGTGCCAGGACTAGATTCATGAGATTCAGGGGAGAACTGATACTGGTTTCTAGCTGACTTACTAGGACCAGAAGCTCCAGCAAGGGCCGACGCAGATTCTGTTGCCAAAGCAATCTCAAAAACCCTGCTCTGACGATCACCAAGAGCTTCTCTAAGGAGGCACAGGCAGGACACATGGAGGCGCAAAATCTGCCTGGCAATGATAAGAGCACTTGAGGATAGCGGAAGACTAGTTTGGACACTTGGAGCAGTTAATTCTGGTATTTTGGCAAGGGTTGGGCCCACACTACCAACTATAGCAGAAACAGCAGAGGCCACCAGAGATGGGTCACCTTCTTGTGCAGCACCTCCAGTTTGTTTCATGCACTCCATGATTCCCAGAACAATCTGTTCAGCAGCCTGATAACCATCATCTGCTTTTTCTGTAGAGGGAATTTTCAAGGTGCTTGTAGCAAGTAGCTTCTTCTCCTTTCCAGAAAATAACTGAACCACCTCCTCAACACGCCTTTGCACAACCTCCCTCATGCTCATGCCCACTCTGGACAACCTACCACTTGCGATCTTCTGGCGCAAAAAATCATCAAGATCTTCCACCCCAGTCGGTACTCCAAGGGGAAACCCAAACTCCCCATCAGGTGACCTCCCAGATTCAAGTTCGGACAATATCCTCTTATCACCATTCGCCTTGGCACGCTTTCGCCATTCCACAACACTTGTCACGTTACCATATTTCTTTAGCAGATATCGAGCATAAGCTAATGCAAATGAACTTGTCACTCTATTGTTAGAAGTTATGACAGCTGTAGCCCTATCCGACAAGGCAGATAGTGCAAGTGGAATCAGATCAGCTGCAATGAGAGTGTTTTCATACCTGCAGAAACTTTGTGAACTATAAGTATATTGAAGTGAAAGTTTAAAAATGGAATGGAAATCCATTGGCACTCTAAAACAGTAACAAATAACGAGGCAAACTTTCAGAAAATATTACAAAGTGGAAATATGCTTAATTTAAAAACGTTGCAGAACAGATTACACCAAAAGTTGATAACAATTCATAGTAAAAATGCTTATGCTTAAACACAAAGTATAAGAAAGAAGTGTCGTAAAGTCAAACCTTCTGAGAGACGATACGAGAAATGCTTCCCCTATTTGACAAACATGACTCTCCGAATGCCTTTGCAGCATTGTCATACTCCTTCCAGTATGGATTGCTGCATTGGGTCGAAGATTCTTAGGTAACAACCAAAGTAGGAGCTTAACCGCTGAAATTAAATCTTCAGAAGTATCCAGCAAGTATAATACATTGGATAGTTCTTCCTCTCCCAGTTTCCATCTGGATGAAAGTCGATCATCAATAGGTGTGAAGTTCCTATTCAGCTGACTGACCTTAACTGATGTTTTCTCGGCCTCGTCAATGCAGTTTCTAACCATATTAACCAACCATAAGCAGACACCCCTCCTCTTTGACAGACGTAACTGCTTCAATGCTTTTCCTATTAACACAACATCAGCAGATTTTTCAGGTCCAATCCAGTCAAATGATTTTGGGGCATCGCCCTCAATGATATTAGGGCCATGATGGGGACAATTTGTTCTATTATCACACACATGACTAGTAGATGCTCCTTGGCTATCTTCAATTCTAGAAGCCGCCAACTCTGCAAGACTTTGAGTCTGACGTACAACCTTCAGCTTGGCCCAAGATGCTTGCTTTGAGAACTTTAGCAGAGGATCAACTCTCAGAGTTTCTGAGGATTTAAACCCTTTTCTGACCCACCAAATATCTTCATCATCGGATAGAGGGGAATGAACCTGAACATCACTATTTTCATCGGACAACTTCTGCTTTTTAACTCTTCTGCACTCCTCGCAACCAGAATTGCCTTCAGTGAACTCCACCCTATTATCCATGGACCCATAAGGCCTCTTTGTACTGCCTTCAGACTCATCAGTTCCCGTGGTCACTGAGGAATCCAAGCTGGGAAATTGCATGAGATCTATTATTAAAGACTTCAATTCCTCCATGTTGGCGGTGATTTTGTGACTTTTTCGGGGAGGTGGAGCCTCTAAAGCTTTGGAATCATCAACTGAAGGCAATGATCCGGCACTTCCACCGAGCCGCTTCCTTTTAGAACCCAAAGCCTTCATATCATTCGTATTCTTATCTTCAATGTTTACGAGACCTTGAAGAAGAAGCCGTCTCTCATTGGAATAAACACGCAAGGCTTCCAAAAGTCGTCTCCCTTCAGCAATTTTTGCTTGTTTCAGTGCATCCCGAACCAATAGGCCAGATAGCTGCTTCAGCACATAATAATGGCGCATACGCTTCTCTAAATTTAATTGATTGGATTTTAAATCCACAATTCCACTGATCAGTAGCTGTCTAACATATGCCAGTGGGTTAAACAACCCACACTGCGTCAGTTCGACGATAAGCAGGAGGAGATCCTCATGGCCATCTCCCTTGGTTCTCTCATGCTGATCAATCCAACAGACAAGTACATCATGTATGGAGCTGGGGCTTTCAAAAATATCATGGACATTCACTTTTTTCCTTGGTTCATCATCAAAACTAATCACAGGGTCGAGAACATTTGCCACAGAACCCCTGCCAATACTGTTATCGTCTTGGCTTACAACTCGTTCACTAGCAAAACCACCGGCACCAATATTCTTGGCATGCAGACGGCCTTCCAAATCACTCTTTAGCTTCAAAATCCAGACTGCTACATGTACCCGAGAGTAATCTTTTTTACCAGTGTACTTCACATCAGCCAGGACAGTAGTTCGAGAATTTCTATAGTCACAGGTAGCCCACTCACACAAAAAAAATACAGAGTAGACAACTGACAACTTTAAACCTCCCATCCACCTCAAAGATGATCTCAAACACGAACTAACTTCTGCAAGCCACCTCGAATCAAAAGCCCCTTCACAGAAATCTTCAAAAAGAAATCTGTGTGCCTCCCTCAAGTCTCCGCTCACCAGACAACTGTCCAGTGCTTGAACAGCTTGGGCATAACCCCCAGAGAGGCTACCGGGACTAACTGTATGTGTTAGTTTATCTGAAAGCTTTTGAATAGATGAAACTAAGTTTTCAAAAGACAATGAATGATAAAGTCCATCAAAAGCCTTCCTCTTAAACAAGCTGGCAACTTCAAGGGAGCCCACGTCAATCCTAACTACATCTTCAGATGCCTTGGAGACAAAACTGCCATCACTTCCTTGATAAAGGACACAGGAGGGCAGTGGGAAGCAGTCAAGCCCAACAAAGGTATTTGGTATAGCAAGTATTAAATATCTGAGCATTTCAACCACTGCTGAGCATGTGTATGCCCTCCGTGAATTATCAACCAAATCAGATCCACCTGGGGAGGGTTCCCGGATAAATCTAACAGCAACATTAGCAATAGATCGCACATAAGTTTGAGAAGAAATGACAGATTCAATGACGCCATATAGTATAGGGAGAAGCAGCTGCAAAATCTCAAGCAGCTCTTTATCCTGAGGAACATAAAAGAACTCTTAGGCGAGGAGCAAGCAATTTCAATGATGAAAATATGAGAAAGATAACAAAGAAATGCTGCAAACAATTATGACACAAAACTGCACCAGAAGGTTTAACAACGACACATCTTCTTTTACTGTAACTATTAAATTAAGTGTTCCTAACCCACTTATTCCTTTTGAAAAAAAAAAAGACTAAATCAACAGTCAAGCCACCAAATTCCGAGTACTAAGTAACCATGCATTTGAAAAACTCTTAACATTTACAAAAACAAAACAGAAGAGAAACATTAATTTTCTCTGGTCAAAGACAATAATGGTTATGATAAATGATAACAATGACACTAATAGTGCAGTGCCAATCACTGACAAACAAACCAAAAAGAGCAGGAGATAATATAGCATGTCCCAATATACTAAAGAAAAAAATGAAAATCTTGGGCGTCTTGAGAGTTTAAACTTGCAAAAAAAATTAAAATTGAACCTGCAATTGAGTCAAAACCCAATCAATTACTGGAGTAGGAAGAAGTAGTCCTTCAGAATGGTGCCACTGGATGAGCCTCACCATATACCACCACTTAAAATGCAAGGAAGGTTCCTCTCCATCTATTGGAGAAGTTACCCCTTCCATCTTCCCTGTTAAATGACCTCCATAAAGCATTTGGGGTGACTGATCTTTGTGAAGAGAAGTGGAAAGATAATTATTTTTGACAAATTCATCCAAGAGGTACTGCATGTAATCAATGACATCCTTTGTCCAAACTTCTGCTCGCGATAACTGGTTTTTATCAGGTGTCGAGGCAATGCTAGTAGAACTAAGCCGAACCTGAATTTGTTGATCCACTGTCAGTTAATCAAAAAACAAAAAGAAATAGTTGAAATTAACTTTACCTGATTCTGTATACCTGATTAAGGTAGGTGATTTTTACAAACCAAGTAGCTCTGAGCAATGGTACATTGTTCTTTATGAGTATTTCGAGAAGGGGTCTTTTCCGATAACCATGAGGTACTTGGTCCGCCAATGAACGCAATCTTTTATGAGGTTGTGACAAAGCCTGCATTAAAAACATAATCACGACGTTCGATAAAGAAAACTGTACACACAGTTAAAGGTGCCATTGAACAACTAACACTGCTGATCACATTAAGCGGGATATTGAATAATATTTTTGGGGGGTATCCAGGTGAGTAACTTGCAAGGAAAGTATAATGCAGCTATCAACTAGTGCTGATGATAACAATGTTTTACGCGCAAAAGATGGTCATATAGACACAAGCAATACTATTACAACTCCATCGATGTTACCCGTGCATATATACAGTTTATAAAATAAAAACTAGCAAAGTTTTGAGAGGAGTGCAGTTAAAGATCATATGTATATCAGCCATATAAATTTTACATCCTGGTAATTCAAGTAATGCAATTTATTCAAGATAATGAGGCTTTTACAGGAAAGCAAGAGTATAATCACCCTACCTCAACCCATCTCCTCCTAAAGTCTTCACTACATGATTTTTGCTCAGGAAAAGCTGGCTTACTCAACAATGAGCCCGCCAAAGGCACACCATAGACTTGACCTGCCTGTCATAAATATGATGAAAAACTGAAAAATGAAAACAGGAATACCAATCTTTACCTAAATAGGAACAACAGAACAGACATCAATGATTGCAAAGGAACGAAGTCACGCTAGCAGAAAATCAAAGATAAAAGCTCGCCATAAATGCTAAACATACTCATTTGACCAGGAATAAGATTGTCTTACCTTCCGCTTCTGAGCTCGAGACTCATTGATGGCCCTAAAGCGTTTCCGTATAGCCTAAAGAAAGAAAACAGAATATCATATGAAGCAGCAACAATCAATGCATCAAATGAGAAAAAGAAAAAATGCAGTGGCACCTCTTTGCACTTTAAAACAACAGGCTTCGTGAAGACATGAATTTGACTTAATGTGCTTTCCCTGGCTTCCTGAAATGGAGCACGGAACAATCTTAAAGTCACATGATCTCTGAAGCCAATAAATTGTAATTTACAAATTACTACAAAATACTGCAACAAAATGTCGGTTAAGCTGACTGGAGAAGTGAACAACTGTACAGACACCCATCTTTAAAGTTCTTTGACCATGACTATAATTACTAATGGAAATCAGTTCAAACAAACCCATCTCTATCCTAGAAAGATGGAAGTTTAAACAATAAGCACAGAAAGCAAGTAAATGCTAAACCTCCTATTTCTCAACATCGGTTCCTGAGTGGCATTTTAATAGGCAGCAAACAATCAATAAATTTACCTCAAGCCCTTCGACTGTCTCCTTGTAACCAGATTGGACGTACTCTCTATTGAGAGTCTCCTCAGGGCAGTCTAAAGTATGAGGATGGTAATCTGGTGGACCAAGTCTGATGAAATAAGATGGTTGCTCAAGTCAGTCCAAAAATTAGATGGTAAATATAACTAGATGTTGAAAAAAGAAATAATAATGAGAGAAGAATTAATGAGTGCACATGTAAAAAAACCTTTCATATTTATGTAACCGGAGTTCAGAACATCAATTTTGGAGAAAAGGAAAACAACTTCTAACAAGTCAAAGTTCCAACCATTAAAAAGTTCAGTAGAAAAGAAATGCATGTCATAAGAACAAGCTTACTCGGTCTAGTGTAACTATAGATTACCGTGAGTTTAAGGGTTCTTTTTCACACTTCAATCTGTATGGTACTAGTTGATATTGCCGCCTGAAAAATAGGTAGCATGTTAAGTCTCGAGAAACAACAAAATTAATATCTCTATGCACGACATGTGGGGGCATCAGCAACCAAAACCTTGATCAAATTACATCACAATCCTGCCATAGTAATCTCTGCAAAGAAAAGAAAGAGGTATACCTTCGAGCTATAATTACATCAGGATCAGGAAAAAAGGGATCATACAGAGGGCATCACATTTTCGATAATATCCTGGAGCAGAACTGGAGGTGCATCTAGGCTTTTGCACCTTCAGTATTACCATGGGTCCACAATTAAAGGAATTATCCAAGCTCTCCCACTTCAATCTCTCATATGTTTATTTAGAAACACATCTACGAGTCAGTAGTCACATCCCACAGACATCCGCAGGGGCACTTCAATTCTTCAAGTCGAGAAAAAAATAATTACAAGGTCCTGCTTAAGATTACTCTTGATGTCCGTTCCAGAATATATAACGACATGCCATTAATTATCAATCAAGGAAACAATCCCAAAGTGAAATTTTTACCTAGAATTAACTGAATAATTAGATGGTATGGCGGACGATTCAGCACGAGCACTGTCTCTAGCTGATGCTCCACCAAGAACAGTATTATTTACTGCACTGTTGCAGTTTGCAGCATGATACCTTTGCATGTCTCCCAACAATCACCGCATCCTTCCACAAGTATCAGCCTCCGAGCTAGAGAAGTGAAACTGCACTATCAATCCTTCTTCTTCGGTCAACAAAGCCTAAATCAAACAAGAATAACTATGATTGTTCCAACTTTCCTTTAAAGTCAAATTAGCCAAGTGAGCCCGAACACTACCACATTTTGCCCTATAGCATCAAACAGACAGAAACACATTACCATGCATCCATTCTTTAGAACGTACGAACATTTCAAAACATTCTCAGCCTTCCAAATTGCATGATCCCCACAAATCACCAAAATTGTTTACCTCTGTCAACTACCCTAAAGAACCGAGAACAACCAATCCCTTCATATCAGACTAAAATGAGCCCAACCAAACACTAACATCTACAACCAATCAAGGAACCAACTATAGACCCTAATCAGTCAAATTCGGCGACTTACGCCACCCCACACAGATCCCCAGCTAGTAGAGTACCGCCTGGAATCACATCCCTCAACATAACAACCACCCCAAAAGCCCGTAACGACTAATCGAGTAACCAACTGTCTGCCCCGGTCGGTCAAATCAAAGAACTGAAGCAACCCCCCACTTAGGGCTTCCCCCAAGAATCACTTCTCCAGCTCAAGGACAACCTCATATCAAGCAACACAAACCAACCCCAAGCACAAAACCCCAGAATCTTATCCCCTCAGCTAAGATCAAACCACACCCAGAAAAACTCAAAACCACCAACAACCATTTACGAATCAGGAAACATTTTTTTTTTACCTAACGAGTCAAATCCAGCAAACATAGGCCCCACCGCCCGATCCCAACACGGAAATCAACTTAGGGCTCCGCCACAACTCACATCATCGAGCTGAAGCCGAAACCCCCCGAGAAATCCCAGGATTCCGAGCATCGCCTAGGGTTTCCCGGTGGCAATTCCGAAAATAAAAGAAGGGCAACAGAAGAAACCCCACATCTGGGTGGGAAAAAAGATGAAAAAAAAAACCCAAAACTTACCACTTCCTTGGGAGATTAGGAATCAAGAAAGAGAAAAGGCAGTGATTGGAATCTTGCCGAGGTTGAGACAAGGCCGTTGGTTGCTGTAATAACGAATAAGAAGCAGCAGAAAGTTTCCTCCTTTTTCCTTTATGGGGGGGTTTATTTTGATCTGGGGAAATGATTTTTAACTTTGGTTTTCTTGGTCAATTGATTTGATTCTTTTATGGAGAAATTAGGGTATTGGATTGGAAGGATGAGATAATAGGGGGTTGATGGCGATGATGATGCCGACCACCTTCTCATGGGATTAAATAAAATCCGAATCATCTTCCTTCCTGATCCTTCAATTTATCCAAACCTAACTACTCAATTAGCAAAAACTTTCATATCCGGAATCATTCCGAGAATCCATTTTCCCGTGTTAAAAGACAGACTTTTTGATGATATTCACACGTCCGGATGGAAAGTTCTAAAGTTCTTATTCTCTTAGAGCTGTACATGTTTTCAGAACTTTGAGGATGATGTAAGAAGAACAGCCCATGTAAGAAAACTGAGAAAATGAGACCAGCGGACACTGCACTGAACAGCCTCGCAATGTGGTTAGGTTGGGTTCAGCGAATTCCGACCGGGTTCGTGATCTCGCCCAGCAATTCAGAAAAAATGGCGTCGCCCAGCTTGAAAACGATGCTTTCCCCCGCGTAAGTGAGGTCCATCCATGATCCCGCGCGGCTCATGTCCTTCCTGACGATCTGCTCCAGGGAACGTGGGTGAGGGATCGGATCTAGGTGCCACTTCACTCCCCGACACACCTTGTGGATGATGAAGTCCGTGCTTGGGACCGGCTTGATCCTTTGTCTGGTGAGAGACAAGCAGGAACGGCCGATGAAGCAAGCACAGGTTTCCGAGAGGACTTCGCCGACGCAGTCGATGAGATATTCTGTGTCGTCCTTGAAGAGATGCCTGTCACAGAAGAGTGACGGCTGGCCTGAGCTTTGCGACTTCAAATAGAGACCTTCCCATGTCAAGTCCGACGTTCCTAGGAGAGCTGCTACTCGGTCCAAAACCAGCCCCGTGTCCTCAAAGGTTCCTTCACGAGCATCTGCTTCGTCGACATAGCTATCGTCATCTTCTTCGAGCTCTATTTCAAGATGTTGCCTTCCTTCCGTCGAACAGGAATTTTGTACATGTATGCCTCGCCCAAATATTTCAGGACCGACATCATCTTCGGAGAAATGTGGTTCCAAAACAGAGACGGGACTTGGACGTTCCGGCAGATCAATGGTGGTTTCCATGTCTTCATCGTCTTTCTCCGTTCCACTAGAAGATGCTATGCCCAGAGAAGATTCCTCTGTTGAGTCTGGGTCAACTGCATAACCAAAACAGTAAACTCAAGAGTCTTGAGAAAAGCTGCAACTTATTTTCCATTTTAGTCATCGGATTGTCCTACCTTTAATACCCGGACCATCTCCATTGCTGGCAGGTGGGATATTCTCAGCGAGGAATTTAAAGGCATACATGTCCATTTCTGCTACCTCGGTGAATTCATGTTTCCTCCACTTAGCGCTGACAATCCGACTTCTGATCCTACTGGAGGATCCCATGTTCTGATCAGCCGCCCCATAGTCCCATCTTCTTCTGGGGATCGTCTGAAGAGAATAATTTAACTCAGGACGTAACAGGATCATACCCATTGTCGCAGGGTCCCGACTCGAAGAACTCCCATCTTCGTCGTCCACAGTTATTGCCTCTGACGGACATTTATTCCTTCGAGAAGAGATACGATAAGGTTTGTCCTTTACACTTGTGCTAGAAGGTTGCTTCTCTGAGCTTCTTCCGCCACACCCTTTCCTCAACTTTTCGTCGATCCTAGCAGCAGATTCATCTGCATAGTCCTTTGTGACAATGTTCTTCAACTTGCTCTTGATATCACTCAAGAAGCCGGGGCCAACCGATCTCCTCTTCTGCCCTTTGGTGCCTATGCTTTTGGTTTCCTGTGATGTGCTGGGATTTAGTGATCCCGCTGGCTTTGGCAGTTCCACCATCCAAGGCTTTAGAATTACGATTCTGCTTGGCACTACAGGACTCCCAACGTTCATTTGGAATGGATTGCCTTCCTCCATTCTCGGCGAAATTGAGCTTGCTGCCGACCTCTCAGACGGAAGTCTCCCCATTTGGGTTTCTTGAAGAATCTCCATACACTTTGTTAACATTGCTTCTGGATCCCTCAAAAGCTCCAACAACGAGAACTCTACCGAGTTTAATATCCGAAGCATGTTCATGAATACCTTCGAGCAGCAAAGCATTTCTTCTTCCGACAATCGCCTTCCATTGACGAGCTGTCCACTTAATGCTTTCCCGAGAGCTCGAGATAACTTCTCATCCTCGTAATGTCCATGGTCCTCCCAAGTCCCACTTCTCTGCTGGGATACGCTGCCAATATACTCCGTGATCTCCCTCACGTCATCAGTGAAACTTTTTTCATCGCTCCGACTACAGGAGCTCTTGTTGTCGTCATCCATAACCCGATCATAACGTTGTTTTCCCCGTTTTAAGCTATTAATCCACTCTGTGCCTGTATCGATGATCATTTCTTCTTCCATGAGTGTCCTAACGCTTGCCTTACTACCGGTTGCCATCAACGCGGTTCTTTCGCCGTCACTTATATTTGCACCATGTCTGGTCATCAAATCAGGACTCGTCCTCGAAATCTCATAACCTATCGACGAAAAACCACAGAGTTCAGACATCCAAACAAGACACCAGCACGGATACAACGTCCGGATCCAGGAACAGCCGCATTCATAAAACAACCACAAACTTAAAGATGATTCAATACCTGCAGCAGTCTCCGTCCGATTCTTACTGCCCGATAACAGCTCCTGAGTCGATCCACCACTGCGCAGATGCAGCTTACTCACGAGTCTCCACATGCAGCTGCCACGATCCTCCCCACGCCTCATTCCGAGTTTCCTCGTCGTCTTCCCCATGAACGATTACGATTCACAACATCCCACAGCTGCGCCCGTTCTCAATATTCATAACCCCACCTGCAAAATCATGCAGAGAAATCAAAACAAAAAAACAAATCCTTAGATTCCATTTCATTTCATCCCTCTCGCAACATCATCGTCTTATAATAGTAAGAACAGTTCTGGCTGCTGCCTATCCAATATATCAATCAAACGACGAGTACCCACCCTTTCACTCCACCTTCCCAGTACAAGGCAAGAAAAATCCCCCCACCCCCAAAAAAAAAAATCCAAGGGAGGAAGAATTCACCAAATTTGTTTAATTCCTTCCCTTCAAAGGAATAATAATAAAAAAAAAACTCACAACAACAGCAATACTCAATTCACTCTAAACCTTAAAAAACATCCAATCCGATTGCCATTGCTGCTGAAAGGAGAAATCGCCATACCCCCCAATAAAAAGAAAACTTCCTCCGCCGAAATCCTCTCGAAAGTTCATTCCTTTACGCCATAATCCAACGACCCGGAACTAGAATTCGGTAAAATACTCCAGCTTTGAGGCAAACAAGGACTGGGGAAATGTCGTACCACTCCCAATCCAAATCCAAGTGGACGTCCTTTCTTGAACCGAGGAAAGAGGCGGCAGTTAGCAGTTATTGCACAGTGGGGGAGGGCAGGCTGATTGAATATACAGGACTTGATTAGATTGATACATATGACTGGTAATTTGTTCCTAATCATCGGTCACCAAAATATTTGGGAGACTGCCTAAAAATAACGTCGCTTTAAAGTCAAATTCGGGTCATTTAAAGTTTTTCATCGAGCAAAGAGAATTTGGGTACCTTATTTGGGTTCGTTCACGAGTTTATGAAATTATTTACGAAATTTTAAAAAATAAATATTTTAAAATACGAAATATTTCCAAGACTAATCAGCAAATAAACCAAAAATTATCATACATTACAAAAATTGTGTGAGTTATTAAAAACGATATAAAAATAATATAAATCTATCAAATAATCAATTTGTAAAAGCAGCACAGAAGCCTTGTCTATGTTGTGATTATCTTATTAAAGAAGAAGATATTATTGTGAGAGGATAAACGAGTTGTCCAATCTTAGGGGTGGACCAATCCATCTACGAACGGAACGACCTCTCGGGGAAACTTTTGTTTGCTTGTCTTATTTTAAGGATGGAAGAGAGAAGAGGGCAAGGGACAGAGGGGGCCCAAAAAGCATTACCGACGAACCAAAAGAAAAAAACTCATGTTGTAATGTAATAGCCGGGGAATATGAATATATATTTATTACCAGTGCCTCGAGAGTTGTTGTTTGTTTTAGTTGTGTCGTGTTGCCTTCTTCCAAAACTATCGGGCGGCTTATGTTTATCTTAAGCTGCCGCTGTTCCATCTCCTCCGTCCAGTCTAGCGACGTGTCGGCACGTGTTTGCTTGTTAACGCGACATGAATATAGTAGACACGAATCCGATTATAATGGCATAATCGTATTGGTACATTACATTTAACATTTACCTTACGTGTAGGGAGGGACCATCCTCATTCATCTTCTTTCATTTTGGGGCATAACAAAAATAAAACCACTAAAGTAATGTTTGGAGAATTTGAAATAATAATCCCAACTAATTGCAGGACCACCCTTTGTCTTTGCCCACCCATAATTTTCTTATTTTTTCCTTGTAACAGTGCACAAAGTATGTGCATAATTTCTCTACTAACCCAAGACCCATAATTTCAATTTCAATGTCTTAATCCACCCATAATTTCATTGTATGGATCGACACTCTTGTTTTATGCACACGTAAATAAAGTTGGGTCAAGAAGCCTACCTAAATATAATAACTCACGAATTCGATTTGCCTTATCATGGCTTGTAACCATCCCATTTGAGATTTATTTTCAATGTCTCTCATTCAAGACCAACAACAAAAGTGTAGTCCCCTCACCATTTGCTGTTACTTTCTCTTGTCCTATTCACCAGGGGAAGTTTTGGGCATTTTGATTTTAGTTCTCCAAGGCAATAATTAGGGGGCAATATGATTATCAATTTGTAAACAAATGGGAATGATTCTTCTGTACCCATTAGCAAAACACCAGGCTTAATCCCCTCCGATAGTAGTTGATCCTATCTCTATAACAACCCCACGTTCAGAAAGATGAATCCTCTTCCTTTTTCATCATCAAAACCAGATAGATAGATGGAATGGACCCTGTGGTCCACCACCTATACAAGATAACAATGAAACTCAACTCCCCTGATGGATGATCAAGATATTGAATGGGCTGGTCATCATGCGGGAAATGGGCCCTTCGGATGCCATGAATTAAGGAAAATGGGCCCAATACGACTCCTAAATTTTTTGGCTGGTCTTTGAAAATAAGCTTTGTTTCTAAATTAGGGCTGAAAATATTTTGCTTTTTTTTTTAGTATTTATTTTCGAAATTTATGAAATCACATCTCCAACTTCACTTTTATAAACCCGAGTTCACTTACCCGGAGCGAATCGCGAATCTTATTGCTTTAAGGAAAAGGCCGAATTCATAGAGGCAACGGGACGAAGGAGGCGAACTCGGCTAAATGCGAGTTTAGATTCGTGAAATTTTGAAAATAGATTATCTAAAACACGAAATATCGCTGAAAATTTTTATAGTGCAGCAAAAAAAAAAAGGAAAAGGGTTACTTTCACGAGTGGGATCCGGAAGAGGACTTCAAAAGACGATGGAGTTGTAGATATTGCCAAGTGGCGTGGATTGCCTGGGCATGTGCATCCAAACATGTATGGATTTTGTGTCCGATGTTGCTGTCTTAATTATAACATAGACCGAGCAGATAGTGACCTCCCCTTGGATTTACCAGGCCAGCCAATCACCATAAAGAAAATTAAATAATTTCATATTCCTCGACCAGTCTTACAATCTCCCGCGGAAGAACAATCCAAATCCAAACATTATTTTTTATTTTTTCATTTTCCACACGCGTGGCCGAATAAGTACCACGCCCGAGCCTCTCCTTTGAACTGCCTTCGTAAAGTTTCGAGGAAGTTGCCCCGCAATGGGTCAACAACAACGCATCGTTATCTCCGCTCGATGTCGACCTCGCGAATGCCCCACCGGAAGCAGGCTAATCTTCCGCTGTGCTCGCCGATGGAGATCATCTCGGTACGAGGAATTCCGCTACTTTGACGATACAACAGAGTAGGGAGCGACACTTGGTCCGGGATGTTCTGGCCGATGTCTCTTTTTTTTAAAAAAAAAAAAAATCTTCTGAATCGGTTCATTAGCATGTCCGACTCAATTACTTTCAAGTTCAGCGATCAATCTATGGTCACATCGCGTTAAGATTAATCTATTGAAATGGAAGGTGACGATGTGATATTAACTCGGGGGGAGATGAGTTTACTCGGTCTAAACAAAATAATATATGCTGGCAATGGTCAGACATATAATTAAAAAGAAAATATTACGACGCTATGCTCCCCCCACCCCCCATTGTTCTAGGGTTTTGGATTGGATTGGATTGTAGTCCCCTTAAGGTTAATTCCTAATTCGCTTCACGAAGAAAGTCGCTGCTTCGACTTAGGTTCCACACCTCCAACGTAAAATATAAAGCGACATTTGACGGAGATATGTAAGTCGCTAGGATCATCAACTTAATCGTCTTCATTTAGGACAATACGACTTGGGAGGAGGGAAAGAAGAATAAAGAGTATCGTTTTGTTTAGGGCAAGTCGGGGGGGGAACACGTTTCTGGAACCCCCCAACAAGAAGAAGAAGAAGAAGAAGAAGATAATTTCGTGTATTTTACTTTATCTTTGCCACGTGGCGAGAACCCACTTGTCCGGAAACAACGTAATATTCGTACGATGAAGAGGAAAAAAGTATGGAATGGAGGAAGTGACAGACGGAACGGAATGGACATTTTCCTTCCTATGTAATTAATGATTTGGCTAGTTCTAAATTGTCGAGTATTAGTCGAGGGTTGTCGGGACGTCCTCGGAAGTTGGTACATTATTTAGCGACAAATGTTTCCCAGGTCCACCATCCCCTCCCTCCCGTTTTAATAAAAATCAAACTCACAACAGTTGCTTGGTCCAATCAATCAAATCAAAAGGAATTGACTTTGAACGAATATTCGGATTCGCTCTCGGATAAGATAACATGCATGACTTAGTAATGTGAGATCGTACGGGTAGACCGGTTCCAAAAGTGTGGTTAAAAATTCAATTTTTTTTTAAGAAAAAGGAAATTTGCTTAATAAAGCCGAGTAATTTTCCAAAAAGTCAAGCATGGCATGGCGTTGCATTGGGCTCTCTCTCTCTCTCTCTCGTAGAACATGACAGGCATGGTCTTAAAACTGAATTCGTGATTGGTTCCATTTTCCTTTAATTGGGTATCTAATCTCGTAGGCTATATTTGTACTACAATTATCATTACTAAAAATTACTTGATTAATGTCCTAAATTAGTATATCAAGATTTTGGAGAACCAAAAAAAAAAAAAAAGAAGAAAGAAACTCGGGCAAAATAACACTAGTTTTCTTCAAGAACGAACTCTGGTATTTCTGATTGTTTGGTAAAAATAATTTGTGTAAACAACAACGATTGATAACATACCCAAAACGCAATAGGATTGATGAAATCATGTAAAAAAAAAATACAAATTATAATCCACTCGAAGACAAGGGACCCTTTTAAACTACCTCATCATCCATCATCAATACCCCCTGACCTTTTCCAGGTTCTTTCCCCTCATCATCGATCTGTTGTTGTGTTCCCCTACTTATTTGAGCAAAAAGAAGAAGAGTTGGGATATTTTTGGATATATCCAAGGTTGCCTCGTGGTCTCCCCTCCCAACCTCCGAATTCTCTCCCTTCCTTCATTCCCCCCACCCGCCTCCGTAGTCACAGCAGACAGACTTTTCTTACATCCCTTCAACTGGGGTACTCCCGATTTCGCCTCCCCCGGATCGTATCGATCTTGGGATCACGCAAAGTCAAGGTCTTTTCTCCACCCCAGTTCCGCGAATCGCTGTTTGGGCAACTTCTGTTTTCTAAGGATGGGCGGAGTCATCTGATTGTTGGTGGGTTCAGCGTTCTTCGTGGATTCTTCTTCCTCCTCTTCTTCGACTTCGGCTTAGTTGTCGTCATTGTTGTTCAGGGAATGGCGATCCTGAGCACAGCGACCCCGGGGATTTCGCTTAAGGTGGTTGACAGAAGTCCTAGCAGTGGCAACAGGAGCAGGGTTTATGATATTGGGTCGATGGAAGGTGGAGGGGAGATCATGGAGGTAGGCGTTGCGGCCGCGGTCGTTGCGGGTGGGGGGAGGCAGCAGGAGGAGAAGCTGTATGTCGCGGTGGGGAAGGATGTGCAGGAGAGCAAGTCGACTTTGATTTGGGCCGTACATAATTCTGGGGGGAAGAAGATATGCCTATTGCACGTTCTTTTCCCTTCTCCTACAATTCCCATGAGTGAGTCCATGCTTATCTTTTGTACTGGCTTCCTCTGTTTTCAGTTGAGTCCGCCGTTTTTCCAGTTACCAAGATCGATGGTTTCTAGTGATGCCTTGATGTGATGGCTCGCTTGCTATGAATGGGGCTGGTGATTGTAAGGTGAAATTGTCGAGAGGACATCCAAGGCGTATTTTGTTCGAGTAAGGGCTTGATCTATTGCCAATGAGTCGGATAGATGCCTAATGATAAAACTGGAAGTTTTGTTGAGGTGATTTCCATTGTTTTTACTGGGATATGGGATTATTGCTAGGGATTTTATAAATTGTAGGATTGAGTTTGTGACATTACCAGCCTTTTACTTTGCCACAATTCGTAATGGAGCAGAGAGGACTTAGTTGAATTTCTGGGAAGGTGCAAATGAAGGAGTGGGAATTTTCTTTTCGGCGGGGTTGTTTGCGATTCTTCTGGTTAAACTCATGAGACGACCGAATTTTTCTCTGCCAATTATGGCTAAGAGTTGGTCTGTCCATGGAATTGATTTAGTTTGCTGAACATTTGCAGTGGGCGCTGAAGTTCCTGCGACGGATGCAACAACACGGGTGGTGAGAGAGCACAGGGAGTCCGAGAGGCAGAGCATGCATGAGTCACTCAACGATTACGAGCGCATTTGTATGAAGATGGGGGTATCTTTCAACACCGGAGACAACTGTCTTTTTTTTGTATTTTCAAATTTCGGTTCATTTGATTGCATTTTTCTTTTGTAGGTTCAACCGGAGAAGCTTCATGTCGAGTCAAAGAGTATTGAAAATGGGATTATACAACTTATCCAGAGTCACAGAATCAAGAACCTTACTATGGGAGCAGCTTCAGACAAGCGTTATAGGAGGTGAAATTGGGAATAACTCTTCCCAGACTTTTGGATTCTTTAATATGGTTGATAGTCACTGTTAATCATCTAACATGACATCGTTCTTCCGTATGAGATTCTCAGAAACATGACTGAACTCAAGTCTAAGAAAGCCATCTTCATTAAAAATCAAGCCCCTGCATACTGCCAAATAAGCTTTGTCTGCTCAGGCTTCCTCATTCACAGAAGGTAGTTTCGGTGTACATGAGTCGTCCTCATTTCTCCATGGATACTGTAACCATGGTTATTGGGTATTCATTTTTCTTATTCTAGTTTCTTTGTTTATTTAATGTGTTTTTCTTTTGCATTATATAGGGAATCTACAGCACCTGTTCCTCCACCAGAACCGCCAATCATAATTCCGGATGTCGAACAACCGAATCTACCAAGATCATTTTCTACGCCACCACTACATAGGAATGATACTGTCAAGCTCACGAATCCGGTGCAAGATATGTTCAAGAGAGTATTCTCCACTACCGAAAGACGTCAGGGAAGGAACTCCTCCAGGTCTTCATTTGATGGTCCCGTGCACAATGAAACGGTCGCCAACGAATTGGAAAGCATTGTGAGTAGTTCGGGTCGTAACTTCGCATTCTCATCAGGTTCTTCGAGTGGGGCACCGGTTATACCATCTACACCGATTGGGAGATTATCCGGGAGTGAGCACATATCACAAAGCATCCATGGGCACGATAACAGTTCACCCAGTGCATTGGTATGGGCTAAAGCTGCCACTTCTTTTTCTCCTCTTCTTTTGTTCCCAACAAAATCTTACGCTGCGTGTCTGTATGGCTTTGGCTTTACCAACATCCGATTTTTGAGATTCAAGCTACGCTCAAAAAATGAACTATTTTATTTGCACTGGTAGGATGGAAGCATGGACAACAGTTTCTTCGACCACGTGGTGCAAGCCATAAGTGATGCTGAGAAAGCAAGACGAGAAGCACTTCAAGAGGCAGTTAGGCGTGGAAAAGCAGAGAAAGATGTTATTGAGGCTCTTCGGAAGGTGAGTTCGTCGTTTTTGTGACTCCCTTGTGCATTTCTTTTTTGCGGAGTGCAAAATGGTCCGGTCATACAATTTAACTAATTGTGATTGGATGTAAATCGAACAGTTGAATTTTTTGGAATCGTTGTATGCGGAGGAGCATAGGAAGAGGAAAGAAGTGGAGGAATCATTAAAACAAGAAGAAGAAGAGCTCAGAGTTATGAAGAATCAACTGAAGGAAGTCAAGGAAGAACTCCGGCTAGCCTCAAGTCAGAAGTCGCACCTGCAGTCGAAACTCGAGGAAACAGATGAGATTGTCAGGGACCTGGAGCAGAAGATAGTGTCTGCAGTTGGGCTTTTGCAAACTTTTAAAGAAGAGCGGGATATGTTAGAACTCGAGCGGGACAACGCTCTGAGAGAAGCTGAGGATTTGAGGAGTAACCAAGCCGACATGTTGGGCACTTCCCTTTCGCAGCATTACTCCGAATTCTCTTTCCCCGAAATCGTGGAAGCTTGTCAGAACTTCAACTCGTCCCTGAAGATAGGAGAGGGTGGATATGGGACTATATACAAGGGCTATCTTCGTCACACGACCGTGGCTATAAAAATCCGGCATGAGCAAGGCAAGCAAGGTCCCCGGGAGTTCCTGCAAGAGGTACAATGTGCTTGCTTTGACAGCATCTATCGAATCTTAGGTTAGCGTGCATAATGATTGTTCATGATTGTTCTTTTCTTTTCAGGTTGATGTCTTGAGCAAGGTGAGGCATCCTCATCTCGTCACACTCATTGGAGCTTGTCCTGAAGCTTGGGCTCTTGTGTATGAGTACCTGCCAAACGGCAGCCTTGAAGATCGGCTAATCTGCAGAGGAAATACGATGCCATTATCCTGGCAACACCGGATCCGTATCGCCACAGAGTTGTGTTCAGCACTTGTCTTCATTCATTCCAGCTCTCCCCAGAGCATAGTTCATGGCAATTTAAAACCGTCTAACATACTCCTCGACGCCCATCTAGGGTGTAAACTCAGCGACTTTGGCATCTGCCGGTTTATATCACGTGATGCATCCTCGAGTGGCAGCACGACTCTTCTATATAGAACCGAGAATCCAGGTGGCACCTTGCACTATATGGATCCCGAGTTCATGTCTTCTGGGGAGCTCGGACCAAAGTCGGATGTTTATTCTTTTGGGGTCATTTTACTGCGTTTGTTGACCGGGAAACCTGCCATTGGGATAATAAAGGAAGGTCACAATGCTATCGAGAAAGGGAAACTTAGATCACTTTTAGATCCGTTGGCCGGAGACTGGCCCCATCTCCAGGCTGAGCAACTAGCTCGTCTGGCACTGCGGTGCTGTGACCTAAACAGAAGGAATCGACCGGATCTTGAGTCTGACGTTTGGAGGCTGCTTGAACCTATGGGAGCCTCCTGCGGCAGCTACTCATCCTTTGTCGAAGAATGCCGCCAGCCTCCCTCATACTTCATATGCCCGATATTGCAGGTACTGACCGACTCTCTAATGACTCGATTCGAGTTCAATTGTCTCTACAATTAAATTTCTCACTCGGCTTCCTTTCACTACAAGAGCGTCCCCATGGTGCTTGAAGCAGAGGCTCGTCTCACTTGTTTGCTTCACATTTTTCCAAACCTGCGCAGGAAGTTATGGAAGACCCGCATGTCGCTGCCGATGGGTTCACTTACGAAGGGGAGGCTCTGAGAGGGTGGTTCGATAGCGGTCACAACACTTCGCCAATGACAAATGAGCAGCTCGCGCACCGGAATCTCATTCCCAACCGCACGATGCGCTCGGCAATCCAGGAGTGGCTCCAGAACAGGTAGATATTCAGCAATAAACATGCATGCGAACCGTCTTCCTGATTTTTGAACGACCTCCACAGATAGACGTCGATCGATTTCCTCTAGTTCCGTCTATACTATGGGAATATACGCGACAAGTACGAATAGATCTTACTGTCTCTTACAGTATATTATCATTGTACACGTACACCTTTACATAATATATTCATAGTACTGTTTTGTCAGAAGCTAAGGGCTTGTCCGGATCTTCCCGTTCAAAGTAGACGCTTAAATGATCTCCGGAACATAATTACAGGAATGAAACCGTTCAACACTCGATTTGTGCTATTCACAAGCATTCTAGCAAAAGCCAGGATGAATTCCCGAAGTTCCACATTTTCACCTTCAGTCACCTTATGTACACAGTAAAAAGTTCATCCAAGTTCAGCATCCATACAAGGTTATAAAACAACAACAGGACATTACAATAGACCAACCGGGTCGCTCACACCCAATGCCGAGCTTTTCATTTCGTCATCGTCATGTCTGTCAAACGGGAGAGCCCCCTTCTAGTAATCACCACAGCCGTGAACATTTACACAGGAAGCTCGTGTCCTGCAAAGTCCAAACCAGAAACATAAATAGACTCTGACAGTTAAAGGGTGCATGGTATACAAGCATTGTAATGCAACAAATCATGCCTTCGATGGTCACTCTGAGGGATCAGCAACGTCACTGCAAAATCCAAAGAAGCAAATATTAGCAACAGTTATTAAATTATCGGACATCAATGGGGAATTATGTATCACCAGATGATGATCAGATGATGTGATCGTACCTCATGTCGATGCTTAAGTGCCACCTGAGCTGCAAAACTTGCCATCTTTCTTTCTGCCAACGGTTTCCAAGAATCACCAAGCCGATGACTGCTCCCGAGACAAAGATCGACCAGAATGCATTAGCATCCTTGGCTTGGGCAAACAAAGCTGCCGCTCTTCTTTTCCACCAACAACCGCAGGGATCTTGTGAATCGGGTTTTCCTGACGTGACATCTTCATTTGGCTCTGACGAATGCCATGGGTCGGATGGAGCACAAAGAGGACCAGTGTCGTGCATTGCTTCTTCATCAGAAGTGATTTTACATTTTGCAAAGAATGTTGGGGCACCAAGAGCGGCTTCGGCATGCAGAGAACTGGTGGCAGCAGTATACAGATTTTGCTCTTTACCGACTGGGTCAAATTCTTGTGCGTCTTTAGCATCTCCAAAGTCTCCGCCTTCAAAAGGAAATCCCTTATCCTTACTGTGGAGAAATTCAGTCCCGGGAAATTCATCGGAGAAATTCAACCCCTTGAAAGTCCAGTCCTTGTCTTCCTTGTCCCAAAATTTAGACTCCTTAGCATCTCCAACCTGGCCCTTCTGGTCCTGACCACTAGGAGGGTAAGCAAAGTGCTTTGACATTAGTAAGATGTCAGATGATTCAGCATGGCCCTCATCTTGAGATGTATCATGATCTTCGTCGATGGAATCAACCTCCTTGGGACTGGGAGAAGCAGCATAAGTTGAAGCTGTTAGAGAAACAACCTCCCAATCACTGCCCTGGTTATTGCTAGCATCCACTCCCTTGTCGCTTGCCATGGATCCTGATAAATCAAGCCTACCCCACAGCACAGAGTCACTGCATAAAGATAGGATATTGGGGATTAAATAGTGGAAAGCAAGCATATTTTGCGACATTCACCAAGAGGCAGAGTCAACCACCAAAATTGCGACATTCCATCAAACCAACCACTCTTGGTAACTTATCAAGTTGCAATGATCAGTGGATGCTCCCAAAGGTGTGAAGAGCAAACAAGCAATTGAGATCGTCGGGTAAAATCACGGGAACAGTAGGCATCTCAGAAAAGAAAAACTTAAAACCATTCCCTAGTACCAGACTTCAACACACGTAGACCAACACTCTATGCAGAATCCACTTTGCACCAATCCAAAATTTCTGCGAACTCAGTGGCTCTTGAAGCCCCTGAACACTCACAGATGATCACCAACAGCAACAACAGAACAGACAAAATTCAGTCAACGGGGTTTCCCTTCCCCCGCCAACACAACTCTGTACCCGACACACAACTAACACAAAATTTCCCCACAAAAGGCCGTTCATCATCCGCAATTCTATTCTAATCAAACGCCTTGATCACGGGGGTTCGTCGCTCAAAAACACCAAGCAAAACCACAACCGAAAACCCACATCCCATCCCCCCTCGCATGACCAGTAACCTCCCAAAAATCCAACCTTGCCGCTAAAAAGGAGTATCCGAGATCATTCAACGCAGAAAAAGGCAAAAAACAGAATAACCCCCAACAGAGAAATTAAAGCGGAGATCAAGCAAAAGGAACTTAAAAAAACTCGAGGCTTACAGGAGGCCGTGATCCTCGATCAC
The DNA here is from genome assembly GCA_029817715.1 of Melastoma dodecandrum. NCBI lineage: Eukaryota > Viridiplantae > Streptophyta > Magnoliopsida > Myrtales > Melastomataceae > Melastoma > Melastoma dodecandrum. The sequence continues at coordinate 4,723,142 of JARUPY010000606.1, forward strand.
ACGATCCTCAGTTTTCCTAAAAGGGGGGGTTGGATCGGGATGGGGGATGGATTGGGAAGGAAGTAAGAACAAAGTTACTCCCTTCCGTTTCCTTGTCGGATTGTGCAGTACGACACGGGCAACCTGGGAAAAACCGGTTCCGGGGTCACGTCTTTACCGGTACGCCTAATTAGTAAATATATTCTGTACTATAGTCTATTTTTTCGATCTATCCCGTCGTCTGAAACGTATCGTACAATAACCCCAACTTAAGTCGTTACTTTAAATTTATCCGGTCTGATCTTGACGGCGTTCGATGTGTCGTACACGTGGCCTGACGCCTTTAAATTATATCCGTTTACATGGAAAATCCTATTTTACCCCCACTCCCTTTCTGACCCTAATATATTCAATCGATTGAATATGCCTTAATTTCACCCACCACCCCACCCCCACACCGACGACCATCCCCAGCCTCGAATCCTAATTCCTCCGTCCACCCCTTTCCCTCTCCCCGTGGACCAATCTTTCCAAAATCGGCACCCCGGACTCCCTCAGAAGCGTAATCACAGTAAGTGTTCCCGGCTCCCCCTTTCAATTTTTTGTGTTTGTGTTCTTCCAGAAGCTGTACGTTCCAGAAGGGCCCCCATAGATGGACGTGCAGCGTGGTCGAGCAATGGGTTTCAGCAATAGCAGTACGTCCAGAAGCTCTTCCAGTGGCCGACCTGTATTTTGTCATTGCGGAATTCAGTGTAATGTTAAAACAACTACAAATGCAAAAAATTATGGTCGAAGATATTATGGATATCCTCGTTATAAGGATTCAGATGGTGGATGTGGATTTTTTAAATGGATTGACCTCAAAATTAGTGGTGGAGTTGTTTCGGAGCCTGCAAAGATCCTTCAAGTTACTGCTATTGAAGCTAAATTATGGAATACAGAGGTTGAATTGATAAAAGCGAAAGCCAAAATAGAGATGCTCAAGGCCGGGGAAAATAGATATATGTTGTTGTGTTGTGTTTTATTTGCATTAGTATGTATTTTATCTTATGTAGTTGTTGTTAAGTCAGCATCATGTAATGTTATCCTGATATGCATCTGTATGAATTATGAAAACTGTTAAGTAATGTTAGCTTGTAATGTTATCCTGATATGATATCCAGGGATGTTATCCTGATATGCATCAGTTAATAAGCAACACAGAGTGAAAAAGTTACTACATTCCCCGTTATCTAGATTCCAAAATTCATACATTTCCAGATTCCAATATTACAATATTCCAACATTCCCAGATTTGTTCATAAGCAACACAACAAGATTCCAACAGTTCTACATTTCCAGATTCGAGATTACAACATTAAAAAGTGAAATAAGCAACACATAGAATAGTTCAACAGTACAACACATTCCCAGATTTCAACAGTTTAACAGGAAGGCTTCACAGGCTTGTTCCATCAGTATGCGCATTTCCATAACTGAAGCTTGGACCTGCAACACCTGATTCTTGTGTGCCACTGGTGCTCACGTTATAACTGCTTTGGGGCTGGTCCATCATAGGCCCCACTCTACCTCTGCCTCTCCCTGTGGCTCCCCTTCCTGTTGTTCCCCTACCTCTTCCTCATCTCCCTGTCGCTCCTCTTCCTGTAGCACCTGAATGCGTGCCCTGTAACTGAAGAAACAAACAAGAACCAGGAGTTACATACCTGAACTTTCAAGAAGATTAAAAAATAACAACTTACATTTTGGGTTCCAGGATGAACTATTAGAGCATTTTCATGTTGTACAGAGTCGCCAGGCTCTGTCGAAGATGTAGGTCAGGATTGGGCTTCGCAACTCCTCTTGTTATATCCATATCCCTTACATTTGCTGCATTGCATATCCAAACCTCTCCTTGGTAACTTGTTCAGGTTCTTTGGCTCTTCATCAACATCCTTTCTCCTATTCTTCTTTGGTCTTCCTGGCCTGATTTTGAATGGTGAAGCTGAATGGGTTCACCTTCAGCTTCAGGCCATGCCGTCTCCCCATCCAATGGTGTCGATGGGTACTTGTATGCCTTAAGATATGTATCTTTCTTATACCAGTGACTAACATAGGCCTCAATGTCATGTTTCATGAAATTTATTGAGGCTACTCCATGACAACAAGGAATCCCAGTCAACTCCCATTCCCTACATGTACAACTAGACCTAAGCAAGTTCACGACATACTTCTCACTTCTATGAACAACCTCAAACAATTGGCCTAAGCAAGGTTTCGGTACCCATTTTCCAGCCTCTACCTTCAGTTTCTCAATCTTGGCTCTACTGTCACGGCATACAATGTCAGTCCTCTCATCAAATAGCATACTCTTATGGTACATCCTTTGCGTAAGAGCAGATCTAATGTCATCCAACATTTCTACAATTGGCCGAGTCCTAGGCAATACAATGTAGCTATTAAACGTCTCACAAATGTTATTATCTGTGGCATCACACCTAACACTTGTGTTAAAGTATACCTGCAATAAATATAACTGACCTTAAATCTTAACCACTCCCTATCATATATATGGTTTAGGGTAGACTACATACCTTGCAAAAATGTTCCAGACCCTGCTTTAGAAAGTCATCTGCTGCTTCTTATGATAGAAGTCTCATGTTGTTCAGGTTTTGATGGTAGGCTGCTTCGTGCGTGCTCTTCAAGGTTGCCCAAAAGCACTTCTTCAGCAACTGTCCACGATGTGTGCTTTTCCAGTTAGCATAAATGTGTCGAGCACAGTTACGGTGCTCAGCCAATGGTGCTAACTCAGCCACAGCATGAATCAATCCCTACAACGAAGAAGATAGGTTACATAATTGAAGTTGTCACTGAATTAACTGAGTGAAGTTAAGGAAATGACATTACCTTCTGTTTGTCACAAATTAGGGCGTGAAGGGGTAAGGCGGGATCGGGTCAGGGGTGAAATTAGGGCACTAGATTGTGGGAATGAAAGGGGTGGTGGGTGAAATTAGGGCAATCGATTGAATATATTAGGGGTCAAAAAGGGGGTGGGGGTAAAATAGGGTTTTCCATGTAAACGGATATAAATAACGGCGTTAGGCCACGTGTGCGACACGTCGGACGCCGTCAAGATCAAACCTAACGGGGGATAAATTTGAAGTAACGGCTCAAGTTGGGGTTACTGTAAGATACGTTTCAGACGACGGGATAGATCGAAAAAATGGGCTATAGTACATGATATATTTGCTAATTAGGCCTTACGGGTATTATCCTATCCCACCATGCTTTGTTCAAAAAATAAGGTGTAAATTTATTATTATGTTAATGCTACCGGTGGTTAGATGTTTAGATACATCGACATCGAGTTTTATGAGAACTTGATATTTCTAAGTTTATTAAAAATTAATAATTCTGTTTGCAACTCCGTCCAAAAGAAAATATTAGGTGATTTTACGATCGATCCAGAGATATCATTTAACGAATTTTAATAAAAAATTTAAAAATAATATTTGATGAATTTTAATTTTAATTTTTTTAAAAAAAAACTTATTTGTTCTTTCGACAAACCTCGTTGGAAACTACTATTATCTCATGTACTGTACTGTCTATCCATCGGGGTGGTAACCGGGAAAAGAGGGTCGTGGGAAGGTGGAGTCATAAAAAGGATCGTGTCCTTCTCATGACGTGTAAGGGAATTACAATTGCCATTTGCTAAAGCCAAGTATTGTTGTGCCCTTTGTCTGGAGGAAACCGGACGGATTGACCCCAAAATTACAATGTGCTTTTCAGGGGAGCACCTTGTTTTCCTAAAAGGTTTTTGCAGGTTGAGATGGACTGTTGTTGTCCCATCAGGTTAAGTGTAATGTAACGAATCGATGGGGTGAATTCCAAAAACCAAACACCTAAAGTTGGGGCTGCACATGAGTGCTCAACTGCCTAACCTCTTTATTGATGCTTGATTTGATATTCCTTTTCCACCATGCAATTGAAAGGAAGCAGCCTGATGATGGACGCCTTTCAAGGCAAATCAACAGCTACATCTCTTCTGCACTTGTTTTGTTTCCTCCAACTCCCTCCCTGGCGTGCAGAACCATTCTCCCTGAGAAGTAGCTCCACCACGTCTTCCATTTCCAACAAGAACTCCTTCAACAGCAGGTAGGATGGAGGACAATGCAATCGCTCTGTTAACATCTGCCAGTGAAGGGTGAAAAGTGCACTATCTAAGAAAGTACTATTTTTGGTAACTTCATATCTCCGTCGTGATCAACCCGACACAAACAGACATGAATGTATGAATTTATGCTAAAGCAGCTCGCAAGTAGCAGAATCCTCTCAAGAGCTATTTAAAAATGTAGATTCTTGTCTCCAACTTAAAAAGGCCGCATTGATGACAAGTCTCTAATCACAAGCATCTCGGCATTACCCTTCAATTCGTCCGGAATACAGACTCCTCGAAAAGCTTATTCAAAGGGGTCGAATCAGGGTTTGTAAACTGAGCAGAACAAAACGTGGGAGGCAAGAAAAAAAATCCAAGCTTTGCTAGATGGATAATCGACTGTAGCTTCTTGCCTCAAGTGGGTCTAGGCCTTTGGTCATGGTCATGGTGAACATGACGGTACTCAAATCCACCGCCATGAAATTCATCTCGACAGCTCTCCCGTCTTCAGAACTTTCGTCCTTCATTGACGACGCAGCATTACCCGAGTTCGGCGACCCGACGCCGAGACGGAGCTCGACGAACCCAAAGGTAGGGCCAGAATGCCGCATCAGCATCTGGTCCTGGATCCTCCCCAAACCCATCCCGGGGAAATCCGGTGGGTTCTCCTCCTTCTTCATCCCGCATTGCTTCCAGGCGTCGTAGCTCCGTAGACGACGGAGCAGAGGAAGAAGAGAAGGGGTTGGTTGGCGAGGCCTTTACGCTCCTGTAGAGAGAAGGCGGGGACTGGACATACCCAGAATGTATGGGCTTAGGCCCACAATTATTTGGGCCTTTCAAATCCAAATGGGCACATGCGCATGATATTTCACCTAATTTCGGTTAATTTGATTTTGAATTGGATCGATCAAATGGAGAGATATGACATTTTGGGTAATTAATTTTTGTTGGTTTCTTCGTGGAGCTTCAGTGGACATCACTCCAAGTGGCAAGTGTCCAAGGGTTTGCAATTGGAAAGACAAAAAGAAAAGGGTATCATGGGAATCCCCATGCATTTGGGCGAGATTCATTTGGATTGGAGTCAAGTCTTCAATTCGAAGCTGACATTTGCACATACATATCCGAATCCTGTGAACATGACCATCCTTAAAAGATCACATCAAAATACAAGAGACGACGATGAGTCCCTAATGGGGCCTCCCGGGAGAAAAGCGTGGGCGTTTATCGAGACTGACTTCACGTGTTCCAACAGTAAGGAGACAAAACCCTAATCATGATTGGATCCGGTACTAAGAATTCTTTTCAGTGTTTAGGAGGACAGGAGGAGGATGAACGGGAGATCTTTCTGGGGGATGGAGACGTAGAATTAGACCATGTTCAATGTCATGGTGTTGTCAAATTCATCATCTTCTTCTTCTTAGGTAGAATGAATTTTTGGGAGAAAATAAACGTGGAGAATGAGGGCAATGCTATTTTCCACCACCAAAAAAAAAAAAAGCAAAGCACCTCCACAAGTGCTGTTTTGACCCATGTTGGATACCAAGAGCCAGAGCCAGTCTCGACGACGACAATCACGAATCCAAACCCAACTTCTACTCTCTCTCCCACACACTCGCTCAAAAAGAGTTGAGATAGAAATCTCAATCCCCAAGTCGAGAAAAGCCTTGGATAGGGGGTGTTTCTGGACAACAATACCATCCGAGCCAACTCTTTCACTTGTGTTTTTAAGTCTTTGAATCACTCGCATGTGGTTCTATCTTTAAGTTACTATACTAAACCCACCCATCGTTCGCTCCTCGTGCACTCATTTTAGATGTAGTTTTATCATTAGCATTTAACCATGAACATGTAACTGTTTTGGGGCTTCGATTCACGAAATGACGTCATACCTTCTAGTCTAATAACACTTCAATAGCTAAGATGACTTTTCAATCGAAAAATCATCGATAGCGGTAGAATTTTAGTCAGAGACATCTGCCCGGTCGATGAAGATTACCCGGCGGACGAAGTAGACACAATTGCCAGACGGTTAGGCTTAGATTTTCTCATAAGATAGACAATTGCCGTCTGTCTCTTTTGCTTCTCACACTTGTGTTCTTACGTTGGTGTTTGTAAATTCAGACAGAATCTATTCCAATGAAAGGAAGTGTTGTTTGGTTCGTTTATTAATATTTTTTTTTTTTAAAGCCCTATTATCAGGTCATAATATCGCTGACGTGTTGTTTTTTCACACTCAAACAGTGAGCTGCATTGCTCACGACAGAAAGGATATTTGATCAATCAATGCCATGAATAAAATCCTCCTGTTTTGTGTATCCCACCAACCCCCAACCCAACTCTATTAATAATTTAGGGAAATGAAAAGAAGAGATAGTCAGTCTCAGCATAGAGATTGGGGTGTGTTCCTGTAAGGAAAAGCCACCACTGTCCCCTTGTCCCGATTCTAATTTATAAACAACACCTTGTTCCTCTTTTTGCTCTCCTTCTTGCTTCTGCTCTGCTCATCATTTGGGGGTGGGGGAGGGGGACATAGAAAGCAACAAGGGATGGCTTCTTCGTTGATATCCTCCTTGAAGAGAAGCTGCCGCAGCGGCCGCGGGAAGTTGGAGCTTCTGCGGTGCCTCTCGACGCAGACGACTGCCGAACTGTCCCCGTTGAGGGACCTCCCCGGGGCGAAGATCAAGAGGGAAGTATCTCAGGTGAGCGAGCACCTGACATGCAGTCCTCGTGACCCTTTTGTTTTATGGGAATTGAAGGGAGGGAGGAGCTCCCCCCCCTACTGCCTGCCTTGACTTTCTAATAGAACGACGTGAGGTGACATCATTAGTCAATCATGATCGGGCACGCGATACGTGCGTCGAGTCTGTCGTGTCGTGTCGGATTTGTGATTGATTTGATCGTAATCCGGTTGTAGCTGATTGGGAGGACGCCGCTGGTGTACCTGAACAAAGTCACTGAAGGATGCGGTGCATTTGTTGCAGTCAAGCAGGAAATGATGCAACCCACTGCCAGCATCAAGGACAGGTTTCGTATTATTATCGATACTTTCGAGCGCTTCCTCGGTGAGTTCGTGATTCGGTTGCTTGAACTGGTTCGATTGTTGCCAGGCCAGCATTCGCTATGATCAACGACGCTGAGAAGACGGGCCTTATAACTCCCGGGAAGGTATGTTATACAGGAGTCAGACTCCTAGTTCTGGGTTTCATGATCTTCTACTGATGTATGCCTTTTTTGGCAGACGACCCTGATCGAACCGACTTCCGGGAACATGGGGATCAGCATGGCATTCATGGCGGCAATGAAAGGGTACAAAATGGTGCTCACCATGCCTTCCTACACTAGTCTCGAGAGGAGGGTGACGATGAGGGCCTTTGGAGCCAATCTGATCCTCACAGATCCCACAAAGGGCATGGGCGGGACTGTCAAGAAGGCCTACGAGCTCTTGGAGTCCACCCCGAATGCTTTCATGCTTCAGCAATTCTCGAATCCCGCCAACACCCAGGTCTTCAATTTGTTCAACTCGCAGGCTGTGCTCTCATGACGTTCCATTAAATTCCTTCACTTTGTTTGGTTTAATTTTCAGGTCCATTTTGAAACGACCGGTCCGGAGATATGGGAGGACACGAATGGCCATGTCGATATCTTCATAATGGGAATCGGCAGCGGAGGGACTGTTTCGGGAGTCGGGCAGTACTTGAAATCTCAGAATCCTAATGTCAAGGTCGACTAATCTAATCTCATCTAATCCTTCTCGAACCAATTAATCATGCAACTTACTTCTTAGTGATGGCAGATATATGGACTAGAACCGGCCGAGAGTAACATCCTCAATGGAGGAAAACCGGGTAATGCCCTTCCCGAGCTCAATTAGCAGATGCCAAGTCACTGGAATGTGCTGACCTTTCTATGTTGTCTGCGAAAATAGGGCCTCATCACATAACTGGCAACGGGGTCGGATTCAAACCCGATATTCTGGACATGGATGTGATGGAAGAAGTCCTGATGGTTGTAATAACATTGCGATTTTTTCCGAATTCCCAAAACCAGATAATCACGGATCTTCATGTTGATGATGGCAACTTGGGTGATGCAGGTCAGCAGTGAGGACGCTGTGAATATGGCAAGGGAGTTGGCTCTTAAGGAGGGACTCATGGTAAATAATCTTTCACCATTTTCCCCCTCAAATGTAAGATTACGTATATGCACACACAGTCATCCTCAACCTTCTTGGTATTAGTCGGATCGGAAGGCGTGCCGCCGTGTGCCCTGGGGAGACTGGTTGACTCTCACTTTACTGTTGATACACCTAATGAAAACTGAGCCTGATTGTTTTGGCTTGCCTCATTGTAGGTTGGGATCTCATCTGGTGCCAACACTGTTGCAGCATTGAGACTCGCCAGAAGGCCCGAGAACAAAGGCAAACTTATCGTGGTATGATACGCGGCATAATTTGATCGGAAAGATTTAGCACGTTCAGAAGTGTGCTCGATGTTCATACTCCTTAATCGTGTGTTTCAGACTGTTCATCCGAGTTTCGGAGAGAGATACCTGTCCTCTGTCCTGTTCCAAGAGCTGAGGAAGGAAGCCGAGAACATGCAACCAGTTTCGGTTGATTAGATCCAACTTCAAGATGTCCGTCGCGGTCTGTCTTTACAGGGTATGACAAGAAAATCTACCTTTAAGTGGCGTTCCGGTTGAATAAGTTTTGAGCCCTGTTCACCTGGTTTGTACTATGTTATCCCGTTTCTGGTGAATCTGCAAGATCATACTTTGTGAATGGTTTTTCCGTGTTATGGTTAAACAAACAACATGACATCTAATTTCTTAGTAACCTACATCTCACTGGCTTAAGATCTAACGACGGGGAGGCAGTCATGTTCAAATCTTGTTAATCGAAGCAACGTATGTAGCCCTGTATAGCCAAAAATAGAAGCCTACAGACTCCCACACAAGCGAACGAGCATACGGAAAGAAGAACCTGGTATCTCAAATATGCTAAACATGAGTATGGGACCGTGCATCAACCAAATGATAAACTGTATGATTCACTGCAAGCCATGATGTTTCTGAACCCTCAAAACCAGCTAGATACTAATGATCCGAGAAATAGGGAACTAGAAGAGGCCAACTATCAAAGAGGAAAAAACAGATTCAAGTGTAATCACGGTAAATCGGGTACGAAGCAAATCTCAAAACTGTATCGACAATCAAAAGTGCTATGACAGCATAAAATCTCTTCAACCTGCTACTTCTTCCATGGCCATCAGTGAAGTAAACCTCGGACTTTCCTGCTCGCTACTAGCCACAAGGATAGGGTTTTCCCAGGTTAGCCAAAAAGAATCAAAATATCTTTGGTGTTTGGAGGACAATACGCCGCATCTGAGAAGCGAGTTTTTCCCTGTATTTATGAATTCTCTGGTGGCAGCATATTCTCCAACCGGACTGTACAAGAGGAATTCATCTAGTCTTGGGTTTTGGTTTAGCCGGAGAGTAGAAGATAGAATTGCTCAACTGATCATCCTGATTGCCAGCCACCCATTTTACTGTTAGACTACTTTCGGATTCGTCATCATCACTGGTAATCTCAAAGGGAGAGTGCCTGTTCTGGTGCTCTCTTCGTTTCAAAAGGAAAACGTTGTAATAGTAGCTAACCAATTCCTCCGTCCTTTTCTCCGGAAAACCCTTACGCAGCTCGTCCCAGAAGCACTTCAATTCCGATGCGGGGTTTAACTTTATGATATCAACAAATTTATCCTTATCTTGTTTGGTCCATGGGAGGACAGCTTCCTCACCCATTTTGTCAAATCTCCAGAAAAAAAATGCAGAGCCCAATTCCACCTTCAGTTTGAATCTTTTCTCAGCAATGTGGAATCTGATGCAGTCAACAGATCCCCTGATTACACATCCGCACGAATCTTGCCTGCCCTTCCCAATTGGGTCTCTTTCGATAAGACTTCTCCGCTCTGACTTTTTCAGCGGCCAGATCTGGGTACCAAGCCATTTAGAGTCGCTTTCGAACTTCACACCATTCCATTTCGGTACTTCTGCCTGATACCGAGATCCCAGAAGAATTCTCTGCCGACGTCGGTTGAAAAATGGAGAGCCTACAGTTGAAGAATCTGAAGTTCCATTGTCATCACCATTCTCATCATTCCAAAACACACTAGCACTAAGGCTCCCATCCTCGTTTCTTTGAGCACCGGAAGAGGTTGACTCCGAACTGGCTGTACCATGGGCAGATCCTTTCCAGGTAGGCTTCTCCTTGCATTTTAATCGTTCTCGGAGTTTGTAAGAATATCCAGACTGATCGTCGTACATATAGGGATGCATTCTCGGGTTTTTCTATATCATTGAAAAAATCACAATGTCACTGAAACAATTATTCTATGATCTTACAAGCAACAGCTCGAAGCTATAGCTACAAAAAAAGACAATTGCATTGATTACAGAACAACAAAAATACATGAAAACCTGTTCATAATCACATACAATGACACCATCTCGTTAAACTTTCCAGCATTTAACTGTCACGGAAATATGGCATGGAAATATATTGTAATACAGTAAATTTCATAATATGTAGCAGTCAGTTCATAAAAAAATATCACAGAACAATTCCACAAACAAGATTGGTAACAGAAAATGGTACTGATTTCTAGATCTATAAATAAGTTGTAAGGTGCTATGCGATTTAATTCTTTTCACGCTCTCAACTCGCTATTGATCCTATCTCTTCCACACGATGATTCAGATGCCTGTGAGGAATGACTAGAACACTAGAAGGAACGCATAAGCTCATGCGAGTCAAAAGATAATTATTATTGCACGCTACATCCATTTCAACAATATCCATACACGCAAATCCAGAAAAGACAAACTGAATCAGGAATCATAGGTCAACATTTGGCATCAACCCCACTTATAACAGAAGAAACTATCAGAAACATCCCATACCTGCCAATTGGAGTCCACTCCATCGGATCTCTTTATGAACAATGCCTCCCGAGCAATCAAGGCCTGCTTCCACATCTCTTGGCCCCCAAAACTCTTCCATTTAGACCATTCAGGCAAGGAACCCAGTTTCTCATCACAAGGGTCTATCGCCACCTGACTCAGCCAGCCAAGCATACCCGAGAAACTCGACGAATCGCAATCATCACTGGATAAATTCCGTTCCCCAACAGACTCGCCCACAACACTAAACGCCTCATCATCCATTGCGTAATTAACCACGCACCGATTCTTCTTCCAATCCAAGGACACGGGATCATTGTCGCCCCTCTGACTATGCACCCTCTTACCAGAACCACTGCTCCCATTCTTCTTACCCATTCCCGTTGCCATCATTTCGCTCCTAGCATCCCCATCTTCACTCAACCTCCCGTCACCTTCCACAGAAGTAACCCCACTCTCTCTCGAATCCAAATGATTCAATCCCTCATCCACCGCCTCAACACACATGTCGCCACCCGTCCTTCCGACAGAAAGAAAAACACATCAGCCACAACATCCACTCCCATATTCACAAGACATTAAACCAAACGCCACAAAACCCCCGAGCAACGAAAAGAAAATCCCTAACTAACTCAAACCCACATCTCCAAAGACAACAAAACTCACAAGATACAACTAACTACCTCAACCAAAGTCCAACCCAGAAGTCATGGGTCATCCCAAAACACCTGAAGGCAACAAAAGAAACAAGCAGAAGCCAAAGCGGTGTCTGCGTCGCGGATTAGACTCGGAGGGAAAGGGAAACGAGTTTTAAGAGAAACTACGGAGACAACGAAGGCAGACACTGTTGCGCGCCCATGGAAGTTTTTTCCTGACAACGGGGGAAACGGGGTAGGGCTATATATTTTGGGCGTTTCCGACAGGCGCCTGAATAAAAATCCAGAACTTTGGCTAAATAGGAAAAAAATCACATCTTCGTTTTGATCGTGTAATAGAGGACAACCCAACTCAAGAAATGTGGCCTGATGAAATTTTGATAAGGGTTTTTGGGATCGGGATTTGGGACTCGATCTCGATGGCAAAATCGGGACCTTTTAGGCTGTCTCGCCAAACTAAAGAATAAAAAAACAATAGAAATAGCAACAATTTTAGTTGCCGGTTTTCAGGAAAAAGCCCGGCTGCTGGAACGGCCAGCCGCGTGCCCGGATGCAGTAATCTTTCGGGCCGAACTAAGAAGCATCAAAGATGAGTGTGCTAAGAAGAGGAAAGGCATCACCATGAGGAGAGTGATTTTGGGGTCCTTGTTTATGGGAGAGAGGAGTCTGTTTTGGACGGGGTTTTGCTTATTTCTTGTAATGGATTGGAATGAAATGAGTAGTGTCTTCCAAGTCCCACACCTAGGATCTTATAAGCTCAGTTTTAGACTGGAATTTAGGCTTAGTTAATGGGGTTCGGAAAAATTAACATGGTATGAGAGCCCGGTAGCATGTTTGTATCCCCTCGCTTGGCAATGTATGGCTCGAAGTGGTCTTTACGGATGATTCGTCGTGGCCTTGGAAGGTGGAAAGTGGTATTGGGTTTGAGGGGTGCAAACCCAAGTTTTACATCGGAAGCCTGGCAACAGGCTTTAGAGTTAACTCTAAAACTAACAGTTTTATAAAGGTTTGAGTTAATGAGTTTTGTACGGATATAGTATTGGTTTAAAAAAAAATTATGAAATACGATCGAAGTTTCAAAAATATCTGATTTACCGTCCTTAATCATGTTTTGAAAATCCGTCTTCCAATTTACAAAGAAGACGGGTTTCCAAAACCCGCCATCCAAATAGTCGGGAGTGAGGCGGATTTCGCCCTCCGCATCGGTTTTGAAAATCCGCCTCCTTCCCGACTATTAGGTTGGTGGGTTTTGAAAACTCGTCTTCTTTGTAAATTGGAAGACGAGTTTTCAAAACACAAACGCGCCCTAGGACGGTAAATCGGATATTTTTGAAACTTTAATCGTATTTCATAAATTTTTTTTAAAACTTACCATATAACCGTACAACGGATTAGTTTTGGCTCTAGTGTTGTCTTAGAACGGTTGTGATGTCACGTACACCATAGGCAGATTTCGAACTCTAGCTGTCGAAGAACACGCAACGCCACGAGGATGGGTGCTTGCCTTACATTCGAGCTTCAATATAATAACAACGTCGAACAAGTTGCCATTTGTTTGCTGCCGCATGTGGCTTGCCAGAAAGGAAAGCAGACGTTGCTTCCTCCGAAGGAAATTTGAAATGATGACATTAGAACACAGAATTATCCAAAAGGAGTAACAGGCGATTCCAGTATGAGTCTGAGTATATATATACAGAATGAATGCTTGAACGACCTTCTAAAAAGCTTTTCCTTCCTCCTTCCCCACTCTAAAAGAGGGCCCGCCAGGGTCTTCATTTTTTCCCGATCCGCACTGGTGGTGGAATACTTCGATGAAGTATCCGAATCCATTTCAGGTTTCTTCTTGAAGAGATGCCTAGAACGTTATGTACAAGAAAGGTGGACCAGAAATACTCTGTAAAGTTACCATCATCACTGGCAGAGTGCATCCCGGAGCGAAAATAGAGATTTTCATTTTGGAACCCCAATTCATCAGCCAAAGGAACTCTCCAACATCATTACCTGCCATGCCATGGGATTAAACACTTCAGGCAGTGATTCTAATTTTGTAGTAGATGAATGAAATAATGAATCTAAAAGTGAAGTTCTCATGCCGGTAGACCTTGTCGCACATGGGGCAGGCGTCGCTTCTTTCCATCCACTCCAGAAGGCAAGACAGATGAAAATGGTGTTCACAACTTGTGAAAAGTTTCGGGTTATCGATGCCATACTCTGCACTCCGGATACCACGTGCTTGTCAATGGACGTGGCAATGAAATGAAGCAGCTATAACATGGCGAAAGCATATTGCTTCGCTAGCAACAAAGAAGGGGAGCACCTTCAAGGCAGATAGGGCATACATCTTCTTCATCTGGATCCAAAGCCTTTTCTTCATCCAACTTTGAAAGTTTGATTTTCATTTCAGAAAAGTACAATGCAGTTGACTGTGGTTTCCCTGCTGGCTTCTGCATTGTCCCTCCGTAGGACAAGGGATAACTGCCCCTTGAACCCAAAAACGTGTCACAGGGCAAAGGTGTGGGCAGAGCACGATAATTATCAGGTGCAGATGTTTCCAAATTTAAATCAACAAAAAGTCCTGAAGAGAAAGCAGAGGCCGCTGCAGCGTCATGAGAAGTGAGAGACTCCCGCTCTTCCAATGTAGGTGGGCACTACAAATGAAATAGGAAACCAGGCAAGATAAATATTATCGGGACTAGAGACGGTATAATCATAAATGATCAATCTCATATGCGGGCATTGGTTCAATTGTTGCTGAAGAAAAGAGTTACCAACATAATAATATCCGGGCGTCACGATCAAATGAGCTTTCTTGGCAGAGCAGCAACAGCCTCCCATTCCTTACGAGGATTTCTGCGTCCATTCACCCAAACAAGCAGAAACTCACTTGTAGGAAGTCCTCACAGACTAGATGATAGAAAGATGCTCTCTCTATAAGGCAAGATAAAGTCGACTTGGAACTATCACAGAACTGCAAGTCGTCGACTGCGGCACGACAAAAACAAGGGATATTCCCTCGGATTGTACAGAAGCAACCACACTACTGAACAACTATTTCAGCTCCTGGGAAAGGTCAACGGCACCGTATCCACGAGAATCTCACCATCAATCACATAAGCCCCATCCCAACTGTTTCAGAAACAACAATCTCATCATCGATCCCACTCAGAAACGAGCAAGCCAATCCACACCGACAAAATTTCAGAGCTCCAATCCCTCCCCGGGAACAATCAGCAGCTGAAACAAGCCATACCCAACTAAAACCTCCGGGCAAAGCCCATAAAAAAGATTAAACAAAAGGTCAAAATTCTGTCGGCCCAAATCCACCCGATGAAAAAAAAAATACGATCTTTCCCCACAATCCCCCACACCCAGATGGCCAAACATCATCAGAACCCGAAACTACGAAATGGGTACGCCCAATAACCAGAGGAAACAACAAAAAGAAGTACAGGTCGTTCGAGTAGGAAAAGAAAGGGGGCACCTTTTTCCTTCCTTGAGGAGGAGGAGGAGGATGGAATTATGGAATTTGGAACGGAAGAAAGTAGCAGAGAAGGGGGAGTTGGAGAACAGTGGGTAGGATGATTCTGTCTCCGTGCGATGAAACCGGGGAGGGGGGGAGGGGGTGTTAGGTTAGGTTAAGGTTTGTTAATGAACGGTTGAGCATTTCTTGGAACTTAAAAAGGCCAATAAAAAATGAAATTTGATCCATAATATAAATAAATTAATGAAACCTGAAAAAAATAATGCGTGCCCGTGCCAAGCAGCTCGTTGACTCTACGTCGGCGCGAGGCGGCCCAAGTACAGAGTAACTCCAACACTAACAGCTAGTTCAACCTCTCACAGCCAATTCCATCTGATCTCATATTCGTTGTAATGCTGACTACCAAACTCATCTACTCTTTCCATAATTGTCTCCTTATGCCATAGTCGCGATCGCGACAAGGTTCTGTCGCAGCTCTCGGTCCATGTGCGACAGTTCTTTGCTGATTAACTCTCCGTCCCAGTCCACCTCCATTCCTTCCGCCCCTTCCCAGTTGAGATGGAACCTTGTCCAATCGAAACCTAATTCTCATTGCTGGAAGATTGTCTTGGATTGCTTTCACCGGATGCTTCATCCTGCCCGAGAACAAGAAGATCTCGGAGCACAAGGGTTCGTCTGACAAGGGCTGGTCACGGTGTGCTCCTATCAGTTTGGTTATGATGTATATGAACAGGGTTTATGGACATAGCTTGGCCAGGCGAACCTCCCATTGTTGATGTTTAGTCGGATTGGGGTGCTTCGCAGAGTGGAACTTAGAGGAGTCGGAATTCTCTTCGGAGCATATACTCACCACGGCAGAGATCTACGCAGCCACCTGGAACTTATCTCCTGTGTTCAAGATCATCCAGGGCCGCCATCTCCTACCTCCTTACATAAAGATAGGCTCGTGTTATTCAATCCTGCCCCCCTGATCCACAGACCATCCGATGATCAATAGACATATCAAGTCCTCCAATGCTCTTCTCACCAGGAACTTCTGAGCCAAGATGGTCGATTTCAGACTCGAGAGGCCTGCACCCCGGCAACGATTCAGCGACCACTAATGTTCCTTCCCAAGCAAAAGGAATGGTCGACACTGAGTATCCCAGGTCGTGACAATTAACAGAGAATAGACATGTTCAGAACACGAAATGGAGTGATGAATCATGGCGAGATGGGGGTAGGTCTCTTCTGTTGTGGTTTGCTTTATTTCGAATGGGAGTTGTGATGACCACCAAAGAAGTTCAACAGTGAAAACCACTCCGACTAACATCATCGCCGGGAATTTTCTAGAACTCTCCCCAGGCCGAGCAAGAAGAAGTGTGCTGAGATGGTTCCCCCCGGTCGAATGCATTTTCTGAGTACTCCCACCCTGATAGCAATAAATAACCAGCAATCAACGATGACTTCCCATGATAATCTTGTTAGGCTAATATGAAACAAGTTATGCGGTCCCCATTTGGTCTGAAACAGGTAAGGGGAGGGATTAGGACCAAAGTTATAAAACTACATTGGTAATTCGTCCAATAATGACTTTAATTTAGTATTTAAAACGTCGAGTTCGGTAAGTAACTTAAGGAACAACATTCAATTAATAATAGAGCTTTATTTCAAAATAACGTTTGAGCTTACATGATATTTTATTTGCTTTTTTACAGTATCTCAGTTTATTATTAATGTGGGCTAAATGACTTTTGATGTAGGCTCGTATGCTGATGTAAGCTCGTGCTAGAGTCCGTCGTACTCTATATTAATAGGTGATATGTTGCCTCTCTCATCTGCACTAACCCTAACAGTAGTGCCGGATTATCAGGTTCGCATATGTTTTGTGTACCTCTTCGGGCAACGGTTCTAAAATTAAGATTAGTCCTAAAGGCTTCATAACCGATCTATTCATGTCCTAAATTCGATTACGGGTAATTTTCTTACATTGAGCTGAATTCAGCGAGGCTGAGTAGTACTCTGCCGTGAACTGCTTATTCTTCCCATGAGGTTTCTCCTTCCGGAAGAACGACTTTGGCAGTTCCCCATCAAAACCTGAGAAATCAAACGATGAACCCTACGGACCACAAACTCAATCGACAAAAAGATCCTCACATTTGCCGCGAAAGGGGCGTGAATCAACGAGGTTTGAATGTTGTTATAGGCTTGTTTTTGTCGGTCGGAAGGAGAGGAGGGATCAAATCAATGTGTGCAGAGATTATAGAAGGCAGGGCGTTTTTGGGAGGAGATGATGAATTGATGATTGTCGGCAACAACAAAAAATGGAGGGGGAGAAACAATTGGCTGCTGCAGAGGAGGGGCGTAGACGAGAAAGTTTCTCTTTTGCTTTTTTGTTATTTTCTTTGTCAGCGAGGTGTTAAAAATATCGAATTAGAGATATTATTTAATTAAGTAATTATAAAATAGGGAAAATTCTTATCCGAAGATGGGAAGGGGTCAAAATATACAATCGGATCCACGGTTGTAATGGTGGAATACAGCGCACCTGATCGCATCCAAGGATTATATAAACCTCCATCTCAACCCCTCAAACTCACAACTCCTTCCTTACCCAAAAAAAACTACTTTAAAAAGAAAACTAAAAGTAGAAAACGGGGACAGCGAGAGTGACACTGTCGTGCGATATAGCTGCGACCCTCTATTTACGATGAAATATGTTGATGCCATTATTCAATATGCCATCCCATTTATTATTCTGATAAATGGAAAATCATGATCGTTTTACTCTTCCCAGAAATTCTTACAGTCCGCCGAATCCTTTTTAACCCTACCCTGCATACACAAAAACAAAACCCCTTCCCAGACTCCCCCCACTCATCGTTGTCTTTGTGTGCCTAGATGATATATATATATATATATATATATATATTGTAAGATTGAGATCTGCCTTCTTATCTGCAAAACGACATACAGTAACGATATTTTCTTTAATTATTATTTAATACCCAATAATAACAATAATGGGGACATTTTACTTTTCCTTTTGGGTTCAGTTCAGTTCAGTTCCAAATATAAAAAATATATATATATATTAAGATATTGGCCTTTCACGACACAAAACCCAACCTCCGACCCAGGAAGAAAGAAAGAAAAACGCCACACACACTCACCCCCCACCCCCCACACAACAAGGAGGAGGAGGAGGAAGAATGAGGATCAGGAAGAACAACAAGCACTCCTCCCTCCTTCTCCTCTCCTCCGATGTCTCCTCCTCCTCCAACGATCTCGGCCCCACTCACTTCGTCTGCCAGCTCAACCAGTCCCCCTGGGACGTCATCCCCTTCTCCTCCTCCTCATCTTCATCTCCCTATCCTCACCAGGTTCGCCCCCCCCCCCTTCCCTTCTCTTCCCTTCTTTTTGTTTCTCTGATTCCGGTTTGCCCCTAAAAGGCCACGACGATAGTCCCCGACATCCTTAGATCTGCCCGGAACCCTTCCCGCGGTTCCCTCGTTTTCGCTCGTTGTAATGGCTTAGGGTTTTGCTGCCATAACTACCGATGTCTTCCCGTAGAATTTTCTGTTCTACATCGATTGCTGTTATCGTGTCTTTAATTATTACCGCGCCGCGGCATTAGGGTTTCCTTGTGATGTACCATCGAGATTCCCGGCTTGCGGTTCGACTTCCAAGTTGCGGAATAGGTTTATGGGTACCGGTGTTCATTGTATTGCGAGTTCGCAGATGGTTTTGTGATCTGTTAGCCAGCAGCTCATATCTTTCGGGGGATTCCTCGCAGCAGTTTGGGTGGGACGATAATGGCTTCGTGGCAGCAGCTCTCAATGGTTGCGGCTTCGTCGGCTCAGTCGGACCGATCGTGAGGTACGCTGTGTCGCGATTCATGCACTTTACATTAATTACATACGAGATCGAATTCATTTTCCGATTTCTGCGAAATTCCGCCTTCGTCCGATTATCGAAATGTAGGGTTTATCTTTTCTGTTACTGCTCTCCGGATAGGCCGAATTTTGCTTCGATTTCTTCGCGCGGCAGCCAAATAGGCATGCTAACAGGATTCTATTCTGCTACCGTGTCAAGTGAACACAGCGACGAGAAACCGATGGTAGGGTCGGACGAGGAGGCTCACGAGATCACGGGAACTAACGGGGGACTGCAGTCGTGGCCGGTCGCCAAGACCGAGTGCGCAAAGACCGATGGGAAATTCTGGAAATGCAAGCGGGAGGCTAGGGTGGGGCACCATTTCTGCGAGCACCACATCTGGCAGCTGAAATCCTACGGCGAGAAGCTCGCGAAGGCCAACGGGGCCGGGCCGGGGCGGGCACGGGCCACGAGGAATAAGAAGAGCGAGGCGTCTTCGGGCAGCAGATCGAGCCAGTACTACTACTATTCGGGGTTTGGGCCGCTGTGGGGGAAGAAGCAGGGGGGGAATCGGGGGGCATTGGGTCCGTCGCAGAGCGCGAGCGACGGAATCAGCTACATTAATCCCGGAGACGAGCTGGAGGGGGAGGGGGACGACAGGGTCGAGGACGATGAAGAGGAGGGGACGAGGGGGGTCGAAGGTAGTAAGAAGAGGGTCAGGAAGCCCGTCAAGGCCCGGTCCCTTAAATCCCTAATCTTCTAGAAATTTCTTTTCTAAGTTATTTTCTGTTCTTTTTGTGGACTCGTCGTCGTCGTTGTGGGCGGTGGTGGCGGCGATGGTGTCTGTGGAGGGGGGGTGTTTTTTGAACAGTGCTTTAGGGTTAATGCCTTTATCGGCGGGGCTCTTACTTCTTTGTCCCTCTAAAATATCGAAAACTCATCAGGAAGTGTATTATCGGGGTATTACCAATTCCCTTTTTGTTTTTCTCTATTGGTAGGCAAGAAAATACGATGTTAGTTCGGAATCGGATGACAGTATGCTTTTGTTTTTTTTTTGGGGGGGGGGGGGCATATTGGTAAATTCACAAAAGGCTTTTTGGATCTCGTTCCGTCACCAGGTGATTCGATAGAGGAAATTATATGCAAGAGTCCATGGCGTTGTTAATCATAGAGTTAAGAGGTGAGTTAAACTTACTTATGATCTCAATCAGTCTCTTGACTCTTGCCATCGAACGGTTTGTCGGTCCCATGAGGAGTTCTTCTTCAATTCATTCGCATGGTCCGTACATGTGATTCACGTATCCTTTTTGGTATGCAAAAACAATCACGTGGCAATTGCGTGCTGCCAAGTAAAAGAGATTGGTGCTAATGACATTGCATATGATGTTGAATTTGGTAAATAGCATATGTGGAGGGTGGTGGAGGAGCACTGTTGAGTGTTGAGAAAGGAAGGGCTTTTGTTGCCGTTAGTTTTTCGGAAATTTTGTTTTTTTAATACTACGAATAGTTCCAAATTTCATTGTACCGTGAATAAAATCAGTCCACCGTATTCATATATTCGAGTTTAAATTTTTAAGAAATTTGTGTGGTTTGACATGTATTTGTTTCTAAACTAAAGAAGCTGTGTATGAAAATCACGCGATGCATCACTCTGAATTAAAAGAATTAACTATCAACTCACAGAAAAATGTTGTGAAAGTGGAAATGCCGAGGGCTCCTTTCTTTTAATGTGTTGAAGTGGATGGATAATGATATGTCATGGATGATGTTTTCTTTTCGGAGTGTGGGGAGAGTAGGTCAAGCCCATATTTATATCGTTTTGGACATCTCGTTGTATTCTTTTCTTTATCCAACATTAATTTTAGAGTTTAATAATATTTTACTCATGTAATTTGCACTTAATCACGGAAATATTTTCTCTTCTAGGTACGTACTTTCAAAAATTTTTTGAAATAGTGTTGTAAATTTGATTTTTTACAAGCTGAATTCGAAAGAGTTTAAATTTTTTAATATCCATGTTAGTTTTCAGACGTTTAAAAAATTAAATTTGAAATTTGATTTTATAAAAGTTAAATTTAAAATATAATGTCTAAAAAATGAAAAATATCCGCGAATGATGATATAATTAACCAACCTCTCCACGGCCCCACCCACGAAAAGACGCCGGCCTGATGCCAATTGGGGGAGGGATGTAACACCAAGGTTTAGGATAGGTACGCATCGAAATCGGACGGTTGAACTTGAATCAATATGGTCAACCATGTGTTGTTCGATAGAACCCCATAAATTAATTTGCATTGATTTTTTTTTTGTAAATAGGATTGGAATTATGATAAATAATGCTTTCCAAATTTTAATGTGGAACAATTAAATTTTGTGTCATAGACAAGACTGATTTGTATCTGGATCACTGATATTTCTTTTTCTTTTTTTTTTTTGGACGCATTGAACACGTGTCCAATAAGGTCCTTATCAATCTCCACACAAACACACCATGTGTCCCTCCAACTTTAAAAAACAAGAAGCCAGTCTTTTTGGACAAGCATCTCCCCACCAAAGTGTTTCCCAAAGAGTTCTTGGTGTTCAAATTTTGAAGTTGGGGGCGGTAAGAGTGGGAACGTCAAAAAATTATTTCTTAAAATATGATAAATAATTTTAAGATTTATCAAATAATTCGAAGTTTATTTTTGTAAAGTCAAATTTAAGAATATTTATTTGAATTGCCTTTATTTTTAAATAAAACTCTAGTCGAGTGTGTTAGAGGTTTTGGCAAGTGGGGTGGACCTATCAATTTTAACCCCTCTTTCTCTTCCCTTTGGCATATCTTATCTCATTCATTCATTCCCCACTCTGTATCTTACCTTTTTGTTCCCACCTTACTTTCCCCATTTAAAAAAATAATAATAATTTATCTATCCCCATATCTCTTCATCATCATTGCTAAGATTGTATCACTTACTTATAATAATAATAAAAAAATAGATTGTACCATTCATTTTTACAGTTGAATTCTTGCTTCTTCCCATGTCTACCTTCTCATCTTATGTAGTGTTTATGTATTTTGTGATAATTTACAATGCTTTCTTTAAATGGAGGAAAAATTGTCTGATAACAAAAAGGCTGCCAATAGGATTTAGGGTAAAACACACACTGGCCCCCTTTTTCTTTTTGTCATAATTTTTGGTGATTAAAAGGCTGATTAATCATAAAATAATGGGCCAAAAGGCTCTCAAAACCCCCACCCCCCTTTTTACCTTTTCCTCTTTGTCTTTCACTTTTTTTTTTTATCTTTTTACGCCTTTACTAATAAAAAAGGAATCGGTTATTTAAAAAAAATATATATTTCAGATTTGGAATTCTAATAATTTTTTTTTGAAATAAAAATAAAAATAAAATCGATCCAACTATATGGTGTGGACTGGGCACATATTCTTAATTGTCCAATGTTTACCAATCGAAATTATCCCCCAGAATAGTTAATTAGCTCCATTTAGAAGGACTACAAAATTAATAAACCCTCCGGATCATCACCGGCATCAACAGCACGTCCAAAATCACCAGCAGAGTAATGGCTCCGGCCGCTCGTACCCGATCCCGTCGGCCGCTAAAATCCTCGTCCTGCACATCGGACACGTATCCTGATCGCAGTCCAACCATCGGTCAAGACAGGGAAGGTGGAACACGTGCCGGCATCCGCCCAGCCACCGGATCTCGTCCCCTCCCTCGAACTCGCACAGGCAGACAGCGCAGCTCTCTGGCGGATCCTCCAGCTCATGGTAGCGGACCACTGGCATCGCATCCCTGACCGGCTTCGGGGGACGACTAGCCCGGACATGGAAGGCAGCCGCGTCGGCGGGGGAATCGAGGAAGCCGGATAGGCCGGCGGAGTCGAACAACGCGAGGACGAGGCTGCGGACGTGGCCGAGGAAGAAGAGGAGGTGGAGGAAGAGTCCAGGAGTGAAGGCCTCGGTGTAGCCGAGCGGGAAGCCCATGTCTGGCTCTCTCTGTCTTTCGGCTGGAGAGGAGGGCAGAGGAAGGTTCTGCTGGAGGCGGTTTATCTTCCGAGGCCCATTCTGGGAGCAACTTAATATATATAGGGAAGAAGACACGGTCCATTTCAACGCGTATCGTCGTACTCGGATTAAATAACGGTCGGACTTACTACTGATCTAGTACTAAACTGTTGACTTAATCTCGAGCTGGGGGCTCTCTGGTAAATTCACCCGTAGAATATTGGTATTTTCCTCTTCTCTTCTTTTTGTTCGTTTTTTGTATATATGCAATTTGGAACATTTCTCTACCAATCAAAATTTTCGGGTGGGGTTGCCTTTTTGGGCGTGGGATGTGATTAAATGATGTTAAAAAACACTAATCGCATGCAATAAGAGAAAAGATTAGTCTAATGATAGTCAGCCACTAAATGGGAATTTATTGATGTGTTTTTTCTTTTCTTTTTGGGTTTTGGCCGAGACAGAAGGATTTTGACATAATCCCAATCATTTTGATGAATGGCGTGCCCCTAAAAAGAAGTCAAAGAGGAATTAGAATTGTGAGTAGTACTAAAGTCTATCATCATCAACAAATCTTTTGTCACTTTTTAAAATTGGTAATTAAAATATTAATAGTTGGAGGGTGATTGATGATGGGTGTCTCATGGACAAACAACCAAGATTGTCATCGAACGAAAAGGACAAACCAACCACAACAAAAGAAGATCTACTAAACTTTTTGAATAGCGAATCAAATTGGTAATCCTCAATAGTTTTCCCTGTTGCTGGTGCGTGACCGAAGGAAGACACAGATTGCCCGCCTAGGTCATGCTGCGAATGTTCTCAAATACCAGGAATGGACCTTTTTTTTTGTCAATAGTCTCATCACTTGGGAGGTGGGTGTTTGACACTATGACCTCATCTAATTCTCTTCTTTTTGTTGTTTGAGATTGAATTATGTTTTTGTGCAGGCTTATTTGGAAGTAACGAGATAATTTACAAAATAAGTCAGTCGTCAACTAATAATAACTCGTTGTTTTTAACTCCTATTTCAGTTTTTAAAAAACTCGAAATTAAAGATTCCGAGTTATAGAGAGCAAAAATCCACTTTCCTCTCTCCCTCTCATTTCCACTACTGCCCCTACGCATTTTTTTCTCGTACTAAACTCGAATTTAAAAATTCCGAGTTTCTCCTACTTTTCCGCATTTTTCATTTTAAAATTCAGATTTTTTAACTCATAATTTTTTAAAACTAAACTCAAAAGTTAAAAACTTCGACTTAGTTGACGAGATACGAGTTTTATTAACCTATTTAGAAAATTATTCCGTGAACCAAGTTATCTGGTAACAAAAGCTCCATTAGAAGTCTTGTTATCCTTTATGCAGTGGGGGAGGGTGGATCTAGAGTTTGGGCTTTTCTTGGGGATGCTAGAAGCCACCTATCACCAACTACTAACTACTTGCAAAAATAACATAAAATAAAACAACAAACTTATTGTTATTTTTAAATTCCTTTTTTAGGGCCTGCCTCTTTTCTGTTTCTAACACCAAATCATTTTTTTTTCTTTTTTTTTCCTCTTAGCTCTTTCTGGTGGTTCCCCCTCAAAAAAACTTATCTCTTTATTGTCTGTCTGGTAATGAGGCCCGCATTCATCCACTCAAATTTAATGTTTATTGTCAAAAAATTTTAGTAGTAGGGGGCTCACCCATTTCACTTTTTTTCCATTTTTTAAATATGGGATTCTTAGAGAAAATTCATTTGTCCTTTGATATCTCCTATGATAGATAGCAACTTACTTTACAATGCAAGCAATTGAGCCAGCCCAAAAATCTTTTTTCTTTTTTTTTTTATCTTATCATCAACAGAAGGGGGGCCAAGAGAACTTAATCCACCAGCATTTTTATGGGTTGGGCCTGCTCGGAACCATTACGGCCCAAAAACGACGTCGTCCTCCCTCCCTCCCTCTATTCACAATCAATCTCTGTTGAGATCCAAGAGGAGAGAGAGAGATAGAGAGAGAGAGAGAGAGAGAGAGAGAGGGAAAGAGAGAGCAAAAGAAATGCCAGATCGGAGATTGAATTCCCGTCAGATCCATCGTCATCGGCATCGTCGTCGATAGTCACCACACCCCACCATCTGCTGCGACCGTCGCCGGATTCTCGAACTACTCGCCGCCGGGACCTCGAACGACTAGCCCGCCATGTACATGACCTACGGGTGGCCGCAGGTGATCCCCTTGGACCAACCCCCCAGTGATCCCGATGGTCGGGTTGTCTACTTCAAGGTCATCAACCGGCTGTTCCTCGTTGTGTCTCCGGCTCACCTCGAGCTCTGGAGCTCTTCGCAGGTCAGGATCGGTTGCTTTAATGGTCACTCGCGGCGCCGTCCGGGCGGTTGTTATTCAAGTCTTTGAGGCTTTATTATTCTTTTTATTGTTCGAGTTTAGCACAAGGTGAGGCTGGGGAAATATAGGAGGGACGCAGAGTCGCTGGAGAGGGAAGGGGAGAACATGTGTGCTGTTTGGAGCCCTGATTCAAAACTGATCGCTGTCTTGGTGAGTATCCTGCTGTCGAATCAAAGCTCATAATTGTGGACCTGTGTAGTGTTGTAGTGTACTAGCAGTTTGCGACTGCTGCTATGGCTAGTTGTGATAATGGTTTCTGATGCATTGGCTGACTGCTTAGTTACTAAAGCCACGACCCCGAATCTCCGCACTAGTTTACACAGGTTATGGTTTCGCCAGTGTGTGTTATGGTCTCTATAGAGTGTGAAATTTCATAGTTAGGAAGGAATTCCTGTTGTACTGTCTGCCAGTGGGATTGTTGGGGGGTTTGTCATAATATTACTGGCGCATTCTACTGCGGACATCAAACGGCTATGCTTGATTGATTGATGAGGCCTATCCATCTTCTTTTGCAGACATCTTCCTTTTATCTTCACATCTTTAAGTTCCAATTTTCTGAGAAGAAGTTACAGATTGGAGGGAAGCAGCCGTCTGGCTTATCCTTTGCAACCATATCTCTTCTTCTCAGTGAACAAGTTCCTTTTGCAGAAAAGAACTTGGCTGTGTAAGTATTTTACTTCTTGAATCAGTTTGTCCCATGGTACAGCTTTCATACAGGGAACACAAATGCTTTAGGGTGCAATTCCAATTTCAATATAAAGGAGCATGTGATATGTTTTTCTGTAAATTCTCCATACCAATAAAAATATCTATTGCAACGTCTCCACTATCTTTAAGGGTAAATTTGGAATTTTATTCTCTAAATTGGAACTGTGATCTAGCTGGATAATGTCTTTGACAGGAGCAATATTGTGGCTGACAACAAGAATGTGCTGCTTGGACTGTCTGATGGATCACTATATTGTATATCTTGGAAGGGAGAGGTTGTCTTTTACACATTAATCTGAGTATTTGCTAACTGTTGATCTAATTTAAGTCCTCCAGGACTGATGCCAAAATGTTTATGCTTGTATAGCATAAAATATTGTGCCTTATTTTTTAGGCAAGCCCACATTTCTCACTTCTAGCCTCCCTTCGCTGCAGTTCTATGGAACCTTTGGTCTTGAGCCCATTCATCATCATTCCAGAGAGATTTCAAGCTCGGTGCATTCTTCAAGTAATGGAACAGCTATTGACCCTGAAACATCGAACAACAATTCAATTAAGAAGTCAGCTATAATTTGGCTGGAGCTTTGTCTTGCAATGAAGGTGTTACTTGTGTTGTATTATGATGGAACACTACTGTTGTGCTCCATGAGTAAGAAGGGACTAAGGCAGGTTGAGTCTTTCAAGGCTGAGTATTATATTGGGTCTGGAGATGCTGTATGTACATCAATAGCTATAGATCAGCAAATTTTAGCTGTCGGCACCAGAAGAGGGACTGTTGATTTATATGACTTGGGAGCCACTGCATCACTTATCCGTTCAGTATCTTTATATGATTGGGGGTAAGTCGGGGAGTATTAGTGAATATATATCGTTGTGCATATTATTTTTCTCTTTAGCAGGAGCGGCGTCTGGCTCATGAAATGTACTAGGATTTCGTAATTAATTTTGCTCAGTTCAGGTACTCCATGGATGATACTGGCCCAGTCTCCTGCATTGCTTGGACACCAGAAAATTCTGCATTTGCAGTCGGATGGAAACATAGGGGACTTGCTGTTTGGTCCATCTCAGGATGCCGTTTAATGTCTACAGTTCGTCAAGTAGGTCTTAGTTCTGTATCTTCCCCACATCCAAAGCCAAATCAGGAGAGTAGGTATGAGCCCCTAGCCAGTGGTGCCTCACAACTGCAGTGGGATGAATATGGTTACCGGCTGTATGCCATTGAAGAAGGTTGTTCAGGAAGGGTTCTTGCATTTTCCTTTGGGAAATGCTGTCTTAGTAGAGGTGTTTCTGGCATGACCTATATCCGACAAGTGATATATGGCGAAGATCGATTGCTAATTGTGCATTCTGATGATTCAAACGAACTAAAGATGGTGCATGTTAACCTTCCGGTTAGTGTGTTGATTTTTTCGAGGTCATGGTCTATTGCATGTCCTCATGACTTAGAACCCATGTTAGTTCTTTTGGTGTTTTTGTAGGTCTCCTATCTGTCCCAAAATTGGCCTGTTCAACATGTGGCGGCAAGCAAAGATGGAATGTTCTTGGCAGTGGCGGGTCTTCATGGGTTAATTCTCTATGACATTCGTTTAAGAAAATGGAGGGTCTTTGGGGACATTTCTCAAGAACAAAAGATACAGTGCAAGAGTCTGCTATGGCTCGGAAAGATAGTTGTTGTCTGCAACTATGATGACTCATCTAACTCGTGAGAGACTGCCCTTATAGTTTTGTTCTGGCAGAGTATGATGCTGTTGCTTTATTAGATCGTCACCGGAGATGCAATTTGCCAGATCAGCTGGAAAATTTAGTTTACTTTCTTTTGACCCTTACTCTATTGTTTCTGTTTGCAGTTATGAATTGCTGTTTTACCCCAGATATCACCTTGATCAGAGCTCTCTTCTTTATCGGAAATCATTAATAACTCAGCCAATGGTGATGGATGCGTATGATAACTATATACTTGTCACATATCGTCCATTTGATGTCCACGTATATCATGTGCAAATATCTGCTGAATTGACACCCTCTGTTACCCCAGATTTAGAGGTAATAAGATATATTCAATTTTCAGGACAAAACATGTTCATCCTACTCTGTCTTGCCTTGCTATTGGCATTGAGATGCATTTTTAAGTGATAAAATGACAAACAGCTTTCCACAGTACGAGAACTATCAATTATGACTGCAAAGAGCCATCCTGCTGCCATGCGATTTATTCCTGATCAACTCTCCGGAGATGTCAAATGTAGCAATCATTTGTCATCTTCCGAGTCTTCAGCCAAGGAACCTGTAAGGTATGGAAGTTAGTTGTGTAGAAAAAAAATATTGTGCTTCTTGCTTGGCTAAGTAACTTCATGCCTTGCCAGATGCTTGATATTAAGGGCAAATGGGGAACTCTCACTTCTTGATCTGGATGATGGACGTGAGAGGGAGCTCACTGACTCCGTTGAGTTATTTTGGGTTACTTGTGGTCAGTCGGAGGAGCAAAACCTAATAGAGGAAGTGTCTTGGTTGGATTATGGCCATCGAGGAATGCAGGTAATGGACCTGCATATCAAGGTTGATTATCATGTTTATGATATGTGCCTAATATTTCCTAGCGATGGAAACTCCTGTTTGCAGGTCTGGTATCCTTCTCATGGTGCAGACCCCTTTAAACAGGAGGACTTTTTGCAGGTTCGCTTTTATTGGACTAAGGATGGTTTTATTTTCCAATATTCTAGAACTAAGAAAATGGGGAAGAAATCTCATTTGATTCATGAAACACTTCTGTTTCTATGTTTATTAACATCATTTTTAATCTTTGTGCTCATTTTACGATCCGCTTTAGGATAAATTTTCAGTGACATCCCCTAAGGGTCACCCCAGTTATCATGGCACTGAGGATTCGCTTGGAGATTCCAAGTTTGAATCTCAGCAGCCACGCTAGGTGTTATTACTTATAAAAAAAGCTTTTCAGTGTCACTTGTTTTTTGTTCGAGTGATCATTTGGAATTTATACACTTGCAATCCGTGTATGTTACAAATGATAATACTGTTAAACGGAAGTATAATTCTTTTTAAAAAACACATTATGTCATGAATCATAAGAATTTTCATGCTGTATATCATTCTTCGAATTGACAGTTAGACCCTGAGCTGGAATTCGATCGAGAGGTTTACCCACTGGGGCTCCTACCAAATGCTGGGGTTGTGGTGGGTGTTTCACAGAGAATGTCTTTTGCGGGGTGTACCGAATTTCCTTGTTTTGAGCCATCTCCTCAGGCACAAACCATATTGCATTGTCTTCTCCGACACCTTCTCCAGGTATATCCTTTTAACACCCCTTTATTCTGTCTATTTCTTGGAGTTGCATCTTATTTTTGACAATTTACGCTCTAATATTTGATAGAAATCAAAAAACGAAACTACCTTGAAGACTATATGAAACGGCCGATATCAAATTATTGGGCTTGGCCTTGGCATGGTTGTCAGCCCTCTTATATTGTACAAATTGCTTGCTTAGCATTTGATCCGAGGTTATTTTGCTCAGGGTAAAAGCTGAAATGGTGTAGTCTTCTTTTATATTGAGTCCATGCACTCACTAATTGCATGCAATATCATTGAATGTACATAGAGTTGAATTTTATGTTCAGACCCTTTCTAAGAATGCCTGATATTTCTGCTAGAGAAACAAAAATGAGGAGGCTTTACGTCTGGCACATTTATCTGCTGAGAAGCCACATTTTTCTCATTGCCTGGAGTGGTTGCTCTTTACTGTCTTTGATGCAGAGATTTCCCGGTAATTCTCCTGCTACTCATTCATGATGAAAATCTTTCTTAATATGTAAACCTAAATGTCGAGGTACCAGTGGTTGTACTGTGGATTATTTTTTTTATTACATAAGATAAAGGCTGTTGTGTATGGACCGTCAGATAAACTCAGTGAGGCACAATATGTCCAGTGAATCGGTCTAGTAGATGTCAATCAACATGAAGCTGTGTACAGTGTTGGGCTGTATGTTTTGCCGGCATTCGTCTACCAACCATGGGGCATTTAGTTGTTTGTCGTTGTGATCTTTTTATGAGCAGCTTATTTCTTGTTACGAAGTTGATGTCTTTTTTGCGAAGAGGACCTTACTGTCATTGTCACTTTTATGCAGGAATAACACGAATAAGAATCAGAACTCTGGGGTCAGAAATGCTGCCACATTCTCTCTTCTGGAGAAGACTTGTGATTTGCTAAAGAATTTTAATGAATACTATGATGTGGTAGTTAGTGTTGCCAGGAAGACTGATGGTCGGCATTGGGCAGATTTGTTTTCTGCTGCCGGAAGATCTACTGAGTATGGATTCTGCTTTGATATTCTTACCTGATTATATTCCTTGATATCTACCGGATCATTCGCTTATATAAATATCTGTATGATGCTTTTTGCTTATTAGCTACCTAGGATAAAATGTAAGCCACCCACGAGTTATGCATCAATAATCCAGTTATTAAGAAGTTGACTGAAACATGCTTTAAGATGTATCTAAGGTACTTTATGGTCAACTGAGGATGAGCCTCTTTACGAATTAATTGAGGATTACTAGTTTTTGAACTGATGTAGGAGAGATTTAAGCTACTATAAACTGTGTGTTGAACTGTCAAAAAGGTCAAGCTACTGTTAGGTCTCCATTCCAGGAAAATGTAAAACCAATTTTCAATTTTCAAGATTCTTCAACCAATATATATAAACATCTGAAATGTTTCATTATTTGTCATTGTTCACTTCATCCTGTTGGTTGCTAACAAACCTGACCATGGCATTGAAGCTCTAGGTTGACAGAGAATTTTCACTGTCTAGTCTATGGTTATTTTCATTAGACGATGTTGACATAATTTCTGTTTGTTTGTCATGATATTAAAGGTTGTTCGAGGAGTGCTTCCAAAGAAGGTGGTATCGAACTGCCGCTTGCTACATACTGGTAATGTTATGATTACGATGAAGGGTGCACAAACTAACGTTTTTCTGTGTTTTTTATCGAGTGGATGGGGAATATTACCCTTCATCATATGAATCTTGTCTTTGTGTCATTATGATTGTTAGATTAATAAATGTGAATTAATTGACATGGAGCATTTGTTAGCACATATTCTTTCTACTCCAATATCACAATATCAATTAAAGATCAATCTTTTGCTCTGCTTAGGTAATAGCAAAGCTGGAAGGTCCTGCTGTTTGTCAGTATTGCGCTCTACGGTTGTTACAGGTATGTTAGAGATTCCCATGTTATTTATTTTTCTTGTATGTTTGAGATCCATCAGTGACAGATGTTGGGAACTTCTGCAGGCTACACTAGATGAATCTTTGTATGAGCTTGCCGGGGAGCTGGTGAGTTCAATGGCTAGGCAGTTGTTTTATTTATATCCATCTATTAATGCTAAATATAGTTTTTTGAATTGCAGGTACGATTCTTGCTGAGATCTGGGAGGGAATATGACCAGACATCATCTGATTCTGACAAATTATCTCCGCGATTCTTGGGCTATTTCCTATTTCGCTCTAGTTACAAAAGACAACCCTCAGATGTGAGAAGGTGGGTGGACTCTTTCGTCGACTGTTATAACCATTTTTATTTTTCCTGTATCGTCTGCAAAATATGTAGTAATGCATCATTCTACTCTTTTCACCAGTGGCACTTCATTCAAAGAGACGAGTGCTCAGGTGGCATCTGTCAAGAATATTTTGGAAGGCCATGCTAGCTATTTGATGTCAGGAAAGGAACTCTCAAAGCTTGTCGCCTTTGTGAAAGGCACACAGTTTGATTTGGTGGTAAGGAAATATAAATAAGACTGCATTACATTTTCCATTCCGATTTAGTTTACATAGCCATATCCTTGTGACAAATTACAGGAATATCTTCAGCGAGAGAGAAACGGATGCGCTCGCTTGGACAGTTTTGCATCAGGACTCGAACTGATTGGGCAAAAGGTCTGCTCTTCCACCGTGCGACTTTACTTGTCATCTTTTGCTCTTTCTATTACCTTTACTCTTTCAGAAGATTACTGCATAACTTGTGGCAACGTCTCTTCTTTCAGCTTCAAATGACTACTCTTCAAAGCCGGCTGGATGCCGAGTTTCTGTTGGCCCACATGTGCTCTGTCAAGTTCAAGGAGTGGATAGTAGTCCTAGCCACTCTCTTGAGGCGATCTGAGGTATGTTGGTGTGTAATCTCGGATAAAATTTCGTCGTTTCAGTTTTTTTTTGCATGAACTAGTCTGTAACCACAGCATTTTTGGTTGTGGAAATCCTTGAAGGTTCTTTTTGATCTTTTCCGGCATGACTTGCGTCTCTGGAGTGCGTACAGCTTAACTTTACAGGTACAGTTCATTCCGTTTCTTATTTCCTGGTAATTTCAAAAAAAGCTGGTCGTGATCTCATTTTCAGGTGGTTTCTGGTAGTACAGTCGATTAACTATTCCTTCAGCGATGTCCGTACTGACAGCTATTTGCCTGCCCTGCAGTCACATCCAGCGTTTTTCGAGTATCTTGACCTCGTAGAGGCCTTGCAAGAGAGACTTTCTTCTTATGCCAACTCCGGAAGACAAGCAGCAAGGAACGAGTAGGTTGCTGGTACGCACGAGAGAGGGGATGATGTTTGGCCCGGCTACTTTTGTGGAGGATATGTTTATACATAAGGTAAAAACTGGGAGTAGTTTGCAAATTTTTATGTAGAGAAATGGATCCAATAATTTTTGTAGCATATGTTTATACTATGATATGATTACTAAATCCCACCTGGCGCGTATTATATACATGGTTAAAATTCACTTCCATTCGTTTCTGTTCCTTTCATGCTGGCATTGTGATGGAATTTTGTTGGAGAGATGAGAATGTAGCCACCTCAAAATGGAGAGATGGGAATGTAGCCACCTCAGCGGGATTATATGAAAATACGATTAGTTTAAAAAAATTTCACGAAATACGATTCTAGTTTCAAAAATATTCAAAATAATGCCCATATGTTGCTACTCCAGACTGCGACATTAAAAATACAAAAAAGTGGCGATTCGAAATTACGACATTCTCAAATTCAAATTACGGTCTTGAATCGCGACTTTATGATAAATGGTGATTAAAATCATAAAAATGTGGTTTGGAACCGCGACATTATTAATATACTAATTGTCGCGATTCTAAACGGCGACAATGTCATGGTTTAGTTGGTCATAAACCTCGAGTCCAATCTCATAGGTCAAGGGTCCGCAGTCTTTGCAGACACATTTCTCGGGCATTTTTTATTTGTAGAATAAAATGATAAAATTATGCCTCTCACGAGAGTTTCCTAAAGTAGTGATCCAACCAACTGAGCTAAAAGAAAGACATATTTTTAGTTCAAAAATAAATATTAATATAATAAATTTTTAAAAAGTGTCAACAATGAGATTCGAAGCCACACGTGAGAGGTTTGAAAGACGCCTTAATGTCGCGGTTCCGAACTGCGGCAATTAGGATATTTAATATTGTCGCGGTTTCGAACGGTATTTTCATGGCATCAATCACCATCCGTCACAAAGCCGCGGTTCCAGACCGCGATTTTGGTGAAATTTAAGAGTGTCACATTTTCCAACCGCGAATTTTTTTTCTAATTTTAATATCGCTGTTCGGAATAGCGATATAAGGACTGTATTTTGATTATTTTTGAAACTGAAACCGTATTTCATAAATTTTTTTTTTAAATTAACCGTATTTCCGTATAAACATCATATTCTCATTCATTACGGTGAGATAAACGAAAAGGAATTCCTTTGAAAAGAAATGAACGAGGCTTTGAACATTGCCTCTCATCCACCTCCTTTCTCTTATTTTTTTTCTGTCCAATTTTGTTCAACCAATTGCTTTTGGTCGCTGATAGGCCATAAATTATCATTATGTCAAACCGGAAAGGCCGACCTTTGTTGTATACCATTTTATAGAATATCATTAAATTTTGTACCTTTTATCTTGTGGGAACCAAAATAGAAGCTAACACAGAATTATTATCGTTATTAAATAATTTGTCATTTTTTATGGAAGTATTAAGTGAATTTTTTATTGATCATATATTTTTTCATGCCAATCTGCTCGTTCTTTTTCTAAATACTTAAATTTACAAGGTGCTGAAATGATGACATAATAATAAGTGTTATAAATATAAAATTAACGAATGATTTTTTTTTCGTAATTTAATAGCGAAAATAATTTCACGAAAATAATCTAGCTAAGAATTTGTCCATCGGGTAAGAACCGGTAAACACTGACAAAAATTTTGTTTATATAAATGGACATTACAGTTTTTTTTGGTGACAACATATGCAATATGATTAATAATTACATCTTATATATGGAATTTAATTCCGTACATTTTACTTATGAGACAAAATATACGTTTTTAACCCTAAGTATGGTCGAACTTTCTTTTCTGTCCACATTTTTCTTTGCTATATACGTCCGTAACTTTGTATTGTACATTTTTTCTAGCAAATTCGAGACGGCGTTACCCCGGAGTCTGACGTGGCTTTGACGGCGTCCTACGTAGGTGTTGAGGTGGCAATGCTACGTGGAAGAAAAAAAAAAGCAAAATATACATTTGTAGCCCTAAGTAAAGGTTTGTACGGATGAACAGTTAGTTTCCAAAAAAATTTACGAAAAACGGTCGAAGTTTCATAAATTACGCAAAACCAGTCGATGGGGCACGTTTTCAAAACGCGCCCCCGGAATAACAAAAAGGGCGGGTTTTGAGAACTCGCCCCCTATTAAAGCGCGTTTTGAGAACCCGTCCTCTCATTAAGACAGGTTCCCAAAACGCGCCCCCCGGATACTTGGAAATTTTTCCATGTGCACGAGGGGGCTTCCTCTTACTCCCAGAAGAGGCGGGTTAAACCCGCCCCTTCCTTACGCCCATAAGGGGCGGGTTCCCAAAACCCGCCCCTTCCTTACGCCCACCAGGGGCGGGTTCCCAAAACCCGCCCCTCTCTTACTTTAACAAGGGACGGGTTTTGAAAACCCACCCCCGCCCCGACTATACTCAAGTCGGCTTCTTCCTCTCCTCGACCAAAGCGCCTCCCCTCGACTAAAAAACGTCCGTCCCTCCCCGCCCTCTGTGCTCTGCCCGGCTGCCCGTTCGTCGTCTGCCGTACTTCCGCCATCCCTTCTGTTTTCCGCCTCTGACACCCGTCCGTTCTCTGCCCTAGATCCGCCTCCACCTCCCACCCGTCCATCCCTCCCGCTTCCGCCTCCACCTCCCACCATTCCGTCCGTTATTGTAAGCGTTTCATGCCGTTAACTTAGATGTTGTCGATTTTAGAGTTATTTTAAAATTAGGGTTATTTTGAATTTAGGGTTAGGTGTATTTAGGGTTAGTTCAATTTAGGGTTAATTGAAATTAGGGTTATTTGATGTTGGCTTTATTTGTAATTTTGGGTTAGGTGAATTTAGGGTTAGTTCAATTTAGGGTTAATTGAAATTAGGGTTATTTGATAGTAGTGTTATTTGATTTGAGTTTCATTTGATTTATATGTTATTTTATTTGTGTTTATTTGAATTTAAAGATTAATTGTAAATTTTTAAAATAATTGTAGGTATTTGGAAGTCGATTGAAGCCGTTATTCTCTATATCGTAAGTACTATCTTACGTTTCAATGTCGTACGTACATTTACTGTTGTATGGAAATGGGAAGGTTATTCATAGTAGTGAAGGAGTTGGTTATAATAGGAGTCCACTGAAACGTTTAAAGGTATCTGGTGAAATTGATTATGTGCAATTAGAAAGAGTTATCTCTAATGCAATGAGATTGAATGGAGAATGAAAATATGTCATAGATATCACGTTTCTTCGTATACCGCATCTGGCATTAAGTTTGTGTTAGTACATATTGGTGATGATGAGGATGTGAGATTGTTGTGCGAATTTGCTATGTGCAATGGCGATCGCATTCAAGAAATATATGTTACATCAGTTTCTGCTCATTATGGCAATGAAGAGAGGGCAGGAAGTTCAAGAAGTATGCATGGTGGTAATGTGGGGAATGAGATCGTAGGAGTAAATGTGAATGAGGGGAGCTTTAATGTGCATGACAACCTTGTAAATACGAATGTGGGTGAAAGTAGTCGTCGGTTGACTCCGGAGATCGACGGATGTAGCCGTTACGAAGGGAATGATGGGGATGGTGATAATGAGGAGGAAGGTGATAATGAGGAGGATGATGATAATGGGTATGGTCATGAATATGATGATTATGAAGATGGTGATCCATTTGATTGTTTAGAACGTGACTTAGGTGAACAAGGAATGGTAGACGAAATGATGTATCGGCAATATGAGAATGATATCCTTGAGTCTATAATGAATTCTGATAATGACGTTGATACTGATGAGGAAATGTTTAACGGAGTTGATTTGGAAAACGATGAAGAAGGGATGAATGTCAGTGCTAATGATGCTGGTCCGTCTAGAAGCCGGTTGGAGAAACCTCTGCCTTTCTATCTTGATAGTGGCGATACTGGGAAGGTGATTGTGGAGGAGGACGATGATGTTACGATTACAGACGATCCTGAATCTGTGGTTGAATTTCGTAAAGGGATGAGGTTCAAAAATAAAAAGGAACTCATTAAGACGGTGAACACATTCTGCATCAAGAACCATTAAAATTACGATATCGTCGAGACATATAATATTAGGTGGGCCGTTATTTGTTCGGAGAGTGAGGGTGGTTTCAAGTGTAGATTACGCGGGAGGCAACGTTCCAGTGATCATGAGTTTGAAATAACAATTGTTGGTGAACCACATACATGTTTAAATGAAGTGCTTACTCAAGATCATCCTCGGATTGATTGTAACTTCATGGCTTCATACTTTCGTACTTTTGTTAAAGAATCTCCAGAAGTGAAAGTTTCATTCCTACGGAATGTAATAAAGGAGAGATTCGGGTACGAAGTTAGTAGGAGACGTGTATGGAATGCGAAGAGGAAGGCAATTTCACTTGAATATGATGATTGGGATGAATCCTATAATGAGTTGCCGCATCTTCTTAATGCAATTAGAATTGCCAACCCCGGAACAGTTGTTGATTGGGGTGAATGTTTTAATATTGGGGAAGTGGAGGAATTTTACTTTCAGAAAGTGTTTTGGACGTTCGGTCAGTGCATTCAAGCATTTATGCATTGTCGGCCGGTGGTGAGCATTGATGATACTTTTCTATGTGGTAAGTACAAGTATAAATTGTTAATTGCATGTTCAATAGAACACATAGTTGCTTACATTTTCATATAACAAACTAAAATATTGACAAAAAATAAAGTTCGACCATACTTAGGGCTACAAGCTTGTATTTTGCCTTTTTCTTACACGTTACATTGCCACCTCAACACCCACATAGGACGCTGTCAAAGCCACGTCAGACTCCGAAGTAACGTCGTCACGAATTGGCTAGAAAAAAGTACAATACAAAGTTGCGGACGTTTTTATATAACAAAAAAAAAATGTGGAAACAAAAGAAAGTTCGACCGTACTTGTAGCTAGAAACGTATATTTTGCCTATTTATTATTGGTTTCGATCATTTGAACGCTTGCAGGCGTCGTGACAGGAGTTCGGGTGGGGACAGGAACGAGCAGACGTCGTCGTGGAAAGTCTCTCTGCTCCATCACCAGGTGAAGCTGATGGACTCGAAATAGAGGTTTCCGGCCCGACTGGATGAACAGATGGCTGCGACCTCGTGCCTCATCTTCTGCGGACCGCAAACCATGACTCCCACACTCGGCTCCTTGCATTCGTGCAGCACCCCTGTTTATTATGGTCGTCACTCAGTCGGGTCTTATTGCCACTAACATGCTGCTACAAAAAGGACGAGCAGTGGATTTGCTTACTCTCGAGGTTGGGCCTTTCTCCGAAGTGGGAATTGGTGGCTTCAGTGATCGACTGACGTGGGTGGCTCTCCAGTTCCCTCTCGGTGTTAATGAACTGCGATCCGGGTGAATTCGAAGGAGTTGCCCCCTCGAGATTTTGTATTTGCTTCGCTTCCTTGGCGTTCCGCCATTTGCTCTGGAGAAAACACACGCTAGAGACAGCAGCTATCGAGATGTACATGACCAGAATGTTTAGGATCGCCTGACCGGTGGTCGAGAAGGTGTTATTGTTGCCGCTGATCGGGTAGATGTAATATCGGGTGATTATCCCAATTATGATGAGGAACATTAGGAAGGAAACTGAGATTATTGCGCTTAGCCACAGCCAGCTTCGGGGACCAAAGACGGCTGATAAAGGCTTATCAGTCTCTTTGGGTTGGAACCACAAGGTGCGGGTCTTTCCCGAATGTTCAGTTGTGATTCCCTTTTCCCTGGTCACATAGGCGTCGATCTTTAGGCGGAGATTCGATAGATCGAGCGAATCAGACATGGGAAGGAGGAGGTCTAGCATGGAGAGGTCTTGGCTGTTCTTGAATGCGCAGATGAGAACCAACTCAGGCATCACCGACTTGGACGTCATGCTCATGAAGATAAATCTCCTGACCATGGAGATGAAGGGTGTTATCCCACTGCCCCCACTCACCATCACCAGCTTCTCGTGCCTGAAAATGGAATATAAACCTTAATGCTCGATCATTTGAGTTACTTGTTTATCGGTTGCAAACAATGAAGACATATGTACCGCAGGAAATGAGTGGAGACGGGACCATATGGTCCTTCGATGGCGACCTCGAGGCGATCTATCTGAGAGGAAGAGAGAATCTCACAGAGTTTGCCAGACCAGCTCCCTTCATTCTTGATGACAACGCTTAGCTTGTCTTGCTCGAGGCTGCTGTCGGATGAGATTGTAAATGGATGCCACTGCCACTTGGAAACAGCGGGAATGTTCACGAACACGATACTCGTTGGATTATACATCAAACCTGAGTCAAATACCCAATCAATTAGCGTCCATCGATGTTAATGAGTTAGATAATTGACGATCAGGAAGGGGCAAGCGGGGTGATCTACCAGGAGTCTTTGCAAGGTTGAGTTCAATGACATCACAGGGAAGGATCCGAGAGGAGATGAGGCGGGCCTGGCTGCGGGACTGAAGGAACCTGAGGTAACGGTCGACAAGGAAAAGGTAGAAGCCCGGGAGCATCATGCAGGCGTAAGAGATGCCAACATGAAGGACAAAGAACAGCATGAAGAGGAGGTAAAGATGGTGAGTGTAGTAGAAGAGCTCGAACATCTTCCTTCGAATCTGGGGGAAGGTTGTGGACCACAAAACAAGTCCGAAGAGTAACGCGATCTCGCCTGCAACATTCGATATCCCCGTCTTGGCCCATTCCGCCATCTGTGATATTTGATGCGTAGCTGACCAATAGATGATGAGGCACAGTCCATGGGTACTGAAGAGGGTCATGACGACATGTCCGAGCCATATGTGGTACTTAATGCTTGATTCAGAGGTTAACCCGAAGAACGCCAGCAAGGACGAGCCTCTTGTCACAGGGAAAAATAAGAAGGCGAGTCCGATGTTGCCGACAACGCCTAGCAGCACTCCCGCTGACTCCAATCTCGCTTCCCACCTACAACGGGAATAATTAATTATGGTAATCAGTTGGATCGATCATGTTGTGCAAGTCACATTCTAGGATTCAGAATCATTTTAACTTTACATTGTTTCTCCTTCCTTGACTGCTACTAGCGGCGTGATCGCAGCGAAACTGTTGTGGAGGTACACCGATAAGGACCAGATCAGGAGCACGACGAACATGACAAGGAAAGAAAGCTCGGTTCTGGAGACGATCCCTAGTGGCCCCTTCACAAATACTGCCCTCTTCAACATTTTTACGCAATCCACCCTCTTCCAGGACTTCTTCCTGGACTGCCTGAAAGTTTACACATGCTTTTAGGAGAAAGGACCATTCTTACAGAGAAAGGCGAGCATTGAGTTTACCTCGCCTCGTAAACCTTTTTGGTGCTGAGGTGGAGGTATACGCAGGCAAGGCAGGCGAGGAAGATGACTGGAAATGTGAACATCAGCAGATTCGAACCTGTGCACAACAAAATCACATCCATCAGAGAAATCATAGTATCACTGTTTTTATGGCTGGGTCAGGTCCAGTCCGTGCCTTGCTTGCCGAAGAAGGTCGAAGACCCTGCCTTCTGACGGATGCTTGGCAGCCAGTGCTTACGGTAAGTGTTTGTTGGCATCAGTATCCAAATGACAACGACGCCGAGACAGACAACCAAGGAAAGAGCTTGGACGGCCATCCCAAGGGTCTTCCGAGAGACCATGTAATAGTCGGAAGGACTGATAGTAGTCCGGGGTCGGGTTGTCTCGCGATCCATCCCTAGTATTAGATCTCACTCTCGTTTTGTTCTGTGTAAGAAGTGTGTGGTAAGAGGCTACGTTTTATATACCCGACTGGAGAAGAATCAACCCCCCGACCTCCAATTTGTTTCTATAAATGGCAACTAAAATCTTAAAGAAGTAATAGGGGAGACAAAGACAGGCATGGTCCTTGTTGGCCTTTTAGACCTTCAAAAACTTGCAAGATTCATGCTGCCTTCTTCTCTTCCCGCCGTGCCGGCAAAGATCATGCCGTCTGTCTCCGTTTCGAATATCGCGAATTTCCCGCGTTTGCATGCATGGTTGGGACTTACAACATCCAAAACGCCAGGTAGACATTAAAACTAAAACAAATGAAAAAGTTAACACCATGTTGAAGTTATAAAGTAGAAAACATCTCAGCAGGAGATGTCATTGTAAACTAATCGTGGCCATCGAAATATTTGTCCCATGTGATCTGGACAACATTTTATCCTAAAGCGTCGGATTAGTCTCTTTGATCATATAATAATAAATCGTTAAAATAATTTATTTTAAAACTTGTGACGCATATATACAAATGTATTTATTTAAACAAAGAAAGATGGTGATACTGGTAATTGGGCCTTGACCATGAGTGGGGGCCTTGTATCTGAATAATTAGCAGCAATCTTAGTAGACTTATGAATGAAAGGTAAGCTGCTACCATAAGAAGACGCAAACTCCTTTTAGATAAGATCGCAGAGAAAAAAGTGTCTTTACGCAGAGATGGATACACAGCATCCTCTCATCAACTTAAATGTCATGGTGGGAGGTGCATACGACAAGATGCAACTCAACATCGAATTAAAGAAATTACGTGTAACTTTCGTGAGTGCATATTGAACTCGTTATATATTTTTTATATGATAATTTGTACGCTGGTATTTTCATGCGAGCTTTTAGCGTCTTCCCTGATGGCATCAACCACGGCGCCTCGATCGCGCCCGTCAGATCCTTCCACGACCGATCCAACATCATTCCCCGGAACTTCAGCTGTTGGCAGGGACCAGAATAATGAGGCCACAATCCCGAGCGGCTCAGAGCCATACCACGCGGCACGATCGGAGGCCGAGTCAGGATCACGAGCGCCACAGTAGAGTCTGACGATCCTCGACGTTGCGGCAGTCAAAGGCGGTCTCCGGTTGGGGACAGTTAGGGACGTGTCCGAGAAAATAGTGGCCATGGGCGGGAGGAGGAGGAAGTGGAGAGGAGGATTCTCGTCCTTCTTTCCCTGGCGGCGGGCAACGGCAGCCACACCATCCCGGTTTAGTTTCGGTTCGGTCCGGTTCGGTCCGGATAGAATCGGCCCTGGGAACCGTAAATAAGGAAGGCTCTGTTTGCAGAGAGGGAGGGACGACGCCATTGTTCTCTCTCTAGGTTTCGTCGCGTTAGTCTTATCCCTGTTGACGATCCCCCCTCCCCCAATTTCTCCCCTCATTTCCCTCCAAATCGTCCCCTCCGGCCCGTTTGCACATCTCCCTTCCTCTCCTCCGCGGGATCGTCGTTTTCTCCTTCCTTTTGGGGATTGATGGGATGGGAGATCTTTGTAAAACCCTAAGAATGGCCTAGGCGAGGCGAGAGCTTGTTGTTAGCATCGTTATATCGTTAGGTTTTCGGATTCATTGTTGACTTTGGGGGATTTTCTGTAGGGTTTGTTGGGTTGGATTGGATTGAATCAAGTCTTCCGAGGATCGGCTTGTTTGTTTTATTTTTTTAAGCTTAGAAATGGTGTGAATTTGGGCTTCTTTTTTTTTTTTTCTTTAAAGTTTGGATCCCCGGCTGAGGTTAGATTGCTGATAGTGCGACGGATTGTAGTATAGTTGGCCTGGAGCATAGGGGTTACCATTTCACAATGAGCTCGGATGGCGAAGGCCCTGTATTGGGGGACCAGCCCGTTGAATCCAGATGCAAAATGAATAAGTATGGAAGAGGTTCTGTTATTGCTGCCGTTCCTTTAGTGGTTATTGTTGTGTATCTTCTCTTCATTTGCGTGATGGGAGTGTAATGATGGTGGCTTTTTCTTTTCTTGAAATTGCTTAGGAGGTTGAGGATATGTTATTCGATGGAGTTTTTGCTGTCGTTGAGTGAGTTGGACATCTGCAAGAAGCTTCCCAGAGGTTTTGACGAATCAATTTTGAGGTACATCCTGAGCAATTCATTATAGTCTTTAGCAGTCTAACACGATGAAGTTAAAAAAATATCTCACTGGATGTGTGCCGCAGTTCTGGTTTAATATTCTAATGCAGTAAATTGATTTTCACAACTTCTTGTATGGACTAGTGAATTTGAGGATTCTTCCCATGATCAACAAAGAGTGCCTGGCGCCTTCTTGTCGCATGGGTTCCGGCGGAGTGATTATGGATCGTCTCCGCCTACCAGAGCGGATTCAGGAAATTATTCCAGGGGAATGCACGGGCGATGGGATAGTCGCTCTTCTGGAAAAAGTGATAAGGACAGTGATTCCCAATCTGATTGGGATTCTGGTATGTGTAAACATTGAACGAGTTCTTTTTTATCATAATATTTCTTTTTCCGAGGATACCCTGAATCATTGTGATATTCTCTCTCATGTCACGTGAACTTTGTGATGTGCCCATCTTTCTTCCTGCAGATTCTGGAAGACGCTATGTTAGTCAGTCTCGCCGGGGTTGGCAAGCTCCTGAGCATGACGGGCTGCTGGGAAGTGGCAATTTCCCTCGGCCATCGTCATATAACCCAGGAGGTTCATCTTATTCACTTAATAGGAGCACAGAACCATACCATCCTCCTCGTCCTTATAAGGTCAATCATCCACTCTCGTGGTTGTTTCTGTGGCATTCAGTATTTAACTTTGGCTTAACTAATTGATGATTATCCAAGAATAATATGATTACTTCACTTCTTAAGTTACAGATTGCTCATGGAAGATCAATTGAGTGTCGTCATTTTTTGCTCATATACAGTTTCCCTGCTTTGGTGCTGATAATGGATCCTATATTCATGTTGATGTTGTGTCTTCATGGAATAATTTTCAGGCGGCACCTCATCCAAGGAGTAGTACGAATGACTCCTTGAATGACGAAACTTTTGGTTCATCAGATGTTACCACTGAGGACAGAGCAGAAGAAGAAAGGAAAAGAAGAGGTAGCATCTCTCTCGTCTTGATATAACTCTGGTTGCTAATGATAATATTCACATGTAGCACCTTCTTATGGGCTCTATATGGCGGTGCTATTGATGATATTTTGTTCTCCTGATGTGGCATGAGTGTAAGGCCTCAAATAGCTTGGTGAATGCTCAATATTGGTTCATCTATTGACATTTATTTATTTTATGGGGTTTTCAGCATCATTCGAGTTACTGAGGAAAGAGCAACAGAGAGCATTTCAAGAACGGCAAAAAACTGGTCCCCCGAAAAATGATTTTGATATAACTAGCTTGATGGAAGATACAAGCAATGGAACTCACTCGAACACTCATAGTGAATCAGAAAAGCAAATTGCACCACAGTCCTTATCTACAGATGTGCAGAAGTCTTCCGTTCCTATTCAAATCCCTGGAGCTAGGCCACTCGTGCCTCCTGGTTTTGCTGGAACAATGCTAGATAAGAAATCCTCATCGGCAGAGGTAGTTTTTCCTTTTGTTCAACTTTTCTATGCTTGCTTCTTACTAGAAATTACCCAATAACTTCTTAGGATATTATTAACCGTCAATAGTACAACACTAGCAGCGTTTATGCAATATGAAAAAAAAAAAACTGTTAAACAAAAAATGAGGCAATATTGGACCTGTGGCAGATAATTATTTATCAAGATGCAGAGTTTGTGTGTTTATTCTCATTCTGTTTTTGTGATTATAGTAGAGAAACCAAATCCAATGTTTTGTGGCCATCAGTCTTGTAGTCCTTAAACATTCCGTGTCCAATAATGGATAATTTGGCTTGAAATTCATCCTTCATTCTTTATGGAGTTGATCTTTCCTTTTCATTGCAGGGTAAGGGTCCAGTGCCTGACTATGGCAGTTCGCCTGCTGCCACTAATCTGACGATGAGTGGTAGTGTTTTCAATTCAAAGGAAAAGCAAGTGGATGATCAAATGAGCGTAATCGGTGCTGATGTCATTAGTGAGAATTATGTTGCTGAAGGGAGTCGAGATGCTTTACCAGTAAATTTAGTTATGATGAATCAATTAGGGAAGAAACAGTCAGAAGGATCAGCTGCAGCTGAATCCATCAGGCTTGACCATGATATTGTGGCAGATGATAAAGTTGTAGGACAATCCGGCCATTCCAACTCAATTTTAGAAAAGCTTTTTGGCAGTGCCTTAACTTTAGATGAGAATCCTACGACACTGAATTTCAAGGTGACGACTTTTTCGTGGTTACATTTTTATGCAATTTCTCCAA
Source organism: Melastoma dodecandrum (assembly GCA_029817715.1). Classification (NCBI taxonomy): domain Eukaryota; kingdom Viridiplantae; phylum Streptophyta; class Magnoliopsida; order Myrtales; family Melastomataceae; genus Melastoma; species Melastoma dodecandrum. The sequence continues at coordinate 4,768,015 of JARUPY010000606.1, forward strand.
TTACATTTGAATTATCAATTTTTTATTGGGCTATTGTACAAAGATTTATTGTGCGCACTTCCTTTTGAGAAATTATATTGTAGGAAGCGTATTCATTTCCCCGTTTGTACTTTGCTACTTTGAGCAAGTAGAAGTATATCGAGATGCTAACAAAAGTTTGGATTGATCTTACTTGTCATCATGAAGAATCTTGGGGAGATTTCTAGATGTCAAAATGAGGAACTACTTTGTGTGGGATTTGCATTTAGATTCCTCAACAATGACAATCAGTAGTAGGGAAAATAACTGCTGGTTTAGTCCAGAAACTTGTCAGATAATAATGCGTTTTTATCGTTGATATCATTTTTAGTTTATCCTTTGTCTTCTGTTTACAAATTGGAGGTTTTGTTCAGCTGGAAAATATTATTACTATTGTCTATTTGAAAGTTATCTTTTAAGGCTGAATGGAAGACACTGGGTGGTTCTTGCTGAATCCTTTTTATACATTTTAACTTTTACAGCCTCAAAACGTGATGGATGATGCAGAGAGTCCTCACGCTGTACATTCCTCGAAGTTTGCGCATTTGTTTCCTGAAGGAGGTGGATTCTTCTAAAATGTCATTTGTTATTTCTTTTTAGTGATATTTTCCTTTCCTGAGCACGGAGTATGTTGTTGCAGGAAAGGGATCTACAGAAAATCTCTCATCTGGAAGATCCAATAACTTGCTCTCATTAGTGATTGGGGATGAAAAAGCTGCTAGCCCTGAAGCCTTGCGTAGCAGTGGCAAAATGTCGGCAGTCCTGCCTGTGCTTACTTGTGAAGATCTTGAGAATTCTATTCTTTCAGAATTTAGCGAAGGCGGTCCTAACATTCAGCAGACGGATGAGGTTTTGGAAATCTCTGATGACATGATAAAGCCAAGGAAGAATAATGTTGATGATCATGCCTCCCAACACCTTCTCTCTTTGTTGCAGAAAGGTGGACAAGAAGATAAGCCTTTGTCGTTGAACTTAGCGGCTACATTCACTGGTCAATCGGAGAACCGTCCGGCTGATAATACTAATGGTTTACAGAACAATTCAGAGGCAGCAATTGGAAAAACCCCACCTGATGGAGGACAAACATCAACTCTAGGGGCACTTTTTGGATCTGCTTTAATGAAAGCATTGAAATCTGATGGAGCTCCTGTATCTGCCCAAGGTGCTGGCTCTGCGAGATTTGATCTGGTCAACCCTAATGAGTCTAGCCTTCCAGTGGCTGGTGATAAACCAATACCTCCTTTGGGTCATGACGTTCTATCTAGCAGGAATGTTGCTGAGGACAACATTTCTAATTTGAGCCGAAAACGTCAGTCTAGCTTAAATATGGAAGAGCAGTTTGCTATCGATGATATTCAAATGGAGACTGATAAGCCGCAATTTCGAAGCAAAGTGGCGCCTGGGGCATCAATTGTTGGCCAACCAGAGAAAGTTCGGCTTCCTGAAGATGATAGTTTGGTTGCTGGTGGTGATATTTTCAAACTTCATGGCAATTTGGGAAGGGGTTCAGCCAAAACCGAGTTCCCCTCTTACAGCTCTCCGTTTGACATCGGCGGACCACGCACTGCTCTGGATAGTTTGTTTATGGACAGAAACTACATCGAACAAGCTCGTCCACCTTTCCAAGTACCTTTTGAAAGGAGGGAGTCTGATATCTCATTTCCCGACATGCAGAATCCACCTTTCTCCCATCTTCAACCTAATCGGTTCAATCATATGGGTCCGATATATAGTCCTCAAGATTCTTATACTATTCTGAACAATCCTCTTATGAAGCAAAGGGAAAGCACTCTTCATACTGGCACACCTCCAAGTCATCAAATTCCACGAGGCATGCTCCGCCCAAGTCATCAACCTAGTACTGGATTTGATCCTGCAATGCTACACCCAATGATGCAACAAATGCATCTGCCAGGGAGCTTCCCCTTGAGTCACCAACTCCAAGGAACATCTAGTGGGCCACGATCAAGTCATCCTAACCAGCAGGTTTCTGGATTAATGCAAGAGCTTAACTCTGTGGGCTTCCCATTTGGACACCGGCCACCCAGCTTTGGTGGAATGCCACCACCAGGTATGGCCCATTGGCATTTACTGCACGAAAATGCCTTAGCTTAACTATAAATGGAGGACCCTTTCTGATTTCATCCGTTGAACAAGATCAAATTCGATGCTTCATTGAGTATATTTGTGCCCGTTGATAAGTTATAGTTATTTCATTGAACATTCTGCAAGCGTGCTTTACTGCTGTTAAAATTTTTGACCTGGTTTTACCATGCCGGTGATTATTTGGTAATGCTACCTCTCGCTTGTTATCCTTTGGGCATCTTATCTTATCTGATTGTATGCAGGCCCTGAAGCTGGTGTCGTGAACAACCACCCAGAAGCATTGCAAAGGTTTCTTGAAATGGAGCTCCGTTTGAACAACAAACCGGTGAACCCTTTCCCTGCTCCTGCTGCTGCTGCCCCCAGCCATGGCCAGGGACTGTACGGGCACGATCTGGACTTGAGCTTTCGGTACAGATAATGTTCTAAAAGTGTCAAAAAGTTTGGAATCTGTGGCAGACATGAGCTCTTTGTATATGCGTTGGATCAAGGGAAGACAAGGGATTGGCTTGAAATGGAGTCAGATAGGTTCCCTGCTTCTGTTTTATCTTTTCTGTGCTTTCCTTTACATCTATTTCTTTTGGGTGCTGTGTCAGGCACTACTCTAATCTCAACAGGGTAGGAACATAAATAAAGCATTAGCATTTATAGAACTAACAGGGTGAAAGTTCCCTCCCAGCGATGTAGGAAGAAGAGGATTGTACCATAATAAAATGTTTTCTAAGTCTTTTTCTAAATAAAATAGAAAAGGTAAATTTTCTAAATTTGCGGTAGAAATTGTTTATCCTAGAGACGATAAAATCGGAATTTCTCCAAGGTTGTATTTGATCATTTTTTTTTCCATGATTTAGCTTTCTGCCTAGCCTAGTCGTCATTGCTGGTGGTGGTGGGAGTTTATTAGTTTTCCTTTTTCCACGTGATGTATTATTATTATTTTTCTTTGTTATGCAGCGCATTAGTAAACCTGGCAACAGGCGGTGTTATCTATTTATCTTCTCCTGGTGTTGGTTTTTTCACACAATTTTATAGCGCTATTCCACGATCCATCTTTGGTTTTATCCGCACGTAGTTTTTGTCTTGTCTTTCGTTCCTATTTGGCGGCCAATCCATGGGCACTCACTCTTTTACCTTATTAGAAATATCAGAAGTTCGGACACGCATCCATTCGTTTGACTTTGTTTTCTTCATTCATCATTATTAATTAGTTTTGTACTTACCCTCCCTAAACATTAGGTGGATCCCTGAAAATGTTTGTGGTTAGAAAACAAAGCCCAGGATTCCATCCATGAAATCTTTTTTTCTTTTCTTTTCTTGAGTTATATCTTAAGGCCCCGCCAAGTTGTAGGTAGGCAGGAATGAAGTCTCTAGATAGACAGAGCTATGGGAAAATTACCTTAATCTCTCTGTACATCGACTGGGGGGTGTGTGTCGGCTGACCAACCTTTCAGCCTTTGGTGTTAACGTACTCTCGTTAGGCCCTGTATGGGATTGTGTTACCTATTTCTTTTTTCTTTTTTTTTTACCTTTTTAAGAGAATTTGGTGGATAAAGAGGAGGATAGAAAGAGATGGGAGTGGTTTTGGGAGGGTGGGAGAAGGTTTGTAAAGAGAATAATAATAATCTCTGGGACCATTCAGAAAGATGATGGATTTTCTGATGGAGCCTGTGGCGACCCTGCTTTTTCCCTAGTTTTTGGTTCTATCTCTCTCTCTCTCACAATTCAATACAAGACAAATGCCCTCTTCTTCTGGTGTCTCATAAGGAAGAGAGGCGGGCGGCGACTATGTTTGTGTAAAATACGGTTCCAGAAAACCCGCATTTTAAAAGTTTAGATGAAAAAAATTGGCAAAATATACGTTTATGTCCCTAAGTATTGACAAACTTTCTTTTTATGTCAAAAAATTTTTTTATCCACTATAAATTCGAACTCAAGACTTTTCGTAAAATTTTTAATATTTTTATTATCTCGACTAGAAGGGCAGATTTTCTTTATTTATTTATTAAATGGAAGGATTTTCAAAATTCATCTCTTATGCATTTTTCAAAGGGGTCGAATTTTCAAAACGCGTTTTCTGTTAGACGCCCTTCCCTTCTTGCTAAGTGTAAAACCCACCCCTGTCTGTATAACCCGCCTTCTACGCGCCTCTTCGTCGGTAAAAACGTATTTTATGAAATTCGGGTCGTATTTTGCAAAAAAATTTTTAAAATTAATTATATTTCCGTGTAAATCTCCGTCTTTGTTTGGATTCAAGTAATTAAGTTAAATTCTTTTTTTTTTCCTGGGTGCGCTCATGTTTGTGATTAGTCGCCGAGGATTAAGCCTTCTTACATAAACATGCGATACACGAAAGCACAAGAGAGAGAGACCAAGCACTCCCTCCCTTTTCCCTTTGCTGTTGTTCCAAAGTCTCCCTCCTCTCTTCTTCTGAGACCCACACTCCCTGTCAGATGTCAAAAATAAAAAAAAAATTATGGACCGATTTGACACATGGGGTGGTCCTCCTCCACCTCTCACTTCAATCCAACCTCACCTTTCTTTTCTCTCTTTTATTTTTAAAATCTTTCTCCAATCTGACTCTGCATCTCTTGTCCCGATTCGTATTCTGATTGCGTGCCGGAAGTGTGTGTGTTCGTGTGTCTGTGTGGCCAAAGCCCAAAAAAAGCCACCAAAAACAACAAAGACACACAACACTCACCACCACCAACACCTCCTTCCTTCTTAAACAAAAGTTCTCTTCATCTTACCTCACTCTCACACCATCCCTTTCCCCCACCCCCCCCCTCTCCCCTTTTTTTCCCCTTTCTATATTTCTCTCCTCTCTCGTTCCATTTCCTTTTGGTTTTCTCTTTGTGTCGACCTTACGTCTCTCCTCCCTTCCCAAAACTCTCTCTCTTTTTTCCTTCATTCCTCTCCCCCTCGCCACCACCAAACTCCAACTTTCCCTTTTTTTGCAAACACATTCCTTTGCAGCCCAAATATTCGAATCTTTGGGTCTCTCTCTCTCTCTCTCTCTCTCTCTGTGCCAGGAATGAAGGTATGCGTATTTATGTCTCTTTTTCTGTTTGTTCCATGTTTCGAAGTGCCTGTGTTCATTATAATATATTTTAAGTAAATCTGCGCTTTGCTGGTTCTTGTGGGTTTCGACTTCTTTTTTCCTTATCTCTCCCCTTCAGTAAAAAAAAGAAAAAAGAAAAAAGAGAGTTAATTTTTGGGTTTTATTGTTTGGGGGTTGTTGTTTTTCTTTCATTTTTTGTGACCCGTGATTCTTTCACGTGGATGCTATTGTTTTTCATGTTCCTAGGAATGATTGATTGATTCCCAAATGGTGGGTCAGTAAAAAAAAGAGTCTTGCTGGATTCATGTCGTCTTCTTCCTCTCCTTCTGCCCCTCTTTTTTCTGATTTTTTTTTAAATTTTATTGATTTAAAAGCTATGGATCTTTGACCGCTCAAAGAGATCTAATTAAGCAATACATGAATTCCATGCCTTTTGATTATTTAAAAAAAATTCGGACAACAGAAGATTGATCCATATCCTCCGTCCTGAAGTAGTGTTGTTGTTGCTGCTGTTTTGTGATGATGATGTTGCAGAAGCTGGTGATGAAGCTGGAATTGGAAGATGATAAAGCCAAGCGGAAAGCCATGAAGGCTGTCTCTACCCTCCCAGGTTTCTTCACCCTTATGCTTATACAGAGCAACTGTGTTTTCGTCCTTTTTCCGCGCCGTTTTTGTTGTTGCCGTCTGTCGGGTCGATTTTTTTGAGTGATCTGCGTTTTTCTCTTGTCTCGGGTATGGATTAGGGATCGATTTGATCGCGATTGACATGAAAGGGAAGAAGATGACGGTGGTGGGGACAGTGGATCCGGTCCGGCTGGTGAGTAGGCTGAGGAAGCACTGGCAGGCGGATATAATCACGGTGGGGCCGGCGAAGGAGCCAGAAAAGAAGGAGGAGGGGAAGCCGGCGGAGGACGGGAAGAAGGAGGAAGGGAAGAAGGATGAAGGGAAGAAGGAGGAAGGTAAGGAGGAGGGAAAGAAGGAGGAAGGGAAAGGGGAGGAGGGAAAGAAGGAGGAAGGGAAGGAGGAGGAGGGCGAGGACAAGAAGGACGAGGCAGGAGCTGCCAAGAAGCAGCCGCAGCAGATCCCGGAGCACCTGTTGGAGCTCATAAGGACGAGGCAGTACAACCCTTACATGGGCAATTACCCTCCTTACATGGCCATGGCTAATCCTTACATGATGAACCAGCACCCACAGATGCATCACGCTCAGCCTAGTCGCTATGTCCAGAGGGTTGTGGAGGAGGATAACCCAAATGGGTGTCCCATCTTTTGATCCCCCTTTTTCTCTCTTTTATTTCCCATGGTTGAGGTTGAGGAGTGTGGTCCAGTCGGGAAGGCTTTCGTGTTTCCGAACTCGTGTCGTGGTGATTTTTGTAAATAGGAGAAGAAGGGAAGGCAGGCATGTAAAACATGCACTTGCTTGTATAGCAAGAAGGCATGCACATGCTATATAAGCAACACGTGCTTAACCCCACGTGTAATTTGTATCCTCCAGACATTCAAAAAATCCATGATGTATATACATGGTGATTAAATATATACACTATGATGTTAGAATAAATGTGTCGTGTCGGTACAATTTGAGGTCTGCTTGGTCTTGTTGGAACAAACAAGGAAATATACCCAACTCTTTTTGTTAAGAACAAGGGGACTATTGCTTTTACACAGGCTGCTACTTTTCTAGGACTTTGCATCATGATCATGATCATCTGACAACTGAGAGCTATCCCAAAAGGGAATTCAGTTCGGAATCATCGGGTCAAGGTTAGTTGGTAATCATGACAACAATTATTTCCCCCTTTTGCTTCTTTACCATCAAGGATAACAAGGTAGCCGTGAATAAATAATAGCAATGATAATGATAACACTCCCAGTTCCTCCTTTTGGTTTATAATGTCTTTTGCATATATCATGATGACAACCTCCCCCAAAATATTGCTTGTCAGAATCTAGCAAAAGATCTTTTGCTTTTTTGCTTTGTGCATTGATGGAAAAGATGGATGGATTGGAGGGGGGGGTTGGATCAGTAAAGCATCAGTTTAATGGTGAAATTCCGATTTGAATGCCCTCCCTCCTGGCATTTAGTCGTGGTGGGGTCTGTCCCAAACCAACATAATCTCCTCTCTCATGCATGCAAGGGATAAACAACCACCTAACCCTCTTCCTCCACCGCCCTTTCACTGTACAACACACTTTGGTCATTGCAGAGTGATGGCTTCAACTTGTCCTCAAGTTGAGTTGTAGGGGAGGTGATAGAGATTTTGAGAATCTTGTTTTTCGTTCATTTTTTGTGGGTCGAATTTTTTTGGGAATGTAAAGGGGTCATCATCAAGGGAGATTAAAAAAAAACTCGCTACCTACAAAAGTAATTAGTTAAAGTAAATACTTACAAAAGTCATTTGGATGCTTGTATAACTTACTATTAAGAAAATCACAAAAGCAAAAATAACGGGACGCTTAAAAATTAAGAATAATTTGACAACTCAATTCATGATGTGATTGCGTGCTCTACATTATCAATAAGAATTATTTGTGATTTGAATCTCGACCACTTCCTAAAATATCGTAGTGTTCTTCGGGCTGAGTCGCATTCGTTTCTTCAACGTTGTATCCCGACTATCTTCTTAGTCTTACAACATGTGTCCTCAAGTAAAACTCACATTCTTTGTTTGAGTGTGAAATAACTACTCTATTATGAGCAAATGAAAGAGTCCGAGTGATACACAAAATCAAATGAATAATGAAAAATGGACGTGATCTTAATCAAACGAAGATTGAAACCGGACTACCACAGCATCTTCTTCGCATACCGAACACGATTCTATCTGCGTACCTATTCTTATTTAGGAGACATGACCTAATATTTTCGAAGCAGAACCATATTGAGTTATCCAAAGTGCCATCTAAACGTTCGACAATTATGCAACATCTTTGCACTGAATCCAAAGAAGATGTATAAATAAATGTATGATCTGTCGTGGAGATGCTGATGATATCACAGAAGAAGAAGAAGAAGTAGTGCCTGTTTTTTGCAAAAGGAAATGCATGGGAAGACAAGAAAGCCCTGACAGAAGACAAATGCAAAGATTCTCTTTGGGATTGAATGGGCGGCGTGAGTAAATCTCTTGATGTTCTCTCTTTATTTTTGGGAGAGGGGAATGGCAAGTTGCATGTGCTGGTGGGGTTATCCACAGGGGAGGGACCAAATTTAATGTTATGCAAAAGAGAAGAAGAAAATGCAGACTTTTCTTCTTCTCTTTTGAGAGATGAAGGAGGACTGTGTTTCTTTTCCCCGTACAATAAATAAAATATGATTTCATAAACAGTGACAACCTTAAGAAATCGCATTTGTTTGCAACCTAATAATCAAATTTCATTTCGGGCCCATACTAAAATATTCAGGCCCGTTTCCAGCCCAGTTCAAGCTCAATGCAATCAATGCATGAGTCTTCACAAAAAATAATTAATAATAATAAACCCAGACAATATTAATGAATATTATATGGATTTTGTTATCCAAATGTTTCTGGTTAGTTCGATATTGAAATAATAAATTACATTGATTTTTCAAAATAGATGTCGTACAAGAATACATTCGAGATACGAGGTTTTCGTATGCAATGTAACCGACTTACTACATCCCCCCTCTAGTAATAATCACTAACTATGATTGAGTTGTGCTTAGTTAGTTCCTGGCTCTGACAACGGGAGATCGAGGAGACATCACGTGAGGCGAAGTCATCGATAGGCTGTTGTTGTTTTCATCCCCAGACTTCAATGATTTGAAGCTCAGCGTAAGGTTCTTGTCCCCGTGCCACCTAGTCACGAACGCCCCGATCCTCCCCAGAGCGACATCCGCGGTAACCTCGTCCATGTTCGCGAAGCAAACCCTGAAGAACCCAGGTTCCGCGCATCCGAAGGACGACCCCGGCGACACGTTGAGCCTTATGTCGTGGACAATAACCCTCCACAGCCTCATCTCTTCCTCGAACGTCTCCTCCTCGAGGAACTTCCTAAAATCCATCCAGAAGAACAATCCTGCGTTGCCCTTCAAGCAACCGATGCCGACCCGCCCGAGCACTTCAACGAACTTCCTGTGCCGGTCTCTTAGCCTCCTCGGACTCTCCCCCAGGAATCTCTCGACAAAGTCCCCGTCCGACAACATCGAGGCGACGAGGAGCTGTGTCTGAGACGAAACAAGCCCGAAGCTCGACATCTTCCTCGCGGTGCTCACCACCGCATCGTTGTATGAATATATCACCCCGACACGGAAACCAGGCAGGCCTAGATCCTTGGACAGGCTGTAGATGAAGTGGACGAAACAAGGATCACAACACTCCGCCTCACGCATAACCTCCGAGATGCTCGTAAATGCTGGAGGCGCGAAGACGGTGGCCGAGTATATCTCGTCACAGACTATGTGGATCTTCCTCCGGGAAGTAAACTCCAACAAGGCCTTCAGGGTATCCATGTCCGAGGTCGTCCCGAGTGGGTTCGACGGGTTGGTAAGGATCAATCCCTTGACCTTAACCCTGGACTCGATGGCTTTCGAGTACGCAGATTCGAGATCGGATAGGGTGAGTTGGAAGTTGTTGGAGCTGTGGCAACTGATGGGGATAAGTTGCACTCCTGTTCGCCATCGGAGGTCTCTATTAAACCTGCTCAATTCATGTAATAAGACCAATTGAATCTTTGAGTATTCAAAAGCTTATGCATCGTCATCAGAAAGTCAAAGTGGACAGTTTATGGTAAAATAAATCTGGATCTATTTCCATCGAAATCTAACGTGGCAATTTTCTACGCCGAAGAAGAAAACTCGTGGATGAACTGAGCGTGTCATGTGACTTTGAACCGAAAGCCATCATTCCGCCGGGAAAATTGACATTATTGGCAGCAAAAATGCATATTGCCCATGTTTTGCATACTTGATTTGGGAAAATATCCATGCGGGAAGATTTCGTCCCTAATTTAACTCAGGCAGGAGGACTAAGCAATGCCTGAGGAAAAGAGGTTACGAGTGATTGTTTCGTGTTGGTTTTTTGTTATACACTAATGTGATCGTTTGATCGAATACTTTGACGAAGGAAAGCCTGAGATGAGTTCTAGTTGGGATGGACTGATCCTTGCGCGTTATTTACTTACGCTGGATAGTAGGGTGTAGGAACGAGGAAGGCGTCTCCCCGGTCGGCCAAGCAGAACATTAGGGTCTCGCTTGCTCCTGTGCATCCGCCGCTCATCACTATCCTATCAGCATCGAACTCGACTCTGTTGCCCCGGATCCTAGCCATGAACTTCGCGAGTGCCTGATAAACAAGAGAAAGGCAAGGGATATTTTGAGTGTTCGGATGAGGGAATGAATGCAGGATCGTGTTTGGTAAGGTATTTTTGAGCGGTGGTTTACTTGTCTGAATTCCGGCAAGCCGTGGTAGTCCTGAAAGTTAGTGATGTTCCTGAAATTCTCGACCCCATCTGCGGTGCAAATCGATGCCTTAGGGTTGTTCTTAATCCAATCCTCTATGAGGTCAAAGCAAAGCTGCATGGGAAATAAAAACCCTCGTATTATCAACTGCCATGGATTCTACATTTCGAAATACGCAACGGAATACTAGCTCGCGTCCGTTTCACCTGATTCTCGGATAAACCCATTTGAATGACGCCATTAGGATTCTGAGTAGGATGAAAAGGGTTATTGTCGTAAGCCTTCCACCCCTCGAAGTAGGGCGAGTCCTCACCGTGCCCCCCATTCATTGCGATCTTGGATAAGACCTTCGAACCGTCACCATCGCTCGAACAACCTACCATAGCGAATCCAATTTTATTCTTCTTCCAATGAGTGTAACGTGTGCAGTGAGTGGACTTGTTGTGGAGTTGGATGTAGTTTGATTAACCGCCCTATTTATAGTCCCCGAGAACGTCAAAGGCATGCATAGTATGAAGATGCATTTACCCACCTGTAGTCGCGTACAAACGACGTCGGGAAACGATGTTGATGAACACGGCGTGACTGGAGATGGGAATGTTGATGGTCAAAAATGTCGCACTCTTGTGATTGAGGATTCGGAAATGAATCGTCCTCAGGTGGAGTTGGAACGTGCAACACGTAGATTTCTTTAGGGCAAACGAAGAAAGGCTCTATACTTTTTGGTCAGCCTTATGTCGTAATTGCTTGCGTCGGGTTTCTCTTTTTGCAGGGATTAGCGAGAGGCAAAATGAAGGGGGTAACCTTTTGGAGCATATTGAAGGCCATTTCTTCCGCGAAACGGAGTTCTTTCGAGATCGCGCTGATCCCATTCATGTCAGATCGAGACATATAATGGAATGAAATCATATTCGTAATAATACGGATCGAGTGATTCTTCTAAGTTCGGAAAGTTTGCAGAGATAGGTTGCTCTGTGTGTTTGGCCTGTTTGAGTCCGATCGACTCATAGGTAAAAACCATGGCATTGCCCGTTCTAAAGATTCGAATCCAGATTTTTTATACTAGGGAATCAGATATCCAACAAGCTAATAACTTTACCGAATTGAGTTAATTGCGTTCGTTTGTAGGCCAAAGAGGAAGTTTCGTGCGAAGCATTGCAAAAGCGAGGAACGAAGGACGGCATCTCATTGTTGAGGCCAGCTTGGAAGGCGCGAAACTTCAGGCCGAACGTATGAGGAAAAGAATCCGCCGACTCGGACTTCTTATCGGTCACGTGATGGTGACGCGTAGCTATCCGGATCGGACATACAAATAATCCTACGTAGCACATGACATCCTTTGAACAAATGCGGGGGATGCCGGTGGGATCCAACTTTTTGGACGGTTGCACGAACATGTTTACTAATAGAAGCAAGGCAAACAAGAGACAGGACGATTCGTCCATCGCTTCTGATTTGGGTGGTGAGCTGCCGTTCAAACCTCCACGAAGTTTCAGACAAAATTCCTCATTGCAGATTCCGGAAAGACGGACCAACTCAACACAAGCCAAAAGCTTTGTCGGGAGGAACCCTAAGACCAAACCTTACATGGCCCCCTCTCCCCCCTCCGAAATAAGACACGAGAACATGCATGTCCTCTAGATGGACGGCATCGCGAGATGTTCCTCCGGACGCTGCCACGTTTTGTTTCATCCGTCTGACCAACCTGCGCGTATGCTGCGTCACGATATTGTGGGTGTTGTCGTGCATTTATGCATACAGTTTCAAAAAGAGTCGTGATTGAAGTTCCTACGACATTGGCCCCCCCCCCCCCTCCACCCCGCCCTCCTTTTGGAAGAAAATCCCCTCCATGAATAGATGATATTATGAACATGATGATGATCATGATTCTTAGTTAGGAGTTGCTCTACACAGTAGATACATGTGGAACTTAACATATTAATTATCTTAAACCTTGTACTTAACTAAGATACGCACCATCATTTCTACATGGGATGACAAGGGGAGTTGGTAATAACCTGACGATTAAGTTTAGTTTGGTGGCTTTCGAATTGATAAGCCAAAACCTTTTCAAGAAATCTCTAATATACCCCCAGTACGGCATCGGCTGAACTACGCCGCAGCAAGGACAGAAACGTCAATACCTCGTCTCGTTCGTTCAACCTCTTCCCTTTGGAATAAGTTCGGCTCTCGCGATCTGCACGGAGGAGAGATTCTCGGCCCAAATCGAGCGGGATCTTTTTTGCAGTTTTTGGCTGATCAGCAGGCGACGTCAGCTACGAGGTAGGAGTTCGTTCGCTGCCCACCCATTTTTTCTATGTTTTTTTCCTCGGGGGACGCGTCGAAATGTTTTCTTTTGCTAGAATGTTGTGAAAGATCGGTTATTTTTGGTATGCGAGGTTAATTGGTGTTCTGGGTAGTGAGGGCTGTGTTCATATTATCTGGGATCTTAGTGCTTTTTTTGGTATGCCGTGGCTGACTGGATGTCAGCGTAGCGTTTGATAAGTGGTGCGGTATTTTGGATCACGGGTTCTGGGCTTTTGGAGACTAGATGATTGGAAGCTGAAATTGACGGGGTGGGTAGGAGTTCGGGTCAGGCTGGCTGGTTCGTTAGTGAGTGAGTGAGTTGTTGTTTGTGGGGGCAGATGAAAGAGATCAGAGATGGAGTCAAGAATGAGAGGAGGACCAAGTCTCAGCCCGTTGGTTCTGGTCCAATCATTTTGGACATCGACGACTTCAAGGTGATTGTCCATGCTTTGTGATCTGCGTGTTGTGTGATTTTATTTTAGTTGGAGGTTGAATTATATGGTTTTTTTTTGTTGAAGGGGGATTTCTGTTTTGATGCCTTGTTTGGTAACTTGGTGAATGACCTGCTGCCATCTTACCAAGAGGAAGATCATGATTCATTGGAAGGACATGGAAATATTGGGGGTAGTGATTTGCCGAATGGGCTGTCTAGAGCTCCTTCCGATGGTGCCAGAGGACCACATGGTGCTTCTGCTCCTTTGTTTCCTGAAGTTGATGCTCTACTGAACCTATTCAAGGATTCTTGCAAGGAGTTGGTTGATCTTCGAAAGCAGGTAACTTATGGGACTTCTTTTGCTAGCTTTACAAGTCATCTTCCTTGTCAAGTTTAATTAATTAGTCTTAAAAATGTAGATTGATGGGCGTCTGTACAATCTTAAGAAGGAGGTTTCTGTACAAGACTCTAAACACCGTAAGACCCTTGCCGAGGTTAGTGAAGGTGGTACAAAAGACCTGCATCCTTTCCTGAGATTATTTGAATCCAGGGAATTTGCTTTTCTCTGTCACAATCACAACAAATTTCAAGAAGAGCCCAATGGTTGTTGATATCATCGTACCCTTCATGGAACCCAGTATTTCATAAATCTCAGTGCTGGTTTGCATCTCATTATCGCAGCTGGAAAAAGGTGTTGATGGTTTGTTTGAAAGCTTTGCACGGTTGGATTCACGGATTTCTGGTGTTGGACAGACCGCCGCGAAAATAGGGGACCATCTGCAGGTTAGTTTCTTTTATAAGTCCCGTACGCGAGCTGGAGACAGGTACAGCCGTATAGAGTTCTGTTTCTCACATTTTCTTTCCTGACATGGCTTTCTCGTTTAGAGTGCAGATGCCCAGAGGGAAACTGCGAGTCAAACAATAGATCTTATAAAAGTAATCTTGTGTCCTGTCGAGTTATCTTTGATCTGTTGTAACTGGGGACTGATTACCTGCTTTTATCCTTATGCAGTACTTAATGGAGTTTAATAGCAGTCCAGGTGACCTTATGGAGCTTTCACCTCTCTTTTCGGACGATAGTCGCGTGGCTGAGGCTGCCTCAGTTGCCAAGAAATTACGTGAGTTGCAATTACCTTGATTTGAGATGGCACTTCATTCTGAAACCACAAAAGTAAACCCTGGTAGAAAATCGATTCTAGAATGACATGATTTGCAGCTCTATCACTGCCCAATTATTTTAATTATGCCCCTGCTAATCCTGCAGAGCATTAATATTGATAATCTCGCAATCCTTGTCACTGGAATCCATAGGGACGTACCGAAAATATAATATTTTGTAGAAAAGAGAGAATATATATTGAAGAAGGGAAGTAATTGTCCCTGGGGCCAGAAAATCAATCATCATGGCAAACTGGACCTGAATAGACAAATATCCAAATGTACCTTAATTTTGTGGGGGTAATCATGACTGGTGAATTGCGTATGCATTCACTGGTTCTTTTCATGCCATTGATCCACTAATTTGATCAGATGATGCTTATCCAAATTTTTTGCCTCTATATATATACCTATGGAATCACAAATCTGCTATCTTGAGCCCTGTCATGTATCTATCCTTCTCTTATACCTGTAAGCCATTTTATCTGGTGCTGTGGAAGCACTATAGATGAATCACTGCTTTCAATTCGTAACATTGTTGTTGAACTAAAATAATTGGTAATAGGGTCATTTGCTGAGGAGGACATTGGAAGACAAGGTATAGCTGCATCCTCGGCAGTAGGAAATGTAGCTCCCAGCAGAGGATTAGAAGTCGCAGTTGCGAACCTTCAAGAATACTGCAATGGTAACATCCAAAATAAGTCACTGAGTATGATCATTCAATTGCAGCAGCTTCTGATCAGCTAACCATCTATCTTCTTCATAAAGAGGTGGAGAACAGATTGTTGTCACGGTTTGATGCGGCTTCACAGAAAAGAGACTTGTCGTCCATGGCAGAATGTGCCAAAATTTTGTCTCAGGTAATTTATTTACAAACTATTCAAAATATGTGACTTCCTAGTGCAGTGGAGAGAGATGGCATGTGATAGAGTGCAATGAGAGAAGGATCCATGACGCTGTACAGAGAAATGTATATAAATGACTTTGCTGGTGAAAACTGTCCCAGTTATGATATTTTGAAATTCAAATTGGTCTGATTTCCTAGAGTTTATCCTTCCTTGTAACGGGCTTGTTTTCATTCTTTCATGTTTCACTCTAAGATAGAACTCCTTGCTCTGTGGCTGGAAGCTTCATATGCTATATAGAAAAATCTTAGGACAAGTTAAGACATTTTAATTTATTTTTTGGCTTCACTATTCCTGTGATTTTAACAGATGGCCATGAGTATCAGTAAGCGAGAAATCTGGATAATGATCAATTCTTGATGATAAATTCTTAGGTAATGATCTAAGTAGCTTTAAGGGAAAGAAGAAGAAGAGGAGGAATTTTTTCAGCTTTTTCATAGCATCCAGTGGTTGAGTAGTGGAATGGAGTTCAAATTTAAGTCGTTTTTAACCATGGATTTACTTTTTCCATCCGTGTTGTGGTTATTGTATTGCAGTTCAACAGAGGAACAAGTGCCATGCAGCATTATGTGGCGACACGCCCTATGTTTATTGATGTAGAAGTTATGAATGCAGATACTAGAACAGTACTTGGTGACAGTAGCTCACAGATCAGCCCCAGTAATGTAGCTCGTGGACTGTCTTCCTTGTATAAAGAAATTACAGGTTCAACAGGATAACTTTAGTTTTCGAGGTTGAATAGGCATGCTAGTAGGAAATTCTTACCTTTTATGTTTTGCACTTGGCACCAGATACTGTTCGTAAAGAAGCAGCCACGATTAGGGCTGTGTTTCCTTCCCCCAGTGAAGTGATGTCCATATTAGTTCAGGTACCCTTATGTAACTATTTTATATGCTGCAAACTATGACGCTTCAGTTTTCACTTCAGCTCGTGCCTGTATTAATTCTCACAAGATTTTGTTGTTGTGTGCCAGAGGGTGTTAGAGCAGCGGGTGACGGCCATCTTGGATAGATTGTTGATGAAGCCATCTCTTGTGAACTTGCCCCCTATTGAAGAAGGCGGGCTATTGTTGGTGGGTATATAGTAATGGCTGAAATGATTGACGTAATCTTAGGGTGATGTCCGAGCGACTAAAGTTTATCCGGTCTGTGGGAACTCAGTATCTGAGGATGCTTTCTGTGGCATACGAGAAGACAAAGGAACTGGCTAGAGACTTGAGAGCTGTTGGCTGCGGTGATTTGGATGTGGAGGGTAAATGAGCGCCTGCCTGACCTTCATCACACGAGATTTTTATTAATCGCTGATAGAAGAAAATTTTATTATGCCTGAACTAAGAATGGGAGGTTACTAATTTTGTAGTCATTCTTTAATTGTTGGCCGACTTCTATTTTTAGCAGCTCATTGTGCATTCTTTTCTTTCCTTTCCTTTTCTTCTTCTGCCTTTAGTCATCAGTGTTTCCCTAGCTTCCTTAGGTTATGAATGCAGCATCCCCCCCCCCCCCACCAAATAAATAAATAAATAAAAGAGAAAGGTGATGAATTCCACTTTTGAAGGTAGAATTGATGATGTGTGCAGTATCTGGTCGAGTTTCAATTTTAGGACACATTTTGGAACCTTCTCTTCATGCAACAGGATGACCTTATTTCCCCTTCGTGAACACTTTTTATTTCTTTTGAAGGTATAAAGTTGTTCTCTTCTTCTTCCAAGCAAATGCTCATGGAGCTTTTGTTTTGTTTCAGACCTCGCCGAGTCTCTCTTTTCGGCCCACTTAGATGAGTATTATGAGCATGAGCAGGCTGCCCTTCGACAACTCTATCGGGCAAAGGTATACACATCCTTTGTTGTTTATTCTATGACTGTACCATTAATTTTGGCAAATTTTGCTGCAGATGGAGGAACTACGTGCAGAGAGTCAGTTGTCTGATTCATCTGGGACAATTGGACGTTCAAAAGGTGTTTCGGTGGCTGTTTCAACTCAACAGATATCTGTTACTGTTGTCACAGAATTTGTACGGTGGAATGAAGAGTCTATATCTAGATGCAATCTTTTCTCTTCACAAGTGAGTCACTATCAAAGCTATACCTTGTTGCTATTACTACCTTTTCATTTCCAGTTCACCCAAGAGAAGACGGGCACATAGGTTAGTTACTCAATTTTTTGGCAGCCTGCAACTCTGGCAGCTAATGTGAAGGCAGTATTCACTTGCCTGCTAGACCAGGTAAAATAGTTCTCATCACATCATTACCATTCACGGGTCATTTTCTGAAAGTGACTTGTGTTCATTTGCATTATGCAGGTCAGTCAATATATAACAGAAGGGCTTGATAGGGCTAGAGAGGGCCTGGCTGAAGCTGCAGCCTTAAGGGAGAAGTTTGTACTGGGGACAGGTGTTAGTAGAAGGGTGGCAGCTGCCGCTGCTTCTGCTGTAATTACCTAATCCAACAGCATTTGATTTTGCTTATTCTGGGTCAATCGTATCGTAGACTTTTCGGTGTCTGAAAGCTACCTTCCTGACTGAAAATGCTGGGATTAATTGCATCAAATGTGGATCATCTCCTTGTAGGCAGAAGCCGCGGCTGCTGCTGGTGAAAGTAGCTTCCGGTCATTCATGGTCGCTGTGCAGCGAAGTGGTAGCACAGTTGCTATTGTTCAGCAAGTATGTTTAGTGCTTCATTTCTTTTTCAGTGGGAACCCGGAATTGCTCTATATTGAGGATGTCTCCTTGATTTTCAGTACTTCTCCAATACAATAGCTCGCCTCTTACTACCAGTGGACGGTGCACATGCCGCTGCATGTGAAGAAATGGCATCCGCCATGTCTGGCGCAGAAACAACAGCTTATAAGGGTCTTCAACAGTGCATTGAGACCGTAATGGCTGAGGTGGGTCGACAGCCATATATGAATATAGTAAAAAATAAACTAGCTTCTATAGAAAGCTACTCAACATTTTTTCAGGTTGAACGACTGCTATCAACAGAACAGAAGGCAACAGATTTTCGGTCCCCGGATGATGGGATTATTCCAGATCACAGACCGACAAATGCCTGCACTAGGTACCTTATGTGGTTAGGTGTTCTGTATATTGGCAAACATTGATTCTCTGTAAACCTTTCCAGGGTGGTTGCATATCTCTCACGAGTGCTTGAAGCTGCATTTACAGCATTAGAAGGTCAAAACAAGCAAGCATTCCTTACTGAACTGGTATTTGGATTTCTGCTTGTTTTTCTGTACCTCTGACGAATGTAGTCGTCTTCTTCCATTGCCTCTCATTAAATTGACGAGATTTCTATTGTAACCCTTTGACGATTGCAGGGAAATCGCTTGTACAAAGGGCTGCTCAATCATTGGCAAAAATTTACTTTTAATCCAAGGTTGGTGTCTATCTCTGTTGTTAGTAATCATTCTTTGTCCAAATTTATGTTGTTTTGACTATTGATATCTATTCTCGTGTTAACGATAGTGGAGGCATGCGGCTGAAGCGTGACATCACTGAATATGGTGAATTTGTACGTTGCTTCAATGCTCCAACTGTGGATGAAAAGTTTGAGCTCTTGGGAATGTGAGTCATTTAAGTTACAGACTTCCTTTCAAGGGTCATTGATGCAGAGGCTGATGAATTCTTGTTTCCAGCATGGCAAATGTCTTCATTGTTGCTCCTGAAAGCCTCTCCAGTTTGTTTGAGGGCACTCCCAGCATCCGCAAAGATGCACAAAGGTATATTATCAACCGTATCCTTGAAACAACTGTGTGACATCGAGAAATATGGCTGGAGTCTGTTGATGGTCTTGGTTTATGTCTTGTGTCCCATTGTCAGTCATCATCTGACAACTACTTGGCTGTAATTCAGGTTCATTCAGCTCAGAGATGACTACAAGAGTGCGAAGCTAGCCGCCAGACTTAGCTCGCTGTGGCCAAGCTCCAGCTGATGCAAAACAATGAACCCTCGAATTTCAGCAGACCCCTAATCTTCTCGGACGGCTGTAGTCAATCCCTGTGCTCAGATTTGGATAATGTATGTGCTACCAACATTTATCGAAGGGGACTGAGCGAGTCAATACAAAGCAGGCGCTACGGAGAGTACATACATGTTATCTCCATGATTGTTATTCCCGTGGATGTAGATACGGATACATTATCTGATGCTCTTACTTCCACTCCCGTTTCAGGACAAGAGGTTTGTGATTCGTTTATTCATGACTTGCTGTGGAAAAGGGTTGATGAAGAAGTTCCTGTATCACTCTACTGTAGCAACACTTGGGGCCGTGAGATGAGATAACACGTTTGAAATGGCCTTTTGATTTCGATTTCCTTGTCCCAGAAATGTTTCTAAAATGTTTGGTATCCGACATGACTAAGATAATTAAGGTTTCTGATTGACCAGTTTCTTGTATAACCCATATGCCCTTCTTCACCTTTGACTGCTAAAGCCAACTCAATCTCCTCTGACCTCACAAGTAACAACAAGGGTCAAAATATTCCCATTTGAGAAGACCACAAAATGTGGCACAAAAAAGTGATTGGTGATTCAACCGTGCTCTCTTCCTTTATCATCCTTTCTTTTGTATATAAGAAACTACACGTACGTCTCTTCATCCTCAACTCGGAACATTTTCAACTTCTTTCAGTAATCAATATTCCAAACATGTCTCCCAAATCTGCAATGTCAAGGACATTCATCTTTTCCCTGCTTCTCGCTCTCATGGCCAGTGCGAATGGCGGCGGAATCGCCATCTACTGGGGTCAAAATGGTAATGAGGGCACCTTGGCCGAAACTTGTGCCTCCGGCAACTACAAATTCGTCAACGTTGCATTCTTGTATTCTTTTGGGAACGGCCGGACCCCTAAGCTTGACCTCGCCGGCCACTGTGCTGGCCATGAGTGTGCGAAGATTAGCCCCGATATCAAGTCCTGCCAGGCCAGGGGCATCAAGGTGATGCTATCCATCGGAGGGGGTGCTGGAAGTTACTCCCTGGCTTCCAAGGACGACGCTCATCAGGTTGCGACTTATCTCTGGAATAACTTTCTTGGTGGGAAATCCTTGTCGAGGCCCCTTGGCGGGGCTGTCCTGGATGGAATCGACTTCGACATTGAGCTAGGCTCCAGCAAGCACTACGACGACCTTGCAAGGTACCTGTCGGCTTACAGTAGCAAAGGAAAGAAGGTGTACTTGACGGCAGCTCCTCAGTGCCCCTACCCCGATGCCATGCTGGGAGCCGCCCTTCGAACCGGATTATTCGACTACGTCTGGGTACAGTTCTACAACAACCCTCCCTGCCAATACAGCTCGAAGATGTCGGGTTTCAACTTTGCATGGACGAGATGGACGTCAATTCCCGCTAAGAAAATCTTCTTGGGACTGCCGGCAGCTCCTAATGCGGCCAGATCCGGTTTCATCCCCCTGCACACCCTCAAATCGAAGGTTCTGCCATCTATCAAGAGGTCCACCAAGTACGGAGGCGTCATGCTCTGGTCGAGGTACGACGACACCAAAACCGGGTATAGCTCCTCTATCAAAGACACGGTTTGATCTGCATATTCAAGCCTTTTGCTCAGACGCACGTCATTTCCATGGAACCAACGTTTCCAAGAGGAGACTGACCAGGTCGACATTAAGCGACGATTGCCTAGAGTACATACACGTAATCTCGACGATTGTTAATCTTTTGCGCATGTACATAGGCTTATTATCTGCTGCCCTTACTCGACTCCTGTTTCTGGGTCAGAGGTGGTGATTTAAGGTTGTATTCTATCATTTGTTTATTCATCGTGACTTACTTTGAAAAGGCTGGATGATATTCCCTCATCTTTAACTGTAACAAACAACACTTGCATTGCGAAGAACTTAGTCAACCCGGTTCCCCACCGTGTTCTTTCCCCTTGGGATTGCGGACAGAGTTTTCTTACTGAGTCAAACTGAAGGCATCGGCGACATGAACAATAACAGCAGTTCTGCATCGACTTGAGCTAAAAGGGTACTGCTGTCTTGATCTCCAGGACTCAACAGATTCAGCTAATAGGCTGTTTAGATTGGGAAGTTTGTTGCTGAATCCTCGGACTCAAATATCATACCCAAGTCTCTGACTACTCCTCGCGGCTAACATTCAATCAGTTTAGTTTGGTCCTACAGACATATCATCAATGTCTGAGATTATAAGGGATCCTCAAATGGTTTCCATATTCCTTCCTTCTTTCCTTGCTCTTAGTCTTCAAAAGAATACTTCTGCTGATTTTCATCATCGCCTTTCTAAAACACCAACTCACTAAGACAATCCGGTTCATTTCTTTATACAAGCATTTATCCACATTTTCATATAAAAGTTCGAGCTTTTACTATAATTTGACGTCGAATGTTAACTATACGATACAAACTTCATTTTAACATTTGACATATTTTATTCGTTAGAAATATTTAATTAAGTTTGATATCATAAACGATAAGAGTATGATGGAATAAATTATTATGTTCTATCCGCCGTTTGAATACTAAATCCATCTTTATCTGCTTTGACCTCACAAGAAACCAAGAGTCAAAAATATTCCATCATTTTGAGAAGACCACGTCAGTCTCGTTCATTCGTTTTGTATAAAAGCCCATGATGATATGAATGTCTGTCTGTCTCTTCATCCTCTAACTCAGAACACTTCCAACTCTACGATGTCTTCTTGGACATTCATCTTTCCATTGCTTCTCATTTTGACAGCAGGCGCGAACGACGGAGGAATCGCCGTCTACTGGGGCCAAAACGGGAACGAGGGTACCTTGGCCGAGACCTCTGCCACCGGCCACTACAAAATCGTCAATGTTGCCTTCTTGTCTTCTTTTGGGAACGAACCGGACCCCTAAGTACTGCCAGGCCAAGTGCGCGAAGATTAGCCCCGAAATCAAGTACTGCCAGGCCAAGGGCATCAAAGTGATGCTCTCCATCGGTGGGGGTGTTGGGAGTTACTCCCTGGCTTCCAAGGATGATGCTCGGCAGGTAGCGACTTATCTCTGGAACAACTTCCTTGGGGGTAAATCCCCATTGAGGCCTCTGGGTGGGGCTGCCCTGGATGGAAACGATTTCGACATCGAGCTAGGCTCGAGCAAGCACTACGACGACCTGGCGTGGTATCTGTCGGCTTACGGTAGGAAAGGAAAGAAGGTGTACTTGATGGCAGCTCCTCAGTGCCCCTATCCCGATGCCATGCTGGGAAAAGCGCTTCAAACCGGATTATTCGACCACGTCTGGGTGCAGTTCTACAACAACCCTCCCTGCCAATACGGCCAAGGAAAGTCGGGTTTCGACTATGCGTGGAATAGATGGACGTCGATTCCTGCCAGGAAAATCTTCTTGGGGCTTCCAGCCTCTCCTAAAGCGGCAGGATCTGGTTTCATCCCCTCGCACACCCTCAAATCGAGCATTCTGCCATCTTTCAAAAGGTTTACTAAGAATGGAGGCGTCATGCTCTGGTCGAGGTATGATGATGCCAAAACCGGTTACAGCTCCTCTATCAGAGGCCCATTCGATCTGCACGTTTCAAGTCTCCTGTCAGATGCGTGTTACCAAAATTTCCATGAAGAAACTGGCAATGTCAACGCCAAGCGAGCATTACTTAATAAAACATATGTGTTATTCCTATGATTGTTAATCTTGTGGATGTAGATAGTGCTGCTCTTACTCGAGTCGTGTTTCTCAGCCAGAGATGGCGATTTAAGGTCACATTGAAGAATTTGCTTATTCATCGAGACCTGCAATGAAAAGGGTGGGAGATATTTCCTGTATCTTTTACTTTAACAAAACAACACTTGCGGCGATGAGACGAGATAAACCTCAGGTAGTTTGAATAACAAAGCCAGACGAACAAGAAAAAGAAACAAAACCATCCTCAGTCAACTCGGTTCACTACCATGTTCTTTCTCCTTGAGATTGTGGTCAGAGTTTTCTTACTGAATCAAACTGAAGGTGTCGGCGACATGAACAATAACAGAAGTTCTGCATCGACTTGGGATAAAAGGGTATTGCTGTCTTGATCTCCAGGACTCGAGATTCAGCTAAGAGGCTGTTTACATTGGGGAGTTTCTCGCTGAATCCTACGACTCAAGTATCGTACTCACTCTTGTTGAACTTGAGCTTCCTGTTACGTTTCATCGTCTCGCTTTCTAATCGGCCAAAACACGAGTAAAAATCGAATATCCCATTTCAAAGAATTTGTTAGAAACTTGAGAGAACAACAGAATTTGGATTTCAAAGTGCAGAACGACAGCAAACCAAACTTACAATCCTCAACACTAAGACATTCTCAGACAAACAACGCTTTGAGAGGAGGCTCTTCCCATTGACTTTAGCGAGCTCTAACGAGCATTGAATAGAAAAACGTTTACAACCCAGTATTTTGTTTAACATATAGATTTCAACAAGTATTAAAAGATTTAACATTTTTCACAAGATTCAAACTACTTTAACAAATTAATGAACGTTCTGGGATTTGTTTATGGTTTCAGGGAGACGACGTGGAATACTAATTGATGAATTATTGTATTCCCCATTCGCTTTGTTACCTTTGAGTTGAGTACTGAAGCCAAGTCGGTCTTAGTCTAACCTCAGAAGAGATAAAAGAGTCAAAATATACCCCCATTTGAGAAGACCACTAAATTGTTTTCAACTCCTTACCATTCATTTGTTGTATATAAAGCCATGATTATACATGAAGAAGGTCTCTTCATCCTCAAACTCAGAACATTCCCAATCCTTTCGATATCCCAGAAGCAAACAAAGAGAAAAAGAAAAATCCTTAGACGTGTTTCCGAAATCTACGATGTCTTGGACATTCGTCTTCTCCTTCCTTCTCGTTCTGGTGGCCAGTGCGAACGGCGGGGGAATCGCCGTATACTGGGGCCAGAACGGGAATGAGGGCACCCTGGCCGAGACCTGTGCCACCTGCAACTACAAATTCGTCAACGTAGCATTCTTGTATTCTTTTGGGAGAGGCCGGACCCCTAAGCTTGACCTCGCCGGCCACTGTGCTGGTCATGAGTGTGCGAAGATTAGCCCCGATATCGAGTCCTGCCAGGCCAGGGGCATCAAGGTGATGTTATCCATCGGTGGGGGTGCAGGAAGTTACTCCCTTGCTTCCAAGGACGATGCTCGTCAGGTCGCGACTTATCTCTGGAACAACTTCCTTGGGGGGAAATCCCCGTCGAGGCCACTTGGCATGGCCGTCCTGGATGGAATCGACTTCGACATTGAGCTTGGCTCCAGCAAGCACTATGACGATCTTGCAAGGTACCTGTCGGCTTACAGTAGCAAAGGAAAGGTGTACTTGACGGCAGCTCCTCAGTGCCCCTACCCCGATGCCATGCTGGGAGCCGCCCTTCGAACTGGATTATTCGACTACGTCTGGGTACAGTTCTACAACAACCCTCCCTGCCAATACCGCCTTGAAAAGTCTGATTTCAAGGATGCGTGGAGACGATGGACATCGATTCCTGCTAGGAAGATCTTCTTGGGGCTCCCAGCCTCACCAAATGCAGCCGGATCCGGCTTCATCCCCCTGCACACCCTCAAATCGAACGTGTTACCGTCTATCAAGAGATCAGCCAAGTATGGAGGTGTCATGCTCTGGTCGAGATTCGACGATGCCCAGACCGGTTACAGCTCCTCGATCAAAGGTGCGGTCTGAGCTGCACATGAGCTACTTTTGGTCTCTAACGCATACTTCATTCATGACTTACCAAGCAAACCGGGATGCCGGAAAAGTTTTGTGCAAAGAATTTCCAGCGTTGTTGGTTCGTATAAGCTACGACTATTTATTTGTCGACAAATTTTCACACCTATGTTTTCTAATTCAGTGTCTGCCCTAGAAATAAATTTTCCTACAAATAAACTACTCATGAAACATTATCTCAGGCATGTCAAATTAATCAAACGAATAATTATCGAAGAAGTGTTCACTTCACCCATCATTGTCATTATCCAAATCCGAAAACACCCCCCCCCCCCCTACTTTTTCTTTTATCCTCAGTTCCAGGAAAAAAAGGCGTCGACTTTAACCCTAACATCTTCCCCCGAAATCAACAAATCGATTCCGACCCAGCAATGGCTTTTCCCCTCGTCTCCCGCGAATTACCGACCCTTTTGTCCCGCCGGCAAGTTGATTCGATCCCAAGTTCCCCTTCCCGCCAAAACCCTAATTCCCAATTCTGTTCCTTTAGGATGATTCCTCGGCGGGAGGAGGGCTCTAGGGTTCGGCCGAGGTTTTCGGGTGCTAAGGTTAGGAACGGCGATGTTGTTGTCGGGTTGTTGGAGGAATTGGGTGCGGGGAGCTCGTACGGGCTGTTCGAAGTTCAGGTGAAGGGTGATAGGAAGGGGGACGAGGAGAAAAGGGCGGGTGATGAGGAGAAGGGTGATTATTACGTGAATATGGGGCATGGGATTCGGACCCTGAGGGAGGATTTCCCCGCGATTTTCCATCGGGAGCTGAATTTCGACATCTATAGGTTCGATATTCAGTGTTAGATTGTGATCTCTTGTGTGGATCATTTGAATGCGGAAAGGGACGGTTCCCCTGCCTTTGTATTGTCATTCTGTTTGATTGGAAGTGTTTGTGGATGTGTTCTCGTGCTGCCAAGTGAATTCCGATGTATTGGTTGTTATCTTATCACCAGGAAAGAATTAAATTGTATACTTGTGATCATTAGAAAGTTATCAAAGTTCTTAGATGGCCTCGTTTGGTCACAATGGTGTTTTTCCGTTTCTAAGTCATTTGATTGGCCTTTCTTTGCCTGCACAGTTTAGAAGTTATGTTGAATATTCACTCAGGGATGAGCTAAGGAGCAAGTCTTTTTAGTAGGGGAGTTGGTTGATCTGACTTCCCAACACCGATATGCCCCTTCACTGTGTATACAGACATTTTCCTATGAATTTTGCTCTAGGATGAGATGAGGAAGTTGTGTGGATGTTTCGTGATTCTGGTTTGTGAATTTGAAGGATCTAGACACCTGGCCTGATTAAAGTCTGTCCTTCTCTTTTCGAGCAGGGAGGACATTGTCTTCAAAGATCCGATCAACACCATCATGGGCATCGACAGATATAAGTCCATCTTCTGGGGACTACGTTTCCATGGGAGGATCTTCTTCAGGGCATTGTGGGTCGACATCGTCAGCGTGTGGCAGCCGGTCGAAAACGTGCTGGTGGTCCGTTGGACGGTACACGGGGTCCCCCGCGTCCCCTGGGAGAGTCAAGGCCGATTCGATGGCACGTCTCTCTACAAATTCGACAAGCACGGGAAGATATTCGAGCACCGAGTCGACAACATCGCCCTCAATTCCCCACCCAAATTTAAGGTACCGAGCCTGGGGGAGTTAATCGAGTCTCTCGGTTGCCCATCACATGCAAAGCCAACCTACTTCGACGGTTCTCCCTCATCCTCGCCCAGGAAGTAGTTTTGGTTTCCGGGCCCTTGTTCCAAATTTTGCTGTAATGTGAGAGTAGGAACGGGAGAAAGGTTGGGATGGATATAAATGTATATTTGGCCCCTTGTATAGTATCCTTTTTGACATGTAATAAAGCCCCCCAGAGCATACTATGCATACATAGATTGAGAATCATGAGATTAAGTACTGCTTTTTTTTTTTTTGGCAATGGAATGAGACCTTCTTCTAAGCTTATGAAAAAAGCATCCGAAAGGAAAGAAAGGGTGCGTTTGCCGGGAGTCGAACCCGGGTCTATTGCTTGGAAGGCAATTATCCTAACCGTTGGACTACAAACGCTTTCTTGACGAACTGGAGAAAGTAAAGATTTGTCAAAGCTAATTTGAATTGATTAGATCCTTCATATGAACCCTCTTTTTAGGGGGATGCTGCGTCCAGACCAAACAACATAAATAATTAGCCAGAGTCAGAAATCTGGGGCCTCCATCGTTCCTAACACATCAACATCTCATACAAGAGCGATTGATTATATGCATTAAAAAAAAAAAGGCAAGAAGGGGTGTGACACATTCAGACAAGTGAATGTCTGCATCCACCGGATGTGGATCTGGGCGTCATTACATTGCCGCTCCCCTTTAAACAACATCTTAAAGATATAAAATTCCCCACGTCAGGGGTAATCAAACACTAATTTATATCACAACATCGCCGGATCCAATCATTCCGCTTTATCACGATCTCCCCTAATTGCCACCAACCCAAAGGTAGAGGGACAGAAAAAACCATGTTGTCTCGACATGGATTTGGACTTTTCCGACACGCCACTGCGGGAGTGCCACTGAGTTAATCCAACTTACACTAATCAACAATCAATTAGTCGTTGTGAATGTAATAAGCATGCGGGTTTGGATTTTGGCTGTGTCTCGACGAACTTTTACGGATGGGAAGCGCACGGCCGAAAGTAGTTAGTGATATTTTGATGTTTTCTTCTTCTTCTTCTTCTTCTTTATAATAGATAAAAAGGGACAACCAGAGGCCAACCAAACCAACACACCATTTTCACGGAAGCGGCTAATGGTACGTGCACGTAACCGTTACGTTGTTTACTAAAATCGATTTTTTTTTAGTAAAGTTTACTAAAAATCGATTTTTTTAGTAAAATCGTTAGTAAATTACTAAAAACCATTAGTAATCCGTTACTAATTTTTCACTGTTTGACTATTAGAAAAGTTACTAAACTAGGTTTAGTAAATCTGCGGAAAAATTTACTAAACTTTTTAGTAACCGATTACCAAAAATAACGGTGATTTGACAGTTTTTTTTAGTAATCGTTACTAAAATTTCACTGTTCAACTTTAGTAATCGGTTACTAAAAAGTTTAATAATTTTTTCCGCTGATTTACTAAACCTAGTTTAGTAACTTTCCGAATGGTCAAACAGTGAAAAATTAGTAACGGTTACCAATTTTTTACAGTAAAATTTGTAATACTAGTAATATTTCAGGTAGGCCGTCCGGAGATTTTAGTAATGATTTACTAATTTTGTAAGAGAAATTAGTAAATTACTGTGTAACATAGTAAAGTCGTTAGTAAATTACTAAAGTCGTCATTTTTTTTTCGTAATCGTTTACTATTTTTTGAACAAAATTTAGTAATCGATTACTAAACTTTTTAATAATTTACTAAACTGAACAGTACATTCCGAACCTAAAACTGAACATGTTTTCAGTGTGAAATTACCATTTTACCCCTGCGGTAAAATTATAAATAGGTTCGGTTTTAGGTTCGGACTGAAAATTCGTAAACGATTTTGTAATTTATCGCAGGGGTAAAATGGTAATTTCACACTGAAAACATGTTCAGTTTTAGGTTCGGAATGTACTGTTCAATTTAGTAAATTACTAAAAAATTTAGTAATCGATTACTGAATTTCGTTCAAAAGGTAGTAAACGATTACGAAAAAAAAAATTAAAAATTTAGTAATTTACTAAAGACTTTACTATGTTAAACAGTAATTTACTAATTTCGTCATTACTAAAATCTTCGGACGGCCTACCTGGAAAATTACTAGTATTACAAATTTTACTACAAAAAATTAGTAACCGTTACTAATTTTTCACTGTTTGACCATTCGAAAAGTTACTAAACTAGGTTTAGTAAATCGGCGGAAAAAATTACTTAATTTTTTAGTAACCGATTACTAAAGTTGAACAGTGAAATTTTAGTAACGATAACTAAAAAAAACTGTCAAATCACCGTTATTTTTTGTAATCGGTTACTAAAAAGTTTAGTAAATTTTTCCGTCGATTTACTAAACCTAGTTTAGTAACTTTTCGAATGGTCAAACAGTGAAAAATTAGTAACCGATTACTAATGTTTTTTAGTAATTTACTAATTATTTTACTAAAAAAAGTCGATTTTTAGTAAATATTACTGAAATTTTAGTCGAATTTAGTAAACAACGGGTACCGTTAGCCGCTTCCATTTTAATCTTCTCTTTTACCTTTGTTTTTTAGATAACAAACGACAAGAAGAGATTAAAAGAAAGAGCAACGTCACGTCACGATCTGATAATGTTCCTTATTCTTTCATTTCATCCCAGACAAAAAATTAACTCCTAAATCATGCACGACATGTAAGTGGCACCCAAAATAAACCATGACGATTAATTTTTCACGGATCTTTTTCCTTTTAATTTCTTCATCCCCCCCACAAAAAGAAAATCGAAAATTATTTACTAAAATTGAGGGAAAATAATGATATTTATTTTATTTTTTTGACTAATCTAAATTGAGTCCACTCAGCTTTTATCTCTCCACTTCTGCCACCGCTTGTTTTGTTCTGCTCTCTCTGCCTTTGCTTTACTCAACCGACAAGCAACGAGCAAGAATTCCCCCCGGCAGCGGAAGATCCTCCGTGGAAAAAGTTGAGATTTTGATGGAGACCCAGTGATGTTGACCCAGATGGGTTCCCTTGAAGCTGGCCACATTCCCAAGAGGGACAACCCCCTCCTCCCTCGCACTTCCTCCTCCTCCCTCAGGTCCAGGCCAAGGTCGAGGCTTTCCCGAACCTCCAGGGTCGATTACCTGCAATGGATTTGCTCCATGTCCGTCTTCTTGTCTTTCATCATCTTCTTTCAATTGTACTTGCCCGGCTCCTCCTCCGGGAAGGACAAGGGTTTCGGGCTCAAGGATGTGGGGGTTATGGACGACTACGAGGGTCTGGTCAAGGTTAGGGAGTTGGGGGGATTGGATTTCGGTTTCGATGTGAGGTTTCGTCCCGCCAAGTTCACGAGGAGATTTCGGGAGGAGGATCTTGGGGTGTTCAATGTCTCGTCCTCCTTGAGCTTGCCCCTGCGGAGGTTCGGCCACCTGAAGCCCCGGCTTGCCATGGTAGAGTTGTTGCATTATGATGATTGTGTCTGTCGATGCGTTGCTTTCTTGAGTGGAGTTGGGTTTGCGTTCGGTAGATTCTGATACTGTTTGAAATTTCTGGTGGAGGTAGATCTTTGGGGATCTCTTGGTCGATCCGGAGAAGCTGTTGATGGTTACCGTCGCCAGTGCGCTTCAGGAAATCGGCTACGAAATTCAGGTACCCCAAATTCACCGTTTTCTGCCAACACTTTTGTGGCCTTGCGAACTTCTTGTGCCCTGTAACTGCTTGTGTGGCAATATTACCTGCTGAAGGATTCTTCTATGGGTATCCTCGATGGTTTCTTGATGCATTGAGTCCCCTGTTAATAACTCTCTCTTTTCTCTCCCCGTTTTCTCTCTCTCCTGTCTTGGCCTCTGTTCTTATCATTGACATTTTATTTCGTCCGATCTAATCCCGAGCATCTTATCAGAAAATTTTCTGGTTCGAAATGTTTGTTGATATTTACATGATGGTCGCGAAGAGCTTTAAAGAATATCAACATCAAAAGTTCCCCATGTGAAAATTCTTGTAGTAAAAGGAATCATCCTAATATGGAATATACTAATCGATCAGTAAGGCATGGCGATAGGATAATCTAATTTAAATTGGAGGCTGTAGCTTTCTCATTGATCTGGTCATTCTTGAAAAACTGTGGCTGTTTGAAATGTCCATTGCAGAAATTACTGCCCTGGCTTCTTCTCCTGTCTAATATTGAGGGTGAATGAATTTTGTGCCTTTTGATTTTCTGGCATGCAATTATAATGAAGGTGGTAGAGAATTAGGCTTTTATTGAAAAAGAGGTCCATGCTTGTATTAGTGATCTCAACTGGCTGCTGGTACAGGTTTTCTCTCTGGATGTTGGTCCTGTGCATGATGTGTGGAAAAACTTGGATATCCCAGTTTCGCTTATTGAAAGTTGTGATAAAGCAGTGGTCCATGTTGATTGGTTAAGGTAAATTTAATTTTTTGTCAATTAATTTACCTTCAATACAGAAATGAAAACGCATCCTGTTTGCTCCCTGCAGCTTCAGTGGCATTATCGTCGATTCCATAGAGTCCAGAGGAGTCTTCTCTTGGTAAGCTTATCCTCTTCATGCACTAATTATTGACTGGAAATATGATAGGAATGATGATTTTCAATGTCCAACATCCATCGTCTGATCTTTCTTTTTTCGTCTTAGTCATTGGCCGGAGGCCTTAGTTTACGATCTGGGTGATTGATTACACTTCATGCAGTTTCCTGCAGGAGCCCTTCAAGTCAGTATCTCTCCTATGGACCATACATGATGTGTCACTTGCTCATCGCCTAAAACTGTACAATTCAACTGGGCAGATTGAGCTCCTGAATAGTTGGAGAAAAATGTTCTCCCGCGCAACTGCTGTAATCTTCCCAAACTATGCCCTGCCAGTAAGTTCGATTTAGTTGGCACTACTACTGAACCATATCTTGTGTTTCTAGAGAACTCTATTTGGATTGAGACAGCATGGATTTAACCTACCCTTTTCATTTGGATAACCTTTTTCCTACTTGAATGTTGTTGTAATGACGGGTCATTTCCATGCTGCAGGTGGTGTTCTCTTCCTATGACAGTGGGAATTTTTATGTAATCCCTGGTTCTCCGGTTGAAGCATGGGAAGCAGACCACATATTAAACACGTATGAGGAAAATCTGCGGGAGAAGTGGAGTATTGGACCTACAGACGTTGTTGTTGCTGTAGTAGGAAGTCAGTTTTTGTATAAGGGTTTATGGTTGGAGCATGCCCTAATTTTACAGGCCATGTCGACACTTTTGCCCATATTTCCTTCCGATAGTAGTTCTACTCTGAAAGTCATTTTTCTTTGTGGGAACACTCCGACTAACTACAGTGCAGTTTTGGAGGTACTTTTTGTTTTTTTTTTTAACTTTGTTTTGTTTTTCAGCATGACCTCTTAGTAGGCACTAATTAGAGTAATTCAACTTTCCTCAGATAATTGCTGGAAATTTGAGATATCCTCAAGGCGTTGTACAGTATCAGGCTGTTGACAAAGACTCCGACAATATTTTGAGGATGGCTGATCTTGTGATATATGGCTCTTTCCTTGAGGAACAATCCTTCCCTGGAATTCTAATAAAAGCCATGCGTTTTGGGAAGTTGATAATAGCACCTGAAACTTGTGAGATAAAGAGATATGTATGTCCTCGGTTTTCGCTGGCCATGAACGTATATTGTTGGATAAAAATGCTTGGAAATCAGGATATACTTGCTTAAGTTGTGTTGCACTGATTGATATGACTGGAATACGTTGATTTCTTTCATATCATGTCATGACCTACCACTTTGATGTCTTCCTCTTCTTTTTTTTTTTTTTTTTTTTTTCCGGTGCTAACTCTTGACAAAGCAGGGTTACAATGCCTGTACAGCCATAGCACCTTTTTAACATTCATTGATTACATACAATATTTTTCCTGTAGGTGACAGATGGGGTAAATGGCTATCTTTTCCCCAAGAATGACTTCAAGACACTCAGACGAGTCTTGGTGCATGCAATATCAAAAGGAAAGTTGTCTGGTGAAGCAGAGAAAATTGCTGCGAATGGAAAGCACAGTGCTCTCAACCTCATGGGATCAGAAACAGTGGAAGGCTATGCGACGTTACTGAAGATCATTCTCAGGCATCCTTCTGAAGTAATTTCACCAAAGGATGTGACTGAGATTTTTCCTGAGTCCAAAGAGGGGTGGAAATGGCGACTGTTTGAAAATGTGTCCAAAGCAACGTACGAAACTAGGTACTTCAGGAGTGAGACCTTTCTGAATAAGGTTGAAGAATTGTGGAATCTTACACAGAGAGAGCGACTTAGCTCACCAACTGCTGTTGGAGATTCATTTTTTTATGATATTTGGGAAGACGAGAGATATAATGAGCTAGCTGCTTCTAGGAAAAGAAGAGAGGAGCAGGAGGTAAATATATGATTTTTACCACTTCTTTTTCACTCTTTTCACATATGCATTTATTGATTGGACTTATTGCAGCTTAAAGATAGAAGTGATCAACCTCATGGAACTTGGGAGGATGTATATAAGAGTGCAAAAAAGGCTGATAGGACGAAAAATGAGTTGCATGAAAGAGAAGAACGGGAGCTTGAAAGGACTGGTCAGCCACTGTGCATCTATGAGCCTTTTTTGGGGGAAGGGATCTGGCCTTTTCTGCATGTTTCATCGCTTTATCGTGGTATCGGTCTGGTGAGTTGCCCTATGTGTGTATAAAATCAACCTCTTCTTGGAATTGACAAGATTTGCTCGTTACATTTTCTTAAAAACCCACCTGTTTTAGATACTTTTGCTATTTTATATTGGTTGAAAATACCATCCATAATAACCAGTGTTCTGGGGAATGCAGTCTACTAAAGGTCGAAGAGCTGGAGCGGATGATATTGATGCACCTTCTCGACTTCCGGTTCTGAACAATCCTTACTATCGAGATCTTTTGGGTGAATTTGGGGCCTCCTTCGCTATTGCTAACAGGATTGATCGTATTCATAAGAATCAATGGATAGGATTCCAATCTTGGCGAGCTACAGCCAGGAAGGTATGTTTTCAAGATTTGTCGACTTGTTAAAGGAAAGTACAATTATATCCTTCATCTAAGACTAAGGTGCTATAAATTTGTAATGAATGATAATTATGCTGTCCCAATTGTTTCTAGTTCAATCGGTTGACAAAGACATTGTCACCGGTATCTTTACTCATTGGGCTATCTCTACAGAAATCTACATAGAAAAAGCCAGCTCTTTGGTTGGTTGATCTTTGACATGGGTGTTAAACAGGGTTCCCTGTCTAAAGCAGCAGAAGAAGTGTTGTTACATGCCATCCAGAGAAAAAGACATGGGGATGCCCTTTACTTTTGGGTTCGAATGGATGAGGACACAAGAAATCCGCTTCAGCAAGATTTTTGGTCTTTCTGTGACGCCATAAACGCGGGAAATTGTCGGTTAGTTTTGCCCAGAATGGGTTGTGTTTTCAGTTTTCTTGACGCTCGTTCATTGATGACATTTTGTGTATTGTTGAAGGTTTGCCTTCTTTACTGCTCTTAAGAGCATGTATAGACTAACACAAGCGGTGGATTCTTTACCTCCAATGCCTGTGGATGGCGATACTTGGTCTGTCATGCAGAGCTGGGTTGTGCCAACCAGATCCTTCCTTGAATTCGTCATGTTTTCCAGGTTCGACTCATTGACTTTCCTTTCATGAGTATGCCATTTGCTGTGATTAATTCGATACAATTCGTCTTTCCTTCAACAGGATGTTCGTGGATGCGCTCGATGCACATATGTATGATGAGCATCACAGAAGTGGCCATTGTTATTTGAGTTTGTCCAAGGTAGATCCTTGCACTCGAATTAACCTCCATTATTGCCCTGATGCATAATTCAAAACAGAAGTGGATCGTGGAATTCTACAGAGAAGTTTCTCTAAGGCATTGAGTAGGCCACTTTTGTAACCGTTGGATGATGTATGCCATTGTTGATGATCCAGGATAAACATTGCTACTCGAGAGTGCTCGAACTGCTGGTGAATGTCTGGGCATACCACAGCGCAAGGAAAATGGTCTACGTGAATCCAGAAACCGGGGCCATGCAGGAACAGCATGGATTGCTCACCCGGAGAGGCAAGATGTGGGTGAAATGGTTCTCGTATGCCACGCTGAAGAGCATGGATGAGGACTATGCGGAGGAGTTCGACTCAGACAAGCCAAGGAAGAGGTGGTTATGGCCTTTGACTGGGGAAATAGTGTGGCACGGCACAATAGAGAAGGAAAGGAGCCAGCGGCTCCAACAGAAAGAGAAGAGGAAACAACAGAGCAGGGAGAAGATCGAAAGGATCAAGAAGCGGCATCACTTCAAAACCATAGGGAAGTACGTGAAGCCTCCACCCGAAGGCGAGGACGACTCCGCGAATGCTACTACTGCTCAAGCTCGATGACAGAAATTGGCCACCCCGACGTCACAAGGGATAGTAAACCCAGTTCAAATTCTTTTTTTCATTGAACATATCTAGTCTCTTTGTGGGGCAGATATAATTCTTCGTCGCCAGAAAGGTTGCATTCAAGGTTGTGGCTTTTGTAGTTGGGGTGGTGAGGTATAGCCTTAGTTGAGATTCTTTTCTGGGGTAGAGTCTTTCAGGTTTCCTTTTATAATAGTTTGAGCAGCCAATACCCAATTCTGGCTGCTGCCTGTGATTGATGCCTGCCCATTTAGGCAAAACCCAATGTACATGACAAAAACTCACCTTACTGATTCGATATTCTTTCAATTCTCTCTTGTAAGTGTCTGGAAATTTATGTACATTTGGAGTCTCCGAACCCAACATTTGAGTAGTTTTGCACCCCCCAATTGTCATTATTCTGTCTCACTCAACTTTTTCTTGCATACCAGTTCACAGTTAGGTGCTTAATTTTACTTGTGTAGCTGAGACTTGAAGGGCCTTCTTACAAATCAGACCTAAACCAAAACTACGGGCGGCAGAATGGAATTTAAAAGTTTAAGTATCACTGATTACTTTCTTTTTTTTATTAATTTTTTTACGTTAATTAATTTTATTAATTTAATGGGAGAATATTTAATATAAAATTAATTTAAATTAGAGTCCGAAGTTGTTCGGTTTTAGGAGACCCGCTGTTCTCACGTAATTTAAAATGGCGGCTGATTTGCCCGAAAATCCCCTTGAAGCAACTGAAGGGCCAGTCGATCCTTCGCTTTTTAGAATCGCCGGTTTTTCTTCATCTGGGGTCTGATCAAGTTGGGACCTTTTCGTGTTTCTCTTCGTCCCCGAGTGAAAGGAGATGGGGCGTGCCAAGAAAAACCCTAAGTTCGCCGTCATGAAGAAAATCATCTCGTCCAAGGCTATCAAGCAGTAAGCTCTCTACTAACCCGCCGTTATTGGGGTGTTTTGCGAACTGGGTATCGTTTCGATTGTGCCCTCCTCAATGGGTCTGGCCTCAAGTTCTGTGCTTTTTTGCGTTTTTGCAGGTATAAGGAAGAGGTCTTGAACCCTAATAAGAAGGACCTCACCAAGGAAAAGCTTCCGAGAAACGTGTAATTGTTTCGTTACAGCGTTGTTTGTTGTCGGGCTATGGTTATTCGGTTTCTGGATTAATGGTTGAACGCTTTCTTTCATGGGGTTTGTGTGTGTAGGCCTAATGTTCCTTCTGCACTCTTTTTCAAGTACAACACGGCATTGGGACCTCCCTACAGGGTTCTGGTTGATACCAACTTCATCAATTTCTCTATCCAGAATAAAGTTAGTGCACTGCTGTATTTGTTTAGACTAGTTTTTCTTTGGCTTGTGAGGTTGCGAACATAGTGTTGATTGGAGGCGAATTGGCTGGGATGACAGTTATGTTTGACCTTGTGTTTCTATTTTGTAGCTTGACCTCGAAAAGGCAATGATGGATTGCCTGTACGCTAAATGTGAGTATTGCAAACTGCTGGTTTTTAGCCCATCATATTGATGTCGCTGCGCATTGCAATCGATACCCCAAAACTGCTTAATTTCTTTCCGGAAGTGACAAGGAAACTAGTGCTTTTTTTTATTGTGTTTGTGCTTTCATTTTTTTGTTCATTGTAAAGGTACACCCTGCATCACGGATTGCGTTATGGCAGAGCTTGAGAAGTTGGGGCAAAAGTATCGTGTAGCGTTGAGGTCTGTTTCTTGGATCCTAATGTCCTGACATACCTGATTTCTGTGTCCTTTCATTTTCCTTATGTTCTCTAATTTACCCTTTCTTGGATATCTTATTTTGCATTTTTGATGATGATCTGTGCTTAACCCTTTCCAGAATAGCCAAGGATCCTCGATTTGAAAGATTGCCATGTACACACAAGGGAACTTATGCCGATGATTGTTTGGTTGAAAGAGTTACTCAGGTTGGTTTGGTTCAATTTTCTCCGCATAGCTCCATTCCATGCCCTTCTAGACTCCAGTGATGTTTTGATCTTGGTTGATGGATGGCTATTTCCTTGCCAGCCTCGTATATCTCGTTGCTGTGTGTTGAATTCTAATACTGTTGATCCAGTTATGAGACTCATGCATGCCGATAGTCTTTTTTACATCTGAAAAGAACATATCCGGAGCCTAGTTCGGAGAATAATACTATTGTCAGATTCCTGGGAATGATAATAGTGACACTAGGAAGATATTATTCTAAACATTTTCGAGCCTTTTTGCCTTAGGCATAAATTTTCCTACATATATGTGCACTATTATGCACCATGCCGAAATAGAGTATAGCTGCTAGACAATTCCTTTTGGTGGTTTTCTCTTGTTCTCTGTTTAGTGCTACTTTTCTCCCAGCATGAGAAATTCACTTCTATTCCATTCAACAGCACAAGTGCTATATTGTTGCAACCTGTGATAGAGACCTGAAACGCAGGATTCGAAAGGTACTACCTATAGACCACCGATTTTTCTAATTCATTCATCGAACGCGAGTGGCTTTAATCCCAGCTATGTTATTTAAACAGATTCCGGGTGTGCCAATTATGTACATCACTCAGCACAAATACTCAATCGAGAGGCTGCCAGAAGCAACCATTGGCGGAGGTATGCTTTCTGTAGCAAAATTTCAAGGTACAACGTAAAGGCTTTCTTCAAGGCTGAAATCTGATTTTTTTTTTTTTTTTTGCAGCTCCAAGATATTAGGAAGGCCTTTGCAGTTGCCTTTGGGTCAACACCATAATTTATTGGAAATTTTGTCTTTTAATTAAATTTGTTTTGTTGTTGAAAGTATTTCTTTTTAATGTTTGCGCCTCTACTAAGTAGAAATGGAACACGAGGTTGAGGTTATTTATAATCGAATATGGTATATGCTCACGTGAATCAATCATCATTTAGAGCCTAACAAATAAGAAAGAAATAGTGCATAGAGCAATATATTCTAGCAAATCTGCAGATCAAACTTCTGTTTTGATCAAGGAGCTGTAATCGGTTTTGGCGGTCGTCGGACCTTGACCGGAGCATGACGCCTCCATACTTAGCAGGCCTCTTAATAGATAGCAGAATCTTCGATTTGAGGGTGTGTAATGGTTTGAAACTGGATCCGGACGCATTAGGAGCTGTTGACAGTCCCAAGAAGATTTTCCTAGTGAGAATTCGATGTCTTGAAGCTGTATTGGCAGGGAGGGTTGTTGTAGAACTGAACCCGATGTAGTCGAATAATCCAGTTTGAAGCGTGGCTCCCAGCATGGCATCAGGGTAGGGGCAGTAAGGAGCTGCCGTTACATACACCTTTCCTTTACTGCCATAAGCCGACAGGTACCTCGCCAGGTCAACTTAGTGTTTGCTTGAGCCTAGCTCGATGTCAAAATCCCAGGGCAGCCTCACCAAGGGGCCTTGACAAGGATTTCCCACCAAGAAAGTTGTTCTGGAGAAAAGTCGCAACCTGATGAGCATAGTCCTCGGAAGCCAGGGAGTAACTTCTGGCACCCCCTCCAATGGTTAGCATCACCTTGATGTCCATGGCCTGACAGCACTTGATATCGGGGCTAATCTCTGTGCACTCATGACCGGCCCGCGAGGTCTAGCTTAGGGGTCTGGCCGTTCCCAAAAGAGTACAAGAATGCAACATTGACGAATGCCGGTGGCAAAAGTCTCAGCCAAGGTGCCTTCATTACCATTTTGGCCCTCCCAGTAGATAGTGATTCCCCTGCCATTTGCACTGGCCAGAACAAGAAGCAAGAAAAATATGAATCGAATCTTTACTGTTTAAAAGTCTGAAGTCTGAAGATAAAGCTTGCTCTTTTCTCATGGCGATACAACACCTAAAGGGCTAAGTATGGATGATTATTGCACGCATACAAATAAATGCCGAAAGTAAATGAATAACGATAAAGATGGTGATTGGGGAATCGAGAGCCTTTATGAATAGTAACGTTCGCATCACTTGTTCTAGTGGTCCAGATTCACAATTGTTCGCATGATTAGTTACTGTCTCCTAACGATCTCGACAGATTCCTCTCAGCTCGTTCAATTGCCGTCAACTGAGGCTCCTCCTCGATTCATGTGATGCTCAATCATTTGGCGTCCGGATGTGGTGGTTCGAGTTTTGCTGTCCCGTATCAGCATCATACTGATACCTTATCCTGCTGTGTATCCCCATGCTGGCGTTTATGGCCATCCTGCAGTTCCCATTGTAAGTGCTTTTGTTTTCTTGCTTAGGCTTTTTTGTTTCTTCATGGATTTGGAGACTTCAAAATCTTCCATTCTTACGTCTAACTGTTTACAATACCTGGAAAATAGAATGACGATTAGCTGCAGGTATATACTATCTACCAAAAAAAACACACTTGCGACCCTTTGGATGACTATGTTCAATTAAAATTGTTATGGGTGCTATTAGGATGGATCATATTGAGTGATGGCATGGATTATTGCAGACTGCTCCCTCTGTGGCTGTTGAAACTCCTAAAAAGCCATCAGATAGTATTGAAGGAAGTCGGATGAAGAAGCTTAGAAGTTTTGACGGCCTCGCAATGTCCATGGGTAGTGGAAACGTTGACAATGATGATGCTGAGGCAGATGAGAGGTAGTTCTGGTGAAAATCGTTTCCCTAATGAATAAGGGAGTCGATAGAAGTTCTTGTCACTCTTTTAGAGTGTTTGTTAAACATAACAGGGTGTTTTGGTGTGTGCAGCACAGAGACGGAAGGATCGACTGATTGTGATCGGTCAGGGGTAAGAAATCCCTCATTTCAAGTTGCTTGGATCATTTGGACTTTGAATTTCCATTACTTAGATTGTTGGAATATAGATGAAACTGAGTATCTCTCTCACATCCCAGGAAGAGAAATCTGGAAGGAAAAGAAACTCTAGGAGTTGCTGTTGACAGTCCTATAAATGGAAAACTGCAGCCATCATCATCGGTCTTAGAATATGGGACTGACCCATATGCCGGGTCTAACAAGCCCAGCGGGGTTCCAATCTAAATTCAATTGGCTGCAGAGGGAGTAGCCCGCTTAGGCTTATATACAAGGCCGGTGTAAAGACCAGCATTAGTACAAAAATTTCGCAAATTATTTAACTGCTCTTGACCAGTCAGCGTAACGGAAGCCAACAACTTAAAGTCCTCACCCGCGAATGTCTCGATCCCTCTTCTTCAATCCTTCAGTGCCGAAGTGTACCTATCTACCTGCGCTAAAGAACTAAGGGGGGGGGTCAGCGATAAACGCTGGTACGCCCCACCCATGCACATGCGAAAGGTCGTGTGACCCCTAACATCATCCTAGCGTGCATCCATTTGGAAAACAGTTTATTGCCACTATGCATCCAAGCCACAGGAATTAGAGCGATGCGGATAAATAATATCATTCAACAGGAACACATCAACTTAAATTCATCACGCGTAAAAGCAGTACGCATAACAAAAATTACTAACAATCACAAAATAATAAATACGACTTCCCTGATTCCTTCCTCACCATAACAACACTTCCACCGGATGCCAGGACCATTACAGTGCGTCCCCATCCACTCCTCCGGTAGCGCCCGGGAAACGGCGACAGGTACAACCGCGAGTGTTGCCACCCTTCCGTTCTCCTCCGACATTACAGCCGGGTACGCACCGCAGTGCTAGTGGGTTCGACCTCCACCTCATGCGAAAACATCGAAATTTCTCTGCAAAACGGCTCTGGCATTTCTAATTTACGGTAATGGAGGATTCCAGTGACAATTCACCCACACCTTACCTCATATCCTCCACAAGGCATCATAACCATCCGGATTTCACCATACGTCCCACGGAATTTATCAGATAGATTAATAGCCGACCAACAGCATTAAGGAAATCAGATGCCAGCAGGGACGAAACCATTAACTCATCCAGTCAACTAAAAGTAGCAGTCCTCAGCAGAAATCTCGAATTCGTTTACCTCAAGGACAATTTCAATTTCCTTATCACAACCACAATAATTGATTTATCAAAGGCACCAAAGAATGGAGCAATCATCAAGCTGAACACGTGCCATTGATTTCTAATCTTCAATTTCCAATTTGTTGCTCGGGAACCCAATTCACACTCATTATTGTAGCCACAGTGAAGAATGGCAACAATTCCCAACCATTGCAATGTAAAGGACTATGATTCCCAACCCTTAACGCATTCATGAAATCAAGGGACGCACTTACTCAATGGACACTCGGACCCACGCACAGGACAAGTGTTCAAATCGTCAGGAACAACAAAGACGAAGACGACCGAGAACAGAGGACCAAGGAGGGAGTAAGACGTACGCAAGCACGACGAAGACTGAACACGGACAGAGGTGGGAGAAGAAAGGGCATACGCACATTCAGCAACCCGTCGACTCAGACGAGACCGAACCAACCTACCCGACCCTCCCCTAGAACTCCTACCCCCACACATTCAGCCGGAAGGAACAATCAAGACAGAACCAACAGGGGAGGGGGGTGAGAACGTACTTCTGTTCGCTCTCTTCCGAGACAACGTCCCCTTCCTAAACGATTCGCCCGCAATGCCACACTTTCCCCGGGTGTTTCGTCCGTCCCCTGCTGTGACTCGGTCGCCGCGCCGTGCGCAACCCTCCTGAGCAAGAATGCCGAACCGGTCGCCCTTCGCTCACTCCTTGTGACAAAACCCCTTCTCCTCTCCCTGAGTGAATTTCCTCTGAATCCTTTTAGAACTCATCTCCCCCAAACGTGTGTGGCTGAGGGAAGGATAAGAAACATTACCCCTTCGTGCTCTGTGCCGTTGTCATTTGCCTGACATGGGTTTGTGGGCTGCCTGGTTATGGGCTGTCTGTTCCCCCCTTACAATCATTCAGCCTAATCTTTACCGACAATCCCTATGAGGTCGAGGACTCCGTTCATCGATTTCTTATCTAGTAGCCTCTCCGGTCGTAGTATAAGGCATCATAACACGAATCGAAAGTTGTGTCTGCAACCTCCTCTCATACTAAACTCAATATCGTAAATTAATTATTATTGACAACCTTGTTCCGAGTAAATCCGTGACGTTATACAAACGTTATCGCTACTCAAATTCGATTCCGTTTAGGTCCAGGCGTCCCCTTTCCCACGTGACGTAATCACACGAAATCAAATTTAAAGTTTCGATAACATTCGATATTAACGTCCTCGGACAACGAAAATATTAAACTCTCGCGCCACGTCGGATTTGACTCAGTCAAACGTGCTATTTCTAGTCAACCCGTCTAGTCAAAATAATATATTTCATTTCCGAAAATTCCGGGTCGTTACAATCTACCCCCCTTAATTTAAATTTCGTCCCCGAAATTTCATTGTACAAATCACACTCACTCAAATAGGTATGGGTACATCTCTTTCATCTTGGATTCTGTTTCCCAGGTGAACTCCTCAATATTCCCATGTAACCAACGTACCCGCACCATAGGAATCACTCGATGACGGAGCTGTTTCTCCATCCTATCAACTATCTCTACGGGCTCCGTAGTAACCTGTAAGTTTGGAGCCACCTCAATGTGCTCATCATGCAGTACATGTCGGGGATCTGGGACGTACTTCCTAAGCATAGATACATGGAAGACGTTATGGATATCTGCCAATTTGGGGGGTAAGGCTAACCTGTAGGCCACATTCCCGATCCTCTCCAAGATCTCATAAGGCCCTATATATCTCGGGCTTAATTTGCCCTTAAGCCCAAATCTGAGATTCAGCTTAGTAGGAGATACTTTCAGAAAGACATAATCTCCCACCTCGAACTCAAGAGGCCTGCG
Source organism: Melastoma dodecandrum (assembly GCA_029817715.1). Classification (NCBI taxonomy): domain Eukaryota; kingdom Viridiplantae; phylum Streptophyta; class Magnoliopsida; order Myrtales; family Melastomataceae; genus Melastoma; species Melastoma dodecandrum. The sequence goes on from JARUPY010000606.1 coordinate 4,810,985, forward strand.
CCGCCTGTCTGCATAACTCTTTTGTCTGCTCTGTGCGGCGCGAAGACGATCCTGAATAAGCCTGATCATCTCTGTAGTCTCACGGACCATTTCAGGTCCTAACTCAGCCTGCTCTCCACACTCGTTCCAACATAAAGGAGTTCTGCACGGGCGACCATACAGAGCTTCAAAGGGAGCCATCTGGATACTCTGCTGGTAACTGTTGTTGTATGAGAACTCCACTAATGGTAGCTGATCTACCCACGAGCCCTCCAGATCTAAAGCACAAGCTCTCAACATATCCTCAAGTATCTGGATGACTCGTTCTGTCTGTCCATCTGTTTGAGGATGAAAAGCTGTACTCATCCTCAACCTTGTGCCCATTGCTTGCTGTATCGTACTCCAGAAGCGTGAAGTGAATCTCGCGTCTCTGTCTGACACTATCACGCTCGGTACTCCGTGAAGACGAATGACCTCCTTCACGTACAGCTTGGCTAGTTTCTCTACTGAGTAAGTCAAACGGATAGGGATGAAGTGCCCAGACTTGGTCAGTCTGTCAACAATCACCCACACTGAATCAAATCCATGAGCGCCCCTTGGTAGGTTCGTGACGAAATCCATAGCAATTTCATCCCATTTCCACTTAGGTATAGGTAATGGCTGCAACTCTCCCCCCGGTCGTCTGTGCTCAATCTTGACTCTTTGACAAGTCAAGCAGCGACTAACATACTGTGCCACGTCTCTTTTCATACCTGGCCACCAGTATTGTTTCTTCAGATTATGGTACATCTTTGTGACTCCGGGGTGAATACTGTAAGCACTCTGGTGCGCCTCCTCCAAAATCTGAGTGCGCAGGTCGTCCTGAGTTGGTACGCATATACGACCCTGAAAGCGCACCAACCCATCGTCTGATATAATAAACTCATCGTTCACCTGCCGTGGTATTCCCGCTCTTGCTTCTACCAAGTACGGGTCCCGATTCTGAGCCTGACGAATCTTATCAACAAGCTCAGACCCTATAATCATTGTCGCGAGCATAGCCTCATTACCACAGAAACCCATTCTAACCCCAATCTCATTTACTTGCTCGCACAATCGCCATTCTTCTACCTCGATGCTCGCTAAGGAGGCAGTTTTACGACTCAGGGCATCAGCCACTACATTAGCTCTACCTGGGTGGTAGGAAATTGTGCAATCATAATCCTTTAACAGCTCCATCCACCGCCTCTGCCTCATGTTTAACTCATCCTGAGAGAACAGATACTTCAGGCTCTTATGGTCGGTGAATATCTCGAATGTCTCACCATACAAGTAGTGTCTCCATAATTTCAGCACGAATACGACTGCTGCTAACTCTAAGTCATGCGTGGGATAATTCTGCTCATGTACTTTTAGTTGTCTGGAGGCATAAGCTACAACTCTCCCATGCTGCATCAAAACTGCTCCTAATCCATGATACGAAGCATCACAGTACACCGCAAAGCCGCCACTGCCACTGGGCAACACCAGAACTGGCGCCGAAGTAAGGCGCTTCTTTAGTTCTACGAAGCTCTCCTTGCACTCATGGGTCCATTCAAACGCAATGCCCTTCTTCAATAATTGGGTCAACGATTGAGCGATCCTGGAGAAACCCTCGATAAACCGTCTATAATACCCAGCCAACCCGAGGAAGCTTCGCATTTCCGTTACTGTCGTGGGACGGGGCCAGTTTAAGACGGCTTCAACTTTCGCTGGGTCTACTGCAATACCCTCTGCAGAAACCACATGCCCCAAAAAGCTCACACTGGTCATCCAGAATTCGCACTTACTAAGCTTGGCGTACAACTGATTTTGTCGCAGCACTTCTAGAACCAATCTCAGGTGATCCGCGTGTTCCTCCATACTTTTGGAATATACCAGAATGTCGTCAATGAACACCACTACAAACTGATCAAGGTAGGGTCTGAAAATGCGGTTCATCAACTCCATGAATGCTGCTGGAGCATTGGTCAGACCGAACGACATCACCAAAAATTCGTAGTGTCCATACCTGGTGCGGAAAGCTGTTTTCATGACATCCGAATCTCGCACCCTGATCTGATGATATCCTGATCTCAAGTCGATTTTTGAGTAAACCACGGATCCCTGAAGCTGATCAAAAAGATCCTCAATACGCGGCAAAGGATAACGATTTTTGATGGTGGCTTTATTCAGCAAACGATAGTCAATACACATCCTCATCGTACCGTCTTTCTTTTTCACAAACAACACAGGTGCACCCCACGGAGACACACTGGGGCGTATAAACCCGTTATCTAATAACTCCTGAAGTTGCACCTTCAACTCTCTTAACTCAGCAAAGCCCATACGATACGGGGCTCGGGAAATAGGTTCCGTACCTGGAACAACATCAATCACGAAATCCACTTCTCTAGACGGTGGTAATCCAGGAAGTTCCTCCGGGAACACATCCTCGTAATCCCGTACTACGGAGATGTCCTGCAAACTCGGAAGTTCCTCCTTCAGATTCAGCACCACTGCCAGAAAAGCTTCGCCACCCTCACGCAAGATCCGCTGGGCCTCCATCGCCGCTATCAAGGGAATCCCGTCACACTGGTACTCCTGTCCGGAGTATGCACAGACTGGCTGTCCTGGAACTTTGAATAAAATCTCTCTTCTGACGCAATCCACCATGGCGTGGCACGTCATCAGCCAGTCCATCCCCAGTATGACGTCAAAGCCCCTGATCTGAAAGACAACCAAATCAATCCATGACTGGAAAAAGTTTACCGTTATCTCGCAATTCCTGCATACTGATTGCATCGGCATGCTCTCCCCATTAGGCATCCATACCCTCAGGGGACTGCCTCCCACATCAATCCTGAACCCCCTTTCATCCACGAAACTTTGAGAAATAAACGAATGGGTAGCTCCTGTATCGAATAGAGCAATGGCATCCCATCCATTTACAAGGATCATACCTGACATGGCATTGTTGGCAGGGCCTGCCTGTCCTCGGCCCATCACATTCACTTGTCCCGATCCAGAAGGTTGATTGATGGAACCCCTTGATCCGCTCCTGTCTGGCATGTTACGAGACCCAGAAAACGATGGACCAGCACCGCCCGATCTATTACCCGCCAGCTGCGGGCAACGAGCTTTAATGTGGCCTTGCTGACCACACAGATAGCAGCTAAGCGTGGATGCAGGGCACGACATACCACCATGGGCTCGCCCACACCGTGAGCAAGTGGGCGAGTGAGATGGCCGCGCTCCGCGACCATACCCGCTGGGCTTTGATATCCCACTCGTACCAGACCTCCTGTCCCCACTGAAGAATCGGCTGACGCCATGAAAGAATCCTCCAGACTTCCTCGATGGTCCAGCCTCCGATCTCCCCTTACGTGCCGCGTGCTCATCCTCTGCCTTCAACGACTTCTCGATAAGCTGTGCCCGGTGGTACATTTCCTCGTACGTCTGCAGCATGAACGATGATAACCTCCCCCGAATCCTGGGGTCCAGACTCTCAATGTACCGGTGCGCCTTTAGTTCCGGTGTGGCTACCAGGTGGGGGGCAAACTTTGAGAGATCCGTGAATCGACGCTCGTGCTCGTCCACCGACATATCTCCCTGCTCCAATAACTCGAACTCTCGGATCTTGGCCCTTCTTAAAGTGGCTGGGAAATATTTGTCCAGAAAGGCTTGGCAAAACTGCACCCAAGCCGTCCCCTGGTAGTGTGTTCTGGCGGCAGCTCGAGAAGACTTCCACCATAGAAATGCGTTATCCCTCAGATGGTGTTCCACCAGTGCCGCCTTCTCCAAATCAGTGTAGTCTAGGTATTCGAAGATCCGTTCCCAGTTCCACAGGAAGGACTGGGCCTTCTTCGGCCCTTCAGTACCGTCGTAAGTAGGGGCATTCTGATGCCTTATCTCGGACAGCATCTCTATCCGGCGGTGTCTGGACACCGTCGTCCCTATTTCAGGCATGTTTCTTCCAGCGTTGCTCCCCGCGTCGTCTGCCATCTAGAATTTCACAAAGAAGATTGAGTAGAGAGTTTGGAATCAGGAGAAGTTCAACTGAAAGGTTTAGTACTCGAGATTGGTGTGTTTCAAACTGGTGAATCTACAACCTTTTATACTACCAAGATTCAAAGTCCAATAATTCGCAATTTATTAAAAACTGACACTCATACATGCAGGGTTACTATTCGCCTGCAATCTGTCGATCACATGGTAACAGTACCAGAATGACCATTCACACACTCTGACAAGATTCTCACTCACACACGACGATTACACTCAGTTCACACACAAGTCTGAGTTCAATTCTGGGGACCACGCGCGTAGTCAGCTACTGCAACCTCAAGCTCCCTACGGGCAGCCTCAAAGAGTCCTAGATGGAAGTCTTCTACACGTCGGTCCAGTCCGGGGATACTATTCACAAGGTCCCGAAATTGTCGACATTTCTCAAGACGGTAGATGGGAACGTCCTCATCCTCAATCGCTGCAAGGTCTGCTATCAGACGCCTCAACTGTGAGAGAGTAAGCTCTGGTAGGTGTGAACCATGGTATACGCCGGTCAAGAATCCTGTCAGAAGATGCAAGCACTCCGGTACCGTGACAAACGGCGGCTGGAACTCATTGTCTGGGGCCCAGTTCGGAGCGTCTCCGGCTTCTGGAATCTCTGGAGTTTCACCCTCTAGATCACCACTGGGGCCTGCTTTGCCTTTGGATAGCTCAGGCATGCGTCCTGGGTGTCGACCTTCGCCGCGATTTTCCATACTAACTGGATTCACTAGGGGTATTACTTGTGATTTTTCTGGCTAAGATGTGATTTTTCACTTACTGCTCCTCAGTCGTATTTATAATAAGTTTTCGTTTGTCACCTAGCCATTCGTGTACTCTTTTCAACTCACGGGCACGCCTACTGTACCCTGTCAAGTCTATTCGCACTCCGAAAGATTCCCCTGACAAAGGTGAGTGCGCCTGTGTCTATCTTTTATTTACTTTGCCCGACTCTGTCAAGTCTTATCATTCACGGGCGAGTTTACTATTCATTTTCATTTAAACCTAAAGCGCATACTAATCCACCTTATTACTCCAACTAACTGCGCTCTGATACCAACTGTAAAGACCAGCATTAGTACAAAAATTTCGCAAATTATTTAACTGCTCTTGACCAGTCAGCGTAACGGAAGCCAACAACTTAAAGTCCTCACCCGCGAATGTCTCGATCCCTCTTCTTCAATCCTTCAGTGCCGAAGTGTACCTATCTACCTGCGCTAAAGAACTAAGGGGGGGTCAGCGATAAACGCTGGTACGCCCCACCCATGCACATGCGAAAGGTCGTGTGACCCCTAACATCATCCTAGCGTGCATCCATTTGGAAAACAGTTTATTGCCACTATGCATCCAAGCCACAGGAATTAGAGCGATGCGGATAAATAATATCATTCAACAGGAACACATCAACTTAAATTCATCACGCGTAAAAGCAGTACGCATAACAAAAATTACTAACAATCACAAAATAATAAATACGACTTCCCTGATTCCTTCCTCACCATAACAACACTTCCACCGGATGCCAGGACCATTACAGTGCGTCCCCATCCACTCCTCCGGGAGCGCCCGGGAAACGGCGACAGGTACAACCGCGAGTGTTGCCACCCTTCCGTTCTCCTCCGACATTACAGCCGGGTACGCACCGCAGTGCTAGTGGGTTCGACCTCCACCTCATGCGAAAACATCGAAATTTCTCTGCAAAACGGCTCTGGCATTTCTAATTTACGGTAATGGAGGATTCCAGTGACAATTCACCCACACCTTACCTCATATCCTCCACAAGGCATCATAACCATCCGGATTTCACCATACGTCCCACGGAATTTATCAGATAGATTAATAGCCGACCAACAGCATTAAGGAAATCAGATGCCAGCAGGGACGAAACCATTAACTCATCCAGTCAACTAAAAGTAGCAGTCCTCAGCAGAAATCTCGAATTCGTTTACCTCAAGGACAATTTCAATTTCCTTATCACAACCACAATAATTGATTTATCAAAGGCACCAAAGAATGGAGCAATCATCAAGCTGAACACGTGCCATTGATTTCTAATCTTCAATTTCCAATTTGTTGCTCGGGAACCCAATTCACACTCATTATTGTAGCCACAGTGAAGAATGGCAACAATTCCCAACCATTGCAATGTAAAGGACTATGATTCCCAACCCTTAACGCATTCATGAAATCAAGGGACGCACTTACTCAATGGACACTCGGACCCACGCACAGGACAAGTGTTCAAATCGTCAGGAACAACAAAGACGAAGACGACCGAGAACAGAGGACCAAGGAGGGAGTAAGACGTACGCAAGCACGACGAAGACTGAACACGGATAGAGGTGGGAGAAGAAAGGGCATACGCACATTCAGCAACCCGTCGACTCAGACGAGACCGAACCAACCTACCCGACCCTCCCCTAGAACTCCTACCCCCACACATTCAGCCGGAAGGAACAATCAAGACAGAACCAACAGGGGAGGGGGGTGAGAACGTACTTCTGTTCGCTCTCCTCCGAGACAACGTCCCCTTCCTAAACGATTCACCCGCAATGCCACACTTTCCCCGGGTGTTTCGTCCGTCCCCTGCTGTGACTCGGTCGCCGCGCCGTGCGCAACCCTCCTGAGCAAGAATGCCGAACCGGTCGCCCTTCGCTCACTCCTTGTGACAAAACCCCTTCTCCTCTCCCGGAGTGAATTTCCTCTGAATCCTTTTAGAACTCATCTCCCCCAAACGTGTGTGGCTGAGGGAAGGATAAGAAACATTACCCCTTCGTGCTCTGTGCCGTTGTCATTTGCCTGACATGGGTTTGTGGGCTGCCTGGTTATGGGCTGTCTGTTCCCCCCTTACAATCATTCAGCCTAATCTTTACCGACAATCCCTATGAGGTCGAGGACTCCGTTCATCGATTTCTTATCTAGTAGCCTCTCCGGTCGTAGTATAAGGCATCATAACACGAATCGAAAGTTGTGTCTGCAACCTCCTCTCATACTAAACTCAATATCGTAAATTAATTATTATTGACAACCTTGTTCCGAGTAAATCCGTGACGTTATACAAACGTTATCGCTACTCAAATTCGATTCCGTTTAGGTCCAGGCGTCCCCTTTCCCACGTGACGTAATCACACGAAATCAAATTTAAAGTTTCGATAACATTCGATATTAACGTCCTCGGACAACGAAAATATTAAACTCTCGTGCCACGTCGGATTTGACTCAGTCAAACGTGCTATTTCTAGTCAACCCGTCTAGTCAAAATAATATATTTCATTTCCGAAAATTCCGGGTCGTTACAGCCGGAGTCTTTTATCTTCCCGATGTGGGACTTAGGTTTGCCCCATTTTAGGTGGCAACCAAGATTGAAAATTTGTCTCCGCTGGTATACAGATCGTGCTCTCCTGCAGTTGGTATCTTTCTTTTGATATCCACTGCTAAACACTTGCTTTTTTTATTCGAATTCCAGGAGAAACTGGGCAATGTGCAGCAAGCTGAAGAGGGTAAAAAATCGATGAGTGAAACGAAGGACAATGACCCCCGCCCATCCGACAACACAGAGAACCTGATTTCTCGACTAAATGATTCCGGCTCACTCCCAGGGACTAATGAAGTGGAGGGAGAAGCATATCAAAGGAACATTAAAAAATCTGCCCAGCTGCATCAACTCTTGGACTCGAAACCCAGGACGGATGCGGTGGCTGCTGGTTGACCCCATACATTAGCTGCACTCTTTGACGGTTGATTCAGCACACGAGACAAGGTACGATAGTAATTGATATCGAAAGAGCTAACAGAAAAGGATGACTGATTGCGTGTTAGCTAGTAACATACCACTAGAGTGAAAGAAAAAAAAAGGAAAGACTATTACGAAAAGATTAGAGATGGGCTGTGATTCATGGTCGGAACTGATGCCTTTTAATATCATGTTCGGCGTGCCGTGATTGGGTTGAATGTGGAAAGGTTTTATATGTACAACGGGCAGTGAGCCGAGGATTCTTTCCAGGCTTGTAACGCTCCTGTATGCGTGTGACGGAGACTATCATATTATTGTGTGTGAACTGCTGGTATCTTACCTCTGTTTAGACTAGTGAACAGATATGTAATGTAGAGCTCTGTGTGTGTACTTTTGTGGGGTGGTGTGCGTGTGTGAGTGCTGATAAACCTGAATGCTGTATCGCCTCTCTGTAGGTTTCAAGAACAATTTCTAAGTTTCCTGTTTGTTCTTCAATGTAATTAGCAAAAATTGAAGGAGAGGTGGATACCAAACCCGTGGACAAACATCCAATTACATCATTAAATCTTGTATCTACCTTAAAAGAGGGCATTGCAACTACACCTAGGGAATGTGTTTCAATGCACATCCCTCAGAGGAGAGAACCGATGTTTCCCTCAAAACAAGCAAAAGCCAATGTCGGAAGGATAGAGGAGAGTTGTGAGTTACTGTCATCAACCACCCAATACAAAGAAAGGAATTTCACCATTAAATTATCCAAAGAGAAACAAATTAACAACAGATCACGCAGCATAATCCACTCATTACCAAACAGAAGCCTAAACAGACCGACTCCTTTTGCTTTGCTTTGTCCTCTCCTCCCTCCCCCCCCCCCCCCCCCCTTTCCTTTCTCTCTGTCTCTTTCTTCTCATCTCTCTCTCACCCCCACACACAAATCACAGTTCTCTTCTCCATTTTTTTTTGGTTTTTTGTCTTCTGGGGCGATCTTTCTCACCGATTTAGAGGATACCCATTTGCAGATCAGATCTCACCATAATCATCATCGTTCGAGTAATTGGGCCAAGGTAAGGGAACGTCCTCCTCCTCCGTGTGAAGCATCAGAAGGTTTTCAATTCACATTCTCTCATTGCATGTGCATGTCTGCAATTTTTCACGTTTGCAGTAATTCCTCAAATCCCTCCAACTGTATTCTACTTTGTACTTTATAAAAATCAATTCATCACCTCTTCTGCAATCTGACCATGAATTTCTTCATTCAAACTGTCAGGAAATTGTGGGAATAATTTTTTTGTTCATTATTTGTTGTTCCCCCCTTCCTTTTGTGGCCTTGATTCTTAGTTCGATGTGTTTCTCGTGTTATTTTTATTGATAAATAATTAAATTTCTAGCCATTGGTTTCCTCTTGTCTTGTACACAGGCAACCGGGGGAACCGCACAATCTCAAAATCCTAGACCTGACAAAACAGAGTACGGAGATGTCCGAACCGTTGCAGCCGGTCAGCCTGCCGCCTGTCCTCCAGAAACCTCCCGGTTACAGGGACCCCAATGCCCTGCCGCCCGTCCGCCCGAAGGCCCCTAAACAGAAGCCAATCCTGCCGTCCTCCATCTACGACTATGACCACAAGAAGAAGCGTCGCAAGAGGGGGCCTTGCTGCTCGTGCTGCTGCTGCCTCTGTCTCTCATTGCTCATCGTCGTCATCGTCCTCGCGGCCTTCCTTGGCCTCTTCTACCTCTGGTTCAGCCCCGAGCTCCCCGTCTTCCACCTCCAGTCATCCCGCGTTACGAACCTCACCGTGACCCCCGCCCAGGGAGACGGAGGCAACCTCGTCAGCTCCCGCGTCACGTCCGTCATCGAGGTGAAGAACCCCAACTCCAAGCTGGTTATATACTACGGCAGCTCCGACGTGGACATGACGTTAACCGACGGGAGCGAGGAGTTGCAGTTCGACGAGAAGAGAGTGGAAGGGTTCAGGCAGAGAAAAGGGAATGTGACGAGGTTGAGGGTGGATAATACGGTGAAGGACGCGACGGTGGGAGGAATGCTAGTAAATAAGCTCAAGAAGAAGGAGGCGAGGGTCGTTGTGACGGTGAAGACAAGCGTAGGGGTGGAGTTCTGGGGGTTGAAGGTAGGGAAGCTCGGGGTGAGGGTGGACTGCGGCAGCGACAGAGGGACGGCGCTGAAGGACGTCGAGAATGGCGGGGTCATGCCGAGGTGTTCTGTCAATACCCTGAAATGGTACGTATGTGTGTGTCCCTCTTCCCTTTTTGCTTTCATCTAGCCATGCAAAATCACGTAGCATTCATTCAAAACTTACTTTTCTTCTAAAATCTTCCCAACATGTCTGATCCGCAGGATTAACATCCATTGATTTGGAGTAGGGGTGAATGATTCTTCACATCAGATCACTGGAGTTTAGGGACTTTGTTTTTTTCCCAATAGTACACACACAGACACATTGTGAACAATCCAAATGGCTTTACTTGTGACATCAATCAACTTATGAGTAATTCTTGAAGAATAATTTGGGCAAGGTGGGGATGATGGAGGATTGGGGGGCGGGGGGGCATAGAGAAAAAGGCTGGAGACCCCACCCGAATCTTTGAACATAAACACAATGTGGCAGAGTTTTGTTCGTTAATGACGTTATTTGACAAAATATTTCGCCAAATAACGCATTAAGAAAAATAATTCGCGAACTAACTCACCAAAATCGGCCTTACAAAGGCCGACTTCTCTACACATAGTAAAAAAAAAAAATCACACTTAGCCGACTTCCTCACTTACCCTTTTTTTTTAAGACAAAAAAAAATATTTAATACGGCCTTTGTAAGGCCGACTTCCCTTAGGCAATTTTATTTTTATTATTTTTTTTTTAAGTTGAACCAAAAAAAAAAAATTAACACGAGAAAGTCGGCATTTGTAAGATCGACTTCCTTAATGCGTCGTCCCTCACTTCGTTTGTCAAATTTTTTCTAAGTGTGGGAAAGTCGGCCTTTGTAAGTCCGACTTCCATTCTTTGTAAGGTCGACTTTGATGGGTTAGTTTACGAATTATTTTTATTAATGCGTCATTTGACGTCATTAAGGAACAAAGCTCCACATGCATCACTTCCATCGTTGAAAAGGGGCAATATTAATGAGTGGGATTGGCCATCTTTATCTTTACATAAATTTGGGCAGGTCTTTTTTTTTATTATTTCATGCTGACTTTCAAGGCAAGGGAAATGGGGGGATGGGGATGGAACGCCATTCTCCCATTTTATCGTCCCAGGAAAAAAAAGCCCCGGAGAAGAATGGACCAAAAGAAAAGGAGCACCTGTCACAACAGTGAGATTTAGGGGAAATGGGTTTTCCCCAATTCTCCTAAACCAGATGGGATATCAATTCAATTGGCGATGGAAATTAGAGTGAAAAGGGAAAAATGAGAATAGAAGAGACCAGGTGATGTGGGAGGTGGGTAATGAACGTCGGAAGGCCAGCAAAATTGATGACTTGGGTGTATCCTTGTTATTACCATTACTTTTTGAACAAATTCAATGTCCTAAAAGAAGATAATCATTTGCCATAGCAAGTCACGTATAATATACACAATTTTTTGGGTAGTTTTGGGGTCAGATGAATTTGGGTCGGTTGGACCGACCGACCGAACGAACCCTCTTTGAAAGGAAAAAATAAAAAGGCCCGAGTTTTTGTCCTAAACCAGGGCTGACCTTGTTGTCCGAACCCCGACCTGACCAACCGCACAGAACGAGGCTTTTGAGGATTTGGGGTTGGAAGAAAGCTGATGAAGATCAACTCACGCAAGTTTGTCTTGGGCTTGGATTGGGAGTTTGGGGAAGGATCGGATTCTTTTCTATTGTTTTATTTGATTCGTCTTGTCTTGACAAATATAAAGTACATTACAAAATTGTAGCAGGAAAGAAGGGAGACCCCCCAATTAGCTTGGGGAATTGAGTTTGCTTTCTTTCCTTTTCTTGTTTGCTTACGTTTGTTTCGTCTGATTCTGCTGTTTGTTGTACCATTCGCTTGTCATTTCCTCCCTCTCCCTCTCTCTCGCTCTTCCTCGATCTGGTGTTTTTCCGTTTCCCTTTTCACAATCCCATGGCGTCCAAGAGGATCCTGAAGGAGCTCAAGGATCTCCAGAAGGACCCTCCCACTTCCTGCAGTGCAGGTGTGTACAGTTTCTCTTCTTCCTCGTTGACCTTCCCAGCTTGTGAGATCAGAGAACCGTGATTCTTGCTGGGTTTCGTTCTTCTGGGTGTTGTTTATTGATCTCACGGTCGTCGTCGTTGTTGTGCGTGAAGCTTTCCCGCTTTTCTGCTGGCTTTTGGTCAGTAGAGGTGGCCTTTTCTTTGTGCTGAAACCTTTGTTGGGTATATGTTACTGAAGGAATTTTAGCTTTAGCTGTGCGCTTTTCTCTGATGAAACGTTGTTAGCATGATTATTGGGGTTTGGCCTTGCATGATCAAAAGATGGCCTCAGCCTCCTCTTTGTACCCTCTTGGTTGGTTGCAGATGACATCTGTCCTGTTCCTTTTATTCGGGTAGTTGCGATTGGAGGAGAGATGGTCCCGGCATATGCCCGGTCCTCTTTCTTTGATGTCGGTAAAGAGGTCTCAAGCCTTTGATCCATCTCGGGGAAGTTAAAAAATTTGTGATCTGGCTTCTTGGCTGTGGCCTTTTGTTTGTAACCCCCTCTTCCCTACCTTTTGAAAGCTAAAACAGGGATGTTGTGGCAATTAGCACCTAAGGCAGCCGTTTGTCCCATGGCGGATAAGTAATTTTGGTTTAAAATGATCGGCCTAAGTTTGGTCTAAATCTCGATTCTGGCTTGGTGCATAGCTTTGGTCTGCGAGTGAAGATGCCTTCTTCAGGTTGAAAGAGAAGCCTAGTCAATATGTATTGAGTCCTGCAAGATCTGGCTGCTGGAGTTGCTTCTTGGTCTCGGCTAACTGGAGTGTTGAATTCGTGAACACTGTTCCTTTTTTGAAGGAAGAGAATTGGGTGTGTGAAATTTTCTCTATTTCATCATCTATGCTTGCTTTAGGTTATCACAATTAATCATACCTGCTCACAAGACGTGATTAATCCTTTTACCGTGTTAAATTCATTCCAGATATTTAGAGTAGGCACGAGCTTTCCAGTAGCTGTTCTGTTTTATTTTTTTCAAATGTATGGAGATGCTTTTGATACTTTCAAGCTCTTCACCAAGAGCGTTACTAGCCCCCGCGTATCACGCTAATTCGTTTTGCATGCATAACTTCGGATTGGCAGGTCCTGTAGCTGAGGACATGTTCCATTGGCAAGCAACCATCATGGGACCGACTGATAGTCCGTATGCAGGAGGCGTTTTCCTTGTAACCATTCATTTTCCTCCTGATTACCCATTCAAACCTCCCAAGGTATGGTATATGCTCCAATTCCTTAATATTCGTCCATGAACAATGCATGAAATGCCGTCTCTCTCTTTTCCTTTGAGGCCATTAATTCTCTTGCAGGTTGCGTTTAGGACCAAGGTCTTCCACCCAAACATTAATAGCAATGGCAGTATTTGCCTCGACATTCTGAAAGAGCAGTGGAGCCCAGCCTTAACCATATCCAAGGTTCTTCCCTCAATCAGAGTTTTTGGCTTGGCCATTTTTGGTTGCTTACTTGTCTCAAAATGCACTACTTGTCTCTCTCGAAGATTATGTATCTTATCCCTTGTTTTGCAGGTTCTCCTTTCTATTTGTTCGCTGCTGACTGACCCGAACCCAGATGACCCTTTGGTCCCGGAGATTGCTCATATGTACAAGGCAGACCGAGCAAAGTACGAGGCCACAGCAAGGAGCTGGACACAAAAGTACGCCATGGGCTAATGTCGCTTGGTTGTAAAATGTACTCTGGCTCTGATGTTATGTAAAGGAATGGTGTTTTGGCTCGAGTGCTTTAAACTTATTCTACTATTTGGATGTTCTAAGTCTTATTTAATTCCCAAGAACAGGCAAGTTATTGTTGAGGTCATCAGTCCCTATGACAAGAAAACCTTGGAGACCAAGTGTTGTCTGTACAGACGATGATGCATCATGTGGCTTATCCCGTTTCTAGTCATTGCTTGAAAGTTCACCCTCGAGCTCTTTCAGATGTTATCCATCTTTCTTTCTACACGATGGAATGCACAGAATGATGTGACAGAAAAAGAGGCCACAATTATCATATCCAACTATCTATATACGCCCTCACACTGGAAACAATTCTTCTGAAGGAAAGGCTTTCACCAGAACATATGAAACAAAGGCCGTCAACATGCACATGAAGCCTTTCAACTGCAATAAAGAAAGCTTAGCATACATACTAGCGGACAAGACAAAGTGACCTGTGACCTGCAACCTGTGAAATGATTCACATGGTATATTTAGCTATCAATGGTTCCAGTGGCATTTCCTTCTCCAGTGAGAATGTGGTCAGGATCCTGCGAGAGGCGGTTAAAGAATGGATCAGGCAAGAGCAACAGAGTTGACGGAAGAGTCAGGGAGGGTGAAAAAGGATAAGCAGACATACCTCCATTCCCCACTTAATGTAGTCGGGAGACTCGCAAGCCTTGTATTCGTCGACTAAGCTCTCAAGGATCTCCCTTGATTCATCAAACTCTGAAAGATCATTATCCTGCGACACAGGCATGCTTGAGTTGTATCGAGAACACTAGCAAAAAGAACTGAAATGAAACTGGCGAAGATATCAACCAAATTGTTAAAGTTGACCAATCACTTGAGCAGAAAACTCACGGCGAACATTGGGAACTTCCGGTAATTTTCAAGGAAGGCTTGTTTCTTTCTTAACTTCTCATACTGGTTAAGACACTTGCTGAAAAGATGACGTATGCTGGTATGGCTTGCTAGCATCAGTCCACTAACCTGATAAATTCAATTCAGTCAGTTTTCTTCTCTGTTCTCAAATTTATATGTAAAATACAAGAATTTTCTAGGAAGCAACAGCCAGAGGAACGCATTGTTAACAATATCAAACATGCTAAATACAGATAATAAACATTCTTTGTAGTCTATACTGAGTAGATAGGCAAACACCATACCCTGTGGGCCGTTTGAACATAAGGAGATTTTCTTGAGAGAGCAACCTATGCATAGAAGGAAGAAACAAGTTCACGTCATTGAAAACTACCAAGGATAAACAACCGACATACATTAAGTAACTGCAAAACAAACCTGAATACTTGCTGGTCCCCACTCAATAAAATTCACAAGTTTCCTTTCACGTATCCTCTGCAAACTTTCATGCACCTGAATATGGAGACGTTGGCTTCAGAATGAAAGAAACAAGCAGTGCCAGAATGAAGGTAGATGAAAACGACTGGCATGGGAAAGAACCACGTAAACCCAGCATCTTTTATGAGTTGTTGCCTAGATACCTGGGTAGGGTCTACTTCTCCTTGAATGATATTCAAGATCGAAATGTACTTTGCTTGACTTGCTTCTTTATTTCGAGCATAAGATGAAACCATTATATTCTTTGTCTGCAGAAGAGCTCAATGTCAAGAAAATGGATATGTATCAAGTGACTAGTCTTTACACAGAAACACTTTAAAGAGCTACTGACCTGTAAAAGTCTTCTCATAACATCTAAAACTGTGGTTTTCCGGATCACATTGGCCTGAAAAAATACACAGGAATATGTGGCTGCAAGTTAGACCGGTCAATATTATCAAAGCAGAGAATCTAAATTCCTCTGTGGTTCGGCAGTAAACATACGGGAGCTTCAAGAAAAGACAATGTTGGTAGTGCTACCTGGCGCTCCACAGTGAGAGGTGTATATCCTGTCATCAGAAAATGGCATCTCGGGGTTGGAATTAAGGAGGCAAGAAGGCCAACCAAGTCATTGTTCATGTATCCCGGATACCGCAACGTGGTAGTGCTGGCCGACATCACAGTTGAAACCAGCGAATTTGTTTGAGAAAATGAAGGATTGGTCAGATGGAGGCGCTCCACTGCTATTCTGTTCAATGCAGTGTTGTCGAGAACTACCACACAATCAGCGTTTAGCGTAAGACGCTTGAGGGTCAGTAATGAGTTGTATGGCTGGACCACAACATCACTCGTCTCCATCTGGTT
The DNA here is from genome assembly GCA_029817715.1 of Melastoma dodecandrum. Classification (NCBI taxonomy): domain Eukaryota; kingdom Viridiplantae; phylum Streptophyta; class Magnoliopsida; order Myrtales; family Melastomataceae; genus Melastoma; species Melastoma dodecandrum. The sequence goes on from JARUPY010000606.1 coordinate 4,826,845, forward strand.
AGGAAACACACTATATGTCTGAACCAGTTTCTTGCTGTAGCGGTCATTTAGGGTTTCCAACAAGTAGGAACCCATACCTGCATCATATCATGTATATGAATGAGATATATGCAACAGAACAGACTGGATATCCATATGCAGGGTCATAGTAAGAGTAATGGAATGCTATAATTGACCTGCTTCTAGCAGAACTGATATGAACAGCCGCAACTCGGGACGTGCAATCCCGCTAAACAAACAATGTTATGAATTTTCGCGCACTGGAATTAATGAATAAAGACAGGTACCTGAGCCAGTGCCGCCGGCAATAGAGTGACATAGAACAAATCCCTCGAGACTATCACTGCCATCCGCTTCCCTATCGATCATGTCCATTATGTCTTCCTCGACGCTTTGCCCCTGGCCACAACAAGGGCACAACACGATTATAAGTAAGCCTACATCTAGTGCTCGAACCAAGGAGAGACTGGGGAGACTGGATGTTTAAGACCTGATGATAGCCGCTGGCCCAGTTATTGCCAGCGCCGCCACCGTGGTCGGAGAGGAAGATGTTCTCGTGGTTGTAGAGGTTACGGTACTCGCTGTTCTGGATGCCGTTAATAACCCGGGGCTCCAGATCCATGAGTATAGCCCTGGGGATGTAATGCTGGTCATCCGCTTGGTAGAAGAACACGTCCTTCCTGTCGCCTCCCTGAAATTCCTTCAGATCATCAAGCCATGACTCCAGCAGCAGAAAAGGAGGAGGAGAGGGAGTGAGACCTGAGTGGCGAAGTCCTCGAGGATTCCGTCCTTGCTGATGCCGTGCTCGAGGCAGAGCTGCTTCCAGAACTCCATCCCGATCTGGTTCCCACATTGCCCCACCTGCAGCGTTATTATCTCCCTCGGCATTCCCTCCCCTTCCCCTTCCTCACCTGCACCTCCACTTTCACTTCCACCCCGCAGTTCGCTCGCTAGGGTTTTCTCGGGGGGTAAGATCCAAGGGGGGAGGGAAATGGTGGGGTTGTTCCTTATTTTGAAAAAGAAAATGGGGGAAAATATTTTACTATATTTTTTGCTCCGTCGCCGGCCAGGACGTGACGGTGCGCCGTCTGCGCCCCTTCTTAAAACTAAATTATGCATGACACAATAAATATGCAAAATATCGATTTTTAACCGACTCAAGTTTCTGTTTTATTATTAATTTAATTTATTATATATTTTTATTTTTATTTTTATTTTTGTCAATCTTAAATTTTTTCGTAAAAGCTAATTAGGCCTTAAAACACAGTTTTCATTTATTGACTTAAAAAAAAATAAAAAATGATAAATAATATTAAAATAGTTATTTTATTTTAAAATTTAGATGGTCAAATTAAGTGAGTTGGAAGTCGGAGTTGGACGATATAGTAAAAAATACACAAAATTGATGAATGTCGGGTGATTGTTTTATTGGGACGTCATATGATGCGAATGAATGAGAGATTAGAATTCCACTATTATAAGATACATGTCAGAATATATTAAGACCTTGTTTGGCTTCGCTAGAAGAAATTCAAGATTGGCCAAAATTAATATGAAAGCGAAAGTTAGCGACAAAATTATATAACAAACTAAAATAATGACAAAACAGAAAGTTTGCACAAAGTTGAGGCCATAAACAAAAAATAATATTTAGGATAGTATGGATTTAGTGTTAGTTTAACAATGAGAAATATGATTTTGTGGTTAAGTTGTTGTTTGAGATAATGATTTTAATTTTTATAAAAAATATCATGTTTTAAAATGATTTTAAAAAAGATTGACTAAATTAATTTTTTAATAGTAAGCGAAGTCACCGTTTGAAATAGTGAAATAGTCAAATTTTTTCTAAGTCTCGTTTGAAATAAACTTTTCTTAGAAACCATATTTAGGTAATTTATGAAATACGAAATTTTCGACCCCTAACATCAAGTAATATCTGTGATTCCGCAAATCAGAGGACTACACTCCCCGGTCAGCCTTTAGATCGGAAATGAAGATGCCGCGGCGTGACATGCTTGTTGAGGAGTTTTGGCGAGTGACTATGGTTAACCGACTGTTGGTTTAAGCCCCTAGATTAGCTAGCTGCGATCACTGCCGGCTAAACTACCCTATTGGGGGTTGCTGGTGTGATTATTTTTGCAGTGATCTGTAGAAGCAATCTGCAGATTCTTTGTACTGATGTTTGCTGTCATGCAGATCAGTGCTTTGGTAAAACGAGGTAAACGAGCTAGGACAGTAGATAAAGTCTTGGACGATACTTGCCGATAACCCTATGCGGCACACACAGTGAAGGGATTCCTAGGACTGAGGCCAAACTAGACAACCTGTCGTGGTATACATATCGAATCTCTCGTGACACCCTCAAAAGACACAGACTCTTCTTTATATATAGACTTTCTTTTCCGGGGACGACAATCCCCTTGTAATGCACTAGCCGGGATGCGTTCAGACTTTGTTCGCTGATTCTCGCTTGCATCGATTAGTTTGAAGGCCACCCGTTATTGATCCATCCCTTGGGATTGGACTTAAATTCTTCCAAACTTCTAGCTGTTGTGTAATGATGGATTTGTGATCCTTCACGACCTTTTCCCAGCTACAGCCAACGTTCTACGATCAGTGTAACTCGGCTGAACTTCAGAATGTGCAACGGGTCGATGGGAAATAGTTGAAAAACAAGGATACAAATGGAATCAATCCACACCAAAATATGAAGACACAGCACAACCCAAGAGCTAAGAGCACACTGAAGGAACACCAAAAACTACAAGACCAGACAATCAGAATGGGCCTTCCCGGTTCACGTTGTGCGACGAGCCGATGCCCCGTGAGTAGAAAAAAAAACAGATCCTTTCTTCCACGGTTGAACGATTGGAGAAATAAGATCATCGAAATGAGTCCCTGTGAGGGCATGACAAGACTGAAAATTGCTTCGACCATTCTTTGGTTCGATTTTTCTTCAGAAGCAGCAACAACCTTCCTATGCTTCAACTCCATATCCACGGCACTTTTATTTCTGATCTGGTCACGAACACCAAGTATCACGGCATATGAATACCCATCCAGCTCAGAGAATCTACATAAAAATATCAGACATGAAGTTCAGTTGTGCACCTCATGTCGTGTTCCACTCCGTGTAAATCTCCTACTTTCTGTCCATTTTGTCAAGCTTGACAGAACGAAAATCCACATACTCCTGAGAATTAAACGGAACTTCAGCGGCAGAAAGCTCTAGTCACACCATTTGCAAGATTTTCAAATTCCCAGCCGTATTTGCAGCTAGGAGCAAACCCTGTTTCTGTCCCCAGCACACGCTGGAAACAAAGTGCCCATCTTCATTTCCGTGGTCAGAACCAGCTGCAGAATCTGAAGATCCGAATCCAAAAGAAGCGATTGGCGCAGGCACTGACTTGTAGTAAGTAAAGACCTGACCAAACAGTTCGAGTTACTGCAGAACACAACAACTGCAGTAGTAGTCGATGGTCAGAACTCCGCAAATGTACCTCGTTGGTCTCGGAGCCACATGCTATGTAACCATCCCAAGCAGATAGTCCAACAAAATTCTGGGAAAAGCAGAATGTCAATGAATATATGTTGTGGAATGAATCTACGAATTGATTCCTCAGGGGAAAAAAACGCACGAAGCCATCCGTGTAAATGTAAACAACCTTCTCATTGGTATGGCCTCTTAAGGTGAAGACACAAGAGTTGCTGGACGATGCCTCTGAACTTGCTTGCTTCAGATTCCACACCTTTAAGGAGTTGTCCGTGGAAGCGGATACAATGGTTTCTGAGTCCAGAAACTTGACATAGCTTACTGATTTCCCATGTCCAGAAAGTGTCCTCCAAGGAAAACGGGTTTGCCGCACATCATAGCAGTAAATGTTGTTGTCAGCGCACCCGAATGCTAGCAAATAACCTGAGCCGGGAGAGAACTGAACAGAGCAGACACTTGTGCTGCTCTGAATCGTGCTGATTGAGCTTCTCTGCAGAATTTTGATGATGACCACAGTCGGTTTGTAATGGAGACTGTCATATAATAATAGAAAAAATAGACGTATGATCGACATACCTCGTTGATGTGCCAGAGTTTGACGGAGCAGTCATCACTGCTACTCGCAAACTTGGCAGGATCAGATACACAAAAATCCACAGCCCATGCCCTCTTCTGGTGCTCAACATATTGGCACAATCCTTGTGCAGTGTTCGCATCCCATATCTGCTATGGAAGTTATGTCACATAGCCCGAGCAAACGAGCTCGGACAATTCAAAATGGAAACTAAAAGATTCAAGAGCGAGCGATCACCTTTACTATACCATCGTAGTCTGTCGAGGCGATGTAGTTTTTTATGTAGCGATTCCAACAAAAGCAGCTCAGCTTCGAGTTATTCGACATCTCGACCTCCGGGCAATGGACATCAATAGTGCTGTCCAGGAGTCCTGCAATCCCATAAATCTTTATCTTCTTTGATACACCAGCAGTTGCAAAGTAGTCCTCGTCATGGCTCAAATCCACACAACGAATGACCTTTGGAGAGCCGAGGAGATCTCCGCTCCTCAATGATCCCCGCTCCTCGATCTTACTATAACGTGCAAACTTGCACAATCCATCAAAGAAGGCTCCAACCTTCCAGGCAGATGAATCGCTGCCACCTTTCAGCTCGTCAGTCTCCTTTTGCACCTTGGTTTGTAGGTGAGATCTCGCCGCGAAGTAAGCCTCCTCCAGTTGATTAAGATTTCTAATCGGAGTGGTCCCACTATTTGGAACATAAGCAAGATAAGAGGAGGCAGAAACGGACGATCCGAATGTCTGATGGATCTCCTTGAGATCTTCTTCGATGATCCCTATATCATCGACCAGCTTGGCGACCTGTTTCATCTTTTCAGCTTTCAAGGAGACTAAGAAAAGGAGCAACAGCTCGGATTCCGCTATGTCTTCCTCCATTGATATGCTGGGAACATCCCTCGGCTGCGGTTTTTGGGATTTTGGCAATAGCCCCGACTGCAGGATTTCCCTAAGTTGACACAAAAGAAACTCAAATCAATGATCCCAAGGAAGCGTTCCCAGAATTCTTCGCGTAATGCGGACCTTGCTGTGGGACGGGATGTGTGGTCCGGATGAAGCAGCCAAAGGCAAAGGCCAGTCTCTAAAGGATTCTCCAAGAGAAACTCTGGCGGCAGAATCCGGTCTCTCAAACTCGACATGGCAGCACATTTAGCTTCCCATGAGTCAAAGGAGCAGAGCAGCTGAGAGAAAAGGCCTCCCAGGTATGAGCTGATCCAATACAGATTAAGCACCGTGCCCATTAGGCGAAAGGATTGCTCTTACCTCAAAAAGGAGCACACCGAGGCTGTATACGTTCGTTGCAGTACTGCATTCGACTCCCGTGGATTCCTCGTGACAGGCATACCATCTTTTCTCCAACTGAATCACCGAAGGACTGGACTCTGGCGGGCCTAATGGCGCTGCTTCACCCCTGTAATCCCTCTGTGACTGCGTGGAACGAGCAGAGAAGTGTTCCGTCGCCGTCGCTGTGGCGCCTATGTATTTGACTTTGGTCCAAGAATGCAGATAAAAACAAGATGGTCTAAAATCCAGCAACACGACATCCTGAGAGTGGGCAAAGTCGACCAACTCGACTATTTTCCTAAGCAACTCCAGGCTCTCGACTTTGTTCATCTTCGGGTACCCGGGCCTGAGCATCTCTCTCAAGCTAATGCGTTCACCGGAAGATCTCAAGCCTAAACCCTCCCCAACTCGCAACGCATGACGGGCCATTTCCATCGCCTCACTCGGAGAAACCTTAACCCCAGAACCACAGCCGAGTATTCCCTTTCCTTCGATGGATTCCTGCAAAGCCCTTAGGAAGCCACGAGAAGCGGCAAACTCCCTATCAATCTGCTGCCCACGTGACTGTTCTTGTACGAGCTCTTCTCTGCTCCTCGACAAAGCTTCGAGGCCATCCATTGGCTCGGGCAGGCCGAGCCTGTTCGGTAACCAACCTAGATGCTGCATTTGGCCCGGTCGAGGAATGTTCAGGCTTCCTGCATGAGACGCATCATGTAAGCTACTAAGCGCCAGCTCTAGAGCCATGGGTCTCGTTTGCTGATGACTGCGCGGAGGGGTATGCGGAGGGTCGGAACACGAAGAAGAGGGCGGATCGCCATTCCCGCCATCGGCCTCCATTCGGCAACCCAGTTACCCGCCAAAGATACTTTACCAAGAACGAATCAAATATCCCAACCCCCTTCTGTGGCTTCTTGGAGCAGATGGACCACAGGTCAGGATCCCAGAATGTCCCGGAGCCTGACTGTTGCCCTGCCCGTGTGTCGTCCCTTTTTTCCTCGACGTCCTCTGCTTTTTTATAGCCATCGTCTCCCCCAGACCCCGAAGCTTCGTCCGCACCCTGGGATCGCCCCTTGGAGTCCGAAAGAGCCGGATCGCAGCCGACTTGCTTACGGATGAAGTTTACTTGCAAACCCCCTCCCCAATCGTCATCCGGTTAAGGAGGGAGGGAGAGAAGGGGAAGTACGAGGTTTACGTGGATGACTTTGGTCAACCTCAACGTTTGTCGGTGGGGACAGAGGAGTTTTGTCGTCTCGTTTTGGATAACGTCGGATGACCGACCTTACGCGAGGTCCCCTATCAGTAGTAGTAGTAGTAGTAGTAATACTTGGCCCAAGGTGGTCATTATCTCTTTTTTGACACAACAAAAGAATATATGTCCACTCCAGAAGGTCGGAGTTACATGCAAATCTAGCCTTGACTTCTTCTTTTGTCGTATTTTGGGCAGAAGACATGCAACGCCATTATCACGTGAAAAAAACACGTGACACAACCACACACGCACACAGCAGAGATGTCCCACACGCCTCCCAACCCCACCAGAGGACGACAAACTCACGACTTGCGAGGGCGCTTGCGTGCGTAGAAGAAGTAAAAACCGATACGTATTTCTACCCTCATCTTCTCTCGTGTTTGTCCTGTCCCTTTCGGGTCAATTGCCCCAACCGGCATGCAAAAGGCGGAGTCAATTTGGCCTTGAGTCGTTTCAGGGCGACTGACCCTTCCTTTGTCCCGACTCTCTCCCCCCCACCCGACTTTTCCCTTCCTCCCTTCTTCCCTCCGATTTAGACAACAATGTTGTTCGTCGGGAGGAGGATATATGGGAGGTCGCCTGTCTGGTTCGTTTCTCCTCTGCCAAGGAACAGGAAGAGGTCGACTCTCTCTCTCTCTCTCTCTCTCTCCCAAGCTCACCCTTTTTTCCATTAATTATGTTTTTCGGGGGGGTAATTAGAGGTTAGGCGTCTTGGGTTGTTTTGGGTTGGTATATACTTTAATAGGGGAATCGGAATAAGGATTGGTATTACTGTTAAGCTGTTTATTTTGATTAGATTAATGGTGGAAAGGCACTTTGTCCGATTCCACACGCCTCCCAATTCCATTTCGGCCCATGTTGATAGAATCGAGGTGGAAGAGGAGGAGGAGGATGCTCTTCGTTCTGTGTGATTTGATTATTGTTTTTGTTATCAGAAAGGAAAAGAAAAAGGTTCCTCTTTTTGGTTGTCTTCCATGTTCCACTGAAGTTGTTCTTATGCCTCCTGCTTCCGGGAAATTGCCGGTTCTGTGATTTGTTTATTACAGTCAAGCAATGGAGAGGATGGGGGCTGGGATAAGAAGAAGGTTCGGTCGATGAGCATTTCATTTCGCCCGGGTGGTGGCGAGAATATTCTGTGGTGGGGTTGTGTTTGTTGTTGTTGTTTCATTCTTCATGTATGAGAGATGTGGATGCGGATACCATTTGTTTTTTATGTTTTTCGGTAGTGAATGCGATCTTTGTTCTGGGTCCAGACAGGAATTCGATTCCGATCTTGCTTAACTCCGAAGCGCCAGCGTGAGAGATGCCGTGCCCGAGTTTTTGTTTAAGTCGCCTAGACGTTCACGGGACGTTCTTTAAAAGTCATGCCATGTTTGCTTTCGTTACTCGCAGCTGAAGGAGGCGGGGCAGGCGAACGTCGACCATGTTGGACAAGGGCGAAGGGATGGATTTCGATGGGGTTGTGGATGAGTTCGAGGCTGTGACTAGAGATGCAAAGAGGGTTCAGGAAGATACGCTCCGTCGGATCCTGGAAGAGAACTCTCGGGCTGAGTATTTGCTCAACTTGGGCCTCAAGGGAAGAACCGACGTCGAGAGCTTCCGGGAAATTGTTCCGCTGGTTACTCACACGGACCTGGAGGCTTATATCCAGAGGATAGTGGACGGCGATGCATCTCCGATCCTGACAGGGCGTCCCATTACTACGATTTCCTTGAGGTAAGGTTGACTAGGATTTCGGGTATGATGATTCGAACGCCGGAGGATGTACAGGGTGACCTTATGTGTGACCCATGTGATGTTGCAGTTCCGGTACGACTCAGGGAAAGCCCAAGTATGTTCCCTTCAACGACGAGCTTGTGGATTCGACGATGCAGATATTCATGACGTCTTTCGCATATCGAAACAGGTGAGTTTGTGCTTCCTATCTGAAATGATTTTGCGCGTAAGTATTACAAGTGAAGTGACCCACCGCCTGACGTTGCCGATGTGTCCGTGACAGAGAATACTCGATAAGTAACGGGAAGGCGTTACAGTTCATCTACAGCAGCAAGCAATTCAAAACAAAAGGTGGCCTAACTGCTGGCACGGCCACGACCAATGTGTTCCGGAGTTCCCAATTCAAAAGCACGATGACTGCGATGCAGTCACCCTGCTGCAGCCCGGACGAGGTGATATTCGGCCCCGATTTCCATCAGTCCTTGTATTGCCATCTCCTGTGTGGCCTCATCTTCCGGGAAGAAGTACAGTACGTGTCCTCCACGTTCGCCCACAGCATAGTATACGCATTCCGGACTTTTGAATCTGTATGGGCAGAGCTCCTCGATGATATCAGGCACGGAGTCCTCACGGATCGAATCACCGTCCCGTCAATCAGGGACGCGATGTCGAAGCTGCTGACGCCGAACGAGGACTTGGCTGATCTGATCCATGCCAAATGCTCGAGGTTGAGTAATTGGTATGGTCTAATCCCGGAGCTTTTCCCGAACGCCAAATACTTGTATGGAATAATGACAGGATCGATGGAGCCTTACTTGAAGAAACTGAGGCATTATGCTGGAAACTTGCCCCTGGTGAGCGCTGACTATGGTTCGTCTGAGGGATGGATTGGAGCCAACGTGAATCCCAAGCTCCCACCGGAGCAGGCATCCTTTGCCGTACTCCCTAATATCGGCTACTTCGAGTTTATCCCTCTCGGAGAAAAAGCGCAAGCTGGTGAGATGCGACCAATAGGCCTGACCGAAGTTGAGATCGGAGAAGAGTATGAAATCCTTGTCACAAATTTTGCAGGTACCATTCTTACCGAAATAATCAAGCACTTAGATTACTGCATTAAGTCATGGCTGACATCCCTGTCATTTTCGAAACATCGAAATCCTGCAGGACTATACCGATACCGCCTTGGCGACGTGGTGAAGGTGGTCGGATTCCACAACTCCACCCCGGAGCTCAAGTTCGTGTGCCGCAGCAACCTCCTCCTCATGATCAACATCGACAAGAACACGGAGAAGGACCTGCAGCTCTCAGTCGAGTCGGCTGCCAACCTACTATCCGATGAGAAGCTGGAGGTGGAGGACTTCACTAGCCATGTTGACCTGACGACGGACCCGGGCCACTACGTGATATTCTGGGAGATAAGCGGCGAGGCGAGGAGCGAGGATCTGATGAGGGAGTGCTGCAACTGCCTCGACAGGTCGTTCGCGGACGCGGGCTACATGAGCTCTCGGAAGGTGGGAACGATCGGGCCGCTCGAGCTGAGGGTCGTGAGGAAGGGGGCGTTCCAGAAGGTCCTGGACCATTTCCTGGGGCTCGGCGCGGCAGTCAGCCAGTTCAAGACGCCGAGGTGCATCAGTCCGAAGAACAGGGCGACGTTGGAGATCCTCAGCGGGGAGGTCGTCAAGAGTTACTTCAGCACAGCCTACTAAAAACCCAAAAAGTGTCATAGGAGATTGCATAATCCAGTGAGTGATTGTATCATCACCGTCTTCCTAATCATCGTCCTAATCATGTGTAGTCGATCACAAGAAAACATAATGTTAGTGGTTGGGTGGGGAGGGGTAATCACAGTTGACGTGGAACACGGGAAGACGAGTTTGGAGGGTTTCGAATTATTATTATAATATCTTTTTTTATTTATTTTTAGTATTTTATAATTTATTTCTTTATTAGTTTCCTATTTCGTTTAGAGTTCATGGTCTTTATATATGCCTCGAAGACATTATTTAAGAGAAATTAGACTTTTTATTCGAGAATAAACCCAATTTTTTTTCGTTAGAAGTACGTTTTTCTTCTACGCGTTTATCGTCCCGTGTTAGGTGGTAACAGAGCGAAGGTTTTACCCTCAACGTAACGATGGTTGACCAAATCGGTACGAATGTTAATCTCGCTGACGTGCTCAGAGAGATCAGAAATTTATCCACGGCAGTGCAGGCGCTTACAGTACGCGTGGAGTGATCGGAGGCGGAGCCATCGACCAAGCCTGGGAAATACATTTGATACTAGGAAAAGAGGTGTGATAGAAAAGGGGAAGGAGAAGGAGGTGGTGAATAAACAGTCATATAAGTGTTATAGATGCGGAGAACCGATGCATAAATCAAATATTTGCCCCTAGCATCGACAAGTGAATGTGGCTGATTATGATGAAGGTGAGAATGAGGAGGAAGAAGGAGTTTGCGAGCCCGATGGGGGAGACGAGGATGCGCAGCAGACTTTTATCGTTCGAAAGGTCTTGCTGGCCTCCCGACAAGACGATTCCCAGCGTAATGCCTTGTTTCGTATCAGGTGCACTATTTCTAATCGTATCTTCGAGGTGATAATTGATAGGGGCAGTTGCGAAAATATTATATCTCGAAGCCTGGTTAACACGTTGAAATTACCTGTGGAAAAACATCCTGAGCCTTACAACATTATTTGGATTACGAATGGTGAGGGAATTAAGGTGAAGGAAAGATGTCGTGTGCCGCTATCGATAGGTAAATATTATAAGGATGAGGTTATGTGCGATGTGGTGGATATGAATGCTTGTCAATTATTGTTTGGCAGGCCGTGGCAGTTTGATCTTGGTACTACGCATGATGGACGGAGGAATGTTTACCAGTTTTCGAAAGATGGGAAGAAGATTACGTTGCTGCCTTTGGGATTTAAATACAAAACTGACCCTCAGAGGATGGGAAATCTCTTAACAATTACTCGATCTAAGTCGAAGTTGGTGGTGGATGCTCGGGCTGCTAAGGAGATTCATATTTTACTGGTTAAAGATGTGCTCCTGACTGGGGCGGGTGAATCGTATGGGGTGGTTTCAAGCTCCGTGCGGGAGTTGTTGAGAGAATTTCAAGAGCTAGTGCCTGACGAGCTTCCTTCCGAGCTGCCACCATTGAGAAATATCCAGCATCTCAATTGATTTGTTTCCAAGAGCGACTTTACCGAATTTGCATCAGTATCGGACGAGCCCTAAGGAGAGCGAGATATTGCAGCGGATGGTGGAGGAGTTGCTTGTTAAGGGGTTGATCCGGGATAGTATGAGTCCTTGTGCAGTCTCGGCTTTATTAACTCCAAAGAAGGATGGATCCTCGCGAATGTGCGTGGACAGTCGGACTATTAATATTATCACTATGCGTCATTGATTTCCGATTCCACGATTGAAGGCTATGTTGGATAGGCTGTCCGAGGCTAAAATATTTAGCAAGATTGATTTACGAAGTGGTTAGCACCAGATTCGTATCAGACCGGGCGATAAGTGGAAGACAGCTTTCAAGACGAAAGAGGGCCTCTATGAGTGGCTTGTTATGCCCTTCGGATTGTCGAACGCTCCTAGCATGTTTATGCGGTTGATGAATGAGGTGCTCAAGCCATTTACGGGAAAATTCGTTGTGGTTTACTTTGATGATATCTTGATCTATAGCGTTGACGAGGTTCAACACGTGGAGCATTTGTGACAGGTGTTGTTTGTGCTACAGGTTAATAAGCTTTATATCAATCTCAAGAAGTGCAGTTTCGTACAAACGAACCTTCTCTTTTTAGGGTTTATTGTGAGTGGTGATGGTATTTGTGTGGATGAGACTAAGGTTAAGGCGATTCGAGAGTGGCCGGTGCCAAAGTCCGTGCCAGAAATCCGCAGTTTCCACGGCCTTGCTACTTTTTATCGGCCAAGGTTGTCAAAATCGAGATCTTACGTAGAATCGGGAGGGGTCTGTAAAATCGTAACTCGTAGGATTGTAAGTGAAATCTGAAGAGTTTACAAAATTGTGATTTGAACACGCATATGTCTGCATACATGATAACATGCCCATCAAAAAGCTCAACAAACTCAATTACATCTTCAGTCCACTTAAAATTTAGGTATGCTCTAGAATAGATTTGTTGTTTCTGGCTGGAAAAAAATCATCAAGCGGAAGAACAGCGAGAAGATCAAATGTCGAGAACTCATAAACGAGACTATAGACTAGCACGACTCTATGCCACAAACTGGAGAAACAATTCAATACATATGCTATGTTTGACAGCTTCTTTCAGCCACATCTTCCTGAAAAAGAACAAAACTATCTTTCCCAGTTTTTTGTTTTAAGATTAATATTTCATAGGGATTGAGTTCGAGGCAACAAAAAGTTGATTATTAACACACCGAAATTCGAACAAACCCATCTACCCCACAAAAGATAGTGGGATTGAGCTCGAGGGAGAGATGCCGGCTGCTGGAAAGCACTGATCCTGAAGGGGTAGTGTATTTCGAGAGGAAAAGTAAAAAAGAGGAAGGATGAGGCAATGAACAAATTGCATTTTTTATTTAATTCAATTTAGTCCATGTAGTCCTCACATTTGAAATTTTTTACAAATTAGTCTAATGAACAAATGGTTAGGTGGGCTTGGGTTTAGATGGGTTGCGTTAGTGGACTATCTCTAATATTTGGCCCGCCTCAAGCGATTTTACGATTTACTACAATTTTACGATCCTACGTTTCCGCTTTTGATTTTGCGATTTTACAATGATTTTACAATGATTTTACTATACAACGTTTTCTATACTGATTCAACTCGTTTCTTCCCACAAAATCGTAAAATCGGACGATTTCACGAGTAAAATCGCAATTTTGACAACTATGTTATCGGCCATTTATTCGCAATTTCAGCACTTTAGTAGCTCCGTTGATTGACTGTTTGAAGAAGGGAAAGTTTTAGTGGGGTTTGGAGCAGACGAGGAGCTTTGAGCTTATCAAAGAGAAGCTATGCACTGCTCCTGTGCTTGCACTTTCTAGTTTCGAAAAATTATTCGTGATTGAGTGTGATGCGTGTGGAGTTAGGATTGGCGCAATCCTTTCTCAAGAGGGCAAGCCAGTGGCTTATTTTAGCGAGAAGCTAAGTGATGCTCGGCGGAAGTGGTCGACCTATGACCAAGAATTTTATGCTGTTGTTCGAGCTCTCATGCATTGGGAGCATTATCTTATTCAGGAACAGTTCGTCTTGTATACTGACCATCAGGCCTTGAAGTACATCAACAGCCAAAAGAGTATTAGCAAGATGTATGCGAGGTGGGTTACTTACTTACAGTAGTTTCCTTTCACGTTGAAGCATAAGTCCAGCAGTCAGAATAAGCCAGTGGACGCCTTGAGTCGGCGTGCTACCTTGTTGGTGACGATGAGTCATGAGGTTACAGGTTTTGAGGTTCTTCGTGATTTATTTGCTGTTGATGATGACTTCGGTGATATTTGGGAAAAACTTCCTTTTGAGGATTTTCATGAGCAAGAAGGATTTCTCTTTAAGGGGAATCGATTGTGTATTCCACGTACGTCTTTGAGAGATAAGTTGATTCGTGACTTGCATGGTGGTGGTTTGAGTGGACATCTGGGTCGAGAAAAGACTATTGCTAGTCTCAAGGAGCGATATTATTGGCCTCAGTTAAAGAGGGAGGTTGGACAGTTCGTGAGTCGTTGTCATGTTTGTCAAACGACTAAGGGCCAAGCGCAAAATACTGGGCTTTACATGCCTTTGCTAGTTCCTGAGGCTATATGGGAGGATCTGTCCATGGATTTTATCCTTGGCCTACTTCGTACTCAGTGTGGAGTTGATTCCGTGTTCGTGGTAGTTGATTGGTTCTCCAAGGTGATGCACTTCATCCCTTGCAAGAAAACGTCGGATGCTTCACATTGTTATAACCCAATTTTTTTCTTTTCCACAAAAATCACAAAAAATACTGAAATCATCTAAAATCAATAAAAATAATCTAAAACCAATAAAAATCATCCAAAATCACTAAAATCCCACAAAATCATAAAAAAATCTAATTAAAAATAATAATACATATTCCCTATAGATAGCTAGACCCGAGATGGAGCTAGGGACGGAAAAAACACACACGGAGAGGAAAAGAACGCTTGAAAGAAAGTCGAGACTTCGTCGTCACCAAAGGTAGGGTTCTTTTTTTATGTTTCATTGGTAGAGATTGCATCATATTATCCCAGCCGGCCGAGCATCCCTTCGTTCATCGACACGACCCCTAACTCGTTTCCCCTGGAATGCAAAGCGCTCGACAACTCTCTTCACGACTCGCGTTATTCGACAATCCAATAAATTCTTTCATTTGCTTCTGTTTAATTAGATGAATTTATCTACTTTGATTCTTTTGACTTTTTGCAACCAGCAACGGCGGCGTCCGCGACACTGGTGAAGGTGGTCCAATTCAGAAGTATGCTACGGGCAACAGCACAGTTGACTTGTACACCCTGTACGGGAGGGTTCGATGCAGCCCTGATTTGAGTAGTCACTTCTGTAGCAATTACCTGGGTTATATCACGGGCTGCTACCACATAATTGGACTGAAGGAGGAGTTACGACACCTAGCCGTCGCGTGAAGTATAGTACAATATGCTTCTTTGGCCCTATCGCTGTCTCTCTCTCAACTCCTACATCGACCCCTCCATCGATCCAATCAGGGGAGTCCAACTCATCTACAAAATGGATAATCATTGCTGTTGCATGCGGTTTCGCCGTTTTTGTCATCGTCGATGTGGTTGTCATTGTTTTGTTCATAGCAAGGCGAAACAAACGTATTTTGGAACGATCAATGACTGAAGATCACGACGACATTAGCGTGGCAGATTCTCTACAGTTCAATCTTGACGTCACCAGGATGTTGGGGCGGTTGCTGAGAGTTTGGGAGCGGAAAGCAAGGGTCCCGGGAGTAATGAGTGGCCTGGGATTAGGCACCAGCACAGTCAGAGTATGGATGGGCCTACGGGTATTAAGCCGAAGATGCCCATCTCAGGTTCCGAGGAGGTTTCGCCCGCCGATGCTAAGAAGGTCATGTCTGCTGCCAAGCTCGCAGAACTTGCTCTGATTGATCCCAAGCGTGCGAAGAGGATTTGGGCAAATAGGCAGTCAGCTGCAAGGTCAAAGGAATGAAAGATGCGGTATATTGCTGAGCTGGAAAGGAAAGTGCATACCCTGCAAACAGAAGCTACAACACTCTCTGCTCAGCTCACACTTCTCCAGAGGGAAACAAGTGGTTTGACTGCTGAGAATACTGATTGAAATTGCGCCTGCAAACAATGGAACAACAGGTTCATTTGCAAGATGCATTGAATGAGGCTCTGAAGGAAGAAAATCAGCACTTGAAGGTGCTTACTGGGCAAGCAATGCCTAATGGTGGACCAATGATGTACTATAATTCCTTTGGATCTAGCTAGCCGTTTTACCCCAACAACCAGACTCTGCACACTCTTTTTGAGAAGCAGCGGCAGCAGCAGCAGGTGGCAGCAGCAGCTGCAGCAGCCAAATCACAGAGAAACTAGCTTTGGAGACGGTGGTTTTCGTCATTGTGTCCAAAGATGGGCAAAGGGTGATACCATTGAGGAGTTCTTAGCCAAGAAACCCAGGATCAAAGGGGAAACACGACAAGCCCAAGCCTTGGGATGAGGACCCCAGTATTAATCATTGGAAGATCGACAGGTTCGACCCCTTTTGGAACGAAACCGGCCTGCTTGAGGTCAGCTCCTTCTCCACCCTCTTCCCCAAGTACAAGGAGAAGTACTTGCAGGAGGCTTGGCCCTCGGTTAAATCCGCTCTCAGTGAATGTGAGGTGGCTTGCGAACTCAACCTCGTTGATGGCTCTATGACTGTTTCGACCACCAGAAAGATCAAGGATCTGAAGTATCGGGAGGTTCCCTATTTCATCGGGAATCAGTCCTGTGATATTGTTGCTGCCAAGATAAACCTCTTGCAGCCCTTTGAATTCGTCCAAAGAAACGAGAAGTTTACCGGAAATGAAGCTGTGATTGGCCGCCAGTGACTGAAACTGAAACTGTGTTTTTTTCCTTGTTCTTATTTGAACCTCGGGAATCGACCCGAATATGATGTTGTGTTGAACAACGAGGAAAATGAAAGATGGGGAGCTGATCACGCCAAACGGAACTGAACCAGAAATCGAGTTGAAGCTGACATCGAGTCTGTACAGCTTGGTGCAGTTTGCTAGCGACTCCGGAATCGATCCGGTCAATGAATTGTTGCTGACATCGAGCGTCTGGAGCAGAGGACAGTCTCCGAGAGAAGGAGGGATAGAGCCGGCGAACCTGTTGTTGAACAACTGAACTCCTCTAAGGTTGGGAAGGAATCCCAACGCAGAAGGTATTGGCCCTCCGATCACGTTATCGTGAAGGCTGAGCTTCCTCAGAGCCTGGAACTGTTCGATCTTCTCGGTCAACCTCCCTCCAAGATTGTTCCACGGCAACTGCAGAACGATGACCTGTCCCTGGGCGCACTTGATCCCAGCCCATCCCCCGGAACACGCTCCGAAATCCGTCAACCAGTGCTCTCCTGACAATGCGGCAGCTCTCCACAGCTCTCCGTCGGCGTTGCTTCATGCTGGGATGCTCGCGGCTGAGGTGTTGGGGAAGACAGGCTTGCAAGCGTGGGAATCCATCCCGATCATGCCGAAATCAAAGCCGTCGACGAGTTTCGACCACCTCCACTTCTCTTCTGCATCAATCGGACCTAGTCATGAAACGTAAGGTTTCTTCCTATTTCGACTTTTCAATATCCTATTTTGACTTATTTCTATTTCTTCTGATGATAGAAATTTTGCCCGTGAGTTTGTGTTTTATTGTTTTTATTCTAAGTTGGGACTGGTTTCCTTTTACTACAAATTCCTCTGCTACGTGGATTAAAGATTTATGCCATGGTCAGCAACTTTCCTTTTGAAAGCAAAATTTGTTATGTTTCCTCATAAATCCTCGCAATCTTCTTATGCGAAAATTTCTACATTAATAGAATTTTTATTATTCGTCACGCTAATATTTTTGTCTCTTATCATTTTAAGTCTTTTTCTCTGTTAACTAGTCAAAATTATGTTGAACTTGTTATACTGAAAATCATGACTACACCTTTCTATTTCTAATTTGCTGCGCGTTTCATTATTTTAAAATTATTGTGAAATGACAAAATTGTTTAGTGCGTATTCGAAACTTGATTATTTCTTCTCGAACGGTTTACTTCGTTGTTGTAGTCTTTATGCAGGTATCTCGGGGGCGTGTCTTGCGGACAACCAAGACACGCACCCCATTCAACGTATTCAAGACAACGGAAATTATGTATATTCGAGGGGTTATTTGGATTCTCGAAGGTCAAGACCCTCTGAAGACGGCTTCGCACTCACCAACGTGACGGCATCAACGGCTCGCCAAATTCGCCGTAAACCTATCCTAAAACGGCACCGTGAGATATAAACGCTAACGGGGGCGTTCTATATAGAGTGAAAAATGGTACAAAATGAATTTATTTTTTGGCTTAGAAACTGTTAAGGGCATTAATAAATCTATGATTGTCTGCATTTTTGCCCCAAAATCAACTTTCAGGAAATATTCTTCTAAAAAATGATTCACGTAGACATTTTAAGCATTATTGCGCTCGAGATCATTTTTTTATATGTCAAACAATGTTTTCTTCTAAAATCGAGCTCAAATAAATCGGACATCGGAAACACACGATAAAAGCCTCTCTTTTTTTTGTGATGCATGCGATTTAGTAATCCCTAATTCCCGAACCTTAACGAATCTCTAGTTTTTCTAACTTGAACTTAAAATAAGTTAGTGACGACTCCAACACATTTTCAAAATCCGAAGCCTTATCGTCAAGGGAGGATATTCATTTTAAATGGAATCGGAAACGGGATCACCCGCGATACACATATAACACGATTGTTCTTTCGAGAGGTTGTTCGTTTGCATGGTGTGCCCAAGTCCATCACTTCTTATCGTGATACTAAGTTTCTTAGTCAATTTTTGATGACTTTGTGGCGAATGTTCGATACATCGTTGAATTTTACGAATACGGCTCTCCCGCAGACTGATGGGCAGACCGAGGTTGTTAATCGAACTCTTGGAAACCTTATTCGTTGCATTTGTGGCGATCGACCCAGACAGTGGGATCATGCCTTGGCGCAGGCAGAGTTTTCCTTCAACAACACCGTTCATAGATCCACGGGAAAGTCACCTTTTGCTGTTGTTTACCAGAAAGTGCCGCGACATGCAGTTGATTTAGTGATGTTGCCGCAAGCTGCTGGATATAGCACGGCCGCAACAAATTTGGCAAAAGCTTCGCTCGACGTACAGGCCGAAGTTCGTGAGAAATTATTGGAGACGACTCAGAAATTTAAGGAAGCGGCCGATAAACATCGTCGCATTAACTTGTTCGAGGTTGGTGATCAAGTGATGGTTTTTCTTCGTCGTGAACGCTTTCCTATTGGCAAATACCATAAGCTGCAACCGAAGAAGTATGGGCCATATGAGATTGTGCGTAAGATTAATGATAATGCATATGTGGTTGACTTACCCGAGTCGATGGGCATATCTCGCACATTCAATGTGGCGGACTTGTGGCGCTATTTTCCTCCGGAGCTTTCTTGTTATCCAGATCACTCGGGGTCGAGTTCTTTTTAAGTGGGGGAGACTGATGTGGAACATGTGGAGGGCGAGTTTTGGGCTGCCAAGGATCGTTCGAAAGGTGTTCGTCGACAAAAGTCGAAATGGGCGTAACTTTTGCGTTTGTGCTCAGAATCGCTATTATAATTTCTTTTTATTTATTTTCAGTATTATTGATTTCCTATTTTGTTTAGAACTCAGGATCTTTATATACGCCTGTTTAAGAGTGTTGGATCGTTTATGTACACTAAGAGGGGGGTGAATTAGTGTTTATCACTTTTTCGCCCTTTCTCGGTGTAAACGGAAGCGTACTGTATCACAGCAGAGCGTTTCTCAGAATGAGAAACACCTTACTGTAACTGTTACGATTTTGTCGAGTAGGTTTTCGTACGAGTGTTGCGCGATCGTAATGGACACAGTGATTTATAGTGGTTCGGCCTTAATTGACCTACGTCCACTTTCCACCAATAAGGTGATTCCACTATATAAAATAATGGGTGCAAAAAGCCCTTGCACTAGGCGTATGTTCCTCTCACAAAGTGAGATTTAGAATCCCGTACAATAGATGATCACTCCTGGCAACGGTCAGCTCCTCACACAGTGGACGTCTTCTCGTTTCCAGCAGAATTATGCTTATCCTCAGCAGTTGGTAGCTCAATGGATTCCACACAGCTCGTTGTCGCTTAATATAAACCTGACTTATCAAAGAACATAGACAACGTTATGTTAGAGTATAAATCCTCACAGATAATTCCTTACGGTGAAGAATGTATTCTCAGAGAGTAGCTCGTTTCTGCTTCACAGCGAAGGATTGCTTCAGCACTTTATCGTTCAGCAGAGGATTTCCACACAGATCTTGTCTCTCCTTAAGATAAGCCTGCACTTGTTTAAGAGACAACTACAAAGTTGAACCACAAAGATCACGAAGATAGGAACCACAAAGATCACAAAGAAAACCACAAAGCCACTTAGAAGGTATCCGTCCTACACTCAGTTCGGACGTGCACGGTTACCACAGCCGTGACTCACTGCACTGCACACCCAGTGCCTAGGGTAAAATTTTCCGATCCGTTGGCTTCCACGTAACCTGCTTTACTAACCCTCTGTATCAGGCGTTCAAGACTTCTGCACAGCACCCCTGTGCTCGGGAGGAACTCTTTCCACTCCAGCGGCGTTCCCAACTCCTGCTCTACCCTGCAGGCACGAGACTTCTGGCGCGCACCCGCAAGTGCGTGTCTAACTGCTCAAACTCCGTAGGCTCGAGACTTCCCTGCGAAAAGACACGACAAGAACGGCTTCTTGCCGATGGGTCAGCAACCGGTTACTGAATTCAGAGCAGGTATTCACTTAGCTTCCCTCAGACGATTCGCCGGCTGCTCGTTGAACGCACCGAGGACACCTAGTCCCTCTCAGACGATCAAAGGATCTGACCTCAGTCCCTTGACACTCTCACACGCAGCTTGCAAGAGAAAGATCCAGGAGACACTTAGCACCTTCTGCTCTCCGTCGACGCACAAAGCTCACACAGACCACACAGATGCACAAAGGCAGAGAGAAAATGTCGTCCTTGGTCTAATTATAAAGAAGAAGGAGGACGGAAATCGTCTAGGCAATCAACAAGATTTATTGCCAAAACTGGCCGTGAGGACACCGGTCTGCTCAACGTTCGCTGTCCCATAGAAGGAAAGATCCAACGGTAACTTCCTCCATTCGCATCAATTAGATAATTTATTTCCAATCTATATTATCTTATCTGATCGATTGTGATAATCAACAATATTTGTCTTGATATTTTCTCCCATTACAGCGAGACGTTGCCGCAGGGAATCAGAGATATATTTTGTTTCCAAAAATAGCAACTGGAAAGATAATCTCAATATATTTTGTTGCCTAATAGTTTATAATAAGATCATTAGGCTACGTTAAACGAACCTAGACACTCAGAATAATTATCTGAGATAGATTAAAATAAATCTTGGAATAAATCATGATTATTAAAAATATGTTTTCATATTTTCAACTTCTATGCGTAATATCACAGTAACAGTGTACTGGAACGCAATAATATATAACTGCTACTAGCTGCGGTTCAGCAACGTATTGCTCAAGCTCATCACTAAGAATAAACACATAACTTGTGAAACATTATCACTGACCACAAGTAACATGTCGTTTACCACCAGTAACATGTCGCTTAAGTTCATCATCAAAACCAGGTCAACGAAAAGAAGTACATATCGAACATAAACTCAATTTTTTTTCATTAAAAGTACGTTTTTATCTTTTACGTATTTATCGTGTAGTGTTAATATATCCCACTTAGACTTCCCATCGATGCAGTTGCAGTACATGTATGAATGTTGTTGTGAACACTCCCGGACAGTCCTGTTAACTTCTGGTCGGAAAGTACCCCTCCCCCCTCCACCCTCTGATGTTAAAACACTGCTTCCCCTGTCAGTGTAATAACTCGAAATCATGTTCATTTCCTCCCTTGAATTCAAGGAGAGATATGATTTCCCTTTCCCATGACTTCCTTCTCATTTTTGCTTTTCCTTTTCTTCCACTCTGCTACTGCTACTGCTTTCACTTCTTTCCACAGAGTTCCAAAACCCTGCTTTTTTCTTCCCTCTCATTGAAATTGTACCCGGACAGAATAAAGCCGAAAGCAAGGAAATATAAAAAAGACAGGAAATCAAATAGCAGAAAAGATGAAAAGTGGGGGTGGTCGTCATCGGCTAATGCCCATTTTCCCCTTTTCCTTTCCCTGGAGAACGACATTGGCATGAGCTTAAAGCAGCTTCGGGTCGATCCCTCCCATTTTTCCTCATCGGTCACAAAAGGGACAGTCTTTGATCCCGTGAACACACACAAAACCCCCCTCCCTTCATCCCCACAGCCTCGACAAGGTTCACCCAACCGAAAGGGACATTAATTAGGACAAGGACTAACGATCCTGTAAGAAAAGACAACCTCGAATCTCCTGTCCGGAAAAAGGAAGGAAAACAAGGAAGTTGGCTTTTTTTTTTAAGGGGGTTAGTTCCTGTGTGTTTCTAAAGTTGGGTGGGCGGAAGAAGAGGAAGGGGGGATGGAGAGTGCGGAGAAGGTGAGGCTGGTGAAGTGTCCCAAGTGCCAGAACGTCCTCCCTGAGCTACCCGACTACTACGTCTACCAGTGTGGCGGCTGCGGAGCCGTCCTCCACGGTTAAACCCAAAGCTTCTCCCCTGTTGTTGTCACTGCTGGAGGCTCCATTCTTGTGGTTGTTTGTTTTGTGGGATGTTGTTGGTGACATCATTTTCCTGTTGTTTTGTTCCTTTTCTGAATGATATGGAAAAAAGTTCCCATCTTGATGTTTGGAGATGCCCTTTGGGGGGGGGGGGGGGGGGGGTCGCTGATTTATGTCGATGGCTGCTGTTGCAAGAAAGTGTCTTGGGTGTCACTGTTTCTAACCTCTGCATTTGGTTTCAGTGAGAAGATGGAGCGATTTTTTTAAGCTGTAGTAGTTGCCCTTTTGATTTCGAGAGTACATTGTTCGTCATGCTTGTGCTTTTTTGTCGATGATTAACGGATATCATGTTGTGATCTGCAGCGAAGGGTGAGTTCCGGGACGGCAAGTGCGTTCCTGAAAGCTGCGATGATGAGAGCAATGGAGCTGTTATCAAGACGGCAGAGGGATGCCCTGTAAGGTCTGCAGCTCACTCGGGTGGTGTTGTTGCTGTTCAGGATATAGAACCGGGTGTTGGATCTCTGAATTTGGATAGAAGATCATCGGAGGAAAGCATTATAGATGCGGTACCCAGTGTTGGAGAAACTGACGACAGAAATGGTAAAGGGATGGCGGGCGTAGATGTGAAGAATCCAAACATTAACATGCCTGGGATCTCGCTTGATGGAGAAGGTGGTGGCTTTAGAAGCCGTGCTGGTTGTGAAAGTGAGCTGCAAAAGACAGAACCTGTTTCCGGGGGGCGAAAGAGTGGCGCTGGCTACCTCGTCGGATCTGTAAAGGACAGATTTTCAATGTTCAAGTATCCTGACGAAGGTCCATCAAACTGCAATTTCACTGTGAATTATGATAGTCCTGAAGCACTACTTCCTGGGAAGCACTATACCCTAGATGGGGGTAGCGGAGTTCGTATACTGGAAAGAGATCGGGCAGAACTGCTGAGAAAGTTGGACGAGCTTAAGATTCAGCTCTTGCAATCTCATGATATTGGCAGTGCTACACAAGAAGGTACACCTGTGAATGGGGGTACGGCTCGTCGAGATGCCTTTGGAAACTCTAATGCTCACTCTCCTGTTTTCTCATCGATGTCGCTTGAGCAATTTGATGCCTACAGACATAGTGCCGGACTTCCTTACTTTGGCCAGTACCCCAACTCGCGTCCTCTTGCTAATGGACAGAATCCGGTGCATAATCCCGATGCATCGTTCCCGTATCCCAGATTTGTCGATCACCATGTTACGCAGATGCACAGGTCCTGTCCAGGTCCATATGACAGGGTGCTGCCGCACGGCCTCATCTCTGGACAATACCTCGATCCTTCTTGTGATCCTTTCGGGCCAGTTCCAACCGCTTCAATCCCTCACCAGTCTACTCATGCTTGCTTTACTTGTAACAACGACCACGGGGAGGCTTCTTCTTCAGTTCCTCCGTCTACATTTTACAGGAAGCATCCAAATGTTTCTCTGAGTAAAGGGTTGCATTATTCAGAGCATCCGAGCAGATTCAGATCTCATTGTATTGGTCCTAAATATGCTGCCACTCCATTTATTTCCAATTTGCATCATTCGCACCTTAGGCAACCTGGCCAGCTTAATTCCGAGGGCTTCACGCACAACAGGGCTCACAGGATGGTGTCATTCGATGGAAGTCGCAGGAGCCGTCCAGTCATTGGTGGTGCCCCATTCTTGACTTGCAGTTGTTGCCTGGAGTTGCTGCAGCTTCCTAGGAAGTTCCTGTCGAAAACAACAAAGAAGGGGAAAATTCGATGCGGGGCGTGCTTCGCGCTGATTATTTACAATCTAACTAATAGAAAGCTCGTGTTTACTGGTAGGACTAGGACAGAAGTTAAGAAGGCAACTGCTCCAGACGAAGATAGCTCCTGTGAGGTGATTAAGGGAAGCTACGTGCAACCTCAAGACTACATTACTGCCGCTTTTTACGGATTTTCCTCCGACGACAATGATAACGTGGGTCAGGATGTGTTGTCTTCTGAAAGACAGAGAGTTTCATCCACCGGCTGCAATAACCCGAGCCTGACCAACTTGCAGGAGATGGAAAGCATCTCCCCTGACATATCCGATCAAGACAATAGCCCTACTGGTTTGGATAATTCAGGCGACTCTGTGCAGCAAGCGACGAATGTTGTCAAGCGTTCTCCTCTGCCAGCTGGTTCTCCGCTCCAGGAGCATTTCGATCACTCTTCACGTGATCATTCTGCCAACCGTTTCGGTAAAGGGAATAGAAGCAGCAGGTCCGATCATGAGAAGGTCCTGTCAAACAAGGCTGTCTCGAGGCAAAATTCCTTACAGGAGACAACTCTTACTACGGAGATGGAGATGTCATTCGAGAAACTCTCTGATAACGCCATATCAGGGGACTCTGGGGATGCTAACGGAGAGCATGACCGGCCCAAAGGAAACAAGGGGGAGTCCTTCCTGTCGAACATATTCAAGAAGAGTTTCAAGGATCTTTCCAGGTCTGGTCAAGGAGAGGAACACGGCAAAGGAAGAAAAGTCTACATAAACGGGCATCTTATTCCCGATCGGTTGACGAAGAAAGCCGAGAAGCTGGCCGGACCGATCCAAGCTGGGAAGTACTGGTATGATTTTCGAGCTGGCTTCTGGGGCGTCATGGGCGGCCCTTGCCTTGGTATAATCCCGGTGAGTCATTCGTCTTCCGTTACCTACTGTGATGAATGAAAGTATGGAATACCATTACATCGCATGTCTCTCGCAGCCATACATTACCTACTGTGATGAATGAAAGTACGGAATGCCATTACATCGCATGTGTCTCGCAGCCATACATTCAGGAATTCAACTATCCCATGAAGGAGAACTGCGCAGGCGGGGATACTGGGGTCTTCGTGAACGGAAGAGAGCTACACAGCAAGGACTTGGATTTACTGGCCACAAGAGGCCTGCCGATCGACAGAGACAGGTCGTACATCATCGAAATCTCAGGACGAGTCTACGACGAGGATACCGGCGAAGAGTTAGACTGCCTTGGAAAGCTCGCTCCGACGTAAGTCTCCTTGCTCACCGAGTAAGAGGAAGTATGCCAAACTCGTGAATTGATGCTCTTATCTCCTTCCGTCTCGACAGGGTCGAGAAGGCGAAGCACGGTTTCGGGATGAAAGCCCCGAAAGCGGCCAGCGACTGACATGGCAGGAGCCAGCAACCCGTTAGGGGAGGAGGCGGAGGAGTTCCTCATCCACGCGACGACGGGACGCTGCGACTAAGCAGACAGACTGACGAGCTTGCCGCACGATATAAAAGCGCTCTCGGACAACTCTTTAGTCTATATCCGTTTCCTGGTTAGATTTGGTTTTGCTGGGCAGTAAGGACAAGCTGAGAGGGCCCACCTCATTTGCAATTCGGGCAAACACAGACACAGAGAGAGAGAGAGCTAGAGAGATGTATCCCTGTTTTAATTCCAAGTCCAGTCCCAGTCCCAAGTACGACCCAACTCCCCCTACCCACAAACCCAACTCTACCCATTCAATTTTCATGGGTCCCCTTCAAAATTGGGTCATGTTACCAAAACTTACCCCAAAAAAGACTAACAAAAATGCAAAACCATTCAAAATTTGGATGCAGGGCAGGTAGTTTGGATTTAGTGGCTGGGGGAATTTGGGGGGGTGGGGGGCTAGTAGTCGGGAGATCTCTCCCTCCATAGAAGCAGCTTCTGGTGGTGCCTTCTCCTGTCGGCAAACACTTCCCCGTGTCTCATGATCCAGAACCTCTCTATCTCCTCCGCCTTCCTGCCTGGTATCCTCCCCGCTATCAATGCCCACCTGGTTTCCAAAATCATCCCCGCTTAATAAACGCGAGAGAGAGAAGAAAAACACACCCATCCAGACCAGGATGGAGGCCGGCGGGACAATGAGGCACACACCTGTCCCCGACGAGCTTGTACATCCTGTAGATGAGATCTTCCTCTTGCTCCGACATGTCGATGAACTCCCACTCAAGGCTGCTCACCTCTGCTCCCCATGCAAAACAAACGACCCGTTAAGAAAACACGGCCATACTTCCCATTGGAAGAGGAAATCAGGGGCGGTACCATCCGAGCAGCAAGCCGCGGCGATGCCCGTCCTTGCATGCTTTCCCTTGCGGCGCCTCTCTATTCCCATGTTCCGGGCAGGCGATTACGATCTTCTGTTGGGGAGGAAGAGGAGGCTTCTTTTATGGTTAGGATTAGGAGGACTACCTGTAATGAATTGGGATTATATATAGAAGAACTTCTTTGTATTTTACTTCACGAGGGTAGCTGGCTTGCAACAAAGGGATGGGGTGTCACAGTATTGACATGGACGGAGCGAAAATACATACGACAAGAAGAAAACACCCAGTTACCTCAAAAAGTTCGAACTTCTAACATTATTTAATAATTTTTAAAAGTTATTATTTTATTTCGTAAAATATTTTTACCGAAAAAACGTTATATTGAAACTTAACTAGCAATGCGTGAATACGTTTATGGGAGTATAAAGAGAATAGTTTTGCAAGAAAACTTCAGGAGGAAGAGGATGGCATGAACGACAGGTCCTACCAAACGAACCCATTCAAATGGAAAAAAAATGAATAAATGTTCTTTAAATTTGGGGTTGGGGAGGGTCTTGACTTGTAGTTGTCTCTCTCTCTCTCTCTCTCTCTGCTCATTTCAATGCCATTCCATAGTCATGTTTGACAAAATTGCATGCAATATTAATAAAAAAACCATCCTCCTCCTCCTCCTCCCCTTCAATTCAATAACACCAGACAAACACCCCCGGAGAGTTCAAACATCCATGACTTACCAAACCGGGGGTTCATTTTGTTCTCTAAATATAATATATTTATTTATTTTGTTGGGTATGGGCAAACAAAGAGCCACAACATTCCAAAGAGCCTGACAAAAATATATCGGGTCGAGGTAAGTCGGCCAATGTCTTTCTTATCAATATCATCGTTCGGACAAAGTTCAAAAATTATAATATAATATAAACAGGGAAGAGTGTTTACTCCTCTTCTTCTTCTTCTTTCGATGTTTCGAGGAAATTTCTTCATCTGGGTTGGGTCTTATCGGCCGAAGCAAACACCCCCTATGCCCTCCTCTCGAGAAAAATCATCAAGTACCAGGCTTCTTTGTATTTCTTCTGGTGTATTTATTTCCATCGGATCCCCCAACCAAACAGAGAACAGGAATGGTCCAAATGTATTGAATGAATGCGGGGGATATTCACGAGAAAGGTTTCGTGCAACCCCGGACTGGATAAAGCGGTCTTACCATAGGCCAACATACCCCTTAAAAATAAGGGTTTTGGGTGTGATGGTGGAAGAATGTTTGGTATGAGGAGACGGGAGAAGAAGGTCAAAGAAGGGGGGGAAGGATGATGGTAGTAAAAAACCCTTGGATTTCTTTTTGGACGCTAAAAACCTGGTAAAGTTTGCCAGAAGGAAAGGGGTTCGCACAATCCAATGCCGTTTTGTCGGCTTTCGACCCTCATGCCCTTATCCCTTTCTTACACAATGACAACAAGACGACGACCCGACAACCTCTTTATCTCCAACTCAGTCCCCATCACCCCCTCAAGTGTAAAACCAGTGTAGCAGTGATTCATCATGATGTTGTTTCAAACAGGTAAGGAGTGTTTGGGCTCATTGGACCCACCCCCAATTCTGGAATCACTCACTCCTATCATCCGCAGGTAATTAACACTGTCCCCGTGACTTCGTCTGAGTTGCAGCCCAGGTCAAAAGCCCCCTTCCTCAAAGATTGATCTGAAGTCCGTGCCGTTGGATTTAAAAAAGTTTCTGCCGTGAATTCGTGTAAGGAGGTATCGAATTCGAAATTTATTAGTTAATGTTGAAAAATTCACCCATTATATTCAGTCGTCTTATCTGGATTGAGTTCGAATTAGTCGAAGTAAAACTTCGAATATCGAAAGGACAAAAAAAAATGTTTTTGCCATGAGTTTGGAAATTCCTTATTAGTAGCGAGTTTCTCAATGCTTGAATAGTGAGCTACAACGTCCAAGAACACTACTTCAAGAAGAGACTTCCTTCCGGTTAAAATAAAAGGAGAAATAAAATTAAAAAGAAGACATATAAGTGATATTTTGAAGGAAGTCTTGACTAAAAAAATGACTTTGTTAAATAAAATAAATGGAAGGAAAAAATTATAGTATTGTTTTTTCATAAGAAGAATTCGGTGGTTGAACTAGCGATTCATTTTTTGACATATTAAACATACGGCTTGGAATAACAATCTTATATAATATGATCAAAGCATAATAAAATTGGTACTTCATGTAGTAATTTCGATGTGTTAAATGGGTAGATGAAGCATCGATTTTGAAACCTCGTACCATTTTGGCATTTTTTTTTTTGACTAACCAATACAATGTACCCTCATTTATTCGTTGGAGCACAACCTTAGATTTTACAATTAATGTTGAACGGTAAAGAGGTTGCTGTCGTGTTCCCTAAATCTCTATAGACATTGCCGTGGCGGTTTTACAAACGGCTGGTTAAACGGGGGGCGTACGGGATCACTGTGGATTGTTTCTTTTGTCCGGCCGCCGAAGATGAGTATCAATTGGGGAGCCGCTCGACGATAACTATGTTTTCGCACGTGACCATCGACGTCGTCTGTTTGGCTCGTGTTAGTCCCTAACAGAACAGCAGCCTCTCTAGCACGAGATTCCATCCAGGTTAAACGATAGGAAAGTATGTAATTAATATTATGATGCAGGATGCATCCGCAGAACGTCGTCCATGCATTTTTCTTTTATTTATTTGAGTTCGAGGTCACTGTCCCTAGTTTTCAGAGGCGGAAAAGTGACGCGGCAGGCCGGCACGAGGGTGTCCGGGGGGAGCTGCCAATCCAAAATGGAAGTGGGGGTGGTCGACTGGGTTTGGAACCCTATAAAAATGGCAGAGGGATATAATCTCAAACCCGAAGCTGTCTGCTCTCATAGGTTGAGGTAGAGGAAGGGCAGATGTTTGGTTACTCCCCCTCAAGGGCTTCCATCATGATTCATTTGGCCGGTTTCACGATGGAAGCTGCTTCTGGGGCTGTAACCAAATCCTCTGTCCTTAACTTACCAGATGATTGTGATGGTGATCTTGTTGCAACTTACTCCTCCATCCTGTTCCTCGTCCAGACCGACTTTCTTGTCTAGGTACCATGTAGATGTAGTAATATGTTTTGTGCGACAAGTCGTTTGAACAGGCTGAGAAGATAACCTGTCTGCTGACTAGTGGCTGCCGCCCCAATCCAGTGAGGCGAGCACACCAAACTTGAATGCCAGAGGAAACATACCAGTGCTTATGTGGCTGCCGGTGGATCCTACAATCCACGAAAGCACGTAAATCCCCGGGAGGTCAAGTTCCGATTGACACCTCAAAACAACGCCTTGATTTTCTTGATTGCCCTCCGAGACCAAACATCCTGCAAAGGAGCTGAGATGAGACAACATGGGATTTGATCAGGTCACAAAGCATCTCACAACATGCAACAAATGTTATCATGGAAGACTGATGCAAGAAACCAACTCCTCGATCAGCAACACGAGTTTCAACATAAGCTTTACTAGCAGATTCTGCATCCACCATCATCATATCCCAGAAGTTGCTGGAAAACATTGGGAAAAAGAAAAGACTGAGAAATGTAAAAATTGCAGCAACATCGTAATCCATACTGTTGGTTTCACAAGTGAACACCAGCGCCATCACCACTCACTCTAAACTAAAATAGGCAACCACGAGAAGTAGAGAAGCACTGATCAAACGCTGTGTTTGATGTTTGATATCCTTCGTTGTTGATGTGTTCATAGCATTCAGACTTTATGTGTAATAACTCTCGGGCATTTGGGCCTTCTCCTTTACTCATATATGACTTTAACAATAAATGCTACCCGAGGAGCCAAAATTCAAGTGCTTCTGCCGAAATGGTGAATGATTTAGGAACCTGCAAATATTAATAGTTTGGTCGAATGCCATCACGCCTTCTTGGCTTTGTTTCTTGCCTTGACTTTCCGCTGCAAACTTCGTATCCTCTGGCTAATAACCGAAGCCGAGGATATTCTCCTACTTCCAAACTTGGGAGTCTCTTTCAGTGATGAAGGAGAAGGTGCAGGGTCGGACATGAAATTATCTTGCCGCGTCGGAGGGGTGGTAGAAACCGTCGTTTGAGATGTGGAAATGGAAGAATCCAGAACTTCGGGAATATTCAGAAGCTTCTTGATGCCCGGTTGTCGCATCACTGCAGTTTTAACGAGTGACCAGTTTTGTTAGATAAATGAAACACCACCCTTCTGAAAAGCAGAAAGAAAGAAAAGACAGCAGCCCATCCAGCAGTTCAGGAGCAGTATAATTTGGTCATTGTAGGGAATTGTTTATCACAACGTGAGTAGATTCTGCATCCCCAAAAATGACACTCGGTTTCCCTTCCAATCGTTATCGTCTTGTACTAAAAAATTATCGCAAATTGTCATTGATCTTACACGATGATCGCCGGGAAAGAACAAAACAAGATATGGAATACAGTAAGATACTAGTTATTTAGTTTTCATGGACTGACCTGTTCCGTACAATAGAGAAAAGAGGTTGGAAGTAAGCCAATAGCCAAATATTGCCTGCGGTAGAGTTGAAAGAATAATTAAAGATGTTGACACGAAAAAGCAACAGCTCATTGCTCTTGATGGATAGAGGAATACAGGCCATCATCTCAACAGGACTTACAAACTCATGACAACCTGTGGTAGCATAATCTTTGTCCTTGGAAGTGCTCAACTTTGCTTTTGTCACAAATAATTAACCATTGCAAATCCAATTCTCATAAAAATTCATCATTTATTCCCACAGGCCTCTGTTTTTATTTCATTAGTAATAAAAAAACTCAACTTTATTTTCTTCGCAATGTGCACAAAGTCACAAACAGTAGGATATGTACCTTGGGGAAGCCCATTGTGACGGGAATGGCAACCAGTGCAAGGATCCTGGAGTACTTCTTCATGGTACCAGTCATAGGGTTTCCCTCCATTCCTTCTTGCATGTTGCACTGATTAAAAGTATTTAAAAAATAGAAGTACACAATATCAACAAAAGCTCTAAAATCTTATCTAGGGCAACATATCAGACACATGATGCAAGAAACTAGATCACATGACATTCGATGATCCTATTTAACTAGTCATACCACATGCCAAAATAATTCTATGCCAGACCACCAGCATGGCAATAGGCTAATTCCCAATAACAAAACCATAAGCTCAATTTATATCTTAAAAATCATCCAATATATGCCACCCCATCCCTTTTCTGGCCTCTAGGGGTGTAGCTGAAGAATCAAATTTTTTTCTGCTTGGATTACAAGCATCTGAAATTCTGAATTCTATTCCTATTCTTTAGTCGGGTTTTGCACCGAAATACCCTATCTACGAAAAAATTGTGTAAAGGTGATCGACGAAAAAATTGAAGTGACGACTTCAACCGGGTAGATTTTGAATTTTTTTTTGTCGGCACCCCTCTTCACTCAATTTTTTCCGTAAATGTGGTATTTGGGTGCAAAACACTCTTTAGTCAGTTAGTGAACAAGAAAAAGGGTAAGTAACTGCAAGGAATCCGTGCCATATTGTTTGACACTAAATTATGATAAATTTCAACCAGTTAGATCATATACTACTACATGTTACAAATAATAAAGACACTCATGAAGTGATACTAACCTCCACTAGGATCCAGAATGTGAGAGATGTCAGAATTGGTAGAACAAAGAAGCTATCAGGAGTTGTCAAATCAACAAACCAAAGGGTTCCACCGGTATGGAAGGATGGGACCTTTTCAGCCATGTTACGGATCTGCATATATCATTCAGTTATCTTATTACTTGATCTACCTCAGATAAGAGAAAAAAAGACGCAAAGAAAACAACACAAATTTAAATAAGTCATGCATCTTACAGCAAGGAAAAAGCAAACGAAGATAGGACCTTGGATCAGAAGACCTTTCAGTGGAGTAAATGGGGTAACACCATGTCTGCATCACACAAGGTCAAATAGAAAGTCATAACCCAACTTGAATTGTACCAAAATCATTAAAATATACAAAGATATTCAAATGAGAAAGTGATGCCTGCAGTTATATTATACATCAAAGAAACATATCCAGCAGATGTTTCATAATCATATCTTTCTCGTAGTAATGAGTAAGTGCATCTTGCTTCATTCCAAAAAATATAAAAATGTAGGGATTCTTCTGAGCTACGTTCTATAGCCCAGTTGGAAATGATGAATTTATGAGTGGAAGCTCAATTTTTACCATTTCAATGATTTGAACTGGCCCTAAGGACAACTCCTATAATTACCTTATGGTGTGCATCAATACACAAGCAACATGACCCGAGGGTCATAAATTTCGCAAGAGAGAAAAGAATATTGCCTTCTCGATGTCAACATATATGTGCCTAACTCTTTCAGACGTTTCTTTATACGTTCCTTTACCGTTAACAAATCTGTCAATTTACATAAGGAGAATGATAAAACACCAATCGGGGTCTTATAACAAAATGGCATAAAAGTATACCACAATTGTAGAATGCATGTGAACAGTTAAAATAAAAAATTGTTTCTGGGTCATTGATTCAATCACATATATCCAAACTCACTGTCCAGAAATGCTGCAACATTTACAGAAACGATAGATATAAATACATCAATCACTGCACCTTAAACTATTGCAATATCCCCTGAAAAAATAGAAAAACGTCTGCTTACTCTCTAAATAATGCCATAACTCGTTGCTGGTGCTGGGACACAGCATCTGGCTCCATAGCCTGAAGAACAACAACTAATGCTTCAGCACACAAAAACATCCGAACAATGCGAATTCATCTAACATTCAGTTGAAAGCCTATATCTTAAAACAAGGAAAATACCGTTTCTTTAAACTTCTGATTCAACTCCTCAAGGTGCGGCCTCATCAACTGCAAGACTTCCACAGAATTAATGATAAAAGGTAATGGAAGCAGATAAATGTATTTCAGTTGCAAAGACACCATATGTTCAAGTTTATCAAACGCTAATTTTCATGTATCCACTTTGCAACTCTCAAAACAGAAAGAAACTGCTGGCAGGCTTGTTGCTTTCACGCATTCTAGGCCTTGACTTCAGAGACAATGTTTTCATTATCAATAATTTAACATTGAATTTAAGAAAAATGGTAGAAGACATAGTAATCACAACAGGGTCAAACGTACATTGAGTTTTGTAAGAGATCTCATCTGATTGATAAGTAGTGGAACTGTAGCCCCTCGGATCATTATAGTTGTCAGGGCTATAGAGGCCCACCTGGACAAAAATAACATTCAGGTCAGTAAACCCCCAAAAGAACAGGGCACCAAACTTAAATGCAATAACATCAACAGCCTAATTATTGCACCCAAGAAAACAATATCGGAAAGTAAAACTTGGTGCAGTACAACGTCTAATCCATATATCAGGTTAATAAAGAAAAGCAAGTACACACCAATTAAGTCCAGTAAAAGAATGCACGCCATCAATGAGGTGCTGAAGAGCAGCGACAGGAAGAGATGAATCTGCAGCAGCTATGGCTACTTCACTGACAGCAGGAAGTGGAGAAGCGCCGACTAAAGACTGGTCAGAAATGACATCGGTAACAAACTCATCAAATTGATGCGAGCTTTCTCCACTTGCACTCGTCATGAACCTATAAAAGGATAGTCCAACACCCGCTAATGGGGCCTTCAAGATACAGTGACGGTCCTCACGAGGATTATGAACGCTTGTGCCAAAAATGATTGGTGGGATGAAGTTGGTGATGGCGCAAGGACGAGGAGGAGCTGAATTGGGTGAGGAGAAAGATGGGTCGTCGGCATTTTCACGATGAGCATGAACTATTGATGGATGGCATCTTCTAGCAAGCAGCACCCTCGACGCAGTGGATACAACGCCGCGCCAAGCCATACCTCCCCGTGAGAGCACTGCAACCGGGAAAGTGCTCTGCCCAAATAAGACAAGCGATAAGAACAGAGAGAGCAGGTACTTGTAACATATCTCAGCAAAAGCTGCCGGCACGAGCAATAGAACATCAACACCCACAAAGAAGAACTCGACCCCATGCTCGGTATCAGCATTCCCCCGCAAAGAACATAATACCCGACCGAACACAATCTCAATATAATGCAAATATTTAGAGACGTTGAGATCAAAAATCAAATCTTCAGCCCCATTTCGAACAGTAGCAGCGCAGTCAACAAGATTCCCATATGTTCGATTCAAGAAGAGATTTTTGGTCCAGGAAAAGTTAACCCGCTTGGAAAAGTTGAGATTTTCGCCGGTGAAGGAAGCTCCGACCAACAGCGCAGCTGTGGGATCACGCACACGACGTCGACGACATCGTCGGGAAAGGGAAGGGAAGAGTAGGGTTTTAGTTCATTCATGGGCCGATCCAACCTGGCCCAATTTCCTCCTGTAAGTCCAATCCATGGATTCCGAAGCGACCATCGTCGAGTCTCCGGCGACCTTTCCTCGGCAGCCTCTCCACGATCGCCATGGCGAAGTCCATCGCCGCGTCGTCGCCCACGCCGCTCATACCTAACGCCTCGAGTTACCGCACATTCTCCGCGACTGTTTTCATCCATTTCAAGGTACTCCCGGTTTCCGGTGCACTTTTCCGGTGCACTTTCGGCGGCCGGAGTTTTCTCAGTCCCTATCCGCAGGTGCGGAACGGCGTCAGGAAAGTGGCCTTAGTCCCCGCCGTTCGGTGCTCCTCCGATGACAAGGAGAATCAAGCCACCCTGCCTCCGCCCCCGCCGAGGGAGGAAGCACCGCCGTCGTACACGTGGAGCGCCTTAATAGGAGGAGTCGGTCTGGTTGAGACGGCTTACTTGACATACGTGAAGGTGACCAGTTCCGATGCTTTCTGCGCTGTTGGTGGCGGCAGCTGCAGGGACGTGCTCAATAGCGACTATGCGTCCGTTTTTGGTGAGCTATTCGACAGCTTGACTTTACCTTTGACTTGCTCTGCTTGTTGCGTTGGTGAGAACTCGAGCGTACAGAATGGTGATAATTGCATTACGGCTTACAATTGCATCATTAGTCCATTTGTTAGAAAATCTGCTTTAGGATGGATACAATTTGGGTTTCCAAACTGACACTGAGTAGTAATGAAGCTTGAGCCATCGAAATTGCTTTCATATACTAATTGACAGTGTGAGTTGCTTTGAAGAATTCCCAGAGAGTAACTGGACCTAAATTGATGCATTTGGTTGATTGTCTGATAGGGATTCCTCTACCTTTGATTGGAATGCTCGCATATGGAATGGTTGCCACTGTTAGTCTAAAGTTAAATGAGAAGAGTATGCCCTTCGGACTTGGTGAACCTGATGGTCGAGCAATCTTACTGGGGATCACTACCTCGATGGCAGCTTCCAGTGCATACTTCTTGTACATTCTTACCACAAAACTCACAGGAGCATCTTGTGCTTACTGTCTGTTGTCGGCTTTTCTTTCGTTCTGCTTGTTCTTCTTAAGTGTTAAGGTGGGGTCATATTATTTATATTTCCGGCCTGTTTGATTTGGCTAATGGCTCAAAAACTAAGAATCTTGCAGCTTCTGTGTAACCTTAAGACAGGATTATGGCTTTGAAGAGATAAAGAACACTGTGGGACTACAACTAGCTGTGGCAGGTTTGGCGGTATTCACCCTTAGCTCTGCCAACGGAAGTTCTCAATCGATACCTTCCAGGTGGGTCTATCTCTAGATATAGTCAATCTCATCTTTCCTCATCTGCATTCCAAATATTTCTCA
Organism: Melastoma dodecandrum; assembly: GCA_029817715.1. Classification (NCBI taxonomy): domain Eukaryota; kingdom Viridiplantae; phylum Streptophyta; class Magnoliopsida; order Myrtales; family Melastomataceae; genus Melastoma; species Melastoma dodecandrum. Next base: position 4,862,882 of record JARUPY010000606.1, read on the forward strand.
ATGTATATATGAATTGCTATTGCTTTAAAATGTCCATAGTTTGTCGATTTTTTTTCCTGAGCTTCTTTTCCTCTTCCCAGTATTTTAATAGCCTACCTATTGTCTACTTGGATGGCATATCTGAGAAAATGTTTTCGCCCTTCTCTGAGACATGGGATTTCTGTACATGGCAGCAGCCTTGCTGAAGCTGATATTCCATTCTTCTCAACTGAAGTAACGACGCCATCAAGTTCTTATGCAACAGCTCTTGCCAGACATTTACGCTCTAACGGTGCCAAAATGTATGGAGCCTTTTGGTGTTCTCACTGCCTGGAACAAAAGCAGGTAGTTATGAGGCTGTTTGACTTTGTAACACAGGGCATCTGTGTGGTGGAATGTGCTAAACATATCCATGATTCATTGCCAACAAGAGTATGTAGCTTGCGATGAGCATTAATGTCCCTTTGTCTGGATTCTTTTTTCATTCAGATGTTTGGTCAGGAGGCAGCAAAGATGTTGGACTATGTGGAGTGCTTTCCCAATGGATATAAGAAGGGAGTAAAAATAGAAAAGGCTTGTGCAGATGTTGGAATGGAAGGCTTTCCAACTTGGGTCATAAACGGCGAGGTGAGGACTTCTGCCACCACACATGGATGTTCATCTTTCTTTTTGGTTTTAGTTGATGATCAGCATCATTTGAAGGTGATTGTATGATTTTTGGGTGGGTCATGAGCAATGTGTTGTTTTTCCTGCAGGTTCTGAGTGGAGAGAAGGAACTATCAGAGCTTGCAGAAGTATCTGGGTTTCAATCAAAAGAAGTAGGCCTGCCTTAGTAGATAACCCCTTGTTTGAGAGGACTTTGATCTCTGGCTGTAAGATATGTGACTTCACTTCTTGCTGTACTCACTTTTCTGTAGGCTCTTGTATTTAAAAGAGAGAAATGATAAGAGATATCTCATTGGTAAAAACACTGGGATGAGTTAATTGTGTCTGTGGACACTACTGTATCACAGGCTACTCGCCAGTAAAAAATGAATCAATGCTTCCGACTGAGTGAGAAAGCTGAGGACAGGGACCCATCTGCCATCTCTATACAAGAATCGAAATGCCTAAACTCGAATCTAATGTGCCTGGCAGCTCACTTGGACCATGAAACCGCATCAATCTCTGCCTGTGCGCCCTTGTACAGCTCCAGCCTCTTAGCGAGGCTCATCCGCCTCTGCATTATCGCTGGATCCTCATCTAGCAGCTTAGCAAGTTGCTTTGCCTGTCAATAAAAAAAAAAAAAAAGATTAATTGGAATGAAAGGCTAGAGAGTTGCCCAAAAATAGATATTGGAAAATGAAATCAAACCTCCTTTGCACCCAGCTCTGCAAAGAAGGAGTCCAGCAAGCTCCGTTTCGCCTCGCGGACTTGACAATAGACAATCGACTTTGGAATGGAATTCCATAAAGTAGCACAAACCATGTTGACATATGTGAGAACCGTCGAACCTGCGCATAGTTGATGGAAATAAGCAAGTGGCACAGTACATAGAAATTAAAAAGAGGACTGGTTCGCAAATCCTCAAGTGACCCATTTGTAGTATTTATTTTCCATTCAAAATGGGGAGACTTCTATAATCTGCGATGTGCAGATTGTAGATGACCATTACAATGAAGAAAAGCTTGGGCGGCCTATGAGTTTATACACTGACAATTTTTGGCAAAAATCCATGATTAGAATTTAAGAAAAGAAGTTGTGACTTACCTATTCTCCGGAGGTACGCATCAGTGTATCTGTCAAAGATTGAATGAGTGGGATGTCCACCTTTGTCGATGTCCTGAGGGAGCTTCCTAAAGAATTCCACAGTCAGGTAACCACATTCCATATCAACTAGCTGTAATACTCCTTTCTTGCTCTCTGCTTTCATCCTATCCAACGATTCACAAGCTGCATTAACTACTTCCACCCTCAGAGTAGGATATTGCTTCAGTTCCTGCACCGAGAGACAAGAACAGAATCAAGTTGGTCGGCAAATACCACTAGTCATTGCAGAATAACAATGAGTCGGAAGATACAATTGAGCATCAGCATAAAGAAGTACGGACCATAGTCTCGCTAACGGATTTCTGCACTAAGTCCTTCAATATTGCATGAACCTGGAAGAAGTCAGAAAGAAATGAGCCTCAAGGATTAGCACCATGTTACAGGAAGTTGCAGGTTTACATTGAATCATTTGGATGAAATCCCCCTCGTATTTGATGCTCCCTTAATATGCAATCAGAATAAGTCACGATGAATGAAGAGGGAATGAATTGGCTCTGCACGATCCACATTATTTGAATATGAAAAGGGCAAATAATACAAACCGCATCAACAGCAGCCTCCGCAGGACCTTTAATACAGACTAAAGAAGCTTCAACAAGGCGCCGATAACCTTTTTCCGGAGCAATAAGATGGGGCTGATAACCATCCGCTTCTGTGATAAGCTTTCTTACATTATCCATGGAGAGGTTTTTGTCCAGCTGTAATCTCTTCATGGCAGCAGGAAGTTGGTTATCAAAAACGTTGTATATTTTATCACCACCAGGGCGGCTGCAGAATCCGTCAAAGTATAGTGAGAATATAAATAGTGGGAGAACTGAAAACTATCTCATGATAATTTGATCAACATGTAACATACGTGCCATCCAGATGCTCCTTGAAAAGCTGCTCAAAAGAACGGCATATTTCCATAATCATGTAATGCTTCCCCTGTACCAACAGTAAGATGCATGGTAATCAACCAATGGTTCATATGGAGAAGAATCTCATCTAACAAGTAACAAATAGCTCAGGCAATAAAAATTAAAGGGAAAATAGAGTTAACGGCACAATGAGTAGACAAGTCCCACTTGTAATTATGACGAACAAGTGCAGTGGAAACCAGTGTTTATGCTTGGAAGTGACTGTTGTTGCAAACAGATGCAGCTGTGGTTATAAGAAAGAAGAAATGCTTTCACAATTCTAGACCAACAAACTTACCCCAGTATCAGATGCTACAGGCCTCCCAAGGCGACTTAATTCGGTTTCAATTTCAAAAATGGTCTTGCTGATAAGTGCCTGAAGGGAAGGAATTTTCGACCTGATGACATTCTCCAAATGCTGCAATGTTGACCCATAAAAAACATAACTCAGTTACTCAAGCAAAGTAGACTAAGCTTAATCAAATTGGATGTCTCCTTCAGCAAAAACCATATAGAGATTAAGAACCTTAGAAAGTATCTTTCCCAAATGCTCAGATCCCATCCTATTAGCCAGATGTCGGTACTCCGGGGTATTAGCAAAATATTCCCTCTCTCTCCGTCGAGCCGCAATCATGTCAACTCTGCTGTTAATATCAGCTTGAGAGCGATTTACAACCCCAATCCAAGGAAATTGGAGACGGTATGCTCTCCCTTCAAGGATCTGGAAAAATGGAATTAAATGGAAGCAACCATAGTCCATACAACCAAGGAATGAAACTACATGCCACCAATGAAGGAAAGCCTTTATGAACTATACATTTTTTAAATCTTAATCCTAAAATGTATACAATCGCCCTAAAAGAGGTTATATTCTACACACATGCGCACAGACAAAAAGGAGAGCACAATTTTGCAATATGCATCAACAAATCTATCATCTCCACATAACAAATCACAACGCTGGCCAAAAGACAATGAGAGAGTTACATCACCAGTCAATGTAAGTAACAAAAGTAGTCAGGAAAAAGCATAAGGAGAGAAGCCTACATCAACAGCATCGGTTCCTTTGTCCATCAGATCAATCTTTGTTAGCACACCAAATGTCCTCTCACCTAAAAGCACAAAGAAGCATATATAAAATTGTTGCTCGGCATCTACAAAACTACCAGGCACACATATTCCATAGAGATCATTTCGTCTCAAAAAGCACCTCCCCTTTCAGTGCTGTCAAGTATTCGATCTTTGGAAACCAACACATTCACATATGTTGATTAAATTAGAATGCATTTTTATGAATCCTTCATGAGGTGCACAACGATGACTTTCTACCTGAACTTTATGTTGGTCTATAAATCACTAACTCATGCAGCTAATCCCAGGCGAAAAAACTAAAGGACACATGTCAAGTAATTCCCCTTGCCTAAGTTCCTCAAAAAATCACCTGTGGGGTCAACTTCACGAGAGATCTTAATGGCATCAGAGGTCGCAAGATCTTGGTTGGCAGGGGATATAGCCAAAATGATGCAGTTCGACTGAGACAAGTACACAAAAGCACCATCATGGTACATATCGAAATTTGATCAACACACGGCCTTCCTTTGTGCATTCTTATTGCAAATAAATAGTTTCAGTAATAATTACCTTCTGAATATAGGATTTAACCATATTTTCGATTTCCTGAACAATGCTTTCAGGTTGTCCCTCTTCAACAAAAATATATTGTTACAAATTACCATCAAGAATCACAATCATACAGCAGAAATTGATGAAAATTGTCCACATGAAGAAACAGTGTATTATTCCTCACCTACTGCAACTTTAGTTAGTCCGGGGAGATCAATCAAAGTCAAGTTGACAACTGCAAGAGAAGAAAATTAGAACAGTTAAAAGAAGCAATCAAACACCTGCCAACCTAACAAGTGCAGATGAATGAGTCTGAATGCTTAAGGCACAATCTAATCCTCCAAAAATACTTACCTGATTTGATATAGCTTTGCTAATAGAATATTTTAATTATGACTTTAACTACCTCAAACATCAAGTCTGTAAGCATCAGGAGACTTATTCCATGAAATTGCACTTTACACTACAGAGGAGATGATTATTCATCCTTCAACTGAACTGGAATTGAAAATGGAAAAAAAAGCAGGCATAGTTAGCTGGTCTTACGATTGGGAGAGTATATGCTGAGATGAATCGGCACAGATGAAATCTGTTTACTACGTCCAGTCTCTCGATCAGTTTCATCGGAAATCTCTTGCCGAACAGCAGCTAGGAATCCACAAGGTAAAACGGAAAATCAAAAGACTATAGAACCAACATTCAGAATTCTGTGTTGAACAGAATTTTCTATTAGTTGAATACGGGAAAAAAATGAACAGTGCCGTCTAAGAGAACCCTTCCATCATACCAAAATCAGTAAACCTCTTCCCAGGAAGGTGCATGAACTCGGCGTATTCTCGCCCTTCATCTATCTTGTGAAGCTGCAACACCAGAGGGCGACGCGTGACAATACCTGCATCATGAGGAAATACCGCAACGTTCAACCAACCAGATTTATCCGACCACACATAATCTAGTCAGCACGAGATAGGAAAAGGACAGTAAAAACTGAACCTGATCCACGAGGCAAGAAGTCTTTGCCTACGATGCTCTCCAACACGGAAGACTTTCCCGAGCTCTGGAGAACTTCACAGGATTAGTCTCCTAACCCCAAGTACAGCAACGGAAGCTCGATTTGGCAATCGAAAAAACAGGCTTAAAAGTCGTACGGCACACGTCAACCCAAAACTGCTCTGTTCTTTCTTTCTCCACAGGCAGAGATACAACGAAGAACGAGCAACAGAGGGAGAAAGGGAGAGAGAGAGAAGGAAGAAGCAGGGAACCTGGCCGCCGACGACGGCGATGGAGGGGAGGGAGTCCCAGAGGGTGGGGAGGGCAGTGTCCTCGCCGTGATCGCCGAGAGCGGTGCATGCTCTCTGCAGCTTGTTCACAAGGGTGATCAGGTTCTCCATCGGTCAACAAGAAGTTCCACCGGATTCCGATGAAGAAGAAAACGGGGAGGAGGAGATGAAGGTAAGACGACTCTCCACAACTACCAAAAGCAATGGCGGTTATTGGGAGGATGAAGAAGAAGAAGAAGAAGAAGAAAGTCCGCCCGCCCTCCCTGGAAGCTTCGGTCATCATTTTCGCTTTGGTCTTATTTGAATATTCAACTCCCCGAGGCCGAAACCAAACGCGTGTAAAAAGGCGTCACCTTTGCCAGGATACCAATTTCCATTCTACCAAATGTTTTACGAAATCTACATTTTCTTGACCCCCTTACAATCAAATAATCACACAGACTCATCCACACACTTTGTTGGGACCGATATGTGGCGAGGGAGCCCCCGATTTCGCTCAGAGGTTGGGTATGCAGGCACCGCCTTCGGGATTCTGCTGCTCCTTCCAGATTCTACCCGTCACGCGGAGTTTCAGCTCTTTTCTGTCCCCACCCGAGAAGAAGAGCGCCATGTTGCGTTGGATTATGAGGCCGTCGTGGCTGTCCCTGACCTTCCTGTGGCTATCTCGTACGCTCCTTGGCGTGCCCTCCCATATGAGCTTGCGCCCGTTGCCTCCGACCTCCAGGCTGTAACTGTAGTTCCGTGCTTCCATTTCATCCCCCATGAAGCGTAGGAATGCCATGTACACAGGAGCCATGCCCAGCTGAAATGCCTCGAAATGCAGACAGAAGTACTGCCCGAAGCAATGGAATACCTGAGATAAAGAGCGTTCAAGCAATTAAGGCGTTGGGTCAGAGATGAAACCCCCAAGCGGTGTCTATAACAAGGTAAAAACTACTATCCATAAAAAAAAAAAAACCTACTATCCATCAACCCTGGCACAAAATAGCAGTGCCAAAATATGAAACCGTAATTTTACCTCTGGGGACTGGACATATGACATGAACCATTTCACAAAAGAATATGCGAGTGGCGGCTGCACTTACTGTCAACATCCATGTCGCGTTTTCTACTTCGCGTGGATTAGACTTCACATAGCGATGGTTGAAAGTGCACCCTGAGTGCATATCGACTTTATGGTCGTCCCTCAAGTGAGCAACAAGAAAGGGGATGTCGCCGGTAACGGCGCACTCTGATCCAGCATAAGGGCAGTTGTATGGCCTGAAGTTGCAGACGGCTTCATGTTTCAGCTTGCTGTAGTAAGGGAAGATTTCGGGGCAACCAAGGGAGAAGTACTTGCAGGGAAGTTCAAGGGACTCGGCTACTTTCTCCAAAGCAAGACATCTTATGTCACCCAATTCCTGTCTACATGTTGGGCAGCGATTGTGGACTCTCGTTTTACAGGTCGAACAAAGTGTGTGCCCATTGTGGCACTGCAGAACAAGAAAGGGGAGGGTTATCCTCGTAACATTGAGACATTGAAACGGTAAACAGTACAAAGGCAAACATTTTCTAGATCCAGAATCAAATGTCTGAACTTTCTGAAAAGAAATATCCTGATGCTGAAAAGTTCTCTAAAAATTTCCATAAAATTCTATCCAGCATTGATGAGCACGACCTACAACAATAACAGTTTAGAATGCAGTAAACAGGAAGACAGAACCAACCAACCTACATTCACCTGACACACATACTGCTGACAATAGCATTCAACTTATGGGTATATAGCAAGACGCATTACAACCTTTTGCAAAACATTGTGATGACAAAGAATCATGCAACTTTCAAGCTAAGGTCCGACAGATGAAAAAAATCCTTCATTCAGCCACATACATAACAAAGCACCTTTGCCGGATTTCAACGAACAAAGCAATCCCATCGGCTATTTCATTCATCAAACAGAATCTCGCCAGACAAGGAAGACAATGATATCCTGGGGAACATCATCTCATGGCCATATCACCGAATTCCAAGAATGAACTCACTATGAGATAACTCTTCCTAAGATCATTTTCTCAAAAAAAAACTCGATCCAAGCGAGTAAACCACCTGAAGAAACAAAGAAAAATCCCAACCCATTTCTAAAAAATATTCCCCGTAACCTACAAACCTCGCAAACAAATTATAACACTGGTAAAATCACCTGATAAATAGGAGGGTACATGGAATTGGTGCAAACGGGGCATTCGAGCAATTCATGGACGCGGGTTGTACTGGGAAGGATCCCCTGAGAGACAACGCCGACCCCGACGCCGTTCCCCTTGGAGGAGGAGAACTGTGACTGCGTCGCCTGGGGATGAAGGTGGTTGGGATGGGGGTGATGATTCCCGTGATGATGGAGACTCTGCTGGATCTCATCCTCCTCCGTGCCATCAATCGACGTCACGCATTCGATGCTTTCCGTCTCCATCACACGACCCCACACCGCCCCGCCGACGGAATCGAAACTCGCCGGCGAAAACGATCACCTCCTCCCCTCGATGGCGTCGGCAGTCGATCCGACCCAACACGGGATAGGAGGGGGGAAAACTCAAGGCGGGTGGGCGGAAAGATTGGACTTTTTCAGGAGGGGTGGGAGGGAAGATGGGATTGGTGATCGGATTCCTCGAGAAATCGGGATGGGTGCGATTTCGAACAGACGAAAAGAAAAGGACGTCCTTTCTTTTTTCCCTTCATCGTCCAGACAGGGAGAGGGAGGAGAGAGAAGGATCGGGAGGGAGGATAGCCGTTGGATTTCGCATCGAACGGCGAAAAAGAAGGCCACGAGTGGGTGGGCGTGGGTGGTGTTTTGGGATGTCGCTGTTGAGTGCGTTGGTTCGTTAGGGGGGAGAGGGGGTTGAGATTAGAGGAAAGGAATCCCGGTAATTAATTAAGCTGAGAGTTAAACTGGAATTTTGTTCCTGTACTGCCCTCTTGGAGTCTGCTTTGATGGTGTCAAGTTTTGATTACAAAAGAGAAAAAGAAAATGGGCAACCAAGAAGGTGGAGTTGATGATGTTGATGGATCATCTGCATTCTGCTGCATTCAGCAGTAAAAGACAGACAGGGCCAGGCCCCTAAGCAGAAAAGCATGTAATGTGTTCTTCTCGATCTTAAGCGAGAGTTGGGCTTACATTCCCAACATGGGATTCATTTTTTAATTTTGAGAACTGTCGGCTGCTCTCGGCTTTGGATGGGAATGGAGGATTAGCCAACCAACAGATTCCATCCACTCCTCCTCCCCATCTGCTGCAACCTCAGAAACAGGACAAAAGCTGCTGTTGTTGGAGGGGGGGGGGGGGGGTTAGAAGAGAACACCTGTCTGTCCTGACATCCATTCCTTTCTTTATTTTTATTTTAGTCATTGGATAACGAGAAACACACATCACATGCAGTTTCTCTGTGCTTGTGAGCGCTCTAGCTGCTCGAATATCATAAAAGAGAGACACCCAAATCTATGAGCTGACTCTGAAAACACTACAGCAGACTTTCCCACCGCTGCCTGATGTTTGTTTTGAACATCTTTCTGTGCAAGCAGCCCCCATTATTGGCCTGCAAGCAGATACAGCCAAGGCAAGGAGAACAAAAGCACTGGAGTGATTGAGAAGACTCCATATCTGTAACTCACGATTCACCTTTTTTGCTTCATATCTGTAACTCACGACATTAGTTGTATGACAAGGCCCCCAGAGATGGGAAAACAATATCCCTTTTCAGACACCAGGATTGAAATGTCATTTATGGCAGATCTTTTTACCATAAAAAATTCACAGTAAAAAATTTGCTGCACTAGCTGGTTAACTATCTCGTTACTTCCATAATATCCCCGCGAGTTTGGCCGCGAAAAGCTCGTTCAAACTCCAGCAGGAGCGGCTCCCTCCCTCCTCCTTCCCACGCCCTAGTAAGTTCGAAGGACTATGCATATGGACAACAGTTCTGGACAAGGTGCAGATCCGGAGAAAACTAGGTGACGGATGACGGCTGCAGCATTGATTTGGATTCACGGGCCAATGCTGCAGTTAACTTATCTTTGGTAACCTGCTCCGATCCCTGTGGCTTGATTGCAAAAGTATGAAGGACGGTGTCGTTCACCGCCGTCATTTGAGAATCTAGTACAGTGATCTGCGCCTCCTTGAATGCTTGGATGACTCTTGAAGCAGGATGGGAATCCAATCGGGAGGTTAACTTGACAACAACCTCATCTCCAGCAACCTGAATTTTGATTTCCCGAGGTCGATTTGCATGCTCGGGTGGAAGACTAACCCCAGCACCCGAAACGCTTGCAGTGCATTCTCTCTCGGATTCCATGAGCCTGAGCTTCGCTTGCAGCTCATTGATGTAAGCAATGGCATCGGCTAACAATGAGGCTTTATCCATCTTTGTTATGTTGGGTACGACGGCCCGTAAAGCGTAGAACCTCTGGTTCAACTTCTCCCGTCTCTGCCTTTCGGCTTCCACGTGATTGAGAGGCTCGTCCCTTCCATTTGCCGGCTTCCTACCTCTTTTTCTAGGCCTCATATCATCACTGCCAAGCTGATCATCCTTACAAGAAGCTTCAACGTCATCGCAATTCTCAGACTCAGTATGGAGTGGCTCAGCTATTCCAGATGGCCTGGAAGAGGCTCCGGTAAAATCAATTTGCATTTGCACCTGCTTCTTTGGCTGGTAATGCTTTGGGCCAAGATCACCTTGTCCTCCATTCGGATGGTCTAGTAGCATGCCAACCGACGGTCGAGGACCATACGGATCCACAGGTACCACCGGGTGTTTAGCACCTGGAATGTGAGGCCAACGCGATCCGTGTGTACCATTCTTAGGAGTTGCCACGAACGCAAACTTACTTCCATTGGTATACGCTTGCCATGACGGTCTGTGATCCATTTTCCTAACAGGTAGTTTCTCCCTAAATTGCACCCTGGTGCCAGTCGAGCTGAAGTTTTGGCCGAAAATTTTAGACATTCCTTCGACCTTATCCAAGGTGCTGCCAACAGCCAAGAAAGGCTCATCCTTCTTTTCACTTGTTACCGGCAGAACCACAGTCGGCTTGATCGGCATAAAAGAACCAGTCGAGAAGTAAGATCGTAGTTTCTGCAGCACCTCCGGGCTCTCGGGCACAGACTTCACCGAACCCAACTCCACGACCCCAATATCCGTCGGAACCATAACCACCGTCTGAATACCAGCAGACTTTGCTAGAAAGGACCGCACGCAGTAACCAGAAGCAGAATTCATGGCGTCGGTCAACCACACATACCTCCCCGAAGCCAAGCACTTCCCGGGGCCTCCTTCTCCCTTAGGAAACGAGAAGTACATGGACGCCAAGAAGAACATCTCAATGTCCATGACACGGTCCAGCCCTAGGGCATGATTATCCTCGTCCGATTCTCCGAACGCTGTGTGCAGCATGTGCAAGACTCTCTTCCTCATCCTCTGCCGGCTCTCGTCCTCGAGCCTCAGATTAACTAACCGGGCCCCTGCGGTCTCCTCCCCATCCCACGGCTCCCTGCACGAGCCGTCGCCCCACCCCAGAAGCCACTCCCCTGATTTGGAACTCGAAATCTGCCAGAAGATAGCGTAATTCCAGCTGAAAACAGAGGAGTCCGGGCGGTCCACGAGATCGGCAAGCTTAGCCTGCAAATTCTCGTCGCTGCCTAGCGCCAAGAGCAGGCTCTGATTCGAGAAGGCACCAGCGAACAAGTAATCGAAGGCCTGGGAACCGATGACAGACGAGATTGCGGCTTTCTCCTCCTCGTTCCAAGCGTACGACCCAGACAATCCAACGCCAGCCTCAACCTTCATGTCTTACACACAAAAGGCAGGAGGGGGAAGAACACCAACCGACCCCACAAATCGGACAAGACCCAGATCTGATCTCAATCTCAACCTCAACCTGCGAAAACCCCAAAACCAAACAACGGTGTCCTCTCATTCCCCGACACCAACCATGCATCTCAAGGAAAACGGGGAATCAAACCCCTCTTCCCTAAACTCGTAACAAAAGAAAAAAAATCAGATCTTGGGAATATTCCTTAATCCCCAGAAATAATCGGAAGCAGGAATTGCATAAAAGAAGGAACGGACAGGGGAAGTGGGTTCAGGTCCTTGGAGCTCGTGTCTGATCCGATTCGGGTACGGGGAAGAGGAAGATGTGGGGTTTGAGTTGGGGAAGCTTAAAGCAAATTAAAAACAAGAAGATAAATAATTTCCCAAGTCCTTCTTACCGTACCGTCGTGTTATCAATCGTGGAGTAGAGAGCGAGAGGAGGCCTGGCCTGACCCCTTCAACAACCCGTGACTCCACCTCACCCACCCAAATCCATATGCCATGCCGCCGCCACCTCCACCTCCACCTCCACCTGATTGGATTGGATTTGCTTGTCTTAGTGTACGTATGCACGTGATGGAGATGACCCAATCAGATTCAGTCTTCGTTCCTTTTGGCAGGGATTACGGGTTCATTTGAAAAAAATTTAAATATTTATTTAAGTTACGGTTTTAAATACAAATTTTTATCGAAACAGCTATTTTTATAGAGTACATTAGGGGGCGCCTCCATCGCTTTAATTTTTTACTAAGTACACTAAAGCCGCGACATGAATGTCAACAACTATTAGAGACGATATCGAGGTAGCTTTCGAAATTAAAATCGTATTTAAAAACAAATTAAAACAAACTCGTACAATCCTGTGACAACTTGGACATGTCCTGAATCCAATCTCCATGTTTAAGACCGTTATATTATCATCATCATCCCCACGACGAGGAGTAACAGATTCCCCTTCTTCCTCTTCTTTCTTTCTTTCTTAGTACCAATCACTTTTTCTTTTGGACCATCTCCTGCGGATCGCATGTCGGGGACCTTAAAAACTGAAATCGTCCCAGGATAGGACCGGGGTCCCGTCCCGAACTAAAAACATCCGCGTGTCGTCGTCGTCGAACCAACCATCTCTAGTCCGTTCATCGCGCGACATGAAACGTGCGTCGGCCGAGAGCATATTTTCCTCGAAGCATCCATGGGGGGTGTTTCTTGCGTCTGTCGTCTTTGACTGGCCGTGGACGAGGAAAGGAACAGGACATGGTTTTGGTTGGGATCGATGGCTTACACTATCTTCCATTTTAACATGTGTTTGGTGAAGTTGGAAACATCCAGGTTTGGATCCTTTCTTTTTGTTAAGTCACGTGAATGATAGGGTAGCATCACGGGGAGGACTCATTTTGTAAAGGTACTAATTGAATATTAACAAAACCAAATTGCATTACATGTAGAATTTTCGAGAGATTGAGTTTATTCGAGAAAGATGTATTCATTTAGAAAATATGTATTCACGAGTTCAGGGATGTGTTAGAATACACTGAGTTAAACTCGGGGTAAAATAAACTCTTGTTATGGTTTTTGAGTTCCTCGAATTTTAGATAAGTAGCAAAAATGGTAAATGTGATGATGCAATCTCGAGATGAATATACACAAGGGAAGCTCAAGAAGAATATTAAGAACTCTAGATGGCTTGACAATGATCAAAGATGAACTCGAGGAAGAGTGTCTTGGACGACGCTGTTGGTAGTCAATAAAAGAACTCACGAAGATGTCGGTGTGGTGGAGATAATCTCCACCAAAAAGAGAACCAATGGCCACAATCTAAGCATGATCCCTACAAAAGAGGGACTACCAAGTTCAAACTCGGACATAGTGATATTGTTAGTCCGATGGCCAGTACGCCCACGTACTTGGTCATCGGTGGTTACAATCGTATGAAAGTTGATGCGGAAAATACCTGGCAGAGTAAACTTGAACAAATTAAGAAGAACCCGAACAAGATCTGATTAGAACAACCTCGAACCCGGATACAGCGATAGCACAACCGTAAACGAAAGGTTGCGCAACACAATCAGATTGAAAAAGTTACAATCAAATAGGAAGTTGTGGCCTATAATGTGCTAGAGTGGATTGGACCCATTTGGGCAAGTCTAAAGCATTTTGGAGAAGTAAATGCTCCTACTTAAGACCCAGCCCATGGGAGAACGAATTTGAAGTCTTAGAGCCTTAAATGGAGTCATTTATGAAGTTAGTGGGATGGTGGTAGTGGAGAATTGATTAAGGGGTTAGTGGGGAGTGCATTTAGTGCGGTTGGTCTGGAACTCTTTTCCGATGTCTTTTAAAGGGTTCTACGCAAAAGGAGAAAGATGAAGTTTTTGGGAAGTTTAAACTTGAGTTGTTCTATCTATTCTCTGCATCACTTAGCCTAGAATTTAAGTGTGGTGAGTTGAGAGTGTTCGCAACCTTTCATTCACGGCAGTGCCATCGCTGTATCCGGGTTCGAGGTTGTTCTAACCGGATCTTGTTCGGGTTCTTCTATTCGTCTTCCCATGGAGGGTCTTAAGTAGGGGCCTTTACTTTTCCAAAATGCTTCCGACTTGCCCAAATGAAGCATTACTTGGTCCAATCCACACTATAAGCCATAACTTCTTCCTTAATTGTAACCTTTTCAACATGCCTGTGGTGCGTATCAAAAGGGTTGTTTTCATTCTAAACATATTAGAATCAATTCATGGGTCCAAATTTCTTCTTTCTCTTTTCTTTTTTTCCTTTCGACTCCACGTGCGTTTGGAGACCTTCAACGCGCCCATTTTGTCGTCGTCGCCTCAAAGTAACCTTCGGCTGCCGTAGCCGTCTTTCGCAGCTGCTGTTTCGACCGTACAATTTCCGGTTTCTATTTTCTTTTCACTTTTGGTGATGGCCGTAAGCTTTTAATTCTTGTGATCGGGATTATCTTGGGCTTGGGCTTGGGCTTGTGCCACACCTGAAATCGCAATGCAAGGCAAGCAAGAGGTCTCTTCGAGTAAGATGAGATGGAAGTGTCGGTGGGGGTTAAGAAAGATGAAACCCAAGTCATGGACGACAATGAATTGAGTAGTAGTAGTAATAGTAGTAATCATTAGCAAAGAGAGCACGCTTTCCCTTTTGGCCACAGGGATAAGTGATGATTGATTTGATCAACATAACATGGGCCAATCCACTTCTATTAATAAATAATTAGTGTACGAAGAAGAATGAGATGATGACAGTAGCCACGGAGTGGAGTGAAGAGGTCCGTCTTTTTAGTCCCTCGTGCGTGCGTGCTGCCAAAATCGACACATTTGTTGAGACAGACCGGGGGGGGGGGGCCTCTGCTTCGTTTCTCATGTTAGCAACAACAGGCAAATTTGGAAAATGTGAAATGCTGCTCGCACACGTCTGGACTAAACGACCAAAATAGTAGGAAGTCAACTCGAGACAAAAGCTAAAAAAACTCTCTTGTCTGTTTACGTCCACTTCTCCCTCAGATAGAGAGAGAGAGAGAGAGAGAGAGGGAGAACACCCAGATGGGTTCCAAGGCAGAAGAAGCACAAGAGTTGGCAAGGAAGATGAGCATGAGCATGCCCAGGACTCCTGGGAGAAAACTTCTCGAGGTCCCCTCCTCCCCCGCCACTTCAGGTACGCAGACCCCACCCTTTCACCCCCCAGCATCAGTCCCCTTCAGATGGGAGCAGGAGCCCGGGAAGCCGAGGCCCTGTTCCGCCCTTGTCTTCATGCCCCGGGATCCCCCTGTCGAGTACCTGGGACTGCCTCCCGGGCTGTCTGCCCCTCCCACCACCACCGTTCCGCTCCTCCTACAACCTCCGAGGTTTCAGGCTCCCTCTTTCCGGATGGGCGGGGGGGATCCTGTCCACAAGAAGAGGTGGAGGAGGGGGCCTGCGTGGTTTGGTTCGTGGACGAAGTGGGGTGTGAATGAGGAGGCGGAGGTCATTGGGAGTAGGAGCTATGTCTTCCCTTCGGTGGACTGGGGATTTGAAGGGGAGGAGAATGGGGGGAGAAGGACGAGGAGCAGGATCGGCAGCGGCTGCGGCTTCCATATCATGCCTCGCCCCACGTCACACTTGTGGGTAAGCCAAAAAAAAAAAAGCATATGCGACCTCTCCGCCTGTCTCTTCATTGCAGTTCACCTTGGACTTAATGGTTTCATCCTTGACTTTCGACAGAGGAGCATTCACAAAGGACTGAAGGGAGCAATCCCATGGAGAAGAAGGTCGCCGAAGAAGAACACTGGCTCTTGATCACTCCCGTTGTCTTGCACCTATACGAGCAAGCCTCTGTCTCTGCACTTTCCTAGTGCCTGTCCACTTGTAATATGGCCAAGGAGGCATCGCTTCCTTCCTCCTGCAACTAACTGAAAAAGGACGTGCTGTTGCTTTTCCCCAATTACCAAAGAATAAGTAGCGCCAAGGCCCGTCGAGAGACGATCCATGTACAAAGTCCGGGCACACCGTATCATGCGCACCATCTGACGATATATTATGTTAGACTTCATCATGTCCACATGACATGAACTATCCCGACCCTTACTATAATTCGACCACAAAACACATCCATCAAGTCAGTTAAAAATGAAAATATAAAGTACGTGCAAGCGAATTAATCGCAAACCCAAAATCACCGCAGTCGATTTAGGACACAAATAAAGGGAAAACGAAAGCGTACCTAATTGAGCTATAATCCCCGATAAAATCGCGGAAGCCGTAATCCTCAGGTACAATTTGTGAGAAGCCACAAAAGCAGAAGTGCCCTAAGTATTCCTATCCCTCCTGACGGGACGGCCGATGGAACTGTCTAACGATTTGGGAGAGGGTACCTAGCGCTTATATTAATCGACGGGCCCTTCCATCACGGGCTTACGTCGATACTGGGCCTACACCGAATGTCGTCCAACCCGACATCTAAAATAAACTGAGATATTGTAAAAGTCCGAATAAAAACATCACCGAAACCTGAATGGACTATCATACACTGTTTCGTATACCAACATACAGCCCGCTTATAAAAACAAAACAAAATAAAATAAAATAAAAATCTTTATAAAATTCCAACAATATGTCCCATTTTTACCTAATTAGGACAATTGACATTACTTAATGTACATCAATGACATTATAGAGACAGAGATCGAGGTTCAAACCCGCCGGCCAAGTGTGTGCTACGCTTTCACGTCACGGAGTAGTCTCGCCCCATAGGGAGGAAGAAACACCAACACAAACACGCAAAAGGAGGGGGAATTCGGCCCCTATAAATGTCCGTGTGAGTGACTCTGGGGGTTGATATCGGCCCATTAAGAAATTACTTTTGTTTGAAGTCCAAAACACCACCAGATATAATAAAAATCAAGAGCAGTGCGAGGTATTGATATTGCTTTTTCGGCCTTAAAAAAAGCTTTTGTATGGGTGGGTGGCAAAATATAGTGGGGGAGGGAGGGAGGTTATTAGGTCATATCGGGATTCCATTTGAAAGTGACCCGGATTTAGGTCACCCTCACCTCCCCGTCGCTCGTGGCTTGGGGCTTTATTACCTCATCATTCATGTCTTTCGGCCGGACAAAAGATGGGGAAAACAAACGTACGTACGGGGGGAATGGTAATAAAAAAAATAAGGATATCGTAAAAGTACCCACCACAAGCAGCAGCCCCTCCCTGTTTGTTTATTCCTCCTCCTAATCATTTGTGTACCCAAAACACCTTTTTCTTTACATCGTGATTTTGGGACAAAACCTTTTCACCTTGGCCGTCGGATCTCCATCATTTTGGACTTCTCTTACTTACCCAATTTCGTTCCAATTACGCAAAAATCCTCGAAAGAAAGAAATCCCGAATTGAAAGATCGATGACCCCTCCGATAATACTCTTAAGAAAAAAGATAAAAGTACCATCGTGTACCATTAACTTTGAGTCAACTTTTTGTTTTATCGTTAACTTAATTTGTTATATAATTTTGTCACTTACTTTTATTTTTATTTTTATTTTGATTAATTTTGAATTTTATCGTGCGTAAGTCAAACAGATCTTAATAGACAATTTTCATTTATCGACCAAAACAAGAAAAAAATAAAAAATAATATTAAATATTTTTTTATTTTAAAATTTTGATGGACAGACAAATCATGTGAATTGTAAGCTGAAATTAGACGATAATTGTTGATGCTATAAAAAAATAAGCAAAATCGATTAAGTTCGGATGATGTTATATTACGAGATTGTTACTATCGGTAAAGTGAACTATAAGGCGAATGAATGAGATGTTGAAACTCCACTGTTATAGAATACGATTCGGACTATATTAAGGCTTTGTTTGGCTTTCGCTATAAAAAATTCAAAATTAGCAAAAATTAAAATAAAAACAAAAGTCGGTGATAAAATTATATAACAAAATAAGTTAATAATAAAACCGAAAATTTACTTCCCTTGAGACCATATATTTAGTTAAAAAAAAAGATGGTCTCTTCCGTATCATTGAGGACACCCTCACCCCACATTTATTCATTTAATTGGGAATGCGCGTTTGTAGCTTTTTGTGAAGATTTGTGGGTGGTGATGATATAATGCTCCCCCAGTGTATTTACAATACCTAAAAAGCAAATACCAAAACTCACCTGAAAAGAGGGGCTACAGGTATCACCATCGGATTCTGTTCTCATTAATACAATTATTTACCTGACCAAAAAGAAAAAGAAAAGGGGGCTGAATCCCCCCCCCCCCCCCCCCCCCCCGCGGCCTCTCACAACCACAGCCTCACTTGTTATATATGTTAATGTGCCAGCTACATACATGCGACCCATGCAGAAATAGGGACCGACCCGTAGACGGCCTGTGTCAATGGCGAAGGCCGAATCTAATCTCGAGTGGAGGATCAACGTCCCCGACGGCACCTCCCTCGCTATCCCCCCGCGAGAAGGC
This sequence comes from Melastoma dodecandrum, assembly GCA_029817715.1. NCBI lineage: Eukaryota > Viridiplantae > Streptophyta > Magnoliopsida > Myrtales > Melastomataceae > Melastoma > Melastoma dodecandrum. The sequence continues at coordinate 4,881,247 of JARUPY010000606.1, forward strand.
GCTGCGTTGTTGTCCCACTGGAGGTCTCTTTCGGGTTACTTGCGAGGGGCCCTCGCGAGCGTCGTTAAGTTTGTGGAAATGGCTTGCAGGATGGGCGCTTCCGATCCGAAGAAGGTGATACACTGCGTGAAGGTCGGGGTGGCGCTCTCCCTCGTTTCGCTATTTTACTACACGAGGCCGTTGTATGATAGCCTCGGCGGCAACGCCATGTGGGCCGTCATGACTGTCGTCGTCGTTTTCGAGTACACTGTCGGTGAGGATGGCTTACTAGGGTTATTTCTTCGTTTCGCCGTTTTGGTGGGCAGTCAGTCCCCTGAGATTTGTTTTGTTGACAAGATCTTCACACTGTTATTCTTGGGGTTCATTCAGGTGCAACCCTATGCAAGTGCATAAATAGAGCGACCGCGACATTCCTTGCTGGGTCGCTCGGGTTGGGGGTTCATTGGGCAGCGCATCGGTCGGGGAGCACTTTCGAGCCCGTCATTCTCGGAACTTCCGTTTTCCTTCTGGGTGAGTTGTTATCAGATTTTGGTCATGCCTATACACATATTCCTAAAGGGAGGGAGTTGAAGGTGCATGTGCTCTCTCGATTATCGCAGCTTCAGCGGCCACGTTCTCTCGATTCATTCCTTCTATTAAAGCGAGATTCGACTACGGGGCGGTGATCTTCATCCTCACCTTCAATTTGGTGTCCGTCTCCGGCTATCGAGTGGATAAGTTGATAGACTTGGCCCATCAAAGACTCTCTACCATAGTGATCGGGGTGTCCTTGTGTATCGCGATTAGCATGTTCGTTTTCCCCGTTTGGGCGGGCGACGAGCTCCGCCAACTCATCCACCGCAACATGGACAAGCTCTCCGATTCTTTAGAAGGTGAACATCAGAAGAAAGAACACAGTTCCTCCCTCGCATATCGGCCGATTTGTGTTTTAACTTTTACTGAATGCTCCTACAGGATGCGTGACCCTGTACTTCAAAGAAGAAGAAAGCAAAGGAGATAACTCCCTCGATGCGGCGTCCTACAAATGCGTGCTTAATTCTAAGGCTGCCGAAGAAACTATGGTGCGTGGTGTTCTTTGCATAAACGCAATTCGTTTGAATGCTCATTCATTGTCTTCCCCATTGATTTAGCTTGCTACTTTGTCACGATAGGCCAACTTTGCGAGATGGGAGCCTGCGCACGGCCATATTGGATTCAGACATCCTTGGAAGGAATACACCAAGATTGGAGCTCTGATGCGCAGTTGTGCGTACTGCATCGAAACGCTCAATGCTTGCGTCAACTCCGAGATTCAGGTAAATATCTATTCGGCCACTACTTCCAATCATAAAGTTTTTAAGTTTGGTAATGATCAATAAGATGGGGCCTTATGTGGAATCGCACTTTTGATGGCGCGCAGTCGCCCCAGTACCTAAAGAGCCATTTGAGCGACGCGTGCATGGCACTCTGCCTTCACTCGTCCGAGGTCCTGAAGGAGCTGGCGACCTGTCTGAAATCCATGACCAGGTCCTCCAAGCTGAGTTACCTGGTCGAGAAGATGAACTTTGCCGTGCAGGAGCTTCAGGAAAAGCTGAACGCTCTCCCTGGGCAGCTGCTCGAGAACCGTCCGTCTCTCCGGGAGGTAGTCCCGCTAGTGACGATGATGTCCTTACTGGTGGAAGTTGCTACGAGGATAGAGGTTCTGGCAGACAGAGTCGTGGGATTGGCAGAGCTGGCAGAGTTCAAGTCACCCCCAGACGACAAGACAAGCGCGAAAATCATGCCTATGGATGACACGAACAGTACGGAAGAAACCAACAAGGACATAACCAAATCCTGAGTTCTGACAATCATGTTGTAGCTTATTGTAATATACCCAAATAATCAGAAGTTCTAACGATTGAAAATAGCACAGGGGAGGATAAGTGGGAAGCAGATGTTAAACACAACCCCTGATTACCAAAGAAGAAATCCATATTGCAGATGGGTTAGTGCTAGTGGATCTGCTTTCCAGGCGACCAACCTCATCACTGTTAAGTGCAAGTACAAGAAGACGTACCATCTTAAAGTAGACATCAAAGAGTGGAACTCCCACTGAGGCCTGAAGTGCATCCTCCCGTCACTCCCACCGAGTCCAAAGACTAGCACCCGGCGAGAAGTTCTGGTGCAACACTAACCGTGTCTCCTTATATGGTCAGCAAAATGCATACAGCAGTGCGAACAGAACAAGACAGAAATCCTTGCACGCACAATACCGAATTGCCTGACCTGCGGGTCTCAGTTGTTGGACATTACTGCTTATTGGCACGAGCTCAATGGACAACAACAACAACATTGGGGTGGTGCTCAGTGGACTACCACGAGACATTCAGAAAGAATGCAGCGTTCACATAAGTGCTTCTATAGGTTGCTGTACAAGATGGACAACCAAGACATACTAGGCTTCCTCTCCCCAGCCGAGGTTTATAGCCAAATCCTCCACGGCGACTTTCATAACGTCGGTCCTCACCCCAATATCAGTGGCGTACCTGCTCATGCAGTACATCCCTGCAGTTATAGTTGCTACCCCGACAGGGCTCGGCATCAGCAACTTCAGAGGAGAAGAAAGGATGGCAGCCAGCGGGGCACCGATAGCAGAAGAAGCTTGACCGCTCCTACCAACTCCCAGATTGTCCACCACTAGAAGTCCTGTCTTGCAGTAAAGTGCGAAATCCTCGCAATTGTTCTGGAAAATGTTGTAGTTTCCGAATCCATTCTGTAGGAGGTACATTGCCCTGTGGATCACGAGGTCCGGAGGGTCTGTTGATGCCGTTGTGCACGTGCCGCCTCGAACTTTTGCTAGGAATATCGTTGGAGTGACCCCGTACTCAAAACAATACAGGGCCCCCTTCCCAAGGAAACAATCCAGGCAACTGAGGGTAACCCCGCTTTGTGGCTGGCGGAAACCGCAGTCGGGGAAGGTCGGACAGGAGGAAGGCGACGAGGAGTCATAGGGATCTGGAGACGCTTCGACACTCGAGTTCGTGATCTGCCTTGGCGTGAAGTGAACCACTTTGCTCCCACCTACATATATTCCTGCACACCGCCACAAACATCGTGTTTGTGGGTTCAATTCATTTCAGGAAACAACACATCTTAAGATGGAGCAACGGACAACGTCATTCCTCAGATAAGAAGAGGACGACAACTAACTCTTTCGCAGTTTGGAGATATAAATGGATCGGTGGGCCACATGTTCAATGGATAAACAGCAAACGAGCTCATCCGTGACAAGTAAAGGAACATCACAACACTGTCTCTAGGACAGGCATGTTATCGTATAACAATGGCGAAAGAGCAGCCAAATCGGGGTCGATTCACACAGTAAAGATCGAGAACGAAACGGAGCACGGCAAACTGTACACATGGTCAATGAAGGGGAATCGCCGAGGCCGGGTAGCTCCAACGCAGCAATTGGTTCGGTTCTGTCCATAAACAGTAAGAGCAGAAAGCAGGAGGACATCGCCAAACCCAAATGCAGAAGCAAAGCATGACCGAGGACGAGGTAATTGAAACTTGGGACATTGGGGTTGGGAGGATGACACGATCGAGAGGGAATCGAAACTGCAATCAAGGATCAGTAACAAGCAGGGGAAGGGAAGGAACCGTGGTGGGAGTAGGCGAAGACGGCCCTGTAGGTGTAGATGTGGTCTCCGGGCTTGATGTCTCCCCTCTCCACCCTGTTGCTCACCATCCCCATCCTCTCTTCCACCTCCCCTCCCTTGTCGGCGATTTGCTGCCCTGTTTGCCCCCCCCCCCCCCTCACTTCTCTTTTAACTTAAAATGATTTCTTCGTCAGAAAAAACCTTTCCAAGAAAATCAAATCACGTCCAATTAAATCTAATTTGATACCTCCTCGGATTCCTTCCCCTCCCCCGCAACCCGAGTCAGTTTCCCTGTCATAACGTAACAATAACCCCTTTTCGCTTTCCTCTCTTCTTACTCCACTTGGATCTGACGTTATTCCCTTTCCTTCACCGGAAGCAGCTAACGGTACGTACACGTAACAATTACGTAGTTTACTAATTAATACTAATTTTTTTTAATAAATTTTACTAAAAGTTGACCGTTACTAACGAAGTAACGCAAAATTAGTAAAAAATATAGTAAAATTTACTAAAATCCGGTCAACTTTTAGTAAAGTCAACGCAAACATAGTAAAAAAGTCTGTAAATTTTACTACTTTTTTACTATTAACAGCAGTTCAAGTTTACTAATTTTGCGCTGACTTTACTAAAACATTTTCGTTAGTAACGTCAACGCAAAATTAGTAAAAAAAGTTGTAAAATTTACTGCTTTTTTTACAAATTTTGCGTTGACTTTACTAAAATTTTTCGTATTTTAGTAAAGTCAAACCAGTTTTAGCAAAAAAAGGAGTAAAATTTACTACTTTTTTTACTAATTCTGCGTTAACGTTACTAACGGAAATATTTTAGTAAAATTAGCGCAAAATTAGTAAAAAACGTATTAAATTTTACTACTTTTTACTGTACGAATTAAGCCGATAATTAGTAATTGTTTACTAATTCTGGTGTATTTTTTAGTAAAAAAACTCTTCCACTTAGTAAATTTTACTAATTTTGAGTTGTTTTTACTAAAAAAAGTAATAAACAGTTACTAAAAAATGAAGGCGTTTACTAACAAATTTACTAATTAGAACAGTGTTTCCGAACCTAACTCCGAACCTATTTATGTAGTGAAATTACCTGTCTACCCTGGTTGCTAAACTTATTACTAATTTCGGAGGACCGAAGTCGTCATTCCGTTCGTAGCGTTGGTAACTCCCGGCGATCATCCCCTTTCGTGCTCCGCTTTCCTTTCCGGCCACCGGGTGTGGTGTTGCGGATCAACTTCGAAGGCGGCTATTCTGCAAGTTCCCCCGCTTCCGTTTTGCAGTATGTCTTTTCGCGTGTGATTAGGGTTTGGGTCGGTGGTGGGCGTCCTCATTTGTTTGGGTCTGGGTCTTGTCCTGAGTTGTTGTTTGTTGGTACTCGTCCTGATTTGGCTCATGCTTGGGTTTTACTTGGACTCGTCATTCCGTTCGTGGTGTTGGTAACTCCCGGCGATCGTCCCCTTCGTGCTCCACTTTTCTGTGCTCCACTTTTCTTTCCGGCCGCCGTTTGTGGTGTTGCGGATTAACTTCAAGGGCGGCTGTTCTGCAAGTTCCCCCGCTTCCGTTTTGCAGTATGTCTTTTCGCGTGTGATTAGGGTTTGGGTCGGTGGTGGGCGTCCTCATTTGTTTGGGTCTGGGTCTTGGTTGTCGTTGGTAGTCCTCCTGAGTTGTTGTTTGTTAGTACTCGTCCTGATTTGGCTCATGCTTGGGTTTTACTTGGTCTGGGTCTGTGCTGTTAAGCGTGTACCTGGGACCGGGAACGGTTTGATTGTTTTGGTTTAATTTGGTGAAAGCACAATCGGGTTTGAGTTGGTTCGGTTTTGATCTGGTTTGGCTTTGGCTTTTGGTTTGGATTTGGTTTGTTTTTAGGGCGTCTGGTTGGAGTGGGGTCCGATCTTCATTTCTTTTGATATTAATTTTATATGGATTTTCAAGGGACTGTGAACCGTCAATGATTTCGTGTTTATTTATATGTTGGAAAGTGCAGATATGGAAGGAGATTTTGTAGATTTGGTTGGAGAATATTCACAGGAGGCAGCGGGTTATGACCCTCCAGAAGCTGGAATTAAAGGCAACACACCTGGTTCTGCTCAAAAAGAGAAGGCGAAGGCTGTGCAAAAATCCAAGGTAATGATGATGACCATCTTTTGTGAGTGTTGGCAGTATTCCTGATTGTAGTATTGAGGTATTCGCGGATATATTGTTACAGGATTACCTTTATACAAGGTGTAGTCCGCGAAAGTTGTTGGCTGTGCTGAATACATTTAACGATGCCAAGAGGGCTGCCCTTTCTGACCTAGGATTTGAAGGGCTACTGCATCTGGCAAGTCGGCAAGTTCATCACAATGCTTTAAAGTGTCTTCTCAAGTTGTTCGACCCCGTTAAGAGGGTTATGGTCATCGACGGTGTGGAACACCGAATGCTGTCTTCGGATGTTGAGGCGCTGTTTGGCGTTCCTGCTACGAAAGTCGGTGTCCCGTTTAGCGGACACATGGACACCGTCCATGACGAGCTGAAAACGCATCTGAAGAGGGGTAAGATTTCTCTCAAGTCCGTTGAAAGTAGCATAATGAGAAGAGATATTCCGGACGACGTATGGAAAGTGGAAGTAGTATTATTCATACTAGGATGCTATTTGTGCCCGACGACGGCCTTCAACATCGACAAGGAGTACCTGCTCGCGACACGTGACGTCGCCTTCATTTGTAAGTTTGACTGGGCCATTCACGTGGTCGATACTCTATGTAGCCAAGTGAGGGCCTTGAAAGGTCATCACGCAAAGTATATAGGAGGCTGTGTCCATCTATTGCTGCTGAGAATGTATAGTACAGTGTGTGTTGCTTATTGATTGTATTTAGATTGAATTTATTAATGTGAACTACTCATTGTTAATGTGTTGGAATTATGAATCCACCAGATGTTTTACGCTTGCAAAAAGTCAATGGAGGAGACCACGTCAAGAACTACGAGCAGGGGTACGCCTTTGTGCCAGGATTGGGATGATGACCGGCTGAAAGCCATTTTCAGAGTTGCAAATGCTGATCTTGCTGAACTTGTAGGTTTTGTCCTTATTGTAATGCCTAGTAGTGTATTTTTTACATGTCGTCGGGTGATATTCTTAGTAATTCCATTTATAGGAATCCCGGGAGGTCGAAAGTAACGCAGAGGAAGAAGTGGACCATGCGACCCAATATGGGCAGATGGATGTGCTGATGCGTCGTCTGAAGGTATGCTTGATTTCGTGTGCTAGTCTGTATGTGTTTATCATTTGGTTTATGTAGCTGATTTGCAAATACTGATTATACGCATTGTGGCATAACCAGAACGTGGAACTTTCTGTTATGAGACTCCATGCTACTAATGAGCACATCATCCGCAAATTGGGATTGATTCTCTGAGAACTTAGAAGAGAAAGACCTCAACAAGGCCATCCCGTTATGCAACAAGAGCGTGGTAAGTCTCAGGAGATGGCGGTAGGAGGCGAAGAGAGTGGTAACTCTCAGGAGAAGGCGGTAGGAGGCGAAGAGGAAGATCATGCAGCCGAGGGTGTTCAGGAAGGAGTGACACGAGGAATGCCTGAAGTCAACCCGGCTGATAATGTGTCTGAGCCTATTTATCCACCTACGGACTCCGGTTTGCCGGACAGGGGCTTCAGTATTCCTATAGTCGAGGTAGGCTCCAGTATGATGTCGGAGAAGAGCTTGGTCCCGTATCATCCTCCTCAGATGCAACAGAATTTGGCAGAAGGTTCCGATGATTATTCCGACCCGCGTGAGGTACAACTTGCACGAGCTCTGAATAAACTATCTACAATGCTTGGTACTTCGGATGCTGGTAGGTATAACATTGAGAGTGAATCTGAGTTGAGCCTAACTAAATCCGAGGAGGGTGTGAAGTCGCTGCTGCAATGGAACAAAGGAAAGGAGAAGGTAGTGCATGAAGTCGCGGTGGATGAGGAAGGCACTGGTACCCCCATAGCAACAGCAAGGGAGAAGGATTTGTTAGGAGAAGAACATGGTGCAGAATTTGAAGAGGTTCCCACAACTAAAGTAGATGACGACGCAGAGCATCCCATGGATGGTGATCCGAAAGTGGGGAAAGGGGTGAGGAAGATTGGAGAAGAGGTTGAAGTGCATTTGAAGGTGACGTACGATACATTTCTATTGTTAAATCAGTTTAACATCATTGATATTGAAGTAAGCTACACTATGATTCACAGGAAAGTGGATCATCGACAACGGCTGTCTTCAATAGAAAGACCACTCGTCGTACGGCCGAGAGGAAGCCGCCCTCATTTAACCGTAGTCCATTTGTCCCGCCTAAGCCGGTAACAAGGACAAGAAGCGTGGACGGTCCTCCATCCCTGAGGTATAAATGGACTGCAGCATACCCACTCGTCGTGCCTCGATTGTGAGCTTCATGAGGATTAATAGGTTTATCCATTGTTGTAATTTGTCATGGTTAGGCACTGCAAAAATACTTCCCAGTGGATGTGCCCGTTAGTGAGCTCAAAACATTTACACCGGCTCAATGGTGTGTCATTGAGTACGCTTGGAATGAGGACCGAGACATAGGTTAGTGTCACTATCTTCGGATATTGGGATATTGTTTAAGTTTCTTCAACCTGTTTGCATGGATATTATTTGTTGCAGTGAATGTCTTTGTATGACCGAGTCCGCACACGTTAATAGGCATGCGATGCTATCTCTTATGCCACGAAGATGGATAGACAGCGATGTAAGATTACCTCTTTAATTACTAACCTTAAATGAGGATTAACCCATCTAAGTCTATACGCCACTATTCGTTGTTGCAGATTATAGACTTCCACGCCGTCATGCTACAAAGTAGCATGGATCCCGAAAAGAGAAGGATTTGGTACCTTCCAAGTTGGTTAGGGGTAAGTGTTGATTTACATGATGTTCCAAATCCACCAGATGTAGCCTGAACTAACCACGAACCGATTTCAGAATCTTGCATCGACGCAATATAGTGCAGCCAAAATGCCCGTCATAAGCAAAGCAAATGCCGCAGCCTTATATGCGCATTTCAAGTCTCACATTGGGAAGAACCATGAAGTGCAATGGGTAAGCATCCAGTCCATGTAATTGTCTTCGTGCCTATTTCCAGCTACTTATATTTTACTAATTTATGACCTTTGCCATGTTCTTTGTTTAGTAAACTGAATGCTATGCCCGTTTGCAGATTTTTATTTCGATTTGCGTCGCAGAATCACATTGGGTATTACAGATTGTGTCATTCAGGACAAAAGAAGTCCTCATAATGGACACAATGTACAAAAAACTGTCCAACGTCGGGGACAGAGCAGAGCTTCATCATCGTGTATTAAAGCTTCTAAGCGTCGTTATGGAAGAGAATCGAGTCAAATCAAAGTCAAAAAGGGTATCAATTACCAGACATTTCCAACTGAAAAATAATATATCCGACGAACGTGCCCGACTAGATGGCTGCCGGGAATGAGTACGTCCAACTAAATTAACCGATTTTCTTTTCAACTTTATGAACGTAAGCAGCCGTTAAACATATTGTGCATTGTTGTTTCTGCAGAAGCGATGTGGAATATATGTCATGAAATTCATGACATTGGCTGAACCCCCGTTAGGTGCTGACGAAGTGGTAAGTTCATTAACTCATTCCTAGCATTACTGTCAAACACTTACATTCTTCGCTGGATTAGGCCGTATCATCCTACCTGTGTTAGACTGTCTTCATGCTGGAATTCTGGATACGGTGTATTGTCGTTTCTTTTCACTGACAGTTGTCCCGAAATGCATGTATGTGTGGGTTAGACCGTAGGCATTGCTGATAGGTTGAGGCTGGTTGATAGCATAATCAAATGGCCTAGGAATGAGGTTAAGAAAAGAATACAGTAGAAAGTTAAAGATGATGCGAACAAGAAGAGTAAGAAGCCGGAGAGCAGTGATGCTTCAACATGGGATGCAGGTCGATAGACACTTGACTGACCAGATGCATCCTGTACATTCCTTGAGCAAGACATGCCCAAATCCTGATCTAGCCACGCTGTTGTAGTGAACTTTATGCAGTCTTTGTGTAGTCCTTTGTTGTAATAGCTGGCAACCTGCTCAATCGAAGTTGCAATATTGGAATATGTAAATTTTGTGACAGAACAGTCTATGTGTACATAGCTAACCTTTGGTAACTGAATGAACAGGTTGATGTTTTGTCAAAATATTGCCGTTATGCTGTCGAAATTTTAAATTAAGGGTACATATTTAACTGTCCATAAACTGAGTTATCTTCACAGCGCACATCCTCTTCTATTTCAGAACAACTTTCACTACAGACGTTCCGTAGTTTCTCGTTATTGAGGCCACGATCATAAAACCGTTGAGAGGGACCCATGCCAGTTTCTTCCTTGCTACCATGAATGACATACTCTTTACGAATCTGGTCACCAATATTATACGCGACGCGATTATCAACCCTTGTTAAACCTTCATTCTCCACACTACTACTCTCCAACTCCAACGTCAATGTTTGAATTTTTTTCTGAAGCATCCGAAATGCGTTGTCTGATCTTCCAGCAAGAAAACACATCCGCCGGCATTCTGTCATGAGAATACCCTGTCGTAGACCATTGATGTCGACACCGTATTCACGGCAAGATAGAACTTCAGAACTTGCACTTTTAGCTAACTTTGTCCACCTTTTATTGACCAGATGCTTTGGTATGGTGAAGAATCCTTCAACTTTCGCAACGTGAAAGAGGTGGGCACATGGAAAACCAAATGTCTCAAAATGTAAGCAGCTGCAACTGAGTTGGACATTTTGTTTGCCAGATGACACTTGCACGCATCTATGCTCACCGTCATAACACGAAAGAGTGTATACCCTCGCTATATTCCCGTCAACTATATCTTCCACATAAAATCGTGCTTCTTTTTTCATTTCGGACTGAACTCTACGAAAAGAACTCAGGGTATACAATTGACTTGCATCCTCCTCAAGTAGGCGCAACATCGTACTTGGCTTGAATGCCTTATGCATTGATTTGAAGTCCTCTTCGTATTCCTTATGACGAAGATCAGCAACTGCGCGCTCAAAATTGTTAACGAAATCATGCAGTTTATGTTTGCTGTCGACATATCCCTTCATGTAACGGTGCATTAGTTCGCATCGTGAGTGCTTCTAAGCTCTGCCCAGAAATGACCATGCAGATACGTTTGCCACCACATATGTCGGCATGCATAAATTTGTTGTAGCCATCTAATGCTTGTGGATCCTGTATGACTCATTAAAGACGACCACTCCTCTTCAACTACTTCACTTGGTCTACTGTTGTACATGAATGACGAAATACGAGCTCGCATACCCGGGTCCTGTACACGACAATTGATATTCCGACTAAAATGCCAAAGACATAACCTATGCCTTGACAATGGCCATACTTCTCTCACAGAAGCAATCATCGCTTTGTCGGCGTCTGTGACCACGCTTAGCGGATGTTTGCCTCCCATGATCTGTGTATGAGTACGTAGGAGCCAAGTGTAGTCCGCAATGGTTTCATATCTCATCAAGGCAGACCCAAACACAGTAGTTTGATGGTGATGATTCACACCGACGATGATCACCATTTGCATTCCATAATTGTTTGTCTTGAATGTTGAGTCTAGTGCTACGACATCGCCGAATGATTGGTAATCAGATTGAGGTACTGTTCGCCCAATATATGCGTGTCACTTCATTATTTTCCACATGTGATTCAAACGCCATACCACTCTCACTGTTCCTCCTAGACAGGAGATATGCAAGGACTGAATCACAACGACCAGCCACCCCAGCAGACTCTTCCTTCAACTTCCTTTTATTGAGGTCCTTCGTTAGGAAACCGGCACGTGAGTGTTCTCCAGATGCGTGTACTACTAGTCGCATAATATCACATTGTCTAAATCCAACGTCAAGAATTCGACGGACAAAGGTCATATCTTCGTCGCAAACTTGCCGTCTTTCTCGCATGAAATATGACAGACATTCGTTCACCATTTCATGATTGTGTTCCAACTTAACTGCAACCAAATTCCATTGCCCATTAACCTCCATTCTCGCTTTAAAGAAACAGTTGCAACCGTTCTTGACAGATGCTCTAACCCGACTTCTCGCTGTCAACACAGGGACGTCGGAACACTCGCCTTCCCTTGAACAAACCCACTTTCTCATGACGCATTGACCGTTTCTTAATTTTTGCCGATCTCTTTTTCGAACTGAAAATCCATGAACAATTACATACATTTTAATGAACTCTTCAACTTCTTCGGCAGTACCAAATGACATATTCAACATCTGTTCTTCATTCATATCACTGACTACATTGAAGAAGTGGTGAACATCCTGCTCACCTACATTCACATTAATGATGAAAGGTTATCAATAGATTAGGGATAATGAATAATAATTGCAGAAGGAACATCATGTTCTTCACCGAATCTTGACTTATCCGCGTTCAATACACTTTCCATTTCTTCAGGCCAACGACGACGCAAACCCGAAATCCACCACAATCCGAACAAGATGAACCTGTCCGACCACCTCCAGCGGACGAATATCAACCCGTCACTCCGCCTGCAGCCGAAGAACACTCCCCTGTCGGACCAGTTGCAGCCGAAGAAGATGAGCATGAAACTCCACTTGCGGCCGAAGAGGAGGGATGATGCCGAGACCTGGGACAATGCCCTCTAGCCGAAGATCTCGGAGGATGACCTGCAGAATGTGTGTGGGTTGAAGACGACGGCCAGCCGAAGATCTGGGATGAAGCCGACTTGCAGCAGGAACTCGGGGACGACATCCAGCCAGGAAACCCAAATCCAACAACGGACGCTGACCAATATTATATTAAATACGGATCTATGTGTTAAAAAGTTAGTAAAATTTACGACACTAGACCTCATTATTAGTAATTAACTTAGTAAATTATTTACGCAGTTGAACTAAATGAAAACAAAATTAGTAATATGTCTAGTAAATTAGTAATAAGTTTAGTAACCAGGGTAGACAAGTAATTTCACTACATAAATAGGTTCGGAGTTAGGTTCGGAAACACTGTTCTAATTAGTAAATTTGTTAGTAAACGCCTTCAATTTTTAGTAACTGTTTACTACTTTTTTTAGTAAAAACAACTCAAAATTAGTAAAATTTACTAAGTGGAAGAGTTTTTTACTAAAAAATACACCAGAATTAGTAAACAGTTACTAGTTATCGGCTTAATTCGTACAGTAAAAAGTAGTAAAATTTACTACGTTTTTTACTAATTTTGCGCTGACTTTACTAAAATATTTTCGTTAGTAACGTCAACGCAGAATTAGTAAAAAAAGTAGTAAATTTTACTTCTTTTTTTACTAAAACTGGTTTGACTTTACTAAAATACGAAAAATTTTAGCAAAGTCAACGCAAAATACCAGCCCAGACTCGAGCGAGCTGCCACTGGTAAAGCTGAGCTTGCTCTGGGCTAGCAGTTGTGAGGACGATGGCGTCCCAGGTGGGTACCCTGGACGGGTGCCTAACGGAGAGCCTTAGGTGGTACCATGACTTCCGTATCACCGTCGCCAGATCCGCCTTTTTCTGCTTGCTCCTCCGACTCCCAATCTTCCCCCCGCCGTCGCAGTCGCCGTCGCCGCCCATGGGGTCGTTACAGTGATGGGAGAGTAGGGAAAGTGAGACCTCCGCCGACACCTTCGATCAATTCAATCCAATCGGGTGGGGGAGGGGGTTTACCAGCTGTCAGTTACCATTTTATCGCAGGAATTGCCCGCAATTCGCCCGCCGGATTGAAACTCCCGGCTTTATAAGCCTAACATGACCCGGGAGTGACGTCGGAATACGAGAATAACTTAACAATGGGAAAAAAGAGTTTTGTACGGAAATACACACCCCTTATCAGTGTATGGACAACTATTTCTCGAGCACAGGTTTAGGTTCGGCCTCAATGGCAAAAAAAAATGGAGCACCTAACAATGAAAACTATTAGCCGGTTAGTTTTTTTAAAAAAAATTGTGAAATACGGTCCCAGTTTCGTAAAATACGATTTTATCGTCGATGGGACGCGTTCTGAAAACGCGCCCCTCGGATTACAAAGAGGGCGCAGTCCGAAAACGCGCCCTCCGTGTGCCCGAGTGAGAGGCGGTTTCCAAAACCCGCCCCTGCAAAGGGGATTATGTGTCAGACGGGGGGCGGGTTTTGACCCCTCAATTAAAACACTAAGGGGCGGGTTTTCGGAACCCACCTCTTCGACGGACATAAATCCCCAAGTCGGGACCGAAACCCTATTCAGCCGACCCCCAACCCCAAATTCGTCCGACCCCCGACCCCCGACCCCAAATTCGTCCGACCCCCGGCCTCCGACCCCCTATTCCTCCGACCCCCGGCCCCCGACTTCCGACATAGCAACCTCCTACGCCTCGTGCTCCATCCTCCCCGCCTCCGACCCCCGTTCGTGCCGTTCCCCGTCCTCCCCTCGTCCGTCGTCCTCCCCTCATCCGCCTGTCCGACCTCCGACCTCTGACGTTCGACTTCCGATCTCCGCCCGTCCGACATCCGATTATCATTCGTAAGTTGAATTATTTAAGTTAGATATTTTAGGTTAGAAAATTTAGGTTAGAAAATTAGGTTAGAAATTTAGTTTTAAAATTTAGGTTAGATTTTTATGTTAGAACATTTGGTTAGAAATTTATGATTGATTATTTAGTATATAAATTTATAAATTGTTGTTTGGTATTACAATTATGATGATTAATTATACGTTGTTTGAATTGTTGTAGGTATTATTAAGTTCGAGATGGAAGCTAATTCACGTAAGTTTTCCCTTACGTTTGAATGGCGCAAGTTCATTTGTTATTGTATGATCATGGGAAAGTTATTCACAGTAGTCAAGGAGTAGGTTATAATAGGGGTCCAGTGAAACGTATAAAGATACCTGCTGATGTGGACTATGTCCAATTCGAAAGGGTTATTGCTAATGCAATGAGATTAAGCGAAGGAAGTAAGCTGGAAATATGTCATAGATATCCCGTTCCTTCGTATTGTCCTTCCGGCATAAATTTTGTGCTAGTACCAATTGGTAATGATGAAGATGTTAGGTTGTTATGTGAGTTTGCGATGTCAAATGGTGACCGCATTCAAGAAGTATATGTGATATCAGTTTCTGGAAATTCTAGCAATGAAGGGAGGCCGACAAATTCAAGAAGTAAGCACGGTAGTAACATGCAAGCCGTAAGAGTGAATGTGGATGAGGGGTTAAATGTTGTGCAAGAGAGAATGGAAAATTTCGAAGTTAGTAGAAATTTTCGTCGATTTGTACCGGTGAATAAATGGTGTAGCGGATATGGTGGTAATGTGGGGAATGAGGAGGATGGTGATATGGATGATGATGGTGGTAATGATTATGGAGACGATTATGAAGAGGGTGATCCGTTTGAAGATTTAGAACGTGATGTGGGCGATGAAGCAGCTCTAAACGAAACTATTTATCGGCGATATGAGAATCATATCGTTGATTCAATAGTGAATTCCGATGAGGCGGATACTGATGATGAAATGTTTAACGGTGTTGATTTAGGGAACGATGATAACAATGTGGGGGTTAATGAGGCTGGTCCCTCTAGGAAGAAACGGTTGGAAAAACCTCTACCATTCTATCTAGACAGTGGCGATACTGGGAAGGTCATTTTTGAGGATGATGAAGAAGTTAGGATGACGGACGATCCAGATGCTGTGGTTGAATTTCGTAAAGGGATGCGTTTCAAGCATAAGAACCATCTCATTCATACGGTTAATATGTTCCATATCAAGAACCATTATAACTACGAAATTGTGGAGTCAGATAAGACGACATGGTCTGTGTTTTGTTCTGAGGTTGGTTCTGGTTGCAAGTGGAGATTACGCGCGATTCAACGTGCTTGTGATGATGAGTTTGAAATAACCATCGTTGGTGAGGCGCATACATGTTTAAATGCAGTGATTTCCCAAGATCATGATCGACTTGACTGTAACTTTATGGTTCCCTACTTCCGTACTTTTGTTAGAGAATCTCCTGAAGTGAAAGTGTTGTTCCTACAGAATGTAATAAAGGAGAGATTTGGGTACGAAGTAACTCAGAGACGAGTATGGGATGCAAAGAGGAAGGCAATTGAAGTTGAATATAGCGAATGGGATGAATCTTATAACGAGTTGCCGCATCTAATGAATGCAATCAGAATTGCCAACCCCGGAACAATTGTTGATTGGGGTACAACTTATAATCTTGGCGATGTGGAAGTATTACAGTTTCAGAGACTTTTTTGGGCGTTTGGACAGTGTATTCAGGCATTTACTCATTGTCGGCCAGTTGTGAGTATAGATGGCACATTTTTATATTGTAAATATAGGCATAAACTCTTAATTGCTTGTGCTATGGATGGGGATAACCATATTGTGCCGCTTGCATTTGCACTGGTTGATGAGGAAAGCTATGATTCTTGGAGTTGGTTCTTGAGATGTCTTAAGGGATATGTCGTTGGTGATAGGACGGGAGGAGTATGCTTGATTTCCGACAGACATGCAGGCATTCAGGCGGCTGTGAATGATCCGCAGGTGGGCTGGACCCGCCATTTGCGCATTGGCGGTTCTGTCTTAGACATGTGGCAAGCAATTTCGATACTAGATATAAAAATGTTGCTTGTAAAAGGAAGTTGATAGCCGCAGCGAGGAAATCGATGACTGTGAAGCACAAAAACATTATGAGAAGCTTGTTTGAATCAATGCCAGAAGCTGGTGAGTTTTTCGCCGAGATAAATGAAGAGCAGTGGTGTTTGAGTGGGGATGGCTTTTATAGATATGGTCTTATGACTACGAATTTGAGCGAGAGTTACAACGCCGTTATAAGAGGTACCAGAAATCTTCCTGTTTCGGCTCTTGTTCGAAAAATATGGTATAATTGCGTGTCATACTGGATAGCCAGAAGAGATGACGCTGACTCCGCGTTGAGAATTGGCGAAAGTTTTACAAGTGTTTGTTCAAATCGGTTGTTTAAATGTATGGAGAAGGCCAAACGGTATGAAGTAGTGCTTCTCGATCGACAGGAGGGTAGATTTGACGTGAAAACTAGAGGAAAACATCGACTCAAGTATGTGTTTCTTCAAGCGCGGAAATGCAGCTGCAAGAAGTGGCAAATCTATCGCATTCCGTGTTCGCACGCTTTGGCATGTTATGCACACATGCATGTAGATCATACAGCTGTGATTAGTCATTTCTACTCATTCGAGTGTCAGAAGGCCGTGTATGCTTCGAAATGGCATTCTTTTGACTGTAAAGATGATTGGCCGGAATATCCTTTCCCGAGAGTCAATCCCGATCCTACAAGAGGCAGACCAAAAGGGCGTCCACGGTCATCTCGTATACGTAATGAAATGGACATCAAGGAGAAAACTCGAAAAACTAGTTGTGGGTTATGTAGAAAGGAACGTCATAACCGACGTAGTTGTCCTAATAGGAATCTTTGTAAGTGTTGTTTCA
The DNA here is from genome assembly GCA_029817715.1 of Melastoma dodecandrum. NCBI lineage: Eukaryota > Viridiplantae > Streptophyta > Magnoliopsida > Myrtales > Melastomataceae > Melastoma > Melastoma dodecandrum. Next base: position 4,898,402 of record JARUPY010000606.1, read on the forward strand.
ATATTTAAATTGAATAAGTTCTGATTTCTGATTTTATGCTTAAGTTGTTCTTGTTATTAACCGTTGTTGATATATTTTGTAACAGGAAAATGCGTCCAGGACCAAGAAAGACAAGTGTTCTTGATGATCAAGCAGAGCATCGATCGACAGTTGTATGGGAAGCCGGATATAGCGTGGTATGTGAATTCGTGTATTCGTACCTTCGTGGCATCTTATATGTTTAATGTATTCGTATCTTTTTTACTAACTCGTGTCTTATCTACAGAATAACGTTCTCACTTGCCGTCGGGTTGAGAAATCGCTGAAGGGAGGTGCCACCGATCCCAGGATGGACGTATACCTCCGTCAAGCAGGATTCTATGGAGTGGCTAAACTTCCGTTCATATCATTAGACTGGGCCCTCATCACAGCATTGACGGAACGCTGGAGGCCGGAGACGCACACCTTCCATATGTTGCACGGTGAGATGATTATCACCTTTCAGGATGTGGCAATTCAGCTAGGTTTGCTCGTAGATGGTGATGCGGTGATAGCAGATACATCCGTATCTAATGAGGCGGTGTGCTTAGAGTTATTGGGCCGGATACCTAGGGGTGACAACATCAAGTCTGGTCGTATTAGACTGAGCTGGCTGGTTGCGAATTTTGGTGAGATCCCTATAGATGCCCCTGAGGAGTTAGTGCAGATGCATACCAGGGCATATATTCTGCAGCTGATTGGTGGGATGTTGTTCACGACGAAGTCAGATAGTTTAGTGCATGTATTCTGGTTGCCTTTGCTAGCTGACTTTGTGAGGGCTGGAAATTATAGTTGGGGAAGTGCATGCCTAGCGTGGCTTTACAGGAGCTTGTGTAAGGCAACTCACCATAAGTCATCTCAGATAGAGAGTTCATTGATACTGCTACAGATTTGGGCATGGGATAGATTCCCTCATGTAGCACCTCTGAGACTTCGTACCCCCTTTGTGGAAGATATGCCTTTGAGCCATAGATGAGCCGTTGCGAAGGATGTACGCACGGTGTCCACCCATGTTCTTTCTTCCTACAGAGAGGCATTCGATAGGCAGAGCATGGATCAGGTAAACTACTATAGCTAACAAATTCATTTGATTATATCGAACTCTTCTCACACATTCACATTGATATATGCAGATTATTTGGCATCCTTACCCGGATGAGTTGGTAGCTATGCTTCCTGATTACTGCCGATCTGGTGAGGCTTTCTGGCGTGCAAGCTTCCGCTAATTTGCTTCTACATTGTGGAGTAGCAGTACCCGGATAGAGTGATTCGTCAGTTTGGCGATCATAAACTGGTACCGCAAGATTGTGACACAAGCAAGGCACTCCACAAGATAGGTTTACGCGGGAAGACGATGAACAACTGGAGAGAGATCCACCGAGTGTTTGTGGACCAGTGGGAAGATCGTCTCAACATGGTCGTACCGCTGTTTTGGGAGTCTCCCATTAGATATTCAAAATGGTATGCAAAGCACACCAGACAACCGGCTCCATGCTAGGCACATTGGTAAGTCCTTAATGAGTATGAGTATCTCATAACATTTTTTCATTCATTGTTCAACTTTAACCTATACTTCTGATGTAGATGAAGAACTTCCGAAAGATAAAGCTTCGGTCTGACCAGCCGGAACTCGTTACTCTTGCCGCGGAGTCCATGGAAATGATGCGAGAGTATGCACCGATGAGATTATATGGTCGTACCGGCGGGATGGAAGATCAACCTGCATACGAGTTCATCCCACAAGGTGGACAACATATGGAGGAGGAAGATCATATGGAGGAAGATCATCCTCATCATATGGACGTTGCGGAAGAGGATCATGAACAAGGAGGAGCCACGGACATACGACAACCCCGTATTTGACGAGGAGGGCCATGAAGTGCGAGAAGGGATGCTCATCTCGCAAGTTTCTCATGTTTATGGCGATTACGGCACTCCTTACTACGAGGTTGGGTCCAGTTCTACACCGGAGGCTCCGATTAAAGGCCCAAGAGAATTCGGGTAAGTCCTTCGATTTAAGATTCATTTAAACTTTCGTAACTTAACTAATATAACTTCTTCAGGTACGACCATTTGCAACAAGGAGAAGGAACTTCTCAAATTACACAACTGTACCCGGATGTTCCATCGGAGCAGCCTGAAGTTCCAGAAGTCCCCGTCGTGAGGGCTTATGTTAGGAGGAAATCTACGAGGCGTAGGGGACATTACTGATATAAAATTTGGACGTTTGACTTTGTACGTTAGATGTTGGACGTTATGTATAGACATTGGCTTTGTTATTGAATGTTGGGTGTTACATTGTTTCGAAGTTTGGGTTGGATGTATGGATGTTATCTATGAATTATTTATGTTTGTTGAAACAGGGTTTCTAAAGTTATTCATATGAATGTTGTATTGCCAGACGGGCGGCGGGTACCCGCCCCTTATGTTATTCAAAACGCGCCCCTTGTACACTTAGGCTTTTTTTCCTTATTCACCCACGAAACGGTGCTGCGTAAGGGGCGGGTTAAACCCGCCCCTCACTCGGGCACACGGAGGGCGCGTTTTTGGACCGCGCCCCATCGACGGTAAAATCGTATTTTACGAAACTGGGACCGTATTTCGTAATTTTTTTTAAAAATTAACCGTATTTCTGTACAAAACTTGGGAAAAAACAGCCTAAGGGCATGAATGCCAATTCAATGACTAGCCTTTGACTAGAATTAATTTTTAAAAAGGAAAAGCGACGACTCCAACTCGCCCCAATACATCCGAGGGGTTAGTAGTTAATCGGGATTGTTATGTATGGGCTAATTCGACCGAGTTTCGTTAAGAAAAAATTGAAAAATTTTAAATAAGATATATAATTTTAAAATTTATCAAAATTGGATTTTGTAATATGAAATTAATTTTTTAAAAGTGTTATTTAGTTATTATAATTATAATTATGCCGGGAGGGAGGAGTGGCCCTCTCTGCCGGGCTCGTCTTCCCATTTTCCTCGATTTTCTTGTAAAAAAAAAAGGGAATCGAGGAATAAGATTTTGCATCCACTCCGTCGTCTCTGTTATCGAAGGAGCGCCAGATCCAGATCTGTCATCCAAACCCCTGAAGACTCGGGGGTGTCGTCCGGAGGGGAATGGCTTCTGAAGAAGAAGCCGATCCCAATAAACAGCAACAGGATGACGATCATCATCTTCAGCAACAACAGCAGCAGCATCAGCATCAGTCGTCGCCGGCGGCGCAGCACTCCTCCCGCCTAACGCAAATCCTAAACCCAGCCTTGGAGAAGATCGTCAAGAACGCCTCCTGGCGGAAGCACTCCAAGCTCTCTAACCACTGCAAGTCCCTCCTCGATTCCCTCCCTTCCCTCCTCTCCTCCTCCTCCTCCACCTCCTCCTCCCCATCCTCCCCTACCCATTCCTCCTCCCTCCTCCGCGGACCCCTCTCCGACGGCCCCCTCGACCTCTCCCTCTCTGATTCCGAGCTCGTCCTCTCCCCTCTCATCGACGCCTGTCTCTCCCAGTCCCTCAAGATTGCCGAGCCCTCTGTCGATGCCATCCAGAAGCTCGTCTCACATGGCCTCCTCCATGGCGAGGCCGACCCTTCTGGTCCCCCCGTCTCTCACCTCCTCTCCAAGGTCATCGACGCAGTCTGCCGTTGCTCCTCTGACATCTCCGATGACGCCCTTGAGCTCTCTGTCCTCAAGACCCTCCTCTCCGCCGTCACCTCCACGTTGCTCCGCATCCACGGGGACTGCCTGCTTAACATAGTCAGGACTTGCTATGATATCTACCTGGAGAGCAAGAATGTAGTAAATCAGACCACGGCTAAGGCCTCCCTCGTCCAGATGCTGGTGATCATTTTCCGTCGGATGGAGGCTGACTCGTCTACCATCCCTGTCCAGCCGATTGTCGTCGCGGAGCTGATGGAGCCTTCCGAGAAGGATGCCGATGATGTGGACACTTCGATGACTCAGTTCGTCCAGGGTTTCATAACCAAGATCATGCAGGACATTGACGGCGTGCTTAATTCCGGCGTTCCGGTGAGAGGCTTGGTAGGAGCACATGATGGGGCTTTCCAGACTACCCTTCCTGCCAACAGCACGGTGGATGGGACCCATGCGGCTGACTTGTTGGACTCGACAGATAAGGACATGTTAGATGCTAAATACTGGGAGATCAGTATGTATAAGACTGCTTTGGAAGGGAGGAAAGGTGAATTGGTGGGTAGCAGTGCAGATGATGACTCGGCAGAAGATGTCCAGATCGGTAACAAGTTAAGGAGGGATGCATTTTTGGTTTTCCGGGCTTTGTGTAAGCTCTCCATGAAATCACCTCCAAAAGAGGCCGCGACAGATCCACACCTGATGAAGGGCAAAGTCATCGCACTTGAATTGCTGAAGATTTTGTTGGAGAATGCAGGTGCAGTTTTTAGGACCAGTGATAGGTAAGACAACTATTGTCAACATGAAGTTTTCTTTTAACTACTTGCAGCAATAGATGATGCGGGTGCCTAGATAGCTGACCAATGCCATTGAAGCTGTCTTTGAGTGGCTCTTTCTTGTAGGATGCTCTTTCTTACCTGCCATTGCCTAGGTTGGTGTTGGTTTAGTGTTTAATTCCTCATAGATTAGTTTAGCTTAAGTTGGGAATTTTAGTTAGAGTTGTCAAGAGCAAGCCTTCTTAAGGCACCAGATTGCGCGCTCGTTAATAAGGTGCCCATAAAGTGACAATGCACATGATCTGATCTCATTCACCCGAAATAAGACCTTGGAACACAGAGTCTTCCAGGCAGTGTAGGGGTAGGATGGGTAAGACTGTACTTCTCTTATTTCTAAAAAAATCTTTACCACACTAAGTTCGGAGCATATATTTTAGTTCCTATCTCTTTCTTGAGATGGCAACCCCTAAAAAGTTTAAATGTAGCCCTTCTTAGATGATGCATGACTGATAAAGTGCAGCTGCAGTAGATATCGATAAAGGTTGGTTGCTGCAGCAAAAGATGAGAAAGGAGGGCGGCTGTTATATCTGTTGAAAATGGTGCTCGCTTTTTAACCGTTGCGTTGTGCCTAGGCGAGCCTTGCATTGAACCTTTTTATAAATGCTTTTCCTGAGCCAAGGAGGGTGTTAAGTTCCTGCCTTGATTGGCCTTATACTTTGTTTGGAATGAGCGAATTGAAAGTATGAGGGAACTAGAAAAATTTTGACGAGAAATGTGGACATTTGTTTAGAGCAAATTGTTTCGTAAAACATGATTTTTTTTTTAAATTTAACCCATCCCCCATGGCATTTCTTCCGAATGGAGCCTTAGTGCTGAGATGAGTGCCACCTCGGACTGTGTTGATTTTGATGTGCCAAACTGATTTGTAGACTTGATGCACTTCGATCAAGATGCATGTAAACTAGTTGCTTTCAATGAATTTTATATACATGTTGGTCACTTGGAGACTCTTGGTATTGCAATCACCCCCGTCTTGTAGGAATTATTGTGAGAGTAAACAGAGTAACATGTGTCCTACAAGTAGGTATGCATAAAATGAATTTTTACACAAGAATACCTCAAATTTGTTGAGCCTGAATCCTCCTCAACAATAGAACTCCGTGCATTGCTACTGCCTATTTTTTATGTAAAAGTAGTATAAAAAAGCTCCTAGTGCAGCACTGGGGAATATGTGTTATTCATGAAATTATACGTGGTGATGTTACCATTCACCTTATCCTCGGAATATCTGCAAGTTGTTTTGTTTTAACTCCTAAAATGCATAATCATCAAAGAAGCAGTATCACGCTTGTTATTATTGTTACGGTGGAAAAACTTTTATTTGTTCTGATCATGTTTAAAGAACTCCTTTGTCACTTGTATAATATCATTGCTGTCTGTTAAAAAGTGATTTATAGCACAACACTGCCCGATAGTGTTTACAGTGATGGCCATTAATGTGAATTGAATTGTCACTATTTGTAGCCCTGCTTTGACTGGTTTCATACAGTGGATCTCTGAATCATTTTTCCTCATTGTTATTAACAGGTTTCTCGGTGCTATCAAGCAATATCTATGCCTCTCGCTGCTGAAGAACAGCGCTTCAACTATGATGATTGTTTTCCAGCTTTCTTGCTCTATTTTTATTAGTCTTGTTTGCAGATTTAGAGCAGGCTTGAAAGCAGAGATTGGGGTCTTCTTTCCTATGATTGTGCTCAGAGTGTTGGAAAATGTTGCTCAACCTAATTTCCAGCAGAAGATGATAGTCCTGCGTTTTCTAGACAAGCTCTGCTATGATTCGCAGATCTTGGTAGACATCTTCATTAATTATGACTGTGATGTAAACTCATGCAATATTTTTGAAAGGTATGTTTATGTCTTATTTTAATCTGCATATACTATTGTATGTGCTAAAAATCGTGTTCTTAGTATATTCTTTTTCATGCAGTGTGGAATATCCTCCACCTTGTGTTGCGGTGGAGTTTTCTGACGTTCTTTTATTTTGAAACATTTCTATTTCTTGTTCTTTGCTGTTCCAGAATGGTCAACGGGCTTCTGAAAACAGCTCAAGGTGTCCCTCCAGGTGCTGTTACCACACTTTTACCTCCCCAGGAGGGGACCATGAAATCAGAGGCTATGAAGTGCTTGGTTGCTATATTGAAATCGATGGGAGACTGGATGGATAGGCAATTGCGTATTCCAGATCGGTTTTCTACAAAGCAACTGGAACAGTCAGAGAACTGCCTTGAATCTGGGAGTTCACCCATGGCTAATGGGTACGGTGATGAATCTGTTGAACAGTCAGATAGTCATTCTGAAGCGTCTAGTGATGCATCGGGTGTTTTGATGATTGAGCAACGACGTGCTTACAAGCTTGAACTCCAGGCAAGTGAATACTCATCCCTTGTCAGATTACTCGCTAAGTTCTTTAACAACTGCCTTTTTGACGGTCATATGAAAATAAACTCTGCAGGAAGGTATATCTCTTTTCAACAGGAAACCTAAAAAGGGAATTGAATTTCTTATCAATGCTAATAAAGTGGGTAGTTCACCTGAGGAGATAGCTGATTTTCTAAAGAACACATCAGGCCTGAACAAGACTCTGATTGGCGATTATTTGGGGGAAAGAGAAGAGTTATCCTTGAAGGTCATGCACAGTTATGTAGATTCCTTCGAATTTAATGGGATGGAATTTGATGAGGCCATTCGTGCTTTTCTCCAAGGCTTTAGATTGCCCGGGGAAGCACAGAAAATTGATCGTATCATGGAGAAATTTGCCGAGCGCTATTGCAAATGCAACCCAAAAGCATTTAGCAGTGCGGATACAGCCTATGTTCTTGCTTATTCTGTGATTCTGCTAAATACTGATGCCCATAGCCCCATGGTGAAGAACAAGGTGCATATGCTGATTTTTGCAAAGTTTTTTTTGGCTTTTCTGTGAAGCCTTGGAGCAAATCACGGCTTTTATTTCACGATTTCTCATCTTAACTTGTGCAGATGTCAGCTGATGACTTCATAAGAAATAATCGTGGAATTGATGATGGGAAGGACTTGCCAGAGGAATATCTCAGATCTTTGTTTGAAAGAATATCAAGAAATGAGATCAAAATGAAAGAGGAAGATATGAATTCCCAGCAGAAGTTGTCTGCGAATACCAACAAAATTCTGGGCCTGGACGGCATCTTAAACATTGTTATTCGCAAGCGAGGGGAAGAAAGGCGGCCTGAAACTAGTGATGACTATATAAGGCATATGCAGGAGCAATTCAAAGAAAAGGCACGGAAATCCGAGTAAGAGACATACTAATTTATTCACGTCATACTCCTTTCATGTCTCTCGTGATGTTGTTTCAGTAGTGCAATTTTTTTTCATGTGATCACTAACTTAAAGAAATATATAGCTCCATAAAGTCATTTAGTCACGGTGGAGAAGGTTATTTTATGCACTAATAAGAAAAATCACTAGCGCCTTAGCGCAATAGCAATTTCCTGCCAACACTTTTCAGCTTATTTATATTTTACTCATCATATAATATGTTTTACTTTGATAATTTACATATTTCTCTTGTTCTGTGGTTCAATAGCCCAACAAGTTTGTAAGGATTATAAAGGGAAGTCGTGACAAGTGCAAGGCATTTTCTTTTAACTTTCTTTTTCTCATTTTCATCCACAAAATTTCAGCATCCTATATTTTGTCATGACAACATTACAAGAACAATAGGTTTTTTCAATTTTCCTCTACTATTCCATATCAGAACTTTTGTAAATTACAAATAGCAAAGTTAGTAACCATCCTTGCACGTTTTATCATTTTTATAATTGGAAGTCTTCTTCTTTATCGAAAAAACAATATTTTTTTTGTGCTTGTGGCTTTTGGAGCAGCGAACTTGGGAAAGTTCCTATAAATTTGGATTTATCATGCCTAACTTAGAAAAGGAACACCCATTTCTTAATGAGGTTTTGCATGTGGAAATCTGTAGGTCAGTTTATTATGCGGCTACTGACGTGGAGATCCTTAGATTCATGATCGAGGTGTGTTGGGCCCCTATGTTGGCGGCTTTTAGCGTTCCACTTGACCGAAGTGACAATGAAGTAACATTGACGCTGTGTCTCGAGGGCTTTCGGTATGCCATTCATGTAACTGCTGTTATGTCAATGAAGACACATAGAGATGCTTTTGTGACGTCATTGGCTAAATTCACTTCCCTTCATTCACCGGCAGATATTAAGCAGAAAAATATTGAAGTGATCAAGGTTTGATCATCATATTCTGGTGCTGCTGATTTTAAATTTCGGTTCCTCATTTGAATGTACTCGATCAGTCATCATATTCTGTGCTGCAAATCTTATTTTTGGTTCCTCATTTGAATTTATTCAAGTGTATTATGATTGCTCATATTTGGTTAATAGACAGAATATGCCAATGATTCTGTCTGATGATCACTGTGTATTGTGTAGGCGGTTCTGATGATCGCAGATGAAGAGGGGAATTTTCTGCAGGAAGCTTGGGAGCATATCCTTACCTGTGTTTCACGGTTTGAGCACTTACTTCTCTTGGGAGAGGGTGCTCCTTCAGATGCCACATTTTTCTCCTTTCAACAAAATGATGCTGAAAAATCAAAGCAATCAAAGTCAAATATGCTTCCTGTTCTCAAGAAAAAGGGACCAGGAAGAATGCATGTTACAGGGAGTTCTGTCTTGAGAGGATCCTATGACAGCGCAAATATGGGTGGCAGCATTTTTGGGTCAGTCACATCTGAGCAAATGAGCAACATACTCTCCAACTTGAACTTGTTGGAACAAATTGGAAGCTCTGAAATGGACCGAATATTTACACGGAGCCAGAAGTTGAATAGTGAGGCTATTGTAGATTTCGTTAAAGCTCTTTGTAAGGTCTCTATGGATGAGCTGAGATCGACATCTGATCCACGTGTTTTCAGCCTTACAAAAATTGTGGAGATTGCGTATGATCTCTGTATTTCTTTGGGCTAATCTAATTTTCATGTTAGCTCTATAAATGCTTATGTTGTTATCATAATGCTGTTTGACAGGCACTACAACATGGACCGTATAAGGCTTGTGTGGTCAAGCATCTGGCATGTGCTTTCTGAGTTCTTTGTGTCGATCGGTTGCTCAGAAAACCTCTCAATTGCAATATATGGTATGGATTTATTAAGGCAACTATCCATGAAGTTTTTAGAGAGGGAGGAGCTTGCAAATTATAACTTTCAGAATGAATTCATGAAGCCATTCGTTGTTGTTATGCGTAAGAGCAGTGCTGTTGAAATAAGGGAGCTGATTATAAGATGTGTTTCTCAAATGGTTTTATCTCGTGTGAAGAATGTAAAGTCAGGATGGAAGAGCATGTTCATGGTATGTTTGTCATTGACTTTGTTTTACTGTCCGAGTACTCAAAACATTTGTCTCATTCTTTGAAGAAGTATGTTGATCTGTCACTCTTATGTGGCTCTTGTCCCAGGTCTTTACAACAGCTGCTTATGACGATCACAAGAATATTGTACAGTTGGCTTTTGAGATAATCGAGAAGATTATAAGAGAATATTTTCCATACATCACTGAGACCGAGACAACTACCTTTACAGACTGTGTGAACTGCTTGGTTGCATTTACTAACAGTAGATTTAACAAGGAGATCAGCCTGAAAGCAATTGATTTTCTTCGATTCTGTGCCATAAAGCTTGCTGAAGGGGATCTTGGTTCTTCAGCTACAGGCAAGGAAAAGGATGCTTCTGCAAAGGTTTCTCCATCGCCTAGAAGGGGTAAAGAGGGAAAACAAGAGACGGGAGAGATAATCGAAAAGGAAAATCATCTTTACTTTTGGTTTCCTCTTCTGGCAGGTTATAAAAAGAAATCACCATTTCCTTATCTTCCTTTATGCGGGGCTGGTTTTTGGCAAAGCTGAAAATTTTAATACAATGTTTAAGCCTCATATTACAATGAATCCATGTTAATGTCGCCTGGGCTTTGCTTTTTATGCTCGTGGAGATCTAGATCAATTGATACAAGGACAAGCATTAATGCAATAACTAAGTTGTTGTTTTTGTGACTTGTTGGTCATGGGTTTGAGGCATCTTTTACATTCTTATTTGGTTATATGATTATGCTTTTCCCCCTGTATTAGCAGGGGAGTGCTCTGCATACCATCACAGAGGGTGTCTATGGTCATTTTTTATTGGATTACTATTGATTGAAGCTTATGTTCTAAGCTCATGGTCTGTCTTGCTATTAGTTATTACACACTTGCATTTCTGGTTAGATCATTATCCAAATGACACTGCTTCATGTTGTCTTTCTTTAAATTGTTGCCGGCTAGTAGATGCCTGCCTTTTAGGAGACATGATTTTGTCTAATGGATTTATTAAAAAATAAAAAAGAAGACTTCCCTACTAAACCATTCCGTCTATATGTCCAGGTTTATCGGAACTCAGCTTTGATCTTCGGCCAGAGATCAGGAAAAGTGCTTTACAAGTACTGTTTGAGACCCTTAGGAACCATGGTCACCTATTCTCGATTGGTTTGTGGGAAAGAGTGTTTGAATCTGTTCTCTTTCCCATTTTTGATTATGTGCGACATGCTATTGATCCCTCCGGAGGGAACTCCCCAGTGCATGAGACTGACGACAAAGTAGGGGAGCTCGACCAAGATGCATGGCTTTATGAGACATGCACATTGGCCCTGCAACTTGTCGTTGATCTTTTTGTCAAGTTTTACGGGACAGTGAATCCTCTTCTGGAAAGAGTTTTAACCCTTCTAGTTAGTTTCATCAAGCGTCCTCACCAAAGCCTTGCTGGCATTGGTATTGCTACCTTCGTCCGGTTGATGAATAACTCCGGGGATCTTTTCTCTGATGAGAAGTGGCTAGAAGTGGTGTCGTCATTGAAAGAAGCTGCGAAGGCCACGCTGCCGGACTTTTCCTACATTGCTTCCATGGAAAGCATGGCTGGGAGCTATGAAGATACTGTAAATAGACCAAGTATTGAGGATAGCTCTGACTCTCAAGTGCCTGATGGCCGCTTGGAAAGTCCAAGGATGCAGCGTCTTTATACTGCGATTTCTGATGCGAAGTGCCGTGCTGCTGTACAACTTTTACTGATTCAGGTAATTCATTTTGGTTCCTCGTTTTGAAAATCAAGTTTGAGTGGCTAAACACTGATATGTTGGGTTGAATGTTATTATTTAGATTCGCGCAATTTCTTTAGGCTGGGTTGAAGATTAACATTTTTCTTACACCAGTTAACACTTGAATGTGCCATGGTTGTAACCTATAGCGATCGTTCAAAGTGTTATTTTTTTGTTTGATTGTAAAATTGAAGTCTTGTTTTATGCAAAAAGTTTCAATGAGAACCATTATGGGTCTTGTTTGGTATGGAATTACGGAATTGAATGGAATGCTCAACCTTAAACAAATCAAGGAAAGGGTTCGTCCGGAATGAGATTAAAAACCATTCCATTGATTTCAGGAAGTATTCCCTTTCCATCCCATTCCATGCAAAGCCAACCGTTAGTGTTACATCAATCAATCTTAGTTATAGTCTGACTTTTCTGTTGTATTATTTGAGCTTTTCTCTCAAGTAGATTGTGTTAGTAATGGGTAGGTAATGGTATAAATTATGACTTGGTGTGAGCTTATTAATTCACTATGTCGTGGCTGTTATGCCTGGTGGGGAGCTTGGAATGTTGCAACCTCTGTGTTTCATGTAGTCTGGGAGGAGGGTGAGAAGCCCTTTATTAAGTTTAACATTGTGTAGGACTCATGTTTTTTGTTGAAAGTCACTGTTCATGCAACTATGATTCCTAGATGCTACCATGAGGAAAGTCTCAAGCATTCAACCTTCAGGTGGATTCGTCTTCATGTCAGCTTTGCTCGTTGTTTTCAGTTGACCAGTTATATATAGGCGTTTGCGCATTCCCAATACAGCATTTTACAACTTGCCCGAGTTATTTACCTGCCCGACCTGGTTACATAATTTTTATTTGTCCCTAAGATCTGACTCTGCTTCCTTTCCGCTGATTACCTTTTTGCTTTAAATTTCCATCTATCAGAAATTTTTAAATGTGAGAGAATCTCTGGTCTCAAATGAGTTCAGGTCTTTTATATCAAGCTTTCCATGCAACGCTATCCCGGTGTCGAGACAACTTTCTTCAACTGTCATTGCATGAAATTGCATCCACTACGGAAACAAAATGTTACTGCCTGGTCATAATTCTTTTAGTAAACCGTGGTTGCTATTGTTTGAGAAACTATGTCGAGTTAAAGCTTTTCTTTCTTCTGATTTTGGCAGGCAATGATGGAGATCTACACCATGTACCAGCCTCGTCTGAACGCAAAATGCAGATTAGTCCTTTTCAAAGCTTTGCGCGATGTGGCATCGCATTCTCATGGCATCAACAGCAACATGACCCTTAGGTCAAAGCTGCAAGAACTCGGCCCGATCACTCAAATGCAGGACCCACCTCTATTGAGACTCGAGAACGAATCTTACCAATTCAGTCTGACGATCTTGCAGGATTCGATCCTCGACAGACCGCCGCTGCACGATGATGTCGAGGTGGAGGCCCTCTTGGTCGGCCTCTGCGAGGAGGTTTTACGGTTTTACATAGCTGCATCAAACTGTGGTCAGAGCATGTCGTCGTCCGGCGAGGAACACCCACTGTGGAAAATTCCGCTGGGCTCCGGAAAACGTAGGGAACTGGCGGCACGTGCGCCACTGGTGGTCGCTACGATCCAAGCTATATGCAGCTTAGGGGAAAGCACGTTCGAGAAGAGCTTGACGTGCTTCTTCCCGCTCTTTTCTGTGTTGATATGCTGCGAGCACGGGTCGGAAGAAGTACAGGTGGCGCTACGGGAAATGCTCAGCACTTCGGTAGGCCCCTTCTTGCTTAGATCTTATTGAGATAAACGAGGGAGGTCTGGAGAGGATCGTTTTGTTTTCGCTTATGAATCATAGCCAAAAGTTTTCGTGATCTTTATGCTTATCTTTTTTTAATATAGTAATTTTGTCCGACATTAAGATAATAGAGTTGGCGAGACTGGTTGAGTTAAATGATATATTATCATGCATAGTTTCCCCCCCTGTATTAACTAGTTGTGGTTATTTTTCATCTTCGGCATTTTGCACATTAGCAGCAATCTCAATCTAAGTTAGCATGCTCCCTAAATATCTTCGTTATGTCGCGGTTGAAGGATATATACCGTCATTTTATCAATTTCTAAACAAAAAAAATATTGTTTTTTATCGTGACACTAGCTAGCTTAATGAAGTATGTCGATTATCGAGTCTCCCAATCGTGATTATACATATTTATAGAAATTAAGTTTTTAAAATGTAATACGGTTTTGGAAAACGGACTCGGAATTTATAAATTAGTCCTTTTTCTTTTTTTGCTAATTTTTGTCTGTTTCATCCCGTCAGTTATCAAGAAACTCGGGGTTACGTTCATGATGTATTGCATCACATGAATTCATTTTTATAAATTTGAACTCGAAATTAGTAAGTCTAATTTGTTGACATTAGTTATGGAGTTTAATCTTGATAATTTTTATATTGTAAATTAACGTTATTTACTATCTGATTCAATATCTCTGTTTCCTTACAGTGTTGAAGTTTTGTTTTAAAATAATATTATTTCACAAATTACTTCGTCATATATGTTTAATGTGACGAATCGGCCTTAGAAAGACCATATTTGATCATGAAGAAAGTCGGTCTTTTTAAGACAGATTATGTCCTTTCCAAGTCGAAGTCGGTCTTGGAAAAGTCGACTTTATGTGAAAGGTCTCAGCTACATAAAGTCGGCCTTACAAAAGCCAACTTCTATTTATTTAGTAAAAAAAAATTTCTCAAATAAAGTCGAACTTTGTAAGGACGACTCTCTTCGTGACTCAAGAAAGTCGGCCCTATAATGACCGACTTTGGTAGTGATTAAGTTAATGAGAGGTTTGTTGCATCATCATTTCCGACGCATACAAATGGGAAATAGAAGTTGGAGTTTTGTTCCTTAATGACGTCATTTGGCTAATTATTTCGCCAAATGACGCCTTAAGTTTCAATATTCGCCGAATGACCCACTGAAGTCGGCCCTTGTAACGCCGACTTCAGTCCTCAAGGAAGTTGGTCTTACAAAGGCCGACTTCCGTCCTGGCTGACTGAAGTCGGCCTCACAAAGGCCGATTTCACCACACTTAGGAAAAAAAAATGGCAAACGAAGTCGGGGACGTGGGATCAAGGAAGTTGGCCTTTGTAATGCCGACTTCGGGGCATTACAAAGGCCGACTTCCATTTAATAAGGAAGTCGGCCTTGAAGGCCATGAAGTCGGCCTTTAAGGCCATGAAGTCGGCCTTACAAAGGCCGACTTCAGTGAGTCAGGATGGACAAAGGCCGACTTCCTTGAGGATTGAAGTCGGCCTTACAAAGGCCGACTTCAGTGAGTCATTCGGCGAATATTGAAACTTAAGGCGTCATTTGACGAAATAATTAGCCAAATGATGTCATTAAGGAACAAAACTCATAGAAGATGCGTTTGCTTTGTTTTTAAAAAAGGAAGGAGGGGTTGGTTTTGAGAGAGGGGAGTGAGATTATGGGGTTAGGGGTCTGACAAATAATTAAATTAAATTATATAGAGGGACACGTATCACATCAAAGGTAAGGGAGTTTTGTACGGATTTACCGTTAGTTTCTAAAAAAATTTGCGAAAAACAGTCCAAGTTTCATAAATTACCAGAATAGAGTCGAAGGGGCACGTTTTGAAAACGCACCTCCCAAATAACAAAGAGGGCGGGTTTTCTTCGTGTAAAATGGCAGGGGCGGGTTCTCAAATCCCGCCCCTCTAACACTTAAAAAAAAAGAGTGTTTTGGCGGGCGGATTTTGAAAACCCGCCCTTTTAATAAGTAAATAAAGGGCAAGTTTTCAAAACCCGCCCTTCTAGACGAGTTGGTTAAAGTAATTTCATAAATTGCGAAAGTTCCTGGGTTCGATTCCTAATAGCAACAACTTTGAACAGCTACACAGGGCGGGATTTGAAAACCCGCCCTTTATTTACTTATAAAAAGACGAGTTTTCCGAAATACTCTTTTTTTTTTAAGTGTTGGAGGGGTACAATTTCACATAAAACCCGCCCTTTTTGTTATTTGGAAGGCGCGTTTGAAAACGCGCTTCTTCGACTATATTATTGTAATTTATGAAACTTTGACCATTTTTCACAAATTATTTTAAAAAATAACGACCACAAAGGTTAGGAGGGAGCGATGGGGTTAAGACATAAAATGCTTGTGCGAGAGGGAGAGTTGCCACGAACAACACTAGGAAGAAGGAGCATGTGTCGTGTCTAGAATCTGATGCGGTCTTTCATTTTATGTCGTTTTTCTACTTCACACAACTCCCGAGGACAATAACATTTCTATTTTCTAAAAATGAAAAAAGCTACAAAGGTGGTTTTATAAGGTAGACTTTGCTGGCGACTCAAGTAAATCGGCTGGATTTTATTCGAGAAAGTTTTTTCATTAAGTGAAATAAAATCGATTTTATAAAAATCGACTTTATATGGCTGGAATTTTTGATATAAAATAGGTTCTTTTAAGGCCGATTTTGATTTAGGAAAGATGAAATTGATTCGACTTTTTTCATGATCAAATTCGATATTTCAAAGGTCAATTTTACTGTATTAATTAAGAAATTTTTAAATTTGATACTGATAAAATAATTTGCGTCATCTCAGAACAAAACTACGGGAGTGTTGGCGAAAAAAGAAATAAACACTTTTTCACATCAGATTATTATATTTATTTGTGATTGATTATTTGATTTTTAACTTTACCTATCTTTAGAAACTGTTTATCAACGACGCCACCCTTTCCATCTTCTTCTTCCCCTTTCACT
This sequence comes from Melastoma dodecandrum, assembly GCA_029817715.1. Classification (NCBI taxonomy): domain Eukaryota; kingdom Viridiplantae; phylum Streptophyta; class Magnoliopsida; order Myrtales; family Melastomataceae; genus Melastoma; species Melastoma dodecandrum. The sequence goes on from JARUPY010000606.1 coordinate 4,914,777, forward strand.
TCCACTGCGCATCTCCCACTCGCTCTGATGGCATGACCGCCGCCACCGAAGGGCCGCTAATCATACCGTTTCTTCGCCGTCCCTCGACGTCCCGAGCTCGGTAACTCGAAGAATAAAAAGTCAGTAAGGTAACGGATGAAAGCCACCCCCGCCCCGGCGGTTTGATCGTCTCTCGTTCAAACCCTAATTAGGAAAAAAGTTTTGAATTTGACGACCACAGGGGAGGAAAATATTTATGTCTTTCAATCAATCGACGTACCAGAAGAACGACCACCCCCCGCCTCTTCTGGATCCTCTCAACCCAGGTCGATCCCCTGGTTTCAATCCTCACCGGCCTTCTTCTGGCTATTACTCTAAGGGCGGCGCCCCTTCCGCCTCCCGCAGGTTCCCCCCATACAGACACGCACACATGCTTTTTTTCTTGTCGGCTTGAACTGTTTGTGATTTTGTCGATCATCATCCCCCAGGGTTTTGTTTTTTGATGTTGCTGAAGTGTGTGTGCGCGTGTTTCTTTTTGTTTAGTTTTAAGAAGTCAGGCCCCGCTGTAGTCGTAAATGTATATCGGCGGTCTCAGTCTCAGTCTCAACCCCAATTGCAGCCTAGGGTTGCGGCTCGGCCGACCTCCTCCCACACTGCCATCCATGCTCATCCCCCGCAGCAACCTCCCGGTAGACCAGTTGTTTCCCCCTTTTTGAGTCTATGTATCAGGAGGATGGATGATTGTATCCTGAATTTTGTGTTTCTTTTCTTCTCCTTTCCGGTTCTCGTGACATTGTTGCAGAAGCACCCTCTTCGATGGGTCAGTCTTCTGATGTGTCTTCGGCCTCCAATAGAGGTGGCCAGCCTGGTACAAAACCTCCGTCTTCTCAACCTTCCGCCATGAGTCATGACATGGGTTCTCCTGCTATGCCTGTGAAGGGTATGTCTTTGTTTTATGTTTCTGTTTTGGTTTCTCTTCTCTTGCTTATATATATATAGATAGATAGATACTTGTTATGCATGAGATGAGACTCCTGATGGGTGTTTTGTCTTCAGGGGATGATAGCAAGATGTCCTTTCAATTTGGTTCTATTTCTCCTGGATTCATGAATGGCATGCCGGTACCCTATTTTACATTGCAGCTGGTGCCTCTTAGCTTCTGTTGGATACTGTGGATATTTGACTGTTAATGGTTTGCAGGTTCCTGCTAGGACCAGCTCTTCTCCCCCAAATTTGGATGAGCAAAGACGTGATCTGGTAAGCCTTACAGGTCCTATATTTTTTTCCCCACTCTTTTATGGTTTCATTTATCGTTTGCTGAATGACGTGTTTACTTACTGCTAAGCACCAAACTGGTATGTGAGCTGCTATGATATTCAACGTTCTCTGGGCGCTATGGAAGTAGTTTTGAGAACAGAGTATTGAGTTTCTGGTTGGCATGCAGAGAATTCACGTGAAATACATTTCTATTTATGTTTTTTCCTGGAATATGATGCAACAACGAGGGGAATCTTTGTTATGGGCATTTTTCTTTTGTACGTTATGCATTAATTGGCGCACTTGCAGGCTGGGCATGATCCAATTAAATCAAATCCACCAGTGGCCCAACCTATTGGTCCTGAGCAACAGTTGACCCAGACCATCGGTGTTGTTGGTGATAAGTCACTGGAAAAATGTGACCACGTTGCCACCAAAATGATTAAGGATCAGGTCCTACCTAGCAGCTTGGCGTCCTCATTGCAAAAGCATGTGGTACATCCTCTGCCTGGGAAATCAATGTCTGTGCCCTTCCACCAATCATCTGTTCCTTTCCAGTTCATCAGACCAAATCCACAAATTCAGTCTCAAGGTTCTACGGCTACTCCCATTCAGTTCCCAATGCCTCTTCCAATGCCTATACCTGTTGCCAGTGCTCCACATAGTGTACAACAACAGATGTTTCTTCCTTCTCTTCAACCTCATGCAATGATGCATCAGGGTCAAGGATTGAATTTTGGGGCTCAAGTAAGTTCACAACTGTCTCCTCAGATGGGAAATTTGGCTATGGGTGTCAGTTCATATTCATCGCCCCAAGGTACACAATTTGGCGGGCCACGAAAGTCATTAGTTAAAATTACTCATCCAGACACACATCAAGAAGTTCGGCTGCCATCTACTCGTGCACATTCTAACTTCCCACCTCAATCACAGCCGTTTGCCTCGCACTCAGCCAATCATTCTATCAATATGTATTCTAATTATGGTCCAGGCCGTCCATTCTTTCCGGCTGGAAATTATGTTCCTCTTTCAAGTAGTCAGATGACACCTACCAATCATGCCCCTAGGTTTAATCATACCTCGAGCCAAGGGTCTCAAACAATGCCTGTGGAAAATTCTCAGGATGTGTCTGTGTCGCATAACAAGGGTGGCAACTCCGTGAGTGGATCATTGGAGTCGGTTCACGTGGATCATGCATGCGACATTATGCCCACTGTTTCAGCTTTAGCCCTGGAAACATTGAAGCAGGAGACTGGTCTTACCGGTGACAATCTTATGGATAGTTCTCCCAACATGTCAGTGAAAGATACCGAATCATCTGCAGTCTCGAGAAATTATGCAGGTTCTCCGTCTGATTCTTGTATTCCTCTCAACGACGCTTCACTAAAACAGGAACCTGTGAGTGAAGCCTTGACTACTGTCTCCTTACCTGGAGAAACTAAAGAAGTTGCCCCAGCCTCGGGTTTGGTTTGTATATCGGGTGACAGACCTGCTATAAGAGCAATGAGTGCTGAGAAAGGTCCTTCTGAGTTGCTTTCTATTGATTTCAGTGATGCAGGAGGCTTGAGAGATGACCAGATTCTGTCAAATTTGAAGGATGGCATACCACCCGATACCAAGGTACTTACTCTACATTTACTATATCAGTTGTAGCATTTCTATCTCAATTACTTCTCGCGAATTCCGTATCCTGTCAGCTTCTCCATCAATTTTGACTTTGTCGTTTATGTATGGTTTCACTTATATTCAACAGGTTCATGAGGGTTCAGGAGGTATGCGTGGCAACAGTTTATTGACTTCAGCTATAGGAGATGGCAATCTTGAAGAGGACTTAAAGGGTTCTACTGGGTTTTCTTATGAGTGTGTTGAGGAAGGAGTTGCAGTAACCGTGTCAGTTTCTCCAGCTGTCAACAGGGGCTCTGATGCTTTTGATGCTGCTGAAAGCCCTGCTATTGCAACTCCTGAATATCGGGAACATTATAAACTAGATGAAAAAAATATAAAGGGTGACCTCTTAAGTGTTATGGTTGCTAAGGCAGAACAGGAGCATGGCAATTTTATTGAAAGGCTTGAGGATTCAGCTGATCAATCAGAAATGTCTTCAGTCTACTTGGAGTGTTCAGAAAGTGTTGTGAAAGCAGATGGAAATGTAAGGTCTCTGCAGACTTTCGAGAAGGACGAAAGAACATTTGATAATCAGAGTGTTGGAAGCGAGCCAAGTGGCCCAAAGGAAAAGTGTTCTAGCATAAATCATGACAAGGGAGTTGATAGTTCTTCGAACTCGGGGTCCATTCCACCCACCATCATTGATTCATCATCCTTGTCTGCTAGTGATAGCCCTTCGCACCCAAATAAATTTACAACCGGTTGTGGTACTGTAGGATCTAACGTTGTGATAGAATTTCCTTCAGGTTCTAAAGCCAACCTTCCTGAAAAGATCACTCGATGTGATAAGGAAATCTTGGAGACCAATGTGGGGAGCACAGTTCCAATTCAAGGGGCAAATCTGAAAGAGAATTCAGTTTTAGAAAAAATGAAGGCTAGAAATTTTGCATCTAAAGGAAAGAAAAAGAGAAAGGAGATCCTCCAAAAAGCAGATGCTGCTGGGGCAACTTCTGATTTATATTTGGCTTATAAAGGTCTGGAGGATAATAAAGAAATTGTTGACGATCAAGATAAAGAAAGGACATCCCCTGACAACAATTTGAAGAACATGTCAGCTGAAGCTTGTGGAGAAGGTTCTGTAGTTAGTGAGGATAGTGACCAAGGTAAAGCTGAGCCAGATGATTGGGAGGATGTCGCCGACATTTCAACCACAAAGTTGGAATCTGCAAATGCAGAGCAGTTAGGTGGAATTTCTGCTAGAGATGTTCAAACTGTTTGTCCTTTTTCCGTGAAGAAATATTCCAGAGATTTTCTTCTGAATTTTGTCAATAAATGCCGTAACCTTCCTGAAAGTTTCGTAGTGAAATCTGACGTTGCCGAGGCCTTCATTCCCTCTAGCAATTCTTATTCTGTTCTTAATCGGGATTCCCACCATAGCCCAGGAAGAGGTGATAGGCAAAGTGGCGGATCTCGGCTTGATCGCCGTCCAAGTAACTTGACCGATGACGACAGATGGAATAAACAGCCCGGCCATTTTGCTGCAGGACAAAATATGCATATAGTTGCTGGTTCTGGGATGAACATGGGTTTACGACCTGGCCATGGAGGTAATCATGGTGTCCTCAGAAATCCTCGTGCTCAGACTCCTGTTCCCTCTATTGGTGGTCTACTGCCAGGAGCAATGCAATCACTAGGATCTCAAGGAGGGTTTGCGAGAAACAGCCCTGATTTTGACCGGTGGCAGCGAGCTGCAGGTTTCCAGCACAAGGGCTTGATTCCTTCTCCACATGCACCATTGCAGGCAATGCACAAAGCTGAAAAGAAATATGAAGTGGGTAAAGTCATCGATGAAGAAGAAACAAAGCAAAGACAGCTGAAAGCCATCTTGAACAAGTTGACCCCTCAAAATTTTGAGAAATTGTTTGAGCAAGTGAAAGCGGTTAATATTGACAATGCCGCCACTCTAAAGGGCCTTATATCCCAGATCTTTGATAAAGCTTTAATGGAGCCGACATTTTGTGAGATGTATGCTGATTTGTGCCGCCATCTTTCCCAAGAATTACCTGATTTTAGTGACGATAACGAGAAGATAACTTTTAGAAGATTGCTTTTGAATAAGTGCCAAGAAGAATTTGAAAGAGGGGAAAGAGAACAGGAGGAAGCCGATAAAGTTCATGATGAAGGGGAGGCTAAATTGTCCGAAGAAGGAAGGGAGGAAAAGAGAGTAAAGGCACGGAGAAGAATGCTGGGTAATATAAGATTTATAGGAGAGCTGTACAAGAAGAAGATGCTGACGGAAAAAATAATGCACGAATGCATAAAGAAGCTTTTGGGTCAGCATCAGACCCCGCACGAGGAAGATATCGAGGCTTTGTGCAAATTAATGAGTACAATTGGCGAGATGATCGATCATCCAAAAGCACGGGATCATATTGATGCATATTTTGAGAGGATGGAGATGTTGTCAAACGAAATGAGTCTTTCTTCGAGGGTTAGGTTCATGTTAAAGGATTCCATCGAGTTAAGAAAAAGAAAATGGCAGCAGAGAAGGAAAGTAGAAGGGCCTAAGAAGATCGAGGAGGTACACCGGGATGCAGCTCTAGAAAGACATGCTCAGGTTGGCCGGCTGGGTAGTCGGTCTCCGGCCACCAATCCTTCTGCCAGGAGGACTATGCCGATGGACTTTTCTCCCAGAGTTTCAAATGTTTTGTCGTCCCCAGCTTCTCATATTGGGGGACTCCGTGGTTCACAGGTTCGGGGTTATGGCATTGGCAGTCAGGATGTCCGATTTGGTGAAAGTCAGTCTTTTCAGGCCAGGCCCCTCACAGTTCCTTTGCCCCAAAGGGATATGGGAGATGACTCTTCCATAACATTGGGTCCCCAAGGTGGTCTTGGCAAGGGAATGTCTTTCAGAGGACAACCGTCGTCAGTGTTAAGTTCAACAACTGACTCATCCCGGATTGTGGACTCACGACGATCAGGAGCTGGCCTGAATGGTTCGAGTTTGGGGGAGAATATAGGGCATGGTTCAAGGGCAGATACTATGACATTGACAGAAAAGTCTCAGATCCGCCCTTCTTACAATCAAAATAGGATGCCTGATCCTAACAACAGCTCTGGTGTTGGCAGTTCTCCATCATCACCAGGTCAAGGCAGAGATTTCTCCTATGATGAAGGGAGACTTAGCGATAAGTCCATTGCGGCTATCAGAGAATTTTACAGGTGCCAGATTTCAACTTTCTTTTACCAAAATCTCTGTTCTTTGATCAATATATGTAGAAAGAAAGATGCTAAGCTTTATTCTGCTCAGTATAATTTGCGACATCGGATCCTTAACTTTATTCTGTGTTTTCTTTAGAAATGCAATATTTTACGTTACTCGTTTAATTTGGACAGAATTGTCGAGCATTTTATTGGGATATTAACTGGACGAATAAAAATAAAAGGTGGACCCTTAATTTGAAAGGGCATCTCTAGAAGTATACCAGAATTATACTAATAAAGGCAGAGAAGAACTTGAAATTGCCAGTTTTAAGATAAATAAGGAAATAAATTATTTACCTTGTGGGTTTGATTTTCTCTGCTAGTACCTATCACTGGTCATTGGACAAGCTTTAAAGGATGTGCCGTCATAATTTTACATTCTTCCAATCTTAGTTTTCCCATATTTTTGTGCATAGGGATGAACATTTATTGGCCAGGCTGACACATGTTTGAAGTTATGTGGAACATTTGTATTGTTTTTGCATGGATGTATGACAGTGACCCCTTAATCTTACTTTCTGGGACTTACTTAAAAAAAGGGTTTCTGGACGTAGGAGGAGCTTCCATGATATGACAGATGTAGGTGCTAGTGCTTAAGGTCAAACTGTGGGTCAATCCCTAGTTTAATCCCCTATGGAGTATATTCATTCCTGAAAAGTTCGGGGTATCTTAACAGAGGAACTTCCTCTTTTAGGGACACTGCTATGCTGTTTGCATCTCATCATTCGTCAATCCTTTTTTTACTTTGGTAATGGGGGATTCGGTACATAGAAATTTTTGTACAAAATACATAATCATCATTCCAAGACTATTCTAAACATGGAATATCCCTGTGCACAAAGGGAAGGGCAGGGGGGAAACTAAAGCTAGGAAAATTATCCTCGTAGCCATACTTGCTAATATTTGCCCCCCATGTGGTTCGTCTACCGCCTAGTATGGTTTATGGAGATCCTTCTGAGGTCAATGTCTTCCTCTATGTTTCTGTCGACCGTAGGTTTGTGGTGTTAATGTTGGCCTTTAGCCATTAAGGGACTGAACTGGTAAAGGTTCCCTTCGTCTGCTGTGGTATCGGGAATGCTCCCCATGTGACTTGAGCAAAAAGACAATCCTGATTATGTATTGAACGCTTACGTTATCCAGTTCACATAGTGGGCATTATTTATCATGGGAGGTATTTCTGGCTTGGATTAGGTCCTTGGTTGGGAGTCTATTCCACCATGCCAGCTAAATGCAAAGCTTTTGCTTCAGTAGGGTAGGCAGCCTCCATAACCATTTTAGATTTGATTCGCTGTGTTGCTGGGTAGTTAAGCTGCTCTGTTGGGCGACTGTGTTGCCTTGTGTTAATTCTAATAGCTCTGTTGGTTGAATCTGAGCAAGACCACAGTGGGGGCCTCTTGCTTTTTGAGTAGTTTCTGAAGCACAGTAAATGATGACCTTTTTTATTTTATTACATCTTTTTTTGCAGTGCAAATGACGAAAATGAAGTTGCCTTATGCATCAAGGATTTGAAGGCGGTGAGCTTCTACCCCTCCATGGTATCGCTCTGGGTTACAGACTCTTTTGAGAGGAAGGCTGTGGAGAGGGATCTCCTCGCCAACCTTCTTGTTAACCTTACGAGGCCTCAACACAGCATGTTGAGCCAAGATCAGCTCATTAAGGGGTATGGACATTCATTTTACCTTTGGGAGAATTATTTGGTCGAAAACATCCAACTGGACTCTATCATTAACATTAGCGTTGATAAAACTGAAACCAGGTTTGAATCCGCGCTCCAGTGTTTGGAGGATGCAGTGAACGATGCCCCAAAAGCGCCGGAGTATCTGGGCAGCATCTTTGGGAAAGCCATTGCGGAGGACACGGTTTCTTTGAGGGAGATAGGGAAGATAATACTCGAAGGAGGGGAAGAGCCGGGGGGGCTTCTAGAAGCTGGGCTCGCCGCGGTTATCCTCGAGAGCACGCTGGAAATGATCATGTCGTTGAAAGGGGAGACAGTTTTGGACGAGGTATGGAGGAACTCCAACTTGCAGTCGGAGGAATTTCGACCGTCTGGTACCATTCGATCCAAGTTGTTGGGAAGATTCATGTAGGGGTGGTTGGAGGGGAGAGTTTAGGGTTACGTTTTGTTTCCAGGCACAATTTTTTTCTCTGTGCCTGAAAAAACCGCCAAGGGTTTGGAACATTTTAATGCAATTTTACTCCGTTCTGTCTCTCTTTATCGGAGGAAGAAACTTCAACCCCCTCTGTTTTGGTAAGTCCTGCAATAGTTTCAATTTCAGTAAAATATTTTCGTCGATATTATTTGTTGTCAATTCTGAAGTGACCTTTAATACTTTGAAATAGAAAATTCATAGACATACTCCAACTCATTACCTATAATTTACCTTCTCCTATCGTTTCCTCTTCTTCGTCGTTAACTACGTCGCATTCAATGTCGTCGTCACGTGGTTCATCATCCGTGTTTTTTTGCATATGACCAATTTTATAATATTTCATTCCTCGTCTGCCTGACATAAACAACCCCATTTTAATCGATTGACCAAAATCACTATCCTCAAAACTCCACCCGACAAAGAGGTACTTGTATAAATATCGTCCCAATACATCATGATCCCGAATAATATATACTTCTTGAATGTTTCTTGGGTTTGCAAATGCAAACTCTGTCACCTGTCTTTTTCTATTTATGCAACTACTATCATAAGATTGTAATATGAATGACAAATCTCCAACATCTTCTCCTCGTTTATGTTTCATTACTCGACATTTGTTACCTTTTAAATCACATACCCAAGTATTCACATATAATTTAATTCTCTTAATAGGATCGTAATCATAATTGACGTCATCTTTACCTTAAGTACATTACTATTTTCAAATATCAGTAAGTCTATAAACAAAAAAACATCGTAATAATAAATATGCGCTCGTTTGAATTTAAGGAAATCATGTACAATTAAAAACCTCCAACTTCACAATTATTAAATATTAAGAAATTTCGAGACACTTCAAAATAACATAATCTTGGAAAAACTACATTTCGATGTTGACCATCAAACTATTCGATTCTAAGTCCAAAACCTAAATAATTATCAAATTTAAACTTAACCCTCGAAAGGGCGACAGCACCAACAGGAGGAGGACATGAGCTGGCTGAGCGTGTTCCACGAGCGCCGAGATGATAGTCAATGGAGAGAGGACGACTGCAACGATGTTAGGGGTTTGGACGGGGGTTAGGGCGTGTTGGAGAGAGGTTGGAGTTCGTGATTGGGACGGAGGAGAAGGGAAGCAAAGTTGGGAATGGCGATGAGAGAGGGTTGAGTGTCCCGGGTTGGAGACGACAATGGGAAAGGTGCAGCGTCGGGCCTTGGGGACGGGAGAGGGCTGGGTATTCGGCATTGGGACAGGGATAGGATATCGAGTTGTGTATATTTTGTACCCGAACCATTGTTATCGGGTTCATAACTTTCGACCCAAACTATTAATCCGAATAAAAATATTTTTTTCAAAACCGAACCGATTTTTTTGGTTCGGTTCGGTTCGGGACCCGATAAAATTATAAAACATAAATCACTTTATAAAAATTTTAACTTACCATTCTGAAGTTCAAAAATTTCGACATACAGTAGTTTCCAGATTTGAAAACAAAGAAGGGTAATTACAAAAAGTCTAATTTCATGTAACTTTAAAATTTCAGCCTAGTTTAATACACAAAATTCACGTGGGCTTGTGCGACAATATATTCCACTTGCATAACCTATATTCGTTGAAAAGAAAAATATTAATTATATAAGATATGATTATAAAAAATAAATACTATCATACTTACATTGAATAAATCTCTTCAAATTACTCCTCAATGTTAAAATAAGAATCGGCATTTTCAGACAAATCTAAAAAAGGAAAAAGATAATTATATTATCAGTTAATATAAACTGATAAAGAATAAAAGCATTTGAATATATGAAAGTTACCAGACTTACCCATTTCAAAAGCTTTTAATTCTTCAGAATATTCATCAATCGAAAACAATCCAGCTTGTCTACTTCGCAACCAATTTTGAGCACATATAAGAGCTTCCGCTGTCTTAGGAGACAACGAACTACGAAATACATTGATGACTCGTCTTCCTGTACTAAAAGCAGACTCGGAAGCAACGGTCGAAACGTGAATAGCTAAAACATCTTGTCCCATCACAGATAAAACTTGATATCTAGAAGAGCTTATTTTCCACCAATCCAAAATGCTAAAATCTAAGCCAAAAGAAGTTTCACAAGCTTCAGCCAAATACTTCTCCAACTCAGATTTTTCTTTAACATTTTCATTTCCTGCTTGTTTCAAATACATTGCAGTCATTATATCTAAAGATGTATCAATGGATGTTTCACTTAAGTTTAAGTTATTTTGTGTATGCGAAATAGTTTTGATAAGAATATTATTATAGTGATCAAATAATGCTCCAAGTGTCGCATCTACTTTCTGTAACAACTCTTTCGCTTTTTCTTCTTCATAGAAAACACCAACAGCCCATTTAACATATTTCAATTTATGCCTAGGATCTAATATTATAGCTATGAATAACATAATATTAATGTTGTTCACATTACCCCAATATTTTTCAAACTTAAGCTTCATCCTTTTAGCCATTGAAAGTAGACCCATATCTTCATCCGAACAATATTTATTAATCATCATGCCAATACCAAAAATCTCATTCATATAATAGTTAGTAGTTACATAAGATGAACCAGAAATTTTTAAAGTTGCATTATAAAACAACTCAAGAAATAATAGAATATCACGAGCATACTTCCAATCATCATAAGTAGGGACTCCTTTTATTCTATTAAGTTCGTCAATGAACTTGTTTTCATGAATCTCCATTATGTCAAAAATCTTTTGAAACTTCAAAGCTGAATCAATCATCATAAAAATAGAATTCCATCTTGTCTCAGCATCCAAGCATAACAAACCTTTATGCTCAACTTTCTCGCTTTTAACATATGTCATAAACTTAGCAAATCGTGAGGGAGAAGATCTTACATAACGAATTGCACTCCGAATTCTTATAATAGCATCATCTAATTCCTTTAACCCATCTTTAACAATCAAACTAAAAATGTGAGCGCAACATCTCATATGAAGATATTCACCTTTCAAAATAAGTGTATCTCGATGTTGAAACCTTCTTTTCAAATATTGAATACAAAGATCATTCGAGCTAGCATTATCAACAGTTAAACAAAAGATTTTACTAATACCCCAACTAGCCGAACATGACTCAATAGCTTTACCAATTATTTATCCTGAATGCCAGAAATCGGACAAAAATTTAATATTTTTTTTTGTAAAATCCAATTAGCATCAATAAAATGAGCTGTCAAACACATATAATTTAAATTTTGACATGATGTCCATATATCTGTTGTAAGACTAACCCTCCTTGGCATTTCAGAAAAATATTTTTTCAATTTTGTCTTTTCATCCGAATAAATATTGATAATGTCATTTTTCAAGGTATTTCGACAAGGAGCAATAAATTCAGGTTGTACAGAGGCCATAAATTGTCTAAATCCTTCATTCTCTACATGCTTAAAAGGTAATTCATCCAATATAAACATTAAAGCAAGGGGCTCTTCTACTTGCAGTTTGGTCAAACTTCCATATTTTATTATTAGAAGAACTTTTAATAGATGGGAAAGATATGCTAGTCTGACTTTTTTCTTTATTATTAAGGTTCTTCTTACATCTACCAAGATGTGCATGAAGCGTGCTAGTTCCAATTGTACTATTTGCACAAAAATCTTTTGAATTAGCACGCTGATTATTTTGTTCATCGGAATGCAATATATCAAAATGTTCCCAAACAAATTACCTTTTTTTCCTCTTAGTTTTACTAACTGGTTGGCCTTGTTCCAGAGGAATATGGGTTGATTGCATCGAATCGGGTTGACTAGTAGCATCGGCACCACATCCATCTTCACCCGGATGTGAATTGATTTCTACATTCGACATAAACAAAAAATTTTTACAAATTCAAATTTAAAATCGAATCTCAGTTCAAAATATGCTCTAATCAAAAGTTCGAAATGATCTCGGGTTCGTGTTCGTACCTTGATCACGACTTTGATTCATTGAAACTTAGGGATAAAAGGAACTTGAAGAAATTGGTGTTGCTGGATTCGAAGAAGTGGGTGTGTGTAGCTTGGCTGCGCAATTGGGATAAGGGAGCGGAGGCGGAAGGGATGAAAAAAAGTAGGGTTTTTTTCCTTTATATAGTCATTACTTACAATGACAAAAATAACCCTAGTTATTGGGTTTTTCGGGTCAAATCGAACCCATTAAACTATAATGAGAAAAACCGAAAAAAAAACCGAACCGAAATTAAAATATTAAAACCAAACCAATAAAATCAAAAAAACAAAAAATCTGAAATTATCGGTTTGGTTTGGTTCGATTCGATTTGAATTATCGGATTATCGAATTTTATTGTCACCCTTAGTCGGAGACATATTCGGGTTTTTGGCTCGAAGTAGATGAGCCCGTAATTTAGCAAATTAGATATTTACCGTCGCAAGTTGCGCTTCTAAAACGCAATTTGATTTTAAGAGTAAGACACGAGAACCACGACATTCAATTAATCATCTTAATTTTCTTAAATAATTTAAAATCGCGATTGTGAATCACTGAAACACGTCAGATTCTAAATCAAGATTTTTGGAAAATATATCTTTTTTTAATTTTTAAAAATCACAAAGTCGCGAACCTCGACTTGGGGCAGTAAATTCGGGCAGACAACGGGTGGGTGGGTAATGGATAAATTAATTAAATTAAATAAATCCTGGATTCCCCCATCTCTCTCACCGCCAGGGTCTTCAAAACAAATTTCATCAAAACTTAAACCATCACGTCACATTCTCCCCCCTTTCCTTAATACACACAGAAGAGACAGATGAGAGAAAAAGGATGAAAAATTGTGCCAATAATTAGACTTTTAACCCCATCATCATCCCTCTATCAGCCCCCCTCCCCCCCACATGAATCTCCCTAACAACTGGGAACGAATGCGATCCGATGGTCGGAAATCCTCCCCCCGCAACTTGGAGCTCCTCCATGTTTCCTCCAAAACTGTCTCCCCTTTCAGCGACATGATCCTCTCCAACGTGCTCTCGAGGACAACAGCGGCAAGCCCAGCTTCTAGCAGCCCCCCAGGCTCTTCCCCTCCTTCGAGTAATATCTTCCCTATCTCCCCCAAAGAAACCGTGTCCTCCGCGATGGCTTTCCCAAAGATGCTGCCCAGATACTCGGGCGCTTTTGGGGAATCGTTCACTGCATCTTCCAAACACTGGAGCGCCGATTCAAACCTGGTTTCATTTTCATCAGCGTTACTATTAAGATGGAGAGCAGTCAAAATAATTCTCCCAGCAAATTTCCATACCCCTTAATGAGCTGAACTTGATTCAATATGCTGTGTCGAGGCCTCGTAAGGTTAACAAGAAGGTCGGCAAGGATATCCCTCTCCTTTGCCTTCCTCTCAAAAGAATCTGTAACCCAAAGCGATACCATGGAGGGGTAAAAGCTCACCGCCTCCAAATCCTTGACGCATAAAGCAACTTCGTTTTCATCTTTTGCACTGAAAAAAGAAATAAATAAAATAAAAAGGCCATCATTTACGGCGCTTCAGAAACTACTCGAAAAGCAATCATGAGAGGCACGACGACATGCAGAGAACAACATAGTGTCCCTAGAAAAAGGAATTTCTCCTTAAAGATACCCCCAACCCCCTAGGGAATGAATATACTCCCATAAGGGATTAAACTAGGGATTGACCCACAGTTGATGTTAATAACTAGCACCCACATCTGCCATATCACGGAAGCTCCTCCTACCCTCTGGGAAGAGGGTTCACTGTCATGCATCAAATCTACCACAAATGTTTTGTAAGAATTCCAAAAATGCGTCAGGCTGACCGACAAAATCAATTGTCCCCAAGCACAACAAATATGAGACAACTAAACTCACAATAGTGCTTGCTTTCAACATCTTCCAACGACCAGTGATAACACTAGCAGAAAAAGATAAAAACACAAAGTTCCTTATTTTCACCAGAACAGCTAACAATTTCAATTTCTTCTGTGCCTTTATTAGTATAATTCCAGAAGACTTATAGAGCAATGAGAAAAATCCCCAGGGTCATTGTCTTCAAGATGCCCTTTCAAAGTTAATAGTTCAACACTTCTTTATACTAACTTCAGTTAATGAATTCCAAAGCAGCCATGAGTTTGCAACAAAATCTCATCCAAGAAAATATCCTCTAATAAAACTTTTGGTAGTTCCGCCTGAGGAAAACAAGTCACAAAAAAGCCGCAAGTCTCGAGAAAAATGCCTACATGAATTTAAGTATCTAATAGTGTGAATTCCTGGAGCTAGGGGCAAAAACCTTTTATTTTACTATTGATATATACAGAAAAAAATTGGGAAAAGAAAGTCGAAATATGGCACCTGTAAAATTCTCTGATAGCCGCAATGGACTTATCTCGCAACCTCTCTTCAGGCCCCTTTGAGCACGAGAGATCACTGTCGAGACCTTGTGATGATGGAGAAGTGGCCACACCAGAGCTGTTGCCAGGATCAGGCATCCTATTTTGATTGTAAGAAGGGCAGCCCTGAAAATTTTCAGTCAACATCGTAGTATCTGTCCCAGAACCATGCCCTATATTCTCCCGAAAACTCAAACCACTCAGGCCACCTCCTGATCGTTGTGAGTCCACAATCCTGGATGAGTCAGTTGTTGAACTTAACACCGATGACTGTTGTCCTCTGAAAGACATTCCCTTGCCAAGACCACCTTGGGGACCCAATGTTATGGAAGAGTCATCTCCCATATGCCTTTGGGGCAAAGGAACTGTGAGGGGCCTGGCCTGAAAAGACTGACTTTCACCAAATCGGACATCCTGACTGCCAATGCCATAACCCCGAACCTGTGAACCACGGAGTCCCCCAATATGAGAAGCTGGGGACGACAAAACATTTGAAACTCTGGGAGAAAAGTCCATCGGCATAGTCCTCCTGGCAGAAGGATTGGTGGCCGGAGACCGACTACCCAGCCGGCCAACCTGAGCATGTCTTTCTTGAGCTGCATCCCGGTGTACCTCCTCGATCTTCTTAGGCCCTTCTACTTTCCTTCTCTGCTGCCATTTTCTTTTTCTTAACTCGATGGAATCCTTTAACATGAACCTAACCCTCGAAGAAAGACTCATTTCGTTTGACAACATCTCCATCCTCTCAAAATATGCATCAATATGATCCCGTGCTTTTGGATGATCGATCATCTCGCCAATTGTACTCATTAATTTGCACAAAGCCTCGATATCTTCCTCGTGCGGGGTCTGATGCTGACCCAAAAGCTTCTTTATGCATTCGTGCATTATTTTTTCCGTCAGCATCTTCTTCTTGTACAGCTCTCCTATAAATCTTATATTACCCAGCATTCTTCTCCGTGCCTTTACTCTCTTTTCCTCCCTTCCTTCTTCGGACAATTTAGCCTCCCCTTCATCATGAACTTTATCGGCTTCCTCCTGTTCTCTTTCCCCTCTTTCAAATTCTTCTTGGCACTTATTCAAAAGCAATCTTCTAAAAGTTATCTTCTCGTTATCGTCACTAAGATCAGGTAATTCTTGGGAAAGATGGCGGCACAAATCAGCATACATCTCACAAAATGTCGGCTCCATTAAAGCTTTATCAAAGATCTGGGAAATAAGGCCCTTTAGAGTGACAGCATTGTCAATATTAACCGCTTTCACTTGCTCAAACAATTTCTCAAAATTTTGAGGGGTCAGCTTGTTTAAGATGGCTTTCAGCTGTCTTTGCTTTGCTGCTTCTTCATCGGTGACTTTACCCACTTCATATTTCTTTTCAGCTTTGTGCATTGCCTGCAATGGTGCATATGGAGAAGGAATCAAGCCCTTGTGCTGGAAACCTGCAGCTCGCTGCCACCGGTCAGAATCAGGGCTGTTTCTCACAAACCCTCCTTGAGATCCTAGCGATTGCATTGCTCCTGGCAGTCCGCCGATATAGGGAACATGAGTCTGAACTAGAGGACTTCTTAGGACACCATGATTACCTCCATGGCCAGGTTGGAAACCCATGTTCATCCCAAAACCAACTTCTATATGCATATTTTGCCCTACATTAAAATGGGCAGGCTGTTTATTCCATCTTTCATCCTCATTCAAGTTACTTAAACGGCGATCAAGACGAGGTCCCCCACTTTGTCTATCAACTCTTCCCGGTGCATGGTGTGAATCCCGAATTGGAACAGAAGAAGAATTGAGAGAGGGGATAAAGGCCTCAGCAATGTCAGATGTGACAACAAAATTTTTAGGAAGCGTAGGACACTTGTCAACAAAATTCAGAAGAAAATCTCTGGAATATTTCTTTGCAGCAACAGAACCAGTTTGAACATCAGTTGCAGACGTTTCACCCAACTGCCGTGCATTTGCCGACTCTAGCTTTGGGGTCGAAATGTCAGCGACATCCTCCCAATCATCTGGCTCAGCTTTACTTAGGTCACTGTCCTCACTAACCACAGATCCTTCTCCACAAGCTTCAGCTGACATTTTCTTCAAATCATTGTCATGGGAAGTCATTTCTTTATCTTGACATTCAACAATTTCTTTATTATCCTCTGGACCTTTATATGCCAAATATAAATCAGAAGTTGCCCCAGCAGCATCAGCTTTTTGGAGAATCTCCTTTCTCTTTTTCTTTCCTTTAGATGCCAAATTTCTACCCTTCATTGTATCTAAAGCTGAATTTTCTTTCAAACCTGCCGCATGAAGCACACCTGAACTCCCCACCTCGTTCTCTGAGTTTTCCTTATCACATAGATTGGTGGTCTTTTCAGGAAGGTTGACTTTAGCACCAGCAGCACATTCCATCACAACTTTAGATCCTGTAGTAATCCCATCAGTAGTAAATGTATCTGTATACGAAGGGCTATCACTAGCAGAGGAGGATGAAACAACGGTGCATGGAATGGATCCTGAGATTGCAGAGTTCGAAGAACTATCAACTCCCTTATCATGATTTATACAAAAATACTGTTCATTTGCATCACTTTTAAGAGTTTGACTTTCAAATGCACGTTTATCCTTCTCAAAAACCTGCAGAGACCTTACTTCACCATCTGTTTCCCTAACACTTCCTGAATACTCCAAGGAGACCGAACAAATTTCAGATTGATCAGCTGACTCCTCAAGCTTTTCAGAAAGATGGATGTGCGTTTGTTCTGCTTCAGCAACCATATCACTTAACAGCTCCCCTGTTATATTTGGGTCATCTGCTTTAGAATCTTCATGGTTCGCTGGAGTTGCAAGAGCAGTGCCTTCGGTACCATTTGAAGCAACAGAGGAATTGCTGATAGTGGAAGAAACCAATACAGTTACAGCAGCGGCTTCAGTATCCTTTAAGTCCTCCTGGGAATTGCCTGTTCTCGATGGTGAAGTGAGCACATGGCTGCCAGACATACTTCCCAGATCCTCACAAACCTGTTGAAAGAATGCGAAACCATCAGTCATTCAATAATTCAAAAAAATCGTGCGTTTGTACTGTGTAGCACAGTGCTACCTGAATCCTGATACACTTTTTTGTTCTTGACTGTATAATTTACCAATTAAAAATAATCAACTGCTCCAACCATTCAAAACTTTCACAGACGTTATTGAGAGATAGAAATGCTACAACCTATAGTGAATACAGAGTAAGAGTACCTTAATCTCAGATTTAATGAGATCATTATCACCATGAGTCATTTTCCCCTCCTTCAGATTTGACAGCATTAGGTCATCTCTCCTGCCTCCAAAATCAGTAAACGCTTTTGAAAATGACTTGGCAGGACCTCCGTCAGCAACCGCAATCCTTATAGTAGGACTGTCACCCGATATGCTAACAGCAGTAGAAGCAGGGGTAACTCCTTCAACTTTTCCATGTAATGACCCAGTAGACAATGCTTCACTTACAGATTTATGTTCCGACAAAGTGTCTATGGGACAAATACAAGAATCAGAAGGAGAACCTGCATAATTTCTGGAAACTCTAGATGGTTCAATAATTTCTACTGTAGCTGACACTTTGGGAGAAATATCCATTAGATTGTCTCCGGCAAGACCAGTCTCCTGCTTCATCGTTCCCTGGGCCACAACTGAATCAGACCGTGTCTTATCATGTGCATGATCCAGGCACACTGACTCCAAAGCTCCACTCACTGAGCCCCCACCCTTGATATTTGACACCAATGTATCCTGAGCGTTTTCCATCTGTATAGTTTGTGGTCCTTGGCTTGCATTATGATGAAACCTGGGTGCTTGAGGAGTTATCTGACTGCTTGCAAGAGGAACAGAACTTGTTGCCGGAGAGTATATAGGGCCTTGACCATAACTATGATAAAAATTGACAGAAGGATTGGCCGAGTACGATGCAATCGGCTGTGATTGAGGTGGGAAGTTTAAATGTGCACGAGTAGCTAGTGGACCATCTGCAAAAGTATCCATCCTTTCATCAAGCCTGACTTCTTGACGCGTATCTGGATGAGTAATTTTAACTAATGACTTGCGAGGCCCGCCAAATTTTGGAACTTGGGGCGATGAGTATGTACTGACACCCATACCCAAATTTCCCATCTGAGGAGGCAGTTGTGAACTTAATTGAGCCCCAAAATTCAATCCTTGAACCTGATGCATTATTGCATGAGGTTGCAGGGCATGGGGTTGAAGACCAGGAACAAATATCTGCTGCTGTACACCACGTGGAGCATTGGCAACCGATATAGGAATCGGAAGAGGTATTGGAAACTGCATGGGAGTTGCTGTTGGACCTTGAGACTGGATTTGCTGGTTTTGTCCACCAAACTGCAAAGGAACGGATGACTGGGGAAAGGGCATAGGCATTGGTTTCAAAGGCATAGGATGCACCACATGTTTCTGTGACAGAGTCGCGGAGGCACTAGGGAGAACCTGATCTTTCATCACTTTAGAAAGAGCGTGATCTTTTTCCATTGAACCGTCTACGACACCAATGTTCTTGGCCAGGTGTTGCTCTGGAGCTACAGGGAGGGGCACAGGAGGATTGGATTTCATTGTACCATGCCCAACCTGTAAGTATGTGCATATCTTAAATTAAAGAAAATCGCCATTGCTGCAAAATATTGCTTGTAACCCACAAATAAACGAGCTTTTCTAGCTACTCATTAGGCGTGCCATTGTTTTTTTTTTTCTTTTGGTTATTTTAATATTCTTTTCAACGGCATTTTCCCCAGCAAGATGAAGAAGGATGTTTGTACAATCTTGGAGCTTAAAAATTACTAAATAAAGCATGCGGAAGACAATAAATTAAACCATAAAAGCAAGGAAAAAGGATCGAGTAGATGTAAGGTGCACCTGATCATGTCTCTGCTCATCCAAATTTGGGGGAGCAGAGCTGGTTCTAGCTGGAACCTGCACACAAGAAACAATCAAAACCCATAGAAATTCAGAGGCACCAATGACATGTATCCTACCTGCATGCCATTCACGAAACCAGGAGTTATAGAGCCAAACTGAACAGAGATCTTGCTGGCATCCCCTGAAGACAAATGTCATAAGAAATCTCATCTCATTGCATTCACAACAATCATTTTTTTATAATAATAATAAGCACAACAAGGGAACCAGATATAGAAAACAGAAAATAAAGGGCAGATGTGTCTGGCTAGACTTTAGAATTCTGAAGGGGTAATCAACAGGACCACATACATAAAGAAAATCAAGGAGAAAAGGGACGGAGGATGAAGATGAAGCCAATAGTACCCTTAGGGAACAACAGTCAGAAACATTTGCAGGTGACAAAATACCCAAAATCAAAGGCTTACCCTTCATAGGCATCGCAGGAGATCCCATGTGGGAACTCGCTGCAGGAAGTCGAGAAGTTGGAGGCTTCGGAGCAGGTCGGCTGCTTCTATATGGTGCCGAGGATTCATCAGAAGGTTGAGTCATCGATAATGGTACTTCTGCAAGAGCATCGCATGGTCCGGAAATCATAAAAAATAAAAGAATAAAAAGGAACAGAAAAAAGGGCGAGATATGAAACTGTGGCTCAAACCATCCTCACACGACAAGGACTGAAAATGGGAAAGGAAACATTTTATCTACCGGGAGGTTGGTGCGGGGACGGAGTGTGGACGACAGACGGGGAAGGGGCCGGCCGAGTCCTAACCCTAGATTGCAATTGGGGTTGAGTCTGAGACTGAGACTGAGACTGCTGATATGCATTGCCCGGCTTCTTAAAACTACAACACCAAAACACAATCAAAACAAAATAAAGGAACCCTAGGGGACGATCAAACAACAAACAACACAAGGCATGCTAATTAAAAAAGAAAGGCAAGGAAAAGGAAAAGGCAAGGGGGGAAGAACCTGCGGGAGGCGGAAGGGGGGCCGCCCTTGGAGAAAGGCCGGTGAGGACTGAAACCAGGGGATCGACCGGGGTTGAGAGGATCCTCGGGAGGGGGACGGTGGTCGTTCTTCTGGTACGACGATTGATTGAAAGACATAAATTATATTTAACTTCTTCCTCTCCCTGTGGAATCCCGATGGAGGTTAGAGGTTAGAAAAAGCCCAAGGAGAGGAGGAGATCACCACCAATCCAGGGACCAGTTCTTCGTATTTGTGGGGAGGGGTTGGTTACCTTGTCGGTAGACGAATCTTGGCGTACCGGAGTCGGAACGCGGACGACGGAGGCGGTGGGAAAACGGAATGATCAGGAGGGATTCCGGTGGCGATCGTCGGCGGCTGCCGTGATCATGTATGTCATCACAGAGAGATTGAAAAAAGCAGCGGCGGCAGCAGCAGCAGCAGCAGCTTCTTCTCCTCTCCCCCACTGTTTCCCACCCGGTCTCTAAAACCAGGGCGCTGCGCGCGCGGGTGCGTAATAATAACATTGACTAAAAATTCGATTATGACCGAACTCGATGAGATATACTATTAACTGATTGAGATTATCCCCAATAAAATCATATGAACATCTGATCGATTATTATTTAAAAAAAAAAATAGTTTAGTTAACAGTGCTCCCATGGATCCCAACCTGTATCTTTCTTAACTTCTAGGCCCAGGCCCAATAATAGGCCTAGGCCCAGGCCCAGGACCGTTGATACAAATCGGGTAAGTAAACCTAAAAAGATTCAAAATTCAAACGACCTAGAGCCGTTGTGAGAGGAAGCACCGTGCGTCTTCCCAGCCGAACGGCAGTATTCAAGAAAATCCGTATATAAACTTCCGCCGCAAGAGGATTCACACCCACTTGCCCGTAACCCCAGTGTGTTTTTTTTTTTTCTCATCCCCTTCGTTCCGAGAAACCATGGCCGATGTTGTCACCCCGGTCGTCTCCGATGTCCCGGCCAAGAAGCCGAGGAACGGCCGAAGGAAGGCCCTGAAGGAGACCGACAAGTCGTCCCTCATCAATGAGGCCAACATCGCAGCTCAGCAGGTCTTTGATCATGCTTCCGGGGGGGTTCCTGTCGTGGATGATCTGGTCGTCGAGAAGGAGAACCGAGGAGGAGGAGTAGGAAGCGGCCACTCCAACCGCAAGAAGGGGAAGTCGAAGAAGGCGGCCGTGGCCATGAAGGAGGGGTCGATGGAGGAGCTGATGGAGATGATGGAGAAGCTGAGGATCGAGAAGGAGAGGACAGAGGAGATGCTGAAGGAGAAGGACGAGATCCTGAAGGTGAAGGAAGAGGAGAAGGAGTCCATCCGCGTCGAGCTTAGGAAGCTCCAGAAGCTCAAGGAATTCAAGCCTACCCTGGTAAATAATTAATGAAAATACGAATGAAATTTTCACCGTGGTGATTTATGCCAGAAAGATCTCTTCTTTGAGTATGTTCTTGGGTTTTTGTGGGATGATTCAGCACCAACCAAGATTTTTTTGCGGGAGATGATTGCGTCTGCCTAGTTCTGAGGATGAGATCTGGTTGCTCTTACCACTTGCTGATGTCTTTAGGTTGTTTACCACGTTGTTGTTCTAGACTGGCTTCCCCGATTCCCTTGCCAGAGAGGGGATGAAGACGTTATCGGAATTTTTATTCATTTTGCTTTGGCTCATTTTGTTTTTACTCTCTTCTCAGGAGATTCCCAACGTTCAGTCCGACAAGGATCTGAAGCAGAAAAAGAAGGGTTGCCCTGAAAGGAAGAGGCCATCTCCACCCTACACGCTCTGGTGCAAAGACCAGTGGAATGAGGTGAGGGAGTGTTTCTCGGTTCGTCGATTGAAGCTGGCATGTGCGGTTATGCCACTTACAATCAACCTTCTGTGACTGCGGAATGTGCCTGTTGCAGATCAAGAAGGAGAATCCTGAGGCAGAGTTCAAGGAGATATCCAACATTGTGGCTGCAAAATGGAAGAACTTGAGCGCGGACCAGAAGAAGCCCTACGAGGACAGATACCAGGCAGAAAAAGACGTTTACCTTAGGGTGACAGCTCAGGATAGGAGGGAGGCGGAAGCCATGAAGCTTCTGGAGGAAGAGAAGAAGCAGAAGACAGCCATGGAGCTGCTCCAGCAGTACCTCCAGTTCAAGCAGGATGCTGAGGAGGATGATAAGAAGAAGGCCAAGTAATTATCCCAATCCCCACCAGGAGAAGACTGTCTCCGTTGTCTCCTCTTTACTCATGAAAGTTGTTGGGCATCTGTTGCAGGAAAGAGAAGGATCCATTGAAGCCAAAGCAACCCATGTCTGCATTCTTTTTGTTCTC
The DNA here is from genome assembly GCA_029817715.1 of Melastoma dodecandrum. Classification (NCBI taxonomy): domain Eukaryota; kingdom Viridiplantae; phylum Streptophyta; class Magnoliopsida; order Myrtales; family Melastomataceae; genus Melastoma; species Melastoma dodecandrum. The sequence goes on from JARUPY010000606.1 coordinate 4,937,661, forward strand.
TAACGAGAGGAGGAGTGCTTTGCTCGCCAAGAGCAAGAGTATCGTTGAGGTAAACCAGGAATTTCCATGACCAATGAAATGGTTGGGGTGTCAGTGTTTTTCTTTCTTTGTACAAACAATTGGGTTTCCATGTGTCTTAATAGGCTGCGAAGATCGCTGGGGAGGAGTGGAAAGGCATGAACGAGAAGCTGAGAAAGCCATACGAAGAGATGGCGAGGCAGAACAAGGAGAGGTACCTGAAAGAGATGGAAGCGCACAAGGCAATGAAGGAGGAGGAAGCCGAGAGAAACAGAAGGGAAGAGGAAGAGAACATGAAGCTTCAGAAGCAGGAAGCGCTGCAGCTCCTCAGGAGAAAGGAGAAGACGCAGAACATCATCAAGAAAACGAAGGAGGAGAAGCAGAAGTCCAAGAAGAACAGGAACGATGACCCAAACAAGCCCAAGAAGCCGGCATCATCCTTCCTGATGTTTAGCAAGGAAACAAGGAAGGCGCTGCAGGAGGAACGCCCGGGGGTCACCAACTCCACGTTGAATGCTCTGATCTCTGTGAAGTGGAAGGAGCTGGATGAGGGAGAGAGAGGGATGTGGAATGCGAGGGCGGCCGAGGCCATGGAGGAGTACAAGAAGGAGATGGAGGAGTATAACAGATTGGTCCCGGCCGCGGCCGCGGACTGTGGTGTGTCAAGTGGCAACAGCAAATGAAGGTGGAGCAGTGGGTGAACTACTACTGACCTTGACTGTGTGTAGGAAGAACCATTTCCCAATTATCTCTCTGTTTGGGGCTATCAGTTTGATGGCCTTTGTTTTTTAGGTAACGGAACATTAACAAGCAAATCTTTTCACGTAATTTCTCCAACGACATTAAATGAATGGCGGGACGTAGGGTGTTGTACGGGTGTTAAACGGGTCGTGTTTTTTTTTAGTTTATGTCTTGAAACTTCAATAACAGGACACGACTTGTTAAGCTGTTATTAAATAAAATCCAAGAATTAACACAATTAATAAAAGTATTAATTCGTTAAAATTTTAAATAAATATTATAATATAACATAAAAAATGTCAAATATTACCGGGTAACGGCTTAGTATTTTCAATGTCCGGACCCACCACATCACGAGTTAAACCTTCTTGAAATGTTATTGAAATATCTAAAAATGTAAAATTTATATTAAAATAATTAAAATATAACTAACTTAAATAATTATTAATTACTTTTACCATGAAGCCAATCCCTTGTACTGCAGTAGTTTTTTGTTTTAATAAACTTCGATATTGGTCAAGGATTCGACATACTTAAATGCGCATACCTTACATGCCTTACATATGACTTTGCTTATATTTTCCCTTCAGTTCACGTTAACATAATTAAAAAAGTTTCACACGGCTGTCTTTTGCCTTATTTTTGTTTCTTGTGATTTTGCTTGTATTTTACTCACATCATCAATTTCATCCGCATCCCTTAATTTTTCAATCTCATCAAAATATGACAAATCTGCTACTAAACTAAAGGTTTGGGCTAAACCTTCCATCCGCAAATGAAAATTCTAGAAGACAAACAAAATGACATATTAGAATATTGTCAATTGAAAAAAGTTCAAAATTAAAAATCGAAATTATATTACATACTTACGGTTTACAAACACTTAGATTTTTTTGCGAAACGACGACAAGACGATAACAAAAATAAAATGTTTTGACAGGGTGACGAGAACGAAACACTAATTATTTATTAAAAATTATATGAATTATAAAAGTTTAGAAACGTGTCAAATTTTAAAACTCAAATTCGTACACATATTTTGTCGTGTCTAATCGGGCCTTGACCCGTTTAAATAAAAAGTACATTTAATTAAATTTGAACCCGCTCTAAATCGTATCGGGTCGTGTCCGTATCAAATGCGGGAGGACGGAGGATTGTCACTGGTAAAGGAAGCAAACCCATCATTCCCCATCATTAAATTGTCTCGTGGATAGTCGGCCGGACTGGAAGAATAAACGGGTCCGTTTGAGGCTCAGTCCATGGGCTTGAAAGCCCAATAGGCCCATTATCTTTGAGCGGGCAAAGCCCACAGAGTCCGCCTGGAGTTTAATCCCCCCTTCCCCCCCCCCGCCCGGGAATTTCGACGCCACTGATTTTATCCAAATCCCGTCGTGACTCGCCCATGACGACGGCGACGGCGAGTTCGACCCGTCTCGTCACTCGGACTCTTCCCACCGCCACCGCCACTGCCGCCTTCAGCCATACGCTATTCCTATGGTCCGCCACAGCTAACCAATCCATTCCGAGGACTGGCACTGGCCTCCGTACCCGGACGACGGATGGGAAGACGAAGAAGAGGGGAGAGTCGACGATCCCGCGGGTGTCGCCGTTCCCCGTCGACCCCTGGGCACCCTCCGTCGACTCCCAGAGCATAGCCTCCCAGCTGTTCGCCTTCTCCTTGTTCCCTTACCTCGGCTTCCTTTACTTCATCACCAGGTCCCGGACTTCCCCTCCCCTTACCTTGTTCGGCTTCTACTTCCTTCTCGCATTCGTCGGCGCCACCAGTTGAGTACAACAAGCCCCTATCCCTCTGCCTTCTTTCCTTTTCCGATCCTACATTGCGATTGAGGATATTGGTTGCTCCCGCAGTAGTTGATTTCGTAACGGCCTCTCTTGCTGTCACAATCTACAACTTTGTGTTTCTACTGAACTTCTTTTGCAATGAAGACGACTTCGATGTAGTGTCACACTTATGGGGCAAGTGCTGCCTTTAGCGGCATTCTCTAATTTATTTTACTTGCATTTTTTTATAGTTTAGTTTATTGTCTCTTGTGAATTAACACTGATGCATCTTTTCATCCCACTTTGATGCATCCACCTCGACGGAGCAGTTCCGGCTGGAATATATGGTAATGTCCTGTGATTTGAGTGTTCTCACGCTTGCTATTAGCATTGCGTTAATTTTCTTTTCTAACCCGTGAAAATTGTTTCGCCGGGCTTTGCTTTGGACAGCTAAAGTACAGTATGGCACTTCCTTATCTAATGTGGACTGGTTGCATGGTGGGGCGGAATCCCTACTCACCTTAACGAATTTGTTCATCGTTCTGGGCTTGAGGAGAGCTCTCAGAAGAGCAAAAGACAAGGAAGAAACAAGTGACAATGCTTCTTGAAGCAAAAAGGAATCCTCTGTATAGTATTGTATTTTAAACTGTGTACCTGGCATTCTAGGCCCCTGCCATGCCATGTCTATTGTGAAAGCTCTTGTCGTATTTAGGAAAGCCCTGCATTGAAGATCATTCTGTGCTTATGCAGTTGAAACATGTTTGGATTATTATCATTTTCTAATTGTATGTCTCATGGAGAGCTAGAAGTGAAACCTTCGTGAGAGCAGGCATTAGCTTGAAACGCGATGAGAGCATTGTTCTTCCACAAGACTGCCACTATTTCTATTGTTTCTCTTCAGAAGTTACAGTAATATACCTTCTTTTGCTTTGTGCACGCATCATTCTGGGATCAGGTGTTGTTGCAACATCTCACTCTGAATAAGACTGGCATAAGATTTCTAAAATTGTGAAAGTTGAATGGTTACAGCTACAGAGTTTTTGAGCCTCCTTGTCTACACTACAATTACAAGCTTCAGCTGGAGGTACAAATTTCAGTTTATTGTCGATCAGCTAGCAAATCTAGGAGAAAAAGGTGCTGTCAAATGGGAAATGGGAATCGATCCCAACTTGGTCGAGCAAGAAGTCCAGGTCAATAATAGGAGAGTTATTAGACGAGGTATTGGCAGAGATTATCTCCGTCCTGTCCGAGTCAGAATGCTGCACCACATTAGCTTGGCCGAATTCACCAACTTGCCTCTGAAACCCGGGGAAATAGTTGGATTCTGGAGTCGACGGAGATATAAATGAGTGGGAGAAGCTCTCCGCGGCACTGCTCCTGCTGATGTCCGCGAAAGAAGATGAGTTGTGAAGCTCGCTTCTCATGAGGGAAGGTGGCGCAGAGGCAGGGAAAGAGAAGGGCTGGTACGTATTGGCGATCTCGCTGTCGTCTAAATTAGATGTATTCACCCTGAGTCCTGATTTGAGTTTTAGTAATGCCTCCTCCGGTTGTTGTTTGTTACAGTTATTCTGATGAGTTTGTTTCTGTTCCTGCTTCTCGGGCGATACCGGTGCTGCAGATGCACAGGTGTGTGTGCCTCTATATGTGATCTCGAACACAGTCGGGTCTTCATCAGACCGTTGTACTTGCTTTGTGGCCCAGCAGTTCTGCATATTACGGTAAGTGCATCTGTAGTAGCTCCTGTCACATAGAAGATTTCCATTAGTGATAAAATTCAACCGCCTGAAACCTATTACTTTTCTAAAGAAAGCCAAACGAAGATTCTTTCTTTCTTTTTTTGTGAAATCGAGAATATTCATGCACTAGTAGAGTTTTACCTCGGATATTTAGCTCCCAGGATGTCCTTTTGACCATACTTTCTCCAATTATACCCATCATCATGAGGCCCTTCTAGTCCAGTTTCTGGATTGACTCTGACTTGGTCAGTCCATTTTGGTTGCATCTTCCTATTTCACGATTTGTTCAAACATGTTTAGAATTTTTTTTTGGGGTGGGGGGGGGGGGGGGGGTTGAATTCTGTAGAATCAAGGAAACGCCAACTGAACAAGGAAAGAGCATGGAGAGAGTGCTCACCTCTTCTTGGACAGGTCTCTGTTCAGGAACTGTTCCTGAATCCCCTTCTCGAGGTTGTCGCTGTGGGGACTGTCGTTGACGGACAAGGGCGACTCGGGAATGCCTGTAGCCGACGTCAAGCGCTGTGCGCCGCATTGCCCTGCAGCCGGGCCGTTCCATTTGAGGACGAGCAGGGCCTTCTCGAAGGACGATATGATCCCCTGAATCAGCATATCGCCGCCATCTGCCGGGGCAGCAGAAGCCATCATGTGCATCTTGAGCTGTTTCGCAAACTCCATCCCTTGTATCAGCTCGCCGATCAATGCCTTGTGCTCGTAGCTCCAAACAGTCTCCATGATGCCCTGCTCCGTAAGTCCTCGATCACAAGACGCCGAAATCCCTTATCTCCTACAGACAGGTGTACATCAAGGTACGCTTCCGCTTCCAGCTATCCTATCAGGTGATGCCGTGACTTGGGATGGAAGGAAGAGAAAGGAGGGAATGGTCCTTTATCGTTAAATAGGAGATGGGATGTTATGACGGTGGGGGGGTTGGATGAATTCGACTTTAAAGGGCAAAGGGATTTGAAGTGTTTAATTTTTGGCTTTAGGAGGATTGGGGGGGGGGGGGGATTTTTGACTGGGAAAACGAGTTTTTCAACAATTGGACTGGTCTATGGTCATAGCAGAAAAGAAATGAGTGTTGTGGGGTGGTGATGGATGTGATTGATGGATGGTAAGGGGGTGGGGGAAGTGAGGAGGAGTTTGTGTCTTGGGTAGAATTGCTGACCCGTTCCACCCCTGAGAATGAGAAGGATACTCTCTTTACTTTTATTTATTTCCTTTTGAATTCATATAACTTGTGGAACGGGTTGTGGTTTTTTTTTTTTTTTGGGGGGGGGTGTGGGGACTCTACTCTTTCGTATTTGCACCCTGCGCTGATGGCACGCCTTAATTGTGATAAGCGTGTGATTAGATATTGTTTGGATGACTCGAATTGGCTAACTTGTTGGAAATGACACGTCAGTTATGTTAATTATGAAGGGTATGAAGGGGAAGGGACGAGGAATCGGACCACCCTTCACCTCACTGAATTTCATTCTGATATCTTCTACATCTCAATCCAACATTGACAAGTTTGTATTTAGTAGTCTGGAGTGGTTTCCCATGATGGAATGATTGATGATCACTTCATTATAAAAAAACCGGGGTGGGGGTCAAAATAAATTTGAGTTAAAAAATTATTTCATAAAATCGAATATTATTTGAATCAGGTGTGATTAGTGTTTGAAACATTTGAGTTCGTTAGAGAATATTTTTCGATAAGTTAATAGTAAAACACGCGTTTTAATCAACAAATCATCACCTAACTATTAAAACCTGACCAAAAGGGTAAAAGAAGTTATGCTACGAGTTAGTCAGTAGACTTGGTCGTCCGTAAATGCTGGATTCCATTATTTATCATTATTATTATTGCTATTTGGAATCCTCTTTTCCTAAAAGAAAGAAGAAGTAGAAGAAGACAAAAAAAAAAAAAAAAGAGAAAAGAAATGGAGGGTTAGAATTATTGCGAAACCGTTTGGATTGGGGGAACTGTTCGCTGGAACAGGAATATCATCTTATTATATATATATATTTTTTTTAACGGAAAGGCTTACAAATTGAAAACGTCCAAAGTTGTCTTCGTTCATGAAGTGAGGTGCTACTTAATCTGAGGGTCTGGTCTGGTGAGACGACGTAGTCTTCATGTCTACGAGTCGTGGGGGTTAATCAGTTGCGCCCCGTGCTCTCGCCTGTTGTCTTCGTTCGCTCTCGAGTGCTCGCTTGGTGTTAGGTCGCGCGTGCTTCACCTCTCGGAGCCTCCCTTCCTGGAATCCAGAATTTGGCCATACATACCACAGGTGATGATGCAAGAAGGGAAATACTACAACTATGTCGTACACGCGGGGATTGTATTCCTTGAATAAAAACAATTAAACACTTGACAAAGCCATGAAAAAGCTTTCAGAAAAAGGTAGCGGAAGCGGATCCCACCCCTCAATAATTAAACTGACGACGAGTAGGAAAGGGGAAGTAAAACCGCGTTTTTGTGGAAAAACTGAGGGTGTGGGGGGGATCGTTACACACACTTTGAATCTCAAACCCTGTCTTTATAAAGATATCTTATCATTAATGAATTTTATATGACATCCCCCACCACCACCAAGAAATCATTCCCATATTAATATTAAAATAAAGGAGATATCAAACTCATCAGACCGACTTGTTAACTACGAACGCGGAGATTAGCCGTATCCCCCCCTCCCTCCTTTTGATGATTGTTGTTGTTCCAAAACTCATTTTGGACAGAAGTGAGGAGGATTGGATTGAGGACAAAGCCCATTCACCAAATGGACTTCGACCCATTATTTGTCTGTCTATGCCTGGATAGAAGAAAGAGGAGCCCCAAATCCATCCAAAAGCAATAAATAATAGAGATACGGACGAGAACATATCTGATTTTGATATATGAGTTGGCTCAAAAGTTGGACACAATTGGAAGAAAAGCAATGGTGGTGGTGGTGGGAGGAATGTCAATTCGGAGATTCGTAGCGGATTGATTTTCATATCTTTTTTTTTTTAATTTCTATTTATAATATATAGAAGGAAAAGGGTCAAATTAGGATAAGATTTTTGGTTGGGGGAATCCAAATCCAATTCCAAATTCCTTATTGAAATTATTGTCCTTTTGTTTGTCCAGCCACCTTCCCCAATTCCCCCTCCTGCCTTTTCTCCATTAGACTAAAACCCTTCTAAAATGGGATGAATATTCAGCCATTTATCTACTAATCTCCTAGACCCCATATCTTGGTGTCTTCTTTTTTTTTTGGTGGGGGGGGATTTAATAATATGGGGTCTTATTATTATTCATTGGATCATCATCATGTTCATACCCAAGGCTTTAACAAAGTCATGCCACCTCTATCCACAAAACATAAAACATTACAGAAACCCACATCTAATCAAGGAAACGAAAATGAATAAAAAAAGATTTGGGGTCCCCGACTTCAATTTCTTCTTATTCGTATATAATCTCATAAAGTAAGAGAAATAATAATAATAAAGGAAAAGGTAGGGGGTGCAATGCAACGTGTTCTATGCACATAAATCCACCCTCCCCCCACACACCTTTCTTTCTTTCTTTCTTTCTTTATGGGGGCATTATAAAAAGGGGGTTGGGGGGGGCACCAAGCCAATCCCAATTCAACCATCTCTTCCACACCCAGTTACGTACACTTGAGAACTTCATTCATCATAATCTTTGTTGTTAACATGCCAAAGAGTTGGATGGAGGGGTGGGATGGCGGCCGGCATTGCTCACTCTCCCTCAAGGGCTTCGGTATTCCGCCACCTTGGCTTGTGGGTGCATACACCACGGCGTGGCGGAGAGCCGAGGCTCTTGAGGGGAGTTGAACAATGTTGTTTCTGTGGCCGCTCGTTTGTTTCTGCCGTCCTGTTCATACCTCTGCTTGCTTACACCCACTTACTTATCTGTTTAATTTCTTCAAACCCACCCAATTTACTTTCAATAGAAATGTCAACTGGGGAGGGAGTCTTTTTTATTTATTTTCCTTTTTTTTAATCATATATATTTTATTTTAGGAACCCAAACAAGTAGCCAAAGGTTAACTCGAAACAACACAAAAAAAGCATGCATGACATATTTAATTACAAAGTAAATATAGAAAGGAGGCATTGAATGGTTTTCTTATATTATCTCCCCCATTGTTTTATTGAAATATGAATACGAGTCCGATGACGAGACTAATATTACGTGGTTACGAGGAGAGGTGAGCATGAGCAAGGAGCTCCTCGTCCTTGTCGAACTTGGCCATGTCCTCCTTCCACAGCGTCACGTATACCTCTATGCTCTCCCCATCCCTCCCGTCCCAGAAGCTTACCATGTCCGGGTGCGGCAACCCCACCGTGCTCACCCACGCCGGCTTCCCCCACCCCATGTCCGCCTCGTACATCGGGAACCTGCACAGGCTCGTGAACGGGATCGGCAGCATGCCCTCCTCCTCCGCCACCCTCTTCGCCTCCATCTCAGCCTTCAGGTACTCTCCCGTGTCCTGTATCTCCTTCACGCATCCCATGCCCACCTCCCCTATCGCTTCCCTCATCCTCCTCACCATGTCGCGTTCCCCTGCGCCTGCTTCGAACTCCATCTTGTGCTTCAGTATCACGATGATATTACCAAAGTGTCTCATCGACAGCGGCGGGACCGTCCTCGGCCTCAGGTTCACCGCCTCGACCCCCATGTACTTTCTCCTCCCCGTGGTCTCCATGTGACGCTTCAGGAAGAAACCTCGGAGCGCCTCGACCCGGCTCGGGCGGATGTTCATCTTAGGGTCACCGTACTTGGCTCTCAGCGCGGAGATCGAGTCTGGCCCAAACACGAACCTCTTGGTCACGAGGCCTTCCCTGATGATCGGGCACAGGGGCTCCATCATCTCACCGGGAAGCTTCACGGGCGGAAAAAGCTTCGCGGACCCGAAATCAGGGAGGAAGGAGTCACGGTCTGTGTCCCCACGGGCGAGCGCGGCCCAGCAGTTGAGGAAGGCGATGCACGACAGGGCATCCGCGACCTTATGTGATACGCAAAGACACAAGGTCAAGCCACCACAGTCGAAGGACGTGACCTGGACGGCGGCGGGGAGGTCCCTGATATCATAAAGAGCGAACGGCACGAGGGGAGCGAGGGACTCGGGGCCAGACTCCTTTATGACCCGGGACAGGCTACCACAGGCCTGGGCTTCCACGTAGTGGATGCCACGGTCGTCGCAGTCTACGCAGAGGTCTTCCAGCATTACTCTGCCGGCGAGAGGGTAGAAAACGGAGAGGGCCTCGGAGAGGGAGCGCTTGACGATGGCGAGCCTGTGGTGGAGGGTGGAGAGGGAGTGGTGGTGGTAGAAGAGGAGGAAGGGCATGAAGACGGGCTGAGCGATCTGGTCGAGGAAGGAGAGGGCATGGCGGCGGAGGTAGGGAGGAGTAGGAGAAGAGGGCTTGATCTTGTCCACGACCTCCACTTTCACATCCAATACAAACTCCATTTTTGTGGTTTTGCACCCACTGAATGCATGCATGCCTGCCTGCCTCTGGTTATCTCCCCCCAAAAGCGTGTTATATATATATACACATGGATTTGCAAGAATGTCCACTTAAACTGTTCAGAAGGACGACTAAATTTAGAGATCTCCCCACTTGCTATATAGGTTAGGGGGTATTAAATGTTATTGGCTTGACATGGGTGTCGTGGAGTTGATTTCCCTAACTTGAAAAAGAATTGTATAATGAATTGGTGGGTCATTAGCAATCATCGGATCGGATGTTAGTCGCATGTTGGTTGGTATTGAATATGACTTGGGTCACCATTCTCTCACGGAGGACGACAAATAACTCCAAAATAAAAATAAACCTAGATGTCAAAGGACACCAACCCAAAAGGAATGAATTCTCATAACAAGTACTTAATAATATATCAAGCGTCAATTTGGAGTCGACCTCTAATCTAGTTTTTCAGAAGTCAATCGGTCGGTTATTATAAATGGCACGTGCGTGATTTAACTAATCACGGCTTATATAACGCGAAAGATTTTTTTTTTTTTTTGGGGCTTATTATTTCAACAAGGTTAACATCGTCTGCTTGACTTTGGACGCATAAATAAATCAATAATATGCTAAGCTAACCAGTCCTCATCATTTGACTCTCGTGTATTATGTTTGGAATAAGAAGATTTCATTTCATTTTTTTTATAATTATTAATTCTATAATATATATGTTTTCTTTAACTCCTCGTATACGTGGTCTCCCAACATACATACACACGTATTCCTTTTCCTCTCAGGACATTTTATGGACATGAACAACGATCCAAGTGGCACGTTTGACACGACAAGACAATAACTGGCCCACAAGAAAACTAGTTAATATAAGACTTCGTGATGGGTCTTCCGTAAAATTAAAACTCTTGTGAGAGTTTACTTATTTTTCTCTCCAATAAAATCGACTAGAAATAATTAAGGGTTTCTTGTAATTTGGTATACCTAATCTTAGTAATGGTTTGGTCACCCACCCAAACTCATGTATTAATTAATTAATAATTTATTTGGTACCGTCATTAAAAAAAAATATAAAACATATCATGCAGCGCAATTCAAACGCCGGACACAAAAATAAAAAAATGCCAAAAATTTTAGCGCGATGAGTCATCATCTTATCTCTAAGGAATCTTTTCGTCCTTTCAGCACATGGGGTACTATTGTTAGTCTTCAGGTACTGTTCTTAGTCTTCATCTTTTGCCATTCTCCGGATAAAAGAAATGAATGGGTATTTCGTAAAATTCATGGGAATAAATTAAAAAAAAAAAAACATCACCATACAATTTTTGTAAAGATTCCAAAACTTTTTTTTTTTTGTTGCAAAAAAATTTATTAATTTGTTGGAACATTTTTTTCGCATGCTTATTGAGATGAGACACGTACTAAAATCATGAAAAAAAAACCATTTATAGTAAATTCTTTTATTATTATTATTATTATTAAAATTTTTATGGTTGAACTGGTAAGTGGGATTGGAGAAATACACTCGGAACCACTAGTCTAATTCTCCTCTCCTGTCTCTCTTTTTATTACCGCATCACTTCAGAAATATCGTTACCATCGTCCCCAAAATGAGTTTCATGTCAAACTTGAGATCCACCTCCAGGCTCTACCGCCTGTTGGCTAATGACGTAACCGGGGCATCGCCTCGACCAACGGCCGCCCCCGCCCCTTGTTATTTCCTCGCAGCCAATGGTATTTCCCAGGTACTGCGAAAAATGCAGATGCCTGTCACTCCAGGTGTGTGATTTTGGTTAAAGAAATGAGCCGGTTTGATTGCTGAATGTAGTCGGCCAAGGAAAGGGAGGCGGCCCAAGCGGTGAAAGAAGGTGCCGAGGAGGTGAAGAAGACCGCCAAAGTGATCAGGGATGCTACCCAATCCACGGCGAAAACCGTAAGAGATGATGAGATGATCCTCCTGTTGTATCCTGTTGCGTTTCGGATCTTCTTTTGTATTGATTCACGCACGGTTAATGCATGACCAGATTAACAAGATGACCAAGGTGGTGAGCGAGAAGGTGACGGAATGCGCCGAAGCTTTCAAAGGGAAAGCCGCGGACTCGATCGTTAAGGCGACCACTGATATCATCAAGGACAAGGTTGCCGGCAAGTGAAGTTTGCGTCCCGAAAGCAACTGTCGTGCAAATAAAGGGACTGCTCTTTAGTAGGGATTGTTACTCCAAGAGTTTTGTGTCAATATGAAGTTCGTCCCCAAACTATTTCGTCATATAACATCCTAAATTTAGAAATTTCTCGACTAACTTGTAAAGGTCGATTTCGCTCATGAAGGAAGTCGGCCTTTGTTAGGTCGATTTCGCCATGGGCAAAGTGAAGTCGATATTACAAAGGCCGACTTCATGCCATCAGTCCCTCCCGCGTAAAGTCGGCCTAGCCAACAAGGAAGTCGTTCTTGCAAAAAGGCGGACTCCCTTCTGATTAAAAAAACTTTCAATCATAGTTAGTGGGAAATCACATGTGGGAACCGCCAAAGTCTTTTATCGCGTACCCAGGAGGAGGAGGAGACTTTGACTTGGAATCGGGGACATCCATCAGGAGACCTAGGAAGCTCATATCTGCTTCTATGTGTGAGTAGAGCCCAACCTTCCCGGCCAAGGAATCAACCCCGTCTGCCTTGCCATATCCTGTATGTTCTCGATTGGCCGTTGCATCCTCCCCTCGATCACCCTGCACACTATCAATGCCTTCCTCATCGTTACCCCCGGGTCGGCGTTCTCGTCCTCCCATGCATCTATGCTCTCTATCGCCCTCCCGCTCGTCGACGTCGTGAATACTCCCACCCCCTCCCTCATCTCCCTCTTGGCCGAGAACCCCTCCCGGATTATCCTGCACACCTGACACCTCTCCGACAGGCACAGGCTCGATGCGGATGAGGAGGAGGAGGCGGTGCCTCCAATGACCCCGAGGGAGCAGGAGACAATCGCGCTGTAGAACTTGAGGAGCTCGTTCCCATCGGCCAAGCAATGCGGGTGCTTCTTTGGGAGCTTGCACGCCCGGATCTTCACCGTCTCACGATACTCCTCGAACCTAGCTAGCGTCTTCTGCATGTTGTGGACCTTCAATACCTTGTCGATCCGGCTGCACTGCGTCTCCGACTTCGTTAGCCCTGTCCGGCATATTATCTCCACTATCTTCCTCGATGTGTCCCCTTCCGCGAGCTCCATCACTGCCCCGTTTTCAACCACATTCGCAATCGATAAAATAAACCGAGGTTCATGTCACCGAGTGTCCGGAAAGCAAGTCGAGAGATTCGTTACCTGTGTGCCTCGACAAATGATGTTCCTCGGCCGCATCCATTTTGCTGACTGATCCCCGCTCTTGCGATAGGTAATGCTCGATATCCCATTGGCGTCCACGTCCAGCGAAACGCTGTTGCTTATGACATGTCCCCTGCTCCCGAACATGGTGGCAGCCCGGTCCTTTTCGCCGAGGATTGAACAGTTCTTCCTGGGGGGTGTAGTCATCGAGTTGCTCCGAAACGAAGGGTTGAAGTAATGAACCGGAGTCCCGGGGTCAACGTGCCAACGAACTCGGACCCAAGCGCGTGCCCACCTGGGCCTCCGCTCGCAGCCAGAGGCCCCAAGGATGACCTCATGAGCAATGGGGTTGTGGAACTCGCTGCTGCCGATGGATCTGGGACTGCAGCTAGGAAGCCTGTTTGGCGCTTGCTGCCATGTATGACGTCCTTGAGGTTAGAGATTGGAAGTTTTTTTTTTTAATCATCGGCCTTTGTAAGGCCGAATTCCTTGTTGGTTTATGAAAGTCTGCCTTACAAAGGCCGACCTCACTTCGCTCATGGCGAAATCGGCCTTACAAAGGCTAACTTCCTTCATGATTGAAGTCGGCCTTTGTAAGGCCGATTTCGCCAGGTTAGTTGAGGAATTTCCAAACTTATGAGGTTATTTGACGAAATAGTTTGGGGACCAACGTCATATTGGAACAAAACTCGTTACTTCGAGAGAAAACATGTCTGTCGGCATTGGCAGCACTCGTCAATGTGTTAGGGCAGTCGAAATGAAATGAATATTTCCATGCCGGTCCCTTTCAATTATTCTGTTGTTAAATTGCGCCGAAGAATTTTTCGTTCCATGTCTCATCATAGCGAGTTACTCGTAACTTGTTGGCATCGTGATATTTTGCTGTTATTATTTAATTTAGATTTTTGGTTAGACATAATATCGTATCTCATTATTTGGTTATTTAAGATTTTGTTTAAATCCTATTTGATTTTTTTAGATTATTTTTGGAGTTATAAATAGGGTTTGTCGAGAAACAGTAACAATGCACTTTGATTTTGTTCAATAAAATTAGAGAGAGAGCTTTTGCTCTTAAAGAGTTTCGTGTGTTTTGATATTACACGAGTTGGCTAGGTTCCGTGAAGAAGTTTGGTTCCTACACCAGCGAGGTTGTAATCTTCGGGAGCTGTGAAGGATTTGGGATTTTTTACTTTTCGTCTTAGGATGAGATGAAAGCAAGTGGGAGCGGTTTCTCTTCTACGATGCCGCCCTTGTTTGATGGAAGGTAGTGATTCGCTTTTATGGAAGGAAGTGATTTGTGGGAAGTAGTGGAGGGAACCCCACTTTTCGACAATACTACGAAAGGTGAACGCTTTTATGGAAGGTAGTGATTTGTGAGAAGTAGTGGAGGGTGATTATGAACCCCACCCCCGACAATCCTACGAAAGATGAACGCTTTTATGGAAGGTAGTGATTTGTGGGAAGTAGTGGAGGGTAATTATGAACCCCACCCCCGATAATCTTATGAAAGATAAACGCTTTTATGGAAGGTAGTGATTTGTAGGAAGTAGTGGAGGGTGATTATGAACCCCACCCTCGACAATCCTACTAGCAGAAACAGAGATACGCATCATGATATTTTGCTGTTATTATTCAATTTAGATTTTTGGTTAGACATAACATCGTATCTCTATTTAAGATTTTATTTAGATCATATTTGATTTCTTTAGATTATTTTTGGAATTATAAATAGGGTGATTTGTCCTCGTATGAGAAACAATAACAATGCACTTTGTTTTCGTTCAATAAAATTAGAGAAGCTCTCAAAGAGTTTTCGTGTGTTTTGATATTACACGGGTTCACTAGCAGATGCTAGGTTCCGTGAAGAAGTTGTTAGTGTGTGCATGTATGTGCCAAGACACTTTAATGTATTTGTGGATAAATAATTAATAAAGGCGAGTATTTTTCATTGATTATTTTACTTTTCTGCACGTAAAATTATTAATGATAAAGTCCCACAGATTATTGAGTATATTAATCTGAAATAGTCCATGATCGGATAGATGTTTAGAGGGGACATAAACATCTAGATCATCGCTAAGTATAGCTGAGGTCAAGATAGACCAAGGGATAGTGTATCCAAGTTATACTTAGTGGTACCCTAAGATTAGGGATACTGGACACGACCCGATTAAGAAGATACCACATATTGAACATCATTGGCAATCCTCTTTATGGACGAGTGTAACTGATATTTTGACTTGAAACCTTCATTTATTCTTTGCGTGGAGTTTGCGCACTTTGACGTCGTTAAAAGCAGTCTTTAACCGGATTGTGAGTAATACGATTGTTGGGTATGTGACAAAGCGTAGAGAGAATAGTGTTGAGTCAATATAGGATTCATCGCTCTTGGATTAGAGAGTTGACATCTAGGCCACTTGATAGAGATATTAGTGACTCTAAAATCCATGGCCATGGGAGGAATGTTTTACATTCAGGAGAGTCTATTATATCTTGGTAATCAAGTAAAACAAGTAATTCGGTGATGATGTATTTTGCGCCGAATTAATTGGGATGTCGGTTAGATTAAGAGATTGAATTACATGGTAATCGGTTCATAGTGGTTTATATTTTATAATCATTATCCTAACATGTTGGGTGACTAAAAACTGTTGCTAAACGGTTACCTTAGTTTGTGTATGGATGGATATACACTGCCTTCGTGTATAGGACATAGAGGGTCGCACGCATAGCACGTCGACACGAACATTATATTTTGATTATTTTAGTGGATACTAAAATTAATCATTTTATTTCAGAATTAGAATTAATTGGATTATTAATTTATTCTGAAATATCGGAAGCAAATAAAAAAAAGACCAAGATCGAATATGGATTTATTCGGGTCAATATAAAAGGATATCAAATAAATATTTATTTATTTATACATATTTTATCCATGATATTTTTTTATTAATATATTATTTGATAATTAATGCTAACATGTATTTGCATTATTTGATTTAGAAATATTTGAATAAAATCTACCTGCACGTTACGTTTTGAAGATTATAATTAATTAATAAAAGAAAAACGTAAGGATGATTGATTGCAAGAAAGCAATCAGATGTGATAAGAAAAAATAAGAAGGAAAGAAAACGTATGGTAGCCTGCTGGTTGTCTGAGAGATTTTGAAAGACGGAGCAGTTTTTGGAAGAAAATCTAAGGAGATTTGCAAGAAGAGGAGAGAACAAAAGACTGGGTTTGCTTCCGAAAACATTTTATATCTGTCGATCGAAGAGGCTAGCACCTAAGGGATATCGTGTGCATGTGCATACCGCTAGAGGAGTCACACGTGGGGCTCTCGATCGATTGTTCCTGATTACAATTTTGTTTCGTCGAAAATTACAAGGGCATCAGAGCCGGTTGAATAGTATATTATATTTGAATTTTGTCAATTTTAACGAAATTATTATCCGTCTAAAGATTTTAAGATTTCGTTTAATAATTATTATTTTTTCGTCTATAAAATTTAAGTTGAACTTATATAATCTCAAAGATAGATTTCTTTCTAATCTGAGATTTCTTCCTGAAATTTTACTGGGTGAAACAAATTATGTTTTAAAATTCCATCTGTCTAATGATATTACGAGAATTAATATTTTGGATAACAAATCACAAAGTTGTGATTATTTTAATAATTCGCAAATTGCGATCTAAATATTTGGAATTTTAATATTAATAATATTATAATAAGGATTATTATAATATTAAAATTATTCATTTATAAATTATGAGTTCGGCAAGTCTGTGGAATTAGAATCCATTAATTATTATATATAATTATTAAACTTATATTTCACAGAAAACCAATTATTATTTTGACCAATTTCTATAATAAATCTAAACGAGCGGTGATCTGGAGGGATTGCTATATTTAGTCCGGTGATTAATTCCATTGATTTTAATGTAATAAATCAAGTGAACTAAAGTAACGGAAATTGTGTTAAAACAAAATATCCTAAGATCTTACGTATATTGAATTGGGGGTTACATTTTAATGTCCCTTATGAATTATTAATTCAATATATGTATTAACAATTTTAGGATTTTAAAATTATTGACCGAGATGTTCAAGCAAATTATAAATAAAGAAATAGATTTGATTTAATCATCAAATTAAAAGCCAACTGAAATTAATTCAAATCTTAATAATTAATTTCAGAAGTTTAAAAATGGAAATAATAATGATATTATTATTATCTTTATTTCGAGGTTCGGCTGAAAGGAAATATCATGTCTTTTAAATGATTTTAATGGTGAGACAATAATGATAAATAAAATCCCGTAATTATTAAGTCAATTATTATAAAATAAAGGCCCTCCATTAATATTTGTTATAATAGTCGGATTTTTCCCATTAGTTAGTACAGCTTAGCTGTGGGCTTCTGGTAGAACATTTGTAATTTATTCTAAATGATTAATGGGTCGACTTAATTCAATTTAGTTGACTTGTTTAGCTCAGCTAAAGGTCAGTTTTTTGAGGGGCAAGTGTTGAGTTTAAAAGTTATTAGACTCAACGTGAAAATACCGAAAGTCATGCAGATTTTTGTGATTGGCGAGTTAAGGCCTACTTGTTTCGTGTGGTGTGTAGGTATAGCTCAGCTGTGTGCATACTTCATGTTTCGAGATTTCGATCCCACTAGGAATTATTAACCAACAAATTCCCGATTTCAATAGAGGGGGCTGTTGTTTTCGAATAAAATAGTGGGAGCTAAATTAAAGTCTTTTATTAATTAATATTCCACAAATACTAAAACTCTGCTTTAAATTATTATTGTAGATGGCAAACACAACAACCTTTCGCTGCGAAGCATTCTCGAGAAAGAGAATATCCTCATCGGTTCCAACTACCTGGATTGGTATAGAAAACTGAAAATTGTCCTAAGGCACGAGAGAAAGATTTATGTGCTGGAGGATGAACCACTTAAAGAACCTGCACCTTATGCTTCTAAGGATGATCAGTCTTACTACAGTCAATACTTGGAGGATGCGCTGGATGTTCAGTACATCGTATTGTCTTCTATGTCTCTCGAGTTACAGAGGCAGCATGAGAACATGAGTGCTAGGGAGATTGATTGGCACTTACGTGAGCTCTTCCAAGAGAGTGCCAGAGTTGAGAGGCATGAGACCTCTCGGGCACTGTTTCGAACAATGCTGGTGAAGGGTAACCCAGTTGGGCCACATGTACTCAAGATGATAGGGTACATTGAGAGGCTAGAGAGCTTGGGTTCCAAGCTGGACCAGGACTTAGCAATTGACTTGGTTTTGTCCTCACTCCCACCATCATTTTCTCAGTTTGTGTTGAACTTCAACATGAACAGCATGGAGAAGAGTTTCATTGATCTGATGGCAATGCTGAAAACTGCTGAGAAGGACATGAAGGTGAATCCTTCATCACGAGCAATGATGGTCAGAAAGACATACAAGCGTCCTGGCACCGGGAAATTCAATCCCAAGGCTAAAGCAGTTAAGAGCGCTGGACCTCCAGCTCAAAAGAAGCTTAAGAAAGGGCAGCAGGTGCCCCAGTCTGATGAGAATGAAGCTATATGCTTTCATTGTGGCAAGAAAGGCCATTGGAAGAAGAATTGCTTCCAACTCATGAAGAAGAATGCCAGTGGAGCGGATGCTTCAGGTATCTTTGTGATTGAATCTTTATGTTTCTTCATCATAGGTCATAGACTCCGGAAGTAGTTCTCACATTTGTGCGAACTTGCAGGGTCTAAGTGACTGCAGACGGCTGTCCAAGGCCGAGATGGACCTACGACTGGCAAATGGAGCTAGAGATGCTGCATTAGCTGTAGGGACGTATATAATAAAATTGCCTAGTGGATTTGATTTAAATTTGGAGAACTGTTATTTCGTTCCTAGTTTTTCCAAGAACATCATTTCGGTGTCGTGTTTAGACGCCAAGGGATTTGTATTTGAATTCAAGGACAAGTTGTGTTCCTTTTATTTGGATGGGATGTTCTATGGAAATGGTTCATTAAATAATGGTTTGTACGTTCTGAATTTGGATGAGCCGATTTACTGTGTTGAAGGGAAGAAACAGAAAAAGCGTGACTCAAACTTAACATATCTCTGGCATTGTAGACTTGGTCATGTAAACGAGAAACGCATCGCAAGGTTACTGAGTAACGGGTATTTGGACTCGTTTGAGTTAGAGCCCATAGATACATGTGAAGCGTGTTTACAAGGAAAAATGATCAAGAAGCCTTTTACCAAGACAGGTGAAAGGGCCAAGGAACTGCTAGAACTCATACATAGGATGTGTGTGGGCCATTACCGGTTCAGTCCAGAGGAGCGTATATGTACTTCGTTACTTTCACCAACGATTTAAGTTGATATGGATATGTCTACTTAATGAGGTACAAGTCTGAAACTCTAGAAAAGTTTAAAGAGTTTAAGAACGAGGTAGAGAATCAACGAGGCCAGAAGATAAAAGCCCTTTGGAGTGATCGAGACGAAGAGTATCTTAGCCAAGAGTTCATTGATTACCTAAAAGAGTGTGGGATCGTTTCAAAACTCACACCTCCTAGAACACCAGAGTGGAATGGTGTTTCATAAAGGAGAAACCGCACACTCATGGACATGGTTAGATCAATGATGAGTCATGCAAGTCTTCCGTTGTCATTTTGGGGTTATGCCTTAGAAACAGCAGCAAACATGCTTAACCGAGTTCCAACCAAGTCAGTAGATAAGACTCCTTATGAATTATGGTTGGGAAGAAACCAAACTTGTCTAATCTTAAGATATGGGGCTGCGATGCTTATGTGAAGAATGAGAATTCTGATAAGCTTGCGGCAAGATCCACTAAGTGTATGTTTGTAGGTTATCCCAATAAAACAAAGGGATACTACGTTTATCTCCCAAGCGAGCACAAAGTTATCGTTGCTCGATATGCTACTTTCTTGGAAAGAGAATTCATCTCTAAAGTGAGTAGTGGGAGTAAAGTAAGTCTTGAAGAAATTTCGGACTCTACAAACAGGTTGGAAACTGAACTTTTAGATAGGGAATCGGTACCACTAGTACAAGCGATTCCAACTTCTGAAAATGTTCAAGGAACGCAAGATCAACGTAAGTCGACAAGAGTACACCTAGAGCCTGATAGATATGGATGGCTAGTGATCCAACATGGGGAAGTACTGCTCGTCGAGAATGATGAACCGTCGACTTATGAGGAAGTAATCGCTTCAAATGATTCCGAGAAATGGCTAGAAGCCATGAAATCAGAGATGGACTCTATGCATACCAACCAAGTTTGGGAGTTGGTTGATGCGCCAGTTGGGGTAAAACCTATACGGTGCAAGTGGATCTTCAAGAAGAAGATTGACATGGAAGGGAATATAAGTACCTATAAAGCAAGACTTGTGGTCAAGGGTTTCTCCGGTTGCAATGCTTAAGTCTGTTAGAATTCTGCTTGCGATAGCAGCTTACAAAGATTACGAGATCTGACAGATGGATGCAAAAACCGCTTTTCTGAATGGAAAGTTACAGGAGGAAGTATTTATGGTACAACCTCCCGGTTTTGTTGCATCCAAGAATGCAGATAAAGTATGTAAGCTCAAGAGATCCATTTATGGGCTAAAGCAAGCATCTCAGAGTTGGAATCTGCGATTTGACGAAGCGGTCAAAGAATTTGGCTATGTCAAGAATCCAGATGAACCTTGCGTTTACAAGAAGGTTAGTGGGAGCAAAATTTCGTTCCTAGTGCTGTATGTTAATGATAGACTTCTGATAGGCAATGATATCCCTAGCCTAGAATCTACCAAGACTTAGCTGGGAGAGTGTTTCTCTATGAAAGATCTTGGGGAAGCGACTTATGTCTTAGGTATTATATTATACCGAGATAGACAAAATAGGTTGCTGGGTTTGAGTCAAAGTATGTATATTGACAAGGTGCTTAATAGATTCAGCATGTAAGATTCCAAGAGAGGATTCTTGCCAATGTCACATGGTGTACATCTTTCCAAGTCTATGTGTCCGAAGACACATGAAGAGAGAGGAATGATGGGCAAAATACCTTATGTCTCGGCTATAGAGTCCATTATGTATGCCATGATTTGCACTCGACCCGATGTCTCGTATGCTTTGAGCATGACAAGTAGATATTAGTCAGATCCTGGAGAGGGTCATTGGATTGCAGTAAAGACTATCCTCAAGTATCTTAGAAGAACAAAGGACATGTTCGTAATTTATGGAGGAGATGAGGAGTTAGTTGTCGGATGATATATTGACGCTAGTGTCCAGACAGATCAGGATGATCAGAAATCGCAGCAGGGTTATGTGTTTTGTTTGAATGGTGCAGCTGAATGTTAGAGAAGTTCCAAGCAAGAGACAGTTGCAGATTCTACAGTTGAGTCCAAGTACATTGCAGCTTCCGAGGCAGCAAAGGAAGCTGTATGGATCAAGAACTTCATAGCGGAGCTTGAGCTGGTTCCGAGCATTGTTGACCCAGTGACATTATAATGTGACAACAATGCAGCCATAGCGCAGGCCAAGGAGCCGAGGTCTCACCAACGATCCAAGCACGTACTGCGGAAATATCACATCCTCCGAGAGATTGTTCAGAGGGGTGACGTGTTGGTTAGCAAAGTTGATACGAGCGAGAATATCGCGGACCCACTCACAAAGGCCTTACCTCTGCAGAATCATGAGACCCATGTGAGGAGCCTAGGACTTCGAGTCCATAGTGCTTGGCAGTAGTGCAAATGGGAGATTGTTAGTGTGTGCATGTATGTGCCAAGTCACTTTAATGTATTTGTGGATAAATAATTAATAAAGGCGAGTATTTTTCATTGATTATTTTACTTTTCTGCACGTAAAATTATTAATGATAAAGTCCCACAGATTATTGAGTATATTAATCTGAAATAGTCCATGATCGATAGATGTTTAGAAGGGACATAGACATCTAGATCACCGCGAAGTATAGCTGAGGTCAAGATAGACCAAGGGATAGTGTATCCAAATTATACTTAGGGGTACCCTAAGATTTAGGGATACTGGACACGACCCGATTAAGAGGATACCACATATTGAACATCATTGGTCAATCCTCTTTATGGACGAGTGTAACTGATATTTTGACTTGAGACCTTCATTTATTCTATGCGTGGATTTTGCGCACTTTGACGTCGTTAAAAGCAGTCTTTAACCGGATTGTGAGTAATACGATTGTTGAGTGTGTGACAAAGCGTAGAGAGAATAGTGTTGAGTCAATATAGGATTCATCGCTCTCTTGGATTAGAGAGTTGACTTCTAGGCCACTTGATAGAGATATTAGTGACTCTAAAATCCATGGCCTTGGGATGAATGTTTTACATTCAGGAGAGTCTATTATATCTTGGTAATCCAGTAAAACAATTAATTCGGTGATGATGTATTTTGCGCCGAATTAATTGGGACGTCGGTTAGATGAAGAGATTGAACTACACGGTAATCGGTTCATAGTGGTTTATGTTTTATAATCATTATCCTAACACGTTGGGTGACTAAAAACTTTTGCTAGACGGTTACCTTAGTTTGTGTATGGATATACACTGCCTTCGTGTATAGGACCGAGAGGGTCGCACGCATAGCACGTCGACACGAACATTATATTTTGATTATTTTAATGGATACTAAAATTAATCATTTTATTTCAGAATTAGAATTAATTGGATTATTAATTTATTCTGAAATATCGGAAGCAAATAAAAAAAAGACCAAGATCGAATATGGATTTATTCGGGTCAATATAAAAGGATATCAAATAAATATTTATTTATTTATTTATATATATATTTTATCCAAGATATTTTTTTATTAATATATTATTTGATAGTTAATGCTAACATGTATTTGCATTATTTGATTTAGAAATATTTGAATAAAATCTACCTGCACGTTACGTTTTGAAGATTATAATTAATTAATAAAAGAAAAACATAAGGATGATTGATTGCAAGAAAGCAATAAGGATGATTGATTGCAAGAAAAACATAAGGATGATTGATTGATTGCAAGAAAAACATAAGGATGATGATTGAAAAACATAAGGATGGTTGTCTGAGAGATTTTGAAATACGATGCAGTTTTTGGGAGAAAATCTAAGGAAATTTGCAAGAGGAGAGTGATTAGATCCCTAGAAAACCAAAACAAAATACTGGGTTTGCTTCCGAAAACATTTTATTTCTGTCGATCCAAGAGGCTAACACCTAAGGGATCGTTGAGAGGTTCGTGATCGTGTGCGCATGCATACCGCTAGAGGAGTCACACGTGGGGCTCTCGATCGATTGTTCCTGATTACAGTTTTGTTTCGTCGAAAATTACAAGGTACGATTTCCGGGTAAGAATTTTATTATATATTTTCTTATAATATAATATACGTATCATGAGCAGATTATTTTGGGCATAAAAGTTTATAATATTTGCTTCCGTTGTGCCTGAAATCTAATAGAAGTATGGTTCCTACGCCGACAACACCTGTATCCATACCAAAAAATAACCCAACATAACTCTTGCGGTTCCTTTGTCTCAGTCTACTAAGAAGATAACAGATATCCTCAGACAGCTTCTGCGTTGATGCAGATCACGAGATACCCTTCTAGTTTGCGAGAGAGAGAGAAAAAAAAATAACAGGATTGCTCGATCCTGGTTTTGCAGATCAGGTCTCAGCTTTCGCTCTGACAGCAGAAGATCTTAGTTGGCCATAAAATTTAGAGGCAGAGCTTTCCCCCGCATAAATGTCTCACGGCAAAGTCAGGAATTCACCACTGTTGGCATCACACGATGTAAATTCACTTGACGGGACGGTCAATTGACTAATGTCAATAAAGAATTCGGTGCTACGAACACCCCGAGTTAATTTTTAACCGGCCTATTTCGCAAATATTTACGAACTAGGGAACAATACTCATAATTGAAGCCTCCTTCATTCGGTCATTGTGAATATGGGACAAAAGTCTAGGACAATGAGCTTGCGTCCATCCCTCTTGGACACCCCCGCCCCCGCCCTGTGGGAAAATTTTACACGATTTCCGTAACAATCTTAATTACCGTACTTCCATACAAAGCTCGTCGAGGGCTTGGGGGTGTTGCGCAGAGGTTGGATCTGGTCAGCCCTATCGTCGAGCAGCCGAAGTACATTATGCTGGTCTCAGACATAAGGTGGTGCTTGATTACAAATTATCAATGCACTTATGAGAAGATAAAACTATGGCTAGTCTATATGCTGCGAGAAGAATTGCAGACTGCTGAGGTTACTGAGAATTGCAGGGAAGCTGGAGGAAGCTGGAATGCAGAGTTGCAGAAGGACTGGGTTGCAGAGTGCTGGAGTTGCTACTGGGCTGCAGAGTGCTGGAGTTGCTACTGTGAAGCTGTTATTACTGTTGTTAGAAGGGTAGTTACGTTAGTAAGAAAGTATCGGGCCTGTAGTGTATGGGCTATTGGGCCGTGGGCTGAATGTTGTAATAATGTTCATTAAGTAAGCTGCAGGGGGGAAGTCGGTCAGTTAGTTAGATCAGTCTGTTGTAGTCTGCAGCAAGCTGTTGCAGTGAGTGCGCCGGAGGCGGAGGTTGACGAACTGTAGTGTTGAGGAGAGGGCTGTCGGAGGTTTGGCGAACTGTTCGTGGATCTTATTGAATGAATTGATTGTTGAATGTCATTCTGGTTGTAGTCCTGCTCTGTTGTGTGTGTGATTTCGTTGGCTGCGGTTGTTAATTGTTGCTGTGAGTTACGGTACCTGAATTACTCGGATCACTATATTACATCCAGTTGATGACATGTCCAGATTTGTTGGAAATCTGTACTCTCTATTTTTTCTCTTGGCATAATCGGCCCTGGCTCAGACATCTGAATGGGTTGATTATGCTGTCAAACTGGAGTTTTGAAGATCGAGCATCGTTGCTGTCTAGCGCAGGATAGGCAAGAGATATACAAGGGATTAAATTATAATGCATTCAGTTTTTGGTCTATTGATTAACATTCTCTACAGAGGATGGTAAGAAATGAAAAAGAAAGAAGAAGAAGATGGATCTGTGGAATAGAGCACTTACCCGTTGTAAGTTTGTTTTTCCCCCTAAGATGTATGCCATTTTCTCCATTGCTGAACACAGGTTAGGCTTAGCCTAGTTCATCTGTAGTCGCCCGGAATTTCATTTGCTTCAATGAAGCAAGGTTGGTTTTTTAATTTCAGATTTTGACTGAATCAAAATGCGATTTTTGTGCTGATCGATATGAATCTCAACTGCGCCCGCCATGATCTGGTGGTATTAGTTGTTAATGTATCCCCTTTCAATGGAGTTTGATTAGTGGATTTGGTGCAATAATAAAGCTCAGCCTTGACCTGAGGCAAGAGAAACACCTATGCAAATGTTTCCATGGCTAAGGTGTTTCATATGTCTATCTGTATCGATGATGTTAATCCGATTCCGATGTCCATGCTCGATACATATGCTTCTAAGGTTCTCGTAATCTGCAATTATTCTCATGTTGTCCTTTCCTCTTGTAACTTTTGGCTAGAATAACTGGACTTATCGATTTGTCTTGCTTATAGAACCTTGCAAACTAGAATACTGTCCCAAGGAGGGTGAATGGATTGAAGCCCATCGCAGACAAACTAGGGGTCCCATCATCTCAGCTAGCGTTCACACGGTGTGCCGCCAACCGTAATGTCTCGTTGGCCATCAACGGCGCCACAAAGGATCTCAGGTTTGTTTCGGTCATCTTTATCGTCGAAATTTTCCGCAATGCAGGAGCTTTTTCCTCTTTTACCAGATCAGGAGTTAACTCGTTAATAATTTCCTTTTAACTACATACCCTGTATCATTTAGGTTCAAGAAAACACCAAGGCCATGGATGCGGTTCCTTTACTGACTCCTGCTGTAATGTAGAAGATTGAGGCCGTCATGCTAGGGCGACAAGGTCAACAAACAAACATGAGGATTGGGATTCCCGGGCATGATTTGCTCTTCCGATAAGTCGGCATTCCTTGTACTTACGATGACTTCCTCGTGGAAGATTCTCGTCGCATGTGATGTGGGTTTTCATCTCTTCTTTCAATGACATAATCTAGTTGGTCGTCGGAGGTGGGGGGCACAGGCTTTTGTTGGAGAACGTTCGTAGGCAGATGTTGTTGGATTTGTTGTGAAGAAGTTATTGGGAAGGTAGAGGAAAGGAGAAGGGTGGGTTCCTAATTTGGCGCCAGACTATTCTGAGATTTGTCTCCTCTCAGCCTCTCCTCCTCCTTCCCTGTCTCTCTCCCCAACACAACTAAACAAACGAAAAGGAAGAAAGGATTGTTCTTCTTTCGCCCCTCTGGAGAATCTTTCGTTGTTGGGGGGGAAAGGGGGGTTTGTAGGATTCGACATTCCCTCTTCTGTGAGTTTGTTCGTGCCGTCTATAACTCCTCTGCCGGTTCGTCATATCCCCCCCGGCTGTTGCGTTGCTGAAAGGTATAGATTACGGCTTCGCCTGAGTTTCCTCTGGGTTTGCTCTCGGGAAAATATGGTCCTCCCAATACCATGACGAGCCACCCTCCTGGAACCACGGACCAGGGCCCTGGCAATGATGGCAGGGAAAAGGGTGATGCGTCCGACACGAATGATAATCGGTATGGACACTCGTCGCAGACAGGGGAGGAGTTCTCCGAGGAGTTCCTAAGGGATCGCATCGGCGGTATTAAGAGGGTGAATGTCTTGCCTGCTGTTGATCGGGTCGAGGGATGTCATTACGAGAATGCGAGAGGCCCGTTCGATTTCGAGAGATGCAATGACATGGATTGCAACACGAGCGCCTCTGCCTTCTTCAATAGCCCCGTCATTCGAAACCCCTTCCAGAGTCCCTTTAGCCTTGATCGGGTAACATATAGCGGTGGTTTTGGCCAGGATGAGGCGAATCTTGGGGAAGCCGTTTCGGAACCCCTGGCTACTCTCTTCAGCCCGTCGGAATCACCTCAGTCGTGCAAACTAAAATTCCTGTGCAGCTATGGAGGGAGAATTCTTCCGAGGCCCAGCGACGGGAGGTTGAGGTATGTGGGAGGAGAGACCCGCATCATATCCATAAGAAGGAATGTCTCCTGGGAAGAACTTGTTCGGAAGACTTCTGCAATCTGTAAGCAGCCGCACATGATCAAGTATCAACTTCCTGGGGAGGATCTGGATGCGTTGATTTCAGTTTGCTCGGATGAGGACCTTCAGAACTTGATCGAAGAATTTTGTGAGTTGGAACGGAATGGGAACTCGCAGAGGCTGAGGATATTCCTGATTTCTCTAAGTGAGTGCGAGAGCCCGAGATCCTTTGAGGTCGGGTCGGAGCAGCAACACGACATCAATTATCAGTATGTTGTCGCGGTTAACGGGATGCTTGACCCTAGCCCCCAGAAGAGCGTGAAGGCTGCGAATCAAGCATTTCAATTAGGGGGGAGTTCATCCAATCATAGCCCTGGGTGCGGCCGGAGTCGGAGGGATTCTCCTATGTACTTACAAGCAATTGATGGAAGAGAGTATAGTCCTTCTAGTCATATGAGGCCGACTTCGGCGTCTCCCTCACATGTGCAGAGCGAAATCATAGGGTCGTCACCCGCCAATGCTCTCGGCGATTGGACTCACTATTACGTTAGCAATGAAGTCGGTCCAAGTTTCCCTGCTTGCCTGCATGTAGTAGAAGATGGTCCCGTTAATAGCGACAGAACCTTTCAGAAGCTTTTCCCTTCTGCTCGTGAGCATGGTTTGATCATAAGGACAATTTCCAATGAGACAAGAGTGATTCCACGGGATAATCTCGCGATTAATTTGGATGAACAAGCCAGCTGTTTTGGAAAATCCGTGGAAAGGGATACCCCGAATTACAGGATCGTGCATTCGCGTTCTGATTCGCAGCTGCCGGAGTATAGTAACGGGGGCGCCAGCTGCGAATCAAGGGCAGCTGCCCTTGTTAGTGTATCCGAGCCTGCGGAAGAAGGGCATGTCGCCTGCCCAGTAAATATTTCTGCAGAGAGCCTTCCCTTGTTAGTGTATCCGAGCCCTTCGCATGAATGGTACATCAAGTCCCAGGATATTAATAAGGCGGAGAATCACGATACCAGAAGAGTCACTGTAACGAACGAGACAGCAACTTCCAGGGAAGATGATGACAGTACATCGAGCCTTGTTGATGCCGAACCTGCCGACAGTTATCGCGAGAATGGTAAAGTCAGCGCAGCAGATATGATACCGGAGAACAACAGCAGCAGTTACCAGCTTGGCATTCCCTTGAACGAATCTGCAGCGATCAACGCCATTCCTGATGACAAACGTTCAGTTGATCGTGTTCCCAGATATCGAATTTCTGTAAGCGGCACAATCATCCGAATGACAAAAGGTTATTGTCTGTGTGTCTAAACTTTGACGGCCTTCGTCATTTCCCATTCCTCATATTATTTCTAGGCGATAAGTTCAGCTATTGAAGAATGCTTGCGGGAAACTGACGCTGGGAACATAGTAGTTCAACGTGATCACACGTTTGAAACAAACCCTGAAAATGGAAACAGCACGGCCCACGATGAAAGAAGAGATCAAGGAACCATCAAGCGGTTGGTTGTCGACGCCAGCAGCCCTTTAAGCCCAAACTGCATCATACCACGCAAGCAAGATGGTCCCGAGCCAAGTGGGAGCAACGTCTCGTCACAGAAGGACTTAGAGGGAACTGTGACTCCTGATACTACTGATTTAGAGGTAAGCCGATTTCGATCCTTTGGTCTATGCTTCATTAACTTAGAGATGGAATTAGGAGCTTGCAATTTGTTAGGATGCCAAAAGTGACGACCATGATGATGGCGAGGATCCCATAAGTAACGCCGTGATGGCCGAAATCGAAGCAGGAATCTATGGACTACAGGTTAATAGCCTTTTGTTTCCCTCTGACTACTATCCATGGTTTTCGTTCAACGAATGGTCTGCCTGAAGCATTTGTTTCTGGAGGAAAATCCCAGATAATAAAGAATGCGGACCTAGAAGAGCAAAGAGAGCTGGGATCGGGGACGTTCGGGACAGTTTATCATGGTAAATGGAGAGGAACGGACGTGGCCATCAAGAGGATTAAGAAGAGCTGTTTCGCAGGGCGGTTATCTGAGCAAGAGCGCATAGTAAGCTATCCCTTCCTTCTGTGCTAGTGTCAGTTCTGAGCACGCTTAGACAATATTGATTCGGCCGTTATAACAGACGAACGACTTCTGGAGGGAGGCGAAGATATTGTCGAACCTCCATCACCCTAACGTTGTCGCATTCTATGGCGTGGTACCTGATGGTCCAGGTGGGACTCTCTCGACCGTGACAGAGTTCATGGTTAACGGCTCCTTGAGACAGAACCTTGTCAGGAACAGCAGGCTTCTGGATCTCCGGAAGAAGTTGATGATAGCGATGGATGCGGCATTTGGGATGGAGTATCTTCACCTGAAGAACATAGTCCATTTCGATCTAAAGTGCGACAATTTTCTGGTAAACCTCAAGGATCCACGCCGCCCCGTCTGTAAGGTACCACAAAACTCGTACCTGTAAGTGTATTCTTCTAATATCTGCCGGTCTTGCCGAACAAGGTTAACTTACTGTCGGAGAGGGTGTTTCGCAGGTGGGAGATTTCGGGTTGTCAAGAATCAAGCAGAACACGCTAGTATCGGGTGGTATCCGAGGGACGCTCCCATGGATGGCGCCCGAGCTGTTGAACGGCACAAATGACCGGGTCTCTGAGAAGGTACTTGGAACTTTCATGGCACTTGAGATAATCCAACCCAAAACTAATGGGGTCGGGGAATGAGCGGGTGCAGGTCGACATATACTCATTTGGGATAGCGATGTGGGAGATGCTGACGGGAGAAGAGCCATACGCTAACATGCACTGTGGCGCCATCATCGGTGAGTTAAAGATTGCTACGTCCTCTAGTATCTGGAATTGATTAATGCTTACTGATGAAGCCAAAAATGATTATCTCGGGAAGGGGGGATCGTAAATAACAATCTGCGGCCCCCGATACCGGAGAGGTGCGACGTAGGGTGGCGAAGGCTGATGGAGGAGTGCTGGTCGTCGGACCCTTGTAGCAGGCCGTCGTTCACGGAGATCACGCAGAGGTTGCAGGAGATGCTGAAGACGGTGCAGTTGAAGCGGGATCCCTCCTTGGAGAAGCCCAAGTAGATGACAAATCTTCATTTTCTTTTTTACAGAAAATAAATCTCCTCCTCCTCCTTCTCCTCCATTTTTGTATGTAAAGAAACATGGATTAAACCTGGCATTGAAGGTTGCTGTGGCACAGAGTTTAAGTATCCATAATCATCCTAATAGTATATAACCTACGCCTGCAATTCTTGTAATTTTCAGAAACGTTTCTACTGATGAAAATATATCTTCCCCCGCCGATAGAGACTTGGCCTTTGAAAAACTATCGGAGCTACGCGAGAACTAGAGTTTCGGTATATCGACTCCAATCCCAAAATTTTAAAATTTCGGAATTTCGGGATCGGTATTCCGGTATTTGGAATCGGGACCGGAAGTAAGAATTTATTAAAACGATAATCGAGATTGTGATCGAGTATTAAAAAAATTCGGTATTTACCGAATTAACGAATTTTTGTTTGGACAGACACAAAATTGGGCCCCCGCTTAACAATGGGCTTGGAAACCCATAGGCCTGATGTAAAATCCCAGACCAAGTTGTAATGATTCTTAGACTTGAGGGACCAGGTTAGCTAATTAGGACTTATTATTATAATAAAAAAAAAAAGAGGGAAGGCACGCAGGACTCCTCATCACACATTCTGGGGTATAAGGTTTTCTTCTTTGAGAAAGAAACGGGGAGTGAAGAGGAGATGCTCTTTTGAATTTTGGGCGAGGTGCGTTCTCCACTCCAAGACACGGCTAATGAGAGCCACCCGTTACTTTGACAAGTTAGAGATGGAGCGATTGGCGTGAACACGCTGCGAATCCGATCGGACTGCGAGTTGAGGTTCGATGAAGACGGCAAGTAACGAGGTCGAAGTAGTCGAGGTACACTCTCATCCCCTTTTTCCTATCCTCAGTTGTTGTCATCTTCTATATGGGTTCACTAAGATTGTCATCCTTCACAAATCGTGGGACAGATGATTTGCCTCACAGCCCACTCATATGGCGAGCCTCTCGTTCCTGTCCCCTTTCGGTTGCTTGCACTAGGTTTTATATCGGGGTTAGTCGGTCCTCGTTCTAGATCTGGGGTTTCGATATTTTTGCTTAAAGATTGTACTTCTACTGGTAGGCATATGTGGTTATTATACTGTCGTTAGGGTGGCTTCATAGTTGGGTTTTATCTGGAGTGCTGTGCTGTCAAGGTAATGAGTGAATGATGACTCTGTCTATTTTTTTCCAGTAACACACTAGTGATGGGAGAAGGAATTATTCCATCGATTAAGCCAATACCGCCATCAAGTCAATCGGATTCAACAGCAACATCCAATAAAAAAAAAAGCAAATGGCCCCATGGTCAGCCTTGATCCATTTCATAGTTCTTTGGGACCTATGAGTGTGGAAACTCTTTTATGTACCCAAGATTGGTTTCGTGGATCAAATATACAAGAAGGAATTGAAGAGGACCCATTAGAACAAGAGAAAATTGATGATATATTTGATATTTGGTTTGTACAAAATTACTATTATTTATATATTAATATTTATAGATTTGGATCATTTTTTAGAAATGTCAACACTATTTATGGATTCTCAAACAAGGGGGACTTGTTCTACTACAAACACATAAGTGGTATGGGTATTAACATCGTGGTATCCATCCCGTGCTCTGTCTGTTAAACTGCTCATATTTTTACACCTCTTGGTAACATTATTCATCTGCTACAACATCGCTTGATGGATGCACATGAAGAAAATAGCCTATGATTTTTGTTTGTCCACAACATTGAATATGAATCTTTGCCTAGCATTGTTGAATTGAAGTGTCAAAACCAATTATTTCAGATGAAGTATTAGTGGAAGCAGATAAACTCTCCTTTTCTTGTTCGGAATACCGAAATACCGAATGCTCACCCCTATCGCTTCTCATGGGAGTTTTACTTTAGGATCATGTAGCCGGATCACGAATCTCTGTGCACCGAGTTCTCCTCGAGAGGTAGCTAGGGCTCATTTATATTCTCTTAGACGACCGGATTGGACAGATTTGTATGTTCTTGTCGACACATTAATTTTGGGCTTCGTCTTTAATGGATTGAAGAGGTGATATTCTGTATAAACATCACTCGAGAAGCCCGAGAATAATGTTACTCAAGAATCATATCTCGAGTAAACTACAAGGTCTCGGGTTTTTTTACTTTAACCCACGTCTGGCCACGATGATAGAACATGACACGTGTAATACCTCAAATCTTTCTCGAGACATAACTAACCCGATTGAGCTAAACAAATGTAGCCAGGATTTCATTTCAGGAAATGCTTTCTTTAATTCTCAGCTGTAAAGAATCCGCCCTAGTACAAACCGTATACAATTGCATTTTCTTACAAAGCCACAATCGAACAGTATAACAACGACAACCTCAAAGGAATCAACAACAACAACAATGTTTGCACAAGCCAAATGGAGGCAGAGTCATCCGAGTCTCCCATCAGCATAAAAGCCGCCGCCTCTTGATTATCATCATCACCTCCAGAAGCAATCACTGCAAGAGATGACTGCCGCTACTGCCGCTACAATAAATTTCAGCCACCTAGATATACTGCAGAAGTCATATTAATGACAGCATCCTCTGCACTATCGACAACATTAACAAAGAGAGAACAGTTACAAAAAAGACTTACCAAATTCTCGGGGGGTTGATGGTCTTTCTAGCTTCCTTCCTCAGTCCTATGAACAGCAAAAGGACCTCAACAGCCGCTTCTCAGATCCCAGCTCCTTGCCTGCACATTCTCCAAGGGAAACACAAGTCCCTGATCCTCTCTACTGCATCTTCGCCATCCACCAGCCAAGGTCTCCGAAGCAATCGACAAAATCTGAAGACTCTCCCAAGATAGGTCGAGATACGACCAAAGCTCTCCCTCTCGCCAAATCCTGCATCAAACAAGACGACACCGGTCCATGAGAAAAGCAGCGGGCGACCCCAGATGGCAATGTGTTCGACGACCACCTCCATCTCCCGGACGGCCCCAAGGCGGCTCCCAACCTCCAACAATCAGCTTGGCGATGAACAAATAACAACCCACCTCCAGATCTGGCAACGACAAAGAAACCGTCCTTCCCCTCTTCCAAGTCCGGCAGCGGCAGCCATGGTCCTCTTCGACACTCCGTTTCAACAGCGACGTCCTTGGATCCGACAGCGACAACCGCGTCCTCCTCGGCGTTCTCCGAACCAGCAACGGTGACCCGTCATCCTCGGCGTTCCCAACGTTCAGCAGCGGTCAAACTCAGGACCTGCAGCGGCCACCACGCCTTCCACGATGACATGCCTGAATCAGTCTTCCCCGACCACCCCAGACCCGGCGGCAACGGATCCATGTCTTCCCGCCACCTCAGACCCGGCGGCAGCGAAGAAACCACCTCTCTTGGGCGCTACCAAGTTAAGCAGTGGCGTTCCCAAGTCTTCTTGGTCTCACAGTCCCTGAACGTTTTCAAGACCGGCAGCAACGACAATCCGTCCTCCCGGTGTTCTCTCGAACCGACGGCAAACCCATCTCCTGTAGATGCCCGCAGATCCAGCAACCGGCGGCGAGACCATCCCGCCACCGTGACACTCCTGCCCCAAAGCGGCCTCCCATCTCAGCCACCTTCCCCTGGGGCCTCCCTCAGGTCCAGCAACAACCGTCCAGCCCCCCGACGTCTCCGGATTTAACAGCGGCGAACTCACTTCCCAACGTCACTTCCCCTTCAACCCTCTCCGTCGGCGTCTCCCCGACCTCGGCTACTGGACCCCCGTTGACAAGCGTCCATTTCGGCCATTGACCTACGGAGACGTAGCTACAACCTCACTTTGATTTTGTCGGGTTGCGGCACTCTTCGAGTCCGACAAAATCGAACTCCTCGGCTGCAGGGGCGGATGATTGCCAACCAACCCCCTCAGAAAGGTAAACTTTTTTTGTTTTGTTTTGTTTATTATTATTATTTTCATTATTTTTATTTTTATTCCATTTGAATAGCCGTATGCTTAATTGGTAAGTTTATAATAGTTTGTCTTATTCTTTATATTTGACATTTGAATCCTAAACACTCCTTAAATAATCTATTAAGGATTTTAGTTAAATGCGATCAAAATATGCTTACCTTCTTGTGTTTTCTTGCTATCGTCAAAATTTCAAATTTTTATGAAATCAGTATGATTTTATTCTCATTTATTTACATGAAAATAGTATGAGCAATATTAACATCTGTCTTCCTTTTGTTTTGCATGTAAAACACGGTGGGACTTCGCGAATATTTCCGACAATACATGTTAATTGAACATCTCCGACCAAAGCGACAACTTCGGAATACCAACACCAAACTTTTGAAGACTATATGAAGGAGTGTGTATCAAACCGCGTGAATCTCTCCGCGAGTGTAAAAACCGCGATGTCAAGATAATAAAGCGGCCACAACCGTCAATTCAGGTACATGAGGGAGGTGCGGGCCTCCCGATTTTCTTTATTTCCACATGTAATAGGTCGTGGGCCCAAGTGCATAGGCCCACGCTCACCACCCTTCCCCGCTCCCTTTGATCTAAATACTTGATCCGTGGTTGCGGTGCATGTTGCTAGGCTTTTAGGATTTTATCATCGCATGTTGTTTGCTAAACCAACACACATGAGTTTGGGCCCAAAAAGCCCGGATCGGGTCCAACGCCCGTAAAACATTGACATGAGTCCGGAGTCATGCCCGGATCGGGTCCAACACCCGTTAAGCAAAAAGCAAACTTTTTGGGAGCAAACGCCACCTTTTCGCATGTTTAAATGTAAGAGTTAGTAATTAGGAATCCCCGAATCTACTCTGGTTTTCCGACTTAAACCAAGCTTTTATAATTAAGTCGGTGGCGACTCCGTAATAGTTTACCTAGGTTAAACAACAACACATTTTACGAAGTCATTTTGGATGAGGGACTGACGACACGAGCCGCTCTTGGAACCTCCTGAAGCTTCCTCCTCGGGCCATGCGCTTCTTTTCGCCCGTCGCCTCTTAAGGAGCATGGAGACGATCGGCGAAGAGTCTGGGCAGACCCGGTCAGGAATCGAAGGAGGGACCACCCTGGTCTTTTCCGCAGCGTTCGACGCTCGAGTCGCGACGCCGACCGGAAGACTCTAGGGGAGCGGGCCCGGATCCTCGGGTCGACCGGAAGACTCTAGGGGAGCGTGCTAGGCCGGAAGGCGCGCGTACATCCCGGATGGCGACTCCGCTGGGGAAATGACATGTGGATTCCTTTCGAACGCTCTTACATTTTTAATCCACATGCGGAGAGGAGTTTTTGTTTGCGCATGTACTTGCTTGGCTCGGTGCCCTTTGTTTTCCCTCATGGTTGTGTTTGTTTACTGCTTTCCTAGGCATATCTAGGTGTGCCCGAACCCGGGGCTAGGATTTTTAGGGGGGTCACCGAAAGGCTCAGCCTGCTGCTATTTGCGGTATGGTTTTTCGCCGGGACCCCGCTTCCCTCAGTCCGAGGGAGGTTTAGAAACCTTCATCCGAGAGTCTAGCATTATTTGCCCACTACAGGTACCAGACGCCGCACGTGCATTTGTATGTTACAAGTGACTGTTACATGTGTAAGGACAGGTGTAACCACGTACGCTTTGTCTGCTATAACTGTAAAACTAACAATGCTCGTTTTTGCAGTTAGGTCAAGCTTATTACAGCAGGCTCCAAAAAACATCTTTTCTCTTATTACCCTACTTGATATTACCGCCTATTGCATATCATACATTTGAACCAACCACATGAGTGTCCGTCTAATTACAGTTTTCAAATTAACAAATCATTTACAATAATTGTTTCATGACATTATTGCATTTCATTTGTAAATGCATACACATATACGAGTGCGATTAAGCAACAACATAAACTTATCATGCATCGATTACATTATTGCGTGATACTAATCAAATCCTTCTCTTTACTTTCCTTTCGAGGGTTAATACTTCAACACGCTCCTCGAACGGGACTAAGGACAACGCATGACAATTACAAATTTATAAGCACGACAACACCAGGGATTAGTCAACGGCTACCAAAGCATACAACAACATGCAGGCCAAAGGTGCTCGACGACTGTCAAAGTCCAAAACCGGATGAACAACAACTCAGACCAAGGATTTCCTGGTCGTTATCAAAGGCCAAAGTTATGGCCAGACATGCAACAACACGAGATCCATTGACGGGTACCGAGGCCTGAAGTCGAACATCCAAATACGGAGACCAAGGATTCCTCAACGATTACCAAAGTTCAAAGTCGATTCTATAACAGCATGAAAACCCCAAAGAGGTTACATCTCACCAGCCAACTACAGTCAACATCAGAGCTAATGACAAGCCCATAGAGCCATTCACGGACATGCTACAATCGGACACACTGGGAACATCACGCCCCTACTGATTCGACTACCGCTCCAAAGAAGCAAAAGCAATCTCACTACGTCATCAGTCGGCACAACCTCGGCACCAACGGAAACATCATTCCAAACATGGGCAATTCCCTAGCTTACAACTCCACAACATAATCCAGCACAAGGGGCAAACCCCATCATTCACAACGGCATCGTGAGATCAGGACAGCTGCAAGCAATCAACCCCCAAATGAACACTTCATTCAACCTCATCGTTTCTCTCACAACAAGAACTCGACGAACGCCGGATCCAAAGCATCCCAACGACAAAAAACATGAACATGGACCAAATTCTACAAGCGACGTCGAACACATAGCGCAACTGGCATTAGAAGCCCCCATTCGCTATATTCGCCTTCCAACAGTTCAAAGCATACATGATGAACTTACCGATATTTAAACTGTTAACACTTAGGCATCCATTTTACCTTGCAGGTACTAGATGACTCGTCTGGAGCTCACACAACAGCTTACCAACACCAAAGAGCATAATGTCTACCAAACGACGACGCATACTTCGACTGGGGTAATTTCCTTTGAATTCCTTATGGCACCCAAGCGGTCATCCCGACAGTAGTCAACCACCTACTCTCACCAAAGAAAAGAGGAGAAGGTCAGTCACCGCCTCACGCATTGACGAGAAACAAGCATCTCGGCCCACCACATGAGCAGCCAATCCCCTAGCCCGCCCACCACAGCTGTGGTCATCGCCCACGCGCACCACAAAAAGCCATCAACTTTGCACA
The DNA here is from genome assembly GCA_029817715.1 of Melastoma dodecandrum. NCBI lineage: Eukaryota > Viridiplantae > Streptophyta > Magnoliopsida > Myrtales > Melastomataceae > Melastoma > Melastoma dodecandrum. Next base: position 4,975,065 of record JARUPY010000606.1, read on the forward strand.
TCCGGGGCATTCAACCGAAGTCAATCATCTTATCGAAGAGAACCGTCACAAACATTCAACGTAGACACTCTTTGATATTACAATACATGAAAGGGAGTATCCATTCCTTGATCAATTCTTCCTTGCAAAAAAAAAAAAAAAAGTTTCATGAGCTCACTTACTTTAGCCCTTGTCGCATGTTGACGAAGGCGTGGGTGGCAGGGTGGTAAAGTTTCGAGCCAAAGCCTTGAAACAATTTTGGGCCAAAGCATCAAAATATCATTCGTTGTCAACAAAACGATAATCTACATGAAAGGGAGTATTCGTTCATCAACTAATACCCTCTCTGCAGAACAAGTTACATGAGCTCACTTGTTTTTCCCTTTGGCTTGTCTTATAGGTACATGAACATCCTAGACAGACGACGAAGGCGAGGGTGGTAGGGTGGAAAAGTTTCGAGCCAAAGTTTCAAAACAGCCTTTGTTGGCAAAACAATGAAGACGACACTACGTGAACAATCCGGGGCAAATCTCCAAACGATCATGGGACAGATCTTCGAACAATCCTGGGGCAAATCTCCAAGTAATCATAGACAAATCTACAAGCGATCCGGGACAAATCCCCGACCGATCCAGGGGCAAATCTCTGAGTGATCATAGACATATCTCCGAGCAATCCTGGGGCATCACCTCCAAGCTATCCTGGGGCAAGATTAATTCCCCGTTGACAAACGAACGAATCACATGAAAAGGAGAAGTACATGAACATCCTAGACAGACAATCAACATATTTCGGACCAAAGCTTTGGAGCAACATGTCATCAACAACACCACAAATTACATGAAAGGGATACATGAGCGTCCCAGGCAAACAGTGAAAACCAAAGCTTCAAAACAAATGTCATCAACAAGACTACATGAGCGCCCTAGGCAGACAATGAAGACAAACAATAAAGCTTCAAACCAAAGCTTCAGAACAATCTTCGTCAACGAACTTCTTTATATCCCCAAAGAACTGGGGCAATGAACACTTACAATACACATGAAAAGGGAGAATCACACAGTCTTTACTCTCTTCATCAAACTAAGCAAAATTACATGAGCACATTTCGTTTACGTCCTTTGCCTCGTTGGCAGGTACAAGAGCTCCTCACACGAATGGTACAAAACTCCTACGGCAAAGGCGAGGGCGGTAGGGCGGCAAAGCTTCGAGCCAAAGCCTTGTCGCAGTTTCGTTAATCCTTCGATTCCATCGGACGAAGACGCAATAGCGAAAAAAAAAGGGAAGTACCAAAACTCTACTTTACCTTTTTGTATATGTGAAATTACATGAACAAATTTCGTTTCTACTCTAATGGAAACAAGTTACATGAATTCCCTTGTTTTCTCGCAGTTGTCTCTTAGGTACAAGAACAACCTCACACAACAAACAGAAGGCATGAGTAGGGCTTCACCAATCCTTCGATTCCATCGGACGAAGACGCAATGATGAAATCATACAAAATGGAAGTATCAAAACTCTACTTCACCTTTCTTACAAATGAAGTTACATGAGCAAACTTCATTCTTACTCTAACAGGAACAAATCGCACATACTCACTTGTTTCTCGCCATCTATTTGTTAGGTACAAGAACAACCTCACACAACAAACAGAAGGCATGAGTAGGGCTTCACCAATCCTTCGATTCCATCGGACGAAGACGCAATGATGAAATCATACAAAATGGAAGTATCAAAACTCTACTTCGCCTTTCATACAAATGAAGTTACATGAGCAAACTTCATTCCTACTTTAGAAGAAACAAGTTACATGAGCTCACTTGTTGTCTGTCCTTTGCGTAATGTAGATACACGAGCATCCTACATTACAGACAAAGGCGCGGGCGGTTGGGTGGAAAAATTTTGAACCAAAGCTTCGAAATTGCCTTTGTCATCACCAAAGATGATCATACCAAAAGGGAGTATCATCTACACTGCTCTCTAACAAAATTTCTTATATTTTCCCAAATGGAGTCGTATCTCTGTTTACCCAGCTGAGTCCTGCTTCGTTCAAGCTGGAGTTGATTACATACACCGCACATAAGCATATTCTTCTAAAATGACCATCAAAACGGACATATCCACCTCATCTCCCCAGCGGATACTTCATTTCATTGTTATCTCCCCAAACAAGAGTCGAAGTACATGAACTAACTTTGTCTCTGTCCGTTGTCAACTGTGTAGATACATGGGCATCCACACAGTACGGTACAAACTCCTAGGCAACGGCGAGGGTGGTCGGGTGGAAGCCGTTTGATTTTAATCTCAAAGAACATGACTGGGGGCATGAAAGTGCAAACACTTTCCCCTCGAAAGTGCACAAGAGCACCACGGAGGTTTGAGTATCTAAACCTGTTTATTTCTGAAGCATTTGTGTGCTCATTCGCATATAATTCGAAATTATCTTTAATAAAATGTTTCTGAGCGAGAATGGAGAAGGCAAGCCTATTCCTAAACACTTACCCAGAATGATGAGTGAAAACACTGTAAGGATTCATACACAAGCATCAGGCGGATAACGAATCCTTTGACAAAAGATGCTCTAAGCCGGGATGAGATCGAGCATTTCTTCTCTATCCCAGACACGAAACATCAACCATTGCTAGCCCCTTTCGAGCCAAAGTTGAAGTTTTCGTATACACTACACCTAACGAGTCTAAGGACCGCCTCACATCGAGGTTAAAAGGAGATCTTGTAGTTAGAGCCCGGAAGCGGCGGATCGTAGAGGCTACGCTTCCTTAAAATTCAGGCGAAGAGGCACCATCGACAGTTAAGCCCATCAGTTGAATCATTCCCAAAGACCGAACTCCTCAAAGAGCTTTCCAAAAGACACAAATTCCAAGGAAAAATTATCAGAAAATAAAGTAGGACAAATCCCTATGTTTGAGCAAAGAAAAAGCAAAATCAGCGCAAAGACCAAACTCTTCAAAAGCAAAGCGCAAAATGAAAATCAAAAGAGCAAAAACAAAGCATCGGGACTGACATTGACGGTCGCAAAAGCAAAGATGCTACCCTTCTAAAACAAAGCTTTCCCCAAAGTGGATTGATCACACCTGCCAGTAAACCATTTATTCATCCCCCAACAGAACATGTCAACTGGTGGGCTGTCTGAAAGATGGAAAATTTGCTTGAATGGTGGAACCTTTATGATCCAATAGCTTCCGATGAGGTCCTTAAACTCCTTCTTTCAGATGACAAATTCAAACTTTCAATCTAAAGGCCTTATGCCGAAGCCACATTATGACCCGAGTAAAGTCTCCTTCGACCGGTACATAAGCATCCATGTCAAAGGAATTCTGAAATCCAACTGAAATGGCTTTTGGAAATGAGAGTGAAACACGAGAGAAATCAACAAACATTCTCTGCTCTCGCTTGGAAACATACTCTTCAAAAGAAAACAAAACGAAGCATAATGTGCATGTACATTTTGTTATTTTGTCTTTATTTTCGTTGTGGCTAATGACTTTCTTGAAGAGCTTTTAGGGTGCAAGGAGCTCTCGAAAAATAATTTGAGGTATTCCTGATATCTTTGCGAGAAAATCTTCCCAGATTCCCTCACAAGGAGGGGCAAACTGTAATATCTCAAATTTTTCTCGGGACATAACTAACCCGATTGAGCTAAACAAACGCAGCCAGGATTTCATTTCAGGAAATGCTTTCTTTAATTCTCAGCTGTAAAGAATCCGCCCTAGTACAAACCGTATACAATTGCATTTTCTTACAAAGCCACAATCGAACAGTACAACAACGACAACCTCAAAGGAATCAACAACAACAACAATGTTTGCACAAGCCAAATGGAGGCAGAGTCATCCGAGTCTCCCATCAGCATAAAAGCCGCCGCCTCTTGATTATCATCATCAGCTCCAGAAGCAATCACTGCAAGAGATGACTGCCGCTACTGCCGCTACAATAAATTTCAGCCACCTAGATATACTGCAGAAGTCATATTAATGACAACATCCTCTGCACTATCAACAACATTAACAAAGAGAGAACAGTTACAAAAGGGACTTACCAAATTCTCGGGGGGTTGATGGTCTTTCTAGCTTCCTTCCTCAGTCCTATGAACAGCAAAAGGACCTCAACAGCCGCTTCTCAGATCCTAGCTCCTGGCCTGCCCATTCTCCAAGGGAAACACAAGTCCCTGATCCTCTCTACTGCATCTTCGCCATCCACCAGCCAAGGTCTCCGAAGCAATCGACAAAATCTGAAGACTCTCCCAAGATAGGTCGAGATACGACCAAAGCTCTCCCTCTCGCCCAATCCTGCATCAAACAAGACGACACCAGTCCATGAGAAAAGCAGCGGGCGACCCCAAGTCTTCTTGGTCTCACAGTCCCTGAACGTTTTCAAGACCGGCAGCAACGACAATCCGTCCTCCCGGTGTTCTCTCGAACCGACGGCAAACCCATCTCCTGTAGATGCCCGCAGATCCAGCAACCGGCGGCGAGACCATCCCGCCACCGTGACGCTCCTGCCCCAAAGCGGCCTTCCATCTCAGCCACCTTCCCCTGGGGCCTCCCTCAGGTCCAGCAACGACCGTCCAGCCCCCCGACGTCTCCGGATTTAACAGCGGCGAACTCACTTCCCAACGTCACTACCCCTTCAACCCTCTCCGTCGGCGTCTCCCCGACCTCGGCTACTGGACCCCCGTTGACGCAGCGTCCATTTCGGCCATTGACCTACGGAGACGGAGCTACAACCTCACTTTGATTTCGTCGGGTTGCGGCACTCTTCGAGTCCGACAAAATCGAACTCCTCGGCTGCAGGGACGGATGATTGCCAACCAACCCCCCTCAGAAAGGTAAACTTTTTTTGTTTTGTTTTGTTTTGTTTATTATTAGTATTTTCATTATTTTTATTTTTTATTCCATTTACATAGCCGTATGCTTAATTGGTAAGTTTATAATAGTTTGTCTTATTCTTTATATTTGACATTTGAATCCTAAACACTCCTTAAATAATCTATTAAGGATTTTAGTTAAATGCGATCAAAATATGCTTACCTTCTTGTGTTTTTTTTTGCTATCGTCAAAATTTCAAATTTTTATGAAATGAGTATGATTTTATTCTCATTTATTTACATGAAAATATTATGAGCAATATTAACATCCGTCTTCCTTTTGATTTGCATGTAAAATACGATGGGACTTCGCGAATATTTCCGACAATACATGTTAATTGAACGTCTCCGACCAAAGCGACAACTTCGGAATACCAACGCCAAACTTTTGAAGACTACATGAAGGCGCGTGTATCAAACCGCGTGGATCTCTCCGCGTGTGTAAAAACCGCGATGTCAAGATAATAAAGCGGCCACAACCGTCATTTTAGGTACATGAGGGAGGTGCGGGCCTCCCGATTTTTTTTGTTTTCACATGTAACCGGTCGTGGGCCCAAGTGCATAGGCCCAGGATCACCACCCTTCCCCGCTCCCTTTGATCTAAATCCTTGATCTGTGGTTGCGGTGCATGCTGTTAGGCTTTTAAGGTTTTATCATCGCATGTTGTTTGCTAAACCAATACACATGAGTTTGGGCCCAAAAAGCCCGGATCGGGTCCAACGCCCGTAAAATATTGACATGAGTCCGGAGTCATGCCCGGATTGGGTCCAACACCCGTTAACCAAAAGCAAACCTTTTAGAGCAAACGCCATCTTTTCGCATGTTTAAAATGTAAGAGGTAGTAATTAGGAATCCCCGAATCTACTCTGGTTTTCCGACTTAAACCAAGCTTTTATAATTAAGTCGGTGGCGACTCCGTAATAGTTTACCTAGGTTAAACAACAACACATTTTACGAAGTCATTTTGGATGAGGGACTGACGACACGAGCTGCTCTTGGAACCTCCTGAAGCTTCCTCCTCGGGCCATGCGCTTCTTTTCGCCCGTCGCCTCTTAAGGAGCATGGAGACGATCGGCGAAGAGTCTGGGCAGACCCGGTCAGGAATCGAAGGAGGAACCACCCTGGTCTTTTCCGCAGCGTTCGACGCTCGAGTCGCGACGCCGACCGGAAGACTCTAGGGGAGCGGGCCCGGATCCTCGGGTCGTCCGAACCGCCGCGCGCGTGCTAGGCCGGAAGGCGCGCGTACAACACGTGACAGGTTTAGAGAAGTGTTAGTATGGTTTTGATGATGCCATACAGAAAGTAAGCTTCTACTGTGTAGAAGGGAAACTTCTACTACTCTGTAGAAAGTTAACCTGCAGGGACAGTCTGTTTTGTACCTTCTGTCACCTAATCATTACCACAAATTATTTAAATTAATCATCTGATTATTTAAATACATTCTTATGGTATTATATGTTAATTAAAATATTTTAAAATCATTTTGATTATGATTGATATACTCTCTTTAAGGGAAGAGAGTATATCCAACAGTCATTTAATCCTCCACTTGCATCTAAACACGCCCAGTTCTTTATGAATCATGGCAAAGGACAACCCATCTCAATATGGACGCTCTCCACACGTGTCTGTATCCAGAAGGTCTACCAATTACTTTTGGAAACCGAGATTATCTGATTTCCATTTACAAAAACCTGACGGATCTTATATGTCTGAATCTTCTACAAACCCTATCTCATAGGATCGTGAACACAATCATGACCAGATGGCATGATTGATCTTTAAGTGATACGGAGCATCTCTCCCAATGGGGGAATGTTTTATTTTGCTGATATTTTGTTTCCATGTTTTGCAGAGACTTCCGTCAGTCAATGTACATTCTGTAAATATGTATTTCTATTCTGTATAAGATAGGATCATTTTGTTAGATAGAATAGTGGAGGACTTACGTGTAGAGTGAGTGTATTATAGCCTGAGAGACTTGTGAGTTTTCGTTCTCTTTGGGGTTGAGCATTCGGTTGCAGAAAGCTGGTGCCCAGGGTACAGGCTAGACCGAACGTGAGTGAGGTCACGAAGGATCTGGCTGCATTGTGGCATGGCGGACGTGCATCAGTCTTAGGGAGAAGTCGGGGTGTATACGTGCCAGGGTAGTGAGCAGAAGAAGGGCCACATTTGGAGGAATCTGGTGAGGTACTGGTATCGGTTATTTTGTAACTGTTTTGATCGTGTGTGCAGAAAGCAGGTGTCCATGGTGTAAGTTGTGTCGGGCGTGAGTGAGATCGCGAAGGATCTGGCTGCACTGTGGCGTAGCGGACGTGCTTCAGACTTAGAGAGAAGTCGGGGTGTATACGTGCCATGACAGTGAGCAGAAGAAGGGCCGTGTCTGGGAGATTCACGGTGAGGCACTGACATTTGTGTTTCTGCAGAAAGGAAGTACCTGCTGCAGGCTTTGGAGAAGCCCCACGGGTGTTGTCTGTTTCTGGAAGTCTTGGTGAGAAGCCAAGCATTGGAGAAGCCTTGGTGAGGAGCCAAGCAGGTCGTGGAACCGCTGGAGGGAAATCCACCCTTGGACAGAGGGGTTATCTGCCTGCGTAGGGACGCTACGTGCTTACGTGGAGCTGCCACGTTCTACAGAAACCCAACCACAAGGATTGTGGAGTTAGTCACTGTCTTCAATGCAAAACCTCAACCAGAGAGTTTCTAGAGTTAGCTACAGATATCTGTGCACGACCCAAATGGCTACTAATCACAACCCATCGGGTTTCTGTTATTAGAAAAGCCGAAGGGCTATCTACATCATCTTCTACACTACATAAGTGTCTCACTACCTTCTGCTAGTGCATCCATTATGAAAAGCCGAAAGGCTATCTACAATACCCTCCGCATGAGCGTTTTATTTCTTCTGTCATTCTTCTACTCGCTATAAGTGTTCAATAGTGAATTCCATCCTATAAGAGTGAAGAGTGGAGTAGGCAATTGTCGAACCACTATAAACCTTCCGTGTCTCATTTACTTTCTGCGCAAACGAAAAACCAAATTAACAGACACAACGCGAACGTCTGAGCAGAGACTCCAAAGGTCCTGCAACGCTACTAAAACCAATCAAGTTCTGGAGTTGTTTTCCAACGATCTAGCTTTCGCATATCATTTCTTGGTAGTGCAAAAACCTACAAGGTTTGTGACAACCTTCTGGTACTACAAGTATCTTTCAGATCTTGGAGTAGACGTTGCTGATCACACTTAAGGTGGTCGGATTTGTAGAACCTTGATAGCAGAAGCATCAACATTCTGCTATTGCAGAAACCTTCTAAGGACTGCATAATCATATCTTAGATCAGACTTTGTCTGGTCGTTCTCTCATCAAGTAGTTCATTTCAGGGATCTGCTGTGTACAAGGGTTTTGTAACCTACAGAAACCTAACATTCAGCTGCTGGGTTCTATTAGTTGTAAAAAAGGCTAAAAAGGCTATTATATTAATTCACCCTCCTCTTAGTGCCATTGTTACACCAACAAGAAGCCGTCTAAGATACGATGTGTATGGCTCCTACAAAACAGGAATCATATCATGCACATGATCTAGGGAGACCACGTAACAGCTGAAGGATCGTAACGGTAAGATTTAAGGAACATAAAAGGCAGAAAGAACGACGAGACAAAGACACCGAACACAATTCAAACACAGAACTTGGACTTTTTCTCTCTTTTTTCAAACGTCCTGAACCCAGCGTCCTCAAATCACCATCACCTCACTACATCCGACAGTCGATCCACCAAGGTAGATTCCACTAAAGGGATCTGCCTTAGCCGTCGTTCGTCCGTCGTAGCTCGTTTGGAGCACCCCGTCGTAATTTTCAAGTCCCCTTTTGTTGTATTTCAATTCGCATCATGTCTATAAGTGTTCTCCTGTAATTCAGTACTATTTAATTAATTCAAGCATTGTTTTTCCCTTTCAATTTTCGTTTATTTATTTTACGGCGACCACAAATTACTGTAAAATTCGATACGTGGTTTGGCGCGTCAACAGTTATGGGAATAGAAAGGTGAAAGCCAGTGGTGCTAATTGTGCTGTGAACGCGCCTCCCCTCTCTCCATTAACATCTGGTCTGGACACGGTCAGTTTTGGCGCAAAATTGTTTAAAATCCCGCTCACGGATCTCAATGGTAGGCCGTGGCTAATCGCAGCTGAAATGATTTTCTGAGTGAAAACGGGATGCGATTTTCTTAGTCTTCTGTCCACTCCTTTATGAGTAGCTATCTGCCAACGAGTTGTGATGTGGTTGTGTTCGCAGTTGATCTTAAATACAGCTCATGGCGAGAAAAGCCAAGAGGATGGGGTGAATCCGAAGACTCGTAGCTCCTGCACTGTAAAGACGGACATGGATCGAATGAGCAAAAAAGTTGTGTCATCGAGCGTGTTCTGGATCTGGCTACCATGCGTAGTTATGAATCGCATAAAAACTTAGGCTGGTCCCTGAGAGTCTCCGAGGACTCACGAACGTATCAAATTCCTAATTCTACCGGTCGTGAATTTGGCCCGGTGGTGGGGGCAGAGCCAGGTAGCTTCTGAATCCAACCAACGGCCGGCACTTCCCTCCCGACAACCAAACCTTCCCCTCCCTTCCAGCATATTTCATCAAGATCGACATGCTTTAACTAAAGAGATAAAAAGGTTCCAGTTTCAGTGGAAGTTCGTACGTAGTTGCTCGGTGTCGAGCAGAAGTGTTCACTGGACCAGTGTAGGTGTCGAGAGGGGTGTTAGGTAGGATCGACAGACACGATCCAACTGCCCAGCGAGACAAGAGGAAACAATTAAGAAGAAGAGCTGTCGGATCCGTAGTACAATCGTATTCCCTTGGGTTGGATTGGGGGGGTGAAAGGAAAGCAGCTGCCCTAACGCATTCAATCATCTCAAACCAACCTCGTGTTGGTGGGATCGACCACAACTCGCCGTTGTACAAGCTCCCGCCGAATCCTCATTCAACCGCCGGAAAAGACAGAGGAAGAAGAAGAAGAAGAAGTACGCATTTCTAAGTTATTCTTTTAATTATAATAGTAATAAATTTTCGGAAGTGCAGCAAACCTTGTTTCATTGGAAGCCTTGGGTTATAAATTGGCACACATCGCTCCTTCCAACTCGTGCTTACTAACAACCAAACTACGCGGCCCTCCCAACATATCTACACCTCCCACCTCCTTCACTCGTCCTCTTGCGGCCGCAGCTCAAAGAGGATACTAACAGGGATGTTGACTGTGGAGGAAGTTCGACGTGCCCAAAGGGCTGAAGGACCTGCCACCATCCTCGCCATTGGCACTGCCACCCCTCCCAACTGCGTCGACCAGACATCCTACCCTGAATACTACTTCAGGATCACCAACAGCGAGCACAAGACCGAGCTCAAGGAGAAGTTTCAGCGCATGTGTAAGCATCACCATCATTCGTTCTCCAACGTCGTCTATGTATTCTTAGTAGTCGCCACATGTTCATGAGACGTTTATTACATATGATGTTATTTGTGTCCTGTAATCTTAGGTGATGGGCGATTGACTTTCGATTTTTTCGCTCAGGTGACAAGTTAATGATCAAGAAGAGGTACATGTACCTCACCGAGGAGATCCTCAAGGAGAACCCGAACGTGTGCGCTTATGAGGCCCCTTCACTGGACGTGAGGCAGGACATGGTGGTGGTTGAGGTCCCCAGGCTGGGGAAGGAGGCGGCCACCAAGGCCATCAAGGAGTGGGGCCAGCCCAAGTCCAAGATCACCCACCTCATCTTCTGCACCACCAGCGGTGTCGACATGCCCGGCGCTGACTTCCAACTCACCAAGCTCCTCGGCCTCCGTCCCTCCGTCAAGCGCCTCATGATGTATCAGCAGGGCTGCTTCGCCGGAGGCACGGTCCTCCGCCTCGCCAAGGACCTCGCCGAGAACAACAAGGGGGCTCGTGTCCTCGTCGTCTGCTCCGAGATCACCGCCATCACCTTCCGTGGCCCCAGCGAGTCCCACCTTGACAGCCTCGTCGGGCAGGCACTGTTCGGTGACGGGGCGGCTGCCATCATCATGGGATCCGATCCCGTCCCTGGAGTGGAGAGGCCCGTGTTCGAGCTCGTTTCCGCCGCGCAGACCATCCTCCCCAACTCGGAGGGGGCCATCGATGGGCACCTGAGAGAGGTCGGGCTGACTTTCCACCTCCTCAAGGACGTTCCCAGGCTCATCTCCAAGAACATTGAGAAGAGCCTCGTCGAGGCCTTCACCCCCATCGGCATCTCGGACTGGAACTCCATCTTCTGGATCGCACACCCGGGTGGTCCAGCCATCCTGGACCAGGTCGAGGAGAAGTTGGGCCTGAAGCCAGAGAAGATGCGGGCCACAAGGCAGGTCCTGATCGATTACGGCAACATGTCCAGTGCCTCCGTCCTCTTCATCCTGGAAGAGATGAGGAAGAGCTCTGCGCAGAATGGGATGAAGACGACTGGGGAAGGGCTGGAATGGGGGGTGCTCTTCGGGTTCGGGCCAGGGCTGACCGTCGAGACGGTCGTGCTCCACAGCATCGCCGTGGAAGCTTAGGCTAGAATGCCTAAAGTCCATATCGGGGGCTTAGGCTGTCCCTTGCTTTTGCACTCAATATCGGAGGGCGGGGCTTGACAAATGATGGCTTCTGTTGTAATAATAAATAATAATCAAACCGGTTGGAGCCCAAAAGGAGGAAGTAGCAAAATAAATATAAAAAGGGTCAGAAAACAGAAATAACTGAATTTCAAACGGTCCAAAAGATCTCACTCTCTCTCGCGTACGTTTGATTGCAATAAACGGGTAAATCATCATCGATCTGGTATCTGAGTGTGGGGAGAAAGGAAGGAAGGGGAAGGGAAGGGAAGGGAAGGGATGGGAAGGGGGGATCAACAGCCGCAGAATCAATCCCTGATCTACAGCTTTGTCGCTAGGGGGGAAACTGTGCTCGCTGAATACACCGAATTCAAGGGCAATTTCACGGCCATCGCTGTTCAATGCCTCCAGAAGCTCCCAGCCTCCTCCAACCGCTTCACCTACAACTGCGACTCCCACACCTTCAATTACCTTGTCGAGAACCCCTTCAGTATGTATCCCGTCTCACCGTCCCCCACCAGATTCGATCATTTGAATGGTGTGTATGCCCGGGATTTTTCTTGGAGGGGGAATGTGTTTTTCGAGTCAGCATTGTTCAGGACGAAATCCTTTCTTTGTTTGGCCCGGTACGGCCGATATCATCCATCCAGTACGCGGAACCAGCCATTGTCTTCCTGGGTGGTTGATAGGGAAGATCTCATTTTGCTTATTACGCTGTGGGGTGGTCTAGGGAGGTTCACTTTGGCATTATGATGGTGGTTGTGTGTTTCAGGCTGTTTTCTCGCTTTCGTTGTCTCCAGCGTCTCGTAAGGTAATGAGGTGTTGGGTTGGGAAGGGATGAAAGGAACCGACATTACGTTCAGCCGCTTAGATGTTTTTGTCACTACTTTGATTGTCTGATATTGGTTCGTCTGTCGAGATCAGTCGGACGTCATTCTCAAGTTTGGAATTGTCTTGCATGTTACTGCTGTTTAAATCGCTTTAATGCGAAAATTAGAATATTGTCGCCTCTAAAACTAGTCCAGAAACACTGTCAAGTAATCTATTATGACTTCCAGGGGTTTGTTTTCTCGTGTAAATGTGGAGAGCTGGCATCATCTCTTGCCCTGTCGCCTTAGGCTCGCTCTCGTCACTGGTTCAGCTTGATTCTGTTATAGATGGCTGAGAACCGATTCACCTGTCTTCGTGGCCATCTGTGTATCATTGTCTGGGCAGTTATAACAGTGTCATAAACTGGGGCATGCTTGATCAATCATATCAGTGTTCTCTGCTTGTTTTCTCTGGATGCTTTCCTGTCGTGAGCCAGTCATTTCATTCTGAGTTAGTTCCTTATCTTTCCATTTCAACTGCATGAAAAGAATCGCCATCGTACTCTTAAAGACGTCATATCTTTTTTTATTTTAATCTGTTTGATCTTTACTAGTGGAGATCGAGAATTGAGCCTAGCGGCGATGCCGCACATAACTCAATCACTGCAGGTTTCTACCATCAAATTTGACTCTCTATAGGTTCCTTTTGATGGTAGTGACAGATAGTGATGGGGAAGAAGTCAGCCCCTCTAGCATCTAAATATTATTCGGCACAAAGGCGCAATGACACGTGCCAGTCTTTGATTGGCATCGATCATTTCTTAAGAACCAAACAAGTAAAATTGCAGTCGTAGAGTCCTTTTGTGCCTGTCCCTTTTTTCTCTTATTGACCTTTGCGAGGTAGAACTCGTCCTGAGTTTCATGTCACTCTATGTTTTATCCTTCAGCCTACTGCATCGTTGCGACTGAGTCTGCTGGCAGACAAATCCCAATTGCCTTTCTGGAAAGAATCAAGGATGATTTTAGCAAGAGGTACGGTGGAGGGAAAGCTGCCGCCGCTGGTCCGAACAGTCTTACCAGAGAGTTTGGGTAAATAATTACTCGAGTTTTTTAACCGCTGTCAGTGATTGAGCTTCTCACGTTGCTGCAAATATCTTTCCTTCTAAGTTTAGCCCCAAGTTGAAGCAGCATATGCAATATTGCGTTGAACACCCGGAAGAGATCAGCAAGCTCGCAAAAGTGAAGGCTCAGGTCTCTGAGGTGAAGGGTGTTATGATGGAAAACATTGAGAAGGTAAAAAAATTTTCACATCTAGAACTTAGGGGAAGTGATAATGACAGGTGCGCGAGTGGTGAGAAAGCAGCTAAAAGATTTGTTTGATGGATCTGTCTATGTGAAGGTACTCGATAGGGGTGAGAAGATTGAGTTGCTGGTTGATAAGTCAGAGAACCTTCGCTCTCAGGTTTGTGTTCTCAGCGCCTCGCCCAGTTATGCATAATTAACTGCTGCATGCAAATGCACATCCAGGTTCTTTACTGGCAGGACATACCATATGATGATCATCGCGGCATTTGTAGCGTTTCCCAGTTTTCTTTTCCTCTTTTAACATGTTGCGAGCATACATTTTTCAACCTCTGCAGTGTCTTCTTGTAGTCCCTAAATCCTCAGTTGCCTCCTCATTCAGGCGCAAGATTTCAGGACACAGGGCACGAAAATAAGAAGGAAGATGTGGATCCAGAACATGAAGATGAAGCTGGTGGTTTTCGGGATCATCGTCATCTTGATACTGATCGTGATAATGTCAATTTGTCGCGGCTGGTTCTGTTAGATCTGATGACCCCTCCCACATCCGTTGCTAGCCTGGCTGAAGCGGAACGTAACCAAGAGAGACACATCAAAAGCGTCCAACAGCCTGTTCGTCTGTCCCGGTGCTGTTTTTCTTTTTTTTCTTTTTGGTTCATTGCCCCACCCATAAGGGTCATATTATTTGTCAGGTAAGTCGTTTCCAAGCCGAATGATAAGATGAAACCAAGAGTTAGAACATTATTTATTACGTTCGCCAGTTTGTTCAGGCCGGTGATCGGGGTCGTATTTGACACGCTAGACTCTCATTATGATCTCTTATCTGGTCATTTTCGAGCCGTGCCTCCCAGGAAAACACGATATATCCCATTTATTCATGAATAGGGAACTTTCAAGAGTTAAACACAATGAATCCATCTAGTTTGACGATTTGCAAAGGGTTGAAAGAGTGATCATGAAGGAAAAGAAGCTCAGCAAAAGGAAGGTTCGTGTCGGGAGGGGCGGCTGTAATAACAGTCAACCAATGCATCGTCCGCCTAAAAAGTCTAGCTGCACGCATCATGCCGATAACAATTTGAGTAATCAACAAAAATATTAACCTGGGGGGATGATGGGGATGGTGGTGGCAGCACCGGACTACGAGGCGTACAGTGATAGACCGGTGGATGAGATCGCAGCCCGGAGGGTTCTGGTTTTCCAAGCGGCATGGTCTGCTGCATCATTACCGCTCTGCTCTTCAAGCCTAGTCGTATCACAGCAGGACAAACTAAATTCTTACAGGTTCCTAGACCCCTTATTGTACCGCGGAATACCCACGGGAGATGCAGGAAATTATCAGATCAAGGCTACTAGTGTTCTCGCCAGAGGAGAAGGAGAAGCTCTCCTGTGAATTGGACATCATCGGGAACAACCACACCGCAGCCTATGCCAATGATCCCTCTCCTCCCTCCTCTCTGCGATCAGGTAATCCACCCGAATGAGTTATTTCCCCACGTTCCCCATGTTTGAGATGAGCAGCATTTCGCGAGGGGATGGTTTGCAGGAAAAGCGCGGACGAGGGGTTATCCGATATGGGTGTCGTTGGACAACTTCGAGCGGATAAGTGGGTACACGATGTGTTTCGGGCTGTACTACGTCGTTGACTTCGAGAACTTGGCAAGAACTCAAAAGCTTTCTGTGCTACTGGTACAGGGCCTTCCTCACAAGGCCGAACGCCACCGCACATTATCCCCGTTCACATGGGGAAGTGCTCACAGACCCTTTCCAAGAGAGTCTTCCCAAGTAATTAAATCAAATTACGATGTGTTAGTTCTTAGTAGTTGAGATCCATGAAATGAAAAAGGGTAAAAGACAGAAGGAGGTGGGGAAACAGCACAAGATTCTCCGACAGCACCCACTCCCACTAAGAAACAACCCTCAATCCCAATTCATGTAATGTAATAAATTTGATAGTAGTAGTCAGCCCCACCACCCACAAAGGACAAGGTCGATATGAAGACGACAGCATATCTCTCCACTGTTACCAATTTACAGTTCACGAGAGAGCTTCAGACCAAGAAACACCCGGAAATTAAGTAAACTACTGTATTGCAGAGGTTTCATTTCATGGGTACAAATACAGATGAATTCATCACTACATCAAGATAAACACTTACCCCTTAAAGAAGATGGATCTTTTCCTTCCTGGTGGCCTTTTTCTGTCATTCATTCTCCCCTCTGTTTATATTACACAGATCATTCATTTCTGAGTCCACCTATCTTTGCTTAATCTACAAGTCAAAAAAAGAAAATGGAAAATGGATCGGGGGCGATGGTAATTTCAAATGAACCGCCTCCACTTCTCTGGTCTTTTTTACTTTTCATTTTCTCTTCCCTAAAAGCTTAGCTAGCTGAGCCAGTTAGGGTCAAGGGTCCAGCTTCTCCCACTCAAATCGCCCCGGGAGCGGCTTCTCGTTCACGGGATCAAAGTTGTACCTGCATCATGAGCGTGGTCAAGGCTTCCCGCAATCGAATGGATTTCAGGGCCATAACAGGTTATTACGCAGTAAGCAGTACTTGTCTATGAAGGTTTTCTGCTGCTCTTCCTCTGCACCGGCGAAGAAGTCGTCCATCTCGTTTGTCGAAGGGATGTTACGGCAGTCTGCGCTGCGCAATCTCCTGTTAGTCTGAGTTAGGTTGGAAGGCTTGGTGGTTGAGCCCGGGGTTCTCGCATCATCAGGGTCATTGTGCAAGCTTTCCCGGGTGGTCCTGATGAGGATCGTCACTCTTGTCATTGTACTACAATAATTAAGATAAAGACGGAACACAAAATAAAGAGATGTTTTAAAAGCAACAGCATATCAGCAGGGGTTTCGGTGTATTGTAGCTGTCTTGGAGCATTTTTCAACCCTTATCCAGTGCCTCTATCAAGTACAGAGAATCAGGGCCCATCAATTGTTCACATTATTGTTCTTTTCCACACAAGGGTAACGTGGCCCTACCAATTCACCAATCATTTACAGCATATATAGCCAGGGAGGCAGAGAAAGGGGACACAACTCATGGAGTCCCGAAGAGGCATTAACATCCAAAAATCCACCATACCCGTCGGCCAACACCACATGCACGCCTAAGAAAAGAAGTTCTCAATTGAGACGCAGAAAGAAGCAGATTCGGAATAAAGACATCACTTTCTGATGTTATGCATGTACCGATGCCTACGAGTTCGACCAGAGGAAATTTATAAATGGCCAGCCAAACATCCTAAGGACCACCGGTCGTATGTTTCGAATAACACTAATGGCTGCATGTTAAACATCTAGGGTCCACGGGGCTACTTATTTCACAGGGTCATCATACAAATGCAGATCATCTTCCAGATGTCAATGTTCAGCCACACGACAAACATTCAAGCAGGAAAATTACACAGAAATAACACTAACTATCATGAGCAAATAACTGAAGATAAAACCTTCGTGAATCGTCAGAAAAACATGGACAAGAAGAAAAAAGCTGCCATAGTTGCACTTAGTCGTCCATGAAAAAATTAACAGCTGGACTCTCCAATTAGAATACTGGACAATACAAAACTCCAAAAACCTTCGGCTAAGACTGTTTGACAGCTAGTTGAGAATCATCAAAACATGAGAAACGTTCATGTGTGGGACAGGAATTTGAACCACCAACTATGAACATCCTCCGAGAGACATCACAAATGATCACAGTCAAGAGGTATGATGTTTCAAATCCACTATCAATAACATGATGGGGACAGGGTTGGCCAACTAAACTAAAACCATATACCCAAATAAACAGGCTTACCGCGTGCAAGAAAGAACCGTGCTATGTGCACTTATATAGATCTAAACTGAAGACTGGGACTGGGTTAAGCCGAGAAATCCTGACAACTGCATTTCTGCTCGGTAGCCCAGAAAGGATTGCAGGATCACAAAAGAGACCCAAAACCTAACTCCTGGTTTCACATCATAATCAAAGGGCTGCTACTTTGAGAAAAACTAGGATTGCAGGATATATCGACCAGCAAAGCTAAAGTACTCCCGAAAAAACTAGGAACGACCAACTTCTTTTCCACCAAATTGCCTCTACTCCCAAAAAGAAAAGTAACAAATTGAGGCGAAAAAAATGACAAAGCTAATAATTTTAGGGCAAACCCGGGGATCCAGCTTTTCCTTGTCTAATTTTCACTCTTTGCCCATCTCCATTAATTTCAGTTCAGTCCATCACAGAAATCCCAGAACATAGTACCAGAAAATCGACCTCAACTCTGTCATTTTCCCCGAATTTCATATCCCACAAAAGGAAAAGCTGTGTGCCTTTTGGAAGGGTAAAAAGAAAACGAGGTGCGCAAGTTCAAAAGGAAAAAAAAAACAGGGGAAGGAGTGCTAAAAAAAGGACTCACCTTTCTCTACCTTGGAGCTCCAAACCATTATCCCCACCAGAAGCCTCGTCACTCAGCGCCGTCCCAACCCGACCGACGTCTGCCTCCTCCACCATTTTCCCCTCTTGATCCCCCTCCTCTGCCCCACCTCCCCCCTTACCTTTTTCCGTCCTTCTCCTCCTCGTCTTCGTCGTCCTCCTCCTCCCAGAATACCCGTCCCTAGCCTCCACTCGCCCCTGGGGCCTCCTAATCAGAAGCCGGCTCCTGAGCTGGAGGTAAGAAGCCCCGACGCCGCAACTCCCAGGCTCCACGGAGGCGGCGGCAGCAGCAGCAGCAGCAGAGGCGGAGCGGGTACGTACTCCGGCAGAGTGAGGAGGTGGAGCCACGAGGGCGAGGTCAGAGGTGGGCTTGGGTTTCCTCATGTACTTGCCCATTGGGAAGACGGGCGGGACAGGAGGAACGGCTGGTGGGGATGAGGAATATGCGGGCACATCCGCTGTTAAAGAAGAAGGAAAGAGGAGAGGAGATCGTCGGGGATTGCAGGGAAAAAGGAGAAAGGTTCAAACAGAAGCGGGGCGTTGCGAGAGACCGAGGAGAGAGAGAGATAGAGTGGAGGAAGGGGGGGGTTGGTGTAACGCAAGATAGCAAAAGACGGGGATGTAAGTGGGGGGGTCACATTAAATTCAATGACCACAAGAAGGTTTCAATTAATTGGGAGTTGTCGTTTTCCTGAATTTGTTAACAATAACAAGAGAGGGTGAGGAGGCCTAATTTTGATAAGGCCCGGTATCAGGCCCAGGACCAGCCCATGCTTCATAAAATACCCAAAAGAAAGAAAATCCCCGGGGGGGAGGATGTTGTCTTGTCGGTGGTGAGAGAGAGAGGGAGAAGGCTGGCTGACAGCCTGGAAGCGGGCCCCACAGTTGAGTTTGAGTTTGGATTGCAGTCACCAACAAAAAAAATTAATGAACGAGTTTTATTATTATTATTATTATTAGGGAGTTGTTGAGTTGGCAAACAAGAGTTTCACTCTCTTCGACTTTTTGGTTTTTCTTCTTATTTTGAGGGGTGTTGAAATCTGGGCCGTCGATTGGGAAGCCACCGACAGTTGTTGTCTGAAAGTGAAAGCAATACCCCTCATGATGTGTGTGTGTGTGTGTGACTTCCCATTTTTTTTAGTTCATAATTAAGAAAAATAAAGGACTTTCGGACAGCAAGGCGAGAGGCAAAGGGAAGGCCAGGCAGAGAGAGAGAGAGCGATCCTCAGTCAGTCAGATCTGAATTCGCTGGAGATGAGGATGAAGAGGGAGGAGGCTCTGCTTCTGCTGCTGCTGCTCCTCCTGGCTGGATGTGGGTATCAGGTGGAGGGTCAGGACGACTCCACCAAGACCCTGGTGAAGACGGTGAAGGGGAAGAAGGTCTGCACCAGGGGTTGGGAGTGCAGCACCTGGTCCCCTTACTGCTGTAACCAGACCATCTCCGGCTTCTTCCAGACCTACCAGTTCGAGGACCTCTTCAGCAAGCGCAACTCCCCCATCGCCCACGCCGTCGACTTCTGGGACTACCGCTCCTTCATCACCTCCTCCGCCCTCTTCCAGCCCCTCGGCTTCGGCACCACCGGCGGGAAGCTCCTCCAGCAGCTCGAGGTCGCGGCATTCCTCGGCCACGTCGGCTCCCAGACTTCTTGTACTTCCTTCCCATTCCCTCCTTTCTCGTTGTCTGCTCGGATCTGCCCGAATCCTTAATTGGGTAGTCCCGTGCTGTGAAGATGCTTCCTTGTGCCATCACGTTAACCATCTTGTGGGTTTTAGGTGGATATGGAGTGGCAACCGGAGGACCCTTAGCCTGGGGTCTTTGCTACAACAAGGAAATGAGTCCCAGCCAGTCTTACTGCGACGATTACTACAAGTTCACCTACCCTTGTACTCCTGGAGCTGAATACTACGGCCGTGGCGCCTTGCCTATCTACTGGTCAGTCCTTGGTTTCCTTTCACCTCGCGATGTTGCGGCATTCCCTTGTGTATGTGCCCTTTCGTGACTTCGATGCTGCTGCTGGGTTAGTTGTCGTGGTGGCTTTGCCTTGGGAGAGAGGGTATACTTGGAATTAGAGAGATCTGGCGAGGTTCTGATTTGCTTTCTGCAATGTGTGGTGGCTTTGCCTTGGGAGAGATGGTACTTGGAATTAGAGAGATCTGGCGAGGTTCTGATTTGCTTTCTGCAATGTGAGGGATTTGGTTTCTTTTCCCCAGGAATTACAACTACGGCGCAGTCGGCGAGGCCTTGAAGGTCAACTTATTGGACCATCCAGAGTACATTGAGCAGAACGCCACCCTGGCCTTCCAGGCTGCGATATGGAGGTGGATGACCCCGACTAGGAAGTCCCAGCCTTCTGCACACGATGTCTTTGTCGGCAACTGGAAGCCGACCAAGAACGACACCCTGGCCAAGCGCGTACCTGGATTCGGCACCACCATGAACATCCTGTACGGGGACAGGGTATGTGGGCAAGGCGACATCGACTCGATGAACACCATCATCTCCCATTACCTGTACTACCTCGACCTGATGGGTGTGGGCAGAGAGGAGGCCGGCCCGAACGACATCCTGTCCTGCGCCGAACAGCTTCCTTTCAACCCGTCAGCCCCCGCTGCCTCCACGGCATCTTCTTGAACCCCGACACGCACAACGACGCATAGATTATTCATAAGTTGTTACTATATCACCGCCCCATGCATCTCATGGGGTGCCATTTTTCGAAATGGATTTGTGCTGGGCACTCTGATCGTGCAGGTGCTATCTGCTGTTGAAGTCGAAAGTATTTCAGAGTCGGTCCTCCATTCAGTCAAGTCAGGTCCGTTTCACTCGTTTTGTTCGAATGTATCCAACGTATGGTGTTTCTTCATAGTGTGTAATAATACAAAGCCTGATGATATTCTTCTACCTTATATTTGTCATTCCTTTACGAGTCATCATCGCACCATGATGCACCTGCCCAAGAGATTGGGAATGTCTAATTGATAGAGAGCCAGAAACTTAAGCAGTTCTCCTATCTATGATTCACGGACTGCCTCGCATATTAGCTACTAAGCCAGCGATTTCCTTTCCTTCCAAGATATTCCAGCGCCCAGGATACCGGAAGCGAACTCCTCTTCCCTCTACATACAACCGAAGGCCAACTCCTTTCGACGTACACACATAAACCGGAGCCAATGACTCCCCTCTCCAGTGCTAACGAGCCAAAGCCTCTCGACCAGCCCACACCCTTCTCTCCGATGACACCGCCTCCTGCCACAGCCACAACCCAAGCATGGTGCTCCAAGGCAGCTTTCTAACGGACTCCCCAACGTCCTTCTTCTTCCTCGAGCCACCCCGAGGTGAGGCCAACTCCTTGGTGAGTTCTTTCCCTTTCTCCCGAAACCACTAGCCATCTCTCATATCTTAAACATGGCTAACGTCGTTCCCCTTCTTCTTTGGCCTACCACACACACCATGGGGTGAGGAACGAGCCTTCGAATTAGATCATGACAGCCGAAGTTATAGACATGGGACAGCCGGCGTGCCACCTTCCTCCGGTATTAGATCACGGCGAAAAAAAAGGTCGAAATGATTTAAACTCCTCTTTAAACATATTTTCATATGTCTCTTAGACCTCGAAGCTTTCAAAGTAGCTTTGGGGGTCGATTTTACGTTCATTTATGGCACGAAAGTGTCGAGACATTTCCCGGCCTTCTATTTCAATTCTTTTCTGCGGGAACGCCTCCAAAAGCAGGTTTTTTCGAAGAGGTTACGAACGTTTTCGAACCTCGAACCCGAAAGATCAAATGATCTACAATGAGTAATGATCTTGGGAATATTTTTGTTTTAATTTTAATTTGATCGAGGTTCTGGTTTTTCCCCCCGAAACGGCCGCCACTTTCACTGGCCGAAGCAGAACAGCCTGTTGCTTTGTCGTTTCCGGGGAAGTTTCGAGAGATCTAACCGTTGGATTTTGTTCAAATTTTTCGAAGATAAACTAGACTTCAAGACGATTCTTTTGAAGTTTCTAACAGAACGAAACAATCTCGCGAACAGACTGTATACCCCGTAAAGTTTGCTGAATGTTACAATCCTATTCTTTATGTGATAACGGCAGATCCCACCATTGGATCATTTCCAAATTTTATAGATGTTCATTTCATCACGATGATTTTGACATATCATACATATTTTTTCATTTTGAGGATGTAAATATTTCTATTTTTCTTCCCCGAACTTTACCCAGCCGAAGTCAGACCGAGTCTACAAAATGGTCTGACCTTTTACACCTGTATATCTGACGATCCAACCGTTGGATCCATGTGAAATTTTTCACACACATTCTTCATAGTTTTTTCTTTCTGTAAAGTGATTTTTCACTCCGATCGGTCATTCGAGGACCAAGATATCAATGGAACAACTCTATATGTGCAAATTGTTCTGCTTTTTCGGATAGCCACATTTGTTCCTTGATCTTGAGCAAAGTTATAATCCGTTTTCTGAACAGTGGTAATCTGTGTTCGTTGTAATTCGTGATTATGTAACTCTTTGTAATATGATTACATGTGAAGTCTTGCGCTCTACTATGTCGCATAACTTACACTCGATTTTTTTTGTCTATGCATGTATAATGAACGCGCAAATTTCAAAGGCCCAGTCGGAACCTCTCTCGAAGGTGCGTGTATCAGACTTGTGAATCTTTCTGCATGTAAAATCACGATGTCAAGACCATCAAGCGGCTGGAGGTGCGGGCCTCACCGAAAAGATGTAAAATCCACTTGTAACGGACTGTGGGCCCAAGTGTATAGGCCCGCAGTCACCCCCCGCCCCCTTTGATCTCAATAATTATTTGTACTTGGCCGCATGCCTTAGACACATAGGCTTATCGTCGCATGTTGTTTACCAAACACACATGAATTCGGTCCCAAAAAGCCCGAATCGGGTCCAACGCCCATGAATTAACATGTGTCCGGAGTCACGCCCCGTTTGAGTCCAACACCCGTTAACCAAGAATAAACTTTTGGAGCAAACGCCACCTTTTCGCATGTTTAGATGTAAGAGTTAGTAATTAGGAATTCCCGAATCTACTCTGGTTTTTTGACTTAAACCAAGCTTTTAAAATTAAGTCGGTGGCGACTCCGTATAGTTTACCTAGGTTAAACAACAACAACCTTTTTACGGGGCCATTTTGGATGAGAAACGGACGACACGAGCCGCTCCCTATTTCTCCTGAAAGTTCCTTCTTCGGATCATGCTCCGCCTTTCGCCCGCCACCTCTTAGGAAAACAGAGACGGTCGGCGAGGGCCTGAGGAGGCCCAGTTAGGAACCCAGGGAGGGATCATCCAATTCCCTTCCGCAGCGTCCGACGCTCGAGTCGTGACGTCGACCGGTTAGGGCCTTAGGGAGCGGGCCCGGATCCTTGGGTCGTTCGAACCGTCACGCGCGTGGTAGGCCGGAAGGCGCGCATATATACATTATAGAAGGTTCAGCCAGTCACAACAAGTTATCCTTCTATACAAGGAAATAATCAATCAATTATTTCCAAATTGACATAATTCGTTGTAGATAAGATTTTCATTGTATCGGGACGAAATTGATCTGGAAACATTGTTTGAGAGTGGTTTATAAATAACCCAATCTTTTACAGAATGTTAGATAGAAGTTACCAAAAATAACAAAATAATTTCCATGTTTAGGAAATATTTTATATTTGGCTTTCAATCACTTGTCTCATCAGATAAGTTTTTAATATTAATTCAAATTATCTTCCTAAGAATATCCCCTTTTTGAATTAATAAAATAATTAAGATAATCAATAATTAATTAATTATTAAAATATCTAATTATAGAAATATTTTCTAATCTTGTCTCTTGAACTGAAATGATCATTGGAGGGTTAAGAAAATATTTTCGCGATATTTTTCCTTTATTACGATGCAATCCTTCGTTACAGGAGGTTACATCTTGTGTAAAGTCATAGCAGGTTAAACCTGCTGTTTGAGTCATCATCAAAATCTTGTCAACAATATCCCCATTTTTGATGATGACAAACATTCATGCATATGAGATTTGTTCATGCAAGATGACGTATCAAACTCCTCCTAAGATAGAGATAGTAAGGGTTTGACACTTTATAGAAGCTTCAACACGCCTTTACTTTTGCAGAGTGCAAAAGCTTCTGTGTAAGCATATAGCTTGAACAGATTACAGGGACAAGGCTCCTGTATATTTAGCTCGACAGTAGCATGTGCTTCTGCACTCTCAGCAAAAATGAGTTGTGCTCAAATTTTGCATACCCTTATAGAAGGTTAAAATACCTCATAGTAGGTTTGTCCTTCTTTCCCCCTAAATATCACGAGAATTCTTATGGTTTCGAGAATTAGCAAACGCTATATCTCTGTGTTATCTCCCCCTTGATTGTTACTTACTATTTTTCAAAGTTCTCCAAAATCTCTCCCGCTTTTTGTCATATCAAAAAGAATGGAAGAAGAAGTGAACATCTAAGATTCTGTAAAAGGCATTCCCACAATTGAAATGGAAAATAATTCCATACTGTAGAAATAGTTCATCCCAAGACGGGGTACACATGTTATTATGACCATTAAGATCTTACAGGATCTGGTCTAAGGTGCTGAAAGTAAACAGAACACATCACTGCAGATTGTCATGGAGGAGCTGATCCTGACGTGCAACAATGGTGACTAACTCAGCGACCTTACCCTTGAGGACCTTAAGTTCCTCAGTTAGTGCAATAAGCTGTCGCTGCACATCTCTGATGAGATTAGGCAGTGAGGAGGAGGATGAACCTTCACGAGGGTGATCCAGGGTCGGAGCAGGTGGAACAACAGCTTTCTTAGCAGAAGGTCCAGTCTTTCTAGAAGTAGCAGATGCTTCCTTCTGTCGACTCTCTTTACCCTTAGATTTCTGGATCCAGCCACTCTGAGTATTCACGTATTGCATACTTGCAATAATCTGTCTACCAAAATTTCCAACCCGCCATTTTTCAAGTGCGGTGGTAGGATTTGGATCAATTTCACGAAGTTAGAGAAGAGCAGCCACAACCTGACCATAGGGGAGGGCTTTGTCCTTTGCTTTTATACAAGCTTCCATGTGACCAAAAATCATCGCCCCTAGGTTGAACGGCTTTCCCAACAACAAGTGCTCCATAATCTGAGCATCCCTGGGAGTTACCGCATCCAGACTTCCTGTCCGTGGTAGGAGACAGATGATCACTGATCGATGGAGAATCCTCTTGGGAAGCTCCAAAGCAGCAGACTCAAGGTACTGTGGCACTTTCACTTTTTATCCAAGGATCACACTGTATGACTGATTCTTGTTTGGCATGGGAAGAACAGGCTGTTCTGAGCAGCCGAGCAGAGTGTTCACGTCATGGACAGAGTAGACCAGAGTGATGCCATCAACCACAGTCCTAACATACTTAACAAAATTGTTAGTTCTGTAGCAGGTGAGGTTTGCATAGAACTCTCGAATCCTGGTTACAACAACCTCAACATAAGTTTCACGGAAAACTTTCAAACCCAGCTTCTCATACATGAGTGTGATTTACAGGCCATTTGCAGTGAACCAGCTAAAATCCAATAGCATAATCACAACAAGTTGCCTACTTGCAACATCGCAGGAGGGTACAGCTTCTGCATTAACAGCCTGATCTATTTCCTCTTGGGAGATAGAAGATGATACCTGAGGTGTGAAGACATTTGAAGGCTTGGTCTTTTTCAAGATTTCTTGCTTCATGGACTTACTCACAGACTCGGGGCTTTTGCGCTTTTGTCGTGTTCTAGAAGATACACTCCCAGAAACTATGACTGATGCCGAACGTTTGGCTTTTACAGGGACATATTCCACAGTAACAGCCTTACCCTTTAGCTTAGTTTTGGGTGACACAGAAGGTTTGGGAGCGACATCCAAGGGAGTAACCTCCTGCGCTTCGTCCTCGTCATCCTCAGAAGAAGCTTTGTCTCCGACAGGGGTTTCATCTTCCTGTCCCAAATCAGCATCCTCCAGAGGGTTCTCATCTTTCAAGACGAGATTAGCAGGGTCGGACACTTCGTCACCCTCAATAGCAGGTTCTTCCAGAGATTCCTCTAGTACAGGATTCTCCTTCGAAACAGGGGTTTCGTCCTGCAGTGCTTCGACAGTGACTACGTTGGACATCTCCTTGTCCTCGGCAAGCGAGTACTCGGCGATTTCCGATTTCAGGGGTGTGATTTCCTCATCAACAGCAGGAATCACGGGGATGGCTGGTTGAGTCTCATCCGATGGAGGCGTGGCAGAGAGGGAGAATGAGCGGTAAGTCCCGACTTTGCTCTTCGGTGCCATTTGCCAAGGCTGATTTGAGCGATTAGGGAGTAGGGAAGGAGCAGACTTGCTTTCTAGGGTTTCTCAGGTGAGTTCGACTATGGTGAGGAACCACGTGAGAACATATAGAAGCGTTACTCCGGTTTAGGAAAAAAAATATTTTATTTTATTTCCTAAAATTGATTAATTGAGAAAATCTTCCCAATAAAATCATAACTTCCCAATTTTAATCAAGATCAATGATTCTTGACGTGAGGAGAGATAAATCAGATAAGATTTTCTCAAATTTTCTTGACATAAAGATATGCTTTCAGACAGAAGATTTACTTTCTATTTCAAGCTTCTATAGAGGACATATTGAAATATTCCTTCAAGATTTATT
Organism: Melastoma dodecandrum; assembly: GCA_029817715.1. Classification (NCBI taxonomy): domain Eukaryota; kingdom Viridiplantae; phylum Streptophyta; class Magnoliopsida; order Myrtales; family Melastomataceae; genus Melastoma; species Melastoma dodecandrum. The sequence continues at coordinate 5,001,738 of JARUPY010000606.1, forward strand.
AAGAAAATCTGAAAAATATCACTTGAGATTTTCTCATCATATATTCACTTAATTAAGGAATATATTTGATTAACATAGAAGAATCGGATTAACCCATATAGAGGTATAACCTTCTATGTGTAGTTTCCGTGAGAATCTACGTTAATGAAAAAGACTCTTTCTTGACAAGATTTTCATTAGAATAATATTGTCCAGAGTATTCTTTTGAAAAATACATTTCGAATTAAAATTTCGAAGGTTATTTCGTACAGGACGTTGAACCTGCTGTACAATGTCTCTGTTATTAAAATGGATAACAAATCCCCAATTCATTCCTGAAAGAGAAGAATTTCTCCTTATTAAGGGGTTTGCTGAAAATGTCGGCCAATTGGTGGTTTGTATTAACGTATTCCACGCTTACAGAACCTTGTTGTATATTATCCCTCAGAAAGTGATGTCTGAGTTCTATGTGCTTTCATCATGAGTGATAAACTGGGTTTGCGCGTTAATTGAATCGCACTAGTATTATCACACATGATCGGAATTTCAACAAATGAGAGACCATATTCCTCAAGTTGCTCTTTCATCCATAGAAGTTGAGCACAGCAGCTGCAGCTGTTATATACTCGGCTTCTGCAGTGGATAGAGCAACCGAAGCCTGCTTATTGGAAAACCATGAAATCAACATGTTTCCCATTAGCTGACAAGTACCATTAGTACTTTTTCTGTCGATCTTACATCCTGCAAAGTCAGCATCTGAGTAACCAATGAGATTAAAGTCAGATCTCTTGGAATACCATATGCCAAGATTCACAGAACCTTGTAAATATCTAAAGGTTCTCTTGACCATTATCAGATGAGACTCTTTAGGTGCTGATTGATATCTAGCACACAGACATACACTAAATAGTATGTCTGGTCTAGAAGCAGTAAGATACAGAAGAGAGCCAATCATGCTTCTGTAGAGCTTGTTATCTACTTCTTTACCATTTTCGTCCATGTCTATCTTGGCACTTGTAGCCATTGGAGTAGACAGAGGCTTAGAACCCTCGAGGCCAAATTTTTTCAGGAGTTGCTTAGTGTACTTCTCTTGATGTAAGAAAGTACCTTCATCAGTCTGCTGAATTTGTAGGCCGAGGAAGAACGTAAGTTCTCCCATCATGCTCATCTCGAACTCACTTGTCATGAGTTCAGAGAATTCTCTACAGAGCTTATCATCCGTTGATCCAAAGATAATGTCATCGACATAGATTTGGACAACCACTAAATGATCACCTCTGTGTTTGAGAAAGAGAGTTGTATCTACTATTCCTCTTTTATAGCCCTTTTCAATAAAAAAGGAGCTAAGTCTTTCATACCATGCTCTAGGCGCCTGTTTTAGACCGTATAAAGCCTTGGAAAGTCTATAAACGAGATTCTTGTGCCATGGTTCTTCAAATCCAGGAGGTTGACTTACGTATACCTCTTCTTTGATTTCTCCATTGAGAAAAGCACTTTTCACGTCCATTTGATACAACTTGAAGTTGTTGTAGCAAGCATAAGCTAACAATAGCCTGATTGCTTCTAGACGTGCTACAGGAGCGAACGTCTCATCAAAGTCAATACCCTCTTCTTGAGAGTACCCTTTGGCAACAAGTCGTGCTTTGTTTCTTACAACAGCACCTGACTCATCGAGTTTATTCCTGAATACCCATTTAGTTCCAATAATGGAACGGTTTTCGAATTGATTTAGCTCCTCTTGCATTGCAAGGATCCAATCTGGATAATCTAGAGCTTCATCTATTCCATCTGGTTCTTTCTGTGAAAGAAATGCAGAATGTTCATAGTAAGCATTTATAGAACGTTTCGTCTGAATGCCTCTATCAAAGTCTCTTATGACTTGATCAATAGGATGTCGTTTTTGATATAAAGCAGGCCCTCTTATATCATTCTGTTGATTATTCTGTGAAGATGAAACTTCTGGAAAATTTTCAACAGTTTGTTCAGATTCTATTCGAGAATTGTGAAGAGAATGTTTGTTGCCTTCTCTTCCTTCCTTAGAAGGTTTGGGTTCTACAGATATTTCAGTAGGTTCAAAAGATATTACTTGATTAGTATTATCTTCTATTGGTGAGTCATTAATTTTTACATTAATTGACTCTTCTATTGTAGAAGTCCTTTTGTTAAGGACTCTATAGGCTTTGCTAGACAGTGAGTATCCTGAAAAGATACCTTCATCTGATTTAGCATCAAATTTCCCGAGATTGTCCTTAGAAGGTCAAAGTATAAAACATGGATTTCCAAAGGCATGAAAATAGGAAATATTCGGTATTCTCCCCCTGTATAGTTGATAGGGAGTTTTCTCTAATTTAGGTATTAGTAGTACTCTATTAGAGATATAGCAGGCTGTATTCACTGCTTCAGCGCAAAAGTTCTGTGGAACATTGTTCTCATAAATCATGGTTCTAGCCATGTCTATAAGGGTTCGATTTTTCCTTTCTACGACTCCATTTTGTTGAGGAGTGTAAGGAGCAGAGAAGTTATGATCGATACCATGTTCATCACAGAATGTAGCGAAATCATGGTTTTCAAACTCTGTACCATGATCCGTTCGAATAGCTTTCATAAAAGATCTATTTTCATTCTGTAATTGCTTAGCGCGCTTAATGAAAGATTCAAATGCATCGCTTTTATGAGTAAAAAACTTGACCCATGTGTATCTAGAGTAGTCATCTACTACTACTAGACAGTATCTTCTACCACCAATACTTTGAACTCTAGTCGGACAAAATAGATCCATACGTAGAAGTTCCAAAGGCTGAGTAGCAGAAATCTCATTCTTAGACTTGAATGATGATTTAGTTTACTTACCAAGTGAACAAGCTTCACAGAAGTTGTCTTGCCCGAATTTGATATTAGGCAAGCCTTTTACCAATTCTTTTCTAGCAAGCTTGGATAGCAGTTGAAGGTTGGAATGTCTTAACCTTCTATGCCAAAGATTAGTTTCGTCTTTGACAGACAGAAGACAACTTTCTATAGCACAGAAGCTCTCCTGTGTTAAAGTGTAGATGTTCCTTTTCCGATTTCCAATGAAAAAAACTTCATTGTTTAGGATACCAAAACATTTATCTTGATCAAAGGTTATAGTATAGCTTTGTCACAAAGCTGACTAATGCTCAGCAGGTTATGTTTAAGTTCTGTAACCAACAGAACCTCTTCTATAACCATAGTGTCAGGACTTCCAACAGTTCCTGTTCCGATGACAGAGCCTTTGCTATTGTCACCGAATTTAACAGAGCCTCCGTTTTGTAAAGTCAGCTTAGAAAATTTGGATGGATCTCCGGTCATGTGCCTTGAGCAGCCACTGTCCAGATACCATTCACTTTCTATAGCATCTATTCGAAAACAGAATTGACTTTCTATAAAGTTTTGAGTTTCTGTGTGAGTAGTTATGCACATTAGTGCTTGTTCTTCCTCATCATCAGAATCTTCAATATCTGCCCAAGCAATCATTGCTTTCTTGGGTTTGGTTTGTACATAAGGTTTTTCCTTCTCCTTAAGTAAAGGACAATCAGACTTGAAATGTCTCTTCTTATTGCACTCATAGCATCTGATCATCTTAAGATCAGATAACTTTTCACGTTTTTTATTTCTCTTATTGAAACGTCTTTTGGAGGCGAACCGCAGAAGCCGTTTAGCAATCATAGCGAGTTCATCGTCCGAATCGATTTCTGCCTCTGTGGCAGAATCTTCTGTTGGTTCTTCTTATGCTTTGAGGCCACTGAAGCTCTTTTCACATCAAATTGAGAGGTTCTCTCCATTTCATATGACATTAAGGAACTTATTAGCTGATCTAATCGAAGAGTAGAAAGATCCTTAGCTTCCTTAATAGCCGTTTTCTTGGTTTCCCAAGATTTGGGTAAAATTCGTAGAACCTTTCTTACTAATTCAGAATTAGTATAGTGTTTGCCTAAATGAGTTAAGGCATCTACCAGGAGGTTAAGTCTCTGGATCATTTGTTCTACAGATTCTTCTCCTTTCATGGTAAAATTCTCATATTGATGAATTTAAGAAATTCACCTTGGTTTCTCTAATCTGATTTGTCCCAACATACATGGTGACAAGTTTATCCCAGATTTCTTTGCCCGAAGTGCAAGTAGAGACTTTAACGAATTCACTTTCCGACATAGCACTAAACATTAAGTACTTAGCCGTTTTAGTGAGTCGTTTGATCCTAAGGCACTCCCGTGTTGGACGACCATCAGGACTAGTTTGTAGTTCAATCGGTAGAAGAGGTGGACCGTCTTCTATGAACGACCACAAATCATCATCGATTGCATCTACAAAGGCACTCATTCGAATTTTCCAATAGGAAAAATTTTTACCATCAAATATGGGCGGATTCCCAATATGTGGTTTCGGTACATAGTAATTATCGCTCATTTTTCAACTTTCACAAGGTTTAGGCTTCTATGAAAAACAATAGAACCTTAATGGTACTGCACTGAATCTCAACGCACAGAAGCTTCTGTTAGACTGAAAATGACGTTGCTGGTAATCAAATCTCTGTAGAATAGAATAGAAATACCAGAGAGTTTAATTCTACAGAAACCTTAAAGTTTCGGCAGAAGAAAAACAACGCTGTAGCGATTTTAAGCGTATAGAAGGTAACACCTTCTACAGGATATAACTAAGCACTCAAGCTTTTGTTGAATCCTGTTTTAATACAAATGATTTGATTTTAGCAGAGCTATAAGCTCCTGTAGAAACAAACTAACTTGTGACAGTAACAGAGCGTAAGCTTCTGTATAGTAGGAATAGAGCACTTAGAAGGTACCAGCTGCTATAGGATCTCAACGAGCTGCTAAGCTTCCGTTGATACCCCTTCTGATAACAGTTGTTGGATACAAATAGAGAACAAGGCTTTTGTAGAATACAACAAAGCGGTGATGGTCAGAGAGCGTACAGAAGGTTCGAACTGCTATAAGATCTCAACGAGCGGTTAAGCTTCCGTTGAAACCCGCTCTGTTACCAATTGTTGGCCCAAAGATTACACTAAGAGGGCGAGTGAATTAGTGTTAAGTCCAATTAAGGAATTCTTAAACGCTTTTTCACAACCCTCACAGCGGAAGCAGGTTGCTGTAATACAGAACTTGTGAAATGGACTTCAAAAATGAAACAAAGAACACAAAGGATTTTATAGTGGTTCGGTGAATGCATCTACATCCACTTTCGGTCGTTTTCACTAATACTTTGAAATAGTGATTACAGTGTAAAAGATTAAACGTTTTATGGTATAAGAAAATAGTTTTTTTCACCACGGGGCAGTTAGACTAGCTTAACTAATGCAGGAAACTCTCTTACTGAGTTTAGAATGAGTCTAGGTTGAATCACAAGAAAATCAACTAGACTTGCGTGAGCAAGAACCTTGGCTGAAAGCTTCAGCCTTCTGTGACGCTGTAGCGGGCTGTCCCTTTTTTGGATCAGCGAACAGATTCGATGACGCTTTCTCGAAGTGTTTAGACGCCTCTGATGTGCTTCTCTTTTTGTATTTTTGGTTTAATCTGCAAAACAAATAAAGATATTTCGTCTACCGTAGGTTGCAGTCCCTTACCACTTGCGCCTGCTACAGAACCTTCTCCCAGACCTGTTGTACGCCCACCCGGCGTTACGGACAGCTTCTCCGGCCAAGTTCTTCGGATTCACAGCCAACGACGCCTACGGAGTGGCTTCAACAATGCACACCTGCTGCAGACACACATACAACAAAATAACCAACTACAGAAGGTTGGAGGTCCCTCACCACAGAACGCCTGCTACGGACTCCTTCTCTCCGACCAACTCTGTACGCCGACTCGCCAACAAACGAACCTTCTCCCCATGCCCTGGTGTACGCAGTTCGACGTCATGGACAAAGTTCCGGTCGAGTCCCTGAGATCCATACGCAACGACGTCACCGGAGCGGCTTCACCCACGCTCAACCCGCTGTAGTCACCTCCTGCGAGAACGCTCGCCTGGAGAATCCGTCCTGCACACTCACACACACGTTAAACAACCACTAACGTTGCAAAATGTCAAGACTTACACTCTGATCATTCAAAAAACCGAATTTAAAATGTTTTTAGGTTTTTCTTTTATATAGAGGTTCCGTCCTCCTGTAAAGAAGGAAACTTATTTTACCAAATACGAAATATGACCAGATTCATCCCTAACGTGTATAAATCATTTGGGGGCAATCTCTGACTGATTTCAGATCAATCGGATCATCCAATCATAAGATCTCGTTTTACAGATGGTTAGACCCTACTTCGGTCAGCAACTTTCTATAGTTGAAAAGAAAGAATATTTTATCTCCAACTTAAGAAATCTGATAATGGACACGTTTATTTATCTGTTGGAACTGTTCATAAATAATTTTGTATTAATTGGACGTTTTATTCCCCAGAAATTACATTGTAATACTACAAATAAAATCGAGATAAAAGGAAAATAGAAATTCTCTAATCAATAGAGATTTTAGGGGATTATCTCTTTTACACGATTTCTCCAAATTCCCTTTTTAAGAAAAAATAGGATATCACCCCAAAAACCTATCAGACGCTCGCAGCAATCAGACGTTTTATTTCCTCACAGAGCCAAAGTCTCCAAAAAAAATAATCAATCATACAATCCCCACACGTAAACAAAAAATCAGAGATTCAATCAGAGCCAAAAAAACCTCCTCTTCCCCTTTTAGAGTATCTCTAAAAAGAATCTTCTCCTTCCTCCGAGCAAAAGACTCCCGATCCTGAGACCTTCAGATAATCAGAGATCCTCCCAGAGACGTTCCTCTACCCTCTAAAAAAAAAAATCAATTCAGAGGATCTCTAGTATCCTCTCATTCGTAGAGGGAGGAGGAGTTGGCCCCGGTTCCCGGAGAGGTGGAGCGTCTGAGGGTGAGACCTCTGATTTTTTTCTGATTGTCTGATAGGGGTTGGGGATGCTTTCGCTTTTGGGGAATGAGAGGATACCAGAGATCCTCTGGATTGATTTTTTTTTTTTTTAGAGGGTAGAGGAACGTCTCTGGGAGGATCTCTGATTGTCTGAAGGTCTCAGGATCGGGAGTTTTTTGCTCTGAGGACGGAGAAGATCTTTTCTAGAGATCCTCTGAAAGGGGAACAAGAAGTTTTTTTTGGCTCTGATGGAATCTCTGATTTTTTTGTTTACGTGTGGGGATTGTATGATTGATTGTTTATTTTTGGAGACTTTGGCTCCGTGAGATTGCTGGATCGTGTGATAGGTTTTTGGGGTGATATCCTATTTTTTTTTTCTTGGAAAGGGAATTTGAAGAAATCGTGTAAAAGAGTTCCCTAACCAATACTTTGAGTAGTCTCCCCATTTGATAAGAAATGGGGTCCAAGTACAAGCGACGACCAAAGACGATGCCTCCTCCCCCCTCATCGGACTTTGTATCTACAGTCCCTCGTCTAACCTCTACCTCCCGAATAAACATATGTATATAACACTCAATATTCATATACACAGCAAAAACCTGGAGGTTACCTATCGTACGGAAAGTCGGAGTTATTCTCCGTCACTTTGAAGTGCTGTGGGTGCTGCCCAGAGGAGTAAAGGTTCCACATCTTGAAGTATCCTCTTTCCAGGTTCCTCACCTGGAGTATTAAAAAAAAAGAGGAATTTACATGATGCATTCAAGATTTAACCATCATATCGCCTATGCCTGTAAAAGCTTTTAAGCAGAAGAAAAAGACTCACCCAACGCGCTGTGTCAAAAAGAGGGCAGGTAAGCCGCACCGACTTTAATCTGTTGGAGAGACTCTGGAGCATTGGTCTGTTTAATGCTAGCGTCACTGCCCTCTCTTCGTACTCTTGCAAGCTTTCCAAGATTTGATGCATATTCCAGGAAGGAAATAGCACAATATAAGCAGAATTAAATACAATTAAATATCTTGGTCGCTTATGAAAAGTGATGCATTGTACGTGCTTTCCAACCAGGCCATTTCTACCAAGTGCAACTAAAAGCATAAGAAAATGAATCGCCCTGAATGAGTTCAACTTTTTAACTAGAATATACTAAAAGAAAGGAGAAATTGAATTCCTGTCCTACAATTACATCAGAAGAGATGGGCGTTTTTTCCACAAGTAACCCCTAAAAGCATCGAGTTGGCAATACTGTACCAAATATAGTATAGTCCACTAGGCCAGGAGGATTTTGACAGCCGGAATTTGTTTTAGGGAAAACAAGTTTAGTTTTCACTTAAAATCTTCTTCAGACTCTGAGTGTGTGTGTCTGAGAGAGAGAGAGAGAGAGAGAGGTTCACCTCTTGACAATCATCTCATCCCCTAAGCCGGTAGCCATACATAATGAGCCAGCCACTCGTGTTGCCATTGTTTCCAAGGGAAATGTCACCATGGGGAGCCCAGCCCAAAGAATATCAGTGCCTGTTGTGTGTGCGTTGCACATCGGTCTACATAACAAAAACGAAAGATAAATGCAGCAACCAACTAAAGGATGTGGGCGGTGAAAATAAAAAATTGTAAGATAACTCACGTGTCAAGAAACAGATCTGCTAAGGCACTGCGCCGTATGTGCTCATTTTTCATGGCAATGTCGGAAAAAATAATTTGGTCTGGTTGCACACCCTTTTGAGCAGCATCTGCCACAAAAGAAAAATAAATCCAAAGCAACGTATTTCAACCCCTTAAACATTAGGACAGAGCCAAGATAAAGTCAAGCTAGTATCAATAAAATTCTAAGATGAGGCTTGAAAAGTGAAGCATACACGCTCGGAGTCTCATTTCACCAGCAGCAGGAAATCTGAGAAGCCAGAGGGCACTATTTGGTACACGCTTCAGAATATTACACCTGCACAAAGAATCAACATAACAAAAATGCATAAAAAGGGGCACGAATATAAGAAATACTTAGAAGTAAGGGACAATACCAAGTGTTAAAGATATCGGGATCCATTTTGTAGAGCTGATTAAAACAAGCAAATATGAATTTATCCTCGGGCAATCCATAGTCTGATCTCTTTGGAAGGCAGCTAGGGTCCAATAACTCTCTGTTTCTCTGACAAAGTGTGCAGCATGATGGAAACGGATGGTGTTAGACCGGTCATTCCAAGCATACAAAAGAAAATTAAACCATAATTCAAACCCACCTGCTTATAATCATTAACAAAGTAACAATGAGGAAGATGGACGAGCTTCTCAGAATATATCTTAGCAAACTGTAGTGGGGAGACAAACTGCAATCAAATGATTCCTAAGTAAAAACTCATTGAGCAGCAAAAAAGAACACAAACAGAAAAAAATATGAATATATCATGAAATAAAGAGAATCACACCTCGTCTGTAACCAAATAATGTATATATGAGGCACCTGTTGTTCCAGGGAAGCCCATGTACGAAATCTGAATTGGAGCAGGTTGAATTGCAAATATTTCATTCCTAGCCCCCTGATCAGTCAAATGGGAAGAGAAGACCCGTTCAAACACCATCAAATAACATTCATGGACCGTATACCGGTCCACTGATATAACATGGCAGTTCATAACTTCACAAAATTACCAATGGATTGTTTCAAGTAACATCTTGTTCCTCCAAATACTTTAAAAGCTTCTGCCACATCTAGCATGCTGTTAACCCAAATATTATCGAAGAAAGAAATACCTTAGTATATCCATTTAGGTTGACCAGAATTTGAATCTTGTGATCATGTATCGTCTTAGCGATCACATCAGATGACATTGAAGAAACATCTATGAAATGTTCAGCTTCAGACTGTGTACGAAGCCTCCATTCTGTACCATCATTGACACTCAACGCATAACAAAAGACCTGTGCATAAACTTTCAGATTACTCCAGAGATGACCAAAAAGAAATAACAACACATAATGACATGACCATGAAAAAAACCATACCTCGACATTTTGTGTGTCATGCATGCCAAAAACAGAGCCCATAAGGTGTGACAAGGGATGATTTCCGAAATCACTACTCACATATCTAAATAAGAACGCCATAAAAACGTACAGAATGAGGCAAGGCAAACTTCCATAAACTAAATGAAGCAGCAGAACTACAATAGAATAAAGAATCGTACCCGACTCTTAAACGTCCACTCCCACCAGGACATTTCACAGGAAATGGGGCAGGGAAACTGAAGGGAGGCAGTGAATAACGAGATGCGACGAGGTTGCTGTGGGCAGCATACTTCCGGCTGCAACACAAATCATTCCGTCGGAAAACAGCTGCATTACTAGATTTACAACTCAAAGACAACAAAACGTTACCTAATTTCCAGTGCAAGCATTGGATCGAGAGGATAGGCTATTGCATGGAAAGGCTGCACGCTAGGCAATACCGACATCTATAATGCAAATGGGAGAACATTACAAATAAATAAAATCATAGCACCACAATCTACATATGCAGACATATATGTTTTATAATACATAAGCAAACCTTAATTTGTCTCCTGAGGATAGCTTCAACTTCAGTAAAATTACTCTCCCGCTCATCCCAGTCACAAATACTCTGAAAAATATTGCACACAAGTCACCTTGAAACAGTTCGAAACTTTTCCAAGCTAACCATCTCAAGAGAATCCTATGTACATTTGACAACTGCTATCGTGTTGCACTAAACTATAAAGGAAGAAAAAAGAAACACAGAAATCTCAAATAAAAGGAACCTCATTACAATCACTCCGTCCATTCAAAAGAAACTGTGCAGACAACTTTCGGCATCCCAAACTAGGCTTTTAATTACATCAGTCATGACAGCCACTTGAATTTTCATCCGTTCTGAGACCGTACAAGCAAATCGGTACGAAAGCCTCCTCGATAATATAAGTGGTTGAGAGATGCTTCACGCATGTGGACGTCATTCACGAGTGAAGATATTTCTTTTAGCATACTAAGCACAAATAGGAAGGCTTATGACTTTCAGGGGAAAAAAGGGAAATAAATTCCCTCGCCTAAGTATGGTGCTATGTTCAGTATATTTGCCTAACAGCACTGCCAGAAAAAAAAAATTGCAATTTCCAGTTAAAAGAACTGCTACACTAACAAATACTGCAGGAACAGTATAAGGACAACTTTCTGATAAATCCACACACTGACAATGCACCTGAAATTAATATACTGCGTGAAAAATAGTTATTTAAACACAATAAACTCACAGTAGATGATTGCAACAACGATACCTGCAATGTATGCAAAAGATTACAAGTGGCTTCTGGAAAATCTGGTCGCAGTGAAAGTGCCTGCCGGTAGCTTTTGATGGCTGCTTCAAACAGTCCACTGCGATAAAAATAACATCAATACCAGTAGCAAATGGATGTAAATGCTCAAAGGCTTCCCAAGTTAAGGCATATCAAAACCTGTCCTTGTAAGCTGATGCTAAATTAGCATGAGCTTCAGCCATTGATGGTCGGACATTAATAGCTCTTACATAGTCCTGAATAGCGTCACTGACCCTCCCAATCTCTTTGTAAATGTTACCACGATTAACAAGCCCGTCGGCAGCCGAAGGATCAATCCTGAGCACTTCACCGTAGCAAGTGATTGCATCCGAGTAGTTACCCTGTCAGAACAAAAAGATATTCAAATTGTAAGATCAAGCAGGTAAAAACTACAGGAAGTACAAATATTTTTCAGTTGGTAATGAAATATACATGCATCAGATAAAGGAGATCGGGAGAACATCAACATATATGCAGATCAAGAAAGAGACCTGCTGCTTATAGATTACTGCTAGATTGTTAAAAGGAGCAGAAAGCCCTGTTGTTACCGCAAGCGTTGCTTTATAAAAATTAGCCGCCACGCTCAACATATTCCTGTATTATCAAGAGTTCGGTAAGAGAAAGTCCAAGCTCATAAAGTACAAGTCCCAAATAAAGGCAAAATGGGCAAAGTTTGCATCAGGTCGATCAATTTACCATTCCATGTATATATTCCCTAAGTTTGTTAGAGCCTGAAGATGACTTGGCTGTAAACTGAGGCATTGCTTCACAAAGACAAGAACAGAAGATTAGATGCAGGAGGAGATCACAAAGTTGAAGAAAAATTTAGAACCCCGCATTAGGAAAACAATCTCACTCGATAGCATTGCATGGCTTCCTCAACTCTTCCAGAATCCTTCAATGCATTACCCTAATTACAATAAGAAAATAGAATTTCACAAAATTAGGTAACTGTTACATAATAAATTACTGACCAAATAACAGCAAGAATTACAAACCAAATTATTGTATCCATCCAAGAATCCTGAGTCAAAAGCTATTGCTCTCTTATAATTGACAATAGCCATATCAAGTTGGCCTTGATCATAGTATATGCTGGCCAAATTACCTGAACAAATCAACAGACACTCGTTAAGGTCTACCATGGAAAATCTATCCTTGAAATTAATTATGAAAGCCTACAATAAACATATTCAGTAACTTGATTACTCCCATTTCTTTGGTCATCTGATTATTTCCCTTCTCAATATACCGTTGGTAACTTTCAAAATAAATAATTGTTTCCACTACTAAATTAGGTAACTGGATGTACTGATATGTAAAATACAGTCACGACTCTAGCCTAAATCCACTCAACCGGAAATTTCGTAATGCATGAAACGGTTAGCTAAAGCTAAAATCGTTTTGGGTATGTTGGTGTTTAGTCGTTGGAGGATACGATTCACATTGCTAAAAAATACTTTATCTCTAATGCATCTCAAAGCCACCAGTTCGTGCTTGCTGTCACGCTGGCAGAGGCAAGGATTCAAACTTAAGCTCATGAAGCACTAGAGACTGCATGTAATAAAACCCAAACCAATGAATAAACAATCAGGAAGAGCATAAAGCTTAATACTCACCAAACGCCATGGCATAATCTGGCTGAGACTGCAAAGCACGCTGGTAGCAAATAACAGCCTCTTGAGGCATTCCCAACGCCTGGAATGGGGCAAAGAAAGACCTTGTTTTTTCACCAGACGCCGTCCGAGCTTTTTGGCAGCTGCCACAGCTCAGAAGTACAATATTGATAGCTTACCTTATATACATTTCCAAGATTCAAGTATGCATCTGCAGATGTTGGTTTGAGTTTCACGGCTTCCTGAGAAGCATTAAAAGAAAGAGCACAATAGTCATATCAACATTATGAGCATTATATTCAAAGTAACAAAGAGCAGGTTGATGAAAATATTGTGCAGATGGTATAACAAGTGCAATGTATAATACTCAAGTCCAGAGTATGATTATCCTACAATGCGAACATGCATCTTCATAATTGCTGACCTCGGTTCTACCATTCAGCCAGTATTGGTACACGCTCTAACAGACAACAACGCTCAACCCACTGTCATTAAACCAAATGACAATCAACCAAACTAAACTGCATACCTTATAATATTGCAGAGCCTTATTCAGATCGCCCGCCTCCATGAAAAGCCCAGCAAGATTTGACCATGCAATTGCAAAATTTGGTTGAATTCGAAGGGCTTCGACATAACAATTATATGCCTGAATACAGTATACCATGGATGGTCAGTAATAAAGACAACAAACTTTATAAAACTTATCTGCTAATAACCGAATAGAGGGAAAAATCCAATAAAAAAACAGAACAGAAGAGAAGTGGAAGAAAATCAGACATTAGAGGGGCCATTGCAATGCATACCTCCTGAACCAAACCTTGGGCTTTCATCAAATTCCCCATGTTGCTGTGTGCGTCAACCTACATCATTACAAAAAGTAATTGTTAGAATTATAAAAAAGGATTTTTTTTTTTTTTTGGTAAAGAAGGATTAGTTCATTTCAAGCTATCCAGAATTACAGATCCAGGTTCATAGGCCATGGGATGTCCCCGTGTAATAAAAAAGGATTTAATTCATACTAGACCAAGATGATCTCAATGATACCAAATGAGGATTTAAGGCAAGAGCCTGTCGACAGCACTGAGTAGCCTCACTGAATCGTCCTTTATGAATGTAAGCACTAGCCAAATTGGACCAGGCATCCGCAAAGCTGGGCCGGAGCTGCAAATGAAAGAAAAAAAATCCACGGGAAAATAGGTTATCCTGTCAAAAGAAAAGGTTGAAAGATCCCTCGTATCTAAAATTTATTATATATAAATCCGATCACTTGGTTTGAGCATAGAATTTATTTGGGAAAGGGTTGATTTGAGGGGATCTGGAGTTATTTGAGGTAAGATGAAAAATTTTGATAGAAAAAGTTTGAAATATGTGAGTAAAACTGTCCTGAAAACATGTAAATTAAAAAAAAAAAATACACTGCCTCCCACTGTGATTTTCCCCAAACAGAGCCTAAAAGAATGTTCTCTATGATAACTTATCCAAAAAAAGAAGATTTGATAACACTTTTCCATGGTAAAAATTGAGATTTGTGTAGAGCTTAGATCACATACAATAAATTTTTTCATGACAACATATCCCTTTTGTTAATTGCAGTCAATCGATCAGCACCAGGTTGTAGTGCAGATAGGAGCAGAGAAGAATATGCTTAGCAACCTTTTCCAAACATTTACAATGAGGCTGTAATAAAGTTGTTTCTTTGAGGCGTGCAATTTCATATATACCGTAGATCTAAGTGGACAAGGTAAAGGTCCATTAACATTCAAAGTGAATATAGTCCAAATGCTATTCAACCTTGTCAAAAGACATGCACCATCTTTGGACATTAAAAATATGCAAAGCTAGTGTCAAAAGAAAAAAAAATTGCCAAAGATGAGACGGGTTTAGTCATAACCCAAAGGCTGTAAGATACTAATCACAGGAATATAATACAATCATAATCCAAATTGACTTATAATGTCAGCACCGAGCACATAACTTAGCAATTCTCAGCCAGGTAGAAGTCGAGTGCTTTCTATTTAAATCAGCTTCAACTATATTTACATCAAGCCTCACGCAACAACAGATACTTGCAAGTACTGAATGGGGAGGACAATAAAGTTGAGAATGGACAAGGTGATTATCTCCACATGAGAAATTGTTTCATGAAATGAAGCAAAACATGGAAGCATCACATGATTGATTTGAGACTTAGTCCACTGCAGGTAGTGTAATCCTCTAGGCCCTTTATTAAAGTCTTGGCATCTACATGGATAGCTGGCAAAAGGGGGTGCTGGGACAGGAGGAGAACTTAATCCTTTTCTGTTTTCTCCCAGATTTTGTAATCGATGCCTTACATGGAGACATTCCACACACAGATTAAATCAGCCATGTAGACTGATAACTTTGCTTCAAGTTCAATCAATGCAATACCTTTTTCTACCATAAATTGAAAATAAAAATTCAAGCGAACTTCACAAATGAAACGAACGTGAAGAATGGCAGGTATTCCCCCAACAACCAATAAAGCTCATCAAGACAGAAGAAGGGGCGCACCTCAATAGCTACCAAGTAATAGCGGATCGCTATATCAATGTTGCCCTTTTCCTGGAAAACATATTAAACGTATAATCTGAGCCAATTTAAGTCAGGCACAGGGAACATGATAGGTAAAGAAAGAAAATACTCTTACTTTCCAAGCATTGGCCATATTTCCATAGCACTCAGCAAAATGTGGGACAAACCGAAGAGCTTCCTCATTCTTGGCGATGCACATGTCAAAATCTTGCAACTACGAGTTCAAAATTAATATTGCAATCACACAAGTGAAAAGGAAAACATAGAATCTGGTATTTTAAACAACAAATTCGAGAGTAACCTGATAGTAAATTGCACCCAGCAGAAGAAGATTATCTGTTCGTTGCGGATTTCTTTCATAAGCAGCCAGACTGTGTTCTAAAGCCTGATTATAACTGCCGGCTTTGTACTTCTGATGAGCAACAGCCATCAGCACGTCTTCAGTGGCTATATCAACAAGCCCAAATACAACAGTAAGTAGACCTTAATGATACTACCAAACTTCATTTACTATAAGTTTTACTTAGAGAACCCAAGAAACCAACAAATGATCCCAGATATCCACACATTGAACATTGTAAAACCAGTGCCTGATTTGAAGAGTTAAAACTGAACAAATGGTTGCCCCTCAGTTCAAGTTCCCACTAACTTTACAAGCAACACACAAACCATCTTCCTCTGGTTGCTTATGTACATCAAAGAAATCAAAGCAATAGTGCTTGTGCCATCGGAGAGGTCAAAAGAAGAAGAATGAGAAAACACGACACAATGCCTTTAAAATTTGGGCAATCTCTCGACATTAATCTACTGGGACATTAAAAGCCGAACTTGAGAGTGAGAGTGGACTAACAAGCCACTATGCCAAACCAGTAAACAACTTAAAAGAAAAAAAACGGAACATCAGCAACCAAAAAGAGACTAGATTCGAAACAGCAGCACTCAGGAGGGGAAGCATCTATAATTCAGGTGGAAAAGCCAATAATTTCTTAATGCAGAACAAAACCCTAAACGGACACCAAAAAAAATCCCCTCGTGAATCCAAAAAATCGGGAAAAAAAAAACCAAAATGAAGAGGGGAAACGACGATCGGGAAAGGAACCCTAACGACCGTCGTCACAACCTTCGGGAGGATCCAAAGGGTGAGCGATCTTGAGATTGGACAGGGCCGAAGAAACGGAATCGGCCTTGAAGGACGATGCATCGTCGTCGTAGGGCGTCGTCAGCTGCTGCTGGGGATGGGGTTGGAGAGGAAGCGGGAGAGACGGGGGCTGGGGCTGGGCCTGGGGGTGCTGGTGGTGGTGGTGGTGATGGTGGAGGAGGAGGCGACTATCGGCAGGCAAGGACAGCATGGCGGCGGCAGAGGAAGGACGATCACGGGAGTGGTCACCGTGGTTGGGTTACGGCAGGGTGGGGGTTGTGTGAGGAGGAGGAGGAGAAACCCCGCGAAACCCAGGCCCTACCTTGGCTCTCGTTCTCTTTAGCTTTACCGGAAGGTTCGGTAATACTCCCTGCTGCTTCCCCCAGCGGAAAGAGAGAGAAAGACGGCTTTGCTGGTTGGAGGAAATCGAGAGGTTATTAAAAAAATCGAAAAAAAAAAACAAATAAAAGTGAGATTCTCCCAACTGCAGAAGTCCTTAATTGCCTTTTTTTTTGCGAGAGCCTTGATCGGGACTTTTAACCACAGTTCTGGATCAACTCAAAGACGAAGTCGTCGTCGTCGTCGTCAAACAACAGTTCCCGGCAGCAATCCAATCGAGCATACTCTGTACAGAAAGTAGTTTTCCAAGAGAAATAATAAATTTTCTCACCAAGTTATGGCATATCATATATCGGACAAATCTTGGATTGGAGATGTCCCTCAAGTGGAAAGCATTTCTAGTCCAAAGGGGATGGATTTGGCTATCTATATTTCTTGTCGTTACCACCACCTTGCTTAATATTAACCGGATGGATGGATGGATACTCGCGAAGATGACCGTACAGGGATGAGGGATTTCGCCCCGTTCTTTGGAACAAACTCAATTATGCGCGGTTAAATAAAAATTCGCATGTCCAAAGCTTTCTCTCTTCTAGTTTGCTCCCATTTCAAAGAAGTTCACAAGGTCAAAAGAGAAGCTTATACAGCCAAAGTGTACAGCAGGGCATGTAAACAGGCCAGCAAAATTAACAGGCCTGGGGCGATGGAAGCAGCCGCAGAGGTTAAATCGTGAGCCCCGACTAAGTATGTGGATCCAGATTCCTGGTCTTTCATCGAGATGTGCGAAGAACCTGTCGAATGTCCACCAAAGTCCATGAAGAAGTAACAAAGCACGGACTGCCAAGAGGAAAGGGGACTGTTGGAAAAAGACTCACAGTTGTATTCAACCCATCCAACTGCTTGTTTCTCAAGGTCGTACAGCACCAGCTTGTTCGACAGCACCAAATCTGCAACCCGAGAAGGAATCAGGGAAACCCCGACCAGTTCATATCGTTTCCGGCAAGTTTTGACAATTCATGCGCCTCAGGTGTCAGGCACACATGCCAACTATGCTATTTACCTCCCAGAAGAATCAAATCATTCCCATCCTGGGACTGCATCCCGCCGTTCTGCCATCCGAAGCACCACCCTCTTTCCTGTCAAAGATAATTCGAGGAGGATGTTCAATCTATGCCCATTCTTTAGGAACTTAAAAAGAACTTCCCAGAGGATGAAATCTAGGCGATGAGGATCACTCTCACCAGTCCATCGGTATGAATAGGGAACAAGTAATCATGGGGATAAACTTTCAGAGATAAAGATCCTTCAAAGTGGAATTTCACAACAGGGAACGCATCGTCAACGCTGCAGAAAATAAGAATAAACACGGAAGACCGAGGAAATGTTAGCGGGATTAGAAGAGCAAGAACGAAAACGGGCAAAATCATTCTATTTCTTACCTCCCAGAAAACGCGAAACATGTGAACTGCTGCTCGATGGTTTGGAATTTCAGCTGTGGCTGCTTGGAAATAATCTGAACGAGCGACTACAATCAGTCGATTCGTCCAGGAAAAGAAGAAATCTAATGGAGAAGAGAGAAAATACGCATTCTGATTCTTCCCGTACCTTCGACATGATTGTGCTATACATACTATCTGGGAAGTATGTCAATGTTGTGCCGCTATCGACAATTGCCTCCATCGTTCCCCCAGACGAAAATAATAGTGTTGGGAATTCCACAACATCGCCGTCCACCTCGTACGACTTCATGACAACATTGTAATGGGATCTAGGGCAGTCGATGAAAGTCGGAATCACGACATTCTGATTGGAAAATAGAAAATTGGAGAGCCTGGTCCCTATTTGCGAACTACTGGAAAGAAGAGGGACGTACTGATGGGGTACTAATGGAGTTGTTTTCACTTTCGGATGCACCACTTCCCCGATGGCGAAAATCCCGCCACCATTAATGCTGTCTAGGCAGTGAGTGAAGATCTTCTTTACCTTTCCAGCCGCAGCAATCTGAGAAAGCATGGATGAATTCGATTGGCCGAACCCGACGATCCCATCTAGAGCTTCGGCCGACGATTCAAGTCCCCCGGATTGCTTCACTGTGCACCTGTCATGCCGTGAGTGAAATCAGGCATATTTACTGAGAAAACACTTCTTGTATGCAGAGTAGTTTGGGCCATTCAGACTCACCCGAAAGTAACAGCTGAATTCATGGGCGAAGTTCTAAGGTCCCCAGTTGCTTGATCTAGTTGAATGTTGTCCTTCACGAAGTATCCAGATGTCGTGCTTCCATCTCCATAAGTAATGCTGTATTCGCAAGCCATGTTCGACTTGCAGGTGGGAAGAGGGGCATTGAGATCATAGGTGGCGACGCAGAAATCGTTGTCACAATTCACCATGCTTCCCGTCGAGGAGCCGTTCGGGTCGTAGAACGAGAGTTCCACCTTCATCATCAATAAAAAAACCAGCAACAAGTCGAAATTCATTAGACTTTCAACAGGGGCAATGGGAAGTTCCGAATCCCGCCTTTTGCAATAACTTGCCGGAGGACTTATGCTGAATACGAACCCCGAGATCACTTTTCCTGGGGCATTTATTGCAGTCGATGCAGTTCACCCACAAGATGTCGCTGCCCGTGTCAACTTGCAAGTAGTAGTCCTTCGGTGGACTCCCAATCCCGATCTTGGCAAAGTAGAGCCTAACAACAACCGGGGGGCATCACCATAATCAGTTTAAGATCATAAACCATGACACAAACAAGAACGTCCATCCGTGCAGAAATAGGTGGGTGCACCCGGTATCGGAGGGGCTGCCATTGCCGCCGAGCTGGAGGTCGAGGGAGGAGAGGAGGCGGCCGTGGCGGGCCGAGTCGTGGGATCTCATTGAGACGAGGTCTCCCCTCCTACCCTTGAATTTGTGGTGGACTTGCATGACAATGTTGTTGCCATCGGACGCAGCCGGAGGGGGGAGAGCCGACACCAATAACACGGTCACCAGCCCCAACAGGGCCGACCGTGTTCTCCCCTGGTCTGCCATCAATAAGGAAAAAAAGAGAGACTCGCTCTCTCCGCCTGCTATTCTTATTACGACGACGTTGGAGGGAGAAGAAGATGCATAAAAAAAAAAACAACAACGTAGGCGAAAAACGAATTAGGAGGGGAGGGAGGGAAAGAAAGGGGAGAAAGAATTCGAGTCTCCCTTCCCTTTGTTTTCTTCCTCTTCCTCGTCCTGTACTTTGTTGCTGTACTCCCCGCTATGTCCGCCTCTCCCCTCCCAAATCTAGAAAAAAAAAAGAAATCTAAATCTCTTCTTTGGATTACCGTCTTTCTTACTTATTCCCCTGTCTCTCGGTTTGTTCTCACGGTCCTCCTCCCTCTGTCTATTTACTAAAAAGAAAAAAGAAACAAAACAGAGGCTGCACATTATAGTAAGATCGAATTCAATGGGATGTGTACTCAAAAGCGTCATTCGATGCTCTGGGGGGCATCGAGTCAGTCACCGTTAGTTGGTTAGTTATTCAGTTAGGGATAGATCTCCCTCCCCTGCCCATTCCGGCACCCTTGCCATGGCAATGGCCGGAGCGAGCAGTGTAATGTGCCACCCGCCGGGTGGATCACATGAGGACCCCATCGTCATATGTTGAGTGTGACACGAAATTATCCAGACAGATCAATGTTGATTAACTCTTTTCTTCGTCAGTGGTTTGCATGGAGAACAGAGGCGCCCGGTACGTAAAGGTTTGTTTCGAGTCCCCGGGGCTAAGCTCTTGTGTGACTGCTACTATGCGAATACAGCTGGCGAGGGCTAGGAATCATTGCATCCAAGGAGGCCATGCGCCTATTTTGGGAAGACATTAGGCGAGGGCAGGTCATGGAATGAAGGGCGGCCTGATTATGAAATGTAAAGGCTCTCTGTATCCTTGTGGCCGATAGATCCATTTTTGATGTTGTAGGAGGAAGATCCAGTTGGTGTTAGAGAACATCTAAAAGGTTTTTGAAGAACCAGTAGTCGACATTGATGTAAATGTAAATATTATTTTGGCTTGACGACTTTATACAAGATATACGGTTTTATGACTTTGTAAAGTGATAAAAGAGAAGACATGGGAGTGAATTGGGTGTCCTTAAAGGAGATAGCTTGTAAGAAAAGAAGAGAGCTACTGTTTACCTCGATCTCCTTTGGTTCTCAACATCCACATCCTTGGTGAAAGAGGAGATGAGCCTCATCTGCATCCTCCCGAATACACGGGTCAACTCTGTCGCCTCCTCGATGGCCTTCCTGGCGTCGGCAAGCGCTTCCTCGAGGTCGCAGTTGGTCAAGTAGAACGAACACCTCTGTCTTAAAAGCACGTCGTGCCTCTCCCAGGACATTGCCAACCTCTCTTCCGCATGTTCGAGAGCCTCCAAAACGATCCGCAGCCCTTTCGACACGATTTCTTGTCTCTGCTGTCGCCTGATGCACGGGATGCAAAATGCAAGCCCCAAGGAGAAACTCAGGATGGCGACCACCACTTTGTCGCGTCCCATCTTACAGGTCAAGAATAGAGGAGTTTGTAATAAGTCGATGAGGACATTTCTGGATTGATTCTTTGCTTTATCAATCTGGTTCAAATTTATTTCTATGGCCTTGTTTATTTTGCTTAAATTGCACTCATTCCATGAATATGCATGAAGTTGCTTCTACCAAGTTTGTAAGGAACATAGTGGCGAACACAGAGATGGGAAAGCTCACCCAGAACACTCCTCAACCCTTGAACATGTAAGGTAACCGGGCATTTCACTTTAAACCAGAAGCAGGTTTCTATATGGAAACTGCAACGAAAGTCAATGGCAACTATCTATCATAGGCCACCACTTGAGGTAACCAACATCACAAAAGCGAATTCCATTAGAACGCAGGTCTGACTCCACAAATTTCATTTGGATGGACCACACAATCCTTGTTCTAATGTAATATGAGTGATTTAAAGAGGCTTTTCCACAGGGTGAGAAGAGGAGGGAAGCCACACATTCTGATTGAGATCAAAAACTACTGACGAATTTCAGTTATCTTCTTCTGCCAGAGCCGGTCCAGAGCACTGTCGGCATCTCCCTGCAAAAACCAGTTACATATGTAAATGATTCCTCGCATCAAACCAAACTTAGAACACAAGATAAGAAAAACAGCATCCCCAGTGGTGAATTAGTTACTATTTACAAAATTCCAGCAGATCAATGAGAAAAACAAGCACATGCACTTCAAGTAGGGAACAACAGTTTAGAGATCATTCAAAAACTCGTTATCTCCGCTCCCCAGGACAAGAGAAAAGCAGCCTCCTAATACCACCGACAATACCATTCTATCTCCATACCCTGAACCTCTCATGTGAGACAACACAAGCAATTTCTATAAAACGAAGGACAAAATACTGTGGAATTAAGCGCACTGATCACGTGACGATAAAAGATTCACAGAACCTGGGCGCGAATGAAATCACAAGGGGCGAAGGTGGTAAGCTGGTTGGTATAGACTCCATCAGGTCCCAAGTGCCCAACATTCATCTGAACAGAGGCATGGTCCTTGGAAGTGATGAGCCTATTCGTTGCAGAACTGCACGCCAACAAACACAGAAAACATTGCTCTGTGAGAAATCAACTCCGCCCCAGTCCGTCAGATATAGTAATGAGCTCAAACATCAAACCTCAAACCTACCATTTCCTAGGGATGTAGAGATCCATGTTCTGTCCCTCTTCTTTCTGCATCTTGACTACTTACTACGACTCAGCGACTTCAGCAGCGAAAAATCTAGAAAACAACACAAACCGTCACGCATCAGTCGAATTCAACGCCGCCGTAAGAATTCCCGAGAAGCCAGAATCAGTAGAAGCCAAAACCAAACCAAACTTAGAAAAATCAAAAGGAATCGCAGAGGAGAACAAAGAACGCATCGACAAGAGATGGGAGTTACCAGAAGAACCCCAGGCGTCTCCTGGAGCAGCGAGGTCTGATTGAGGGGAGGGAGGCGACAGGCGCTGGCTGATTTTTTTTTATATAGTTTATGAAAACCCTGGGCAAAGAAAACAAAAAGGTTCCATTGCCGGGAATCGAACCCGGGTCTCCTGGGTGAAAGCCAGATATCCTAACCGCTGGACGACAATGGATTAGCCTGACAGGGGGACCGAGTCTAAATTAATATTGTTGTTTTTTCATCTGTTCCATCTTCAACACTCTCTCGACCAGCCCCAAACAAACCTCTAATTATTGATTACCCCTCCGCCTACTCCAGCCCCACTTCTTTCCTCACTGGCGTTTACTGCTTGCTACTTTACCACCACCCTGCGCCCCCGTCCAAACCTCGACCCTCATTGCCCGAGCCTAAGATCACACCCCTGACCACGACGTCCGCCTTTCGACCCCTCCAGACCACCCGCGACGGGCACCATCGTCATAGTGACCGCAAACATCTTGTTGACGACGAATAGTAGTAGTACTAGACAAACATAAAAGATTTATTTTTGCTGTTCCAAGAGCTCAAAATACTGGCATGAAAAATACAATCGATAAGTTCTCAAACTTTATATGTTTAGGAGAAAGCATAGTATTATTCTGGTGATATTTTGGTATATATAAAATAAAGAATTCGCATATACGTCAACTTCGAGGACGTACTTCATCACCACATTGATGGTTTTAAAAGGTTGTACAATGCAGAATAACTGAGAGCGGTTCGAACCCTCTTCAGAGATCGAGATTAAGGACAAGGTACGAGGAAAAGAGGCTTCTCGTTTAGAGGTTCATCATTCCCGGGACGAAAGGCACGCCTGTCCTTGGGATCCATGCGTTACCAAGGATGAACTTGTCCGCGGTGAACTCGAGGGCCTGCTTCGAGGTTATGGTCTTGATCCCCTTCCACTTCACGCGCTTGGCCATGCTCGACCCGGGTCCCCTGTTCTTGAGCTCTGTGTAGTAGAGCGTGTCGAGGCCAAAGGTCCCCAACCACGGCAACCAACCCGTCGGGTCGATGGCGCCGCTGATGTACGACTGCATGATGATGGTCCTGGAGTACTCCTTCCATGGCCTGCCGAGGTAGGACTTCGTGACTTTGCTAACAGCGGCGTAGGAATGGGCTCCGGCGATGGTGCAGTTCTGGAGGACGATGCCTGTGGGCTCATCTGGCTTCTTCCTTCCCTGGGCCGTGACGATGCAGGCCTGGTTCTCAAGGGGTGCGCGGATGAGGAAGTTGCAGTTCTGGAATACAGCCAAGGCATTGCCGAAGACGAAGTCAATGGTCCCGGTGATGGTGCAGTCGCGGTAGAACTGGCGCTTGGCGTGGACGTAGAGGGTGTCTTGGTACCCATTCATGTGACAGTTGTAGAACACGGACCAGTCGGACTGTACGCGGAGGGCCACAGCTTGGTGCTTGATCGCTCCAGCAGTGTTCTCGAATCCGATGTCCTTTGCCATGAAGTGGTTCCCGAGAACAGCTGCACCGGCCCAATCAAAAAGCAAAACCACCCATCAGTTGTCCGTCGACATGGTGTGCATGACGAACAAATCGTGGAACAAAATAGAAGAGTACTCACAGACGGTGGCAGTGGCAAAGGTCTGGATGCCATCGACAAAGTTCCGGCTACCGGAAATGATGGTCTTGGTGGGTCCATCACCTATGACGACTAAGTTGTCCATCTTCTTCGAGAAGATGACGTTCTCCTTGTAGATTCCCTGCTTGATGTATAGCACGAAGGTCTTCTTGCTCTTCAACGGGATGTCTTTCAGAGCCTCGTTGATCGTTTTGTACTTTCCACTTCCATCCTTGGCGACTACGAGGTTGGCCTTGATCGGTCTGCGGGATTCCAAAAGCCTTCTCCTGACAGGTTCGATCCAGTCAGGCATTTCCCCGTGTCCGAGGACCCGTTCTTCCTGAAGCAGCTTGCGGCTGAACATCTGCTGCAGGTCTAAGTCGGACAGGATCTTGTAGATTTGAGTGACCATCGTCAGTCCGTTGCTGGTCAGCTCCATGGAGTTCTTCAACGCCTCGCGCATCTTCTGCCCCGCGTTGCCGGTCGCGTTCTCGAACCCGTCAAGGCAAGTCTCCTGGTAGGTCAACGCAGCACTGAGCCACGTCTTGAGGTCTAGGAGGAGTTCGTCAATCTTGCTGAGGTCGAGCGTGTCGAGCTTTGAGAGCGTC
Organism: Melastoma dodecandrum; assembly: GCA_029817715.1. Lineage (NCBI taxonomy): Eukaryota > Viridiplantae > Streptophyta > Magnoliopsida > Myrtales > Melastomataceae > Melastoma > Melastoma dodecandrum. The sequence goes on from JARUPY010000606.1 coordinate 5,026,755, forward strand.
CTGCTTAGGTCATCACCGGCATACTCCATGAGCTCCTTGCAGTTCTCGAGGGCCTGCGAGGAACGGGGGTCCTTGGCGAGCTCCTTAAGCGTGACGGACTTAGCCGCCGCCTCCCTGACATAACTCACAGTAACATTAATCCCAACCTTGACGAGCTCCTTGGGGTCGGTGGTGTTCGCCCCGTCCTTCTCGAGAGCCTTAACGCACGTGTCCTTGTACTCTGTGGGCTGGCAGATGGCCTGGATTGCCTTGTTGGAAGCAGAAACCTCGCCGTCCCCGGAGTTACCATCCCCTTTTGGCTGGGACCGGTTCTCGGCAATGCCGACGAAGAGCGCAACACCAACAACTACCAAAATGATGGAGGAGAGGGCGGTCACGGCGACCCTCCTCTTCTTGTTATCTTCACCCATGTCTAGAGGCAGCAAAAGTGTTATGATATCCGCTGGAAGGGAGGAAGGAGGAATTCAGACAAACAAAGGCAGAACTCTTTTCTTTTCTCTGCTTTCCTTTTCTTTCTACCTCGGATGAGTTTTAGGACATGATTGTTTCCTCCATTATATATGAATTTGAAAGGGGGAAGTCTGTTGAAGAGCCTCTGGAGGGTGTCGTCAAATTTAGCCAAAAACAAAGGAGAGTAAGATAAATACGGTGGTGGTTATACGAAGTAGTAGTATTTGTGATTCAAACACGGTTACACCCGCAAGACACTTAAATTAGGTATCAGTGTATAACAAACAAAACAACAACTACTCCCAAATCTTGTATATTTCACGGTAATAAGGGAGGTTGGATTTGTTTTTGTTTCCCTCTCTGTTACTAACCACGAAGAAGAAAAGGCTTACTGGATAAGAATACTTTACACTAAATATAGCAACGCCCTTGCATACAGCAACCACATTACATGATGGACTGGCCCTTTATTTTATTGTTAAAGACCATATAGCCCCATTCGCAGACGACGAATCAAACACGAATAACGCCATCAACCGCGCGCGGGTCATTCATATTTGATCCACCGCCTGTGAATTAAACCACGGTCCTCAACGTGCGCGCCCCATTTCAGCTATCCACAAGCGAAACGGTGTTATTTGTCCGTGCTCCCGTGCTCGCTCGAAGGGCCCTGTCATTTGTTCGGCAATCGGTCAGTTCACGAAACTTCCCCGGTGAAATTGAACTAAGGTCAGATAAACTGGGAATGCATGCTAACCTTCTAGGACTGCAACTCCGACGCCCGGTTCAACGTGCATTGCGAGACAAATCCGTTTGTAGCAGTAGTAGTTAGGAAGGAAGGATCGACATTTCGCTCTACATCTACCTGCGCTATATATACAACAAAGGAATTAGTACACGATACGATAGGGGAAGGGCTTCTCGGACTGGTTTCGATCGAAGAGCATATCGTTAACATGACGACATGAAAACGAGGTCGCGACAGGTCCAGACCATGGAGGAGAAGGGTCGGCGACATCCGTTGCGACATCTCCTGTCCTATGTAATAAAGAGGAGGGGGGGAGTCATGATAAGAAGTGAATATGGTGGAGTTCCCTTTATCCCTCTACTAATTGAAAGACACTATGATGGGAGTCAAAAAGAAGGGATAGATGAATAGTAAAAATAATTTTTAAATTATGCGTATTCGATCTTTTTAATACCTAGATAAATAATTATCCGTATTCGGGGAATACGAGGAATACCTAAAAAATCGGTATCGTAAAAAATCAAAATGTTTTTCTTTGATTTTTTTTCCCTTTTTTGTCTGGTTAATGGATGGAGAAATGGTCCCTGCAACAACGCAGGGAGAAGAAGAAGAAAATAAAAAAGGAAAAAGGAAAGAATGTTCACATACCGCGTTCACTATGTCAAAATATATGTTTTCGAGAGGATGCGCACCCACCTTTTTTTTTACATATAACTCAATAAGTAAGCCATCGATTTCAAATTCAACCTCTTAATATTCGTGATAAAAAATCTACTGATTAAAAAAAAAATTCTTCTTCTTCCTCTTAACATGCTTCTGGGATGTGGTTTAAAAACAAAAGGTAAGCTTCTGAAATAATTGTCACAAATTTTGTACATGCCACTGTATAAATTACTAGCATCATCATCATGGTCATCTTGCTGATGTCATGTCATCCCAAAACTAACGTCGGACTGACGTCACATTCATTAATTTTTATTATTATTATTATTTGGCAAAATATACGATAAACTTTCTGTTTTGTCAAAATCTTTTTTGGCTATACAATATTATCACTATCTTTAAGGTTGTAATTTTTTGTGGCAAATCTTGAATTTTACTCTGAGGAAACCAAACACGGCCTTAATACTGTCTAACAGTTATCCTATAATAGTTGACTTTTAACCTCTCATTGCATCGTTTTGCAATCCAGTTTATGCGTAGTAGTAACCTCACAATAAATCCATCATTCGTTCTTCGTCGATTTTACAGATTCTTAACAGCATCAATAACTACAGTCCAACTTCGACTTCCAAATTACTTAATTTAACTATTAAAATTATATAATAAATAACACATGAAATTGTTTAATATTATTATCCATTTTTTCACTTTTTTTAGTCAATAATTGAAATTTAAAAATTAGGACCTGTTTGGTTTTCTAATAATAAAATCCAAGATTGGCCACAAAAAATTACAACCTTAAAGATAGTGATAATATCATATAGCCAAAAAAGATTTTGACAAAATAGAAAGTTTGAGCATAGTTTATGATATTATCGTATATTTTGCCTAAATCGTTTTTAATTAAAATTCTGTTGTTTTGACCGCTAAAGGGTGAACCAAAAGTGGTGGGGAGCCGAGCCGGACCGGACCGGACCGACTCGTCTGCCGAACGGTTTGGCTGGGTTTGAATGTCGTTGCTTCCGGATCCCAGACCCGCCTCCTGATCACATCGATAAGCCGGGTAATAAGCTAACCGACTTATTTGATCAACAAAAGATCTTCTCACTGACTGATCTTTCAGTTGAATAAAACAAGAGAAAGCCACGAAGATAGCAAGACTCCTCCAGTCCTCGCCACCACCTTAGAAATCCTCGCATTCCGGGCCGTGTTTCGTTCCCGGACCGACGTAGCCTTCGATTCCTCGAGTGTCTGTGTTTGTTCCCCCAGGATCGGAGCTCGGATTTCGTCGTCGTGGGGTGTTTCGACATTCGAGATTACCACTTCGCCCGGAGTTTGGTTGGAAAAGAAAAATACAAGGAAGAAGAAGATGTCGTCGTCGTCTTTGAGCAGGGAACAACTGGTTTTCCTCATCCTCGAGTTCTTGGAGGAAGAGAAGTTCATGGAGTCCGTCCACAGGTTATTTGAATCTTTCTTTTTCCTTCCTGTTCTTGGGGTTGGTGAGTAGCCGATGCTCGTGAGGTATCTACGGTTAGTGTCTGTCTTTCTGGATGTTGGTTGTTAAAGAAAGCGGGACAGGGGACTTCCGGGGGATTATATTCACGGATTGAAATTATGGCATTTGTTCCGGATAGAAAAGAGAATCCAAGCATATCTCATGACACTAAATGTGTGTAAATCTGTTCTTGTTTGTCAAATCAGACCCTTGATGTAATGTCAAATTCTACTATAAGAACTGGACGAACTGCCTTTTCTTTTTCTTTTTTGTGTGCCTAGAATCATGTCTAAATTACCTCCTTAAAAATTATGGCAGATTTTGTGCTCAAACCTTAGTTTCTTGTTTTTTCCATATTCATGAATTTCGGGGTACTTTTTCTGGAAAGTAGCTTCTGGGTAGTTTGTTGTCTCAGTTGATAAAGATATAATAAATTTTGGGATCTTTTCATAATGTCTCTCTGTTTTTTCCCTTGCAAAACAAAAAAAATGGCTATGTTAGCCAGTTCATATGCCTTCCGTTAGGGATATTTAAGTGTCCGAAAATCTTGAGATGGGGTGCAATCCAGGGAATTACTTCTTGTTCAAAAGTTGATCTCAGACGCATTTGTCTCCACATAGCAGCCATTGTTGTCCAACGGATAAGCATTTTTGTCATGTCTGTAAGCACTATTGGCTTCCGAGCAATCCATAATGTAAGTTGTTCCGACATCACGTGTTTAATCATGTTGTAGTCTGGAGAAGGAATCTGGTTTCTTCTTCAACATGAAGTATTTCGAAGAGAAAGTCCAGTCTGGAGAATGGGAAGAAGTTGAGAAGTACTTGACTGGATTTACAAGGGTGGATGACAATCGCTGCTCCACGAAAATCTTCTTTGAGATCAGGAAGCAGAAGTATCTTGAGGCACTTGATCGGTACATACTGAGCCAAAAAAATTATCATGGTTTTCCTTCTCTTACAATGTTGGCAAGCTTATGAAAGTCTGTCGGGTTGTTTCAGGCAAGACAAGGCGAAAGCACTTGATATCCTAGTTACTGATCTCAAAGTATTTTCTAGATTTAATGAGGAATCATACAAAGAGTTAACTCAACTTCTCACTCTCAGTAATTTTAGGTAATCCATTCTTTTTCTATGTAGTACAGATTGCTGCTGTTCACTTATGATGGCCTGCGCTGCTATCAATATTTTCACCGTAGTTGAAGAACGATCAATATTTCTTTCTTTTTACTAATTATATCGTGTCGTTACAGGTTTAAGCGATTAATATTTATTGCTTTTTACTCATTTGTCTTTCTCTTCTGTGCAGGGAAAATGAGCAGCTGTTAATGTACGGGGATACAAAAACTGCTCGGAACAGATTGTTGATAGAGCTTAAGAAACTTGTAGAGGCAAATCCTTTATTTCAGGATAAGCTCATTTTTCCGGTGCCGAAGGCTCCAATATCGCAGATGCTGATTAATCAGAGGTAAAGTTGATCGCTAATCAGAGGTGAAGTTTAAATTAAGACAAGCAGAAAGCTGAAATCTAGTACCTGTGACTTGCAGTTTGAATTGGCGGTACCAACTCTTGAAGAATCCAAGGGTGAAACCAGACATAAAAGCTTTATTTGCCGACCACACATGTTCTCCTTCCAATGGTCCTGTTGCACCTACTCCTTCTATTCTCCAAATTTTGAAGCCACCTTCTTGTACACCACTTGGAGCTCATGGGGTATGGTGGAAGCAATCTTTCTAAAACTTCAGCTGATTATTTGAATTTAAATGATTTCTGTTTTTAGACTGATGAAACGTCTTGCTTTGCAGCCTTTCCCACCACCTGCAGCCACATCAGCCAGTGACGATGCTTGGGCTGGTAGGATGGCCAATGCATCTGCCACCTCATCTGTTCAAGATACAGTGGTTACGGGATCTGCAATCACAGGTCCACCTAATCAAGGTAGGCACGTCAAGAAAAAGTTATCCGTGTGACAACGCCATGGGTTTAGTATCTCAAATATGTGTGTCGTTGATGTGTCCTGCCACTCTGTACACATTCTTACCCCAAGCTCATCTATTGGTTGCCCTTTATTCTGTTTATAGCATGCACGCTGAACCTAGGAGCTTATTCTCTAAAACTGATCCTCTTGCTGGCAGTTTCCGTTACGAAAAGACCAATTACACCTGCTGCTCCTGGTATGGTTGATTGTCAAAACTTGGACCATGATCAACCCATGAAGAGGCTGAGGCCTTCACGATCCGTTGAAGAGGTGAACAAGTTCTTGCAATGATTTCTTCATAAACCATTGGATTTTCCTGGAGCTTTTGTCCAGCAGAGATATTAAAATTTACCCCACTTCTCACTCATTTCTTCTATTACATTGCTCAGGTGACGTACCCGATTGCTCGGCGGCCGACCTCTTGGTCAATAGACAATCTTCCCTGGAAAGTTGCAACCACTATACACCAAGGAGCTGTTGTCAGTAGCCTGGATTTTCATCCTTCGCATCTGACTGTGCTTGTTGGTATGGAGTTTGTTGCTATTGAATATTGATGAGCAACTACTTGGGTGTTTACCCTTTCAAAGATTATGACTAGCTTCAACTCTGAATAATGAATAATCCTGCCGACTTTGCACTCCCTGTAGTTGGCTGCAACAATGGTGATATTTCTCTCTGGGAACTTATATCTCGAGAGAGATTAGTCACAAAGCCATTCAAAATTTGGGATATGGATTCCGGATCAATCACTTTTCAGGTACATCATTAGCATGATCATAAGAGGACTTTTTTCAGGATATGAATCTTGGCCTTCCAGAGTTGTTGTGCATGCTGAAATCTTACCAGTTATGTTAAAAATGGAGATAATAATATCTGAGAGGAATTTTATTACTTTTTGTACTGAGTATACTGCACCGCGTTCTGGACTCTGCAATGATATCTGAAGTCATATTTTACAGGCTGCTGCTGCTGGTAAGGATGTCGTAATCTCTGTTAGTCGTGTTTCATGGAGTCCTGACGGAAGCTTTGTTGGTATGTGGACATTTTCTTCCATAGCATGCTTAATGTCAAGCAATCAGTCCCTACTTGTCATAGGGAACTGTGACCATTTGTAGTCTTATCCAGGTGTGGCTTTCACGAAGCATCTCGTCCATTTGTATTCATGTCATGGATTCAATGATCTCCGCCCACAAACAGAGGTGCTTTATCAACGTATTGTGCCAACATGGTTGTTTCAATAGATTTAACTCTGTTTGAATCTGTGGCATGTAACAGATTGATGCACACAATGGTGCCGTAAATGACTTGGCCTTTGCTTATCCGAACAAACAGCTGTGTGTTGTAACATGTGGAGAAGACAAGCTAATCAAGGTGTGGAAGATTATACAGTCACTGCGAGGTTTCTTTTTTTGCTGCACTTACCTCAAACAACTCATAAGAAAAACTTAATTTAGGTTTGGGACTTGAATGGAAGAAAATTATATAACTTTGAAGGTCACGAGGCACCGGTATATTCCGTATGTCCCCACCACAAGGAGAATATTCAGGTACTACTGATGACTGATGTACGATTAGTGACTGATGACTTTTTTAATTGTTGGAGATTGAGGGGTAGAATTTGCGTCTTGATGAGTACTATAGGTGAACATGGACACACGTAGGAGTATATCATTTTCGGAAGACTAATATATCATTCAAGCTGACTTTTTTTTCACTTTTCAGTTTTTTTTCTCAACTGATGTCGATGGAAAAATAAAAGCTTGGTTGTATGACGACACTGGTTCAAGAGTAGATTATGATGCTCCAGGACATGGGTGCACTAGAATGCTTTATAGTGCTGATGGAAACAGGTATGGCGTAAATGGCGATTTCATTTCTGGATATAATTTTTCACCAACATGCTAATTTGTGCTATAATTTGCTTTTAAATCGTCTTAGATTGTTCTCATGTGGTACAAGTAAAGATGGGGATTATTCTCTTGTGGAGTGGAATGAAAGTGAAGGTGCAATTAAGAGGAACTACTTGGGTTTTAGAAAGAAGTCGGCTGGCGTTGTGCAGTTTGATACTGCACAAAATCACTTTTTAGCTGTTGGTGAGGATGGCCAGATAAAGTTCTGGGACATGGACAATGTCGACATGCTGACAAGCACTGATGCAGACAGTGGACTATCTGTAAGCTCTTACCAGACAAGCCCCTTATTGGAGACATTTTCTTTTTCTGATGTTTCCTTTTGCCGGGTCAGAGCACTCCTTGTGTAAAGTTCAACAGAGATGGACATATTATTGCTGTAACGACAGCAGATAATGGACTTAAGATACTCGCAAGTCAGGTTGGTCTAAGATATCTGAAGGCTAGTGAAGGTCATGCTCATGATGCTTTGAGGACTGTCGAGTCGTTGCCAAAGGTGATGCCTTCTGGCTCTTTATTTTGGTGGTTCTAACGAAGAGTGAAGTGTGGAGTGTTTATTATTGTTCTAAGTTTTTCTTGGCTTTTTATGTAAAGGTGTCTGGTTCAGCTGCTATTCCAAATGTCAGTCCACTCGGTTACAAGGTAGAAAGGAGCTCACCCGTGAGACCTCCCACAGTTCTTGTATTTTATCTATTCCCCTTCCCATTTTTTGTGCAATTTTTCAATGTTAGTTGATAGTAGTGTTTTTTTTTTTGGGTAATGATATTAGTTTTCTTCCAGTAAATGGGGGAAGTTTAAAAAAGTAGGATGGTGAAATAAGGTTGCAATAGGGAGGTATATCATAAAATGTTGAGTGTCCTTGCTCAACGAAGGACTTATGTGCAGAATGGAGCTGATGCTATTGGAAAAGGCATTGAGAAGCCAAGAATAGTTGAGGAAGCAGTTGATGCTATTACGGATCCTGCTCACTGCCAGTTGGCCACAATGCCTGACAGCACGGATTCTTCTAGCAAGGTTTTTCTTTCGCTTTGACTAAATTATGTATCCCCCCTTTGACAGGTTGCCTTGAATACAACTCCCTTGCTCTCTGTTACTATGCAGGTCGTTAGACTTCTGTATACAAATTCAGGTGTCGGCATTTTGGCACTATTTTCAACAGGTGTCCAGAAACTGTGGAAATGGTCTCGCAATGAGCAAAATCCAAGTGGAAAGGTATTAACTGTTGCTCCCACCTCAAAATGTTCTCCTTTAAAAAAATACAATTGTTGTTGCATTTAAAAGTTTTATTTGGTATTGTATGTGGCATGATTGCTGATGTATGTATGGTTTGTCTAAAGGCCACAGCCGGCGTTGTTCCACAGCATTGGCAACCAAGGAGTGGCCTTCTTATGTCTAACGACGTTTCAGGTGTCAACCTGGAACAAGCATTGCCTTGCATCGCTCTCACGAAGAACGATGCTTACGTTATGTCGGCATGTGGTGGGAAGGTCTCATTGTTCAATATGATGACATTTAAGGTATTCTGCTAATTTATAATCTTAGGTCGTCCTACATGCTCCAAATATGAACGGCAAGTTATTTCCTTGTGTTGTTATTATAGGTAATAACGAATTTCATGCCCCCTCCTCCTGCATCAACTTTCATCGCATTCCATCCTCTGGACAACAATATCATAGCAATAGGAATGGAGGATTCAGCTATTCATATATACAATGTTAGAATGGACAAGGTAAGTTTAGCTAATAAGATTAACGACGTTTGAAGCATCGTTCTGTATCAAATACAACTAATTTCACTATCTACTCTGCAGGTCAAATATAAACTGAAAGGTCACCAGAAGAAAATTACTGGTTTAGCTTTCTCCACCTACGTAAATATCTTAGTTTCATCTGGTGCTGATGCTCAGGTAAGTAAGCCATATCATTTGTTAAATCCCACTTATAGTGATTGCAAGTTTTGACAAAATTAAAAGGATTTGTCAATGATTGGTGATGCTAATGAATTTACAACAATGTTAATAGCATATAGATAAATGAATGGAAGGAAAGGCTTGGTACAGCGGTAAAAAATACCCTTTTGATGATCTCTCGGTCATGGGTTTGATGAATGGAAATAACTTACATTTTAATAATTGTCAGGGTAAGATTAGTAGGTAATAACGAATCCTTTACATGACCCATCATAGCTGGGAAACTGTACGCGAGGGGTGTCTAATTTATTGATTCCATTTTGATTGAGACTCGAGATCTTAGTTTAAATGTGAATGAATTAAAAAAAAGCTACACATAGCAAAAGATTGATTCGTTTGCTCGGATAGGTAAAATTCATCTTATCAAGCTGCACGTTTTTTCTGCCACTGTTATAAGCAAGCCTGTAGCAAATCTGAGACCTTTTAAAGTTTTGCTTCCACTGTGAAACCGTTTGCTTCCAGTAAATTTTAACTTTAGTGGATTGATTTATTCCCCAAGAAGCATGTAATTTAGCTTCAACTGGACCCTTTGGATTTCCTTGCAGCTTTGTGTATTTAGCATTGATAGCTGGGAAAGAAGAAAATCTGTTCCGATTCAAATTCCTGCTGGAAAAGCAGCTACAGGTGATACTAGGTTGCAGTTTCACACGGATGAAATCCATTTACTGATGGTTCACGAGACACAGCTGGCTATATATGATGCTTCAAAGATGGAGCGCATCAAACAGGTAAACAACTTGGATGTGCCTGTCATTTTCGTTTTGCAAAAAGATCCCTATCTTCCGACTGCTGAATTGGCCCGATGTGTTTCAGTGGGTCCCCCAAGACGGATTGTCTGCACCGATATCCAGTGCGGCATATTCCTGCAACAGCCTAATGGTATACGCCTCGTTCTGTGATGGTAACATTGGGGTGTTTGATGCGGATAGCCTGAGACTGAGGTGCCGAATTGCTCCGTCCACGTATTTGCCCCACGCGGTGCTTAAAGGGTTAGTAATCGTGGACATAAGTAAACCCAATGGAAACATAAGCTATGTGTTTACTGCTCTCTTTTTTTTTTCTCTCTAAACTGCGATTCATTCCAAGCACGTTGGTAATTGCAGAAGCCAACCCGTGTATCCGCTTGTCATTACAACTCATCCTCTGGAACCTAATCAACTGGCCGTGGGTTTGACCGACGGTTCCGTCAAGGTGATCGAGCCTCTGGAATCAGATGGACAATGGGGCACGACATTGCCAATTGTTATGGGATGCTGAGCGTCAGGACAAATTCGTCACCCACCACGAGCAACCATGCTACAGAGCCAATGCCAAGATGACCGTGCAGCCAATCCATTTCCTTTGTTCAACCTTATTGCTTGCTGTTGTAAGTCTGCAGTAGTTCACTCTCATATCTTGGATCTCGAACTGAGAAAATTCTGAGAAATTGCTCTCATTCTACAAGTTTGAGGATGTGATTCACATTTGGTTACCGCCATGGCACAGGTAGTAAGTAGTGTCCAGTCAATTAACAATGTGAAAGTAAATATTCAGAGATTGATGTTTAGATCTTTCAGTCTGAGAGCATTCGGTAATTACAGACTTATGTATAACATTGACAGGACAGAGAAGCAACATTCCTACGTAAGTTAACATTCCTACGTAAGTTTAACATTCCTGGAGAAGCAGAATTGGAAGCATCAGTCCTCCATATCCCTCCGTCTAGTGTGGTAAAAGGAGAACAATGTGAACAGCACACATTATACAGTGGACGTAAGCCAACGAATAAGAGCTGAAAAGAGTCCAATACTTCCATCTCCACCCTCTTCAACACACCATAGGTTTGATCGTGATCAACAGAACAAAACCTATCACCATTCTAGGACTCCCAACAAAACACGATGCTCCAACTGCTCAGATAATTTTTATTTACATTTTTCTAAAATATATGACATGCAAGGCGAAGGAACAAACTATTGAAGGATTTCAAAGATGATCGGTAAATTGTGTTGCAATTACAGGGCAGCTGGCAGTTCAGTCGTTAACAAGGCATCGATATGACTGATGCTTAACAGGTAGAATGAGAGAGGATGGCGCCAACCCTGTCTACAACATGCTCCCCAAACTCTATCAATGATGGCTCAAACATCATGATATTGCCACATCAATTCTCCCTTTAAAGGATCGACCTCCAACCAGAATGACAAATCTTAAATCTTACAAACGATGCAAAAAAGAATCAAGGAACCCGACCATGAAGCTGTGATGTCCCGACCACTCCATGTATAGCACATACAAGACTACACACACAAGAGACCGTGAAAGTAAGGTACACACCGCTACACCGAACCCTTTCTGTGATAACATGCAGGACAAAGAAACAGCAAAATACTTCATTGACCTATGTATCCGTCCGACCGACCATCAACTCCGACTCGGCTGCAATAAAAAGAACTGCCCCCATTAGATGTGACCCCAAAACCATCCAATAATAACCCCGTCGACCCTCTGCACCATCAGTCCAGAGACTCAGCGACCCAGGGCAGCTTGAGCACTGCTTTGATGCCCATACCCTTAGACTAGACTCAATAGGACCCACGACTCATGACTGACAGCGAGTCAGGGAATCCTAGCAACCAAGATAGAAGGAAACAAGTCAGTCACAAGTAGCGATAGCAGAGTCGCAAAATAGCCACTACATTGCCAACACAATCGATGCAAATGCAAGGGATAAAATTCAAGAAAGAAAATTTACCTCTAGCCAAACTTGAATCCACCAGAAGGCATGGGAGGAAGCTCACTTCCACCAAACTGCAAACCAGGCTGGGCAGCATCACTGGGTGTCGCCTCATCTTCTTCCTCCAACCAATAAGTTTCGAGAATTTTCACCGCCTTCTCATATATCTCAGTGTTATCATGAGACTGTAAGTTCTCAATCTTCTCTAAGCCTTCCACGTCCTCAATCATCTGGGCATAAACATTCACATCTCCAGTGTTACCGAGACTTTTCTCGGCTTCTCCAACCTTCAATATGTTCTCTAGACCTTCCAGACAGACCGTGACAATTCTAGGATCAGGGCAGATCAGAAGATCGCACAAGGGCTTGATGCAGCCTTGGCTGACTAGGAACCTATACAAAATATCACAATTCATCCTCAGAATTAATTGCGAAAAGGTACAGAATAAACTGGTCACATAACACGGATCTTGTTGCTCACTTGATTTGCTCATGCGAACCCCCAGAAGTTGCATTCGAGATTGCCCATGCAGCCTCTTTCTTTATATCAAACTCCGCATTTTGAAGAAGATGTATCATTGGGGCAAGAATATTTGCTTCGATGACAGCCTGACAATTTGTTCAGCAATTATACAGAGACAAATTCAATCGCAATCCAGATGCAATAAATCAGTAATACTAGATGCTGGGAAGAATAGAGTTAAAACAAACTAACCTGGATCTGATCCTTGTTGCCAGCAGTGATGTTTGAGATGGTCCAGCAAGCTTCCTTCTTAATACTCTTCTTGTAATTTCCAGTCAAAAGGTTTAAGAGACAAGGAAGTGCTTGATGGTTGATAATGCACTACAGAAAAAGGTAGAGATTAGTCATGAGACCGAGTTATTGCACATACATAATTCAAATATCTTAACTTCACTACCTGAGTTTGCATGTCATCTCCCGTAACAATATTTCCCACTGTCCGTAGGGCCGGTATCAACACTGAGGGAGACGTGTGACTATAACATGGAAAAGAAAAAACATTTGAGTAATAGGCAGGAGACACAGGATGATCGACTATTCTTTAGTAATATAATTAATGGGAGAAAAAGCTTTTTTATAGACAGATAAGAAACTTACAGTAGCAGTTCCACGAGTCGTGGACATACACCAGCTTCAATAACAGCTTGAATCTTATCATTTGTACCATCTGACAGGTACGATAGAGCCCAACAAGCATCCGTTAAGACCTCTTCGTCAGTTGAATGAATGAGGTGTGTAAGAGCTGGCAAAGCAGGCTTAACCTGTCATTATATGTCAGTTAGGTTATCATTCTGTAGGACATCAAAGAAGCAAGGAACACATTCACCAAAAACTTATGCCAAAGGAAAAAAAGGAGAAAAAAAAGCAACAAAATTAAGTATGAATTTAAAGCACATCAGTAATTTGCTCTGGAGATTTATCTGACAGGAAAATCAGTACTACAACATTCACTAACAAGCAAGCCAATGGATTTTTCAAGTCAGATAGGCTACATTCAGAAGAAAATTTTAATCTGTGTGCACTTCTATAAGATAGGATATCCTAAATGCAGAAAGGATCAAGAACACGAGTATAAACAATGACATCTCTGGAAGCAAAAATCCAATTTCACAAAATTGTTGTCGAAGTTCGGTAAGTATTGTACCATAAACAACACAATGGGTATTTGTTTCTGGATAACAGAACAGTATGAAAAACAAAATGAAGTGACACTGAAGCAACTACAGTATTCGCACAAATTCAGGCCCTTATCACAAGTAATGGACCAACCTGCTCAAAAGGAGGTTGTGGCTTTCCGCGACAGAAATTGGAAAGTGTCCAGGTAGCATTTCTCAGCATAGAAAGTTTAGCATGCTCATTCAATTGAGCAAGCAATGGGCCAAGAGCTCCACTAGACAAAACAAGGTCACGGCATTTGGGTGAATCACCGGCTACATTTCCAAGAGCCCAGACAGCCTGTGCACAAACAAACCATAGACCTCATGAAACTCTAGTTGACGGGGAGTAGAAAAAGAAGATCAAAAATTTATCCAATTATGAAATTCCTTTCCTGGCCATCTATTTAAATAATCAAAATAAGAAAGAATATAGAGATAGTAGAAAAAAAATATGAAAAGGAGAGAATGTGAATAGAACGAGACATGAAGATCACCTGCTCACGAACATCATCACTGGGAGAACCAAGAAGCTTCACAAAAATGGGCACAGCACCATGATCAATTACAACCTTAGTATTCTCCGATGTACCAGAAGCAATGTTCGTGAGAGCCCAAGCAGCTTCAAACTAGAAAGAAGCCCAACCAAACAAAGTTACATCTCATAAAACATGGCAAGAGAAGTTATGTCAACCAAGATTTTTCCTTTCCATCAAAGCACCTGAAGCTGAGGGAAGTCCTCTCTCATAAGGAACTCGACAAATCGAGGAACAACACCTGATTGAATCACTTCTTCAATAGGTGGGCTACGTTCTGACAGGGCACACCAAAATAGGGAAAACAGATCAACAAGACAGACAACGCCAAGGAAATCGTCATGAGGGGGAAAGCATGAGATAAAATAAACCCACACCTATAGAAAGCAGCTTTCGGAACTGCGTAGTAGCGTCAAGTTGCAATAATTTATCATTGCTCCATACGCCAGCAACCATGGAAGGGAGATTTTCCAGCTGTTGCGTGCATGACAATGAACAACAGAGAAAATGTTAATGTGATACACGGACAGAGATATACAAGCATCATACATGCCATTTAGATAACTTGGACAACTATCATGTAAAATAGAAACTCCTGAAATTGACATAGAGAAACAAAAAAGAATAAAATTGCACTAGAATCTTCGTATCAAATGTATCTTACCATTACTGAACTACAGAAATTGGTTTTTAGGGAGCAGAAGGAATAAAAGGATAGCATACAGACACATATGAACTACACAATACACTTTTTTCAATCCTGCAGCTGTATTCTCCAGTATATCAAAACTCAAACTCCACACAAAACAAAAGGCAAAATAGAGGTACTCCGAATTCCTTGAGAAAGAGGAGGGCAAATTATATAAGTGCGACACCTCAATCTAGTGCAACAGATCACAGATAAGATAAGGGGAAATGGACGGACCATCCAGTTCTAACATCTGACAAACAACAGCAGCAGACAATCCCAGTCTACTTCCTCCAGTTGAGAACCATCCGATCACAATCCAGGAACAAAAAATGAGCTAAATAACAGAAAATACGCCACAGGGCAAAGCGAAAACAGTAAAACAGAAGCAGTCCAAACATAGCCGAAAGAGATCCTCGCCCGGCACGAACTCCAGAAATAAAAGTAAACTCACAACAAGACCGATCGAGCAGACAACCGATCAGTCTCCCGATGAAAATCGAGGAATCGGATTTCGAACACCCACACCTTTTTCTCGACGGCGGAGGAGTAAAGGTTAGGGGAGAGCTGCTGCTGCTGGAGCTGAGGGGCCTGGAGGCCCTCGCGGCGCTTCTTGAGGAGGCTCTCCTCGCGGCGGCTCTTCCTGATCTCGACCATGCCGTCCTCCCTCCTCCGGCGCCCCTCATCGGCGTCGACAGCCACCTTGTACCTGTTCCTCCTCACCTCCGTCCTCGCGTTCGGCCGCAGCGACATCTTCTCCGGTCGATCGGGACGAAAAACTCAGCAAATCGAGAGGGACGGGGAACAGAGGGCGGAGAGAAAGAGTTAGGGTTTTTGAGAGAGCGAAGCCAAGGGGGAAAGGGCAGAGCACGATGAAATTAAAAGAAATTCGGGGGGGGGGGGGCGGGGGGGGCGCGCAGGAGAGAGGGGGAGGGGGCATGATCGTCAATTCCCATAGTCCAATATTCTGGCGCCCTGGAGTCTGTGACTGGGACTGACTGAGCTGTATCTGCCCCCCGGGGGGGCCCAGTTGACCCGACCCGCCGACCCGACCCACCCGACCCGATAATCGGGTTCGATAAACTTCACTTTTTCATAGTTGAATGAAGTAACAGAGACAGATAGATACTCAACCTAGAGACCAGGTTATCGTCACCATGATCGTATTCGTTTTGCAATTTACAAAACACGGTTACAACCTATTGTCACAGGGAAAAGGGAATAAAAGAACTTCTGAGGGAAAAGGGGCCGATCCTGAGAAGCCCATTTAGGGCCCAACAAGCTCGTCCCGACCACCTACGGCCCGGCCCAATATGATCTTACTGACAAGTGGCCGTTTGTTATTTTAATTTCCTAATGACGCCGCGACCGTCCCCAGTCCTACTCCTAATTCCTATGCAACCGGGACATCGGGCTAATTGAACCGGATCCATTAGAAGCTGATCATCAGAAGAGTGCATCGTCACTTCCGTGAGGATGAGGAGGTGGAGGAGGAAGTTGTTCTACCACTTTGTAGTCCATGTTCGTCAACGTCGCGCCCAGTGTGTCAAGGGAAGTCAAGCTTGACCGGTTCGAATTCATTCCTTGCCCAACGCCGTGGGGAGTCGGCCAACCCGTCCATGTGGGGCATGATGAACTACTGCCTGCCTGGCATTGCCAGGGCTTATCTTGTAACACACACTCCATCAATGCAGCCCCAGCAGCATTGTAACCTTCTCCCTGGAAGAAATTGTCGGCTTTTCGGGGGTCGAGAGCACCGAACGGTGGGATGATCTTCGATGATTGCCAATTCTCCTGACAAGGGTATCCTGTGGCCCCGTAGTTGTACGTTGTGGGCAATACGATTGGTGCTGGGGCTACTCCATAGTGGCCTGGATTGGAATGTGTGGAACCACGATGAAGGCGGAAAATCAACAGACTGGGAATACAAATTGAAAGATACCGGTTGGGTCCACGGCTGAGATTTGGTCCTTTTACCTTGATGCACAACGGGGAAACCATTCGAGGGGTCATCCTGCCGGATATTCAGGGCACAAGCTGCTGCATTGTCCACCAGCAACCACTCATCCCTTTTCTTGTGCGCCTCGGACTTTAAGCTTTCGACAATTCCCTGCCGATAATGAAAAAGCGGATATGATCGAATGTTGTCGATGAGCAAAAGAATTAAGATGGCTGCAGTTGCTTGTAATGAGATAGATACCTTCTGATGCAGGGTCAAGTTTTCCGTTGCTACAAAGTTACTACCGCCAAAGGAGGCACCGATGGCTCTGTAAATGGAATTGAAAAACAGGACGACGTTTTCGGACACAAAGTTGCAGGAATAGAACTTGCTGTCATCCACAACACAATCTTTGGCATGATTCATGATCGCGTTCCAACTCTTCGTGCTTACCCCAGGGCCAAGAATCTGTGATTTTCACCAGATAAAGTCAAGAACATGGATCATGTGCTGCAAACTGTTCAGGTCAAAAGGAGGAAACGGGCTTATGAGTCCACTAACTCTTTTCAAGGTGGATGGATCGGCTTCGTATTGCTGGAGGAAATCAATCACAGTCACTATTCCATGCGAACGGAGACGGTCATGAAGGGGACCGTCTTTTCTGATATGCTCCAATCGCCACACGTCATCGTGTGGAAAGGGAGGATGCCTTTTCTTGAGCTCTGCATCAGAAAGCTGTTTGCGTGAGCTATGAACACGCCGTCATGACGAAAAATTATTGATTTCACGTCTTACTCTCTCCACGGTGATCCTTCACGCTGAAGGGATTACTCACGGCTTCCTTGACTCTGGTCTCAGTCTGCATGTTCCGCGTGACTCTGGCACCAAGCCGGAAAGTCTTATTTCGAGTCCAGCTGGAATTGTCGGTGAACATCACAGTTCCTAGTTCACCAACTCCTCCCGTCAAAATCACGTTGGTATCCCCCATTAGCAATGGCCTCCTACCTTCCCTCTCCCTCATGACACTCTGATCAAACTCATCTGCTGTCCAATCCTCCCGTTCGTCGCTGGAGGAAAATTCACTACATAGGACAACTAGCTCGACCTTTAACGAAGATAAGGGGCCGCTGATGACTCTCTCACCAGTAACACAATCTACTAGAACTATCTGAAGAGGGGTCCCGCAGACTGTTTCTATGGGGCTCCCATGATATAAAGTACGCAGAATCTCGCCCACAAACTTTAGTTCTACATGACATATTCCAGAGCCCCCTGACAGGTTTAAGGAAGGACTGCAAGAAATGTAATCCCCTAATAAGAAACAACCAAATCGAAGAGGCGACACCGTGACACAGGGAAATGGACTGACCTCACGGAAGGGTTCAAGTAGAGGGGGAGTACGCGGCTCATAGCCTCGCTAACCTGCTTGACAAACATCGACATTCAGAAATGGCCACAAAATTCACTAGTTGGAACAGAGAATAAGCAGGCAGACTCACCGCATCACGTACAGACGCCTCCATCAACGGTTGTAGCTGGGAGATCAACGCCTCCACTGAGATACCCCCAAAGATGGTCCTGCGATAGCTGCAAGGGATAAAAAAAAAGGGCACCCTGTCAGCGCATTTAGTTACAGTACGAGGGCGTGATCTCCAGAAACGTGAGAAGAAAGGGAAGAAATGAAATCCTCGAAGCGAGCTACTTGGCCGCAGGATGTGGCTGGCGCTCTCGGGCAGAGACCCCCAAGCGGTCAGAAGTACCTTCCTCCGGAGTTCCCCTGGCCTTATTCACCATGGCTTATATTGTCACAGAAACAAGACTACAGAACACAGAGAGTGGGGGAGGGGGAGACGGCGCGATATTTGTATGCGGAAAGAATAGAGACAAGGAAAGGAGGGAGGCGCATTTACGGTGAATCTTCCCCGCAGGAATTAGCTCAAACGATCAGGAAAATGTTAAAGAAAGGTCAAGGAGAGTTGGAAGAATCTTCAGTTGATGTGGACAGAAATCCAACACAAGACACGAACGCAGAACAATTCCTCATCCTCCTCCTCCTCTCACCACCACCAGCTGAGCGGAACTGAACCGAATTCGATCGAAATGTGGACAGGTCTGGGCTAATAGGAACAACAAGAAATCAACGTCGCGGCGGGACCCGTGACGACGATCAGACAAAACAAAACACTTAGCCGCCAACGCGTAGATGGGAAGTTACCGGAGAAAAGCAGGGACAGAGTTGGGTGGTCAAGAGAAGAAGTCAGAAACTTGCTTCCCAATCTTTTCTTGGGTGGTGTCGGTGGAATAGTTACATCACTCGAGCTGGGAAGTATTAGTTTAGTTTAGTTTGGAGACACCTCCGAGGGAGAGAGCCCGTGGACACGTTCATCCCCGTCCCTCTAATGAAACGTGGGGGATTGTCTGTCTGGTCCTTGATTGAGCCGGAAAGTCAGATTCAGAGCCGGTTTCTTGTGTGGACGCTGCTTGCCTTGCTTATTTTTTCTTAATCCAAAAAATTAAACATGTGATTATTTTGATTTATAAATAAATAAAAATTTACAAAAGTGTTTTAAAAAAGTAGGAGGCTCCATGCAATGACAAAGTGTTGGCTTGCAGTGTTAGGTGTGTACTAACGGTAGGAATTCATTGCAGGTAGGAAGTGTGAAAAATAGGAAGGACACGACCGGAGTAATCGGGGATGTCGGGCGCGCGACAAAAGGGCTGTCAAAATCATCGTATCATAGGATTGCGTGGAGAAAATAAACGGGGCTTCCACTTTAAAAAAAAGGAAAAGAAATTCCTGAATCGTCGGGGCCGAAAAGAGAAAAGAACGAGAGAAAGGACCAGGAAACTACCAAACAATTAACAAATTAAAAGAAAGCGACAATAATGTTATTTTTTTAGGCCACCCATGCAAATATTTCATAACATCTCCAACGCTTTCCCCTGCTCTTTCCAGTAAAGACTTTTGCTTCTCATGGCACGAAGCTAAATCGTTTCCCAAGCAAATTCACCTGTAGAAATCTGAGCTAGCCGAGATCTGGGCATGGATCGAATTCGATAGAAACCCCGTAAGGCGTAAGGTGCCGTTGTATCTGCAGAGGGGGGGGGGGCTTCGGCCAGAGATAATCTAATTGAGTTCCGTAGCCAAGGGTTAGGAAGAACTCCGCCAATCAACAGCTAACAATGTTGTCATCTCTCAATGATCCTCCTCCGGTTCCTGAAATTATCGTCGTCCCCCCCACCCCGTTCTTCGTAGTTCTTAGACCGGGGAGGGCTTCTTGGCCTACCTCCTGTTCTCCTCCCTTGGCTGAAATCACGGTCCCCGCCGCCTCGGTTGTCGTAGTTGCTAAACCTGGGAGAACTTCTCGGCCTACCTTCCATTCTCCTCCCACGGTATCCATCCCCCTCTCTGTTGAAATCGGATCGAAGAATTCGATCAGAATTGCCATCCAGGGAACCTGACCTTCTATTGCCCTTGCCGTTGGACCTGAATCGCTTGGTAGAATCTCGGCCACTAGAATCGCCCGCTCTTCGACTAAAGTCGCTTTTCATTCTTCTACGAGGATTCAAATCATCTTCGGATTCTGAATCATCAGATAAAGAGCCCTTCCTCCCAGACATTTTATTTCCTCTGCTTTTATTTCTGTGTGAGACAACAAACTCCTCGTCGGAATCATCAGAATCTGAACCCAGACCAAAGTCCTCGTCTGAGCCATGACTTAGTCGCCTGGATCGATACGAACTTCTGTTCCTATTTCTAAGTCCAGTGTCAGAAACATGGCTAGACCGAAAGTTGCCTCGGGCAGAAGGCTCCTCGTCATCCCACGACCAATAGCTTTCATCTTCATCAGAACCTTCAGAAGCTCTCCTCTGTTTCCAAGATTCATTTGTAAGTGGTCTCCTACGGTTTTGAGCAAGTAATTCACTTTCACTGTCAGATCCTTCGTCTTTAATCTTGGCCCTTGACAAATCCCTAAAGGAGGGATTCTGGATAGGCTGAGAAGCGCCTTTATCAACCTCATAGCTGTCCACATCATCCTCTTCATCATCGAAATCGTTAAAACCCAGATGAGATCCATCTTTAGAATTGAGATATTCACCATTACCAACAGCTGAGAATCTGTTACCCTGTCTAACATCTTCGCGTCCCAAATGATTATCCCCTAGGTTTTGGCGAGGACTTTTATCAAGGGATGAAGAGTCTGCGTACTCGAACGCAGCAACATCTGCCCCATCCGATTCATCATCATCAAAGTCAAAGTTCCAGGCATTAGACACGTCCAGCCGACGAGCATTTCTCTCCAGCCTTGAACCATGATTTTGTTGTTTCTCTTGTAGTCTGTCTTCCATGTACTGGTCAGGAGGCCGCTTACACTCGCAGTGGAAGCAGGCCATATTTCTCCTGTAATTTAAGAAGTTACACCTGCCAGTGTGGAGAAAGAGCAGAAAATAATCAGCATGGGCAGGCGAGGGGACACTGTTGAGATGCAACGTATCAGTTAATCGTGAACCGGAAATGCAAGTAGCTGATGCCTCTTACTCTGCAGCTGAAAAAAACTAAAACTTCACTAGAGTTCAAAAATTGAAAAAAGGCTTTAGCAATTGCAATGCAAACTCGCTAAAGTCGGATCGGTCACAGAAACTATCATGCAATTTGTGGGAAACGTACTCAGGACATTCCCATTCTCCTGGAAGAAGCTGTCTCTTTGGGCGCTTAGCATCACATTGGAGGCAAACTACATTTTTAGCAAAGTTCATGAACTCGCATCTGAAAAAGATATCACAAAAGTTGCATTAGCAATACAACAAATAAATAAATTAACTGCAACCAGGAAGCATTTGCAACGGCGTCAACAATGCATTAAAGCCGACTATTACTCCCAGGTCCTGCCTAACAGCAACTCCTACAAAGCTGGAAGAAAAGCCCATGCATTTTATCTCTCGGTGCAAGAAAATTAGATAGCAGAGTGGCAATAATAACCAGATCAAACACTTCCTATGAGAACATCGACCAGTTTAGCATAAATTTTGCACATAACACATAACTGAGAATTTCAGCATATGGCAACTTGGTAGACATAAATTCAAAATATCTTTCAAATAATGCACACATCAAAGTAATGATGACATACTTAGTACATAACCAGTCCCCTTTCTTCATTTCAATGTCATCCCGGCCAACCCTTCTCTTGGGAGGAGGAGGGGGCTGCTTCACCTTTGGGGGAGGCTTTTTAATGATTGGAGGAGGTAGACTAGGGTCTATAGGAACTGCACTTAGCTTGGAAATATCATGAAGCAACTTCCTTACAACAGTTTTCACCCTCTTCTCTTTTAGAATGGATTTATTAACAAGAGTCCCATGCTGATGATCAAGACCAAATGCAAGTAGAACTCTCATGACATCAACTGTCCTGGCCTCATCCTCCTTTTCGGGCACAAGATATGCTTTGTCACAAGTACTCCTAAGATGACATGAACTGCAGACCTAAAAAGGTAACAAAAATGTATCTCATTGTAAAACTTGAAAGGAAATCTATCAAACAGCAAGGGGATTATGAAACCAATTATCCAGCTAAGTCATACACACCCATATTGAGTTTCTCATATTTACAATGAATATTCAATAGATAAGATAAGACCACCCACACCAGAGCTACTATTTTGTTCTAACCCTTCAATTCTTCCATTTATCCAAAATTTTTGTTCCACCACCAAGAGAGAGTTTGGATTAGCTGATAACTTAAGAAAAACAAGTTGCCTAGTTCATTAGTGCAAGAATTGGTAAGACAAAAAAACGAATAACATCAAGTTTCCTAAAGCATTAGTGAAAGAATTGGTAAGGAAAAAAAACGAATAACATCAAGGAATGCTGTGATCATACTTATGGCTCAAAATTAGACTTCAGAATTGGGCAAGGAAGTTCAAAGAAAGTAAACTGTCTGATTCTTTTCTATCAAAAACAAAATAATGAATGTTTAAACCACTCGGAATACTGAACAATAAGCATGCAAACTCAAAATGAAAGAAGATCAACTGATTCTTTTATATCAGAAACAAAACAATGATTGTTTGTAAATATTTTGATAGTATTTGGAAATCACTTGGAATATTGAACAATAAGCATGCAAATTCGAAATGAAAGAAGATCTGCATTGATGTGCTTCATCCATGGAGAGACCGGGAAAGATAGAAGAGAGAAGACAATTTAGTTGAACATGTAATTCTTACATCTCCTTCATCAAGGTGCACAAGTTTTCTCAACAGTTTAGCTGAGAACGACACCCTCTTGTCAGTGGTTGGGCATCCATAACCAACTAGAATTTGAATGTCCTGTTTCGACAACGACCTGGCATAGAATTTTATTTGCTTTCAAACACTATGATTGTAAATGTAGTGAATAAGCGAAGAAAAGAATGAGGAAATAATCTCAGATTTGACGATCTTCATTATTCACGAAGATTGGCCGAAGTTGCACCTTTGCCTTCCATGTAAAAGAACCAAAAAGTAATTGTTGATGTTGGAAATTCAAGTTAGTGGAAAAAAAACAGATATCAGCCCGAATCTTTCTGCCACTCTTCGATTTATATGCTAGTTTACAAGCTACACAAACAACGAGAATTCTCAAAGATGATGCAACTATCCATTCATGATATAAAGGATTGTTTGGTTTGCAAGAAGATAACTCCCATGCCCAAAAGGAATATCTCGAGGAAATTTTATGGTCCCAAAAGCTATGCTTGACCCTCATATTAACAAATTTTTGTTACAGAAACAGCAGAAGTTTTCACAATGATCTAAAGATCCCTTTACAGTAGCACGCAATACATTGCATCTGTCTTTAATTTAAACCAAAAACAAGTCCTTAAGGTCCATTCAATGGACCAGACACAAGCATTGTAGACATCTAAACAAATGGTCTGGCCAATTAACATATCGGAAAACATGGAAACATCTAGTGAAAACGACATCAACAGGTAGACAATAAGCTAAGAGAACTCGCGGGCACAAACCATAAACAACTCACCTCAATATATCAAATCGGTCCTTTCCAAAATTCAGGCAGGCATTCTGCACCGCCTTAACATCTGTTCCAATGTGGACGACTCCGCCTGACTCACTGCCCTCGTTTCCGTCTGCAAAGCCTAACTCTCTAGCCATCTTATCCTCATCCTTCCTCTTTTGATCAAAGTAATTCCCCTCCACCAACCTCTCCATCAACTCCACCCACTCCTTCCAAGGGTGAACTATCTCTACCAACTTCCCGCTCCCCCTCACACCACTCTCCCCGCCACCTACATCCGAAGCAACACCATATCTCTCCTCTGCGGCAGCCCTCGACCTCATGTCGACATCGCCGTCGAGAAGAGGGCCTTCTCGACTCGCCGCTGGGGCATCTCCCGGGGATGCAGCCGCCTTCGATTCCCTCCAGCTGCGTATTCGCTGCAGTGCTTCATCCCGCATCGAGAACTCGCGCTCACGGGACTTCTCGAGGGCGTCAATCTGTTCGAAGACAAAGCTGAGCCGCGCCGAGAGGTTCGACGGCTTCGGCGTCTCAGCAGCAGGTTCGGCACTCGTGGAAAAACGGTTGCATAAGGCTAAAGGAACGAGCAGTCGCGGCGAATTTCGGTAGAACCGGTTGAGAAAGAAGAGCGACTGTGACATCCTTCAGCACCCTACGGCCGGCGTTGGC
This sequence comes from Melastoma dodecandrum, assembly GCA_029817715.1. Lineage (NCBI taxonomy): Eukaryota > Viridiplantae > Streptophyta > Magnoliopsida > Myrtales > Melastomataceae > Melastoma > Melastoma dodecandrum. Next base: position 5,051,210 of record JARUPY010000606.1, read on the forward strand.
GGCGGCGGCGGTCTTTATGGAGGAGAAGGGTTCGGTGCGATTTGGGATGAACTAAACTGGACTTGGCCCATTCATGAAATTGGGCCTGTATGGGCTTAATCTCTACTTGTGGGGCCTGTAGAGTACAGAAGAGGGGAATGACAGTGTACGGTGGAGTACGAACGATGTACGTTTGGTGAGGCGTGAGAGTCAACGGCGTGCTTGCAAGCAGTGGTTTCTTGGGCAGGCGATTGCGCGATGCGCTGACTCATAGAAGTTCATTTCTCATATTTTTTCGTGTGGCAAAGTTTCGTTCTCTTCAACATCAGGTTCACGGTGCACTTCAGAGTTCACCTCTGCCTGGTTCTGCTGCATATGTCATAGAATGTCAATATATCTGCTCCCCATGTTCGGAACTCACTGTGAAGGATTAGTCATCTGATGATATCTGCTCTTCGTCGTTCTCTAAAGGATAACCCTGCAGATTTGGAGCATGCAAAGGACCATGCTGTACATTTATTTGTTGACATGGTACAGGGATCTGCTGATCATGATCCCAGAATTGTTGTGAAGGTGGAAGAAGTGTTTCGCGTTGGGATAGAAAACCTTGAGAATGTTTTGCAATATTCGGATAAGGCAAACCACGGTGCATTAGCTTTTCTCGAGCAATATCTAGTTATGCCACTAGAGTCCTAGCAATACATGGCTGCAGTCACCCTTTCGGAACACTTTGCTATTAGTAAATTAGTGGGAATATTTTCTGCTTTCGATGATGGAGGAAAAACAATTCTGGCCAGCAGAGTTGTGGGCAGAATTTATGGGCAAAACAATGTCAAGTGTACTCAGTGCAAGAAATATACGCAAATAGGAAAATGCTGAACTTTGCCTACCGGATCATAAAACAAAACAATCTTCAGGAAGAATTTGCTCTTGCATATGATCAATGCAAAGAAAGGAGGCAGTGCTTTCTTACGTCGACCTTAAAAGTCTAAGGCGGTAAGATAAACTCTTGTATGTGGCAATACTTCTGTTCTTCTACCCTTGCAGGGATTGACTGGATGCTTCTGCAGTTCCCTAAAAAAGCTAGCTGATAAAGAGATCCTGGGATATTGCAGAACACAAGGCTAAGGTTGATAAACGCCTTATAGAATTCCTGTTACTTTACAAACAGCTTTAATATTTCTGTTCTTTCTGTCTGTTTGTGCCGAAGTCGTAGTGTTCCTCTTTATCTTGATCGAATACTGGTAATTGTATTGGCAAAAGAACATTCTCTTCTCATTTTATTTATAATTAAGAGATAATATTCTATGTAACGTTTTTATTTGCTGCTTGACGAGGCGCTAATTGTCCTGTTTATCAGCTTATATGGACAGGGACAGATCATCCGCGGCGTAAGTAATTAACTATGGCAGGACAAGAAACCTTCCACATTTAGCAGGTATGGGATGCTATGAACGTTGGATGCATGGTTGGATTATTAAATATAGGCACCCCAACAGAAAAAACCGTCATATCCTCCAATTTTTCGTCCTAAAATGTTATTCCTCGCGGGGATTCGAAAGAGGGCCTAACGTGAGGGAGGGAGGGAGGGAGACGGACAGGAGGGGCCAAAGGGGGATGGAACAGTTCTCGGCCACGTCCCGTTCCTATGGGGTGGATGTGACGGCCGTGAAGGATTCCAACACGAATGGTAACCACATGTTTGTCGGGAAGTCTCGGCCGCCGCCCCTTGATCTGGCCCGGGTTCCCGCCAAGGACGTGATCACGGCGGGGACAACGAAGAAGAAGAAGAACAAGAAGGCGACGACGTCATTGTTCTTGTCGGCGGCGCTGTGGACGGATCCGGAGATGAAGAGGAAGAGGAGGGTGGCAAAGTATAAGATGTACTCCGCGGAAGGTAAGATCAAGGCCTCTATTAAGAAAGGGATCCGCTGGATCAAGCGCAAATGCTCCAGAATTGTCCATGGCTTCTAAATGCAAACGCCAAAGCATAAAAGCAAATGATCTCTTGATTCCTTTTTTCTTCTGAGAGGAGGCGTTCAATCCAACATTGATCCCCGTTATCTAATTTAGAACCTTTTTATTCTTTCGTCTGTGGAGAGTTCTTATTATCGCGACGTTAGATCGGTTTCTTCTGTATTTTTGGTGAAGACCGTAACGTTTCCTGCTCCGGCGCAAACACTATTTGTTCTTGTGCTTCTTACGAGGGATCTTAGACGACGACAGCGGACGGATGATGCCTCTGTTTGGGGCGCCATCCGCATGCGACATCGCTCGGCCAAATGCAAAGCTCAACCAAATGAGCATAAATAAATCGTAGTGTTAAAAAATAGCCAAATCATCAAATATATCCTGTACTTAGTACCTTTTTTCTAATTTATCTTATACATTGAAAAATATCATCACATAACCTAAATTTTATACGTTAGATAACCTCTGTCAGTTGCAAATACTAACGGAAAAATACGTGACACCGGCGCGGCAACTAACTCCGGATACACCATTTGAAAGATAATAAGGCAAAACCTTTTGTCATTCTAATCTGGAATTCTGATGTTGCATATTTAATTTTACTTCAAGAGATCCGTTTGAATACTGTCAATTGCAGCTGAACTTTTACAGGAAATCTGTTATCTGTTTGTGTTTTAGAAAGGAAGGAGTGTTTCATCGTAATCCACAGGAGAGCAGGATATGTTTAAGTGGCTATGAAAAAGAAAGTTTCCGGCTCGCAACGACGAGAGAGTGAGTTTTCCTACTCAAGCTGTTCTTCATTCAGGACAGAGTTCGACTTAAAGCATTATGTTTCCTGTTCCATGACCTCAAATGGTTTGAGAAATTGGGAACTTGCCTACATCGAGGACATAATCGGCTATGTTGGGTCAATATTGCTAGAAGTATTACGAACACCGAGGAATGAGTGCAAGATTATGTCTCATTATGGAGAGCTGGACGATCAGATGGACAGGACGGGCAAGTACGAGCATAAGAGTAAGGATAGGTGTTAGCTCCTCTTCGATTGTTCAGCTGAACATGTGGATTCTAGGTTTATGTTTACAAAGAAGATTTGCGTTAGTTGTCTTCTCCCAGCAGGCGCTCTCATCTGGCCATTCCTCTTGTCTGCAGATCCTATCAACTGCTTTTACAGAGATCAGAGACTGCATGTCACATTGAGCAGCGCAGATCTTGTACAGTTGGACGATTTCTTCCTACAGTTGAAGCTAATGTGTTCGAAAATCTAGTAAAATCCAGCACTTTGAGATCACAAACCCCACAGAGCCCAAAGAATGGAGCTGTTGAACTTTTCTTCAACACATGCCTCCCCATCACTCCCCACGACAATATTTTCCCAGCAAAATAAACAGAACGGCCTAAGGTGGCTTCAATATAGGTGAACAATGCGTGCTATGATCTTTCTACTCCACAAGGCATGCTCGCCCATGAAGGAATCGGTGCCTGAATCTTTATCGGCAACCTGGTTATAGGGTGCTCGAAGGACAAGCATTCAGCATGGAGCAAATGGAATTCAAAAGCCTTGCCTTCCCACTCGTGCATACCCTCGTACTTCACATCACCAATCAAAGGGATTCCTAGATACTGACAATGCAGCCGGATCTGATGCGTTCTCCCACTTTTAGGAAATGCTCTCACCAAGACCTCGACTTTTGCTTCAGTACCATCCAGAACTGACTTTGATTCCTCTTCGACAACCATAATCTCTTGATCGTCGTCAGTATTTCGGGGAGAAGGAACCTTGATGAAGCTCCCTTCTCTAATGGACAAAACTCGGAAAGATGTCTCCATGTTGCGCACAAGGGAACCACCGGGCAATGCTCTTCCCACGTCTGATGTTGCATATACCCGCCAAGCTCCAAACTTTGACCTGCCGTGACCTGATCGAATTGTGATTCTATCCCATTTTGGCGCAACGCCAACACAGAGAGCTAAGTATGATTTCACCACCATATGCTCCGTAAATGCTCTAACAAGCTTAGCAGCGACTTTATGCGATTTAGTAATGAGTAGAACACCACTAGTGTCTCGATCAAGCCGGTTGGCAAGGTGGAGCTCCAGCGATGCATCGGTTCTCCCTTAACAACAGAAAAATGACAAGCAGTCAATAGCAGGAATGAATAACAGCAAATTCATAAGGTGTTGGAGCATGAACCAAGGAGGCGAAGCTCCATATTACTGGCGGCAAGCAATCTCAAATCTCAATGAAGGTTAAACAAAACCATATCCAGAAATTACTACAGCAACCAAGTTAAGCCTTTAACCCTCTCAAAAGAAGGCTTAACTAAGCAGAGTCTGCTTCAAAAAGATAGTGCATTTGAGCTGTTTGTCTAGTTTAGATTGGGGAGGGGGGGGGGGGGGAACTTCCACACTGTCCACACCGACAAAGCTCCTCTACCCGGACTGTGCGAACTCAGTCATCAGCAATTCGGAGGAGGGATCACACCACAATACATTTTCCTCCCAAACTTTTGAAGTCTATCAGACCCGACGCCACGCAGGCAATAACAGTCGACCCCACTCGGCGAAAGAAAGACGAGATAGTCGACAAAAACCCTAAAACAACAGCATTTTTACCATCCTCCAATCGGCCAGTGGTAAGAAGGCGACGCACGGAGTTCAAGACGTTCTCGCAGTAAACCCCCTGAGGCTTATTCACGACAAGAAGCCACTCGTCCTCGTACACAACGTCGCCTTCGGAGATCTCGAGGATGTCCGACCTCGAAGTTGCCGACATCGCCCTCGAAAGCTCTATCTGCTTGGACGCCGCCGGTAATGGAGGGGAGAGCGGCTTCGGATAATCCCGGGGCTGGCAGGGAACACTCTCCGGAAGCGGAGGGGAGGTCGACATGGAGACCACCGGCGGCGGAAGGGAGAGAGGCCGTACAAAGCGGTGCGTTTTGAGGGAGTTCATGGCACGGACCTGTGTTGGGGTCCGACCCGAACATAACACTCGACTTGTACGGATTTTCCGTTGACTTTTAAAAAAAATTCGTGAAAAATTATACGAATTTCGTAAATTACCCGAAAACAGTCGAATGGTCGCGTTTTGAAAACATGCTTCTCAAATAACAAAGATGGCGGGTTTAACCCGCCTTTCGTGTAAAATGGCCTACCCCTCCAAAACTTAAAAAGAGAGTGTTTCGGGAGGCGGGTTCTAGCTGAGTTAGTCAAAGTAATTCCTTAATTTGCGAAAGGTCTTGGGTTCGATTACTATTAAGATGAAAAATTTTTAGTTTTTTGAAAATAAATTATTCAAAGTTGATGCTATTAGGATTCGAACCCAGGGGAGGGTTAAACCTGCCCTTTATTTACTTATTAAAGGGGCGGGTTTTGAAAGACTCTTTTTTTTTAAGTGAAACCCACCGCTGCCATTTTATACGAAGGACGGGTTTTCAAAACCCGTCCTCTTTGTTATTTGGAAGATGTGTTTTCAAAAGGTGCTCCCTCGACGGGATTCGAGTAATTTTAGAAACTTGGACCGTTTTTTGCAAATTTTTTTAGAAACCAACGGTACATCCGTACAAACCTCAACGCTCGACTTAAAAATCTCACTAATCCTCTCTTTTCGGGAGACCATCCTCATTTCTGCCCAGACGAGAGCCGTCTGCGGCAGAAGAGGCCATGTGGATGTGCATTCTTTTCAACTTGACTGAGTAGCTTATTGTATATTTCCTTCATTAAGAGGATAAATTATTAGGTAGGGCGGCGTAGCGTATACCCGAGTTTATACGACTAATAGTGACACAAATCAATTTGTAAACTCATCATACTCAGCTTTAACGATTCGTTGAATTTCGCAGGACAGATCGGGGAACTTTGTCGAGTTAATCAAACAAAATTGTATCAAATTCTACTATTGCAAGTTCATTGAGGATTAACAACGAGTGCCTGGCAATGGTGAACCAGGATAACAGCCAAAAGATCAAGCCAGCAAACATCCCGGCGTCCTTTATCCGGATCGGCTATTGGAAGGCACTGCTACTATAAGCCTCTGATATCAATGTTTGTCACCACGAACTCTGGTTATGATCCAAAGTTTGATAAAAAAAAAAATATATTTGCAGTTAACTGCGAACCATATAGTGACCAAGTGGCACTACACGAGACAGACATTCATTTGGGAGATTTCGGATGGCGGGAGGTTGAAGAAGATGATGATAAAGTGGTCGGATATTCGGGCATTGCGAGCTACAGCGACTAAGAGAGCTCAAACTTGAGGTAATATCTTCTGTAATAACCTTGCGATCGGCCCATGACTAACCCTTGTTTCTATTTGGATGGGCAGCCGAGCAAGCAACCAGAATTCTGAAAGTAGTGCAGAGATCAGCTGGGGCGCCATACTGCCTGGGAGAAAACTGAGGATTTCACCGAAGGTAGGGCCAGTACCTACAGGTTCGTGCTCTGAGTCAACTCCCCTCCCTTCCCTTGCAAGTTTAGTTCATTAGGGCTGCTCGTTTGCAAGGGAATGACAGCAGTGTTTTTAGTTTTTTGCTCTCTTATTCTTTTGGTTGCCCCAAAAGCTTGGATGGTTGTGTTCTGTATGATTTTTACCGTTAAGGAATGGATGAATCCTGGTTTGGTATGCTGTTACAGTTGTTGCAGAGGAATATGTGCGGATTCAATTAAATGCATGTTTAGCTGTTTGTGCACTAAACAGAAGTGCGTTCATAGTTTTTTTTGTTGCCTGCCCAACATTCGAAGCTTTGTCCCCACTAATCCGGGTAGCGCATTTGGCTTTGGTGGGTGAGGCTCCCGACAAAGGTGGCTGCATGAGATAGGTTTTGAACCCGAGACCTTCTTAAGCAAATCCAAGCCGCTTACCGCTTGGACCAACCCCTTGTCAGTGCATTCGTAGCTCCGTTTGTATGATTATTGATGAAATTACAACATTGTGCTATAACCGGAAGTTATTCTAAGGTATTTACAAGATACTGATGACATGTCAGATCTTTTGGGTATAATCCATTTTTGCGAAAAAGAGAATATTTTGAGGTGTTCTTTGATTATGTGTTTGTTTATCATCTTACTGTTAGCATAACTTAGCTAGTTTCTTGCCTAAGCACTCGACCGCTTGCCCTGGGTTATGTGTACGAGAGACAAAGAAAGGCTGTAGCTGGCTGTTCTGTCTTTGGTGGATCATGATTACAGGTCCTGCATTAGCTTAATGAGCTGGTAGTTTTTAAGAGTTTCAGATTATGCTACTTGAAACTGAAAACAAAAGCTTACATTTCAGAAATCCCCGTTGCCGATGAAGAAGCAATCATCTGATGGCATGGGAAGTGATGAACTTAGGGATGGTGTTATCGTTGAGGTAAGCAGTGACAATGTAATTAAGGAGGGGACTCTTGTCAAGGTTAGCAGCAACGAGGATGGATTGAATGGTGCTTGGTTTTCAGGGGTGGTTGTTGAAGTACTGTCTGAGGGGAAATACCTCGTGAAGTATAGTAGCCTTAGGGCAGATGATGACCAGATGTTCTTGAGAGAGGAAATCGATGCACTACACATTCGTCCAAATCCACCAAAGATTGCGGTTTCAGGTCGCTTCAAAGTACTTGACGAAGTTGATGCTTTCTTTAATGATGGCTGGTGGGTTGGCATAATTGCCAAGTTACTCGAGGACTCGAAATATGTAATATACTTTAGGGGTAGCGAAGAAGAACTTGAGTTTAAGCACTCAGACTGGAGAGGAAGCATCAAGAATGGATTAATGGGAAGTGGTTTTCGGCTTCACAGGTATGAGAATGCAATTTTTTATTTCTGTAGGAATAAGGAGGAAAGGCAATCATGCAAAATAACTACTCTTCTTTGTAAATTTATAGTAGTTGTATAAACATGCAGCATTCAATTCAGGCGTCACATGAAAGGCAAAGGACCAACCTGCAATCTGACATAAACCTCGTATAAACCCCAAAGGTCTTATATATATATATATTTTTTTTGGTGGAGTTAACACCAAAGGTTGAAACGTTTGGGTCGTCAGGCCGCCATCGCCCTTTGCCCAGCCGAGCTAATTCCAACGCCATCATATTTCCCCAACTCCACGACGACTCCATCCACAAGTGGTCGGATTTCGGCTCCTTTTGAATTCCACTACTGGCGGTCCGGCTCCAATGACTATTCAGCTCCTTGCTCGGAAGTTCCTTCGTCCAGTGCCGTTCAAGCAGGTCCCGTCCCGTTACCCAGTTCAATCTTCCCCCAATCTTATTTGTTACCGACCTGAACTTGCGATTTCGGGCGACGGGTATCGAACAAAGCGATGAGTAGTTCTGGGTTGGTGTTGTATTGGCTTTCTCTTAGCTGAGAGGTTTGGGATCATCGAAAACGTATGATGATGTATCAGGTGGAAATGGGTAGCAATCCGTGGACTGGTAGAGTGTTGGAGCTCATTAATGAGTCCATTCCAACCGTTTTCTTTTATGGTCTTCAAATCAAATTTCGTTTGTGTAATTGCTAGCTAAGATTTTGGGTGTGTCAGATGATTGGTCGCCGGGCATTTTCTTCCCAAATGGCCGCTGATGTTGGGCAGCCAACTCCTGCAACACATCCTCAGGTAGTGCTACTTCTGATTTGCACAGTACAGTTTCATCCACCCAAATACTTTTCTGTTGATCGTGTGCAGATTGTGGACGAATGTTAGAGGATTTGTACTACAATTCTGTAAAGATGAGACTGCTTAGAGGATTTAGTGCCTTTTCTTGTATATGCCTGATATGCGAGTTTTAGACTAGGATAAGTCTAAAAGATCGAAACATTACTTCTGTGCTAACTCTCCCCTACTAAAAGATTTGACAACCCTGCCATTCTTTATCATAATGTGATTTGGGTATTTCTTTTTGCATATACTTGTTGATGCTGAAGGCTTGGTTGTTGTTTTTGCAGTTAATGAAGGACGGGGAGCTTACACCTGGTATAACAACGGATGAGTATATCTCCAGAAGACATAGGCTGCTAGAGCTTCTTCCAGAAAAGAGTTTAGCCATCCTGGCAGCTGCTCCAGTAAAGATGATGACAGATGTTGTGCCTTACACATTTCGACAGGACGCCGATTATCTATACATAACTGGATGCCAACAACCAGGTGGCATTGCAATTCTTGGCCGTGAGTGGGGTTTATGCATGTTCATGCCAGAAGCAAAGCCACATGTATGACTTAACTTGTAAAATAGGACTGGGCTTGCAATTTACTAGACATGGCGTTTCAATTTTCCTGACAAACTTCTTTTAGTGTAATCTGAAGGGAGTTTTTGTGATTATGACATCATACCCTGTCTAATGGTGATATTTGTATGATCTTTAAACAATCCCTTTGGTCTATACTCTTTGCTGGACCAACCTAGAGCATAGTAGTATATTTGACTTGCTATTCAACGAAAAATTCTCATGGCTGGATATTGAAACCTTGAACTCAAGGGTCATAGACCCGTCAATGCTTGCCTATGGGCAGATATATTTAAGCTCTTAAGTAATGATGAAGTACATATGACTTCTTTTATTTTATCAACTTCAGGATGTACTTTGGCAAGGACAAATCGCTGGAGTTGAAGCCGCTACTGCAATTTTCAAAGCCGACAGATCATATCCCTTAAGTAAACTGCCTAAGGTAAGTGTTTAATGAACATCACATTCCCAATGAAATACCCTTGGACTCCATGCTGTGGAAGTTCTTATCTTGAAACTGTGATGCTGCAGATTCTTCCAGATATGATCAGGCAATCCTCCAAGCTGTTCCATAATGTGAATAATGTTTCACCTGGATATACAAATTTGGAGGCCTACCAAATACTATCTAGCAACGGCAAAGTGGAAGATCTTTCTAAATATACTCATCAGCTACGCTGGAAAAAATCAACTGCAGAGCTTAACTTGATGAGACAGTCTGCCTCCATTGCTTGTCAGGTAATTTCGTAAGAAAAGGTTAAAGAAAAAAGGGAATATTTTGAAGCCTTAACTCGCCTGGTTCTTGGTGCTTCTACTCAGTTGTCTGGATATTTCCCTCTAACATTCCTGGGAGGAGAATGCACAATTATTGCATGGTTTAAAATATTGTTTTCTAGGTTCTGTGATTAGTTGATTATTATATATGATAGTTGAGTCCCTGTACCTCCATTCTGGGCTTGAAAGGCAGATGTTAAGCTTGTTCCTTTTTTGTTTACTGCCTTCAATCAAATGTTTGGAATTGATGCTTCATATAACATTATCATAAAATAGGTTCTCCACAGAATTGTCAAATGCACTCTTTACCGATGATCATCCTTTTTCACGCTTCCAGTTAACAGAAAATCGTTTTCATCAGGCTCTTTTGCTGACAATAATGCATTCAAGTAGACACCGCCATGAGAGTATGCTCTCGGCAAAGATAGAATATGAGTGCAGAATGCGGGGTGCACAGAGGATGGCGTGAGTGTTTTTCCAGTTGCTTTAAGTCATGCATATTCCTTCCCTCTTGTTTCCTGACGAGTGCATAAGATTAATGAGCTAGACACATGCAATGAAAAAAATTGTGGTTGTTGACAATTATTTTCATTTGGTTACTATTGCCAGCTTTAACCCTGTGGTTGGTGGCGGCTCAAATGGGACTGTGATTCACTATTCTCGAAATGATCAGATTGTGAGGATTCTTTTTGTCGTTAAATGTAGAACTTCCTTTCTACTAATTTTGGTAAAGGTTCAGCCTTCATAAAGTGACTATTCTAACAGATTAATGATGGGGATCTTGTTTTGATGGATGTTGGCTGTGAGTTGCACGGTTATGCCAGTGATATAACTCGTACCTGGCCTCCCAGTGGAAGTTTTACATCTGCTCAAGTGCGCAATCTGAACCTCCTTTATTCTTTGTTTTAAGTTATGGATTGATATTCACGTTCTGCTTGTTAACTTAGATAAATGCAATTCTCAATACTTTTCCATTATTTTAGACAATTAGAAGATTCTTACAGCTCAGACTTATTTCTTCAGGAAGAACTCTATCATCTAATACTAGAAACCAATAAAGAGAGCGTGAAGCTCTGCAGACCTGGCACAACAATTCGTGACATTCACAAGTACTCGGTATGTTAATGGTTGTTATTGTGAGTCAACTTTCAGATGTCTTCCTGATTATCACTGGAATATGGATAAATGAATTTTGTTATGCGATTCTATCTTTTTCCCAATAATCGTTCGTGCTGAAACTTACATTTTTCTTCCCACTTTGCCTGCATATTCAAATGGCTCACAAAATTCCTTTAGCTGTCAACTCATATGAAAATTTATTTTGATCAATTCACTGAGAGGATGCACAAGAGCCTCGAGAGAGTACTGGCAGGTGTGTTCATATCCTTATTTTCTGATATGGTTGAATAGGTTGAAATGCTCTACCAGGGATTCAAAGAGATTGGACTTTTGAAAGATGGTTGGAACAATTCATTAGTTTTCAATCAGTTGAATCCAACCTCAATCGGTCAGACATTTTTCCTTATAGATTTTTCTCAGTTCATCATGTCAAGTTCTAAGAAATCCACTTGCAACCAATACATTGATCTACTGTGTCCAGGACATTATCTGGGAATGGATGTGCACGATTGTTCCACAATCACCTATGATCGCCCGCTAGAGCCGGGCGTTGTAAGTTTTTTTTTTCTTGTTTGATTTGTCCTGTGAGAAATTTTTCTTGGACTGAGCTCTGTATGACTATTCGAACTTTATGAGTCTGAAGATCTGTTTTATGTTCAGACCAACTAGCCATATTGTGATGCGTAAACTTATCTAATGTATGTCACTACCCCGCCCATTTTAGAAGGCTTTGTTTAGACTGTGATTAGTTTATTGCGTCGTGACGACATTTTGATCCTGCTAGATTCTTTGGTTTTCCTGTTTCTGTCCCATGGACTTCTGCCTTGACATTCATTTTTTTTTCTGCTCATGTTGCTGGTCTTTACATTCTGCAGGTAATAACAATTGAACCTGGAGTCTACATTCCAACGAACTTTGATTGTCCTGAAAGGTGGGTTTTAATGCTCTTGAGATTAATATTCATGTGATTAACTAACTGCTCAAACCCCCCCCCGCGGAAAAAAAAGAATAATAATAATAATAATATTATTGTAACACTTGGCTTAAGCTTCCATGCCCTTCGGCATGTGTGCCTGATGGATCTTCTGATGGCAGCACAGGGTGGCTGTCAGTTCCCATGGAAACTAACATGTCCCAATCACTTTATACCATCATTTGTGAATAATGCAGGTATAGAGGAACCGGAATAAGGATCGAGGATGACATCCTTATCACAGAATCTGGGCATGAGGTAATTTTCAGCAAGTTTTTTGTTTTTGCCTTTCATGCTTAAGATGGCCATTGGTTTTCCAGTGTAAATCTAATAACTTTGGTCTCTTTTGGGTCTGCTGCATCTATTGAATAATCTCCCTTTTGTTTTCATTTGAAACTGACCAGATTGGCAATACATTCTGGCAGACCATACCCGACTGCTGTTCATGATAAACTATTTTCTTGGTGGGACATGATGAGTTCCCTCCATAACGTCGGATCTTTCCTTGAAACAGGTTATCACCGGTTCAGTGCCAAAAGAAGTAAAGCATCTAGAGAAGCTGCTTAACAGTTTCAGTGGCTCAACACCTAAAGTAAGCTGTGATGATCTGAAAGTCGCATGTCATTGAACTGGCAACCTCGCCAACTATGGTTGAAAGAAGTTATCAACACACAAACAGGCACAGGTGCCTCTTCTCAAAAGAGGCCGTCCTTTCCTTGTCTGGCCAAGCCTCAGTCAACAGAAGCTTCCATTTTTTAGTGTCAACATCTCTGATGTAATGAAAATGATGTTATTGATGGCACAAATTCCCGTTTTATTACATTGTCTCAGTAACATTACTAAACCTACAGCTCAATCTATTGATCAGATCATTCCTTGAACAAAATTAATAGTAATGAACATATTATGGCGTGAACCAATCATGATTCCATGCCACACCAACTAATTTACTTGTAAGGATGGCTGGATGAAGGTAGCATCAAAGGCAACTTGACTGGTCCCAATTCAACCACAAACAAAGAGAACTAGAATTTACGGCAAAGCAAATGACATATTGGCATAAAAGAGAATCTTTTTAAAGTGTCCCCCGGATGAATGCCTTCTTCCAACTCAGTCATGTGAAATCATTCGGCAGAAGCAAAGAATTCCAGATACTAATCAGTGGGTGGTGTCAGATGCACTGGCCTTGCATTTCGGATGCCACTCAAATGAATCAGCGGTAAAAGCCAATCCTCTTCCACGGGTGCATTTGGGAAGGTCACCATGAGAGTGATCAGAACTTCAACCTCTGGTCAAATTAAGATTGGTACAGCATTCAGCAGAGTGATTCTCACAAACTTATAGGATCAATGTGTCACTATAATATGCCAATTGCCACAGTAGGTGCACAAACATATAATGAGAAGAAGATATAACCCTTTTAAGCAGAATCCAGTAGGAAATATACTTCATCCAAAAACAGAAAACAGAAATTTTTGGGTCCGACCATCCTTATTCCTACAGAAATAAAAATTTGCATTCTCATACCTGTGAAGCCAAAAACCACTTCCCATTAATCCATTCTTGATGCTTCCTCAAGTCAGAGTGCTTAAACTCAAGTTCTTCTTCGCTACCCCTAAAGTATACTGTATATTTCAAGTCCTCGAGTAACTTGGCAATTATGCCAACCCACCAGCCATCATTAAAGAAAGCATCAACTTCGTCAAGTACTTTGAAGCGACCTGAAACCGCAATCTTTGGTGGATTTGGACGAATGTGTAGTGCATCGATTTCCTCTCTCAAGAACATCTGGTCATCATCTGCCCTAAGACTACTATACTCCACAAGGTATTTCCCCTCGGACAGTACTTCAACAACCACCCCTGAAAACCAAGCACCATTCAATCCATCCTCGTCGCTGCTAACCTCGACAAGAGTCCCCTCCTTAATTACATTGTCACTGCTTACCTCAACGATAACACCATCCCTAAGTTCATCACTTCCCAGGCCATCAGATGATTGCTTCTTAATCAGTAACGGGGATTTCTGAAATGTAACCTTTTGTTTCAGTTTCAAGTAGCATAATCTGAAACTCTTAAAAGCTACCAGCTCATTAAACTAATGCAGGACCTGTAATCATGATCCACCAAAGACAGAATAGCCAGCTATATCCTTTGTGTCTCTCGTACACATGACCCCGGGCAAGCGGTTGAGTGCTTAGGCAAGAAACTAGCTAAGTTATGCTAACAGTAAGATGATAAACAAACACATAACCAAAGAACACCTCAAAATATTCTCTTTTTCGCAAAAATGGATTATACCCAAAAGATCTGACATGTCATCAGCATCTTGTAAATACCTTAGAATAACTTCCAGTTATAGCACAATGTTGTAATTTCATCAATAATCATACAAACGGAGCCACGAATGCACTGACATGAGGTTGGTCCAGACAGTAAGCGGCTTGGATTTGCTTAAGAAGGTCTAGGGTTCAAAAACTATTTCATGCAGCCACCTTTGTTGGGAGTCTCACCCACCAAAGCCAAATGCGCTACCCAGATTGAGTTCGGATTAGTGTGGACAAAGCTTCGGATGTTGGGCGAGCAAAAAAAAACTATGAACGCACTTCTGTTTAGTGCAAAAACAGATAAACATGCATTTAATTGAATCCGCACATATTCCTCTACAACAACTGTAACAGCATACCAAACCAGGATTCATCCATTCCTTAACAGTAAAAATCGTACAGAACACAACCATCCAAGCTTTTGGGGCAACCAAAAGAATCAGAGAGCAAAAACCTAAAAACACTGCTGTCATTCCCTTGCAAACGAGCAGCCCTAATGAACTAAACTTGTACGAAGAGAAGAGGGGGGGGGGGAGATACCTGGTTCCTCCCAAGGGAATCGACCCATGAACCATCGACCCACTCCCAATGCCTCCTAACCTTGCCCTTCTTGAACACCCTCTTCTCCTTCTCCCCGAACCCAACTTTATACCTCCCTTTCCCCATGCACTTGACCACCTCCCCCACCCACCACCCGTCGTTCCACGAAGCCTCCACCTTCTCCCCTTCCTCGAAATCCCCCTCATCCTTGCTCAGCTCCGCCGGGGGAAGAGGCCGTAGCTGGGAGGGCTCGACCTCCTCGGTCACGGGTCGAGTCCCCGACTCGTCCTGGAACAACTTGTCGAAGGAGACAACGTACTTTGAAGACTTGGGTGAATAGGAAACAACGGTGGCCGAGTAGTAGGAGCCGCGGAAACCCTCGTCGGCGGAGGAGACCTCTACAGCTCCTCCCGGCGGGAACGTGGAGGCCCCAGGCTTCATGGGTTGGGTGGTTTTCTTCTTTTCCTGTGATTTCTAAAGTCGACCGCTTTTCCTTTTTAACTCTATTTATTTAACAATGCTCGAGCCTTCAAATCCATGACATTCGCCGGTCACCAAATTACGGCGGGCTTATCTAAAAACCCAGAAAAAGAAGAAAGGAAAAGAAAAAAAAATGTAGCGACGCTTCAGAAAGAGAAAGCGTTTACAATGGTTCCATTTATCCTATACGCCCAACAGAAAATTCAATAGAAGCAGGTTTAGTGAATCAATCCCAGATTCAACTTAAAGACTGGCAAAGTTAGCTTAAGGTCATCATTTACATACTTCAGCTGCATGGCTCTCGTCCGCAGTTCTTCCCTTCCACGATTTCTTCGGTGAGGAATATCACTGCTTCAAACAACGCTGAATGCCGACTGTAAAGTAGAAGAGAAACGAGATGCGATGGTCTGTGTGGCAAATGCCTGAATCTGCTTCTTGGCATCTGAGAGGCATCGGAGGATTGAGTTAGCATTTTGCAGAAAACAAATTAGGTTGCCAGAGCGAATGACATGTTGAAATAAGAGCAAACCTAAGCAAATTTCACACCTTTCTGGCACTTGGTGAAGCCTACTATATTTGCAATGCTGAGTGTCAAACAAACTCCGATGACGAGGAGGTCATCAGCCTGAAACCTTATTAGCGAGAATATCCCGAGAATGATCCAGGCAACGGCCTTCATACAGAAGCAACATGTGAGTTTTAGGCAGAGAGTCTGCCGAAACTTAGCCGGGGCGTTGATGATGTAATGTTTCAGGAAGGGATTCAATTTTTTAACAGATGATTGACAGATCGCATACCGTGAGATATAAACTCCACCAAAATAACCAAGAGTCCTTTTTGTTCATCCGTGCCAATGACTGGAAACAGCAAGATTTCAAGATATCACGTAAAAAAACCAAAGATCAAGGGATATTGTTTTCTTTTCTGAAAAGAGAAACAGTATATCATTTGAATTTGAATAGAAGACAACCCATAGACTGAACTCACCTCCTGGTCAAGGCACTCAAATCTCCACACACTTTCACCCAGATCATTGATCTCATTCCACCACCTCAAGCCAACCAAGATACGCCCACTTACGTTTTTAACGACCCAAAAGTCTAAAGCCGCCAGGAGGACGGTCACCACAAAGATAATGACGAAGTTGCTGAGAAAGAGAGCAGACAGGATGTAAAACGCCAAAGCACCAGCCTGCAAAAGTGAAAGTAACCAACATCAAGCAAGAACAGCGAAACCAACATAAACCAGGACATAATAGCTCGTTTGTTACCTTAAAAAGGACGTGAAAGAAGCATGTCTTGGGATTGGCATAGTTTTCCGTAATGGGCTGCATATCAAATAATCATAGTCAGTGAAGGAACTGAGACTTACGTGGAGGGGTTAATTTTTTTCCTTTCCAGATGCTGATGGATGAAATAAATGTTCCGCAGAAACACCATGGCCTAATCCCTAATCCAAGTCTTTTGGAAACAAAATGGTCCAAAAATCGGTGCACTGTCGCAATTGCATTGGCATCCCAGTGTCAGAGATACTTCCGTAAATCACGATTCTCATGCAACCCCACCTGGGAGATCAAACTAATGGGGGTGCAACACAAGAAACTTCTATTTTCTGCCACCTTAGAGTTTTAATAATCAAACAAACAACCGGGGAGAGATTATAGCCGCGAAAGATGACAACCAACGCAGTTCTAAGTAGGAAAGTCTGGGAAATGAATACAGAAATTTCCCATACTTCGAATCATAAAGGCACAATTGCACGCAAGAGAAAGCCAGGCAGTCCCTAAAAACGGACACAGCTGAGGAAAATCCAAATCCAAATCCTCATGACAGGAAATATCCCCAACTCTCAATCTCAACAAGACCCACAAAAAGCACATTCTCGTACGAACACATTCTCCCTAAAATTGGAGGGGGGACAACAAAAACGCCGCCGCACATCAATCAACAATTACAGATGAGTGGATCAGGATGAACCCGAATCACCTGGTTGGGATCCATGGCAGGGCAGGCGATCCTAAATCCTATCCTCGGGCATCAATAGCTACAGGGATATCCCCAATTACAGCACCCAGTAGATTGGCGACGAGGAGGAGGAAGATGCAGAGCAGATGATCAAGGGGATCGTTCGTCTGGCTCGGACGACGGAGCTGCAAGGGCTAAACCCGGAGGCACCCACCTCATTTTCCCAAGCAATGGGCCGAGCAGTATTCGGCCCATTTGTAATTGGACCAAATGGATTGGACCCCCGGGGGGAGCCCATACTCATTATCAGTCCGCCTTGATTAATAACCAATGTTTGATATTCGATACAAGTTATTTTTTTTATCTTATCTGTACAGTGTCGGAGGCATGCCATTACGAGAAATCGTAAGAAAGGAAGTCATCGTTGGACAACTCCATGAAGGGAAGTATGGTCGGACTCGAGAGCTTGATGGGGGCAGCGGTAACAGATGTCGTCGTTCGCCCAGCGAGGACTCCCTCTCTGGCACAGGGTGGTGTTCGCGTAGAAAACGGATCACGTCGAAAATATTTGGCAATTGGACTCACAGGGAAATGTATGTTGTCTCCAGAAATATGAATTTCAATGATAAAAGATATGACTGTACAAATTCAGAGTTTCGAAAGAGAACTTAGAATCTTACAGCCATAAAAATGAACGAAAAAGGGGTGACACGGCTGACGTAGGCGTCGTAGACTCGCTGCTGACGCCGTAGACTCGCTACAGTGCGCTGCGCTATAGACTTGTGTGACGGTGGAAGTGCTGGCGGAGGGTTATTGCCCCGGTTACGGTTGCTCGCCGGGACGGTGGAAGTGCTGGCGGATGGTTGTTGCCCCGGTTACGGTTGCTCGCCGGGACGATGGAAGTGCTGACGGAAGGTAATCACCAAAGCTACGGTTGCTCGCTCTGGTGTTGAAGGTAGTGATCAAATAACCCAGGCCGAGGTATCTACTAAAGTCTAAGGGTGACGAGCAATGCAAATCTGTGTTTGGCTGATTGATCGTGATTTTTCCTAAGGAGAATCTGTTCCCCTTTTATACTGAATCTTGCAAGGCTTGAGTGCTGAACACGTTTGACACGTTCTTAGGATATTTTGAAGGTCGTGGCCCTCTCAATCAATTCCCTAGAATCTTGGTAACAACCTGACTGGTATACGTGGCTTTTATCCAACTTAACCACTTCTCTTTCTTAAATTAATTATATTAAATCAAATCCTCAGATTTTCCTCTATCTGAAGATCTTTCCAAATGGGAACGTGGCCCCATAATCTTCTTCCCGAAAATCTTAGACTCGAGATCTTTTCTGACCCTCGTAGACACGGACCCCCGTAGACACGGACCTTCGTAGACTTAGACCCCGTAGACTTGATCCCAACAGTCCTTTGTAGACTTAGTACTTCCCTGGCGGGTTCACACAAAAGTGGGCTTGGACTTATGATTTCTTATAATTAAGCCCAAGATTTTTGCCATGTCAACATAAGCCCCCCTCTTAGGGTGAGACGATCTTAGCTGAGAGTCTAACCCAGCATTGTGAAGTGGTTTGGATTACGAATAAAGAACCTTAAAACGAAAGGAACTTTGGGGATTTAAAACCTAACGCCAAATTACGTGATCCCATGGTATTTGCCAAATTCTATAAGCCCGTGTAGGTTGGATCACTATGTCTATGTACTTATTTTGTTGTGCAAGACGTTGTCTTAAATCGTGTTGCAAGCCACCCGGGTCAAAGGGCAAGTGGCACCATAATAATGGGTTGGCCATTATTGTTTCTCCAGGTGCCCATAGTTCATGCTCGGGAATTTCAAGGTTCTCTACGAAGTTAACCTCTGGTTGGAAAGTATGAAAAGTATGAATTGTAATTTCATTTTTTAATAGTTGAACGTCGATTACACGCACATAATTTGGCATAACTTGTTCTACTACTTGTACCCCAACATCTTTAAGGGTTGGCAGACCAAATTGCTTAACTTTATCAACCTCTAGCGACGGGTTTATTCTGACATCTACATCAATAGGAGATGTTGTTATGGGCACGTACTCCTCCGTGGGTGTTTTTGGTACAAATGAATAATTTGTTACGGGAGGTTCGTGAGTGGGGATATAACCCTCGACGGAAGGTTCCGTATGAAAACTCTCTCTTCGTCGATATAAATGAGCATTGTTCGCATACTCATTTATTTTGAAGCCCCCATAAGTAAAGTTTTCGAAAACTTGTGCCGGAACGAAAGAGCTGGGCTGCCTGGCTCTATTGGCTTTATGAGTATACTCGTCCCAATCTACATCGTCGTTGTCATAGACATGGTCAGGACTGATCATTTTCGTAGACTCGTCACGATTCCTTTCCCAGTTTTTTGGCTTTGCAGCGGCGCTTGGCCGGTTTAAGGCACTGATTTGCTCCAGTATCTGAATTATATTGTCTTGTAGCCTAGTGAAACGCCTGTCCATCAAGTTTTTCGTATCATTAAATTCTTTATAGAACTCAAGCCTAGTGGGTTGAGTATGTGCCCCGAAAGAGTGTTGAGTTGCAGCCACTTGGCTTCCTAGAGTCGTGGTCTCCTCCTTTGCGTATCCTGCTATATTCTGACCGTCTTCATCTAATGGAGGTGGAGGGTCGCGATTAACCTAACTCCTGGTATTCTTTGCCATGTGAGTATTAACTCGGCTCCCACTGTGGTCGCCAAAGACGTGTTCGCGTAGAAAACGAACCACGTCGGAAATATTTGACAATTGGACTCATAGGGAAATGTATGTGGTCGCCAGAAAGATGAATTTCAATGATAAAAGATACGACTGTACAAATTCAGAGTTTCGAAAGAGAACTTAGAATCTTACAGCCATAAAAATGAACGAAAAAGGGGTGACACGGCTGACGTAGGCGTCGTAGACTCGCTGCTGACGTCGTAGACTCGCTACAGTGCGCTGCGCTGTAGACTTGTGTGACAGTGAAAGTGCTGGCAGAGGGTTGTTGCTCCGGTTACGGTTGCTCGCCGGGACGGTGGAAGTGCGGGCGGAGGGTTGTTGCCCCGGTTACGGTTGCTCGCCGGGACGATGGAAGTGCTGACGGAAGGTAATCACCAAAGCTACGGTTGCTCACTCTGGTGTTGAAGGTAGTGACCAAATAACCCAGGCCGAGGTATCTACTAAAGTCTAAGGGTGACGAGCAATGCAAATTTGTGTTTGGCTGATTGATCGTGATTTTTTCTAAGGAGAATCTGTTCACCTTTTATACTGAATCTTGCACGGCTTGAATGCTGAACACGTTTGACACGTTCTTAGGATATTTTGAATGTCGTGACCCTCTCAATCAATTCCCTAGAATCTTGGTAACAACCTGACTGGTATACGTGGCTTTTATCCAACTTAACCACTTCTCTTTCTTAAATTAATTATATTAAATCAAATCCTCAGATTTTCCTCTATTTGAAGATCTTTCCAAATGGGAACGTGACCCCATAATCTTCTTCCCGAAAATCTTAGACTCGAGATCTTTTCTAACCCTCGTAGACACGGACCCTCTTAGACTTAGACCCAGTAGACTTGATCCCGACAGTCCTTTGTATACTTAGTACTTCCCTGGCGGGTTCACACAAAAGTGGGCTTGGACTTATGATTTCTTATAATTAAGCCCAAGATTTTTGCCATGTCAACAGGTGGTTGGCCCTTGAAATAGTTAGTTTTTGTCGGGTGGTAATTTTGGACATGACAACGACACGACCTATTAATTTATTGTATGAATCTAGTTTTAACGGATTCGTATTGTTATCGTATCAACCCATTGTATCCGATAGAATAACGGGTTGGTTTTTGGTGATGTGCCCTTGCCCGTTACTGTCCGTTGAGACTATTTCTAATAAAGTAATAATATATTAGTTGTTTAACACCTGTAAATTAAAATAATATCTCATTAGATTTTTGTCTTGAAGTCATTCACTTCTTCTTTGTACTAAAAGTTGGATTAGAAACTTGAGAGGTAACATTTATTTTGGCCGAAAATATTTAATTTCTAATTAATAGATCACGAAATACATATTGTCACTCAAATGGAACAAATATATCATATGAACTTACCGAAGATATTGTTAGATTATATGTAGATAATGAAGACATCCCTCAATTTAAATGTTCAACGAATATCTTTATATGATGATTATTTTTATAATTTTATTTTGTAATATATGAGCACAAATTTGTCGTAGAAAGTGGAAATCCATCTATAAGTGCACGATCATAATATACATTCAAAGTTGTTTTTATATTAATTTGAACACCAAATTATTTATCTTTATAATTTTATCATGAGATCTTTATAGATTTGTTTTAGCTTTTGCTCCTTGAAATATGATGTAATTCGAATATTATGTATATTTTATACTAAATTATTTTGTGTCTAACGAGTCGTTTCGTGTCTACCCATTATAAAACAGTTCGCATTTGAATCTACTATGATAACACGAAAGTCTTAACGGATCGTGTTTGGATCGATGTATTTCGTGTGCCTTATCGTATTTTGACACGAACCTGATCCATTTACCCGTTTTGCCGCCCTTTGTTTGATTGTTATCGTCAATTTCTTCCCAACAGGTTATAATATTTGAGGATGTGGGGCTGGTTAGGCTCATTAAGCCCACACTGGGCCCAATTATGGGCCCATGAGAAGTAACAAGACGTGCAAACTAGAATTAGTCTTGAAAAGAAGTAACACTTGGAATGGTGCAGTAATCAGATCAATCTACAGAGAAAGCTTCAAGTTTACTCCCCCATCATGGCCTTCCCCGCCGCGTTCCTCCTTTCCTTCGCCCTTACCCGGGTTTGCCTCTGGGCGTGACGGGCCATCGCTGGCTTCTGCAGGAACCTTGGCGATATCCTTTCCCGGGTCATCCACGAAGTCGCTGGCTTGGAACGTCGGGATCCAGACAGCGGGCTGTCGTCGGGGCTTATCGTTGTCTCCATCGGCTGTCTTCCTTCCGAAGAGCCGCTCGCGTGCCCCTCTGGCTGCTTGTATCAGGTCAAAGAACGCCTTCATCTTCTCTTCTTCACTAACATCCTCCTCCTCCTCATCCTCCTCGTGATCATTCCGGCGCAGACCCTGATCCCCATAATCCCTGGACCTCCTCCTCTTCCTGTGGCCTCCCCCGTCCGAATCCATCTCTCCCGAAGCCAACGCTTTTACTATGCCTTTATAGTAGATAGGACGATGTTCATTTACAGTCACGGATATATATATCCCAATCACGACTGGAGGAGGAGTTTGGGGGGGGGGGGAAGGGTCACGAGGAGGACTTGGACTTTTTGGACAGGGATGGAATAATCTGTGAGGTCATCGTTAATAACGTGTGTCTCTGACGACTGCAGGAAGACGTGGGAGAGAGAGGGAGATATCTGTGTCACTCTCCTCTGTCTCTGTCTCTCCGTCCGTGTCTTTTTCCCAATCTGCTCTTGCCTTTCAACGTGAAGCACATCAATCAAAAGAATGAGTCGAAACAATTTAACAACTCAATTAAATATTCTACGCTCCAGGAAACTTCATGACAGACCCATGTGCCACCACCAGCCATAAGAGGATTTTAGAAGAAAAGGGGGTTGCATCGGGAGAAAGGACCACCTCGGTTCCCGTCTTTTACCATTTCCGGGTCATGACTTATCTGGCAGTGTTAGGGATTCCCTGCAGACAGGGTTAATATGGCAGTCAATTGACAACCACCGACAGGACAGAGGGAGGCAGCAGGCAGTGATGGGTTAATGATGCCCGGTGACTTGTCTGTGCTCTAATGTACTAGTTTTGTACGAAAATACGATTAATTTTAAAAAAGTTTATAAAATACTATCTGAGTTAAGTGTCTGAATTTTTCCAACAGATGTATGTATGTGTCCATGGAGAGCAACTGTCTATGGAAGGAAGAAGCCATGTTCCCCCTTACCACGCACTACACAAGGAACGGGGTGGGGTTTGATCTTTTGCTTCTTGTCGAGGAGGTGGTGGGGGTTAGGAAACGTATGGATCATCCAGTGTGACGACTGGATGACGTGGGTGTTTGCGTGTGCCCCCCGGGGGGGGGGGGGGGGGGGGGTGCAGTGCTCCTAAACACCACAATTGAAATTATTCACCGCTGGAACACCACAGATTGTCAACCAATCGTCTCCCATTGTTTACAGTAAACCGAGTTTGGAATTACAGTTGCAGTGACCATGACCCACAACTCCTTGTCACCAAGATGTGTTTGCTCTCGTCCTCTAAAGGTTGAGACCAAGTTGGCTTTAACATTCGCAACAGAAGGGGACAGAGGGTAACTCTTTTAACAGGTGCAACCTTTGTCTGAATGAAATTGGCAGCTGGACGAACTTCTTCAGATACTTTGTTGGAAAGTGAGATAATATAGGGGTGCTTTATCCCCAGTAAAACGAAGGGGCTGAGTTACATGGTGCTTTATCCCCAGTCGACAAAGGGCTGAGCTGCATATGCACCGTCTGTAGGAGGCCTTAGCGATGGAGGAAGATTTTCCCAAGCCGTCCCTACGCTGCTAGAGACTACTACATTGCCTGAGAAAAAAGAAGGCGCAGTTAAGGCAACTGAAGCATCCCTTGAAGCCTGAAGTCGAGACTCATCACGTGCATGACTCATAACCCAAACTATATCAAGAAAAAGCTTGAAAGAAATCAATTGACACCACAGATGAATTTACATCCATCACAAACCCAATCCATATCAAGAAAAGCTTGAAGGAAATCAATTGACACCACTACATCAAGAAAAGCTTGAAGGAAATCAATTGACACCACTATATCAAGAAAAGCTTGAAGGAAATCAATTGATACCACAGATGAATCTACAGCAACCCAATCCATATCACGAAAAGCTTGGAGGAAATCAATAGACACCGCAGATGAATCTACAGCCACCCAATCCATATCAAGAAAAGCTTGAAGGAAATCAATTGACACCGCAGATGAATCTACGGCCATCACTCGCTTGGGTTCTTCTCGATGAATGACCCGGAAGCTATCCTATTAATCCCTAATTTCCCAACCATTTGAGCTTAGCAGAGTTTCCTCATTTTCTACAGCAGCAGCCTTGTTTCACTAACCACCAGCTGTTTACTGCAGATCTTCCTCCTATCGGCTAACTAGCAAGAACCATCAATCGAAAGATATGACCTGGAGCGATCGTGCCGGAACTAGCACCAGGACTCGCAACACCTTTGGGATGGATATACTTGCAAGAATCTCCGTACCGGCAAAAACCCTGTACACACGAGAACATATAACAACCTCATCAAGAAGTCACGGCCTAATGTCAAAAACAAAACCAAACAAACGATCCGTACGGTCTTAACGAAGCGATTACAGACCCCAGTCGCGACGGACGTATCAACTGAGGCAGGCGCCTGGTTCGTCTCTGCGGGTAAGGGAAAGAAACGACGAATCGGCGACGCCGAACACGACGGTAAGGATTGGGGTGTCGGGGAGGGGAGGAGAGTTACCGGAGAGGCGGAGGGAGTCGAACCAGAGGGAGCGGGCGCGGAGGTGGTGGAGGCCCTGAAGGTGGCGCTTCCTGGCGGAAGGGGTGTCCTGGAACTGCTTGTCGCAGTAGTCACAGTAATACTTCAGCAGCGGCATTCCCTCTCCTTCCTCTCTCAAGGCCGAAAAGCCCACCAAAGCATCGAGTCCGATGGCAGGTCGGAAACGCGAAATCCAGAAACAAAACCGAAACTTGGGTTGCAGAGAACAACGGATGGGAGTTCCGATGCTCGGGTAAATAAATCCCATGAAGGTAAGTGCCACGCATATATAGGGGTTGATTACCCTCACTGTTTCATAATACACACAGGCTTCGGATGGGCGCCATCCGCGGTTCGTTTTTACGTTGTTACATCAAGGGGATAACACTTGAATTTGGAATCACAATGGTAGAGATGGGCACTGCTTCCTCGCGTGTTCCGGGATCAGCTTCAACAAGGTCAACGGTGGCACGCCTTTTAGTTCTGGTGGCACCGCAAATGCGGAAAGCAAGACTTGTCAGTAGGAATGATCAGGACTGGAATCGTCATCAAATATGACAAAGGACGCCCGTACCGTGGGATTTGAAGTTGAATAGTGGTGGAAGGAACCGTCCATTGGGCAACCGTGCATTGGGATCGCGTAGTTCGTCAAAGAACTTGTGAGTCAAGGCATCGAGCTGTTTGAGGTAGTCAAGCCGTGTTCCGAATGAGATTCATAAGCAAGAAAATCTAGGACAACCATCCGAAATGAGTCAAGAACAGGCTGCAAGCTTTGATTACTTACAGCGGAGCAACGGAGTTTGGGGGAATACTGCAGCAGTCTGGAGACTAAATCGACGGCCTCTGGAGGCATTCGCTTGTGGAATATCTGAGTGAAAATAACAAGAGGAGACATCAGATCACTGCAAGTAGCTCTACAACCTATAGGAACGATAAGTGCTAGCATTCATTACACGAAGAGAGAACAGTATTCACATATCTGTACCTTGTGCCATGGGTGAGCTTTTATCTGAGGAAACTTGAATTTGGTGTAGTTGGGGTTCATGCACTTTATCTCCTCTCTAGTTGGAGTCCCCAGAATCTGCCAGAAGCAATTTTTTGGAAATAAAAGAATACACCCATCGGTACGTGATAAGGACGAACCCATAGAAAGGTGGTTACATTACCTTTCAAACTAAAAAGGCAAATGGACACTATATAAATAATTAATATACCTTGATAATCTCTGCCAGCTGATCAACTGCACTCGTGCCTGGAAACAGAGGCTGAAACAGAGGAAGACATACTTTCAGACAATGAGAAAGAGATGGGCAAAACTAAACTTATCCAAGAAGCTCAGGAATTAACTCCAACACCCAACCTCTCCAAGAAGCAACTCTGCCAATACGCAGCCTGCAGACCAAACGTCAATTGCTGTAGAGTACTTAGTAGCCCCAAATATCAGCTCGGGGGCTCTGTAGTACCTTGAGCAGATGTAAGAAATATTTGGCTCCCCTTTGACCTGTGACAGAAAGAGACACTTATCAGTGGGATTGCAAACAAAAGAGGAAGATGGGAGAGAAAGGAAGTTCTTTCTAGCAGAACTTAGCAGAAAAAAGAACATACCAACATTTTGGCACTACCAAAATCGCATAATTTGACTTGGTGTGTGTGAGGGTTAACCTGTAGGAGATAACACTTTGGATAAGCACCTCGGTTACCACCAAAGCAACAAAATTCTACACTGTTAAATAACAAAATGTCCCGTCTCTTTCATTTTTCTGATTTCAGACAAATCCCGTTTCTTGTAGCCACTACGACTAGGCTGTTTGGCGTGTGAAAAGCAATTCCAGTGGATGGCTACTCATAAAAGAAATCACACATACCAAGAGATTTTGTGGTTTGATGTCTCGATGGCATACTCCAATACATCGATGGATGTAAGATAAGGCTCTGAATATCTGACAACATTGCCCCAGAGAAACTCATGGAATGACAAAAGAAATGTCAAATGAGGGCATCACACAGCGTACTGAAAACATGACAGGAATTCACCTGATATGCATAAAGCTTCACATAGATGATAGGCATCCTTTGATTCAATCTGTCGTAGTGCTTAATGACGCGATGAACAGTCTCAGGGACATATTCAAGCACCAAATTAAGATAAAGTTCATCCTTATCAGTTGTGGAGAAAAAGCAATGCTTCAGTGAGACGACATTTGGGTGGTCAAGAAGACGCATCGTTTGCAACTCCCGGTTCTTGTACCTCTTATCCTGCAGAACTTTCTTTATGGCCACCGACTCACCGGTCTCAAGGCATTTGGCCTAAATCAGAGAATAAGACAGAAGGGAACGTTCACGACATATAGAGTCTGAGATGAAACAACTGAAAGCAATGATTTGGGATAAACCTGGAAGACAACTCCAAATGATCCTTGTCCAACGACACGTTCAGCCATATAGCTAATCGTCTGCATCGTAAACAGGAAAAGTGCAGCAAAATTCAGCAAAGGAGCAGTGAAAAATATGAGGAAAGAAAACCAGCACCAGCATCTATTATCATAGAACAAAAACTTGGTTTAGGAGAAAGGTCAACCTGCTTTGGCTGACCATCTCTACCGCCAACAGTCGTCAATATAATGTGTCCTGCTTCTGCCCCATTACCATCAACCACTGCGGGCTCCATCTCCTAGAGAAATTCCAGACAATATCAGCGCAATATCATTTCAAGGAAGCAAGGGTTAGATTTCTTCGAACCCAAGAAGAGTGCCTTCCAGTTTCAAATACATACTCTGTCATTCCTAATTTTCATCTCGCTCATCTCCTCCGGCAACTTATCGACGGCATGGTTGCCCCCGGGATATATCAAACCAGAAGAAGGCGCCAAACCAACTGACGCCATGTCTGATCCGCAGCAACTAAGTGGGAAGCCCCTTCACACCTAGAGGACTGATGATTCACCACAAATCAATTAAGCACTCAACAGATTTATCGAAATTCAACCCGAACAAAGTTAACAACAAAAACAAGCACAAAGTGGTATACGCATCTAGAACAAAATAAGATGAATTACTTGCAGGTAAAAGATCCCAGGCAAGAACAAATCACCATAATCATGGCATTTAAAAAAAATAAATAAATTCAAAATTAACGAAATAAATTACACCGACAACAAACTTTCCTCGAGACCAGAACGCCAAAGGAACCGACTCGATCACATCGAATTCAAACCAAAAGATAAGAACCGACTCGATCACGCAAAAATCCCGACGGGGACCCAACGCGAGAACCCACCGGGTGACCAAACGAACCACCCCCGCAGGAGACGAGACGACAAAGGAAGGATCTTCAGAAAGAGGAGACCAAGCGAAGACAAACCGAGAAAAAACCAGGGAGGAATCGGGCACGTACCGAGGGAGCCGCGGCAGGAGAAGTTTCGTCGGAGAGACTTGGCGTTTGACGGACGGAGACAGCAGAAATGATTGTTATGATGATAATAAAATAATTAACAGTGTTTGTGCCGAATCTTATTCTTCTTTTTTTTTAATAAAATTATTACTATTATTATGTTTTAGATGCCAGCGTTGCTGGATTTGACGGTCAAACAAACAAAAGCAGTGACGCTCGTCGAACAACTATATCCTGCCTTTTCTTTTAACAACTATATCCTGCCTTGTTTTTCCTTTTCCTCTTAGGAATTTAGGAAAAAAAAAATGAGACTTGTAATAGAGTAAGATGAGACTGCAAATGATGCTAAGGCCTCCTCGTATTTAATAATGCATGGCTCTGATAATTTCTACCAATTGAATGGTGATTCATAATTTCCCATGTTTGACTTAACAAGAGTGCTTCTTGCTATCTCAACCAACCCATTCATTATAATTCGAGGAGGTGGCATCAATATCTTATCTTAGTGCCCCTCAATTTGAGCTATTTGTTTTGATTCGTTGAAAAAGAGGAAGACAGTGGAAAACATTAGGACAGCACCAAGCAGGACTGTACTAAAAGAACACCACGTCATTTAAAATCCGTACAAAAACGAATCTAATTCGATGAACTCGATATTTAAAATATCTTCTGATAACGCATTTTGAAAATTGTTTGTTTATTTCAAGCCGTCGAAATATTAACAGGGCGACCTTTTTCTTCTGATGATATCCATCCATCGGTCTGCTCGCACTTAGGCTTTGGTCCCAAGCAATCAAAAGGCTGCAGGGAATAATAGGAAAAGAACACGGAGAACTGAGAGCGATAGAAAGAAGACACAAAACAACCCAACATCTGATTTGACACCAAGATCAGGCGGAAAAGCCACTCGGCCACAGTTCTAAATACTTTATCCGAGCTCTTCTACTGGGGAGACTACTTGGTTTGTCAGCTATCAGCAACAACAACAACAGACCACGACCCGACATCCCAACAAATCACATGTCGCTTGATTTAATGTACAACTGAACTCCCCATCATATCATACCATCGACTATGTTCAGACAGCAAAATGGGAAAACAAGCTCGTCCAGTCCAGTCCAACTGAACTGATTCAGGATGCCATCGTTAAATATGCTCATACAATTTCCAGATATTCTTCTCACACTCCTTAGACTTGGCATAAAAGAAAGCGAATCCGTCAGGCCAGAGAAAACTTGATATGGTCTGTAAGTTAGTACAGAAAATCCCATCTGAGGCTGTACCAAGGTGAATTCCCGTCGGAGAACAGGTGGAGGTGAAGGTGCTACTTCTGGAAGCAGGTGGTCTCTAATGTCCAGAGAAGATGGCCAGTGGGCTGCAAGATATAATCCTCAGGATACCTGATGAGAAAGGGCATTTACACAAACTACGAGTCTGGCGAATCACAAACAGAGTATGGCATGCCTGTTGGTACAACAAGAAATGATATAGTTCAAGGCCATCACGGCTTCCTGATGATACGAGGGTAACCGCAAATGAACGAAAAAACGGGCTACCTGAAAATCTACCGCAGTTTGTTTCGCTTAAGCATGCTACTACTGGGGACCGCTCGGCCCTTCCCAAAAGCTTTCATCTTAGACCTCTTCCTTTCCTCCTCACTGTCAGACTCACGCCCTTTTTCTCCGTCGGCGTTGCTAGCTTCTCTTTCGAACTCCTCCCACGTCTTTCCTTCATCTTCCTCAGAGTCCTCTTAAGTACCCTGCTCCTCAGCGTCCTCAGACTCTACCAGCGACTCACTGTCCGAGTCATCTTCATCGGATTCGGAATCGGACTGCACATCTGAGGGCACATACCCCTGGTCAGATTCCTCCGAATCTGAATCACTGACCTCGAGATTTAATAATTACCAGCCTCCGTCATTTATGAAACTCTGTGGATCATCGGTAATCGTCTTCAGTATTTGTCTCCAGTTCAAATTCACCTGCTTTCATAATACTTCATGTCCGTGGTATCAAGCCACTCTTTGATGCCATCGAGAGAAGTCGAAGGAATAGATTCAATCCTAAGTACTTCTCGCTTGAAGTCCTTGAATACAATTGCCATGTCAAAGTTCTGCCCAAGACCAACCCTTTCCAAGTTCACAATCTCAATCTCACTCAATGCGACCCCTAGGAAAGGTGATACGTTGCTTCAACTGTAATAACTGAGTCCCTCCGAAAACAAGAAAAGAAACTAAAAAACCACCTCTCCGACGACACTTCGCCACCAAGCTCACCGGAGCTCTTCCTTCTACCCCTCCATTCTACACACCATATCTACACTACCCCACACACACACACGACACACTAACCATTTCCCAATACAACCGAATTATGTTCTAACGATTGCTGTCAGCACCCCCATATTCCCTCCGCGTTGCATTCTGTCTGTAATGCTGCATCGTCTTGCCAACTCTGCATAATTTCATCCAGTAGAGTGCTCAGTGTAATTCCAGTGCAATGGTTAATAACTCAGGACTTGTAATTCTGGAAAGCGCATCTGCTGCTATATTTTCTTTCCCCTTCTAGTAGCTAATCTCGAAATCATAACCCACCAATTTTGACAACCAACGAAATTGCATCTCGTTGTGCAGCCGCTGTTCTAGCAAGTACTTCAGACTTTGGTGATCGGTTTTCACTATAAAATGCTTACACATCAGGTAATGTTTCCACTTATCCACTGCGTAAACTAAAGACAGAAGCTCCTTCTCATAAACCGACATCCCCACATGGCGAGGAGCCAAGGCTTTGCTAATGAATGCTATTGGGTGTCCCTCCTGCATCAGGACATCACCAATGCCATAGGAACTCGCGTCTGTTTCCACCACAAACGTTTTAAAGAAGTCTGGCAAAGCTAGTGTTGGAACTGTGGTCATGGCTTCTTTAAGCTGCAAGAATGATGCCTGAGCCTGTGGTGTCCACTGAAAGAAATCCTTCTTGAGTAACTGAGTTAATGGTTTGCTAATAGCACCATATCCTCGGACGAATCGCCTGTAATAACCTGTTAATCCAAGAAATCCTCGAAGTTGCTTGATATTAGCTGGGGTTGGCCAATTACAAACTGCTTCTATCTTCTTGGGATCTGTAGATACTCCAGCCTCGTCAATGTAATGACCCAGATATTCTATTCTCCTCGTAGCAAACGAGCACTTGCTCATTTTTGACACTAAACAGTTCCGCAGCAGCACTTGCAACACTTGTGAAAGATGAATGAGGTGTGTCTGTAGACTCGAACTGTAAATCAATATATCATCAAAGAAGACCAGCACACATTTTCTGAGATAGGGTCTAAAAACATCGTTCATTAAAGCCTGAAATGTGGACGGCACATTAGTGAGACTGAAAGGCATAACTAGAAATTCATAGTGGCCGTCATGCGTCTTGAAAGCAGTTTTAGAGATATCTTCCTCTCTCACTCTGATTTGGTGGTAACCAGACCTCAGATCCAGCTTAGTAAACCAGCTGGCTCCCTTCAATTCATCAAGCAACTCCTCTATGATGGGTATTGGAAATTTATCTTTGATAGTTCTTTTATTTAGCTCACGGTAGTCAATGCAGAGTCTCCAGGTCCCATCATTCTTCTTCACTAATACCACTGGAGAAGAAAACGGACTGCAACTTGGTCTGATGATTCCAGCCTGCAACATTTCTTCCACTAGTTTTTCTATGATGTCCTTCTGGGAACTCGAGTGTCTGTAAGGCCGCAGATTAAGTCCTTGTACTCCCTCCTCCAAGATGATCGCATGATCGTGCTTTCTCTTGGGAGGTAACCCCGAAGGCTCTTCAAATACTCTCCTGAATTCTGAGATCAATTGCTGCAGTCGGCTCTTTATCTTGTTCCTTCTGTTTTGCGGGTACAATCATCAAGCCTATATCTTTGCTATCCAAGAAGAAAACTCCTGGGGACACATTGGCAAACTCACCATCACCAGCAGATATTTGCACTAATTTCTCACCCCTCCAGAACTGCATAGTAAGCCTTGGGAAGTCCCACAGAACTTTGCCCAATGAATTCAGCCATTCCATTCCTAAAATCACCTTCGCCCTTTTATAGGCATTAGTAACATATCTGCATTGTACACTTCTCCTTGTAACTCCCACTGGAAGTTCCTTATTGCCGAGGTACACAACATCCTCTCACCATTAGCCACCAACACCCCTTTTTCTGTAACCATCTGAATCGAGCAACCCAACTGTCTTGCTACTCCCAAATCTAGAAAATTGCGGGTACTCCCTGAGTCTACCAAAATAGTTAACCTCCGTTTCTTGTAAAGCCCAACTACCTTCATCATTTGATTTTTAAAAGAGAGTGCCACACCATACAAGGCGTGCAGAGATACCACAGGTATATCTTCTGTTCCCACAAAGTCTCCCTCCATAATGTCCTGCACCATTCCTTCATCCATCCCTTCCGGTTCTAAGGTAATTGAATATAGACGCCGATTATTGCATTTGTGGTTGAACGAGTATTTCTCGTCACACCAAAAACAAAGATCTTTTTGCCTCTTGTCTTCCATTTCAACAGTAGTGAGCCTCTTGTGAGCCGTCTGATATGGTAAAGATCGTACTCCTGGGGTGCCAATCCCTCTCATCTCTGTGGTTCTGTTATTAAATGGCCTTGCAAGAGGTCTGTTCACTGCTCCCGCATTTGTGCCTCTCTGCGTATTCCACATTTTCATTCTACCTCCCCTGTTTCCCAGGTCTCTTCCTTTATAAGATACAGCATCTTCCTCAGAACTCAAGGTTTTTGCGAAAGCAATAGCTTGCTGCAAAGTTCGGGGATTCAAAACGGTGACAATCTTCCTAGTTTCTTTTTTCAGCCCCCCAGCGAACAGAGCTACTTGATCTTCATTCGATAACTCTACCTTAGTCACTAGCGAAATGAATTCCTCCACATAATCTGCTAAGGTATTTTTCTCCCTCAGTTCCTTCAACAACACAATAGGCCTAGCCAATTCCGTAGGGCCAAAACGAACCATCATTGCAGCCGCATATTCGTTCCAGCTAACTGGGCCTCCTAACTCACGTCCTCTCAGAAACGCATAGTGCCACTCAATGGTCGGTCCGAAAAGATGTATGGAAGCAATACTTACTTTGAGCTCCGCTGGGGTATCATCTAACTCGAAGAATCGCTCACTACGGAACACCCACTCCTGTACGTTTGTACCATCAAACTCAGGGAACTCTACTCTTGTCTGTCGGGTAACTCTGTCTCCGTTCCATCCCTGTCTTTCATCCCGTCTATAGCTCAAATCATTCCGCTCCGTTGATGGGGATTGCTCCTTCCTTCCCTCACGGTCTTCTAGCCCCGCAATTCTAGCATCCATTCCCTCGATTTTCCTCACCAACTCCTGCAGCACCTCCTTCACAGATTCTGGCTCCATTTGCGTGTCTTTGATCGAGTGCAGTCAGCCACTGGCATGCCGGAACTAGAGAGACTGAGCTATTCCGCTCTAATGCCAGGTGATACGTTGCTTCAACTGTAATAACTGAGTCCCTCCGAAAACAACGGCACAGTCATAGCTGTATTAAGAAAAGAAACTAAAAAACCACCTCTCCGACGACACTTCGCCACCAAGCTCACCGGAGCACTTCCTTCTACCCCTCCATTCTACACACCATATCCACACTACCCCACATACACACGACACACTAACCATTTCCCAATACAACCGAATTCTGTTCTAACGATTGCTGTCAGCACCCCCATATTCCCTCCGCGTTGCATTCTGTTGAAGACTTCCCTTTTTTCTCTTCTGGTCGCTTCTCTTTCTTTTCTTCTTCTTGTTGTCCTCCCACATTCTCTACTCGTTCAATCAAGTCCAAAGCCTTCGAATCTTCCTCCTTTCTAGTCTCGGCAGCCCAAGTCTCACTGTCTTCCTTCCTATCCATGGCCCGTTCAACTTCCTTCTCTTCAGCCCGACCCAACTTCCACTTCAACGAACTCATTTGCGTCTTTAACGGCCAGCAACAGTTTTTTCCGCCATCCATACTATTAATATGCATCAAAAGGGGTTTCGAATAATTCAACCAAGCAGCTAGAAGTAGGGACAATGAAAGCTGAAGCCTTGAACGGCACACCATGGAAGCCAAGCTCTCTCAGAGGCTGATCGAACTCAAGGTCGAGTGCACTAAGCTGAGGTTGGTTCCAAAGATCATTTACCCTGTTCACGAAACTCTGGAAATCCATATTGATTTTTTTCTTCCTATCTCTCTCCCTTTGCTCCTCTTCAACTTCGTCGGGGTCGTAGGCAGATCTCTTTCTAACCCCTAAAGTCTGAACGATATCCATCACCTCAACATAAAATTGTACATCCTTGGTTTTCTTATTACCAACCATGATATGGTTATGAAGATGGAAATGCACCAAAGATATCATCTCCTTCTCCGCTGGCTGAAAAAAAGCATGTTTTATGTTTCCGAACATAACATCAACCCGTTCATCTTGCATGGCGGTGGAATAACGAAATCCATTGAGGTGAGCTTAGAGAGTACCAGGTAGCTTCCTATCACGCCCTGCAAAAACAGGACGGATCCACAGGTACGATAATCTAATCGGCTTAAATCTGTTACCAGCAAGCTGAAGCCTTTCTTGAGTGACTAATGTTGCCCTTTCAGCTCTCTCCGACTCCCTGGCCACGACCTGCCTTCTGAGTCTTAATCTGCTGTACTACTTCACTGATGTGCCTAGGGTCCTTGGAGCGGAAGGACACCCCCTTCAAATGAATAGAAGAA
Organism: Melastoma dodecandrum; assembly: GCA_029817715.1. Taxonomy (NCBI): domain Eukaryota; kingdom Viridiplantae; phylum Streptophyta; class Magnoliopsida; order Myrtales; family Melastomataceae; genus Melastoma; species Melastoma dodecandrum. The sequence continues at coordinate 5,086,231 of JARUPY010000606.1, forward strand.
GGGAACTTCGACGCGCTGGATTCCTGAGGACTAAAAGGGGTCCCTGGAACATTGAATAGTATCCTTATATAGCAGTTACGGTTGGTATCCCGCTGGCTTGAGACGGTCCTTATAGTGGCAACATGGAAAGGCACCATGCTACCATAAATAGGCAGAAGAACAGCTTCATTATTCTGGTCTCCCTGAATCATTAGATCTCTTGGAGGTGGCAAGTCATTGACATTTTTATAAGCTACAAGGTCGGAAGAAGCCTTAGATGCGTTGCGGCTGTCTCCAGCCCCAGAACCCTCACCAGCAAGTCTTCGCACTGTCTCCTCATTCTTTTGATGGGCCATTTCAGCCTGGTGCTGCCTCCTCAACTCCTCCTTTGAGACCTCTTTATTATCTGATCTAAGTGTTGTCTTGGAAACGACAGATACTGTACCAATTTTCTTTTATTTCACCTTGGCCTTTACTTCTTCCTCCTCATCCTCGTTGAATGAGTATGCCACATCCTTGACAACTTTGGAGCCAACATAAGTCGTAATGTCCACCTTTTCTTTCCCAACAATAACTGTATCAGCAAGCAGCAGAGAAAAAGTTCTGGTTCTTTGGATTACTCGATTGGTTCTTTAAGTTCTGAAAGCCAAGTGAAACATTAAAAACCATGTTCTCATTGACAATTCTTTCATTCTTGGCATTAATGGACAAGCCTGACTCCCGAAACCCAAGACCAACACCTGTGCCAGCAGACTTCGTCAGATTAGGCACCAGTTCTGGTGCATCCTTTTCAAACGAGAGGGCAGCCAAGTAAGCTGCATTGAGCTTTGCCCCAGGCTTCAAGGCACTGATTGCTGCTTCCTGGGCCTTCAGAAGAGCCTCATATGCTTTGCTCTGTAGAGGTGTGGCATCAATTAAAAATGTCCTAGCAACTTTCGAGTAATAGCTGTTGTAACGAGACCCAACAGCACATATTATCACGCTGGCCGAATTATAATATAACAGATCATCGTAGCTGGCAGCACTGGGCCTAAGATCAAAATCTCCTCCGCTCTGGAAAATTGGGGGATAGCAAATATCAACATTCTCTGGCTTCAGTTTCACCTTAGCCCTAGAGGGTTCCAGTATGGCCTTCTCCGTTTCTTCCATTATGATGAATGAGTCACTTTCTTCTCTTCGTTAATGACATTCTCAAGCTTTGGAACCACATAGTTCTTAATAACATAAGCCGTCAAATGGGAAGCCTTTTTGACACACAGGAGTTAGCCAGCATCCTTGATAGCAAATAAGTCTGCTGAAAATTGGCATTCTTTAGCTTCTCTGACCATTTCACCAACAGTTTACCTTCAGGATTCTCCCTAACTATGTTACCTACAACAGGCTGCTGGTCACCGTTTGATTTAGAGAGAGTCTGAACAGCACTAATGATATCCTCCATATATGAACTCCCATCATCACTCTTGGCCTTCACATGTATGACGACATCTGCCAAAGCAGCCTCTTTTGCAGACCTTTTTAAAACCTCAAGACGAGAAGCTTTCTTCTGGCTGCACAGAAAGTGAATCTGCCTCCTCATAAATACCATGATTGTCTCGGGGAACTCATAACCCAACAACCAAATGTTCAGCGCCGATGACTTCAAGTAGCAAAGATCCTCTGAAGCTGGTGGAGTAGCTAACAAGGGCATCGGCACCACCCCATAAATCAGACTTATTTTCATCCCAGTGAGCATACAAGGCCTTTAGCCGCTTGCTGAAGTTGCCCAGCTGAATCGAGTAAGACGATGCTCTTTATGATGAAGCCTTTCCATTGATTTGTTGGCCATTTCCAGTCCTATGTTCACCCATCATCAAAAGTCTCCTTCGTTGAAGATAATCAATCAATCAGCCTAGTAAGAAAAAAGCACGCGTGTCAACAATATTATGTACATACATCATGAGCCACAAGCAGATTCCACAAACATATACAAAATCTCTAACAAAATTTACCAAAACGGGAAACAATCATACCCTTTGCGGATTTGTGACGTCACAAACGAAACACCATACCTCGTTGTCGTTGGAATCAACAACTAGGATGGCAATTGCCAACCGCGCATCATCGGCATTGCTCTATCAGTTCATCTCCATTCCCCTGCTGCTCAGGACGTCGAGCTGGAAACAACAAAGGGGTTCACATCCCCTTGATCGACAGAGGCTTCCTTCTGGCTCTGAGTACATAATACACCACTCAAAACAAATTACTCGGTGTGGGTGCGAGAAATCAGGCTGCAATAGAAGTTGATAGAAACCCACCCGACCAAAACGTCCGGCCAAAACGAATGAAGTCAGAAAATCCCAACCTGGGAGCTTTCGCAGCATCAAGATAGATTGCCACGAGATACGAGGGACTGATGAATAAAAAACGCAGGGTAAATGGAGGAGGAAGCTCAGCAGAAGAAGCTCTGATGGGTTCCCAGAAACTATAACGTATCTCCAATTAAAAAGCAAGGAGATTTGGGCGTCAATAACGGATGAACGATCATACCCAGATCGGGCCTTAGGAAAGATCCCGAGGCAAAGGAAAACGAGGATGGTGGGCTTTCAGAGGGACACGCAGGTCAATCCCCAAACTCAATTTGCACAAACCAATCCAAAGTGTAGTGAGAAAAACCCAATCAGGAAGAAAGATCAGCTGCAATCAGGGACATGAAAAGTACCGTGTTCTTCTTCATCCCATCACCACCGCCATTTTCGTCAGACCTTTTTCTGCTTATTGATTAAATAATCCTCTGAGCCTACAGCGTTACTCAATCAAGCCAATGATATAGCCTGGAAGGGGAAGCTCGAAGCACAGATTATTTGGGAGTAACAAAAATGGCGATATCGTTTGGGAAGGGAACATGATTTCCAGGCAATATCACTCAAAAAAGGGGGCCAAAACAAGGCTACCGGCATACAAGGCGAGATATACGACGTGGTCGGGAAACAACACCCAGATCCAGTCCAGACAAAACCCTTTCCAAACTACACAGATCCAACATCCAAGCAATGATCGTTGTACCTTTGTTAGATCCGGAGAAGGTCAGGTGCTCTTCACCCTGGACCACACCTAAAAGAGCACACAAAACTTATTCTAGAAGTTAAATCCCCTACCTACCTACCTACCTACCTCATCTTCGGCCGCTTTTGGATTCCGCCCCCTATAGGACCGGCCCGAGACTTCCCAAACGCCTTCATCTTTCGCCTCTTCCGGTCCTCCTCACTGTCCGATTCGTTCCCCTTCTCCCTGTCAGCGTTACTGGCTTCCCTCTCCAACTCCTCCCACGTCTTTCCCTTCTCCTCCTCCGAGTCTTCCTCCGACTCCTGCTCCTCGTCGTCCTCCGACTCGACCAGCGACTCACTGTCGGAGTCATCTTCTTCCGACTCGGAGTCGGACTGCACGTCAGAAGGCTCGTATCCCTGGTCAGATTCCTCGGACTTTTCGGAGTCTGAATCGCTCACCTCCAGATTCAAGAACTCCCACCCTCCGTCATCGACGAAACTCTGCGGATCATCCGTTATTGTCTTGAGAATCTGTCTCCAGTTAAGATTCAACTTGCTTTCATAGTACTTGATATCTGTGGTGTCCAGCCACTCTTTGATGCCATCGAGAGACGTCGACGGTATCGAGTCAATCCTGAGCACGTCCCGCTTGAAGTCCTTGAACACAATAGCCATGTCGAAGTTCTTCTGTCCGAGACCAACTCTTTCCAAGTTGACAATCTCAATCTCACTCAATGTTACAACAAGGAATGGAGTTTCCACAAGCTCAACCAAGCAGCTAGAAGTCGGGACGATGAAGGCCGACGACTTGAAAGGAACGCCGTGAAATCCAAGCTCTCTGAGAGGCTGATCGAATTCAAGCTCAAGCCCGTTAAATTGAGGCTGACCCCATAGTTCATTTACTCGGTTCACGAAGGTCTGGAAATCCGTGTTGATCTTATTCTTCCTATCTCTCTCCCTTTGCTCCTCTTCAATTTCATCTGGATCATAAGCCGATCTCTTACTACCACCCAACGTCTGAACGACATCCATCACCTCAACGTAGAACTGCACGTCCTTGGTTTTCTTGTTACCCACCATTATATGATTATGCAGATGGAAATGCAATAAAGTTATCATCTCCTTCTCCGCCGGCTGAAAAAATGCATGTTTTATGTTGCCAAACATAATATCCACCCGCTCATCCTGCCTAGTGGTTGCATAACGGAATCCATTGAGATGAGCCTCAAGGGCACCGGGTATCTTTCTTCCACGGCCTCCAAATACTGGACGGACCCACAGATCAGACAATCTTATTGGCTTAAATCTGTTACCGGCTAGCTGAAGTCTTTCCTGGGTGACTAAGGTTGCCCTTTCTGCCTTCTCGGACTCCCTAGCCACAACCTGCCTCCGGAGCGTTTTGATCAGCTGTACAACCTCACTTATGTGTCTTGGATCCTTGGACCGGAAGGACACCTCCTTCAAATATATAGCACCCGGGAACTTTGACGAGTTGGAATCCTGGGGAGTAAAAGGAGTTCCGGGAACATTGAAAATAATCCTGATATAGCAATTGCGGTTTGTGTCCTGCTGGCTCGAAACAGTCCTGATAGTGGCAACATGGAAGGGCACCATAATTCCATAAATAGGCAACAGAACAGCCTCATTCTTCTGGTCAACCTGAATCATCAGCTCTCTTGGAGATGGTAAGTCATTAACGCTTTTATAGGCAGCGAGATCAGATGAGGTCTTGGCAGAATTCCGGTTGTCATCTTTTCCGGCACTGACACCTGCCAGTCTCCTGGCAGTCTCCTCATTCTTTTGCCGGGCCAATTCTGCCTGATGCTGCCTCCTCAGTTCCTCCTTGGATATTTCTTGATTGTCTGATCTGAGCATGGTCTTGGTCATAAATGATTCAATACCATTAACCTTTTGTGTCTTCTTAGGCCTTTCCACTTCTTCCTCATCCTCATTGAACGAGTAAGCCACGTCCTTGGCAGCCTTTGAGCTCATGTGAGTCACTACTTCTGCCTTCTCCTTTCCCATTATCACCGTATCGGCCAGCAGCAGGGAAAAGTTACGGTTCTTTGCATTATTACTGTTGTTCTTCACATTGTGGAAACCAAGGGAAACATTGAAAACCATGTTCTCCTTGACAACCTTTTCATTTTTGGCATTGATTGACAAGCCTGACTCACGATACTCGAGACCAATGCCTGTCCCAGCAGATTTTGTCAGATGGGGCACCAAGTCAGGTGCTTCCTTTTGGACAACAGTGAGGGCTGCTGAGTAAGCAGCACTCAGCCTGCTACCAGGCTTCAAAGCACTAATTGCAGCTTCATGGGCCTTGAGAAGAACTTGATATGCTTTGCTCTGGAAGGGAGTGGCATCCATCAAAAACGTCCTGGCAACATTGGAGCAGTAGCTGTTGTACCGAGACCCAATTGCACATATTATCACACTGGCAGAATCATAATACAGCAGTTCATCATTGCTGGCGGCACTGGGCCTAAGATCAAATTGCCCTCCACTCTGGAAAATTGGGGGGTAGCAGATATCAACATTCTCCGCCTTGAGCTTTACCTTGGCCCTAGAGGGTTCCAATATGGCCTTTTCAGTTTCATCCATCAGTGATGAATGAGTCACCTTCTTCTCCTCATCAATGACATTTTCCATCGTAGGAACCACGAAATTCTTCATCACATTAGCCGTCAAGTGTGCTGCTTTCTTCACATTTAAAAGCTCATTACTGTCCTTGATAGCAAACAAGTCGGATAATCCTTCTGAAACATCGGCAAGCTCAAAACCAGCACCTTTCAGCTGCTCAGACCAATTTTCCAAAAGTCTACCTTCAGGAGCTTCTCTAGCAACATGCCCGACGATGGCCTGTTGGTGACCATCAGCCTTAGAGAGAGAACGAATGGCACTGAAAATGGCCTCCATGGACGCCGTCCCGTCATCGCTCTTGGCCTTGACATGCATCACGATATCGGCTCCCACCACCTCCTTGGCAGATTTCTTTATAACTTCAAGTAGAGAGGCCTTCTTCTGGCTACATAAGAAGTGAATCTGCTTCTTCATGAATACCATTACAGTTTCAGGGAACTCGTAACCCAGCAACCAAACATTTAGCGCTGACGACTTCAGATATCGGAGATCCTCCGAAGGCGGAGGGGTGGCAATGGCAAGGACGTCGGCATCACCCCATAGGTCGGACTTGTGCTTGTTCCAGTGCGAATACAAGGCCTTCAAACGATTGGTAAAATAATCAAGCTGAATGGAGTAAGCAGGCCTAGCCGTGGCCGCAGGATTTCCATCCGATTGCTGGCCGTTGCCATTACGATGGTCCGCCATTTAGGCGCACCTCAATCTGGCGACACAGTCCTCCTGTAAAGGCAAACAGAAACAAAGGCATCACTTATGCAAAATAGCGACAGAAAAGACCGTCCTGCAGCAACCCGAAAAAAAAACACACATACACACACAAACACGCCAAACAGGATGCACCGCCCCTCAATTCCACCACAAAATCGCCTATAACCGCCGAGTCACCTAAACCCGAAATGTGAAAACGAAAAGGGAAAACAAAATGAAACAAAAGAGGCAGAAAAGCAAAAAGAAAAAAACCGCGCTCAACGAGAAACCGCCTTTAGAGGGACCGAGGAAACAACAACAGACACCAAAAGGACTAAAGAAGGGGTAGTGAGGAGCAGAGAAAAGGGACGAGGCGGGGAAGACGGTCGAAGCAGTGCCTTCCGATGAGTACGGTTCGAGGGTCGGCCGCCGCTTCCGGAGGTCAGTCGGTGGGGGACTAGGGTTAAGTGTTTACCCTTTTGGAGGGCGGGAGGAGACTGTGGTTTTACGCGGGAGAGTCCTTCCTTCCTCCCACCCCCTTCCTTCTCACAACCCCCCAAAAATAAAAATCACTGTTTTGCTGAAAATGACTTGACGAGAGCCGAGTTTTAGGGCTCTTGTTATTTATAGGTTTAGGTCTAGGGAGGAGATTGGGTTTGGGCCCTGGCCCTGCCAGTTGTTATTATTGGGCTTTCGGCTCAAACAAAGCCCAACGCTGATCTAGTGAGCGAGAAATGGGGCGGTGGACTACTTGAAAAAATGAAATAAATTTGGTTTGGGAGTAATGCACCGCCACAATAACATCGCGTTTAATATACGCCGCTTTATCACCATGACCTCCTAGAATAATTATTTTTCAAAGTGTCGAGGTTCCCAGACACTCATCCTAATTGTGCTAGTGTCATGGTTGACCTCCGCATTTTCTGTATAAATTTGAATTAATTTTGGCGTTTATCGACCGTGCAAACTTCGCCAATTCTTTTTAACTAACTGTAATGTGCTACGATCCTCCAAGATCATCGATGCCTTTTCTTCTTTCTACATCGGACTCCAAAACAGGCTAGACCACTTCCACAGAATATATAACACAAACAGGGCCAAAGGAATATTTGGCTCCTTTCCTCCCTCCCCATCTGCTCCCCCCACTTGTAATCCAAATGGCGCATAGCATCGTATCGAATCAGAAGAAGATATGCCCGTGGGAGGGACACGACGAATCATTCATTACGACAAATTGCTCCATCCACACTAGCACGGTCATGAAGCAAAACCTTCTGCTGCAGCAGTCGTCATTACATTAACAGGTCACAGAACCCTAGCCTTGCAGTTCACGTATCAGTGAACTTGACAGCTCATTGCCGCCATTCGTCGATCCTCTAAAGTCTAGAATTGCTGAACGCGGCGGCATTTATTAAATCAGGGTGCATCATGTTTCATCCTGCAAAAAAATTGTGAAGATTTACCGGATCAACTACTAGATAGATGACCAAACAAGACAGGCTGGTGTGCAGTATCTATTGAGACAGGCTAGGCCAAAGTGCTCGCATACGGGAAGTCGTTATTTAAGAGAAGAAAAGGCAATGCTCGAACACGTAAACTGTTCTTCTCAAAACAGCCAGAAAACAAATGAAGCGGATAAGCATGTTTGATGACAAAGCCAGGCAAAATTAAAGATTTGCAAGGACATGGCGAACAGATGATCAGATTAAATTCGGATGCAAAGAAAGGCAGAGTGGTCACACCTCTTGAAGCCGAAAGACGCTTGCAAGTGAACTTATCACTGACAAGCTTATTAATCGCATCCCTGAACCTGTGGTAGTCATCCTCTTTATTATAAACTTGATGAGAGATCCTAGCATAACCAGTTATGACATTGCCTTCGTCCTCTTTACGGGGGCAGAAATATATGGGCACTTCAACCTTAAATGTGTCCCTCAGATGAGCCCTCAACTTCAAAGTGTCGGATTCACTCTCTATTCCTAAACATGTGGGCAGACCAACCATGACCATGCTCGCACACATATCGGCAGGGCTACCCAGATTCGTACCCCACGCTTTCGCCAACATCTCACCCATTTCCACAACCTTCTTGTGATTCCTCTCCTTGATTCCCTCGATACCACCCTCAAACCTATTGACAAACTCCAATGCAGAAGGAACAACAAGCTGGGAGCTATAATCCCTCGTGCCAATCCAAGCACTCTCCACGGCCAACCCATTGCCGTACTCATGTGACACGACGGGATGGTGCAGGTCGTCAGACCCTGCAAATTTGCGGTGATACAAGAATGCCACGGATGGAGGGCAGAAGAACCACTTATGCAAATTACTGGTATAAAAATCAGCCCCGATATCCTTCATGTCAACATCAACGCACCCAATGCCGTGGGCAGCGTCTATAAAGACCTGCCTGACACCCTCCTCTCTACAAATTTTAACCAGCTCCTTCACGGGGATAACAACACTGGGCATCGATGTGACGTGATCGATAACTGCGAGCCTCACTTCCCTACCCTCAAGCTTCCCTCTTTCCAGAGCCTTCCTAAACTCACTAACAATCTGCTCCTTAGAAATAACAGGAAAAGGCAGTGGAACCTCAATCACCCTTGCCCCAGCACGGGTGACATAAGCCTCCACCGACTTCTTGACCGCGCCGTAGGCATAGTGGAGCATCACGACCGCATCGCCCTTTCGGAAGGTCCCCTCGTTGAAACGCCAAGCCATCTGCTGCAGGACGATGGCTACAGCGGTGGTGGCGTTATCGACAATGGAGATCTCGCCGACATCGTCAGCGTTAATGAGGTCCTTCACGACGAGGCGGGAGCGGAGGATGCCCTCCTTGAGGGAGTTGAAGTAGAAATCGTCCGGCTGCTCAAGGAAGCTCATCTGCCAGGTGCGCTGGGCGGAGATGACTGAGGAAGGGCAGGAGCCAAAGCTGCCGTTGTTGATGCGGGAGCAGGAGGGGCGGTGGTGGGAGAACTCGGCGTCTATCTCCTCACGGTTGATGAAGGCCGGGAGTTTCTTCTGCTTCTTGGGGGCTGGGGTTGTGTGGGCGCAATCGCCGTTGGTCTCGTGGTGGTGCTCCTGCCGGTGGCTGGGATCCATGGATTGATTCTTAGGGTTTCCTGGGAGATTTGAGTGACGGAAAGGCATGGAAGGGGGGGGGGGTGATGACTAGGGGTGGGGAAAGATGATGGAGTGGTGGCGGTGTCGGCGGCGAAGATGATGGAAGCCGACGACAACGATGACGGCGACCGCGGCCGAGGGTTCCGTATCCATAACTCCCGGTGAACCCGAAAGGACAGAGCAAAAGGACGGTTTTATTCGTTATTGAGTTTTGCTGTAACCATTTTATATCTGCGCATTACGCTTTTTTTTCCACCATGCCTTACCATCCTTTGCCCGAATACCTCAATCATTTTACATGTCCTAAAAATAAATTTAAATAACTTGAAAATAAATTTAACAAATTAAGTTTTAAAAGATAATTTTGAACGATATCCATATGATCATTCATCCACTAAAGCAATTAGTGATTGAGAAATATAATTCGATACGATTTTCGGGGATTATATTAATAATTTTTTTTTTATGAAAGAAAATCGTTGTCGTATATAGCAATTTCTCCACTATATTTGTGGTCATAGTATTATGTGAACTAAGGTTTTAAAACATGCTCAAAATCTTCTATTAAACGGAAGATGGTTGGGAGATTGTAGTGTCAGCTGATGCGAATAATTTATGTGCGCCGACACAGACTGCCGGCGGCCAGTGACGTGCCTAGTTTACGTTAAGCCGGCTTGCAGCTTCCTTACCAGCACAAGCAATTCCAAGGACTGCATGAATGTCTGCCATCACACTTCGTTCGTTACAAGACTAGTAAGATCACTCGTGGCTACTCTGGTTTCACCTTGTCGTAAGCAGCTATGTTTTGCGGTTCACATTCGGGGCTCAAGAGGTGCACGAGCAGGGCTGAGGTCGAACTCATGGTCACGGCCCCGCAAGCTGCCCACCGCAATATCCTAGGGACAGTCATCCTCGGACCTGCATCCAGCATCCATGCCTCTTTCCGTTACCAGACGAAGAAACCAAGAAAGAAAAGCAGCATGGTTCTGATTCATTGGAATAGAATGACAGTACAATCCCATCAAAAGTTGCCCGAGTAAACGATTAAGAAAAGTAAAGACGAACCGATGGTGGGTGTAGAGTTCGCACGGCGAGTGAATCAAAGGGGTAACAGATTTGATGACACCTCAAAGCTTGCTAACTTCTTAGAGAGGACTCCTCAACGATGAACTCTCTAACCGTAGCTAAAACCGAATCGCGGATGTCGCTCTTTCTTTTCTCATAGCTCGTTAACTCGAAAACTTCTAAAACCAAAGGCACCAAACCAAAACACAATTTTGGAGTAGTTCAAACATAAAACATCCGGGTAGCACTGAAGAAGCAAGCAGCACAAGTACAGGACAATGAATGGGGTTCAACAAACCATAGTGCAATCTGCAGAAGATCCAGAATGCAAATCCTCCTCCGACACTGAATATGGCCGCAGTCTGCCGCATTAGCCTCGAGCACGGCTTCGCGTCGGACCGCATCAAATCCCCGTCCGAGTATCCCAGCCAACGCCTAAGCGACATCTCGACAGTCCCACTGCATCACAAATATAAGAATCTGATCCCTCAACCACCACCACCACCATCACCACCCTATCACAGGGGAATCAATCAAGTAATTCAGCTGAATCAAGTATGCCCACACAGACAAAACTGATCCAGCACGATTTGAAAACGAAAGCAGCATTCTGTCGGACAATTAGAGGGTGTCCTCAACATAACCCGACATCGCATTACCATAACATGGTCAATTCCGGGATCACCATATCAGCAATATCGCATCCTGCACGATTCTTCCCAACAGTGCTACAATGATTTCGAGATCACCAACCAAAAGCTACTCAGAAGGGTGGGAGGCCCTCCCGCCTTAATATACCCCATCGGGCCCATCCGATGTAGGACTTTTGCCATGCATCAAACAGTACGAACAACTCGGAGAAGAGTATCGAGAAAGGAGAAAGAGAGTACTTACGAAAACAGCCTGATATCGGCTAAGAGAGATTTCCCTTCAAACTCCCAAAAGCACAAGGCGATGAAAAGCGTCGTCCCTTCCCTGGTGATCTCGTGGGGTGAAGAAGAAGGCCGGGGATTTCACAATGGACCAATTTCTTCATTTCAAATACGTTGTCCAGAAACGAGGTTGTTGTCTGAAGCCCAATGAAATTCCTGCTCCTCCTGTTACTGGATCCAACTGGTCGGCCCTTGGAATTTCGCCTGGCCGACGCTGTCTTGGTGCCGGAATCACTCCGATCAACGCCAACACGCGACGACAACAAGCACACCACACACGACAGTAAATGCACCTACTCAGAACGAAACCAAAATCCATCATTTCTCTTTGTCGCCACCTGAATTCCGCTTCTTCCTCTGTCAGCCTCGACTCACGGTCCTGTCCATACAATACTGTTCCCTGTGTAACCCAAATATACTTCCCTCTCCTGCGCCAATCGACCGAAGCTCCGAAGCAATTTCTAAGGAATGTCGTGTTGCGACGCGGGAGCGGAACATTCCCTTCCAAGGCCCCCGGCACGGAGGAAGGTCGCTTTGTCTTGCAACATGTACGAAACGTTGTCTGTATCATTCTTTAGGTTACGGACAGGGGGTGGTTTCTTTTCTGTGGGGGACCATTTCTTCCAGGTTCCTTTGTTTCTCTCCTCCGATGAAAACGGACCAATCAGAACTGCTTCGGATCAACCCAGTTTCATATCCACTCGTTATATAGTCAGGGGTGTTCCCGAGTCAACCTCTAGATCGAACTTTAAGGCCGGGCCTGGATTGGAAGTGTCATCCCTTGAGCTGTGCTGAGCTGAACTGAACTGAACTGGGATTTAAGGTTTGTTGTACAGGACTTACTCTTGAGTTGCGAGAATTCATGGATGTTGTTTTCTTTTCTAGTCCAAGTTTAGGGACGAGATTTTTTTAGTTGTTTTGCTTTGTTGGGCTGTTTCGGGCTGTTATGTTGATGCTGTGAGTGGTGGCTTCGGGTCTTTTAATAGGTGAAAGCATGAAGGATACATGAGTTCTTGGAGCATGAGCTTCGACGAGGTCACAGCTTTAGCTTGCATTCAGAAAGGCTGTGCCGTGATTGGATGTTTTTGTTTTGAAACAATCGTTTGTCTTGGCCTTAGTTTTGCTTTCTGATGATGATGGTGTCTAATCGAAAACGCTTCAAGTGCAATGGTCTGAGCTTATGCTTGATGTGTTGTGTTTTCAGGGTTCGATTGGATATGGGATGCAACTTTCTCGTGATAGTCCTTTGCTTATGGGCTGCTACTAGTTTGTCCCTCTTGCCGTTGCCGGCTGATGGTCTGGTGAGGATTGAACTGAAGAAGCGGCAGCAAGATCTTGTCAGTATTAAGGCCGCAAGAGCTGCCATATGGGAGGGATTTAGGAGGTCTGGCAATGCAGGACTGAGCAATCTTCTGAGCAGCGGAGGAGAAGATATTGTGCTTCTGCAGAACTACTTGGATGCTCAATACTATGGAGAAATCGGAATAGGTTCACCACCACAGACATTCACCGTGATATTTGATACTGGAAGTTCTAATCTCTGGGTCCCTTCAGCAAAATGCTACTTCTCTGTGAGTTTGACTTTTTGTGCTTTTACCATGAAATGCTGTGCCTGGATACTCGATAACTTGAGATTGAAGATCTTGATATTTCTGCAGGTTGCGTGTTACTTCCATACCAAGTTCAAGGCAAGCAGGTCTAGTACATACAAGAGCATCGGTAATCCTATTGAAACCGGTTCTGGCATAGCATGTAATCAGATAATCTTAGCGATGTCTTTACACCGTATACCCTTTGTCTCTTATCCAGGAAAAGATATTTCAATAACCTATGGATCCGGAACAGTGTCAGGATTTCTTGGTCAGGACAATGTGAAAATCGGAAATCTCATTGTGAAAGATCAAGTCGGTTCTCTTATTTCTTAAATCTGAAGACAATGTTTTTGTTTGAAAGATATCCTTAGGTTCAGCTGTTAACACAGAAGTTGTTGCCTTTATATCTGCAGGTGTTCATGGAGGCAACGAGGGAAGGGAGTCTGACGTTTGTTTTGGCGAAATTTGATGGAATCCTTGGGCTAGGATTTCAGAACATCTCTGTTGGGAATGTGGTTCCAGTGTGGTAATTCCCTGTTTCAATTGGAATATCATCCTGATTCATGGGCAACTCCCTTTCCTTTTGGAGCTTTACTCGTCTACTGGCTGCTGATTTTGGATGCTAAAAGGTACAATATGATGCAACAAGGCCTTGTAAGCGAGGAAGTTTTCTCCTTCTGGTTTAGCCGTAATGCTGATGCAAAAGTGGGAGGTGAGATTGTTCTTGGAGGGGTTGACAAAGCCCACTACAGAGGGAAGCATTTATACGTTCCAGTTACTCGAGAAGGTTATTGGCAGGTCTGAAAATGAGGCAATTTACATGACATTATTCAGCTGCTGTGACAACATGTTTTACTTAATATTTTCTCTATTTTCAGTTTCAGATGGGTGATGTTCTTATCGGGAATGACTCCACGGGTACTTCTGCTACTTCTTTTGCCATGGGTGACATTTGGCTCCGTCGTTCTCATATGCTCACTTCCCGTTCGAAATATCTGATTCCCAATTACACAAATGAATGAACTTGTCAGGAGTATGCGCATCAGGCTGTGCAGCTATTGCAGATTCAGGAACTTCCTTGATTGCTGGTCCAACAGTACGTGTTTCCACTGAATTTTCTGACACCTTCTCGGCCTTTATGATCAGTAGTCCCATTTTATTTTTTTATACTTAGCAACGGTTTGGCTCATAACGTACACAGTCTGTTGTGACCGAAATCAATCAAGCCATTGGTGCTGAAGGAATCGCGAGCATTGAATGCAGACAGATTGTTACTCAGTATGGAGATCAGATATGGGAACTTCTCATTGCAGGGGTGATGGTTTTTCTTCACTGGCCTCCCGTTGTTATTTGATGGTTGACGACAGTACTCTGAGGGAATTATGTGCTGCTATTGCAGGTGCGCCCAGACAAAGTGTGTTCCCAGATAGGCATCTGCGTGTTTAATGGGACACAATACGTAAGGTCAGAAAGCTCAGCCGTTAGGATGGCTCTATTGCTCCTCTTGGCTTTTTGTACCATTTATGTCATCCAAACAGATCCTAATGAATGTGGGCCACACTGCGGCCCTGACAATATAGCCAATCCACCAACAACTTTGTTCCATCACAAGATTGGTGAAAAACCTATGACATAAAATCTGGTTTATGCAGCTCCGGGATCAAGTCAGTCTTAGAGAAGAAGCATGGTGAGGAGTTGACACAAAGGGATGCTGCATGTTCGGCTTGCGAGTTGGCTGTAATTTGGATCAAGAGCCAACTAAAGAAGGGAAGGGCTAAAGATAAAATCCTAGATTATGTGAATAAGGTAAATTAGATTTTAAAAACTTCCTTAACCCTTCCCCGTTTGAGAGCGAAACAACCACGTCCTGATCATTTCTTTTTGTTCTCGCCCTTCTACAGCTCTGCGACAACATCGCAAGCCCAGTGGGACAAGTCGACTGTAATGACATTGGAAAGATGCCTAATGTGACATTTACCATTGGAGGCCAACCTTTCACCCTTACTCCGGAACAGGTGACATTTTTGTTATTGCACGTTATTTCCGACCAATTGCATAGAGACCTTACAGCCGCCGGCTGTTAGATGTCGCCACTTGTTTGGTGCTCGATCTCGTCAAAAGGCAACAGCCGTATCGTAATAAAAACAGCAGACTCATAGTAGTACAGCTGACCTTTTTCTGAAGCAGACATATGTGGTTTCTTGATCCGACTCCGTCTTTGTCTCTCTTTTACAGTATGTTCTGAAAGTCAAAGAAGGCGTCACCAACGTGTGCATTAGTGGTTTCATGGCCTTCGATATGCCTGCTCCCCGGGGTCCTCTGTGGTAATCTCCAGTTCTCTGCCATTGTCTTACAAAAGATCAGAAAACCCGCGTCACCTAAGTGATGATCTGCTTCTCGATCTTTTTCCTGACAGGATTCTGGGAGATGTGTTCATGGGAGCCTACCACACCGTGTTTGACTTTGGGAATCGTCAAGTTGGATTTGCTCCCGCCGCTTAATTGTGCATCTTCCCTTAGCATCCCTCTAGTTTATGGCGTCCCGTCTGTAACCGTGTGGATCGTCCCTGTGACGGGGATGACAATGCCAATATTGCGAGAATTTTATAGTATAAAGGTCTGATCTATCTGTTGTGTGACGAGAGCTTATAATATACTGTTCGATTGGAACCATACCCTTTGAATAAGTATGAGACTTCCCCCGGTCTCTTCTTCTTGCACTATTGTCATCAGACAACTCTGGCCCCTTGTCCGCCGGTCTTCTTCTTCTTCTTCTTCTTCACGTCCGACCCCATGGCAGCTCGACGAGCTCATCGCCTCAACTGGGAACCTCAAACACGCTGCTCAGATACACGCCCAGATCGTCGCGAACGCCTACCTTCGCCACCCTATAGTCTTCACCAACCTCCTCAACGCTTACTTCCGATGCGGTCGTGTACGAGACGGCCTGCTGTTGTTCTCGTCTGCCCGAAATGTGCACAAGAACGTCGTGTCCTGGACTTCGGTCATCTCCCGCCTGTCCCGTCTCGGTGAGCCGTTGCGAGCTTTGTCGTTCTTCGACGACATGAGGTGCAACGGCGTGTACCCCAACCATTACACGTTCTCTGCCATTCTTCCTGCTTGCGTGGACAACGGGATTCTGTCCCGCGGCGAGCGAGTTCATTGCTTGGTTGTGAAGGATGGTTTCATTGGCGACGTCTTTGTTGGAAGCGCCTTGATTGATATGTACGCAAAGTGTTCCGATGTGAGATCGGCAGAGAAGGTGTTCGGTGAAATGACGGAGAGAAACCTTGTGTCGTGGAATGCTATGATTGTTGGGTACCTGCAGAATGACTTGCATGACGAGGCCGTGCGTACTTTTGGCGAGTTGTTTAGGGAGGGTTTGGTGGTACCGGACGAAGTGAGCTTTTCGAGCGTTCTGAGTGCTTGTGCTAATAATGGCGGCTCGGACTTCGGCAGACAAGTTCATGCCCTGGTTGTTAAGCTAATGTTGGTTGGCCTGAGTTATGTGACGAACTCGTTGCTGGACTTGTATTGTAAGTGCATGATGATAGATGATGCCCTCAAGCTGTTTTGGACGATCCGGAATAGAGTTGCCATCACGTGGAACATCATGATGATGGGATACTGTCACAACAACCAATATGAAGAAGCTTGCAATTGCTTTTGGTCAATGCGAAGGGAAGGGGTAAGTCCGGATGAGGCATCATTCTCTTCTGCACTTCATGCTGCAGCGAGTCTCTCTGCGTTGCATCAAGGAGTCTCAATGCATGATCAAGTCATTAAGCATGGAGTTGCAAAGAACAGCATAGTCTTGAGTGCCTTGATCACGATGTATGCCAAATGCGGGGACTTAGCCGGTGCTCATCTGGTGTTTGCAGAGACTGAAGATCGCACAGTGGTTTGCTGGAGTGCGATGATTGCTGCTTTTCAGCAACACGGTCACGCAGACCAAGTGCTTCAATTGTTTGACGAGATGCTCGGAAAGGGAGTTAGGCCTGATCATATAACTCTTGTCAGTGTCCTTTCAGCGTGCAGCTATGCAGGACACGTAGATGAAGGATACAGATACTTCAATTCCATGAAAGAATCGTATGGGATAGACCCTGGTTATGAGCATTATGCCTGCATGGTTGATTTGCTCGGTCGTGCTGGCCGGCTGGAAGAAGCTAAGAGGTTCATAGAATCCATGCCTGTTTCAATCAAGGCCGATTCGTCGATATGGGGAGCTTTGCTTGGGGCATGCTCTAACCATGGTAATCTCGAAATGGCCAGAGAGGTTGCAGACAGGCTTTTCCAGTTAGAACCCAGCAATTCCGGGAACTACGTGTTGCTTTCGAACATGTATCTACGCAAAGGGAAACAAAAGGTAGCAGATGAAGTAAGGAAACTGATGATCACTAATGGAGTGAGGAAGGAACCGGGATGCAGCTGGATCGACGTGAAGAACAAGACGGTCGTGTTTACTTCTCATGATACATCGCATCCTATGACTGATGCCATATACAACATGATCGCTAGGTTAGAAGAATTAACGAAGGAGAAAGGATACATTCCTCAAGTTCAATTTGCCGTAAATGATGCGGAAGGCTACAAAGAGCGAAGCTTGTGGTACCACAGCGAGAAATTAGCTCTTGCCTTTGGACTTCTGATACTTCCTAACAGCACGCCAATACGGATCAAGAAGAATTTGAGAACTTGCGGCGACTGCCACGCGGTGATGAAGCTTGCTTCTGAGATTTTCAAACGTGAAATAATTGTGAGGGACGTCAATAGATTCCATCGGTTTGCCAACGGCACATGTTCGTGCAGAGATTACTGGTAACAATTGGATCTTGTAGGTAGTTATTCTTTAAGATCAAAAGCCGGTTCCTGACGCACAAACCGTTTATCCTTGAAACTGATAATAAATCAAGTGTCCCGGATGGCTTGATAATGTATCCTCCCCGGAGAACCACCCGTCTCATTTCCTACCTCAAGGGCTTCTCCGTAGTCCATCAAAAGGAGAATCTTGAGGTAGTTGCACAAACCAAATTTCTAGAAACTACATTACACTCGGGCATAAGATCCATGAACTTCACGTTGATATGTTCCGTTCAGAGCTCGCAGTTCCTGTCCTTGAGCAGAGAGCAATGTTTGACCATGACTATCAACTCCAGCTATTCATCATCACTGTCGTTGCCAAAAACTGAAGCAACATTCGCTTTCGGTTTCTTAGCAGCACCAATTGAGGAGTTCTGCACATAAAACATGACCCATTTAAGCGGGGGCAAACAAGAGACTGGGTTGTTTTTGTCCCATCATTAGAAGATCCACCGATAAATAACTATGCTATGCAGAAAAGAACAGAATTAAGCAATGTACATTATCTTGAATACCTGCAACTTTTGTGTATTAGGCTAGTGTTAAAGCACTTAACTCTTCTTGTCTAGCAAACTTAATAACATGAAACACACTTCTGAATCAGAGGTTATCTGATAGGCCATACTAACCTTGGAGGTTCCTCCCTTCGCGGAGAAGCCAAACTTTAATGCCTTCCTCTGATCTTGATCAGCAAGCGTAGTCGCATTCTTTGTCACAGGAGGAGCTGCAGGCAGACCCAGGTCGTCTTGTTGCTGCAGTTTCTGCTTATGGGCATCTGCACTGCTTGATAACAAAGAATGAACATGTAAAATTAAAAAGACACAAAACTGGACACAATAAAGATTTGTATTCTCTTTCTGTTACATTTTTGCCATGTCCCGCTCTAGTCGCTGCTGCTCTCTTTTTTGACGGTCGTCACGGCTGCTAGCGCCATGCATTTCTCTCATTTCTTTAAATCTCTGCAGATCATGGGTACAGATTGCATGACCAGTGCATTAACGTTTAACTGTTGACCTAGAAAGGAACAGAAGGGAATTAAGTAACCTTTCGGTGGTTGTGGTCATAGGAACTGAGATGAGCTTCAAACTCCATTGCCAACTTATATTGTTTGTTGCAAAGGTCACAATAGAACACTTTACGAATCTCTTTGACCTCAGTTTGAATTTTCTGCTCACGCTCTGCTATGACCTGAATGTTCAGAAGGTGCACGAAGGGGGCAGTACTAGAAGCCACCAGGTAATAAAAACTGCAGGAAATTCTCAAGATCTTCCAAAGTGGATGCTCCCTTAAGATATACCATTCCCTTGAAAAGACACACATATACGCTATATCCTGCCTTCTGGTATTCGATATGGATTCAGAAAAAAATAATCCATCAATTTATATTTTACTCGTGGCCAATAGACTAAAGCAACTCAGCACAACTCTTACTAGTCAAAGAAGAAAAGGTCCTACCTCCCGCTTTTTCATAGCTTCCTCCGTCTCCTCAAGTTCGATATCGAGCTTTTTCCTTTGAATATTCTCTTCAGAAGTAAAATAGTCGTCCTCCTCCTGCTTCCCAATTCCTAATTTTGGTTCTCTCATATCTGATTTTATAGGTTCAGTTATACCTGCAAGATTAAGCACTCCAACACATTTTTCAAACCTGTTGCTCAAGCCTCATTATACTAGGCCTAGTTTTCACTGGGATAAATTTGAGACACAGGTAAAACAGAAGTCATACAAACAACAACACAGCAGAATCAAAGAAAAATCTCAAGGTCATGCCACAGGGCCTCCTACAGGAAAGCTATTAGACCATTTGCAAAATAATCAACTCATGTCATACCTTCTGCTTAATTCAGTAAAAGGATCCCCCGTGTACACACAAATGACAATAATTTTACAAAATTAGAGAATGACTAACCATAACAGGAAAAGAAAACAATAGAAGATTTATCAAATGCATATCTATCAGCAAGTTACTTGTGGATATTGGCAGCAAAATGCAGCAGCAGGACATCTAGGGGTTCCAATCCAAAATGATTCAAATTCAACTTCGAAGTAGTGATTCCCATGCATCATGTCTCGAAGAAGTTAAATCCTCACTATGCAGGAAACAAGGACGAGTTCCAAAGAATAGCAATTGAAATCAAGAACCATCGCCACCAGAAATGATTAAAATAGTAAACATTATTATGAATGCATGACTAAAAGTTTCAATTGTTTCTTTTCAGAAACATACACAAAAGTTCATATTCCAGGCATGATCAAGCATTTAACGAGTCCCACCTTGCTCATCTTTCCCAAGGCCTTTTCCACTCCATCCCATTTTCTGGAGAAGCCTAAAGCCTATATTGGAAGAAGTCAACATAGTGTCCAACGATGCCTGCTCGACATTGCCAAGATCAACATTTTCTGTCGGTCTGTGACTAATCGGCAATCTGAAATCGCCATACAGCTCCTCATCATCGCGCGTGTCCTGACAGCATGCCGAATATCACGATTTAATCCCATTCCAGCAATTTTTACCACAATAAAATCAGACCGCCTAGTTTACTTACTTCGCCCGCAACGTCGTCATTTCGGTCTTCAGGGAACCTCGACTCCTGCCTTTCGTTTCGCCATTTATAACTCATGACTCCCCACCGAGAACTACAAGAGAAAACCACACAATAAATTGCCAGCAAAACCACAGGAAACAGCGCTTCCCCACCCAAATATAACACACAACGGACAGATCACGCAGCCATCAGAAAAGATAAAAAAAGGGCAGCTTGCTCGACAGAGAAAATCTGGAGGGGATACACAAAAATGCTTCAAGTGACTTCCCCGCTTGAAGCCCAAATTCAAATCCCTCCCAAGCCAAAACCTAAACAGAAATTCCTCAACCCTAGGAGAGAGAAAAACCCTTGAAATCGAAGAAGAGCCTGAGAAGAGATCGCGGGGGAACCGCTGTCACAGCTCGGGGACGAAAACGACGGACGGGAATTCCTCGTCGGGGAAAACGCGACCTTCTTTCGGGGGCGGTCCACGAGATTCCCTTGTGCATATGCCCCGCAGCGAAACCGATCCTCATTTAACTCCGGCCCGGCCCATTGGTACTGGGCTCAAAGGGGCCCACCAGCTGGATTGTGGTAGAAGCCTTGCTGGAGGCCCACGAACAAAAGTTTTGGAATGACAAAAAGGGAAGAAAAGTGAGGCAGCTTTTTTTTTATTCTTCCAGCAAAAGATATTTTATCCAAAAAAGATACGTACATGTTAATAACTGTACGTTTTATTCGGCTCTACCCGAATAATTAAACATTCCTTCCTTTTACGACCAACAATCAATCGTATTGGTAGGGTCGATATCGGACTTTTGGACTTGAAGGAGCAAGATTGAACGTAATCATGTAAAATCGTAAACGATGAGGATAAAAAAAAAAACATATTAAATGGCAATGCGTGCATCTATACGTTAAATATATCATTCCTAACTTTTGCCGAATATTATCAGCCCAAGCAAAAAAACATGAAAAACCAAATCCCCATCGATGTACTTAAAAAAATTCCACCTTAAAGATTTGGGAATCGAGAATAAAGCCACATATAAGTATGGATTGAAAATAAATAAAGCATTACTTTATTTTAAAATAACATTAAAAAGAAAAAAACAACAAAAGAGCTTTGCGTGAAGGAATTATTCTAATTGATTAAAATAAAAACGAAAGCAAAGAACGTGGGCATAATTCATTGTCTCGATATATCAAGTGGACAGGACCAGTCAAAAAACTACATTTCCGACTAAAATTAATTATATATTCATTTATTTATAATACTTTAATGGGAATAATTTTCATCAAAAAAGATATTTAGGACACCCATAAATCGGTGTTAGAAAGAGTTCAATTACTTAAGGAAAGTCGGTGTTTGTAATATCAGGGCACCCATGCATGAGATCCGAAATTATCTAAACTAACAGTTGATCCACCATTATTAATCAAAGGAGTTAGTGCCTTTTGAACTGTTCTTTGATTCCCCCCTATTGCATTATTATTACACCCTACTTTGTATTATTACTTACTGCTGCTGCTTCTTCTTCTTCTTCTTCTTCTTCTTTATTGACCTATAAATGCAATGGCAAAGTTCCTCCGTCTGCCATCCCATATCTAATCAATCCGTGTGTTTTGCAACAACTGGAAACTGCCATGAGAGGGAACACTAAGATGCAGAAGAAGATGCCTTCATCATCCTCGGCAGCTGCTTCTTCTCTAGGGACCCCGACGTCGGATTCCCCTTCTTTCTCCATTTTAGGCTTGTTCAAGCCGATCAAAAGGTCGCCTTCCTCTAACCAGAGAGCGGAAACTTTGTGGGAGGACACGGTAAGCCTCACCAAGGTACGGCCAAGCGACTACGACAGGGGTTGTTACGTTGCCGAACCGGGGATCGACAGGAAAGCGTCCGCCTTCATCGCCAAATTCCATGCGAGCCGAGCAGTTGCGGCTGCCTGAAGAGAACTCAGAGAGGGAGAGGCTGAGGTTCTCTCATGTGCATTTTGCGTCCCTGTTAATTCTTATCACTGAGTAGAGACTGTGATTTCAGTAATATCCTTTCGATATCGAGTGTGAGTGAAACTGTAAATTAGGACTGTATGATGCAAACAATCAAATCGAATTCATAGTTATAGATTTGGAAAACCACAGGTTTCTTGGACAGAAGGCCAGCCGTTTCGGAATACAACTATTTGGACCGACGTAATGAGTATGAGTGGACAAAATGTACTACACATTCCTAAGTATGCAACGAGAGAAGGCGAGGGACTAGTAAGATTTCGTTACATTTTCAGCTAAAACATGAGGGACTGCTCCTCGCGATAATCATAGATCGTGAGTGTCTGAGTTCCGAATCTCGGCGGTCTATGCCGAGGAAGAAAGTAGATCACCAGAAGAGGAAGAAGCCTTTGAGTTCCGAATCTTGGCGGTCTTTCCCTTCCCTTTTTTCATTTTTCCATTGACGGAGGAGGCATCGGGTGCTCTTCCTTTTTTTCGCTTTCTCTCCTTTTTTTGCGACAGCACTTTCACCTCGCATTCCACCTCTCCGGATCATCTGTGATACTTATCTATCTTCGAACACGGATCCGCATAGAGACCGATTTCGGAAACAAAGAGAAAGAAACACAACCCGAGAAAATTGGGCAAATGCAAATACATATCAAACACGTTCCTTTCCTTCCTAATTGAATGGTACTAAAATTATCTGATCAGGGGTCATGTTTTTCATTTGATCATTTGAATGAAAAAAACAGTGAAACAAGTGGGCCTGCGTAACACCGTCTTGCTGCCCCCCCGCCAGGCACAGGGAAGTCGTCGTCTGTTGCTTCGATGGTGGTTTTGTTATGAGGTGGTGGGAGAAGATGAAGAAGAAGAAGATAAGAAGGCATTTTCATTGGATTGAAGCAGAATGACGTACAAGATAGATGCGATAACAAAGAACGATGCGTAATAATGAGGTCATGAAAACAATGGGCTTCTTCGGTAGAAGTTCTGGACATTGTGAAAGGTCATAAGATTTTACAAGAAAACTTACGGGGTTTCTTAATAACCTGCAAAATATGAATAAAGGTTAATCAAAATAGACGAAGTACAACCCCTTATTCATTGAACAATTATATGTTCAACTACTTCATTGTATAACCCTCTAACTAAATTTTGTTCCTTCGTCGTGACACAACCCGTCAGAATCAAGTCGACCAGAGGACTTTACCTCACATACTAAATCCGACATTCGGGAATGCTCTATTTTAGCCCCCTTTTTATACGCCAGGCAAGGATTATATCGCATTGCGAATTGCCTTTTCTTTAGCCTTCCGCGATTACAGATCCGTTCCATCCGATCATATCGCACACAAACCCCTTCCGTTCGTATTTCTCTCTGGACCAACGTCCGTCTCGGTCTTTCCGCCCACAGGCTCGTCACGAATTTATCCAAGGTCGGACTCAATCATCCGAGTCTCCTTGTTTATGAACTCTCGAGGAAAACAAATTCAACTTTTCAAATGGTTCATAACGCAAATTCGTCAATTTCATCATAAGCCGAGGAGTAACCAGAAGTAATTAGATAACTCAACCCCAAGGCCAACGGGCACAGACAAACTCAGTTGCAAATCTCAACTTCAAATTGCCTCAGAAACCAAATTTCAATTTCCTTATCGCAACCACAATAATTGATTTATCAAAGGCACCAGAGAATGGAGCAATCATCAAGCTGAACACGTGCCATTGATTTCTAATCTTCAATTTCCAATTCGTTGCTCGGGAACCCAATTCACACTCATTATTGTAGCCACAGTGAAGAATGACAACGATTCCCAACCATCGCAATGTAAAGGACTATGATTCCCAATCCCTTAACGCATTCATGAAATCAAGGGACGCACTTACTCAACGGACACTCGGACCCACGCACAGCACAAGTGTTCAAATCGTCATGAACAACAAAGACGGAGACAACCGAGAACAGAGGACAAAGGGGGGAGTAAGACGTACACAAGCCCGACGAAGACTGAACACGGACAGAGGTGGGAGAAGAAAGGGCAGGCGCACATTCAGCAACCCGTCGACTCAGACGAGAGCGAACCAACCTACCTGACCCTCCCCTAGAACTCCTACCCCAACACATTCAGCCGGAAGGAATCGTCGGCTTCGCGAGCGATCAAAAAAGGAAACCATCCAGGGGAAGGACGGCTGCCATGTTCTAGGGATGAAGATCGATTCCCTCAAGATACATAGGTCCCGTTCCCCTCCGAATACGGTAGAACACAACCTCACGAAGCCGAGTTCCACAATGGCCACATCGCAGAGCACTAAGTCGTCGCAACGTCCACAAAAATTCAGACTCACACAGTTGCAACACCGACCCTCACCACACAGCAGCAAGACGACAACGGCGAATCTACCGAGGCAGCAAGTTCTTAAAGAATACGAGAAGGAAAACGAGGGGTAAAGGTCGTACCTTGTTCCACTTCCTCCACACAAGACTTGGAGCTCTCTTCGTCTCCGCACCACCTCACTTGGAGTTGGACGTTTCAGCTCCTCTTCTCTCGAAATTTCGTAAGAGGACCCAGCTTGGATGGCTATGCATAGATCACGATAATTCTTCTCTTCTTCTTCTCACCTTTTCTTTTCTTCTTTTCTCTGAATCCACTCCCCCCCCCCCTTCTTTCCTTTTCTTTTTCTGTCTCCCGAGTGCCTTCAGGGAGTTGGGATTTTTATTTCCTTCCCTTGGCTTGTGGGGGAAGCTTCCCTCATCCCAATGTAAGCATGAGGTGTATTTGTATAACCCCCACACACGTAATTTCCATAAGCAAGCAAGTCTTTTAAAATTTGTTTAGTATATATAAATTTATTTATATATTTTTTTGTTCGTTACACATTGTTGTTGTCGTTGTCTGTGTTCACGTCCTGTACCATAAGCAAGTTCTTGTACCATGGCTGCCTATTCATTTGGGAAGAGGTGGACATTAGCGAGCATCCTCCTGGGCGACGAACTTATGAGTTTGAATGTCAATACTCCAGAGATGGGATGAGAAACCTACATAAAAGCTGGATATGACAAAATTTTCCAGCAAAATGAAGGGGCAGAGAGCAAATCAAACAAGCATGCATCGTCAGCTCAGCCAGCGCAGAGCTGCTGAGCTTGTTGGAAATAATCTCGCACCGCATAAACAACGCTTAATAGAAATTAAGAAAGTTAATTATTAAAATAATTATATTTTCCCAAAAATTATTAAATTTTTTTTTTTAAAAAATCACTTTTTTTATTTAAGGGATTTTCATTAACTTATCCACAAGCTTTGCTGATGTGAGAATTAGGTGGTAATTGAATTAAATTTAAGCGATTTTCAACAACTTTTCCATAAGCTTGTGAAAGATTAGGTGGGAATGGAATTAATTGCAGCTTAAGAGGATTGAGAAATTTTGACCAAATGATTTTGAGTTCTGTAAAAGGAAAAATAATATGGAGGAAACGTGAAAAGAGTGATCATCCAGGCCAATTCTCTCGTTGCCGGACAGATCCTGACGGAGGCATAGCGTGTCTGCCGGTAATCAACTACGACTGATAGAGCCGGGACACAAGACAGAGTCAAGGATCAAGGCTGAGTTCAGTTCAGCCTCCCAGCAATTCCTTGATGATCCTCTTAGTTGGCTCGGTCTTTTGACTGTTTCGATGTGGTTCAGTCATCGGTATGGAATACGATCGTGTGATGAATCATGACGGCCTTCGTCGCCAACCGGCCATGTCGGCTAGCGACTAGATACCTTTTTTATCGCGTGCGGAGTCCAAGATTTAAACACATTAATTCGATGCGAGACGTTAAAAACTGAGATACTGTTGCTTTATTCCACTGGCGACAAACCGGGAAGTCGCAGATAACAAGGGAGGTTCTGATTGTCGTCTAGTTATCGAATATCTCTGGCCAAAAGCTGTCATAAAGGTCGGCGAAGTTGAAGTCGTTGTCCATGAATGGATTGATAGTGTCATCTGCAGCGGACAATTCATCGTCAGAAAGCAGGAGGGTGATGTCAGGGGTCATCATTGGCTGGACAGGCAGGGATTGATCCACCGGAGGAGATTCCCCTTGTGGTTGCAGCAGTTGGGTGGACTCTGCGGCCGCTCCCTTCTCCTCCATCTCCTCCAGCATTTCGATCCTCTTGTGGATCTTCCCCAGGGTGTCGTCGATGATGTAGCGCAGGTTTTTCAGCTCCGACAGAGGAAGGGACGACACCGGGATCTCCATGCTCAAGCAGCGGTACATGAGCAGAGTCAGCTCCTTCTCCCTGGTGTCACGGATCAGCTCCATCTTCTGTGCCTGTGCCTTGGCCACCCTCCCCTTGATGTAGTCCTCGAGACTGGTCCTCCTCTTGGCACGCTCCATCTCGGGCACTTCCTTGTAATTTCTCAGCATATCATGAACCATAGCGTCAGAAGGTGGCCATACCTCAGGCTCCTTATCGAACATGCTCCAGATCACGAAGCACACATTGATGTCGCAGAGGGTGCTGAGCTCGCTCGCCTTCTTGAACAGGCCCTTCTTCCTCTTGGTGAAGATGGCCTTCCTCGCAGCGTTGTTGGCAACGAACTCGAGAGGCAGCCTCCTCCTGGTCATGATTCCGCGGGAAATCGCAATTCGACCGAGGGAAGACTGGGACTGCCTTTTCTGTGTCTGGCCCTCTTGAGAACCACCGAATTTATAGTGCAGGCATGGCATCAAGCAGTGGACACAAATCGTGACTCTAAATCACACTATACGCCTTGGCCGCCTATTGTCGATATTCGCCATTAATGTGGCTGGTTGGCATTTGTCCATTACAGCTTGCAATAGACGGAGTTATACGAATACTGGACGTCTATACGGCCTCATGTTGCGTGAATCATTTAAATTATGCTTTTTCGTATTCGATTTGTCCCCGACTAAAGAAGGATAGAGCACTTTCACAAGGCTTTTTGGCTGTATCCAAGCAACTGCTCGCTCAAGCAGAAGAAGGAATACGCCATGACATGATCCGACGCCGGACATAATTTCGCATTCATTTGCGTCTCGATTTGTAAACTACCCGTCAGTAATGTTGCGGTTTCTTCAATCAGCGTACCTAAGAACGATTCAATTGTGATGGGGATTATATCATTTAAACGAGAAGATGTCTGTGGCAGATCAAGCATGTTAGACAGATCGGAAAGAACCTGCGAAAGAGTGATGTCTTTTTGGACATGGCCAACTGAGTTGTCCGCAAAAAAGACGTGATAGAAACTTGCAATCAAATTACCCTGCGCTTTGGATCTTACCCCATTTACGTACAGAGATGACGATATGGGCAGCGGCCGGAGCATCATTACAACAGAGTTCGAGTTAATACCATCAATAGTAGCCCCAGCTGGGCTGATACACATCAAAAGAGAGATCTCGGTTGATCTTGCCTGTGGGAGATGCCAAACAATCAAACAACAGCAACAAGAAGAAAAGAAACTAGGCGGAAAATGTATAACCACAACACGACCCGCGTAGATTCTAGCATTACCCTGCTGATATCCTGTTCCCAAATCTTTGCTAAATTGAAGTATCCGGCACTTCTAGTTGTGACAGAAAAGGGAACTGTCTTGATGGTCATTACTGTAGATTCTCGCTTTCTTTGCAGATTCCTTATCTATCAAGCAATGGCCAGGACTTCTTTACCATTTCCAGGAGGGACGGTAGTGGAAGGTTCATCGACCTTGAAGGCTGCTTCTCGAGCATTGACGGGGAAGGCGTTTGGAGGTTCATTTTCTGCGCGTTGGGTATGCGGTATCAAATCTGGATCATCTGCTTTATACTTGTACCACGAAGTGGCGAAGAGGTAGGCCACAAAGTTGAGCACGCTGATGATGGCCAGGAAGTAATAGAATAAGTCTAAGTTGTTCTTGTTGATGTCGAGCCCTTGCAGCCATCCCTGTTTGCTGGGAGTCACCCGTTCTGTCACGAAATTTATGACGTTGACGAAGATAGAACTCAGGAAGTAGCCCAAGGAGAAGGACAACCAGGTGAACGATGTCGAGAGTGATTTCATCCCGGCTGGGGCCTCCTTGTAGAAGAATTCCAGCATGCCCGCCAGCGTGAACATGTCCGCGATCCCGAAAATGCAGTACTGGAAGGTTATCCAGAAGAGGCTTATAGGGTGACGCGGATCTTTATTCGCCCGGTCTCTTCGCCTCACCTCGACTACACCTGCTATCGTCATGGAAATAACAGCCAGGACAAGGCCTACACCTACACGCTGAAGCCGTGTGATCCCAGATGGATGACCCGTGAACTTGCGGGCAAAGGGTACGAAGATGAACTCATACATGGGGATCAGGATCGACATGAAGATGAGGGGGATTATGGGGATCGAGGGAGTTGGAACCTTGAAGGAGCCAAGATGAGGATTCATGAGCCGACCCTGTTGGACAGAGAATGTCTGCAGTTGGGCTAAGCATGTGTTCATCAGGATGGTGGCTGCTAAGATGGGCAACATTCTGGCGAGGACCTTAACCTCTTCGACTTGGGTCACCGTGCAAACCTTCCACGGCTTCAGGTTTGGTTCCCTCGTCAAGATAGCCGCTTTGTCAAGGAATCTGCTCCAAAATGGGAGACTCTGATCGTTATTGCTTCCGACGGACCTTTTGTAATAATCTTCGTTAATCATCACTGATACAATGTATATAACCAACCTGAATTGTTCTGTATGTGCGATTCTGTTCTCCGAAGCTAGAATCGACTCCTTGTTGCTAATCTCATACAATTCGGATGCACTTTCCGGGATAGGGAGCTTTCTGTTCTTAAAAGCCAGAAATATCACCTGAAATAAGACAAGGGAAGTTCTGGAAGAGTAGGAATCTGCCTGGAGAGAAATTCCGACAAACATGTTCGAGAGACTCATACCTGCGCAATCCTGATGATTGGACTGTCATTGGGTCGTTGGAGCCGATATAAAGGCTTTCCACTGGCGAGAACGATAAGACCGACGAAGGTTGAGATTGTGGCTATCATGAAACCCCAGTGCCAACCTTTATTCAGGTCTACCCAAACAATGGCCGTGACCCCGATCGATGATCCGATGGTGCTGCTCAGGATGAGCCAGTTGAAGAAGGTTGCTAAATCCTTGGCTTCGACTGGGTCCCTCTGATCAAACTGGTCTGCACCAAGCGCTGGCAGGGCTCCCCTTACCCCACCTGTTCCCAGTGCATACAGGCTTAGTGTGACGTAGAAATACAGCGACTTCCCCCCGGAAAGGCAGCTCGACTTCCCACAAGCGTCTGGCTGCAGTTGCTTAGAACGAGCTTCGATGGTCAGCATCGCCAGTGCCTACACTCGAGGTAATGCTTTTATCCGATCGCCTCCTCTATTGCTGCCGAACAGGGAAAAGAACAACACACTGCCATAAAAAACCGTACCAGTATCTCAATAGCCCCGAAGATCAGACAGGTGGTGAGTCTGCTCAGGTACGTATCGGAAATGAAGCCGCCTAGGAGGCTGAGCAGGAAACACGATCCCAGTAAGTTGGTGAGGGTGTTGGATGCGGTCGACACGTCGAAGTGCATGACTAGGAGGAAGTACAGCACAAGGGTGGACATGTTCGCCACGAATCCCATGTTATCGAGCCCGATCAACACTGTCCGAATCGCCAAAGAAACAACAACACGTCAGTCCTCCGAACACAACAATCGAGCAAGCAAAACGGGCAGGAGCCACCGAAGATGAAGGAAGAGGCACTGAATCCTCCTCTCTTCTTCTTCTTCTCATCCCTCCACTGCAACTCCTCCTGCGCATAACACAGACTGGTGTCACTAATCCATTCTCCATTTTGGAGGAGGAAAGGGAGTAAAGCGATAAGAGGAAATCACCATGTCGAAGATGATGAAGTGGAACTCAGTGGAGATTCAACCGCTCGCGCGTCTTTTTAATGGAGACAGAGTCATTCGAGGCCCCACCCACGTACACGTGACTGAAACAGGACCACACGCTCCCTCCACCATTTTCCCGGAGGAAAACTTGCAGGGGGAGGGGAAGATGTAGGCTTCAGGTGTGTTTTCCCATTCACTATTGATGTTCAAATTCCCCTGGCAATTAATATCTTTGTTGTAAGAGTAGGAGGAGGAGATGACCCCCAAGAAGGGCGGGCGATTCTTGTTACTTGAGATTGTTTGCCATTTCGGTCACTGCCACGCAAAATGTGTACCTGTAATTTGAAAAAAGAAAATTTACGATTTTACGGATTTTGAAAACTCGTCCTCTTTACATTTTAAGGGGCGCGTTTTCAAGACGCGTCATTTCGACGGTAAAATCGTATTTTACTAAACTTAGATCGTAATTTTTTTAAAAATTAATCGTATTTTCGTACAAAACTCTTTATGTTTGTGATAACAATTTAAGAGCGTTTATATATTTATTTTTGAAAATTCTTAAAGCCAAATTTTTTCCAACGTCAAAGAAAGTGTTCAAAGGAAAGGTACCATTATTATTATCGTCGTCAATCTAATTCTTCCGCCCTGTTGAAACCAAACCATTCCGGTTCGTTTGGTTTGGCAATCGATGGTGGCCTTGACATCAATTGTGTGTGTGTCCCCATCCCCCCTCTGTTGGATCGTGACGAGAGGCCCCTCCACAT
The DNA here is from genome assembly GCA_029817715.1 of Melastoma dodecandrum. Classification (NCBI taxonomy): domain Eukaryota; kingdom Viridiplantae; phylum Streptophyta; class Magnoliopsida; order Myrtales; family Melastomataceae; genus Melastoma; species Melastoma dodecandrum. Next base: position 5,117,285 of record JARUPY010000606.1, read on the forward strand.
CAACCCAACCCCACCATTAAGCAGCGTCTAACTCCAAATTATATCTCTTTGATCAGAAAGAGACGATCTCTCCCTTTCTTTTTGAAAAATGTGAACCTAAGCCCCCTCGTGTGCGTGTGCGTGTGTGTATTCCCGGCCCCCGGATAAGATTGTCGTCGTACTATAAAAAGAAAACACACACGCGCGTAACATCGCCAATAATTGAATTGTTCCATGAGCTAGCTGGGAATGTTTTCCCGTTGCCGCTGTATAATTCGATTAAGATTGTACAAAGTTCAGCTTTTTCGAATGGATCTGGATGTGATTGAAGTTGCCTGTGGGTGGCTGGATGGCTCACTCTCTAAATCCAGCAATCAATCAATCACACTAGTGGGTGGGTGGACACCTCCTTTCTATCCATCAGACTGTGTGTGATGTCCGTGACATCATCAAGAGGAGGACTCTGTGGGAAATAATACCTTTTCTTTTCGACCCCAATCCAATCCCCATGTCCACGTGCGGACCATTTTATCGAAATTATAAAATTAAAAAATTTTGTTTTTGAATTTATATTTAAAAATATCGATTTTTTTAATTAAGAAATTTTAAAATTAAAAATCTTATTTCATAAAATAATTTAATTTTTTTTACCCAGTATGAAACAATACTCAAAGTAGTATGCCTTTTTTTTTTTCTCCCATAAAAATATAATTGGAAAGTGACCACCATCCCCCATATGTCAATTGTTGTAATAAAAAGCAAGAAGAAGAAGATAATGTCTAAAAACACGATGAAAAAGTCCATTGAATTTGGATCCAACAATAATTCTTTAATCATTTGGGGGCGTGATCAAGTGGAGGAGGGAGTAGAGTAAGGCGGATAAATTATTGCATGATTTTTTATTAATTTATTATTATTTTCGAATCCCTCCGAATAAGCTCAAAGACAAATGAAATACCTAAACAGTGCGTCCTTACTTGATGGGATTCTTTCGTTTTGGTTATTACGAGCTTGGCCGATGGGTCGATTTCTTTCCCTGCTTCTCTCTCTCTCGCGGCTACCCGTTCGTTCGTGTAGTCTCCCCGGTTGCCTTGCCTGCTTATAAAGCTCGGGTTCTTCTCCCTAAGGTCCCAGACATATGGCTCGGCAACAAATCCGGAATTGCAGCCTCCCGGATGGATTCGTCATCCTGACACACCAAAAACCGGTCCTCAGCGGTGAGGGGGAATTATTATCTCTGTTCTAAGCGAGCCGTGTCACCTGGATTCCGTGAGGAGTGCAGTGGGCTTACAGAAGATGATGGACAGGAAGTCCGCCAAGACCTATCGACGTATAATATATCATTGGTCAGGGCGGATTCCGTCGTCGTATCATTTATGACCCGTATGCCTTTCATGTTGCTCTTCGCTATCACTCTACTAATAGAAGCAACCAACACTCTGGGAAGGGTGAACTCCCAACATATCCAGATTCAGACTACTGTTAGAAATAGTTAATGATTGAAAAACACACTTAGTCATCCTATAGAGCGCGTCGAAGCTTTTACTCGCCAAATTATTTGATCAATGTCCAAGTCATCGAGGATCTTCCCGAGCTGGCTCTGGCATCCAGAGCTGGTATTCACCGGCTGCTTCCGTTCTGCTCCTAACTTGGTAACCTCCAGTATCTTCCTGTGGAGGATCATCCCGTGTAGGGTATTCTTTTATGTTCCATGTTCGGTTTGCCCAGTTGGCCACCGAACATGGAGCGCTTGTTGCAGCACTATGCTAGTGTGCTGCAAGAAGCAGAGCAGCCTTGTGACCGAGCCCTCCCAACTCATGCACAGAAGACATCCACTAATTTACCGGGCAAGGTGAAGAACCCGAACAAAATCTTCTTCGGTTCTTGACCATCATGGAACATAACGAGATTGACGAAGGCTTTCTGATTCTGCAAACAGCTGAACCCCACCCCCCACCCCCCCCAACCAGAAGCTTATCGATCACCTCCTCTCTTGATCACCCAGTCAACTTTGTCGAAGCAAACACTCGTCCCAGTAACCACTGCCTCAGAATCATATCGGTATGGGAGAAGATACTGGGATATTCAAATCCTAATTTAACCAAACATCACCCTAGAAGAGAAGTACAGACATTTCATCAAGCCTGACATGGGGAGTGATTAAGATTCTCAAGGGAAAACCACTCACTACTTCTGTCGTAACCCAAGAATACGTTATGCGATAACAAGGAGGACAAGGATGGCGGATTGAACTTCTACTCCAACAACACCAGGGTACCCGAACCGCTCTTCCTCTAGTGGGAGGTTGGGTGGGGGGGGGGGGGGACAACATAAAATTTATCATTATACCTGTACTGAAAATAATATAACATAGTAGAATGCAGAAAGAAGCATTGATTCCCAGGAATCATCTGACAACTCCTGGGATCAAATCCGTCTCTCTAGATCCGGCACATTAAAGGACGAGGGAGCAGCTGTACTTGTCATGTAAAACTAACAGAACTGGATTGAAACCAAAGGGATGTTCATGATTACAACGTCGTTACCTGTCATGAGGCATTTCAAAGGATAATTTGCATAGCCACTTTGCCTGGTAACTTTGTAATGTTGACTTATGGGGGCTGGCGATGGGAAAGAACAGATAATCCAAATGGTGAGTGAAAGTGTTGGATCTGAACTTCACCCGAATTTTGAAACGATCCCAGTTCTCCATCACTTAATAAATGTCCCTCCTAAGAATGTAGTGAATATTTGCTTCTTGCCTGTTCTCTTTCTAGAGGTGGGGCACCAGGGTTGGTAATATTGATGGTGGTTGTTGGATGTTAGCAGCAGCCTTCGAAACCTTTTATCATTGGCTTGATTATTGATTGCCCACTTTTGCCAGAAATTCCAAATTCAATGAGTAGGAAGAACATCAACATTGCCGTCGGCCTTAGGAACCCCCCCCTTCCCCCTCCTTCAAATGCAGCTCCCAAATTAACTCCCCTCTTTTCTAAAAGTGTCGGTGCAGCCAGCTCCATATTCATTCCTAGGCAGGCAGGAGTATGCGAATGTGAAGTCACTAATACCTTTTTTCTCTCTGGATGCGGCCGTGCAGAAGCATCAAATGTAAACAATGAACTTTGAATCATCACTCCAATCGGTCCCCAAGAACAGGATGGGAATAACAGTTCAACACCACAGACAAAGGAAGAAAAGCGAAAATAAGAAACAGAGGGGAGTCAGCATCTACTGAGTCCTTATAAGAAGCAGGAAGAGAGTGACGAGGAGGAGGACCACCACAACCACCACCCCCAAAACCACCTACGGTGAACCTTACCGAGAACAATGTGGTGGTTGTTGTAACGACGATGGTGATGATAGAGGGGGAGGCACCTCGATCTTCTCATGTGGCAGAGATTAACTCGCTTCAGCCTCAGCTTCCTCAGCCTACAACTTGTCGACTTCACCTGGAACCAGATGACTCTCCTCGCCCGGCTCACTGACCTCCTCACCCTCTCAGCCAGTGTCCTCTTCCTACTGAACTGGTAGCTCCTCAGGAAGAGCTGCCTCTTCTCCATCATGGTGAAGTCTTGATGGTCCCGTAGTCGTTCCATGAAAATGTGCAGGAACAGAGTAGAAAAACCATTAATCTGTTAAGGAAGTTAATGTTACCAGGTGTGGCCAAATACGTTGGGTTTGACCCAGTAAGGGGAGACGGGTGGACTGCGCCACAGGGGTAGATGAGACCGAGCTATTCAGCTACATTAATACAACAGGGAGCAAGGGGTCCTCTAAAATCAATGCTTTACTGGTACAATTCCTTCATTGGTCCTACAGCTTCCAGTTTTTAATTCTCCTTCCCAGGATGACTTTGAGTCCGTAGCTGAGGATGATCATATCAAACCTGCATTCTCAACAGATCGAAGAGCCTAACCGATTGATTATTGTACAACAGTGGCATCAGAGCCTAATAATCATCCTATAAAGTTATGTACCCAGAAATTTCGTATTTTACAGCGGGGAATGCAAAAGCCAGTGGCAAGCAGCAATGGCGGTAGTGTCGGCGGCCTTCCCTCCTTGCCTCGTCTGCGTGCCCGTTGAAAAACGAAGGCAGA